>JBBGZY010000287.1:3142500-4610470 GCA_037952925.1 Lithobates clamitans | reverse complement strand
ATCCAAAATTTATTTATTTAGAGGCTGTTTAGTTATCCCCTGTGTTCGCCGCAGGGGGAACCGCTTGGGGCCGTGCACACCCACGGGGAACTATAGAACGGGTGAGCTCATCCTTTTTCTATCTAAATATAATTGTTTAATGCATTGCTTAATGATTTCGCTGCATCGATAATCTCATTATGTAATTTTTGTGTTTTGTATTTTACTATAATTATTGTATGTTGCACCACAGATATTGCTCTCCTGAGGAAGCGGTAAAACCGCGAAACCGGTCGAGAATTCAAGCTCTATTTGTGTCTACCATCACTATGGGTTGTAATCCAATTGGTTGTATTTACTGCTCCCGTTTTTAAATTACAACTGTATGTGACATTGTTATAATCTTTTAACTATGTTTTCTATTAAAATGGAATTTTTATATTATATTATTACTTTTTTCTTTATCTTTTCTTACTGAAACTTTGACTATACCTAGTACCGCAATAGTCCCCCCTCCCCCCCTCTTTAGGGGTTGTTGTTTCCTCTGCATGGGGTATTGAGATACTGGCCGACAGAAGCAGCTAACTGCGACCGCTCTCTACCTCCTGCTCCCTGCTTTTGTACTAGACATTTGGGATGATGGTACTTTTACTTGGTATTTCATCTTTTTGATTTAAAACGCTCTTTTTTCATAGTGACTGGGTGGTGGTCAAGCGACATGTCAGAAAGCCACTACAACCAAAATTTGACGGACCACATTTGGTGCTTTTGACAACCGATTCCACAGTTAAGTTGGAAGGAAAGCCCACCTTGATTCACGCCAGTCACTGCAAGAAAATCCTGAAGTGATATCCTTTGAAAAAATGATGATGATGTTTCTTTTCTTTTTGTTGTTTGTGAGAACTGAGACATGGAAAAATAACCCTTTCATCCAAATGTTAAAATTGTATGCAACCCATAGCAACGCTAGTAACTGCTGAGTGTGTTCTCACTTACATCCCCAAACAGGAACAATACCCATGATAGCAATGCCTCTCAAATTCACTGATCTAAACAGTACCAGAATAAATGGCTCATACATAGTCTCCACAGCTAATGAGCACAGATCAGTAACTTTGATGGTTTCAAAACAGATAAACACTCCACAGATTTGTTTAAACATTACATGCCCGTTTAACACTAAATGTACACGGTTAGGCAATTCAGATTGTACCGAAGCAAAAATTACAGTTTATGGAGGAAACTATGGTCAATATTATTATATCCCAGATCAAGAACTAAATAGAACCCTTTATAGTACAAATTGCTCACAGTTCCCAATATGTGAAAATATCGGTTACCTGAGATTCCATGTTATTGCTTCCAGTTTTTTAGGAGCAGGCATACCATCCATACGTAGAGGGTTATATTATATATGTGGAAATAAAGCTTATGCATGGATTCCTACTAATGTTACAGGTACATGTTATATTGGGAAGTTAGTACCTGCTTTGGCTGTTCGCAAAGATACAGTGCGACCAGATCAAAGTCCAGAATACCCTTTAGTGTTCAATAGAGAGCTGTTCACTAAAGGTGACATGGCATGGTCATGGTTCTCTTCCTGGACAGGATGGGGAATTGAAGCAATGAAAAGAATAAATAATTACACTAGAATTGTAGATGAGATTATTAACCTTACTACCACTGATATAGGTTTATTAAATGAAGAAATGGCTCAGCTTAAAAAAGTAGTATTAGAGCACAGATTAACGCTAAATTATCTCACTGCAGCTCAAGGTGGGATGTGTAAGGTATTTCGCACTGACTGTTGTATATACATTTCTGATAATGAGGACATTGGTAAAGGGCATCTTGCTAAGATAAGAGAACTACAGAATAAGGCCAGGGATATTGCTAAAGATGGATGGAACCCCTTTCAGGGTTTAGAAGGTTTTGGTGATTTTTTATATGGCATAGCAACATGGTTACAGAAACTAGGCGCTTACATTGTGATGTTCCTATTTCTCATATTTGTTATTTACTTCCTCATCAGGCTATGCTTCTGTGTGACTACCCGCTGTACCAACAAATGTACCACCAGCCCCGATGAACCCATTATTGTGAGAAAGCTAGGAGAGAGCTGAACAGGATGCTGTCTCTCTGCGCCAATGTAACAGGAGTTACCAGCAATCGGCTGAATGTAACGCAGAGAAGAATGGTGTCAAATAAACAAAAGGGGGAAAATGACATGGACATTTACTGTACTGTTCATTTAAGCACAAGAGACTCCATTTTGTTTTCACTGTTGAAATGTGTTCTGTAACCTTCACCTAACACACAGACACTTCTCCTACTAAACGCTCTCTACTCCCCCTTCCCTTCTCAAGGTTTTACTTTTGCAATTGTTCTATTTGCTAGGTTTTAAAAATATATTTCTATTTGTTAGCTTTTAATAACATATTTCTATTTGTTAGTTTTTAATAACATCTCACCCCCCCCTTTCTTATCTATGTATAAAATAACATGTAATAATAAATCTTCACTGAACGGACATTTTAAACACAGCGATTGAGTCCTGTGAATCTGTTCCTGCAGCTGCAGTATTTACTTTGTTTTAGAGTCCCAATCAGAAATCAGTCATATCAGTAGCAAAAGGGAGTACCAGAATCTTAGTCAAGCCAGGCTAGGGTCATAAACAGGAGATCAGTAGCTGGGAAGGGAAACAAACAGGACAAGAGAGGATGGATAGATCACAGGAGGGACGGGTCAGGTACAAGGCTCAGGGTCCAGGATTCAGGTAACAGACAGGAAACAGGATCAACAGGTTCTAGAAATCAGGCTTCAGGTTCAGGAATCAGGATCAGAGTAACAGGATGCAGGTCAGGGCTCAAGGACAATACCAGGGCAACATGAGTGTGCACTTGCCGGGTATTTATACTACAGCTGCTAATTAGGGTCAGGTGACACCTGACTGCAGAGGGGAATACCTGCTCCATACTGCCAGGATTCCTCCGCTGTACTGCGGCCTAAAGGTGACAGAATACCAGCAGGAAAAAGCTTTTCTGTCAGCTTTAAACTGCCAGGAGACACCTGCTGGTGGACCTCAGTACTGCACGCCAAATGATCAATATTACCAGTGGAGGAGACCTTTCCTGACAGTACCCCCCCTCGAAGGAGCAACCTCCGCACCTCAAGCTGGGCAGCATGCAGTGGTACACCAGGCTGGGCAGCAGATAGGAACACACCAGGCTGGGCAGTGGGCAGGAACACACCAGGCTGGGCAGTGGGCAGGAACACACCAGGCTGGGCAGCAGACAGGAACACACCGGGCTGGGCAGCAGACAGGAACACACCGGGCTGGACAGCGGACAGGAACACATCGGGCTGGGCAGCAGACAGGAACACACCGGACTGGGCAGCAGGCAGGAACACACTGGGCTGGGCAACAGGCAGGAACACACTGGGCTGGGCAGCGGACAGGAACACACCAGGCTGGGCAGCGGGCAGGAACACACCAGGCTGGACAGCAGGCAGGAACACACCAGGCTGGGCAGCAGACAGCAGCACACCAGGCTGGGCAGTGGACAGGAACACACCAGGCTGGGCAGCAGACAGGAACACACCAGGCTGGGCAGCAGGCAGAAACACACCAGGCTGGGCAGCAGACAGGAACACATCAGGCTGGGCAGTGAACAGGAACACACCAGGCTGGGCAGCGGACAGGAATACTTCAAGCTGGACAGCAGGCACGGGCACTTCAAGCTGGGCAGCAGGCATGGGTACTTCATGCTGGGCAGCAGGCACATCAATTGGGGCAGCAGGCACGGGCACTTCAAGCTGGGCAGCAGGCACGGGCACTTCAAGCTGGGCAGCAGGCACGGGCACTTCAAGCTGGCCAGCAGGCACGGGCACTTCAAGCTGGGCAGCAGGCACATCAGGCTGGGCAGCAGGCACAGGCACTTCAAGCTGGGCAGCAGGCACGGGAACTTTAAGCTGGGCAGCAGGCACATCAAGCAGGGCAGCAGGCACAGGCACTTCAAGCTGGGCAGCAGGCACTTTAAGCAGGGCAGCAGGCACATCAAGTGGGGTAGCAGGCACATCAAGCGGGGCAGTGGGCACGGGCACTTCAAGATGGGCAGCGGGCACTTCAGGCTGGAAAGCGGGCTCATCAGGCTGGAAAGCGGGCTCATCAGGCTGGAAGGCGGGCACATCAGGCTGGAGAGCTGCACATCAGGCTGGAGAGTGGGCACATCAGGTTGGAGAGTGAGGACATCAAGCTGGAAAGTAGGCACTGGCACCTCAGGCTGGAACACTGGCACCTCCGGCTGGAACACTGGCCCCTCAGGCTGGAACATTGGCCCCTCAGGCTGGAACACTGGCACCTCAGGCTGGGCAGCAAGCAGTGGCACATCAGGCTGGGTAGCGGACAGGAACACATCAGGCTGGGCAGCGGGCAGGAACACATCAGGCTGGGCAGTGGGCAGAAACACATCAGGCTGGGCAGCGGGCAGGAACACATCAGGCTGGGCAGCGGGCAGGAACACACCAGGCTGGGCAGCGGACAGGAACACACCAGGCTGGGCAGTGGACAGGAACACCAGGCTGGGCGGCGGACAGGAACACACAAGGCTGGGCAGCAGGCAGGAACACACCAGGCTGGGCAGCGGACAGGAACACACCAGGCTGGGCAGCGAACAGGAACACACCAGGCTGGGCAGCGGACAGGAATTCTTCAAGCTGGGCAGCAGGCATGGGCACTTCAAGCTGGGCAGCAGGCACAGGCACTTCAAGCTGGGCAGCAGGCATGGGCACTTCAAGCTGGGCAGCAGGCACTTCAAGTGGGGCAGCAGGCACGGGCACTTCAAGCTGGGCAGCAGGCACTTCAAGCTGGGCAGCAGACATGGGCACTTCAAGCTGGGCAGCAGGCATGGGCACTTCAAGCTGGGTAGCAGGCACTTCAAGCGGGGCAGCAGGCACGGGCACTTCAAGCTGGGCAGCAGGCATGGGCACTTCAAGCTGGGCAGCAGGCACGGGCACTTCAAGCTGGGCAGCAGGCACATCAGGCTGGGCAGCAGGCATGGGCACTTCAAGCTGGGCAGCAGGCACATCAAGTGGGGCAGCAGGCACAGGCACTTCAAGCTGGGCAGCAGGCACTTCAAGCTGGGCAACAGGCACTTCAAGTGGGGTAGCAGGCACATCAAGCGGGGCAGTGGGCATGGGCACTTCAAGCTGGGCAGCGGGCACTACAGGCTGGAAAGCGGGCTCATCAGGCTGGAAAGCGGGCTCATCAGGCTGGACAGCGGGCTCATTAGGCTGGAGAGTGGGCACGTTAGGCTGGAGAGCGGGGACATCAAGCTGGAAAGTAGGCACTGGCACCACAGGCTGGAACACTGGCACCTCCAGCTGGAACACTGGCCCCTCAGGCTGGAACACTGGCACCTCAGACTGGAACACTTGTGCCTCAGGCTGGAATTCTGGCGCTTCAGGCTGGAACTCTGGCGCTTCAGGCTGGAAGGCGGGTACCAGGACATCAGGCTGGAAAGCGGACACCAGGACATCGAACTGGATAACAGGCACTGGGACGTCAGACTGGATAGCAAGCACTGGGACGTCAGACTGGGTAGCAAGCATTGGGATGTCAGACTGGGTAGCAAGCACTGGGACGTCAGACTGGGTAGCAAGCACTGGGACGTCAGGCTGGATTGGATTAGCTGGTGCAGAGGCAGGTTGGGTTACTGGCAGGATCATCTTGGTTGGAAAAAACTTTTGTTTTTTTCTTTGGCTTAGCCACTGAAGCTCTGTAGGTGAGGGGTGCAGCAGACTGGAAAGGATGGATTGGGATATGGTAGAGAAGAGGTAACAGTGGCTGGGGGAAGTTCCTATGGGTTTGTAGGCAGCTGAGAAGAGGCAGGTGGGTTGAATGCAGGATAGGTACAGGGAGCAGAGACCGGATATGAGTATTTGGTTGGCAGCAGCGTATACTGAGCTGCAACTGAGGTTGACATGGGTGATGGGGAAACATACATTTGGGTAGGCTGGTGTTTGGTGGCAGAGGTGGTTTGTTTGGCTGGAGCTGCTTGCACCATGTCAGACCATGCTGAAAGTATAGGTTGTACAAACTGTGCTTTTAAATCTCCCTGTCTAACAAAAGACTGAGCAGACACAATGCACTCAGCAATCACCTGTGGGGAACAGGCTAAGTAGGGCTCACAAAAATCAGCTGGATCATCTTCAAAAAGCCATACTAGGGATACAACCTGATTCATATCAAAAGGAGGAGTGAAACCATCATGGTCCTCTGGGATACAGGGCAGGGCCAGCTCAGTACATATCTTGATCAAAGGCTGCACCTCCCCAAAAAATATATAACCCTGATCGACCATAGAGTGAGCCAAACGTATAGTTGCAAACAACTGGTCACTAGACCATCCTTTCAAAGCCTGGCGGCAATAATCACCACTTTCAGATGCCAGCAGAGAAAAATAAATAACCTAATCGGCATTCATGTTTGCAACCAAACTGAATCAAAATGGTTCCCCTGTGCAGCCACTTCCGGTCAGGGATGGCCCTGGTAGTGTCTACCCAGGAGTTTGTACCCAGTTTTAGCACAACTGGCACATGGCGTCAGTCATCTTGCTAAGGGCGTGATGGTGGCACTTACTGACTGCTATTGGATAGCACCTGGATTTAGTGCATTTGCAGCCAGGTTTTGTGCTTCATGTCTCACTTGTGCTCTGTACAATGCAGGGAGGCCTGTCCATGTTCCCCAAAAGCATTCTCCTAAGCAAGATTTCCCTTTCCAAAGAATTCAAATAGACTATATTCAGATGCCTAGAATAGGCACCTATGAGTTCGCTTTAGTGTGTGTTGACATGTTCTCAGGTTGGCCCGAGAGCTGGCCAGTAGCTAAAGCAAATGCAAAAACAACAGCAAAGAAAATTTTGAATGAAATAGTTTGTAGATATGGAGTTCCTGAAACTATTGAGAGTGACAGAGGAACCCATTTTACTGGGGAAGTAATGAAAGAGGTAATGGAAGCCCTTCACATACAGCAAGCTTTCCATACAACTTATCATCCACAAAGTAGTGGTAAAGTTGAGAGACTTAATGGAATTTTGAAAAACAGATGTGCAAAAATTAAAGCAGATACAGGAAAAGGATGGGTGGAAGCTTTGCTATTAGCCTTATATTCTGTACGAACTACCCCTAAACAACCACATGGGCTGTCCCCTATGAGATTTTATTTGGAGGGCCACCCAAAACAGGGCTATATTTCCCCCAACAGTTGCAGGCTTCTCACTCTAATCTGTTAGATTATGTTCAGATTTTGCAAAGAACATTGAATAAAATACATGAAGGTATTTATAAATCTATCCCCGAACCAGATTCTGTTTCAGGTATTCACATAATCCAACCAGGTGACTGGGTGGTGGTCAAGCGACATGTCAGAAAGCCACTACAACCAAAATTTGACGGACCACATTTGGTGCTTTTGACAACCGGTTCCACAGTTAAGTTGGAAGGAAAGCCCACCTTGATTCACGCCAGTCACTACAAGGAAATCCTGAAGTGATATCCTTTGAAAAAATGATGATGATGTTTCTTTTCTTTTTGTTGTTTGTGAGAACTGAGACATGGAAAAATAACCCTTTCATCCAAATGTTAAAATTGTATGCAACCCATAGCAACGCTAGTAACTTCTGGGTGTGTCCTCACTTCACATCCCCAAACAGGAACAATACCCATGATAGCAATGCCTCTCAAATTCACTGATCTAAACAGTACCAGAATAAATGGCTCATACATAGTCTCCACAGCTAATGAGCACAGATCAGTAACTTTGATGGTTTCAAAACAGATAAACACTCGACAGATTTGTTTAAACATTACATGCCCGTTTAACACTAAATGTACACGGTTAGGCAATTCAGATTGCACCGGAGCAAAAATTACAGTTTATGGAGGAAACTATGGTCAATATTATTATATCCCAGATCCAGAACTAAATAGAACCCTTTATAGTACAAATTGCTCACAGTTCCCAATATGTGAAAATATCGGTTACCTGAGATTCCATGTTATTGCTTCCAGTTTTTTAGGAGCAGGCATACCATCCATACGTAGAGGGTTATATTATATATGTGGAAATAAAGCTTAAGCCTGGCTTCCTACTAATGTTACAGGTACATGTTATATTGGGAAGTTAGTACCTGCTTTGGCTGTTCGCAAAGATACAGTGCGACCAGATCAAAGTCCAGAATACCCTTTAGTGTTCAATAGAGAGCTGTTCACTGAAGGTGACATGGCATGGTCATGGTTCCCTTCCTGGACAGGATGGGGAATTGAAGCAATGAAAAGAATAAATAATTACACTAGAATTGTAGATGAGATTATTAACCTTACTACCACTGATATAGGTTTATTAAATGAAGAAATGGCTCAGCTTAAAAAAGTATTATTAGAGCACAGATTAACGCTAAATTATCTCACTGCAGCTCAAGGTGGGATGTGTAAGGTATTTCGCACTGACTGTTGTATATACATTTCTGATAATGAGGACATTAGTAAAGGGCATCTTGCTAAGATAAGAGAACTACAGAATAAGGCCAGGGATATTGCTAAAGATGGATGGAACCCCTTTCAGGGTTTAGGAGGTTTTGGTGATTTTTTATATGGCATAGCAACATGGTTACAGAAACTAGGCGCTTACATTGTGATGTTCCTATTGCTCATATTTGTTATTTACTTCCTCATCAGGCTATGCTTCTGTGTGACTACCCGCTGTACCAACAAATGTACCACCAGCCCCGATGAACCCATTATTGTGAGAAAGCTAGGAGAGAGCTGAAGGGGATGCTGTCTCTTTGCGCCAATGTAACAGGAGTTACCAGCAATCGGCTGAATGTAACGCAGAGAAGAATGGTGTCAAATAAACAAAAGGGGGAAAATGACATGGACATTCACTGTACTGTTCATTTAAGCACAAGAGACTCCATTTTGTTCTCACTGTTGAAATGTGTTCTGTAACCTTCACCTAACACACAGACACTTCTCCTACTAAACGCTCTCTACTCCCCCCTCCCTTCTCAAGGTTTTACTTTTGCAATTGTTCTATTCGCTAGTTTTTAAAAATATATTTCTATTTGTTAGCTTTTAACCACTTGAGCCCCGGACCATTATGCTGCCTAAGGACCAGAGGTCTTTTTCCAATTTGGCACTGCGTCGCTTTAACTGCTAATTGCGCGGTCATGCAATGCTGTACCCAAACGAAATTTGCGTCCTTTTCTTCCCACAAATAGAGCTTTCTTTTGATGGTATTTGATCACCTCTGCGGTTTTTATTTTTTGCGCTATAAACGGAAAAAGACCGAAAATTTTGAAAAAAAATGATATTTTCTACTTTTTGTTATAAAAAAAATCCAATAAACTAAATTTTAGTCATACATTTAGGCCAAAATGTATTCGGCCACATGTCTTTGGTAAAAAAAATGTCAATAAGCGTATATTTATTGGTTTGCGCAAAAGTTATAGCGTCTACAAACTAGGGTACATTTTCTGGAATTTACACAGCTTTTAGTTTATGACTGCCTATGTCATTTCTTGAGGTGCTAAAATGGCAGGGCAGTACAAAACCCCCCCAAATGACCCCATTTTGGAAAGTAGACACCCCAAGGAAATTGCTGAGAGGCATGTTGAACCCATTGAATATTTATTTTTTTTGTCCCAAGTGATTGAAAAATGACAAAAAAAAAAAAAAAAAAAAATATTTACAAAAAGTCGTCACTAAATGATATATTGCTCACACAGGCCATGGGCCTATGTGGAATTGCACCCCAAAATACATTTAGCTGCTTCTCCTGAGTACGGGGATACCACATGTGTGGGACTTTTTGGGAGCCTAGCCGCGTACGGGGCCCCGAAAACCAAGCACCGCCTTCAGGATTTCTAAGGGTGTAAATTTTTGCTTTCACTCTTTACTGCCTATCACAGTTTCGGAGGCCATGGAATGCCCAGGTGGCACAAAACCCCCCCAAATGACCCCATTTTGGAAAGTAGACACCCCAAGCTATTTGCTGAGAGGCATGGTGAGTATTTTGCAGCTCTCATTTGTTTTTGAAAATGAAGAAAGACAAGAAAAAAATTTTTTTTTTTTCTTTTTTCAATTTTCAAAACTTTGTGACAAAAAGTGAGGTCTGCAAAATACTCACTATACCTCTCAGCAAATAGCTTGGGGTGTCTACTTTCCAAAATGGGGTCATTTGGGGGGGTTTTGTGCCACCTGGACATTCCATGGCCTCCGAAACTGTGATAGGCAGTGAAGAGTGAAATCAAAAATTCACGCCCTTAGAAAGCCTGAAGGCGGTGCTTGGTTTTCGGGGTCCCGTACGCGGCTAGGCTCCCAAAAAGTCTCACACATGTGGTATCCCCGTACTCAGGAGAAGCAGCAGAATGTATTTTGGGGTGTAATTTCAAATATTTCCATGGCATGTTTGAGCAATATATCATTTAGTGACAACTTTGTGCAAAAAAAAAAAAAAAAAAAAAAAAATTTGTCTCTTTCCCGCAACTTGTGTCGCAATATAAAATATTCCATGGACTCGACATGCCTCTCAGCAAATAGCTTGGGGTGTCTACTTTCCAAAATGGGGTCATTTGGGGGGGTTTTGAACTGTCCTGGCATTTTATGCACAACATTTAGAAGCTTATGTCACACATCACCCACTCTTCTAACCACTTGAAGACAAAGCCCTTTCTGACACTTATTGTTTACATGAAAAAGTTTTTTTTTTTTTGCAAAAAAATTACTTTGAACCCCCAAACATTATATATTTTTTTAAAGCAAATGCCCTACAGATTAAAATGGTGGGTGTTTCATTTTTTTTTTTTCACACAGTAATTGCGCAGCGATTTTTCAAACGCATTTTTGGGGGAAAAAACACACTTTTTTTAATTTTAATGCACTAAAACACGCTATATTGCCCAAATGTTTGATGAAATAAAAAAGATGATCTTAGGCCGAGTACATGGATACCAAACATGACATGCTTTAAAATTGCGCACAAACGTGCAGTGGCAACAAAATAAATACATGTTTAAAAGCCTTCAAAAGCCTTTACAGGTTACCACTTTAGATTTACAGAGGAGGTCTACTGGAAAAATTACTGCACTCGATCTGGCCTTCGCGGTGATACCTCACATGCATGGTGCAATTGCTGTTTACGTTTGACGACAGACCGCCGCTTGCGTTCGCCTTAGCGCGAGAGCAGGGGGCGACAGGGGTGTTTTTTTTTTTTTTTTTTTTTTCTTTATTATTTTTTTGCTTTTTTAATCTTACTTTTAAACTGTTCCTTTCATATTTTTTTTTTTTAATCATTTTTATTGTTATCTCGGGGAATGTAAATATCCCCTATGATAGCAATAGGTAGTGACAGGTGCTCTTTTTTGAAAAAATTGTGGTCTATTAGACCCTAGATCTCTCCTCTGCCCTCAAAGCATCTGACCACACCAAGATCGGTGTGATAAAATGCTTCCCCAATTTCCCAATGGCGCTATTTACATCCGGCGAAATCTAAGTCATGAAATACTCGTAGCTTCCGGTTTCTTAGGCCATAGAGATGTTTGGAGCCACTCTGGTCTCTGATCAGCTCTATGGTCAGCTGGCTGAATCACCGGCTGCATTCTCAGGTTCCCTGTTGAGACAGGAGATCCAGAGAAAAACACGGAAGACGGTGGGGGGGGGGGGCATTCCCTCCCACGGCTTGTAAAAGCAGTCTAGAGGCTAATTAGCCGCTAGGATTGCTTTTACATGAAAGCCGACCGCTGGCTGAAAAGAATGATACCAAGATGATACCTAAACCTGCAGGCATCATTCTGGTATAACCACTCAAAGTCGTGAATGGCGTACCTGAAGACAAAAAAATGGTTAACAATGGTTAACAATAAAGCACAGTAAAGTGTAAATAATTACACACCTGAAAAACAAACATGATAAAACATAATAACAATAACAATAACAATAACAATAACAATCAATAACAATAAAACATTGCAGAATAGAATACAGTAAAAAAGAGCAGAACAATAGAGAGAGAGAATAGAGAGAGAGAGAACAATAAAACAACAACTATTTTTTTTATTTCATATTTTTTATTTTTTTTTACACTTTTTTTGTAACTAACTTTTATAACTGTAATCGGTTCCAGGTTCGGGTCTCTCAAAATGCGATGGCATCTTGGGAGACCCTGTGAAAGTGTGCCTAGTCTGTGCAATGCTGTACCCTACGCTAATACTCAACTAGTGAATGGTAGCGTTCAAAACATTCACCAATGCAAAGACCAGGATTGTCAGGACAGGAGGGACAATAATAGCGGGTGTCACGCCTATATCCGCGCTTGCTGCAGACACGACATCTTTTTTGGGGGGTTCGCTGGGTAGGGGTACTCGGGAGGACATAAAAATGCCTCTCATGCAGCCGACTGCATTTGGTTGGGGATGTGAATGGGGGAAGTACGGGCGCTGCAGAAGCGGTGGGTTCCCAATTAGGATTGGCGAATGCAGCAGGAAGGGCATTATGGGCACGACGGACCTGTGTTTGTCTTTTTGGTGGCAGCGGGACACTACTTGTGCTTGCCACCTCACCAGCTTGAACTGCACTTATGGGACTTGCCACGTCACCAAGTGTTACTGCAGTGCTGGTTTGACTACGACCGGGGTGTACTACGCCGCTGGTGCTTGCCAGTTCACCAAAACGCTACAAAAAAACTGTTAGCGATCGCAGGGATCAGGCCTGACTCTGCGAACGCTGCAGTTATGCGTTTAGAGTTTTGTAAGTGACAGTGATCGATCGATACTGCACTTGGGTGGGCTGGGCCGGGCCGGGCGGAGGGGCAAAACGCAGGTGCTAGCAGGTATCTGGGCTGATCCCGCTAACACTGCGTTTTTGGGAACCCTAAACTGCTGGTGACGCTAGTATAGATCTGATCGGATCAGATATTGATCCGTTCAGATACTATACCACTAAGGGAGGTGTATGGTGCGTGCGTGGGTGTTAGCGGTACTGGCGCTAATCTGACGCTGCCTGGGGCTGGTGCTTGCCAGTTCACCAAAATGCTACAAAAAAAACTGTTAGCGATCGCAGGGATCAGGCCTGACTCTGTGAACGCTGCAGTTATGCGTTTAGTGTTTTGTAAGTGACAGTGATCGATCGATACTGCACTTGGGTGGGCTGGGCTGGGCCGGGCGGAGGGGCAAAACGCAGGTGCTAGCAGGTATCTGGGCTGATTCCGCTAACACTGCGTTTTTGGGAACCCTAAACTGCTGGTGACGCTAGTATAGATCTGATCGGATCAGATATTGATCCGTACAGATACTATACCACTAAGGGAGGCGTATGGTGCGTGCGTGGGTGTTAGCGCTACTGGCGCTAACCTGACGCCTGGGGCTGGTGCTTGCCAGTTCACCAAAATGCTACCAAAAAAACTGTTAGCAATCGCAGGGATCAGGCCTGACTCTGCGAACGCTGCAGTTATGCGTTTAGTGCCTTGTAAGTGACAGTGATCGATCGATACTGCACTTGGGTGGGCTGGGCCGGGCGGAGGCACAAAACGCAGGTGCTAGCAGGTATCTGGGCTGATCCCGCTAACACTGCGTTTTTGGGAACCCTAAACTGCTGGGGACGCTAGTATAGATCTGATCGGATCAGATATTGATCCGTTCAGATACTATACCACTAAGGGAGGCGTATGCTGCGTGCGTGGGTGTTCGCGGTACTGGCGCTAATCTGACGCTGCCTGGGGCGACGCATATCACCGCCGGGCGATCGGGGGGCTAAACCTTTATTCGGTAATAAACGGCGGGTGCCCTGACACTATAAAAAATAAACGAACTAACCAGCATCACCCGTAACGGTTATACGGTGATCAGTGGTGAAAGGGTTAACTAGGGGGCAATCAAGGGGTTAAAACATTTATTAGGTAGTATATGGGGGTCCCTGACGCTATAAAACGCTGACGGCGAACCTAAATATTTACCTCACTAACTAGCGTCACCAGCGACACTAATACAGCGATCAGAAAAATGATCGCTTAGCGACACTGGTGACAGGGGGTGATCAAGGGGTTAAAACTTTATTAGGGGGGGTTAGGGGGGTACCCTAGACCTAAAGGGGGGTAACAGTAACTGTGCTAACACAGTAACTGTCACAAACTGACAGCTAGCAGTAATCAGGAAAAAAAAAAAAAAAAAAAAAAAAAACTGCTGGTGTCAGTTTGTGACAGGGGGGGGGGGGGTGATTGGGGGGGGATCGGGGGGCGATCGGGGGGGGGATCGGGGTGATTTGTGTGCCTGGCATGTTCTACTGTGTGTGTGTAGTGTTGTGCACTCACATACTTGTCGTCTCTCCTCGGGCCGGAACGGAAAATACCGACCCGAGGGGAGATGACATCACTTCCTTTGCTGCTGTTTAGCATACAGCAGCAAAGGAGCGTTTTCATTGGCCGGCGGCGATCGCGAGGGGGGGGCCACGAACGGATGGTCTCCCCCTCATCACCGATCGCCGCTGGACATAGGACGACCGCCTCGGGCACCGGGGGGGGGTCCGATCGGACCCCCCACCCGCGGAAGGCAAATCACGTACCCTGTACGTGATTTTGCCTGTCCGTGCCACTTTGCCGACGTACATCGGCGTGAGGCGGTCGTCAAGTGGTTAATAACATATTTCTATTTCTTAGTTTTTAATAACATCTCACACCACCCTTTCTTATCTATGTATAAAAAATGTAATAATAAATTTTCACTGAACGGACATTTTAAACACAGTGATTGAGTCCTGTGAATCTGTTCCTGCAGCTGCAGTATTTACTTTGTTTTAGAATCCCAATCAGAAATCAGTCATATCAGTAGCAAAAGGGAGTACCAGAATCGTAGCCAAGCCAGGCCAGGGTCATAAACAGGAGATCAGTAGCTGGGAAGGGAAACAAACAGGACAAGAGACGATGGATGGATCACAGGAGTGACGGGTCAGGTACAAGGCTCAGGGTCCAGGATTCAGGTAACAGACAGGAAACAGGATCAACAGGTTCCAGAAATCAGGCTTCAGGTTCAGGAATCAGGATCAGAGTAACAGGATGCAGGTCAGGGCTCAAGAACAATACCAGGGCAACATGAGTGTGCACTTGCCGGTTATTTATACTGCAGCTGATAATTAGGGTCAGGTGACACCTGTCTGCAGAGGGGAATACCTGCTCCATACTGCCAGGATACCTCCGCTGTACTGCGGCCTAAAGGTGACAGAATACCAGCAGGAAAAAGCTCTTCTGTCAGCTTCAAACTGCCAGAAGACACCTGCTGGTGGACCTCAGTACTGCACGCCAAATGATCAATATTACCAGAGGAGGAGACCTTTCCTGACAGTACCCCCCCTCGAAGGAGCGACCTCCGCACCTCAAGCTGGGCAGCAAGCAGTGGCACACCAGGCTGGGCAGCAGACAGGAACACACCAGGCTGGGCAGTGGGCAGGAACACACCAGGCTGGGCAGCGGGCAGGAACACACCAGGCTGGGCAGCAGACAGGAACACACCGGGCTGGGCAGCAGACAGGAACACACCGGGCTGGGCAGCGGACAGGAACACATCGGGCTGGACAGCAGACAGGAACACACCGGACTGGGCAGCAGGCAGGAACACACTGGGCTGGGTAACAGGCAGGAACACACCAGGCTGGGCAGCGGGCAGGAACACACCAGGCTGGGCAGCGGGCAGGAACACACCAGGCTGGGCAGCGGACAGGAACACACCAGGCTGGGCAGTGGACAGGAACACACCAGGCTGGGTAGCGGGCAGGAACACACCAGGCTGGGCAGCAGGCAGGAAAACACCAGGCTGGGCAGTGGACAGGAATACTTCAAGCTGGGCAGCAGGCACGGGCACTTCAAGCTGGGCAGCAGGCAAGGGCACTTCAAGCTGGGCAGCAGGCATGGGCATTTCATGCTGGGCAGCAGGCACATCAAACGGGGCAGCAGGCACAGGCACTTCAAGCTGGGCAGCAGGCACTTCAAGCTGGGCCGCAGGCACGGGCACTTCAAGCTGGGCAGCAGGCACGGGCACTTCAAGCTGGGCAGCAGGCACTTCAAGCGGGGCAGCAGGCACGGGCACTTCAAGCTGGGCAGCAGGCACAGGCACTTCAAGCTGGGCAGCAGGCATGGGCTCTTCAAGCTGGCCAGCAGGCACGGGCACTTCAAGCTGGGCAGCAGGCACATCAGGCTGGGCAGCAGGTACAGGCACTTCAAGCTGGGTAGCAGGCACGGGAACTTCAAGCTGGGCAGCAGGCACATCAAGCAGGGCAGCAGGCACAGGCACTTCAAGCTGGGCAGCAGGCACTTCAAGCTGGGCAGCAGGCACTTCAAGCAGGGCAGCAGGCACATCAAGTGGGGTAGCAGGCGCATCAATCGGGGCAGTGGGCATGGGCACTTCAAGCTGGGCAGCGGGCACTTCAGGCTGGAAAGCGGGCTCATCAGGCTGGAAAGCGGGCTCATCAGGCTGGAAGGCGGGCACATCAGGCTGGAGAGCGGGCACATCAGGCTGGAGAGCGGGCACATCAGGCTGGAGAGCGGGCACCCACCATTCACAGACTTTTAATAATTCCTGGCACCACGCTATCTTACTATCACTCCCTTTGGAACTACACAAGGTTCACTATTATTAATACTATTATCACCTATAACATATTATTGCTATAACTATACATACAATTAATATTGTTTTCCCGGGTACACCTGCTTTATGGAATACACATTATTACTTCTTATTATATGGACACACCAGCTACACCCTTTATGCCCCATACCATTCTACGTTGCACCTTTATACTATGCCGCCTCAGCTCCTGTGGTTGAGTTATGTCCTCGGCTAACCCTGTTCCGGCTGGCCCGCACTGCTTTTGCTGTCTGATTGGGTGAGTGTGGTTGGCTAACCATCTTTACACATCTATAATGTAATATAACAGCTTTTTCTAGCGGACGGTTCACTATATGTCTATATATAATCCATAGGTATATTTATCGCATCCGCTCCTGACGAGTGGGACAACCCACGAAACATGTCGAGCTATTTGATGCTACAGCCACACTCTACACGGACTGATACTGACTTATTTACAACCATCCTACTCTATGATTTGTTTATATACTTTTTGATGAATGTACACATACCATGTGAATGCATGCACCAGCACCGGGATTACTGCCATTTATATTAATATGTCTATTACTTCGATCATTTGTTGCTATGCATGTACTATTTCATACATTATGTTCAGGCCCTGTGCACGCTCCTTGTACATACCTATGATGAATCATGTGTTTTAATGTTGTTTAATAATAAAAATCTTTATATTGCATATATACCTCCACTATACATTTGCTTAATTTAAAGTCCCAACTCCCTATTTGGTTTTGATTCTCTTCTAACAAGATACAAATTTCTGGGTAAAGTGAAGTGGGGCTTATTGAAGGTACAAGTCTGGCCATCACAGGTCAGCTATCCTGACCTCTCATCTCCCTTTAAAATGTACAATGATTAGAATATACAGTAGATGCTCATGAGTGCATCGTAGGCAGAAAATTTAATTTACAGAAAAGTAAAAATTGGTCAGAGGTGATCTCATAAGCACTACATAATATTGGACAAGACACGAAAAGAATGCTCAAACAAAAAGCAGGAATTTTTAAGGTGCCAATAGCCTAAATCAAAACATCAGATACAATTCATATATTTTATTTGATCAATTTATAATAAAAAAAATAGAAATCAGAAAAAAATATGTGAGGAAAAAAAAACATTTAAGATTCTTTAAAAGCATTGGATTATTTCATTTTGGATATTCACAAACATGATCTATAATAGATGGTGATCGTGGCATAACAATCCCAACATGTTTAGCTGATTGCTAGGCTTCTTCAAGGGATATATGTTACCACACCTGGACAGGCAAATCAAATACAAAAATAAATATAAGCATAATTCCAATTACATAATTCAAACATGGATATATTGCGTGAGAATATAATATATCAGAAATACTACAATCAGAGAAAAGGAAATTGACACAAGAATAGTAAAATAAAGATTGGGTAGGGGCATCTTACCAATCTGCTATAATTGTACGTACATCAATCCAAAAAAATGTGTGACATCAAAGCCCATAGATCCAAAAAAAGTTCAGCAAAGTTCTTGCTGTCACCCAAAGAAGAGAGCAAGGTAATGATGATTTGGCCGCAGGAGGAGTAAATCGGGCCAGTAACAACTGAAAATAAAAAAGAAATAAAAAGAAATAAAAAAAAACAATAAATGTGTGTAGGGAACTGACTAAGATCATCTTCTAGGTAAGAATAAGTCTGCTGCATACACATTATGTTATAAAACAGATGCAGGGTGTGAGCAAGGTGAAAGCATATAAACCAACTATATCTATTAGCATAATACCTCTAAGGGTTCACAGCCAAAGATGCTAAGGATCAGCCTTCCCAGTTCACCAGGGGGTGATTCCAAGCAAACACTCTCTCCAGAGAAACTGAAGGAAAAATAAGGCATATAAATTGCTCCAGTACAAATAGTAGTTCCTCCAGGGTTACCTTAGGTCTCTTTGCTGCCTCTCTGATGAATGCCCTCCTTGCCGGTCAGAGAGTTTTGGTGTGCGTCCATCTTTTGGCAGGTTTGCTGTTGTGCCGTGTTCTTTCCATTTGGTTATGATAGATTTGATGGTGCTCCTAGGGATCATCAAAGATTTGGATATCTGTTTATAACCTAACACTGACTTGTATTTCTCAACAACATTGTCCCTTACTTGTTTGGAGAGTTCCTTGTTCTTCATGGCAGTGTTTGGTTAGAGATGCCTCTTGCTTAGGTGTTGCAGCCTCTGGGGCCTTTCAGAAAGGTGTGTATATGAAATGACAGATCATGTAACACATAGATTGCACACAGGAGGATATCATTTCACTAATTATGTGACTTTTACAGGTAATTGGTTGCACCAGAGCTTTTTATGGTCTTCATCACAAAGGGAATACATACGCACATGCAAATTAGGGATGAGCTGAACACCCCACAGTTCGGTTCGCGGCAGAACATGCAAACTGACAAAAAGTTTGTGCGAACACCGTTAAAGTCTATGGGACCCGAACGTGAAAAATCAAAAGTGCTAATTTTAAAGGCTAATATGCAAGCTATTGTCATAAAAAGTGTTTGGGGACCCGGGTCCTGCCCCAGGGGACATGTATCAAAGCAAAAAAAAGTTTTAAAAACGTCAGTTTTTTCGGGACCAGTGATTTTAATAATGCCTAAAGTGAAACAATAAAAGTGAAAAATTCCTTTAAATATCATGCCTGGGGGGTGACTATAGTATGCCTGTGAAGTGGCGCATTTTTCCAGTATTTAGAACAGTCCCGGCAGCAAAACGACATTTCTAAAGGAATAAAAGTAATTTAAAACTGCTTGCGGCTGTAATGTATTGTCGGGTCCTGGCAATATAGATGAAAATCATTGAGAAAAACGGCATGGGTCATCCCCCAACGGCATGGGTCATCCCCCCCAGGCCATTACCAGGCCCTTTGGGTCTGGTTTGGATATTAAGGGGAACCCCACACCCAAACTTACAAAAAAAAAGACGTGAGGCCCCCAGGCTCTATATACTCTGAACAGCAGTATACAGGCGGTCCCGGGGTTACAAACAAGATAGGGACTATAGGTTTGTTCTTAAGTTGAATCTGTTTGTAATTTGGAACAGGTACATTTTTAAGTGTAGCTCCAGCCAAAAAATCTAAGCTTTTTAAGCTTTTTGGATAGCATAGGGAAGGGTTATCACCCCTGTAACATTTGTTTTGCTGTCTGTGCCCCTGTTCAGAAGATTTCACCTCACTTTCTGTCCCAATGACAATTGGATTTTGAACATTTTGGATTATTAGGGAAACAAGGATTGGTGATAAACCATCAGTGGAGACACCTTTTTTCCCCATATTAACTCTTATAGGAGAGAATTTCCCTTCCTAGGGGTAGATTTCCTCTCACCTCCTGTTCTCTCCCTCCATTTGTAAGTAGGAGTCGTTTGTAAGTCGGATGTTTGAAAATAGGGGATCACATGTACATACTATACGGCCTGCCCTATAAACTCTGCTGAAAATTGGGCCTTAGTTGTTGGTGGTATCAGAACACTGTAAGCCCTCACAGTTACTGTCAGGAAAGGGTCCGTCCGCTGTTAAGATCTATCATTTGACGTGCAGTACTGAGGTCCACCAGCAGGTGTCTCCTGGCAGTTTGGAACTGTCAGGGGAATCTTTCCCTGCTGGAGTTATGTCAGCATTGGGCCGCAGTACTGACCTCCACCAGCGGATGGATCCTGGTAGTAGGGAGCAGACAACACTCCCTGCGTTCAGGTGTTACATGAAGACAATTATTGGCAGTCCCATAAATACCCAGCAAGCCTTGAGCCCTGACCTTGTTCGCCTGTTACCCGATCCCGAGCCTGCATCTGACCTTGTTCCGAGCTTATCCTGTCCCGGTCCCTTCTGTGTTCCTGTACCCTTTCCTTACCCTTCAGCCTGATCCATCCCCTCCCTGTCCTGTTGGTTCCCAGTCCCTCATCTACTGATCCCCCCGTGTATGACCTTGGCCTGGCTAATGTTTATGTTTCTGGAACATCCCTTGTCCTTCTGTTGATCTGCTGTGTATGACCCTGGCCTGGCTGACATCCATGTTTCTGGTACTGCACCTTGCTGTATATAATTTTGACGTTGGTGGGTTTGTTGGGTTGGTTGTTGTGACAGACCTAGCCGGGAGAGAGACTTTTGGAGGGGACTGAATGCTAGCCTCTTGCCGATCAATCGTGGGCCCTGGCATTTGGGGGAACTGTGTACTTTGTGAGCTGTAGTCCTGGGGACCCTTGAGGTGGTATTACTGTGGATTCGGGTCCTGGTCCCCCAGGACACACAGACTCTGGGGACCCTGGATTTGCCATATTAGAAATAGTGGATGATTCATAATGCTGGGACAAATACTGTTAGGAGATGCTGATGTCAATTCCAGCACCTGTCTGTCTGTTGCCTGCTAGAATGTGTATTGTAAATAAGTCTCTAGTATGGGATCTAAGAGTCATTAGATCCCCATTGTTGTTTGTGTTAATTAACTCTGCTATTGTGATAATGTTGATTGGGTTTTCTGAGCTACAAGATGGCCAGTCTGGCCTAAAGGTCATGTCTGAGTCATCTAGGCTGTCTAAAGGGATAAGTTAATTAGCTCATGTTAATTAGGTTAATTAGGTCACAGGTGTATGTTCAGAGTAATATGAGCAGGAGGTATAAAAGAGCCTGTATTCCTCAGTAAAAGAGATTCCTGGTTGAACTTACATACAGCCTGCCTGGTGTTTGTTCTGAGCGACACAACTGGATTAGAACGGCACATAGCTGTAGTTCTAGTCCCGGAGCATCGGATGACCGAACCATCAGATGTTGCGATCTGCAATCTGAGTCTATAGCAGCAGAGGAGTGTCGGGAGAGTGGAACCGAGTGAGCAGGAGCTTGTTACAGTTGTGCACTGTTTATATTCTCTTATTTATCTTAATAAATATCATCATTATTCACTTTTCATGCGTTTTTGGTTATCTCTGTGCAGTCCACACAGTCTGGTCTACTAATTCTCCTGACAGTATACAAAGGCCTCCCTGACCAGACGTGGCTGCACTGAGAAACCTTACTGGTTCGGTGGGCGCGCAAAAGATGGACTTTAATGAAATTGTCTACTATTCTCTGCTGGCGGCAGAGGATGGTGAATATTGCCGCCAGACTCTTAAAGATTGGACCAGTGACCAACTGCTGGGAACGATCCGATCAGCTCAAAGCCAGCGTTGTCATGCTTTCCCGAAGGAAGTGATGATTTCTCCCTTCCCTTCAATTGTGACCAGGTTGAATCCCTGGTATGATTGTTAGAGGATGATCCGGCTTTTTTTGATGAACATTATTCCTCTTGTTCCCAGCAGGTGTTATCCGATTGCTTTTTGTTCAGTACAATCTCTGATTAGACAGGCTGTATGTGAACCGACTTTTGTTCAACCTGTGCTACAAGCATGGTCAGATCTCCTGCATTTAGCTAAGCCACAACAATCCAGTATCACCATTAGTCACCTGCCTTCCCAAGAATCAGTCACCCATGGCAAACTCAGCTACAGCCCAGTATACACAGCTTCCCACCAAGAGCTCTTACCCAGTCTCTACTCACTGCACCTATCCTGCTTTCAGTCCAGCTGCCTCTTCTCTTCCACCTGTAACAATCCCACAAAACCCTCCTCCAGCCACTGTTCCTTGGTCTTCCTTTTGCCCAGTTACATCTTTTTCTTACAGCTCTGCAGTTACCTACAAAGCTGCTGTGCCTAAACCAAAGAAGAAACAAAAGTTTTTTCCTACCCACATGATCCTGCCAGTAACCCAACTGGCTTCCACACCAACCAATCTGCTCCAGTCTGCTTGCATGCCAGCTGAAGCTGATAACCCACCTGATTCTGCCAAACCTCTGCCTGATGTGCCACCATCTGCTGCCCAGCCTGATGTGCCTCTGTCTGCTGCCCAGCCTGATGTGCCACTGTTTGCTGCCCAGCCTGATGTGCCACCGTCTGCTGCCCAGCCTGATGTGCCACCATCTGCTGCCCAGCCTGATGTGCCTCTGTCAGCTGCCCAGCCTGATGAGCTTCTGTCTGCTGCCCAGCCTGATGAGCTTCTGTCTGCTGCCCAGCCTGATGAGCTTTTGTCTGCTGCCCAGCCTGATGTGCCACTGTCTGCTGCCCAGCCTGATGTGCCACCGTCTGCTGCCCAGCCTGATGTGCCTCTGTCTGCTGCCCAGCCTGATGTGCCTCTGTTAGCTGCCCAGCCTGATGTGCCTCTGTTAGCTGCCCAGCCTGATGAGCTTCTGTCTGCTGCCCAGCCTGATGAGCTTCTGTCTGCTGCCCAGCCTGATGAGCTTCTGTCTGCTGCCCAACCTGATGTGCCACTGTCTGCTGCCCAGCCTGATGTGCCTCTGTCCGCTGCCCAGCCTGATATGTTCCTGTCCGCTGTCCAGCCTGATGTGTTCCTGTCCGCTGCCCAGCCTGATGTGTTCCTGTCCGCTGCCCAGCCTGATATGTTCCTGTCTGCTGCCCAGCCTGATGTGCCAGTGTCTGCAAGTCAGCCTGTTGTGCCAATGCCTGTGCCCGCTGTCCAGTTTGAGGTCCCAGTGCCTGCTGCCCAGCCTGATGTGCCACTGTCTGCTGCCCAGCCTGATGTGCCCTTGTCTGCTGCCCAGCCTGATGTGCCTCTGTTAGCTGCCCAGCCTGATGTGTACCTGTCCACTGCCCAGCCTGATGTGTTCCTGTCCGCTGCCCAGCCTGATGTGCCTCTGTCTGCTGCCTATCCTGATGTGTTCCTGTCCGCTGCCCAGCCTGATGTGTTCCTGTCCGCTGCCCAGCCTGATGTGTTCCTGTCCGCTGCCCAGCCTGATATGTTCCTGTCTACTGCCCAGTCTGATGTGCCAGTGTCTGCTACTCAGCCTGTTGTGCCAATGCCTGTGCCCGCTGTCCAGTTTGAGGTCCCAGTGCCTGCTGCCCAGCCTGATGTGCCACTGTCTGCTGCCCAGCCTGATGTGCCCTTGTCTGCTGCCCAGCCTGATGTGCCTCTGTTAGCTGCCCAGCCTGATGTGTTCCTGTCCACTGCCCAGCCTGATGTGTTCCTGTCCGCTGCCCAGCCTGATGTGTTCCTGTCCGCTGCCCAGCCTGATGTGTTCCTGTCTGCTGCCCAACCTGATGTGTTCCTGTCTGCTACCCAGCCTGATGTGTCCCTGTCCACTGCCCAGCCTGATGTGTTTCTGTCTGCTGCCCAGCCTGATGTGCCAGTGTCTGCTACTCAGCCTGTTGTGCCAATGCCTGTGCCCGCTGTCCAGTTTGATGCCCCAGTGCCTGCTGCTCAGCCTGACATCCCAGTGTCCATGTTCCAGTCTGACGCTCCAGTGACTACTATCCAGTCCGATGCACCTGCTGTTCTGCCTGATGTGCCAGTGCCTGTGTCTGCTGCCCAGTCTGAAGTTCCAGTACCTGCTGCCTGGTCTGATGTCTTGGTGCCTGCTTTCCAGCCTGATGTGCCCACTTTCCAGCCTGATGTCTCAATGCCTGCCTTCCAGCCTGATGTCTTGGTGCCTGCTCTCCAGTCTGATGTGCCCGCTTTCCAGTCTGATGTGCCCGCTTTCCAGCCTGATGTGCCCACTTTCCAGCCTGATGTCTCAATGTCTGCCTTCCAGCCTGATATCTTGGTGCCTGCTTTCCAGTCTGATGTGCCCACTTTTCAGTCTGATTGGCCTGCTTTCCAGCCTGATGTCTTGGTGCTTTCCTTCCAGCCTGATGTCTCTGCTTTCCAGTCTCATGTATCCGATTTCCAGTCTGATGTGCCCACTTTCCAGTCGGATGTGCCGCTTTCCAGCCTGTTGTCTCAGTGTCTGCCTTCCAGCCTGATGTCTCGGTGTCTGCCTTCCAGCCTGATGTCTTGATGCCTGCCTTCCAGCCTGATGTATTGGTGCTTGCTTTCCAGTCTGATGTGCCCACTTTCCAGTCTGATGTGCCCACTTTCCAGTCTGATGTGCCCACTTTCCAGTCTTATGTGCCCTCTTTCCAGTCTGATGTGCCCGCTTTCCAGTCTGATGTACCCTCTTTCCAGCCTGATGTCTCAGTGCCCGCCTTCCAGCCTGTTGTCTCAGTGCCTGCCTTCCAGCCTGATGTCTCGGTGTCTGCCTTCCAGCCTGATGTCTCAGTGTTTGCCTTCCAGCCTGATGTCTCGATGCCTGCCTTCCAGGCTGATGTCTCGGTGTCTGCCTTCCAGCCTGATGTCTCAGTGTCTGTCTTCCAGCCTGATGTCTTGCTGCTTGCCTTCCAGTCTGATGTCAAAAGAGAGGATCCTAGTATTGAAGTACCTAATATACAGGGTGACTCTGTAGGTACTTTAAAAATTGGTTGTGCCAACGTCCCTGACAATAAGTTGGAAATAAAAGACTAGAAAATTTGGGACTTTGCCTTCAAAGTCCCAAATTTTCTAGTCTTTTATTTCCAGTCTGATGTGCCCACTTTCCAGTCTGGTGTGCCCGCTTTCCAGTCTGATGTGCCTGCTTTCCAGTCTGATGTGCCCGTTTTCCAGCCTGATGTGCCCACTTTCCAGCCTGATGTCTCAATGCCTGCCTTCCAGCCTGATATCTTGGTGCCTGCTTTCCAGTCTGATGTGCCCACTTTTCAGTCTGATGGGCCTGCTTTCCAGCCTGATGTCTTGGTGCTTTCCTTCCAGCCTGATGTCTCTGCTTTCCAGTCTCATGTATCCGATTTCCAGTCTGATGTGCCCACTTTCCAGTCGGATGTGCTGCTTTCCAGCCTGTTGTCTCAGTGTCTGCCTTCCAGCCTGATGTCTCGGTGTCTGCCTTCCAGCCTGATGTCTTGATGCCTGCCTTCCAGCCTGATGTATTGGTGCTTGCTTTCCAGTCTGATGTGCCCACTTTCCAGTCTGATGTGCCCACTTTCCAGTCTGATGTGCCCACTTTCCAGTCTTATGTGCCCTCTTTCCAGTCTGATGTGCCCGCTTTCCAGTCTGATGTACCCTTTTTCCAGCCTGATGTCTCAGTGCCCGCCTTCCAGCCTGTTGTCTCAGTGCCTGCCTTCCAGCCTGATGTCTCGGTGTCTGCCTTCCAGCCTGATGTCTCAGTGTTTGCCTTCCAGCCTGATGTCTCGATGCCTGCCTTCCAGGCTGATGTCTCGGTGTCTGCCTTCCAGCCTGATGTCTCAGTGTCTGTCTTCCAGCCTGATGTCTTGCTGCTTGCCTTCCAGTCTGATGTCAAAAGAGAGGATCCTAGTATTGAAGTACCTAATATACAGGGTGACTCTGTAGGTACTTTAAAAATTGGTTGTGCCAACGTCCCTGACAATAAGTTGGAAATAAAAGACTAGAAAATTTGGGACTTTGCCTTCAAAGTCCCAAATTTTCTAGTCTTTTATTTCCAGTCTGATGTGCCCACTTTCCAGTCTGGTGTGCCCGCTTTCCAGTCTGATGTGCCTGCTTTCCAGTCTGATGTGCCCGCTTTCTAGCCTGATGTGCCTGCTTTCCGGCCTGATGTCTTGGTGCCTGCCTTCCAGCCTGATGTCTCGAAGCTTGCCTTTCAGCCTGATGTCTCGGTGTCTGTCTTTCAGGCTGATGTCCGGATGCCTGCCTTCCAGCCTGATGTCATGATGCCTGCCTTCCAGTCTGATGTCTCTGCTTTCCAGTCTGATGTGCCTGGTTTCCAGTCTGATGTGCCCGCTTTCCAGTCTGATGTGCCTGCTTTCTAATCTGATGTCTCAGTGCCCGCCTTCCAGCCTGATGTCTTACTGCCTGCCTTCCAGCCTGATGTCTAGTTGTCTGCCTTCCAGCCTGATGCCTTGGTGCCTGCCTTCCATTCAGATGTGCCTACTTTCCGGTCTGATGTGCCCGCTTTCCAGTCTGATGTGCCCGCTTTTCAGTCTGATGTGCCCACTATCCAGCCTGATGTGCCTGCTTTCCAGCCTGATGTCTTGGTGCCTGCCTTCCAGCCTGATGTCTCAAAGCTTGCCTTTCAGCCTGATGTCTCGGTGTCTGCCTTTCAGCCTGATGTCCCGGTGCCTGCCTTCCAGCCTGATGTCTTGATGCCTGCCTTTCTGTCTGATGTGCCCACTTTCCAGTCTGATGTTCCCTGTTTCCAGTCTGATGTCTCGGTGCCTGCCTTCCAGCCTTATGTCTTGTTGCCCGCCTTCCAGCCTGATGTCTTGGTGCCTGCTTTCCAGCCTGTTGTCCTGATATTGGTGCCCCAGTCTGTTAAACCGATGCCCATTACTCTGCTTGCCGAGTCAGTGCATGTTACACAGCTTGCCAGTAGGGAGCCCGCTGCCCAGCTCTATGACCAGGAGCCCGTTGTCTGCCCGGATCTGCCCACTATCTGCCTGGATGTGCCTGATGATTAGCCTGAAATACTCTCTTCCACCTTTCTGCTCAATGCCATAGACTATGGACAATTAAAACTAGTTGGAGCGTCCGGAGGCCGCTCCTTTAGGGGGGTACTGTCAGGAAAGGGTCCGTCCGCTGTTAAGATCTATCATTTGGCGTGCAGTACTGAGGTCCACCAGCAGGTGTCTCCTGGCAGTTTGGAATTGTCAGGGGAATCTTTCCCTGCTGGTGTTATGTCATCATTGGGCCGCAGTACTGACGTCCACCAGCGGATGGATCCTGGTAGTAGGGAGCAGACAACACTCCCTGCACTCATGAAGACAATTATTGGCAGTCCCATAAATACCCGGAAAGCCCTCGCATGCTATCCTTGGTATCTCTCTCCTTGAGCCCTGACCTTGTTCGCCTGTTACCCGATCCTGAGCCTGCATCTAACCTTGTTCTGAGCTTATCCTGTCCCGATCTCTCCTGTGTTCCTGTACCCTTTCCTTACCCTTCAGCCCGATCCATCCCCTCCCTGTCCTGTTGGTTCCAGTCCCTCATCTACTGATCTCCCTGTGTATGACCTTGGCCTAGCTAAAGTTTATGTTTCTGGAACATCCCTTGTCCTTCTGCTGATCTGCTGTGTATGACCCTTGCCCGGCTGACATCTGTGTTTCTGGTACTGCCCCTTGCTGTATATACTGTTGTTGTTAGTGGGTTTGTTGGATTGGTTGTGCACTGTTTATATTTTCTTATTTATCACCTATCTTAATAAATATCATTATTATTCACTTTTCATGCGTTTTTGGTTATCTCTGTGCAGTCCACACAGTCTGGTCTACTAATTCTCCTAACAGTTACTCTTGGTGGGTGCTGGAACGGGCCCTGCTGTGAAATATTATATCAAGAATTGTAATTACATGCCCCTGTTAAACAGGGGCAGAAAAATTGGGCCTTTGGTGGTGGTGCCACAACACTGTAAGCCCTCACAGTTACTCTTGGTGGGCGCAGGAACTGGCCCTGCTGTGAAATATTAGATCAAAAATTGTAATTACACGCCCCTGTCAAACAGGGGCAGAAAAATTGGGTCTTAGGCAGTGGTGGTGCCACAACACTGTAAGCCCTCACAGTTGCTCCTGGTGGGTGCAGGAACAGGCCCTGATGTGAAATATTATATCAAGAATTGTAATTACATGCCACTGTTAAACAGGGGCAAAAAATTGGGCCTTTGGTGATGGTGGTGCCACAACACTGTAAGCCCTCACAGATTCTCTTGTTGAGCGCAGGAACGAGCCCTGATGTGAAATATTAGAGCAAAAATTGTAATTACATTATTATAGTCATAGCTATGACTAAGAACTGTTGAGAGTGTGAAACGTGTCAGATTTTTTATCAGTGCCCTGCTGTGGTTTTTACTTTTGTTATTTTGCACAATAAAGGTGTTTTTATTGGAGTGCGGATGTCCAGACCTTCCCTCTTCTAATTACACTGTATTGTGTACTGTGTACACCACCAGAAAAGTAGTAGCAACTGCAAAATGGGTGCATGGTACTGTGTACACCACCAGAAGTGTAATAACAACTATGGGTGCACTGTATTGTGTACTGTGTACACCGCCAGAAAAGTAGTAGCAACTGCACTATGGTTGCGCGGTACTGTGTACACCAACAGAAATGTAATAACAACTATGGGTGCACTGTATTATGTATGGTGTACACCACCAGAAAAGTAGTAGCAACTGCACTATGGGTGCACGGTACTGTGTACACTGCTTGAAGTATATTATAAAAAGTACACCAGGAATGGCCTGCAGTCAGATATAGGCTACACTGTATGCAGTATATATATATATATATATATATATATATATATATATATATATATACATGAGACTGACTGTATATATATATATATATATATATATATATATATATATATATATATATATTTTTTTTTTTTTTTTTTAATCTTTTTATTGAGTATAAGACATACAAACAGACAAACAACTGTAAACCTGCAACAGCATTGGGACTAGACCCACGCAGGTGTCAGTGCCAGTCAGCAATTGGGCTGCTTCCATCATTAGTCCACAAGAAAATAACAAACAAACAACCTAGTGCTGTATTGGCTCCTGCTCGATTTAAATATCTAAGGATCAAATCTTTCAGTCGAGACTCAAGGGACAATAATAGACATCAAATAAACCCATATCAGAGATTACAATACAAAAAAGTCACCCAATGTATCAAAATCACATCCACCCGTACAGTGGTATTATGTACATGCTCAATCAGTTTGCAGTTGCGGTGGAGGCCTCAACTAGCCATTTGGCCCACACTCTATCGTATTTTTTGGGGTACCCTCTATTTTGGTAGGTTTTCTTATTGAGTGGTGGTACTTTATTGACATGTGTTTTCCATAGCAATATGGACTGCAGGGCATGTTTTTTCCATCAGAGAGTGATCATTTTTCTGGCATAGAAAATAAGGAGTCCTATCAGAGTTCTCTCCGCTATCCTGGAGGCTAATTCTTCTACTAAACCTAGAAGGCATATTTGCGGGGTTGGGGCTATATCTATTCCCACCACTTCTTGTATTACAGATAGTACTTGTGACCAGTAGTTTTTAATTGCTGGGCAGGATCAGAAGATGTGTAAAAAGTCACCCGGATCCCCTGTACATCTCCAACACTCCGTGGACAGGGAGGTTCTCATTTTATGCAATCAATATGGGATAATATATGCCTGGTGTAGAATTTTGTATTGTATGAGACGGTCTTGAAGTGAGACCAGGGTTTTAAAAGGGAAGTCCCACATGTCCTCCTAATCCTCGGAGTCCAGTCCCGGGATGTTATGTGTCCATCGCTGATGGAGCTTTGACAGATATGGAGAGGAAATCCTAAGGAGATGTGCATAGAGGACCGAGGTTGGTTTACTGGTGCATTTATATCTTGTGACCCTCTCCAGATAGGATTGCACTATTTGCGTGTTGTTGGGTAATATTTGGGCTTTAAATGCATGAGACAGTTGCATATAGCGAAATAGATGCGAGAGGGAGGCACATTGTTGTGGGATACTAGATGATTGAAGGGGTGTATAGCCGTGCCGGTGGTGAGGTCAGATAACAGTTTAATACCACATTTGGCCCATATTTTGGGGTTTGGTAGTGAGTAACGATGGGATAATGTAGGGTTTTTCCATAGGGGGGAGTGTGGGTAGACTGCATTCCGTTGGAGCTTCTCAAGTCCCAGTCCTGCCTTCCAGGCCTTCAGAGTCATGTGCATGGAGGTGGTCAAATCATATGGAGTTTTGGGACCTTGAAGGGGTAAATGTGTTAGGGCCTCCACAGAACAGTCCACCGCAGCTTCCGGAACTGCTGCGGGGTTGCACGCGTCCGGCACTAACCACCAAACTGCCGTGACCAGCTGGGCTGCCAGAAGATATTTCTGGCAGTCCAGAAATGCCAACCCCCCCTGTAATACCAGACACATCAGTGTGGACAGTTTAAATCTAGGGGGGTATGGGCTCCAGAGGAAGGAGGAGAATATTCGGTTCAAATTCGTAAAAAAGGAGTAAGGTATCCATTGTGGGGAATTACGGAATAGGTGGGTAAATTTAGGTATGATTTTCATTTTAAAAAAGTTAATGCGGCCTAATAAGGATAGAAGAAGATTCTCCCAGGCTTTTAGTTTGGCCTTGACTCCTTGGACCACTGACTCTAGGTTAAGGGGGATAAAGCTGGATGCGTCTCCCGAGGCACGCAGGCTCAAGTACACTATTTCGTCTACCCATTGCAGTTGGAGATCTGGTGGGATTAGTCTTTTTGCCTCAGGGTCAATAGCTAGCAACTGGGATTTTGTCCAGTTCTCCCGTAATCCTGTTATTTTGGAGAATGCAGTCAATACTTGCAGTGCTACTCTAAGAGAGGAGTCCGCGTCATTCAGAAAGAGTAGGAGGTCATCCGCGTACAGAGCTACCCTCTCCTTCAGCCACGCTATTTTTAGTCCTTTTATGTGGGCTGAGAACCGCAGTGCCTCCACCACCGGTTCCATAGCTATTGCGAACAGTGCTGGAGAGAGAGGGCAGCCCTGCCTGGTACCAGTGGACAGCAGGAAGGGGGGAGATGTCACCCCCCCCCCAGTCTGATGGCCGCCTTTGGGGATTTGTATATAGTTTGCAGCCATGCAATAAAAACCAACGGAAATCCCATCCTCCGCAAAGTTTCCCAGAGAAATGACCATTCGATCGAATCAAATGCCTTTTTGATATTGAAGGAGGCAACCGTTCTAGTGCCCACATTGTCATGTATGGCATGCAAGTTGGTAAATAGTCTGCGGAGGTTAATATCCATTGATTTATGGGCCATGAACCCAGTCTGGTCTGTGTCTATAATGGAGGGCAGAAGTGGGTTGAGTCTAACAGTGATTAATTTAGATAAAATTTTTAAATCAATGTTGAGAAGTGCTATGGGCCTGTATGAGGTGCACTGTTTGGGATCTTTATTGGACTTAAGGATTAGAATAATGAGCGCGTCTGCCATGGATGTTGGGAGCGCTCCCTCCTCCAGACATTGGGTATACAGGTCTGCCAACAGGGGGGCTAGGAGATTCGCATGAGACCGGTAAAATTCGACAGGCAGACCATCAGTGCCCGGGGCCCTCCCAGTTGCCAATGAGTTAACAATAGCATGTATTTCCTCTGCAGTGATAGGCCTGACCAGATGGGACCTCTCCTCGCCTGAGAGCCACCCCGGAGCCAGGGGGTCCAGGAGAGGTGCCATCTCGCCAGCAGTCATATCCTGAGGGAGCGTGGTACTGTATAGTGTCTGAAAAAAGGTCTGAAACTCCCTCAGGATACACTCCTGGGATGTAATAGATTCACCTGTAGGAGAGACCAATTCGGGGATCAGAGTCATAGAGGTGTCGTGATGAGACATTATTGCTAGCAGTCTATCATTTCTATCACCCTGCTCAAAGAATCTTCGTTTAGTGTGGAATAACTCTAAACGAGTGACCTCAGTGAAATGGAGTTGGAGATCTCTTTTTGTGGACTGCAGCCATTCGAAATTAGAGACTGAGGGGTCAGACCCGTAATTGGCTGATGCCTCCTCAATCCCCCCTTCCAATCGCTTTATGCTGGCTTATTGATTTACCTTCACCACCTTAATTGCTGACATATAGCGTCCTCTAGTGAATGCCTTGTAGGCGTCCTAGACTGTGGGAGGAGAGGATGACCCTGTGTTATGTTCCCCAAATTCACGTAATGTTTGTGGGGTCTGCCCTGATATCTCGTCATGGGAGATCCAGGGGGCCCCAAGGTGCCACATGGAGCCACTGCATTTTTCTCGGGTCCGCATAGTGATCTTGAGGGGGGAGTGATCAGAAAGCCCACTAAGTAGGTATGTTGCCTCCACTATGTCAGTTAACATAAGTTGATTTGCAAACGCATAATCAATTCTGGAGGAGGTGTTATATGGGGTAGAAAAACATGAGTAAGCTTTAGTCTGGGGATGTAACCACCTCCACACCTCAGTAACCCCTGCCGAGTGTGACCACCCCAGCAGGTGCCCAGTAGAGGATTGTGATGGCATGGGCCTGTCAACATTAGGAGAGAGGGTGTTATTAAAGTCCCCTAGGATTAACAATTTAGCTGGACAGTGACTGTATATATATTTAATATACTGCAGCTAACTGAATAACCTGCCTACTTGAAGTATATTAGAAAAAGTACACCAGGAATGGCGTGCAGTCAGGTATAGGCTTGGCTACACTGGATGCAGTGTGTATATATATACAGTGGGGACAGAAAGTATTCAGACCCCCTTAAATTTTTCACTCTTTGTTATATTGCAGCAATTTGCTAAAATCATTTAAGTTCATTTTTTCCTCATTAATGTACACACAGCATCCCATATTGACAGAAAAACACAGAACTGTTGACATTTTTGCAGATTTATTAAAAAAGAAAAACTGAAATATCACATGGTCCTAAGTATTCAGACCCTTTGCTCAGTATTTAGTAGAAGCACCCTTTTTATCTAATACAGCCATGAGTCTTTTTGGGAAAGATGCAACAAGTTTTTCACACCTGGATTTGGGTATCCTCTGCCATTCCTCCCTTTGCAGATCCTCTCCAGTTCTGTCAGGTTGGATGGTAAACATTGGTGGACAGCCATTTTTAGGTCTCTCCAGAGATGCTCAATTGGGTTTAAGTCTGGGCTCTGGCTGGGCCATTTAAGAACAGTCACAGAGTTGTTGTGAAGCCACCCCTTCGTTAATTTAGCTGTGTGCTTAAGGTCATTGTCTTGTTGGAAGGTAAACCTTTGGCCCAATCTGAGGTCCTGAGCAATCTGGAGAAGGTTTTCATCCAGGATATCCCTGTACATGACCGCATTCATCTTTCCCTCGATTGCAACCAGTCGTCCTGTCCCTGCAGCTGAAAAACACCCCCACAGCATGATGCTGCCGCCACCATGCTTCACTGTTGGGACTTTATTGGACAGGAGATGAGCAGTGCCTGGTTTTCTCCACACATACCGCTTAGAATTAAGGCCAAAAAGTTCTATCTTGGTCTCATCAGACCAGAGAATCTTATTTCTCACCATCTTGAAGTCCTTCAGGTGTTTTTTTAGCAAACTCCATGCGGGCTTTCATGTGTCTTGCACTGAGGAGAGGCTTCCGTCGGGCCACTCTGCCATAAATCCCCGACTGGTGGAAGGCTGCAGTGATGGTTGATTTTCTACAACTTTCTCCCATCTCCTGACTGCATCTCTGGAGCTCAGCCACAGTGATCTTTGCATTCTTCTTTACCTCTCTCACCAAGGCTCTTCTCCCCCGATAGCTCAGTTTGGCCGGACGGCCAGCTCTAGGAAGGGTTCCGGTCAACCCAAACGTCTTCCATTTAAGGATTATGGAGGCCACTGTGCTCTTAGGAACCTTAAGTGCAGCAGAAATTTTTTTGTAACCTTGGCCAGATCTGTGCCTTGCCACAATTCTGTCTCTGAGCTCTTCAGGCAGTTCCTTTGACCTCATGATTCTCATTTGCTCTGACATGCACTGTGAGCTATAATGTCTTATATAGACAGGTGTGTGGCTTTCCTAAACAAGTCCAATCAGTATAATCAAACACAGCTGGACTCAAATGAAGGTGTAGAGCCATCTCAAGGATGATCAGAAGAAATGGACAGCACCTGAGTTAAATAAAGAGTGTCACAGAAAAGGGTCTGAATACTTAGGACCATGTGATATTTCAGTTTTTCTTTTTTAATAAATCTGCACAAATGTCAAAAATTCTGTGTTTTTCTGTCAATATAGGGTGCTGTGTTAATGAGGAAAAAAAATGAACTTACATGATTTTAGCAAATGGCTGCAATATAACAAAGAGTGTATACATACAAGACTGTGTATATATATATATATATATATATATATATATATATATATATATATATATATATATATATATATACACACTACAGGGCCGCCGTGCAGGCAGCCTTATACAACTTAGACAATTGTATAACCTAGACAATTGTGTTCTGGCCCATCATATCTATAATTCAGATTAAAAAAAATGAACTAAAGGCTGTAATGTAACAAAATAGGTAAAAAGCCAAGGGGGGTGAATACTTTTTCAAGGGACTGTATATCCATGTTTGAATTATGTCATAGGATTTGTGCATATAATTATTTTTGTATTTGATTTGCCTGTCTAGGTGTGGTAACATATATTCCCTGAAGAAGCCTAGCAATTGGAAAAACATGTCAGGATTGTTATTCCGCGATCACCATCTATTATAGATTGTGTTTGTGAATATCCAAAAAGAAATAATCCAATGATTTTAATGAATCTTAAATGTTTTTTTCCCTCACATATTTCTTTCTGATTTCTATTTTTTTATTATGAATTGATCAAATAAAATATATGAATTGTATCTGATGTTGTGATTTAGGTTATTGGTACCTTAAAAATCCCTGTTTTTTGTTTGAGCAATCTTTTGTGTCTTGTCCAAAACTAAATTTATGTTACAGGAAACACCACAGTCATGGTAAGGTGAGCACAACACAGTCTAAATTGGATCTGACAGTAAAGGGTAACACATATTCCAAAGGTCTAATCCTGACCTCTAGTGCATAAAGGCAAGCCCTGGGTGACTGACCTCATTGGTGTTAACTTGTACAGGTCTTGGCCTGTAGCTTTGGCAGCTTCAGAGGAGTATGTAAAAGACTGCACTGGCCCTAAATGAAATTAACAGCTTTAGAAGACATAACAGGGGAGAAGGTCTCCTTTCTATGAATAGATAGACTAAATGTGAATGTGTAGTTCATGAGGTATGGAATGAGCTCAACCATACATAGTTCTAGACTTAGTAATGGATTAACCAGTTTGTGTTATTTAGCAGAGTTTAATGTCAAAAGGAGTGTGCATAGGTGGATGTTTGTATTTTGGCAGCATACTTCCAATTCATGTACCTGAAGATCCCTCTTCTTTCAAACGTGAGATTTGGAATTTTCCAAGCACAATGATAGGTCTTTTGATTCTCTGTATTAATAGAAAATTTCTAGTGTCCATTTGCAAATGCAAGTTTTATCAGTATTATTATTTAGTTTTGCATGTGCAAGTAAAGCTTGTTCACCAGTTCTCAAAAGAATGTCGTAGGATAAAGGGACAAAAATCACACAAGAAATTAACAAAAGGCCTTGGCTATGCAGAAAGATTTATTGAACCGAGTTTACCTACCCTGAGAATGCTAAGAAATTAGTAAATCCTGACCAGGACACCAAAATAAATGCAATAAGATGCATTGCATCCGTAAGAAAAGTGATTTAACCTGTGAATATACATTGCGTCCTTTATTGTCTTTATTAAGTTCAAAAAACGGTTTATCAGAAATTCACAGTAGTGCTTTTTCATATTTGATCTTCCTGTGTTTAAGAGATTATTAAACCTCCTGGTTCTCATCTTAGGAGTACCCAGTCAGTGTCTATGCAAAAAAGAACAAAAAGACAAGGCTGTGCTGACCTCACTCAGTCCACAAAAATGCTTCATATCGTTAACCGAAAACATGAATTATGAGTAGATTTCTGACAGGTAAACAGGTATTTTATGTGCTTGCAATATGGGGAAATGTGCATGTATTTCAAAGATGCATGTTTTCTGTTATACTTTTCCTTGACATGTGCTTTAAAGCACAAAATATAAATGGCTCATTACCTTTATTATACATACATACCGGTAATAGAGTTTTCATTCTGGCAATTGTCCAATCAAAAAGGAAATTTGATCTATGCTATTTAAAGTTTTTTGTTCCTTCTTCTGAATCAGATAGGAATTAAGGGTTCTGAATATGCTTTTCAGGAGTTCAGAGAGGATGTGTGAGGTCTGGCAGATGACAAGGCAGCAACTGTCAAACTTCTGATTCCTAAAACTTAATCTAATGTGTTAATTTCATGCAAACTACTGTAAGCAAAGGAAAGTGAATGGCAAACTTAAATATTTTTATAAGACTGCACAATAATAATATTAAAAACACTATACTCAGTCCATTGATCCAAGTCCATTGGTTCATTTTAGGTACTACAGTGCCTTGAAAAAGTATTCATACCCCTTGAAATTTTCCACATTTTGTCATGTCACAACCAAAAACATAACTACACACTGCTCAAAAAAAATAAAGGAACACTTTGAAAACACATCAGATCTCAATGGGGAAATGGACTGGGTAATGTTTTAGGAAAGAAAGGATGCCACATCATTTGATGGAAATGAAGAGGGCTGAATTCCAAGACACCACGAAAATCAAAATGAAAAATTTATGCAGCAGGCTAGTCCTTTTTGCTGAAATTTCATTGCAGCAACTCAAAATGGTACCCAGTAATTTGTAAGGCCCCATGTGCTTGTATGCATGCCTGACAACATCGGGGCATGCTCCTAATGAATGGTGTCCTGGGGTATTTCCTCCCAGATCCAGACAAGGGCATTACTGAGCTCCTGAACAAACTAAGGTGCAACCATAGAGGGTCGGATAGACTAAAACATAATGTCCCAGAGGTGTTCTATGGGATTTAGGTCAGGCGAGCGTGGGGGCCATTCAATGATATCAATTCCTTCATCCTTCAGGAACTGGCTGCATACTCTCGCCAAATGAGGCATTGTCGTGCACCAGGAGGAATCTGGGACCCACTGCACCAGCGTAGGATCTGACAATGGGTCCAAGTATTTCATCCCAATATCTAATGGCTATGCCTCCCCAGATCATCACTGACCCACCACCAAACCAGTCATGCCGAACAATGTTACAGGCAACATAACGTTATCCATGGCTTCTCCAGACCCTTTCACATCTGTCACATGTGCTCAGGGTGAACCTGCTCTCATCTGTGAAAAGCACAAGGTGCCAGTGGCGGACCTGCCAATACTGGTGTTCAATGGCAAATGCAAATTGAGCTCTACAGTGCCAGGCAGTGAGCACATGGCCCACTATAGGATGTCAGGCCCTCAGGCCACCCTCATGAAGTCTGTTTCTGATTGTTTGGTCAGAGACATTGACACCACTGGCCTGCTGGAGGTCAGTTTCTAGGGCTCTGGCAGTGCTCATCCTGTACCTCCTTGCACAAAGGAGCAGATACTGGTCCTGCTGATGGGTTAACCACTTAAGGACCGCCTCACGCCGATGTACGTTGGCAAGGCGGCACTGGCAGGCAAAATCACGTACATATATACGTGATTTGCCTCCCACGGGTGGGGGGTCCGATCGGACCCCCCCGGTGCCCGAGGCGGTCCTGTTTTGTCCCCCGGCGATCGGAGGTGAGGGGGAGGCCATCCGTTCGTGGCCCCCCCCTCGCGATCGCCGCCGGCCAATGGGAACATTCCTTTGCTGCTGTATGCTAAACAGCAGCAAAGGAAATGATGTCATCTCTCGGTTCGGTATTTTCCGTTCCGGCGCCGAGGAGAGAAGACTGTAATGTGAGTGTACAACACACACACACACACAGTAGAACATGCCAGGCACACAAAACACCCCCGATCACCCCCCGATCACCCCCCAATCACCCCCCCTGTCACAAACTGATACCAAGCAGTTTTTTTTTTTCTGATTACTGCATGGTGTCAGTTTGTGACAGTTATAGTGTTAGGACAGTTAGGGTTAGCCCCCTTTAGGTCTAGGGTACCCCCCTAACCCCCCCCTGGTTAGTTTGTTTATTTTTTATAGTGTCCGGGCACCCGCCGTTTATTACCGAATAAAGGTTTAGCCCCCTGATCGCCCGGCGGTGATATGCGTCACCCCAGGCAGCGTCAGATTAGCGCCAGTACCGCTAACACCCACGCACGCACCGTACACCTCCCTTAGTGGTATAGTATCTGAACGGATCAATATCTGATCAGATCAGATCTATACTAGCGTCCCCAGCAGTTTAGGGTTCCCAAAAACGCAGTGTTAGTGGGATCAGCCCAGATACCTGCTAGCACCTGCGTTTTGCCCCTCCACCCGGCCCAGCCCAGAGCAACCAAGTGCAGTATCGATCGATCACTGAACTTACAAAACACTAAACGCATAACTGTATCTGAACGGATCAATATCTGATCCGATCAGATCTATACTAGCGTCCCCAGCAGTTTAGGGTTCCCAAAAATGCAGTGTTAGCGGGATCAGCCCAGATACCTGCTAGCACCTGCGTTTTGCCCCTCCGCCCGGCCCAGCCCAGCCCACCCAAGAACAGTATCGATCGATCACTGTCACTTACTGTCACTGTCACAATCGCTAACATTTTTTTTGGTAGCGTTTTGGTGAACTGGCAAGCACCAGCGGCCTAGTACACCCCGGTCGTAGTCAAACCAGCACTGCAGTAACACTTGGTGACGTGGCGAGTCCCATAAGTGCAGTTCAAGCTGGTGAGGTGGCAAGCACAAGTAGTGTCCCGCTGCCACCAAGAAGACAAACACAGGCCCGTCGTGCCCATAGTGCCCTTCCTGCTGCATTCACCAATCCTAATTGTGAACCCACCACTTCTGCAGCGCCCGTACTCCCCCCATTCACATCCCCAACCAAATGCAGTCGGCTGCATGAGAGGCATTTTCTTTATGTCCTCCCGAGTACCCCTACCCAACGAACCCCCCCAAAAAAGATGTTGTGTCTGCAGCAAGCGCGGATATAGGCGTGACACCCGCTATTATTGTCCCTCCTGTCCTGACAATCCTGGTCTTTGCATTGGTGAATGTTTTGAACGCTACCATTCACTAGTTGAGTATTAGCGTAGGGTACAGCATTGCACAGACTAGGCACACTTTCACAGGGTCTCCCAAGATGCCATCACATTTTGAGAGACCCGAACCTGGAACCGGTTACAGTTATAAAAGTTAGTTACAAAAAAAGTGTAAAAAAAAATAAAAAAATATATAAAATAAAAAAAAATAGTTGTCGTTTTATTGTTCTCTCTCTCTCTATTCTCTCTCTCTATTGTTCTGCTCTTTTTTACTGTATTCTATTCTGCAATGTTTTATTGTTATTATGTTTTATCATATTTGCTTTTCAGGTATGCAATTTTTTATACTTTACCGTTTACTGTGTTTATTGTTAACCATTTTTTTGTCTTCAGGTACGCCATTCACGACTTTGAGTGGTTATACCAGAATGATGCCTGCAGGTTTAGGTATCATCTTGGTATCATTCTTTCCAGCCAGCGGTCGGCTTTCATATAAAAGCAATCCTAGCGGCTAATTAGCCTCTAGACTGCTTTTACAAGCCGTGGGAGGGAATGCCCCCCCACCATCTTCCGTGTTTTTCTCTGGCTCCCCTGTCTCAACAGGGAACCTGAGAATGCAGCTGGTGATTCAGCCAGCTGACCATAGAGCTGTTTAGAGACCAGAGTGGCTCCAAACATCTCTATGGCCTAAGAAACCGGAAGCTATGAGCATTTTATGACTTAGATTTCACCGGATGTAAATAGCGCCATTGGGAAATTGGGGAAGCATTTTATCACACCGATCTTGGTGTGGTCAGATGCTTTGAGGGCAGAGGAGAGACCCCAATTTTTTCAAAAAAGAGTACCTGTCACTACCTATTGCTATCATAGGGGATATTTACATTCCCCGAGATAACAATAAAAATGATTAAAAAAAAAATGAAAGGAACAGTTTAAAAATAAGATAAAAAAGCAAAAAAATAATAAAGAAAAAAAAAAAAAAAAAGCACCCCTGTCGCCCCCTGCTCTCGCGCTAAGGTGAACGCAAGCGGCGGTCTGTCGGCAAACGTAAACAGCAATTGCACCATGCATGTGAGGTATCACCGCGAAGGTCAGATCGAGGGCAGTAATTTTAGCAGTAGAACTCCTCTGTAAATCTAAAGTGGTAACCTGTAAAGGCTTTTAAAGGCTTTTAAAAATGTATTTATTTTGTTGCCACTGCACGTTTGTGCGCAATTGTAAAGCATGTCATGTTTGGTATCCATGTACTCGGCCTAAGATCATCTTTTTTATTTCATCAAACATTTGGGCAATATAGTGTGTTTTAGTGCATTAAAATTTAAAAAAGTGTGTTTTTTCCTCAAAAAATGCTTTTGAAAAATCGCTGCGCAAATACTGTGTGAAAAAAAAAATGAAACACCCACCATTTTATTCTGTAGGGCATTTGCTTTAAAAAAATATATAATGTTTGGGGGCTCAAAGTAATTTTCTTGCAAAAAAATAAAAAATTTTCATGTAAACAAAGAGTGTCAGAAAGGGCTTTGTCTTCAAGTGGTTAGAAGAGTGGGTGATGTGTGACATAAGCTTCTAAATGTTGTGCATAAAATGCCAGGACAGTTCAAACCCCCTCCCAAATGACCCCATTTTGGAAAGTAGACACCCCAAGCTATTTGCTGAGAGGCATGTCGAGTCCATGGAATATTTTATATTGCGACACAAGTTGCACCTCAAGAAATGACATAGGCAGTCATAAACTAAAAGCTGTGTAAATTCCAGAAAATGTACCCTAGTTTGTAGACGCTATAACTTTTGCGCAAACCAATAAATATACGCTTATTGACATTTTTTTTACCAAAGACATGTGGCCAAATACATTTTGGCCTAAATGTATGGCTAAAATTGAGTTTATTGGATTTTTTTTATAACAAAAAAGAAGAAAATATCATTTTTTTTCAAAATTTTCGGTCTTTTTCTGTTTATAGCGCAAAAAATAAAAACCGCAGAGGTGATCAAATACCATCAAAAGAAAGCTCTATTGGTGGGAAGAAAAGGACGCAAATTTTGTTTGGGTACAGCATTGCATGACTGCGCAATTAGCAGTTAAAGCGACGCAGTGCCAAATTGGAAAAAGACCTCTGGTCCTTAGGCAGCATAATGGTCCGGGGCTCAAGTGGTTAAGGACCTTCTACGGCCCTGTCCAGCTCTCCTAGAGTAACTGCCTTTCTCCTGGAATCTCCTCTATGCTCTTGAGACTGTGCTGGTAGACACAGCAAACCTTCTGGCAATGACACGTATTGATGTGCCATCCTGGAGGAGTTGGACTGCCTGTGCAACCTCTATGGGGTAAAAGTATTGCCTCATGCTACCAGTAGTGACACTGACCCTAGCCAAATGCAAAGCTAGTGAAAAACAGTCAAAAATGATGAGTAGGGAAAATGTCAGTGGCCTAGACCTGTAAAAACATTCCTGTTTTGGAGATCATCTCATTGTTGTCCATCTAGGGCACTCGTTAATTTCATTAACACCAAAGCAGCTGAAACAACCCCCTCTGCTACTTAACTGACCAGATCAATATCCCAGGAGTTTAATTGACGCGATGCTATACTCTGAATAAAATGTGTTCCTTTAATTTTTTTAAGCAGTATATTTTATTTGGGTTTTATGTGATAGACCAACATAAATTGGCACATGATTGTGAAGTGGAAGGAAAATGATAAATGGTTTTCAAAGTTTTTTACCAATAAATATCTGAAACATGTAACCTGCATTTGTATTCAGCCCCCCTGAGTCATACTTTGTAGAACCACCTTTCGCTGCAATTACATTTGCACTTTTAAGTTATAACAATAAAGTATACTGAAAATACTACACCATCAGAGGCCTCCTCTCTCCTCCCCCTCCTCCCACCGGGTCGGCACAGCCGAGTTGGAATTATCCCCTTCTATTTTAATAGGTGCCTGCCAGACTGAGAGGAGATTTCAGCCATCACCATACCAGCATGTGGTAACGCACATCAGCACTTTAAAGTCACATATTGATTCCTGAAAATTCTTTACCTAAGGTGAGAGTTTAGAGAGCCCGCAGGGCCAGCAGTTCATATATGAAGAGAAATATCAACATTACCACCATATATTTACATCTCTCCATGTACATTACCCCAGAGGATAATATATATTTCTTATGGACTTTTTAGCGGAATAGCTATATTTAACTCTTTTGGGGATTATTACTTTTCTATTTTTTGGTAATTTTTGCACATTGATATTAGTGTTTTGAAACATTTTTTTTTTTTCTCACATCTTTTATTGAGAATCATATATTTTAACACTCTCTTTGAATGATTCATTTACACGGGTAATTTGGTTTTTACATTTTTGTCTTTTATTTTTGCATTATTAATCTATTTTATGTGATTGATTTGATATTTTATTTAATAAATTTTTTATGATAGATTTGATGCGCAAAAACCTTTCACTTTTTATTTAGTTTTTGAGTGTAATGTGAACACTTGGTGTTTTTGCTGCAACCTTAAGGTATCATCATAATTACCACACTTCAAGAGTTTGATCATGTTGTTGGTTATTCACTTTATTTATTTTAATTATTTGTAATTGTCACCACATTCACTTTTTATTTCATCACAAGCGCGAAGGATAACACCATTCACATTTATCTCTGACCTGTCTGGTGTGTTCCTTGGCCTTCGTGATGCTGTTTGTTCATTAACATTCTCTAACAAACCTCTGATGGCTTCACAGAACAGCTGTATTTATACTGAGGTTAAATTACACACAGGTGGACTCTGATTACTAATTAAGTGACTTCTGAAGTCAATGGATTCCACTACATTTTAGTTAGGGGTATCAGAGTAAAGGGGGCTGAATACAAATGAATGCCACACTTTTCAGATATTTATTTGTAAAGAATTTTGAAAACAATTTATCATTTTCCTTCCACTTCACAATTATATGCCACTTGTGTTGGTCTATAATATAAAATCCCAATAAAATACATTTATGTTTTTAGTTATAACATGACAAAATGGGAAAATTTCAAAGGGCATGAATACTTTTTCAAGGCACTGTATATTTAAAGTGTACACTTCAGTGACCTAGTAAGAGCCATTTATTTACCGTATATACTCATGTATAAGCCGAGTTTTTCAGCACATTTTTTATGCTAAAAAAAAACCCCTCAGCTTATATTCGGGTCGGCTTATACTCGAGTATATACGGTACCGGTGCCGTTTAGCATACAGGAGAGTACGCCGAGTTCTAACATGAAGAATGCTTCCATTAGCAAATCCTTTAATGGGTCTTCTTTTTTACCTCTAATGCCTGTAGGAGAAATACACATTGTCCTTCTTTCTTACATATTTATATATTTAGGACTTTTTTATGTATTAATGCATTTTTTTGTTTCCACTTTTTTCTTCAAAACATACACACACAGAACTGTTTACTTTTAAAGAAACATCAAAACTCAAAAGATAAAAAAAACAAAAATGACACTTATCTGTTATAAATGTTGAATGCTGGCTTTTGCTCTCCTACTGAGATGATAGGAACAAAATTGTATAATTTGTTTTGCTGGTAAAATAAATATAAACAGTCTGATATATATGTAACACAGCATGATTCATGTTATTTTCTGCTACTGCAGCATTGCTCTGGGAGAAGTAGACCATCAAACGGCTTTTGCTTAAGGGCAGCAAACAATGAAAAATATACTATGCACAGATATGTATCCAAGGGAAATACTGAGCAGCTGCAGGCCGTTGAGCAGAAATTCACAAGAATCATGATTAATCTTTTACTTTACTACTCCAATATAACTTCTTTCTAAAAAGTTGTGTATTAAAATTAAACTATTTGAGAAAAAATATAAGCATGTTCTTTTGATAAATATTGCTTTAGAAATGCACAAAAAAAAATCTCAAATGATTGTATGCATATTTTCATTTTATTACTACTGTTGGATGTAGACCAGAGTCTAAATTCTAAGTCTAAACACATTGCAAATACCATGTATTACTTATTCCCAGCTGGTCTGTGAACCACAAGCAGTCTGCAGAAAAAATAATGATCACCCAAAAATCAGACTTATTTATACCTAGATACTGAATTATCTAGATGTTACATTACTACATTCTATGGCTCTTTAAAGTGGTTGAAAACCCTTACATATACCCAGGTGATACACGGAGAGTAAACAAATCCTCCTACATAAGTTGTACCTCTTTATCTGCAGCTATATTTCCTCTACAGAAGCACACATTTTACACAGCATCTCTGAATTCTAGCAGGCAGGGAGCGGGGATCTGACATCACACACTGCACAGTTCAGAGAGGAGAGGTCTTTTTAATCTGAGAGCTAAGTGGAGGAAAGAGATGCAACCACCTTTACACAGGTCACGAGTTGTGTGCTGGAGCTCCCCTCCCCCACTCCCCTCCATTTTTTGCAGATAGCAGAGGAACTAGACAGCAGAGAGAAATGACACTCAGTGCTTTGGATTTAGGCTTTGTTCATTTTTCATGTCAGAAGTTTACAACCACTTTAGGTATATACCCAGGCATTACCAACATTTACCTTCAAGACCTCTCTCCCCTTCTAGAGCAGGTCCCATCTATTTTGACCAAGTTTCTGTATTGAGAAGCAGCTTTTTTTACTTCCTGTGACATCATCACCAGGCTTGTAAAATGCTTGCAGAGGAAGCTGCTGGGATGCCATTTCTTATAGCAGTAGATTTGCACCCCACTCCACCCCATGTTTCCATGATTTATCTCTTTAAATGGGACACAACATTGGAAAATGTGCATACATTAGAAAAATGTACTATTTATAATATTTATAATAGGGTCAAATGTCAACAGGTTCTGTTTTTTGTGACAACCAACACTGAAAGAAATAAATGATATCCATCATATGCTAACATGGCTAACATGTACTAGTAGCAGTATTTGAACTGCCTCCTAGATTAGTTTGATGCTAGCAGACCTTTTTTTTCCACAATCCATCATTAAGTAGGGTGCCATGGTTTTCTCTACATGAAGAGCATGAGCCTTAACCAAAAGATGTTCCAAGTCTTCCCTATTCTGGTCAGGTAGGCAAAATCCCTGATTTGGGCATGGTCTAGTTTGTAAATAAAATGAAAACTGCTTAAGTTGAATTTAAGAAGGTAAGTAATGAGACGATACAGCAAAAATGGCATTTCATTTCTTAGGCTGGGTTCACACTTAGTGTGGATGCGGCTCACAGCAGCGGTTCCCTGCGTCCATGTTCTCCATTTCAGAGATGAATCAGGCACACCTTTTTGCCTGAATTCGGACCTGAAACGTAACTAAAGAGGCACAGGACACCAGTGCAATCCGCTCTGTGGCTGCTTTCATTGAGAATCCACACTCTCCTGTCATGCAAATTGGATGTGGAGAAATCGCATCCAATTTGCACTAGTGTGAACCCAGCCTAAATGTTAAATTCCAGCCAAGCAATTTTTATTACCTTAAATAGAGTGGGGAAGTAATACAATTTCTCAGGCTCTTTTTTTCTCTGACTGGGACCCCGCTGAGGAGATTTTTCCTTACTTCCTGTCCCTATGACAAATATGTAAAAAGTTCTAACCTTTCCTAATGCTACTAAAAAGGTTCTTTGTTTTGACTGTAATCTCAGTCAATAGATTCCTGATCACTTCCTAGCCTGTAAGGCTAAAACTGGAGAGTGCAAAATCTGCTGCAACTCTGCATAGAAACCAATCAGTTTCCAGGTTTAATCGCCATAGCTTAAATTAACAATCTGAAGTTAGAAGCTGATTGGCTACCATACACAGCTACACCAGATGGAGTAAATCTACCTCACAGACTGAAATAAAATAGAGGCTCCGATACTTACTCTCCATATTCTAAAGAAATAAAAGCTTTGGCTGGGCCTTCATTTTTGATTCATTTCACTTTATTTTGCCAACTAAAACAAAAATTTGACACATTTAACTAATGTTTTTCAGGGAAAAAAAAGACAAACCTTTGAATACACTTATATATATACAATTATTTTTTAGCGTCACATTGCCATAGTCTGCTAGTCAAAGTGTTAACACATAGACATAATCTACAATGAAACAATAACCCAATTTACACAGCACCACAAATAAAAATATTAATTTTCATTCATTTTAATTCATCTCTATAGTACACAATATGTAATACAATTTTCATATCCATACTCTAACCCATAAAAAACATTTAAATGTTTTTTTTTTATTGTTATTATTGGTAATGTGTTATATTATGAAAAACTACCTTTCCATTTCAACCTGCAGCCACTGTAATTTTTTAAACTATCAAAATGTCAATGCAGTATGGCATCCTGAAGGTTTTCTGTAATCTGCTTGTGTTTGTAATGTCACCCAGTAATGTAATTTCTGGGATTGCTTCACTGATTTTCACAGAAGTAAGGAGTATGTTGCCCCTGCAATAGGAATGAGTGTGGGAAGAGGAGAAGAAGGGAGATAGGAAGGGATTGATCAATGTACAAAATCTTAACTCACACACTGACATTAATCCTTCTCTTCTTTGTGTGTCTTCCCTGCTCCCCCAAAAGAAAAAAAAAAAGAATAGAATAGAATATCATCAAAAAGCTAATTTGTTACAGTAATTCAATTCAAAATGTGAAACTCAAATATTTTATATAGATGCATTACACACAGAGTGATATATTTCAAGCATTTCTTTTTTTAATTTTGAGGATTATGGCTTACAGCTAGTGAAAACCCTAAATTTTGTACCTCAGAAAATTAGAATATTAACTAAGACCAATATAAAAAAGAATTTTTAATACAGAAATGTTGGCTTAGTGAAATGCATGTCCATTTACAGTATAGTATGTACTCAATACTTAGTTGAGGCTCCTTTTGTATGAATTACTGCATCAATGCGGCGTGGCATGGAGGCAATCAGCCTGTGGCACTGCTGAGGGGTAATGGAAGCCCAGGTTGCTTTGATAGCGGCATTCAGCTTGTCTGCATTGTTGAGTCTGGTGTCTCTCATCTTTCTCTTGACAATACCCCACAGATTCTCTATGGGGTTAGGGCAAAAAGTTATAGCAAATTTTTTATATCTCTCTGTACCCCTTCCAAAGCAGGGGGCAATGGGTTGAGTTATTTTCTAAGAATGCACTTTCTTGCTCTTCTACAAACCTGCAATGTTCTCCAAAATGGGCATGTAATATTCTGCCCGTTTTCGAGAAAGTTTTGTAGAAGAGAGTGTTACAAAACACAGTGTTCCTAGACATTTTGCCATCACACATAAAGTATCCTCTATTAATCTTAAAATTTGGGTTATAAAGTCAATACCTGGTCATTTCCACCTTGCTGAATGCTTAATGCGTTTACGTGAGAGGGAAACCTTTTGGATTTACATTTTAGATTCACTCACTCCTTATGGCCTCATCAAGGAGAAACCGGTATATATATATACATATTTCAATATGTATGCACTCTCTCTAGTGGTTATATCATTAAGTTTATAACTGTCACTTAAAAATCAAATAGTTATTGGATACCATATCCTTTTTATGAATTATGTATCTTTTAGGAAGTGTTTCCCTGAGAATTGTTTCCAAAAAATGGTTTTCTTTCATGACCATATCATTTTAATACAATGCATTTTCATAAGTTCAGTTTTATTAGGGAATATCAATTGTGGTTGTCATGAGGATTGCTATTTAATTGCTGTTTGACTCCATTTTGTTATTTTTTTAATTATTATTTTATATTGTCCATTTTTTTTTTTCTATTTGTTATTATTACTGGCCCACAACAACATGTTATGCTCATATAGTAATACATTTTAATTCAATGTGTCTTTGTTGCAATGTTATACCATGCTGTTATGTATGCACACAATGCTGAATTGGCTGAAGAGACAGCTTCATACTAATCCTACACTGTCCATCAAGTAACCTGGCTACTCCTCCTGAGCCCAGGCACTGCCTCGGTATTTCTGTGTACAATGGCTATCATTACAAATATAGGCTGATTGCAGGTGTCCAATCAGGTTTTTTTAGAAAGGAGCAGTGGACGACTCCAAAATACATAGCCATGCCCACCCTCCTGCCCCAGGTGCTAACATCACTCCCAATCATAGGTGCTCTGCATTCCACAGACCCGGGAGGTACCTGGCTCCTGTAAACACAGTGATTTCTGGCGGTCCCCCAATGGAGTAGATCAACGGATCCTCAGGATTCCATACTTCCTCATGTGCTGTGACTATCCCAACCCCCAGCGGGTCTGACAAGTGCTTTCCTTTTTTTTTTATGTAAGTTGCCATTTGTCTCAAAAAAACTTGTTGGTTATATGACATGCTGCATTTACAGTGCAGCTCTGTGTTTTGAATGTTGCAGAGATTTCTTCACAACTTAGGAGCTGCCTTTACGAGTGCTGCCTTTTTGCCCCCCATGATTAATATTACTTGGGCTACTCTACTTGCTTTCGCTCATGGACTCAGTTATCACCCATGTTTTGCGCCATCTACTATAGACTGTTTTTTGCTGTTATTAGACAAATGTGAACCATTTCTGTACTAATTTATTCTGACTGTCCCTTTGGTGCTGTCTCCCAACGGCTAAACAAAACAAGCATTGGGTTATTCAAGCATGCTATAACCACAGACCTTGGATGCATAGCTTAATACTTGCTTCCAAAAATTATTAACTAAGAGACAATACCAAAAATAGTCTGCTAATGTGGCCTTATTTTTTCCACATTTTGGACATCTATGGTTGAGTCCTGTCTGTGGGTCATAACCTTGAATTGATAAATATGCTTGATGCATTATCTTATATTGCGTCTCTCACCATACTTCATTTATTATGATTTTACAAACCCTTCGGCAACGCTGGAGTATTTTTATGTTATGTTATCCACCTGAATTTCCTGGGACCATTTTCAGATATTAGATCAAAAGCTCTAAGCCGGGGTCTCAAACTGGCCACCCTCCAGCTGTTGCAGAACTACAAGTCCCATGAGGCATTGCAAGGCTGACAGTTACAAGCATGACTCAAACAGGCAGAGGCATGATGGGACTTGTAGTTCTGCAACAGATGAAGGGCTGTCAGTTTGAGACCCCTGCTCTAAGCCTAGTCAAATATGGATTTAGATAAATAAATCTGCTGTTTCTATTGGAGTGTCCAAAAAGGAGGTAGACATTCCCCATATAGGATGCAATGTAATACTCTTCTAGTAAGAAGACACCTGTCTAAAATAATAATAACCCAATGAGGGAATATGACATTTTGGCTTAAAGCCTGAAAAGTACATGGATTCCCTGTGTCCATATCAAACAATTGATGTGAATGTGTTAAACCCTGATTTGCCCATCTGCAAAAAGCTATATGTAGTTCCCCTGCAGAAAATGCTGGATTACTTCTAAAAGGGGGATATTTGGTGCAATATGGAGATTTAAGAAATTTATATTTTCCCACTTCTCTCCACGCCACCATCCGTATCTCTTATAAAGATATTTTGGCGATTCAATGAAAGCAATTCCACAGGTGGACAATGCAAAAGGGCTGTTCAATTCCAGGGCTCTATCATATTTGATTCCAACTCCTTATATGAAAACCTAGATCTACGCACTATGCAATCTATGGCATCTCTCAAATACCAATATTTGCAGCTTATCAGATAAAGGCCCCTAGAATGCCTACAGTTTTGGAACCTTTTGGGGGGGGGGGAGTGGGTACCTAGCTTTGTCAGGTACCCACTACCACTTCCACTGTGATTGCCTAGGCGATTCCTCTGGAAGTTCTCCCCCTCCCTTCCCTGCCCCAACCTCCTGGGACATGTCACAGGTCCCAGGAGGCTGTGGGACCATTCACACAGCACAGCATGGATCACACATGCGTAGTGAAGCCGCAGAGAGCCAGAGACCTGAAGATCAGCGAAGAACCAGGCTGGGTGAGGATGGCACAGGATCCTTGGACAGGAAAGTGTCCAAGAGTCAGCAGCTACAGTATTTGTACTTGCTGGCTTTTAATTTTTTCAAAAACAACTGAAGAAATCCTTTAAGGAATATATATTTTTAAGCTCTCTGAGCTGCTCTAAAATGGCTACTCCCTGTTAAACATTAATTAAAAAAAAAGTTACTTGGTATATGTCCCCAGGATCAGTGACTGCCCCCCCATGTCCTTTCTTTGTAATCCCTTACCGGTTAGCTTAGAAAATAGTCATGACTAAAAATTAACATTCATCCGAATCTGAACTTTGGTAATGTTTTCAGAACATTTGCTGAACTGAACTCAGGTACACTTGGCTCATCACTAAGCATAATCCAAACAAATGACCTACTCCAAGATGAATGTATACATAAAGGATATAAAAAGTAGATTATGAAAGTAAGCAGGGCCGGTGATACCACCTGTCCTCCTGTACGGGGCTCGGGCACATGGGGGGCCTGGACAGCAGAGGGAATCAGATGTGGGCAGGACAGGGATTATGATCGGTGTAGAAGGGGTTAAATTATAGAGACAATGCCCTATGTGTCTGTTCCTGAAGTGGCTGAAAGACGGTTTCTCCCCCTCCCTCAAGCTTTCAGCTGCTGCTGCAGGGAGAGTCACGGGGCAGCATTCCTGTAATTGCACCCCCACCACATTGATCATGCTTTCTGTTCTGCCCACATCTGATACCCTCCTGTGTGCCCCCTGCAGTGCTGTCAGCTTCTCTCTCCTGCTGGTTGCTGTGTGCACATGGGAGGGATTTTCAGTATAAAGAGAGCAGGGGAAGGGGCCTGTAAATGTGTAATTTACCAGCCCCTTCATTTTTTGAATGAACATAGTAAGTCATTGGTATCAATCACTCACTGTGTCATTCATAACTTAAGGTTAGTAAACTGGTCACTAAGAGAAAGTTTTTTTTTTTTCAAACATTTCTTTGTCTGTTTTCATTCATATAACAAAAACATAGAAAAAAATTAAATGGTGTTCTATTTGTCTAAAGGAAATGATAAAAATTGCATTTGGGTATGGCTTTGCATGCCTGTCATTCAAAGTGTAACAGTACTAAAAACTGCAAAAACAGCCTGTGCAGGAAGGGGGTGAAACAGTCTGGTCTTGAGGTGGTTAAATAAGGAAGTTCCTTATCTGTACTTGACATTAGGGATGAGTCGAACACCCCCCTGTTTGGTTCGCACCAGAACATGCGAACAGGCAAAAAATTTGTTTGAACACGCGAACACCGTTAAAAACTCTATGGGACATGAACATGAATAATCAAAAGTGCTAATTTTAAAGGCTTATATGCAAGTTATTGTCATAAAAAAGTGTTTGGGGATCTGGGTCCTGCCCCAGGGGACATGGATCAATGCAAAAAAAGTTTTAAAAAACGGCCGTTTTTTCAGGAGCAGTGATTTTAATAATGCTTAAAGTGAAACAATAAAAGTATAATATTCCTTTAAATTTCATACCTGGGGGTGTCTATAGTATGCCTTAAAGGGGCGCATGTTTCCCATGTTTAGAACAGTCTGACAACAAAATGACATTTCAAAGGAAAAAAAGTAATTTAAAACTACTCGCGGCTATTAATGAATTGCCGGTCCAACAATACACATAAATACACATAAAAGTTCATTGATAAAAACGCCCCCCTCTGACATCACGGGGAATGCCACAGGGAAGTCCCCATCAAGTCCCCGTGCATCAGAGGGGGCGGGGTCACCGGGTGGCCCCGCCCTCCATTATTTAAGGACCGTCAGAAGACGAGAAGCGTCACACAGCGGGGGCCTCCCATCATGGTGGATGCGGAGCGGCCCAAGAAGAAGAAGGGAAGAAGATGCCGTGGAGGAATATGCCGGACAAGAACACTGGAGGAAGAACCAGAAGAAGAAGAAGATGGAGGAAGAAACTGAAGGAAGATAGAAGATAGAAGAAAGAAGATAGAAGATAGAAGAAAGAAGAAGCATTTAAATAAAGGAATTGTCAAAAACTGTCTCTTGTCATTTTTAACATTTTTGACACTTTTTTTGTGAAATGGTACCCCCTTACCATTTCACACAGGGGGGAGGGCCAGGATCTGGGGGTCCCTTGTTAAAGGGGGCTTCCAGATTCCGATAAGCCCCCCGCCCGCAGACCCCCTCAACCACCGGGCAAGGGTTGTGGGGATGAGGCCCTTGTCCCCATCAACATGGGGACAAGGTGTTTTGGGGTCTACCCCAAAGTACCCTCCCAATGTTGAGGGCATGTGGCCTGGTATGGTTCAGGAGGGGTGGCGCTCTCTCGTCCCCCCCTCTTTTCCTGCGGCCTGCCAGGTTGCATGCTCGGATTAGGGTCTGGTATGGATTTTTGGGGGGTTCCCACGCCATTTTTTAAAAATTTTGGCGCAGGGTTCCCCTTAAAATCCATACCAGACCTGAAGAGTCTGGTATAGATTTTGAGGGGGACCCCACGCCATTTTTTTTAAAATTTTGGCCGGGGTTCCCCTTAATATCCATACCAGACCTTTTAGTTCGGGGTTCCCCTGTGGGGAATTCCCATGCCGTTTTTATCAATGAACTTTTATGTGTATTGTCGGACCAGTAATTCATTAATAGCCACGAGTAGTTTTAAATGACTTTTTTTCCTTTGAAATGTCATTTTGCTGTCAGACTGTTCTAAACACGGGAAACATGTGCCACTCTACAGGCATACTATAGACACCCCCCAGGTACGAGATTTAAAGGAATATTACACTTTTATTGTTTCACTTTAAGCATTATTAAAATCACTGCTCCCGAAAAAACGGCCATTTTTAAAACTTTTTTTGCATTGATCCATGTCCCCTGCGGCAGGACCCAGGTCCCCAAACATTTTTTTTGACAATACCATGCATATAAGCCTTTAAAATTAGCACTTTTGATTTCTCCCATAGACTTTAAAGGGTGTTCCGCGGCTTTCGAATTTGCCGCGAACTCCTCAAATTGTTCGCTGTTCGGCGAACTGGCGAACAGCCGATGTTCGAGTCGAACATGAGTTAAACTCGAAGCTCATCCCTACTTGACATAAAAAAAAAATAACACATTCCAACTATATTTTCAGCAGTTCAGTTTAAAACTACAACAGAGAAGACCATCAAGCAGACTATCACTGCTAGAGTTTTAATCAGATGCATTCCACTACATGGAGTTTAAGTTGTAAAAGTGCAATATGCTCTATTTTTAATCTTAAACCAATTGATCCTCATTAATTTTGACAGATTATGTCCTTTAAGTCTTTTTTAGCATGTGGATTATTGTGGGATCCAATGAGAGAACCATCAAAGGATTGCGTTTGGACTAAGTTTAGGTTTTATTAAACTACATCTATTTACACAAATGTTCTGATTTTATTCCTTCACTTATCTAACACTCATGTCTATCACTGATTTGGTAGAACATTGGTTCATTTATGTGCTTATTATTGTCTCTTAAGAAATAATGAATTGTTGTTCGTGTTTAGCTCAAATGAGAAAAATTAAGATATTAGAGCCTATATATATATATATATATATCTATATATATATAGATATATATATATATATCTATATATATATATATATATAGATATATATATATATATATATATATATAGGCTCTAATATCTTAATTTTTCTCATTTGAGCTAAACACGAACGAACAACAATTCATTATTTCTTAAGAAACAATAACAAGCACATAAATGCACCAATATATATATTGTGGTAGTGTGGTACCCCAGCAGTCTATGGATGCAGGATTCTCAACCAGGCAGGTTGAGGGGCTCCAGTTTATTTGCTTATTTGGGAGGAAACTGGCTTTTCAGTTTCCTCATTATTTACCAAAATCCGTTTTGGGACCTGGAGCCCTGGGATTTTGTAGTGATCCGGGTGGGATGAAATCCCCAGTCCTTTGTCTGGGTTCTGAGATCCACCAGCATACTGACTGATCAGGTGTGTGCTAGGCTATTTGTAGATACCTGACCATGGTTCTGGGCTTCACCATCCCGAGGAGACCAGGCAAGCAAGGGAGAAGTGTGCATGTCTGCACAGTTCTGTTTGTCAGAGCAGACAGAGGGTCCAAGCCTGTGGGCTTGAACAGCAAGGACGCTGGAAAAGAGTGCTGAGGTACAGGAACGCCGTTATAAAGTCAAGAGGGCTGAAGCAAAGCCTGAGCAGCAGAGCTGACCAGAGAGCTAGGTGGCTTGGTATTTTTCGTGTATTACTGCTGTGAAATTGAAACCCCTGCGTGGAAATTCTGGAATGACATTTTCTTTCTTTAATAAAAGTGTGTTACAACCAAAAACATAATTGTATTTTATTGGGATTTTATGTGATGGGCCAACACAAAGTGGCACATAATGTGAAGTAGAAGGGAAAGGATAAATGGTTTTCAAGATGTTGACAAAAAAATATCTGAAAAGTGTGGCGTGCTTTTGTATTCAGCCCCCCTGAGTCAATACTTTGTAGAACCACCTTACGCTGAAGCTACAGCTGCAAGTCTTTTTGGGTATGTCTCTACCAGCTTGGCACATTTAGAGAGTGAAATGTTTGCCCATTCTTCTTTGCAAAATAGCTCAGGCTCTGTCAGATTGGATGGAGAGCGTCTGTGAATAGCAATTTTGAAGTCATGCCACAGATTCTCAAATGGATTTATGTCTGGACTTTGACTGGGTCATTCTAACACATGAATATGCTTTGATCTAAACCATTCCATTGTAGCTCTGGCTGTCTTTTTAAGGTCTTTGTCCTGCTGCAAAGTGAACCTCCGCCCCAGTCTCATCTTTTGCAGACTCTAACAGGTTTTCTTTCAAGATTGCCCTGTATTTGGCTCTCTCCCTCTTCCCATCAACTCTGACCAGCTTCAATGCTGAAGAAATGCATCCCTACAACATGATGCTGCCACCACCATGTTTTATAGTGGGGATGGGGTGTTCAGGGAGATGTGCAGTGTTAGTTTTTGGCCACATATAGCGTTTTGCTTTGAGGCCAAAAAGTTCACTTTTGGTCTCATCTGACCAGAGCACCTTCTTCCACATGTTTGCTTTGTCCCCCACATGGCTTCTCGCAACTGCAAATGGGCTTCTTATGGATTTCTTCCTACCATCTTTCCATAAAGGCCAGATTTGTGGAGTGCACGACTAATAGTTGTCCTGTGGACAGATTTTCCCACCTGAGCTGTGAATCTCTGCAGCTCCTCCAGAGTTACCATGGGCCTCTTGGCTGCTTCTATTAATGCTCTCCTTGCCTGGCATGTCAGTTTAGGTGGACGGCCATGTCTTGGTAGGTTTGCAGTTGTGCCATACTCTTTCCATTTTCGGATGATGGATTGAACAGTGCTCTGTGAGATGTTCAAAGCTTGGAACATTTTTTTTATAACCTAACCCTGCTTTAAACTTCTACACAACTTTATTCCTGACTGTCTGGTGTGTTCCTTGTCCTTCACGATGCTATTTGTTTACTAAGGTTCTCTAACAAATCTCTGAGGGCTTCATAGAACAGCTGTATTTATACTGAGATTAAATTACATGCAGGTGGACTCTATTTACTACTTAGTTGACTTCTGAAGGCAATTGGTCCCATTAGATTTTAGTTAGAGGTATCAGAGTAAAGGGGGTTGAATACAAATGCACGCCACACTTTTAAGATATTTATTTGTAAAAAAATTTGAAAATAATTTATAATTTGCCACTTTGTATTGGTCTATCACATAAAATCCCCAAAAAATAAATTTACATTTTTGGTTGTAACATGACAAAATGTGGAAAATTTCAAGGGGTATGAATACTTTTTCTGTTCAAAATTTTTTTATTGAGCAAAATCAATCAGAACAGTAACAAATAATCTCGTTTGTATAATAGAGACCAACAGTTACAGTGCATCTCATGTGCAGATTATACACAAATATTGGTGGAAAGTTTAAACCAACGTGTTGAAATAAGACAATTCAAACTACATTGAGTGCTGTAGATTGCATACATAAGTAGGATCATTGAGGGTTACGACTCTTGAAAAGAGGAAAATCAATAAAGAGACAAAAATTAACAAAATTATTCGTCTGCGAGCGAGGGAGGCAAAGACCGCAAGTAGGTCCGGTCAACAAGTAATAATACTGTTTTAGAGATTATCGAAGAGGCCAATTGGAATAGAAAAGGGAGGTAAGATCAGAATTAGGAAAAGAGTAAGAAAAGGGTAAGAGAAGAAAAGAAAGAGTAAGAGGGTCAGTCGGTGGGACCGCACGGGCCCCCAGAGGATTATGGTTAGTTATTAAATTACTTGCAAGAGGGCTATGGTTATAGCAAATGTGTATCAAAGTCTGGGGGGAGAAAATGTTCCACCCAGGGTGCCCAGGTTTTACAATGTTGGGGGATTCGGTCTAGGATGGTGGCCTCAATTTTACTATGGATCATGGCTTGGGTGACTCTATTTTTCACTTCTACTATATTTAGTTTTAGGGTTTTCCATGCTCTGGCTATTGTCTGATTAGCTGCCGTAGTAAGTTGGAAAAGTAGGTGAAGTTGGGCTTTAGTGAGATCCCCCTGCACATGATTCAAGAGTACCAGGGATGGGTCAGGGTCTATAGTTTCACTTAATTATGTAGAGGCCATGTCACGTCAATACTCACCGAGGCCGAGATGCCGAGAGTGGCTCGCCCTTATGACCACGCGCACCCGAACCCCAGAGGGTGATACAGGGGATCGGAAGCACACGGAGGCACGGGTTTCCGGTAGTTGCGGAAGGAAGGCTTAGTTTCACTTATAGATGTAGGAAGCCTCCTGGCGGGTACCGTGCAGGACCGGTGTAATTAACCGTAAGAAAGTCCGTAGGGTAAGCAGGGGTCAAAAGGTACTGAGCAGGCAATAGGGTAGTCCTTATTACAAGCAGAGGTCTGGGGTATCCGGCAGGCAGATAGGATGGCCTATAACAGGCAGAGGTCAGGGGTATCTGGCAGGCAGGTAGAGTGGTCTTTTAAACAGGCAGAGGTCTGGGGTATCTGGCAGGCAGGTAGAATGGTCTTTAACAGGCAGAGATCAAGGCAGAGATCAAGGGTATGCAAGCAGAGTGGTCTTTTAAACAAGCAGAGGTCTGGGGTATCCAGCAGGCAGGTAGAATGGTCTTTAACAGGCAGAGGTCAGGGGTATCTGGCAGGCAGGTAGAGTGGTCGTTAACAGGCAGAGATCAAGGGTATATGAGAAACAGGAACAAGGATTATCACAGGGCAAGGTACAGCTGATGACAAACCAGCAACCCGACTGGGCGCTGGAGTCGTCTGAAATAGCTTCCCGGCGAGCGCGTCAGCGTGACGCGCTACCGGGCACCCGCACGGGCGACGGCGCGCACACTGGGACCGCCGTACAGCCACGCACGCCGCACCATCAGGCCGGGAACGGGTGCACGTCTTAACAACAGCCCACCGCACATGCGCCCCGCAGCCCAGTGGACGGAGGCGGCTTGTGTCTCCTGACAGTGCCCCCCTCCTAAGGGCGGACACCGGACGCCCAAGCTAGACATCAACTCCGGATGGTCTCGATGAAAGGTTTGAATTAAGCGAGGAGCATGTAGATTCCTTGCATGCTCCCAAGAATTGTCCTCAGGCGGGTATCCCTTCCACTGGATCAGGTACTGTAGCTGCCCTTCTTTCTACAACCAAGGATAGCTTCCACCTCGAACTCGTTCTCCCCGTCCACCCTGATTGGTGGGGGAGGAGCCTCTCCTCTTTCTGGGAAAGAACTGGGCACAACAGGCTTCAACAGGGATACGTGGAAGACAGAATGGATCCTGTACGTTTTTGGCAGAGCTAGTTCCATGGCCACAGGATTGATGATCCTTTTGATAGGGAAAAGACAAATGAATTTAGGTCCCAATTTTCGGGATGGCACCTGTAGTTTAAGGTTAGAGGTGGATAACCAAACTTCTTCCCCTATATTGAATGTTGGATTTTCCTTCCTACCTCGGTCATACTGCTCCTTGTAGACCCTTTGAGCCTTCTGTAACATGTCTTGGATCCTCTGGAAGTTAGTCTGCAAGGAGGTTATTCTGTCATGCACTGCAGGGACTGCTATTTCAGGAATGTCATTAGCCAGAAATGTGGGATGAAATCCACAGTTGACCCAGAAAGGCTTTTGGTTATAGCCGCGTGAATGGAGTTATTATACGCGAACTCTGCGTATGGAAGAAGTTTTGCCCAATCATCCTGGGATCCTGAGCAGAAGCAACGGAGGTATTGCTCTAAGGTTTGATTTGTTCTCTCCGTTTGACCGTTGCTCTGAGGGTGGTAGGCTGACGAGAGGCACGCTTTAATATCCAAGGCTTTGCAGAGTTCTCCCCAGAATTTGGACATGAATTGCACGCCTCTGTCCGACACTATACTCCTTGGTACACCCTGGAGTCTTATGACCTCTTTCAGGAAGATATTGGCCGTCTCTACTGCAGAAGGGGTACCCTCCATGGGCAAGAAGTGGGCCATCTTGGATAGACTGTCGACCACAACAAAAATAGTAGAATAGCCTTCTGAGGCCGGCAAGTCCACGATGAAATCCATAGACACGTCGGTCCATGGTCGTTCTGGAATAGGCAGTGGTTTAAGTAAACCCCAGGACCTGGTGTTTTGGCCCTTGTTCCGTTGACACAGGGGACAGGAGGCCACGTATTCCCTGCAATCCCGTCTCCAACCCGGCCACCAGAAGGAGCGAGAGATTAGGTCAGATGTTTTCCTAACCCCGAAGTGACCGGCCAGTTTGTGGTCATGGCACATCTTGAGGGTTATTGACCGAGTTTTTTGAGGTACAAAAATTTTACCCCGGATCCAAAAAAAACCCCCATCTTTCTTCAAGGACTGTACCTCTGGATCCGTACATGAATTGGATGAGGTCTTGATGAATGATACTAAGTCTGACTGTGCTAACCCGAGGAAATTTTGAGGAGCAAGGATTGTGCTTGGTTCTGGAGTTTGGAGATCTGCTGAAAACATCCGAGAAAGGGCGTCTGCCTTCCCATTCTTTACACCAGGTCTATAAGAAATATGAAAATTGAAGCGAGAGAAGAATAGGGCCCAACGAGCTTGTCTGGGTTTGAGTCGTTTTGCTGTTCGGAGGTATTCAAGGTTCTTGTGATCTGTGAAGATCATCACTGGGTGGAGTGCTCCCTCAAGTAAATATCTCCATTCCTCCAGGGCGAATTTTATGGCCAGCAACTCCCTGTCACCTACGTCGTAATTGAATTCTGCTGCGCTGAGTCTCCGGGATGCAAATGCAACTGGATGTAGGATGGCTTTGGGTCCTTGTCTTTGGGAGAGAATTGCTCCTGTTGCTATCTCTGATGCGTCCACTTCCAATACGAATGGTTGAGAAGGATCAGGATGCCGGAGAATGGGAGCGGAACTGAACAGATCCTTTAGTTTCATGAAAGCTTCCTGTGCGGCTTGGGACCACTGGAAGGAGTCGTGCTGGCGGGTTAGCTGAGTGATGGGTGCCACTATAGTGGAGAATCCAACGATGAATTTCCGGTAAAAGTTAGCGAATCCTATAAACCGTTGGACTCCCTTTTTGTCAGATGGAGCCGGCCACTCTTGGGTAGCCTGTATCTTTTGGGGATCCATTTCCACCCCATTTGCCGATATGATGAACCCCAAGAATTGCACAACTGATTTTTCAAACTCACACATTTTTAGGTAGAGTTTGTGTTGCTTCAGAATGGCAAGAACTGTCTTGACGTGCCCCCTGTGTAGTTCAATCATGGAAGAAAAAATTAGTATGTCGTCCAAGTAGACCACAAGGAAATCATCTAGGTATTTGCGGAAAATGTCATTCACAAGGTATTGAAAAGTGGCTGGAGCATTACAAAGCCCGAACGGCATCACCAAGTATTCAAAATGCCCGAATCTAGACCTGAAGGCCATCTTCCATTCATCCCCGGCCCTAATTCTGACAAGGTTGTATGCCCCCCGGAGATCTAATTTGGAAAAGACTCTGGCTGACCGAAAACGTTGGAACAGTTCTGGGATAAGCGGCAATGGGTACTGATTCTTGATGGTCATGTTATTTAACTGCCGGTAATCCACACAGGGTCTAAGAGAACCGTCCTTCTTTCCGACAAAGAATATACCTGCTCCAGCGGGTGAGGATGAAGGACGGATGAACCCCTTCTTCAGGTTCTCGTCAATATATTGTTTGAGAGCCTCCAACTCCGTTTCTGAGAGGGGAAATATACGACCAAATGGAATCTCTGATCCTGGCAATAAATCGATTGGGCAGTCATAAGGTCGATGAGGCGGGAGGCAGTCGGCCATTTGTTTACTGAAGACCTCCTGGAACTCAAGATACTCCTGAGGGACATGTTGGAGGTTAACCGAAGGGGCCAAAATTGTGGCACAGATCTTGGGCTTCAAAGGATGGCAGTGTTGAGAACAGTATGAAGGGGGAAACGAGACCACCTTAGAACTCCATTGAATCAGAGGATCGTGAGCCTGTAGCCAAGGTAGGCCTAGAATGACTGGAAACATAGGAGAGTGAATAAGGTCCAGGCGTAGGAGCTCTTGGTGCCCAGAGTCAGTAGTTACTAGAATGGGTTGGGTCTCTTGGGTGATTGGACCTGAGCTGGGAAGAGACCCATCAGCCAAGTGGACCCGTAGGTGTTGAGCTTTGGTTTGTAAGGGTACATGCAGGTTCTGGGCCAAGGCAGCGTCCATAAAGCAACTACATGCACCCGAATCAATGATCGCTGGCAGGCGGGACTCCCCTTCCAGTAGCTGTAACGAGATAAACAACATGACGTAAGATTTAGGAGCATTGTTGTCTTGGTAAGTCATTGATTTTGGCTGAAAGAACTTACTGGGCCTTATCGGGCAGTTGCGCAGGAAGTGTTCGGAAACCCCGCAATAGAGACACAAGTTGGACTGCCGTCTACGTTGTCTTTCTTCCGAGGTCAGTGGAGGCCGTTCCAGACCAAGCTGCATAGGTTCAGAGTCAGGAAGAGTTGTAGACCCAGCTGTCATAGGAGACGATATTGGAATAGGTTGAGGTCTTGAAGTCACCCATGCAGGGCGTGGACTTTGGAACCGTTTTGAACGACGTTCCCGCAAACGTCTATCCAATTTTGTGGCTGCCTGAATTAACTCCTCCAAAGATGCGGGGGTCTCCATCCTGGCCAACTCATCCTTGAGGAGCTCAGACAGGCCTTGGCGGTACTGATAACGTAGAGCTGGCTCGTTCCAGTTGGTATCGGCCACCCACTTACGGAATTCCACCGTGTAATCTTCAATTGGACTCCTTCCTTGAGCTAGGTGGTGCAGGATAGCTTCGGCCGTAGCCATACGTTGTGGGTCATCATAAAGCTGCGACATACTCTCGAAGAACGTATCGATAGTATTAAGCACCTGACTCCCTGATTCCATCAAGCCGTGGGCCCAGGCCTGGGGTTCTTCTGACAACAGAGAAATCGCAAATCCCACCTTGACCACTTCTGATGCGAAGGTTCGGGGCTGCAGAGCAAAATAAAGAGTGCATGCATTCTTAAAAGCTCTACATTTCTTACGGTCCCCTGAGAACCGTTCCGGTGTGGGGACCCTAGGTTCCGGAAGTGCCATTACAACTGTAGGACTGGCGGCAGCCTGGGGAAGCGGGCCTTCATTGCTAGGTGCGGGAGCTGCGGCAGCAGAAGGGAGTGGTCCCATCAGTTGTTGGAGACGGCTGTCAATTTGTATATATCCCTCCTGTAGTCTCTGCACCGAGTCTGCCAGGGTGGAGACCTGCTGACATAGAATCTCCAAGGGGGAGCGCGCTCTGACGGCCTCGGACATCTGGCTGGTTTGTACTGTCACGTCAATACTCACCGAGGCCGAGATGCCGAGAGTGGCTCGCCCTTACGACCACGCGCACCCGAACCCCTGAGGGTGATACAGGGGATCGGAAGCACACAGAGGCACGGGTTTCCGGTAGTTGTGGAAGGAAGGCTCAGGTTCGCTTATAGATGTAGGAAGCCTCCTGGCGGGTACCGTGCAGGACCGGTGTAATTAACCGTAAGAAAGTCCGTAGGGTAAGCAGGGGTCAAAAGGTACTGAGCAGGCAATAGGGTAGTCCTTATTACAAGCAGAGGTCTGGGGTATCGGCAGGCAGGTAGGATGGTCTATAACAGGCAGAGGTCAGGGGTATCTGGCAGGCAGGTAGAGTGGTCATTTAACAGGCAGAGATCAAGGGTATCCGGCAAGCAAGCAGAGTGGTCTTTTAAACAGGCAGAGGTCTGGGGTATCTGGCAGGCGGGTAGAATGGTCTTTAACAGGCAGAGATCAAGGGTATCCAGCAAGCAAGCAGAGTGGTCTTTTAAACAGGCAGAGGTCTGGGGTATCCGGCAGGCAGGTAGAATGGTCTTTAACAGGCAGAGGTCAGGGGTATCTGGCAGGCAGGTAGAGTGGTCGTTAACAGGCAGAGATCAAGGGTATATGAGAAGCAGGAACAAGGATTTCCACAGGGCAAGGTACAGCTGACGACAAACCAGCAACCCGACTGGGCGCTGGAGTCGTCTGAAATAGCTTCCCGGCGAGCACGTCAGCGGGCACCCGCACGGGCGACGGTGCGCACACGGGGACCGCCGTGCACCCGCGTGCCGCACCATCAGGCCGCGAACGGGTGCACGTCTTAACAACAGCCCACCGCGCATGCGCCCCGCAGCCCGGCGGACGGAGGCGGCTTGTGTCTCCTGACAGGCCATATGGAATATTACTGTCCAAAATTGTTGTACAAAAGGGCATGCCTACCAAATGTGGAGGTGCGTACCTCTCTCTCCACAGCCTCAGAAACATACAGGTGGGTAGTTCGGTAGGAATTTAGAGATCCTTGCTAGGACCAGGTACCACCACATGAGAACCTTATAATTAGCTTCCAGTGCTATAATATTATGTGATGAAGATTTTGTGTTCGTCGATATGTTTGCCCAATCTTCAGCATCCAATTTGACCTGTAGGTCCTTGGACCACTGTGCAGCATAGGAAGGGAGATTAGCTGGAGGGGAGGTGATTATAAAGAGGTGATATAATGCCCGGGGCATGTGGGTCTGAGTTACAAATCCTTTCAAAGATTGAGAGGCTGTCAAGAGAGGAGCAAGAGCCAATTACTGCTTGGGCAAAGTGAGCAATTTGGAGGTAGTGAAAGCATTCATTAGGGGGAAGATCAGCTTGAGATTGAAGAGCAGGAAATGTTTTGAGGGTGGTATCAGTGACCAGATCACAAATTCAACTCAACCCTGCTTGGAGCCAGGACTGAAAAGAGCGTGGACAGTAAAAGCAGGATAGAATAATGGGTGGCCTAGAAATGAGAGTAATGGGGAGTGAGGGGAAATTAATTGGAAAGGACCACGTAATCTGCCCCATATTTTGAGAAAATGCCAGGTGACAGTATTGGTTATAAGGCCACGGGTTAAAGAGGGTATCCATAATATATTAGACACCATGAGGGGGGATAGTTCTATCGCTTCCAGGCCGACCCATAGTGGTATTTCAGTTTTTGCATGTAGCAAGGTTATTTGGGCCAGCTTGGCTTCATGGTAATAATGATAAAAGTTAGGGAGTCCTAGGATGAATAGTTTTTCAAGGCACTAGTTATATATAGATATATATATAACATCTATATATAAGATAAATGTATATTATATCAATTCTCACAGTTTACAAAAATTGATTTGGGCAATTTTTCCACCTATTTTAACATATTAGGACAGAGATTGGAATAATCAAAAAATAATCTTGCAGATAGATTTTGTCAATCTATAAAGGACATTCTACCATTTTATTGTGCTCAAAATAAGAAGTATTTATTTACTTTAAAATTGTATGTTAAGGCAAACTTTTTTTCTTTTAATTCTGGATAGACTAGGGAAAGTGTGTGGGTAAACTGCTGTCTATGTTGGGGAGATTCACCCTTCTTTTTGTCTGGGTGACTATTGTCACCAAGAAATAGAATAAAGGGAACTCAAAAATTTTAGAGTTTCTCACCAGAGCAAGAGCTGAAGGTAGATCATCTAATGAAGACAAATGTTCTAGTGACAAATGTCTAAGTGGAAATATGTGGAAGTGTAATGCCACGTACACACGATCGGAAATTCGGCCAGCAAAAGACCGATGAGAGCTTTTGGTCAGTGTATGCTCCATTGGACTTTTGCTGGCCGAATTTCCACCAGCAAAAGATTGAGAGCATGTTCTCAATTTTCCCGACGGAAAAAGTTTCTATCGGAAATTCAGTTTGTGTGTATGCAATTCCGACGTGCAAAAAACCACGCATGCTCAGAATCAAGTACGAGACAGAGCCGCTCAGTCTGGTAAAACGACCGTTCGTAATGGAGATAGCACATTCGTCACATGGCAAATTTTGAAGTCTTTAATTACAGCGCATTCTCTTCTTCTTTATAATGCTAGAAGAATGAAGTTGTTTTGCTGCTCACATTCACATAAACTTCTCACAAATGTATTTCTTTTTTTAATTTCCCGTGATCTCCTGAATAATCTTTTTGGTTTTTAAAGCCAGATCTCCCTAATAATGTTTATAATTAATTTTTATATATATGTGTGGTTAAAGGTGCGCTAAATACGCTATAAATCTCGTGCTAAAATATATATCGTGCTAGAATATAAATAAATAAATAAATAAATACATACATAAATAAAAATAAAATAAAATAAACGATCTTGCAGCAATCCTAGAGGAATGACAAGTCCGCTTACATATAACATCAAACATTGAGGTGTGGGATACAAATAAATCAAAGGAAACTTGGATTGGGTAAATATCCCCTTAGTGAATGGAGTTCAACATATAATGCAATTGCACTCTCTCTCCGCTCACTTTTATGCTGGTGATCCGCTGTTAGTTGTCTCCGTTGTTGTGTTTCAATCTTGCAATATAAAAACAGGAACACATTCATTGCGCAGTATACTTTAAGCCATTATTGTGGTAAAAACTGGATGCACTCACTTTTGAATCAAGCTAATATTAGCGCATAGAGCAGTCAGCCGTTCCACCAATAATCTCCTCCTCGCGCTGAACTGCGAGTAACACTATAGCACTATGGATGACGTCACTAGGCTCCTCCCGACTCGTTGCGTCACATGTCACGTGACTTTATCAAGGGTAGCCATGTGACGGTCGGGTTCCATACTTATAGCGTGCCGGTTGCCATAGCAACTACGGTGGTTGATCAAACATCATACTGAATCTGCGCTTATACTTTATTATATTAAAAACAACTCTTATTTGCAAAACCTTATACAAATTATCAAATTAAAATACTGATCCACAATACAATTGAAATCACTCTCATAATACATTATTGCTTCGTTCCGCCTATGTTTTAATATCACATAACTCCCTCTAGTGTCAGGACTTATAATTACACATATATTTCTCCAATAGTGATACCAGAGCACTAATCATAGGTGCAGCTTTTACAAAACATTTATTTTATTTTATTTTGTGCATGTGGATTTATCTTCAAATAGAGGGTATATGTGGAAACACATCTGAGTGTAGTATGAACACATATTGCTTTTACCACTCCTTATAAGCACTTCATATATGCACATTATCACATATTATAATCATTGGATAGGAGAATCCATAAGCGCTTTAGTTTTTTATTTTTACTAAATTCATTTTTATAGTAATTTTTTATTTTTTTAGAATCAAGATCTCCTGTTGTTTTTTTATTATTATTTTATAGTGATCTCTTTTTTTTAAATTAATTTATAGTGATCTCCATTTTTTTTGTATGTCACATTTCCACAACACCATTATTATCTTGTATTTGTAAATCTCGATGAATTTGGTTGGTGTCCCTTGTTAATTTGACATTGTATTTTTTAAATGCACCTGCCTACTCCCAAAAAAAAACTATCCTTTTTGAAGAAAAACACATAGGCAAGTATTTCTGCACACAAAATATCCATTTATTCTGGGTTATAACAACATAAAAAGAAAGGCAACATTGGAGAAACTGGTGAAATTGCAAAGCCTTTGTACCCCAGGGCAGACATCAATAATTTTACAGTCAAAATTGGTGGCCTGAGGAGTCCTTATAATAGTGAGCACAATCCGGTCCAGGACTACAAGAGATCAGGAACAGCAGCAGATGACATATCTGTCCCCAGGCTGTGGTCATACAACAGCCTTTTAATTTTTCCCGGACCAGACTGAACACAGGCCATCACTCTCTGGTTTTCCATAGAAGCTTCCTTCCAGGCTGTGCCTGTAGTGTTGGAGGTGTGGCTGGAGGTGGAGGAGGAGGAGGACCTGGAGGAGGAGGAGGACCATAGTTCAACTCACAAATGTGGCTTTGACTTTTGAGTTGGCACCTCAAGCCCTTGTTTAGGGCTTGTAACATCACTTCCTCACATAAGCGGCATTGGCCCTCCTCCATTTCCAGCATTTTGCATGCTATAATGTTTACAAAGTCCAATTGAACACTGTGGGGGGTTCTGAGGGCCACAGTAGCCTTCATAAATAGGTCAATTTCTGCCTCCTTCACGTTACTCCTCTTCCTGCAATTTTTTGGTGGAAGGTGGAAGGGAGGGACCTGCCATTCTGGCAGGCTACAGGGCCTGGCCACCTCCTGGCTGCCACTTTCCACGACCTGGCTGAGGCTTTCCTGTGTATGAAAAAGGCACATCGTTTTAGTTTTTGGTTCATCAATCACACAATTATCAACTCATGACGGTTGCAAATTTAATGTTAATAAATAGAAAAGACTATCAATCTGACCCCAGCATTTTTCTATCTTGTCCCAATCATTTGCGGCCACTACTGTCTACTGATATGTAAACCACTTTGTGAAATCAGAAATTAGTGGTCAAAGTTAGCATATATTTAACATCATTATTTGACAACCAGAAATATTTTGAAGAATGCTATACCTGGCTCAAGCTGGGCTCCTCCACATGTTGCTGCCTGGAAGGCTCAGGTTGGACGTCAGAAGCCTCAGCTGGGGGGGAGGAAGTCTGGAAGGAAGACTGGAGAGTACTGACCTGGACCTGGGTTCAGTCTGGCCTGCCAGAAAATGCATTCTGTCATAGTACCACAGCCTGGAGACATAAAAATCATCTGCTGCAGCTCTTGATCTCAGGGAATCCTGGACTTTCTTGAGCCCCTTATTTTAAGTGCTCCTCATGCCACCAATTAGGGCCTTCAAATAGGGGATGTCTGCTGTGGGGATCACCGGCTTCACAAATTCCACCAATTTATCCAGCGCTGCCTTCCTCTTTGTTTGATTTTTGTTATAATAGGGGTGGTTTACCTGCCACAGACAGGGCAGCTCCCTGTACATATCAGTGAATATGGGCATAAAGTCCTCGTCATTGAATAGATCCATTTTCCCTGCAAGACACAACACAAGACAAACCCTAATGTCAGGCAAAACTCTTCTAATCTTGACCTAATATAGGCCTCAATCTATAAGCAGTATTGGCCACTGATGCACCAACTTAAAATTGTACCTTCATCATAACAATCGGCACTTCCGCTACACCTTCCTCTGCTCACATATCGTACCTACGACACATGCATGTTACGCTTTATATACATGCGTGAAACTTCGCCCACGTCGCCCGCCCCCGACGTTCTTTCTAGAATATTCTCTTTCGTTGCAGTGGGAGATGACATGGCAGGAACACAGCAGGTGCTTAATAGCAGCAATGAGGAGGAAAGCCCGGAGCAAGAAATGTCCCGATCCAGGAGGAGAAGATTAAAGGCCTTTGAAGAGATGGTGGAGATGGTCGACATATTGACATATTGAAGAGGGCCGACTATTATGGGAAGTATGGACCTTACCTAAACCCAAATGTGAGAAAGGCCAAGATCATGACTAAAGTTGTGAAAAGTCTGCGCTAGAATTTTGGGGTATGATTTGGGGTATATCAAAGGAGCAATTGAGGAAACGCTGGTTGGACCTCAAATTAAGGGAGCAGGATCAGTACAGAAGGATCAAGAAAGTTCTTCTAAAAAGTAAGCAGTTGTCGTGTGTTCCTACTCTTACTTGCCTGCTGCGCCATGTGCTTTTCTTTACTGTTGGACAGTTTAAAATGGCTACTTTCATGTTCGTGGGCACAGTAATCGGTCGTAGTAAACATTGTTCATTTGCAAATAAATACGCTGTTTTTGCCAGATACAGGGTTACCTACATTTGGTCATGATAATTTGTATTCAAAGAAGTTTAGGACATTGTTGTCCAGATGTGTTTCAAACTAGAATGAATTGCAAACTTGATTCAGTGTAATGTAAGGAGAGGACACTCAGTAGCTGTTTACACATCTGGATTCTGGAGCACTCTGGAGCACTCTTGTGTGGGACACAAGAACAAACTTTTTATGCCCTGTACACACGGTCGGACATTGATCGGACATTCCAACAACAAAATCCATGGATTTTTTCCGACGGATGTTGGCTCAAACTTGTCTTGCATACACACGGTCACACAAAGTTGTTGGAAAATCCGATTGTTCTGAACGCGGTGACGTAAAACACATATGTCGGGACTATAAACGGGGCAGTAGCCAATAGCTTTCGTCTCTTAATTTATTCTGAGCATGCGTGGCACTTTGTGCGTCAGATTTGTATACACACGATCAGAATTCCCGACAATGGATTTTGTTGTCGGAAAATTTTATAGCAGGCTCTCAAACTTTGTGTGTCGGAAAGTCCGATGGAAAAATGTGTGATGGAGCCCACACACGGTTGGAATTTCTGACAACGAGGTCCTATCACACATTTTCCGTTGGAAAATCCGACCGTGTGTACAGGGCATAAGGGTGTCCCACACAGGTGCTCAAGTAGATACTTGGGGTGTCTACATGTGTGAAAATTGTCCAAAAAAGGTAAGTATTCCAGCTTTGGTAAGGGAAAAAATAATGTCTTCAACTTGGAAAAAACCAAAACAGACACTTGTACCCAACTTCCAAGCAATGTTTCATATTCCTATTTCTGGACTCAAATATCTGTGTGTTAAGTATACCTTTTGTTTCATTCTCATAGGGGAGAAAAGACTCGGAAAATATGAGGACACCAGGGACCTCCCCATCTCCTGAAGAAGGAGAACAAAGGTCACAACCTGAGGATGTGGAGAGGGGGCGGAGATTGTCACCACAACAGGTCAGTGTCAGACACCACAGATTCAGGTAATAGATGTATGCCTGCATATTTTTAATACATGGTGTGTATTTTTATTTTAGGTGATGTTCAGGTTGTGGTACCAAAATCGAGTAATTTCACCAGTGACAGTGCACAGCGGATGATGCAGGAAGTCAGGTTTTGTAGTCAGGATTTGGACATTATCAAAGAAAAAAACAAGAATATTGAACAAAGACTGAAGAACATGATTTATGTACTAGGGAGAATTTAAATCCTAAAAAGATTGCTGGAATTTTTTTATTTTTTACAATAATTTTATCTAAAGTTTTAATACAGTTTAACCACTTGAGCCCCGGACCATTATGCTGCCTAAGGACCAGAGGTCTTTTTCCAATTTGGCACTGCGTCGCTTTAACTGCTAATTGCGCGGTCATGCAATGCTGTACCCAAACAAAATTTGCGTCCTTTTCTTTCCACAAATAGTACTTTCTTTTGATGGTATTTGATCACCTCTGCGGTTTTTATTTTTTGCGCTATAAACGGAAAAAGACTGAAAATTTTGAAAAAAAATGATATTTTCTACTTTTTGTTATAAAAAAAATCCAATAAACTAAATTTTAGTCATACGTTTAGGCCAAAATGTATTCGGCCACATGTCTTTGGTAAAAAAAATGTCAATAAGCGTATATTTATTGGTTTGCGCAAAAGTTATAGCGTCTACAAACTAGGGTACATTTTCTGTAATTTACACAGCTTTTAGTTTATGACTGCCTATGTCATTTCTTGAGGTGCCAAAATGGCAGGGCAGTACAAAACCCCCCCAAATGACCCCATTTTGGAAAGTAGACACCCCAAGGAAATTGCTGAGAGGCATGTTGAACCCATTAAATATTTTTTTTTTTTGTCCCAAGTGATTGAATAATGACAAAAAAAAAAATATTTACAAAAAGTTGTCACTAAATGATATATTGCTCACACAGGCCATGGGCCTATGTGGAATTGCACCCCAAAATACATTTAGCTGCTTCTCCTGAGTATGGGGATACCACATGTGTGGGACTTTTTGGGAGCCTAGCCGCGTACGGGGCCCCGAAAACCAATCACCGCCTTCAGGATTTCTAAGGGTGTAAATTTTTGATTTCACTCTTCACTGCCTATCACAGTTTCGGAGGCCATGGAATGCCCAGGTGGCACAAAACCCCCCAAAATGACCCCATTTTGGAAAGTAGACACCCCAAGCTATTTGCTGAGAGGCATATTGAGTCCATGGAATTATTTATATTTTGACACAAGTTGCGGGAAAGTGACACTTTTTTTTTTTTTTTTTTGCATAAAGTTGTCACTAAATGATATATTGCTCACACAGGCCATGGGCATATGTGGAATTGCACCCCAAAATACATTTAACTGCTTCTCCTGAGTATGGGGATACCACATGTGTGGGACTTTTTGGGAGCCTAACCGCGTACGGGACCCCGAAAACCAATCACCGCCTTCAGGATTTCTAAGGGTGAAAATTTTTGATTTCACTCTTTACTGCCTATCACAGTTTCGGAGGCCATGGAATGCCCAGGTGGCACAAAATCCCCCAAAATGACCCCATTTTGGAAAGTAGACACCCCAAGCTATTTGCTGAGAGGCATGGTGAGTATTTTGCAGCTCTCATTTGTTTTTGAAAATGAAGAAAGACAAGAAAAAACATTTTTTTTTCTTTTTTCAATTTTCAAAACTTTGTGACAAAAAGTGAGGTCTGCAAAATACTCACTATACCTCTCAGCAAATAGCTTGGGGTGTCTACTTTCCAAAATGGGGTCATTTGGGGGGGGTTTGTGCCACCTGGGCATTCCATGGCCTCCGAAACTGTGATAGGCAGTGAAGAGTGAAATCAAAAATTCACGCCCTTAGAAAGCCTGAAGGCGGTGCTTGGTTTTCGGGGTCCCGTACGCGGCTAGGCTCCCAAAAAGTCTCACACATGTGGTATCCCCGTACTCAGGAGAAGCAGCAGAATGTATTTTGGGGTGTAATTTCACATATTTCCATGGCATGTTTGAGCAATATATCATTTAGTGACAACTTTGTGCAAAAAAAAAAAAAAAAAATGTGTCTCTTTCCCGCAACTTGTGTCGCAATATAAAATATTCCATGGACTCGACATGCCTCTCAGCAAATAGCTTGGGGTGTCTACTTTCCAAAATGGGGCTATTTGCTGAGAGGCATGTCGAGTCCATGGAATATTTTATATTGCGACACAAGTTGCGGGAAAGAGACACATTTTTTTTTTTTTTTTTTTTGCACAAAGTTGTCACTAAATGATATATTGCTCAAACATGCCATGGAAATATGGGGTCATTTCGGGGTGTTTTGAACTGTCCTGGCATTTTATGCACAACATTTAGAAGCTTATGTCACGCATCACCCACTCTTCTAACCACTTGAAGACAAAGCCCTTTCTGACACTTATTGTTTACATGAAAAAGTTATTTTTTTTTTGCAAAAAAATTACTTTGAACCCCCAAACATTATATATTTTTTTAAAGCAAATGCCCTACAGATTAAAATGGTGGGTGTTTCATTTTTTTTTTTCACACAGTATTTGCGCAGCGATTTTTCAAACGCATTTTTTGGGGAAAAAACACACTTTTTTAAATTTTAATGCACTAAAACACACTATATTGCCCAAATGTTTGATGAAATAAAAAAGATGATCTTAGGCCGAGTACATGGATACCAAACATGACATGCTTTAAAATTGTGCACAAACGTGCAGTGGCAACAAAATAAATACATTTTTAAAAGCCTTTAAAAGCCTTTACAGGTTACCACTTTAGATTTACAGAGGAGGTCTACTGCAAAAATTACTGCCCTCAATCTGGCCCTCGCGGTGATACCTCACAAGCATGGTGCAATTGCTGTTTACGTTTTACGACAGACCGCCGCTTGCGTTCGCCTTAGCGCGAGAGCAGGGGGGGGCAGGGGTGCTTTTTTTTTTCTTTATTATTTTTTTGCTTTTTTTATCTTATTTTTAATCTGTTCCTTTCATATTTTTTTTTTAAATCATTTTTATTGTTATCTCGGGGAATGTAAATATCCCCTATGATAGCAATAGGTACTCTTTTTTGAAAAAAATTGGGGTCTAGATCTCTCCTCTGCCCTCAAAGCATCTGACCACACCAAGATCGGTGTGATAAAATGCTTCCCCAATTTCCCAATGGCGCTATTTACATCCGGCGAAATCTAAGTCATGAAATGCTCGTAGCTTCCGGTTTCTTAGGCCATAGAGATGTTTGGAGCAAAGTTGTGAATGGCGTACCTGAAGACAAAAAAATGGTTAACAATAAAGCACAGTAAACGGTAAAGTATAAAAAATTGCATACCTGAAAAGCAAACATGATAAAACATAACAACAATAAAACATTGCAGAATAGAATACAGTAAAAAAGAGCAGAACAATAGAGAGAGAATAGAGAGAGAGAGAACAATAAAACGACAACTATTTTTTTTTATTTTATATATATTTTTTTTTTTACACTTTTTTTGTAACTAACTTTTATAACTGTAACCGGTTCCAGGTTCGGGTCTCTCAAAATGCGATGGCATCTTGGGAGACCCTGTGAAAGTGTGCCTAGTCTGTGCAATGCTGTACCCTACGCTAATACTCAACTAGTGAATGGTAGCGTTCAAAATATTCACCAATGCAAAGACCAGGATTGTCAGGACAGGAGGGACAATAATAGCGGGTGTCACGCCTATATCTGCACTTGCTGCAGACACGACATCTTTTTTAGGGAGTTCGCTGGGTAGGGGTACTCGGGAGGACATAAAAATGCCTCTCATGCAGCCGACTGCATTTGGTTGGGGATGTGAATGGGGGAAGTACGGGCGCTGCAGAAGCGGTGGGTTCCCAATTAGGATTGGCGAATGCAGCAGGAAGGGCATTATGGGCACGACGGGCCTGTGTTTGTCTTCTTGGTGACAGCGGGACACTACTTGTGCTTGCCACCTCACCAGCTTGAACTGCACTTATGGGACTCGCCACGTCACCAAGTGTTACTGCAGTGCTGGTTTGACTACGACCAGGGTGTACTAGGCCGCTGGCGCTTGCCAGTTCCCCAAAACGCTACCAAAAAAACTGTTAGCGATCGCAGGGATCAGGCCTGACTCTGCGAACGCTGCAGTTATGCGTTAAGTATTTTGTAAGTGACAGTGATCGATCGATACTGAACTTGGGTGGGCTGGGCCGGGCGGAGGGGCAAAATGCAGGTGCTAGCAGGTATCTGGGCTGATCCCGCTAACACTGCGTTTTTGGGAACCCTAAACTGCTGGGGACGCTAGTATAGATCTGATCGGATCAGATATTGATCCGTTCAGATACTGTACCACTAAGGGAGGTGTATGCTGCGTGCGTGGGTGTTAGCGGTACTGGCGCTAACCTGATGCTGCCTGGGGCCGGTGCTTGCCAGTTCACCAAAATACTACCAAAAAAACTGTTAGCGATCGCAGGGATCAGGCCTGACTCTGCGAACGCTGCAGTTATGCGTTTAGAGTTTTGTAAGTGACAGTGATCGATCGATACTGCACTTGGGTGGGCTGGGCCGGGCGGAGGGGCAAAACGCAGGTGCTAGCAGGTATCTGGGCTGATCCCGCTAACACTGCGTTTTTGGGAACCCTAAACTGCTGGGGACGCTAGTATAGATCTGATCGGATCAGATATTGATGCGATCAGATACTATACCACTAAGGGAGGTGTACGGTGCGTGCGTGGGTGTTAGCGGTACTGGCGCTAACCTGACGCTGCCTGGGGCTGGTGCTTGCTTGGCAGTTCACCAAAATGCTACCAAAAAAACTGTTAGCAATCGCAGGGATCAGGCCTGACTCTGCGAACGCTGCAGTTATGCATTTAGTGTTTTGTAAGTGACAGTGATCGATCGATACTGCACTTGGGTGGGCTGGGCAGAGGCGCAAAACGCAGGTGCTAGCGGGTATCTGGGCTGATCCCGCTAACACTGCGTTTTTGGGAACCCTAAACTGCTGGGGACGCTAGTATAGATCTGATCAGATCAGATATTGATCCGATCAGATACTATACCACTAAGGGAGGCGCATGCTGCGTGCGTGGGTGTTAGCGGTACTGGCCCTAATCTGACGCTGCCTGGGGCGACGCATATCACCGCCGAGCGATTAGGGGGCTAAACCTTTATTCGGTAATAAACGGCGGGTGCCCTGACACTATAAAAAATAAACAAACTTACCAGCGTCACCCGTAACGGTTATACGGTGATCAGTGGTGAAAGGGTTAACTAGGGGGCAATCAAGGGGTTAAAACATTTATCAGATAGTATATGGGGGTCCCTGACGCTATAAAACGCTGACGGTGAACCTAAATATTTACCTCCCTAACTAGCGTCACCAGCGACACTAATACAGCGATCAGAAAAATGATCGCTTAGCGACACTGGTGACGGGGGGTGATCAAGGGGTTAAAGCTTTATTAGGGGGGGTTAGGGGGGGAACCCTAGACCTACAGGGGGGTAACAGTAACTGTGCTAACACTGTAACTGTCACAAACTGACACTATGCAGTAATCAGGAAAAAAAAAAACTGCTGGTGTCAGTTTGTGACAGGGGGGGGTGATTGGGGGGGGATCGGGGGGCGATCGGGGGGGGAATCAGGGTGTTTTGTATGCCTGGCATGTTCTACTGTGTGTGTGTGTGTGTTGGTGCACTCACATACCTGTCTTCTCTCCTTGGGCCGGAACGGAAACTACCGAGCCGAGGAGAGATGACATCACTTCCTTTGCTGCTGTTTAGCATACAGCAGCAAAGGAGTGTTCCCATTGGCCGGCGGCGATCGCGAGGGGGGGGCCACGAACGGATGGCCTCCCCCTCCACTCCGATCGCTGGGAAACAAAACGGGACCGCCTCGGGCACCGGGGGGGTCCGATCGGACCCCCCACCCGCGGGAGGCAAATCACGTACATGTACGTGGTTTTGCCTGCCCGTGCCGCCTTGCCGACGTACATCAGCGTGAGGCGGTCCTTAAGTGGTTAAAAGCCAAATTTGGAAGATGCAGAGTGTGTTAACATGTGCTATCTCCCATCAGGGGATTTCAATGTATGCATTTTGTGGGTGCAACCCCTTCCTCCCAATTCTAGTAGGTGGCAGGAAGGGGTTGCACCCCCAAAACACATCCATTGATCCCCCATGATGGGAGATAGCACATGTTGAGATTAGGTATGGGATCAGAAAGGAAATCCCCATTTTGACTCACAATTTGTGTGCATCTTCTAAATTTGGCTTTTACAGGGGTGACTTCACTCTATCTGATGAAGGCAAGATCAAGACCCTTTTCACACTATAAAATGTCTGATATTGCCTTCTTTTTTGCAATGTTGAACTTTGTAAGTTCCAGAGTTGTGTATGTTATGTTTGGAAACATGCCTGTTTTTGTATTTTTTTCAGAAATTTCAAGGTAAAACTTTGGAAAAAAAATGTGTTTTTTTTACCGCCAAATGTTTTATAAAACACACATGTGAATGTGCACGGTGTAAAACTTTTTAGTGTGGTTTCTTCTTTCAATGATCAATACCATTTTTTGTGTTAAGTTGGTGTTTACAGTGACAATGGGTGTTCTTTAATAATGGAAAAAACACTTGGCACTACAAGTGCACTAGGAGAACCTAGGAGACAGCTAAAAGAAACCCAAGCAGTAAATGAAAATCAAGATTTGATCTGATGAAAGAGAAAATATATTCAAAATGTGCAGGAATAGAAATGCCCCCCCCCTACCCATAAAATATTCTACATATTTTTCTCGCACTTCACGGGAGCTTTGGGGGTGGCAAGCCAAGACGGCCAGCTTCCAGGGCCATCATAGGAGTTTCTGAGAGTCCGTCCTCAGGCCCAACGGAGGCAACATAACTTGCATTATGTCTTTTTAAAAAATTGTGCAGGATGCAGCAACATAAAATGATATGGGTTAGTTTGTATTCCACCATATTTATGGCTGTTTGAAATAGGCGGAACCGGCTGGACACGATCCCAAAGGCATTCTCCACGACTCTTCTGGCTCTGACCAGCCAATAATAAAAAACCCTCTTCTCCGGGGTGAGGGTCCTCTGGGGGAATGGCCTCATCATGTGGTCATCCAGACTAAATGCTTCTTCTGTGACAAAGACACATGGCAGTCCTTCACGTTCTCCTCTGGAGGTGGCAATCCCAAGCCACCACTCTCAAGACGTCGGTAGAACTGGGTCCGGGCAAAGACCCCACCATCCGACATCCGGCCATTCCTCCCCATGTCCACATATAAAAAATCATATGTCACCGACACCACCGCCATCAACACAATACTATTAATCCCCTTGTAATTATAATAGTATGACCCCAAATGGGGTGGTGGGATGATGTGGACGTGCTTCCCATCGATTGCCCCTCCGCAGTTAGGAAAGTCCCAACGCTGAGCAAAGTGGGATGACACAGTCTGCCATTCCTGTGGCATTGAAGGAAACTGTGGAGTCAAACAAGAACAAAAAATTTGTAATTTTGCACATAAACATTGCAAGCAGATTAGACACAAGCATTCTTGGCCAACATCAGTATAACATTTATTTTAAGGAGTATTTAAAGGCTAAAATATAAGGCCCACTTATCAGATTCCTCACCCCCTCTGATGGCCCATTGTAAACATTTTAGGGGGGGTATATTTTGGACAGGTAACCCTCTCCACTTCATTGAGAGCTGAATGCATAAATAATGTGTTTTACTTTGGCTAGCCCCTCCTTACACTATTGGCAGCCCACTGGACAGGTAAGAATTTTCATAATACAAAAATAAAAATGCACACTGTATAAATGAAGCACATTTTTACACATGTATAAATGAAGCACATTTTTACATTCTGCAATTACCTATCAAGATAATAATAGGAGAACAAAACTTTAAACAGTAGCATTTGAAAGTATTCTGGCAGGCCCTTTCACTACATGCTTTGAGGAATTCATCCATAAATAAAAATAGGAATTTACCCCCAGAAGGTAAAGGGGCTTTGGAGGCAGCAGATAACAATGGAGATGTTGTATGGTATAAAAAGTAGCTTTATTAATGCATGAAACATCGGAGTAAAAGCATGAACTGTGTACATCGAGCTATAAAAAGGGCACAAAAGTATATATACAAAAGTATTGTGTTGAAAAAAGCGCTTGGATATTTCTGACGCGTTTCGACCCCATCGGGTCTTCCTCAGAGGAAATGCATGCGCTGTAGGAGAATTTTGTATACATGAAACAATAGTACCAATAAGGTTGTCAATACTTGAGCACAGTTATATATGATAAAACTTTTTGAGCATAATTACCCAAGGGTATGCGTATAGCTGTATCTTCTGAGCTTGCGATTTTAGTCGTCTCTACCATCAGATTTAGACACCAAGGTCCCATGGTCAGCCACCACCCCAAGGGGGGGGAGCTTGAGCAGCAGCTGTGCGACTTACGATGGCTTACACTTAGGAAGAACCCCCACACCTGGTAAGGGGCATGTGGATCAGCAGCACCCGCGATCTAAACACCAAGCAGCGACATAAGTAGAAGCTTGTAGAGGTTTTTTAGAAAATTTATAATCGATCAATGATAAAAGTATCAAGATATTTATAAAATTTATCTACAGCCTGGTGGGCCTAAATTGTATCAGAGTAAAGATTTGTATATATTTTAGTCAAGGTTTTTAAAGCAGGTGTATGAGCATTGCGTAAAAAGGAAAAATAAAATAAAGAATATATGTGCAGACCAATTTGAGGAAATGGAGAGGAGCAAGAGGAACAAGGAAGAAAAAAAGGGGGAAAGGGGAGGAGCGGGGGGGAGGGGAAGAGCGGGGGGGAGAAGGAAAAAAGGGAAAGGGAATGAAAGTGGGGGAGGAAGGGACATGGGAAGAGGGGCAAGGAAAGAAAAACAAATGGGGGACCAGGGGGAAAGAGAGGAAAAAAGGAGGGGAAAGAACAGAAGGGAAACAAAGAAAAAACAGGGGAAGGAAAAGCAAAGGGGAGAAAATATCCTAGGCCTAGATATGAAGGGGAAAAAAAAAAGGGGAAGGAAGAAAGGATAGAAAAAGAAAAGAAAGGGATGGTCGGAGGTGAACAGGGGGAGAGGGAAGGGTTAAATGGATGGGGGAGGTGCTGAAGAAAAAAGTGCTGAACAAGTGCAATGGCTGGAAGAAATTGTGATATATTAGAGGGAGACTGCTAAAAAGAAAACAAATGAGAATATCGTGCAAATGAGTGAGAAATGAAAAAAGGAATATAGTGCAATTAAGTGATAAGTGGGTGATGGAGGAAAACTATATCAGTGTGTGAGGGTAATTGTATAATGAGTGACAAATTGTGAAAGTGTTTAGAATGCAAATCTGAGATTTACCTCTAAATGCCAGACAAACGGCAGTGCTCCATGTGCAAAAAACAATCTGTGAAGTTGCACCAAAGAGAATGTTGTGGCTGTGTATGAAATTGCAAGATATGTTACAATCAGGCTAACAGTGCAAGAGTTAGTCTAATATGGGAGTTGATAAATACCCGAGTTTCAGGAGCTTCTTATGGAAGTAGTGTTTCCTGATAGAGCTTTGGGTATCAAATGCAGATCCCTTGTGGGGGACCTGCAGTCTTTAAAAGTAACGGCCTCTGGTTTTGATTGGTTGCTGATGATAGGTCGCAGGTGTGTACCGGCCACCCCCACCCTAATCACCTGTGCGGAAGTAGTGCTGACTGTCAGCACTCCATGTATATGTCACCCGGCATTCCGAAGAACAGAGTTCCATTCTGCGTGGCATCCTAACATCGTGTGCATGCGTGCGCCTCGGAATGCGCACGCAGGCACGGGAATGGTGCCCGGAGGGGTTCGGAATGGCGCTGGCAGGGGGAGTACACATCCCTGAGGGTCAAGCCCTCTGATGGTCGTGTGTATAAGCGCAGATAACTACGCTTGTCTCCCCCTGCGAGGAAGAGGCTTAGCACTGCAACCGCCATCCCCCCATGTAGGGGGGAGGTCGAACCGGTGGACCAGATGTGGACCTGAATGGAAAGGGCATGTAAGACACACATATACCCTATAACAGATTGATTTAAAGGCATTTGGGATATTGAGTATCAGCCCATAACCGATGGAATCATTCTATTTGTTACAGCAATTATAACCACATATTTTGATTCATCCCGAAGGCATGGAATAAGAATATTTGTTCTAGACCCTGAGAGCTTATTGGCTCATAGTTCAGGAATCCCTGCATTTGTTAACACGTCATCTCCTTCTATTGCAAAATTATTTGTGCTAATCTTCCACCTCCTAGGGGGATACATGCAACAAAAGGGCATATTTGAATTGAAACATTATGTAAACAAACCAAAAAACGCATTGAGTACAAATCGCATGGAGACAAGAGGGTGAAAGGGAGGATAACAGAGCGATTTCAATATATTATATTGGATACAAGACAATAGGCGCACAGAGTGCCTCTTGATCCAGAAAGGCCAATCTGTGCTTCAGTATATTCATTGAAGATTTTTTTTTGCCAAAACAAGGCCAATTTCTTTTCCAAAGTCTTTATAAGTTTCTGGAACAGGGAGAAAGCAGGTTTTTCTGCTCTCCCTGTGCAAAAGTAGCCTCATAATTTTGCATCAAAGCATTCCATTTGTCACCTACGAACTGACTCATGTGTCTGACATTCGAACGTTCTTCTGAAAAAAGTATGAACAAACAAATATATGAATTGGACTCTATTCATAAGCCAAATAGCAGCTAACAGTTCATATCCTGACTCAGGTGTCAAAAGTGGGGGAAGGGGTGTTTAACCACCCAGTCATATACAAAAAGAGGGGAGACACCTGGGAAAAGGAGAGGCTGCCCACTAAAAAATCATAAAAATATGAATTTACCCCCAGAAGGTAAAGGGGCTTTGGAGGCAGCAGATAACAATGGAGATGTTGTATGGTATAAAAAGTAGCTTTATTAATGCATGAAACATCTGAGTAAAAACATGAACTGTGTACATCGAGCTATAAAAAGGCACAAAAGTATATATACATAAGTATTGTGTTGAAAAAGCACAGGTGTCAAAAGTGGGGGAAGGGGTGTTTAACCACCCAGTCATATACAAAAAGAGGGGAGACACCTGGGAAAAGGAGAGGCTGCCCACCCCAAAATCACACAGCTGCTGCTCAAACTCCCCCCCCTTGGGGTGGTGGCTGACCATGGGGCCTTGGTGTCTAAATCTGATGGTAGAGGCGACTTCTAAAATCGCAAGCTCAGAAGATACAGCTATACGCATACCCTTGGGTAATTATGCTCAAAAAATTTTATCATATATAACTGTGCTCATTATTTACAAGTATTGACAACCTTATTGGTACTATTGTTTCATGTATACAAAATTCTCCTACAGCGCATGCATTTCCTCTGAGGAAGACCCGATGGGGTCGAAACGCCTCAGGAATATCCAAGCGCTTTTTCAACACAATACTTTTGTATATATACTTTTGTGCCCTTTTTATAGCTCGATGTGCACAGTTCATGTTTTTACTCCGATGTTTCATGCATTAATAAAGCTACTTTTTATACCATACAACATATCCATTGTTATCTGCTGCCTCCAAAGCCACTTTACCTTCTGGGGGTAAGTTCCTATTTTTATGATTTTGGGGTGGGCAGCCTCTCCTTTTCCCAGGTGTCTCCCCTCTTTTTGTTCATCCATAAATATGACCACAAAAGATGTGGGTATAGTGTGTATGGGTTTGGCAAAGTCAGCAGATAGAGGATTGGTATCGGTTAATTTAGCAGTTGGGGGGGAGGGAGGGTTCCAAATGTTTTTGGGCCACAAAAAAGGCTCTGGCACTCTGCCTGAATTTAAGCACACAAATAAAATTTGGACACATTTTAGGGCGTGTTTAGGGTAAAGTACTACTATGGAGCTGACAAAATACATTGTTAAGTGACTAGGCTATAGGTGTATATGGGCCCAGGATAGCATGCTGGGGAGGTTAGTGAAGGCAAATATGCATGAAGGACAAAAAAAATTATTTTAAGCTTCCAGCATACATGAGGACAAAGAGGACATTCACAGCATATTACAATCATGGTAATTAGGGAATGATGAAATAAATACAATAGATTAGAAAACATTGAATACATAGAATGTGATGTTAAAGGAGAAATATTACCTTAATATAGTCCTTCTGCAGGACCTGAATGATGGCAGAACAGGTCTCTGGAATAATGATCCCCAGAGCCTGGTGGAGATGCCTGTCGAGAACTTGAGGTCCTGCAGGCTTCTCCCAGTCGCCAAGTACTGCAACGTGGTGAGTCTCTGCTCAGGAGTGATGGCTTGCCGCAAGCAGATATCCTGCCTGCTGATATAAGGGGACAGCAAAGCCAACAAACGGTGAAAAATGGGGTCCGTCATCCGGACATAATTCCTGGAATCATCAGGGTTATTCTCCTGGATCTCCCTCAACAAAGGCATATGAGAGAATTGGTCACGCTGGAGCAACCAATTCTTGGTCCATGAACTCCTCCTCGGACTGGGCTTGGGTCAAAGTAAGAACCCCAACACCAAGCCCCTGCACAGCACGAACTCTACGACAAGTACGTACCCACAACATGGCTTCAAAATGGTCGGCTGGTCAGAACGAACTAAACAGAATGCACTGAAGAACAGCAAGGCCTGTGAAGAGCGAGCTGAAAATCAGTAACGAGCGGACAACAATGCACTGAAAAACAGATACGAACTGATTACACGCACTGAAAACCAGATACAAACCCACAAGCACAAACTGAACAGCAGTAAAACAATCTGAAAAAGCATGGGTCTGAAAAGCGCAAATCGTCTCTCACCAAACTTCTACTAACATGATATAAACACGAGATTAGCAGAAGGAGCCCAAAGGTTGGTGCACTGGCTATTGAACTTCCTATTTCTAGGCCCATTGTACGTGTTGTACGTCACCGCGTTCTAGACGGGCGAACTTTGTTGTAACCATGTGTACGCAAGACAAGCTTGAGCGGAATTCCATCAGAAAAACCATCATAGCTTTTTCCGACGAGAATTCCAATCATGTGATATTTCCATCTCCTTTCTGTTTCATCCCCAGAACAGCAAGTGAAGGGGAATCTCCACAGGGGTATAAGTCTTTCTCTACTCTATAAAAAATGTTTTTTTCCCTTGCATACATATTATTCTATTTAAAGTATAACTGAAGGCAGAACTTGTTTTAGTTCCGGATAGAGGGGAGCTGGATTAGAACATCTGTCAGTTTTCATTGCTATCTGAGCCCCCGTTAGGGAGATTCACCCTCTCTATTTGTCCTGTTTACCATTATCATTGAAAGTAAAAGTAAAAAAAAATCTTAAATGGGGGTTGTCCCCAGAAAAGTAATGGGAGGGGAAATCTTCCAATGGTGACCTGGGGGTCCCCAAGGAATTCCCTTAATTTGCAGGGATATCCTCTCACTTCCTGTTTGGCTATGGGACTGGGCGTGGAGGTAAATCTCTCCAATGGGACAAAGATGGCATAAATAAACCTCACAGGGGTTATAACCCCCCCCCCCCCACACACACACACACTCTATCCAAAATGAAAAAAAAAAGTTTTGCCTATAGTTCTACTTTCAGTATGAAAGCGTGGGCTATAGCAAAAATTCACCTAGTGTATATTTTACAGTTCTAGCAGAATGCATGATGTACTGCTTTCTTCTTTTTATTTGTTGACACGTTTTTCTATTTTTCTTTTATACTTCACATGTGTGTGTTTCTATCATTGTTTTACTAGGGTGTCATTGATTTTTGTATTTTGTGCATTCTTACATCACAGAATGCATTGCTTTTCTGTGTGAAGCTCCTGAATATGGAATGCATATCAGCTTATACGTCTGCAGGCAAAGCAGCTTACTGTGCTATTTTCTGAGCCAACCAGCCTTTGATCAGACCCTTTCATTTGTTGTTTATTTTCTTCCCATTATCGGAAATCTTTAAAGCTGCAGATTAACTTCTAAATATTGACAAGGCTTAATCTGTTTACACATAGATGATGCATATGTAAATAAACAAAATAATAGTACTTTCTGTTCTAACTCATTTTAAAGTGTATTGAAATTATTTTTGATCAATATAGTCTTACTTGTAAAACAATCTTAGTACAGTAAAGCATGTTACATATAGTATATCATACATCTTCACAGTAAGCAGTTTCTGTCTGTTAAAGAAGTGTTGCCAAGGCAGAGGTACATTTTGAATTAAGTATGATGTAAAACACAGACACTCTGATTAAAAAAAGTCACTTGGTCAATAGGAAGTGTTGGCAATCTGCAGCACAGCACCTGGATGATTGTTGAGATATTTCCCTACACAGCTTATATAGACCAACTGGGAACATCACAACACTCCGTCCACAGTGTTCTTGCAAGCAATGGGTCCAATTTACTAAATAATTGACATAGATGTGCTCACATACCCTGACAAACAATCAAACTGTAGTTTCATAATATTTGCCAAGTGCACACAATGTTCACATATTGTAAATGACAACAAACAAATAGATAATTCACTAAGAAATGTTAAATGCATACCAGTTAAGAGTATAGTACCTAGAATACAAATAGGATTTTTTTCTAATGTTTTTAGTAAACAATTCTTTGTGTGCTTTTCATGCAGAAACTTGAGCAAATTATGTGCACACTGATAATTCTAAAGGTGACTAAAAAAACACTGACAGTAAAAAAGTAGTAGTGCATGCTTTTCAGAGGGTATCATAGTGTGAATGCAAAACGGAAAATTGTATACTCACCTTTCCGTAATTTTCCTTTCCTGTCGTATCTTCATGGCAGCATACACTTTGGGTTGTGACTCCGCCCCCACAACCTGATAGGACTACATAGCTATAAGTTGTAGAGATGGCCCCTGCCCAGTATTCTCCGTATATATATATCTCACCTTAGACGGGTGGGAGATTGTATGCTGCCATAAAGATACGACAGGAAAGGAAAATTACGGAAAGGTGAGTATACAATTTTCCGTTTTCCTGTCGCATCATGGCAGCATACACTTTGGGGAGTAACTCGCAAAGACTGGGTGGGAATTCAAACTAAGTTTATTAATCAAATAATAAAGGAATTGGCCTGGATAACGGATCTTCCGAAATCCACCGTGGATAAGCAGGCGGAATCCACCTTATAATGAGACATGAAGGTGTTCCTGGAGGACCAGGTAGCCGCTCTGCAAATCGTCTCCGCCGAGACTCTACAATATGCCGCCCAGGAGGTTGCCACTGCCCTGGTGGAGTGTGCCCTTAAGCCCTCAGGTACTTGATAGTTACTCAGTGAGTAAGATCTCTTGATGGTCTTTACTAGCCATGAAGCGATGGTGCGTGAGGATGCCACTTGACCTCTCCTGAAACCATGTGGGATAAATAGGAGGTTCTCCGACTTTCTGATGGATTTTGTTGCTGAGAGGTATTCCATAACGGTACCCTTAACATCTAGTGGATGAGGGTCTCCCTGATCCGTGCTGAGTGCTGGAAGATTAATCTCCTGGTTAAAATGGAAGGATGAGGACACCTTGGGGATGAATCGATCCGAAGGCCTTAGGACTAGCCTGTCTGGAAGAACAACCAAGTATGGTTCGCTAACCATTAGAGCTTGCATTTCTGACACTCGCTTCGCCGATGTTATGGCTATTAAAAAAGAAACCTTCAGCGTTAGATCCCAGAGGGATATGCTCTGCATTGGAAAAAAGGGTTCCTTGGATAATGACTCTAGAACAATTGAGAGATCCCAGACCGGGAATGACGGTTTTCTGGGGGGCCTCAGCTTTAGACAGGCCCTCTGAAACTGAACCACCAGAGGCTCTTGCGCCCATTTAACTCCTGTCAAAGCGGACAGGGCCGATACCTGGACCTTCAGGGTGCTTGACCTAAGGCCTTTCTCTAGGCCTGATTGAAGGAACTCCAAGATGTGAGACACCGACGGGGAGGATGAGTCCCAACCTTGCTGGTGGGAGAAGGAGACAAATTTTTCCCAAACTCTTCTGTACGTGATGTTGGTAGTAGGCTTTCTGGCCTGGAGTAAGGTATCCACCACCTTCTGGGAACAGCCCTGCTCTAGGTACCTAGCCCTTTCAGTCTCCAGGCCATCAAGTGTAGCTTCCGCGGGTTCGGGTGAAGAAGATGTCCCTGGGAGAGTAGGTCTGTCGTCAGTGGGAGAGGCAGAGGCTCTGCCGTGTTCAGCTGCATGAGGGTAGTAAACCATGGCCTCCTCGGCCAGAAAGGGATCACTGCTACCACCAATGCTGTTGACTTCTTGAGCCTCAGGAGGAATCTCGCTATGAGAGGTGTCGGGGGGAAAATGTACCCCAGGTGAAAGTTCCAGGGGTGTTGGAGGCAGTCCGTCCCCTCTGCCGAAGGAAACGGTGTCCTTGATAGGAATCTCTGACACTTTGTGTTCTCCGGAGTTGCTGCTAGGTCTATCTCTGGAGGGCCCCAGGTTCGGGATATGAGAGCATAGGCTTGTGGACTCAGAGACCATTCGTTGTTGGAGTGGAAATTTCTGCTTAGTGAGTCGGCCAAGGTGTTCTGGACTCCCGGGACATAAACCGCCCTTAGGTCCAGTAGATTCAGCTGCGCCCATTCCAGAACAGGACGGACCTCCTGTAACATGGACCTGCTTCTGGTGCCCCCTGCCTGTTGATGTAGGCAACGGCCACCTTGTTGTCCATCCTCAGGAGGACGTGCTTCCTCCTCAAGTGATAACTGAAGGCCAGGAGAGCCTGGAACGCTGCTCTCATCTCCAGAACGTTCGACACTGTATCCTGTGCCCTGAAAGGTCACGGTTTCTTGATAGGGAGTGACTATATGCCTGCATCTTCTCAAGTTGTGAGGACGTACCCACCACATCAACGATTGCTTTACCTCCTGAGAGATGAGGATTGGTTGGGACATTGATGTGCCCTTCCACTGACGTAGGAAGGAGATCTGGAGAGGCCTCGAATTCCATTGCGCCCATTGGACCATTGGAATGGTGGAAGCTAGGGAGCCCAGGATACTGAGACAGGTCCTGGCCGGGAGCATTGTAGCGGAGATTGCCCTTTTCACCTTTTGAATTAGAGGAGGGATTTTTTCCCCCGGAAGTTCCACCGTATTCTCCCTTGTGTCCAATTCGGCCCCCAGAAAGACCATTCTCTGTGTGGGATGGATGTTGCTCTTCTTCCAATTTATCAGCCACCCTAGGGACTGTAATGTGAAGACCAGGATTTCCCTGTGAAGGACAAGAGAATCCTGGCTGTCTGAGACAAGTAGGATGTCGTCCAGGTAATGGTGGACCCTCAGCCCGTTTTCTCTCAGGTGGGCTATTACAGGTAATAGGACTTTTGTAAACGTCCTGGGTGCGGTAGAGATCCCGAACGGAAGGCTTCGGAATTGGAAGTGCCGATGATTTAGGGTAAACCGGAGAAATTTTTGGAACTCGGAATGGATAGGGATGTGCAAATACGCGTCCTGGAGGTCGATTGACAGCATCCAGTCTCCCAAGTTTATTGCTTGGAGGATTGATTGAAGGCTTTCCATCTTGAATGTTTCTAACCGTATCGACCGGTTGAGGTTTTTTAGGTCCAAGACTGGACGAAGGTCCCCTGATTTCTTTTTCACTAAGAAAAGTGGGGAGTAGAAACCTTTGCCTCTTTGGGATGGCGGTACCTCCACTATTGCTTGTTTCTGGAGCAACTCTTAGATATACTGGACTAGGGATAGTCTTTTCTCTTGAGAGGGAGGAAGTCTGGTTGAGCAGAATTGGTCTCTTGGAGGACGACCTCTGAATGCCCACCTGTGTCCGAAATGAATGGTGGACACCGTCCATGGGTCTTTTATCATTCCCGCCCAGACCAACTTGAACTTTGTGAGTCTGGCCCCCACTACCGCTGGTTGGGCGGGCGAACCTTCAAAAGGACTTCTGGTCATCGGAGGCAGGGGTCTTGGGTTTCTGGAACTTAAGGAAGGACGTCTGGGGGTTCTTCCAGCTCCTTCTGTATTCCTTCCCGGGTCTATAGGATTTCGCATCCCTATATCTTTCCGGAAGGTTACGTTTAAAGGGAGGTGGCCTTTGTTGCTTCGGCCTTCTGTCCGATGGTATGAGACCCGACTTCCCGCCTGTTACTTTAGAGATTGCGGTATCCAGCTTTGCTCCAAAGAGGTTCACCCCATCATATGGAATCCTGCACCAGTTTGACTTCGAGGCGGGGTCAGCCGACCAAGGTTTAAGCCATAGCGCCCTTCTGGCCATTACAGAGGCTAACATAGACCTTGATGTGGATCTGATGGTATCTACGGAAGCCTCCACCACGAAATCTCCCACAAGGCTAAGTTCTTATAAGGCCTTAGTGATCTGTTCTTGATCTGCGCCCTCAGTGACGAGCCTCGCTGTAGCTGAGGACCAGCTGGAGATAGCTTTTCCAACCGCCGCTAATGCCACCGCTGGCCTGCAGGCGCCTCCTGCGAACAGGTAAGCTCTCTTAAGGTCTGTATCCACCTTCCTGTCAAGCACGTCTCTGAACGTTACTGCATCTTCAATGGGGAGCGTCACGTGCCTGGCTAGACGCATCAAAGATGCATCCACTACTGGAGGAGAAAGTAAAGGAGATACTTTGGGTTCCTTGAGAGGGTACAGTTTGGTGAGTCTGTTGGACAGACTGAACTTCTTTTCCGGATTCTGCCACTCCTCCTTAATGAGCTCTTCTAACTCGTCGATGAATGGGAAAGCCTCCGGAACCTTCTTGAGGTTTGGGAAATATTTTCTCTGTTTAGGCTGTGTCTCCTCAAGCTCCTCCCAGTTAATCGCTTCCTTAACCGATCTGATGAACGGTTCTATGAGCGCAAAATCAAAGCCAGCTGAAGCTTCCAGCTCTTCATCATCCGACGGTAGGTCTTGCTCTTTTGATGCACTGGGAATGGTGGGTGAGGTGCTATAGGCCGTAAACTCCACATCAGGAGTTGAGACCTGGGGAGTAGAGACTCCAGTGGGTTCTATGGAATCCGGCTCTTTCTCCCTGGTGGCTTCATCTATGCACTTGCGGCAGGCTAGTTTGTCTGGGAGGGCCGTGGCCCCACATACCCAGCAAGCGTTCCCGGCTGGACGGAAAGGGTGCGTAGAGGATTGGTGTCCTCGTGCAGGGGATCTTCTGCGGTAGGAACGGCTATGCCTTGAGTGGGATCGACTCCGTCTGCGACTCCCCTTGCGGCCTGAGCGGCTTCTTCCGCGTGAGCGGCTGCGTCTATGGCCGGAGCGGCTTCTCCTGTGCGAAGATTCTCTTCGTCCTGATTTAGATGATCTTGCGGACCTGACAGGGCTGACCAATTAGGTAGCATTAGTACGGTCCTGCTCTCTTTTTCAATCTTCTCTACTTACCGCTGGAATCCCCCCCCTTACCTATTAGGCTGGTGGTGATCTGCTGGGGCAGCGGCCTCCATAGGAGAGGAAGGTGAGTACCTGAGAAAGGTATAGGAAGGTAAGAGCATGCAACCAGGTCCCAAAAAACAGTGCATAAGTATTAGACACTTACCCAGAGAGAGAGGGTAGCTTTAGGAATGCAGAAGTTCAAAACACAGCAGTCAGAAGTCTTCCAGGGAGCAAGGAGAGTTCAGAAATGACAAACAGGGCTTTTAAATTTGCCGCCATGGCCGCCGAGGTCACGACCCGCTCGCGCATGCACAGTAGCGGCGCGAGGCGCCCGGCGCCATCTTGGAAACTGGCAAAATCGAAAGGACGCCCTGACGGCGCGCACCGCGCATGCGCGGAAGCGCCGAGACGCTCGGGAAGCCTGTAGGGAGGCACAGAGGGACCACAGAGCCCAGCATAGAGGAGAAAAGACAAAAAGTGAGAAAAGAGGCATGGCGACCGCTGCACAACAACTAAGCCTGTTTAAGGCTTATACTAGACCGCAACATACCCCCGAGATCACCAGAGCGGGGCTCCTTCCATCTAGCTCGTTTAGAGGCTGTACAGGTAAGGACTTCCACCCAGGAGAGGCTAGAACCTGGCTGGGGCGAATTCGGTAAGGGGGTGCTTCTGATATGTTCAGTCCTTCAGGTGAGGAAAAATAAGAGAATACTGGGCAGGGGCCATCTCTACAACTTATAGCTATGTAGTCCTATCAGGTTGTGGGGGCGGAGTCACAACCCAAAGTGTATGCTGCCATGATGCGACAGGAAATACATTTTCATGCACCATTCTTTGTGACTTCTGGTTGAAGTGATAATTAATTGTAAATACACTGCAACATAGTGTACAGCTTTTTTTGGAACTGCTCTCTAGTTTGATGCATGTACAGGGGTTAAGTCATTCTGGGCTAAACCAGAAGATGACCAGAGCAACAAGGGAAATCATGGGCATCACTGTATGCCTCTATTTGGCAGGTAGGTCTGCCATAACATGCTAATATGCTGTGCATTGCATTATGAATAAAATATATCCACTGATGTAGATTTAGTTAGGACCGGAAGAATTTCCTCCTTAATGACCAGGCCATTTTTTGAGATACGGCACTGTGTCGCTTTAACTGACAATTGCGCGAGCTTTCTTTTGGTGGTATTTGATCACCTCTGCATTTTTTTGTACTATAAACAAAAAAGAACAACAATTTTGAAAAAAAACCCAATATTTATACTATTTGCTATAATAAATATCCCCAAAAAAAAAAAAAAAAAAAAAAAAACGTTTCTGCATCAGTTTATATTCTTCTACATATATTTGGTAAAAAAAATTGCAATAAGCGCACATTGATTTGTATGCGCAAAAGTTATAGCGTTTACAAAATAGGGGATAGATTTATGGCATTTTTATCTTTTTTTTTTTTACTAGTATGGTGGTGATTTGCAATTTGTAGCAGGACTGCGACATTGCGGTAGACAGATCGGACACTTTTGACACATTTTTGGCTATAATAATGCACTGTTCACTATGTAAATGTCACTGGTAGTGAATGGATTAACATTAGGGGGTGATCAAGGGGTTAAATGGGTTCCCTGCTAGGTGTTTCTAACTGTATGGGGATGAGACTTACTAGAAGTGCTTCACAAGGTGCTGTCCCAGGATCGCTTTTCATAGAGCAGTCAGGTGTTGCACCTGGTGGTTACCTATTCCCAGGTGTTCTATGATGATCTGTTCAGCTCACATTGGGAGTGTGAACACACACAGGAGTTAGTAAAGCCTATTTTCATATTTGCAGTCAAATGTAAGAATTAGCAATGTGCAGTTAGGAAACAAACTTAAGAGTCGAACACACGGGCCAAATATTGGGTGGTACTGGCCAGATCAATAAAAACCAGTCAACATTCGGCCCATGTGTACGGCAGCCAGTGTGACAGAAGCCGGCCGAACATCCAGCTTCTATCGAAGGGGTATAACCAAAAATGTTCTGCCAATTGGCATCTGATCAGCACTGACTCGCACATTGTATCGTATGCCTCAACTGGGACTACTTATGATATATATAATTTTTGGCCGGTTTAGATTTTTCACTTATGTAATTTTAAACATACTTGTGGATCAATTTAGGATTTAGGCATGGGATAATATCAGCTGCTTATGCTGACTAATGCCATCTGGAAAGTGGATCACATATTGGTTTTCAAAAAGGGGGGATTCCTATTGGACTGATTCCCTTCCATGTCACAGACTGTGGTGCCTATTGAATTGAGTTATTGTCATTCATTATTTACCATTATGTTGTCACTTACTATTCATTGCTTGTTGGTCAACTACACGTTATACACTTTCATGCATGATATATGACTGGCATGTTAGCAAGGTCCACTACTTAGGAGTTGCACACTCACACTCATTCCCCTATGTATTTTGAGTGAATGAGGTTTTGCACTTATGAGTATTTTATACTTTATTTCTGGGACTCATATTTAACATTTTTTAAGGTACCCTGTTAAAGGTAGCGCCACCCACCCCTAATTAACATTTCTCATATCATTAAACTCACCCCTTTATGGGGTAAGTGTAAGGGGAGGCTGCAAACCTTCTGGTCCGTGAGCGCGGAAACCCGCCCCTCAGCACTGATTGGTGTGTTCTGGCAGGGCGACTGTCCCCCCACCAGAACACAATAGCTCAGTGGGAATGAGCTCTTCAGTTTTTTTGATTCAGCCTGCTGGGTGAACAAAAAAAAAACCTCACAGTGCATGCTAGGCTTAAGGAACCATTTTCAAAATGCATTAACTTATAGTGTAACCCAAGTCCTGAGATCTTTAACTCATTGTTAGAACAGACAGTGTGCATATTTAGTTTACAATTGTAAGATCTGCCAGCACAGTACAGACAGTATTAGTTATGGTAATCATACAAACATACTTTAACTCTCCAGTAGGGATGAGCCGAACACCCCTGGTTTGGTTCGCAGCAGAACATGCGAACAGGCAAAAAATTTGTGCGAACACCGTTAAAGTCTATGGGACACAAATGTGAAAAATCAAAAGTGCTAATTTAAAGGGTTAATATGCAAGTTATTTTCATAAAAAGTGTTTGGGGACCCGGGTCCTGCCCCAGGGGACATGTATCAATGCAAAAAAAACTTTTAAAAACAGCCCTTTTTTCAGGAGCAGTGATATTAATAATGCTTAAAGTGAAATAATAAAAGTGAAATATTCCTTTAAATTTTGTACCTGGGGGGCGTCTGTAATATGCCTGTAAAGTGTAGCGTTTTTCCCGTGTTTAGAACAGTCCCTGCACAAAATGACATTTCTAAAGGAAAAATTAATTTAAAACTACTCGCGGCTATAATGAAACGTGTGGCCCTGCCCCCTCTGACGCCATGGGGAAGCCATTGGGAAGTCCCCGTGCATCAGAGGAGGGTGGGGTCATCTGGGTACGTCACCATGTGGCCTCGCCCTCAGTTATAAAAGAACTGTCACCCGAGAGGACGGTCATTATGGTGAGTGCCTCCCATGGAGGCGGATCGGTGGCGGCGTGCAGGTTTTTTTTTTTTTGGTCCGTTGGCAGAGCGAGAGAAGAAGATGAATGAACTTCGTGGGACTTTTTTATTTTTTAATAAAGGGCTTGTCCCAAGATGTGTCTTGTGTTTTTTTTTTAACATTTTGACACTTTTTTTTTGTGAAATGGTAGGGGTACAATGTACCCGTTACCATTTCAAACAGGAGGGGCTGGGATCTGGGGGTCTCCTTGTTAAAAGGGGCTCCCAGATTCCAATAAGCTCCCCGCCTGCAGACCCCCACAACCACTGGGCAAGGGTTGTTTGGATGAGGTCCTTGTCCCCATCAACATGGGGACAAGATGATTTGGGGGGCTACCCCAAAGCACCCTCCCCATGTTAAGGGCATGTGGCCGGGTACGGTTCAGGAGGGGGGCCACTCTCTTGTCCCCCCCTATTTTCCTGTGGCCTGCCACGTTGCGTGCTCGGATAAGGGTCTGGTATGAATTTTTGGGGGGACCCCATGCCATTTTTTTTAAACTTTGGCACGGAGTTCCCCTTAAAATCCATACCAGACCCTTTGAGTCTGGTATGGATTTTCAGGGGGACCCCTACTAACTTTTATTAAAAAAAAATTGATGAAGGGTTCCCCTTAATATCCATACCATACCTGAAGGGCCTGGTATGAAATTTTGGGGGACCCCCACGCAATTTTTTTTTAAATTTTGGTTTGGGGTTCCCCTTAATATTCATACCAGACCCTAAGGGTCTGGTATGGATTTTTGGGGGACCCCCATGCCGTTTTTTTCAATGACTTTTATCTGTATTGCTGAGACCTGACAATTCATTATAGCCGCAAGTAGTTTTAAATGACTTTTTTTGCTTTAGAAATGGCATTTTGTGCAGGGACTGTTCTAAGCACAGGAAAAATGCAACACTTTACAGGCATACTATAGACATCCCCCAGGTATGAAATTTAAAGGAATATTTCACTTTTATTGTTTCACTTTAAGAATTATTAAAATCACTGCTCCCGAAAAAACGTCCATTTTATAAAACTTTTTTTTTGCATTGGTACATGTCCCCTGGGGCAGGACCCAGGCCCCCAAACACTTTTTATGACAATACCAAGCATATAAGCCTTTAAAATTAGCACTTTTGATTTCTCCTATAGACTTTTAAAGGGTGTTCCGTGGCTTTCCAATTTGCTGCGAACACCCCAAATTGTTCGCTATTCGGCAAATAGGTGAACACCCAATGTTGTAGTCGAACTTACGTTTGACTTGAACATTGGGCTCACCTCTACTCTCCAGCCCCCTCCTTAACATACATACAGGGGAAAGCTAATTAAGATTTTTCCATATAAGTAGTAAAAATATATAAACAAACATAATATGTGAACAAATACAGTATAAATTAGGTTCACATTAGCCTTTAATCACTCAGTTAGCAAAAGGGACATTTTCTGTAAGATTAAGTTCACACTAGCCATTGCTCTGAAAAGTGATCCACGGTGAAGCAGCTGCTTCCTTCCTGAATTCAAGAATTCAGGAATTCAGGGGGTGACCCTGCCACCTCCTGAATACCTGTTTTTTTTCTCCCAAATGATAGTTTATAATGGGGCTAATGCACCACAACTGCACCACAACTGTGAGTCAAACATTTGGCTTGTAGTTGCAGCATGGAATTGTAGGTCACACCATATATTATTTTAAATAAGCACACTACAGTGTTTGAGAGGGGGAGGAGCTGCTGACCAAGATGGCCGCTTAGAGTGACCGAGAGTCGGACATGCCGACATACTGATAAGAAAGACACGCTAAGAAGCAGGCACGCTGGGAAGCTGTTACGCTGGCAAAAGGACAGCAGACAAATTGACAAACTGATACGCTATAAGCAGTGAAGGAAATATTTCTCACATACATGCCTGGTGAGAGGTCGATGGCTCCGGGGTTATCCTATTGAATCCTCCTGCCGGGAGACAGCTGAGCTGAGCGAGCGAGAGCGAGAGCGGAAGTAGGAGCGGAGAAAGGTCTGGCGAACAAAGCAGCAACTCTCGCGGGAAGCAGGAGAGTCGAAAGTGCCGGCGGAGAGTGAGCCTGTGGGGTGCCAGGATCGCTTCCAGGGGCAGAGCCAGGAGACAGCGGGCGCGGCCGGGCGGGAGCCCTTGCGAGTCTGCGGAAGCGGACCGTGGGGACACCAGGCACGGACGCCCTCTCCGGCGGAAAGCTCCGGGAGCTGAGCGGCAGGGATCAGGCAGATCAAGTGGAACCAGGATTACCGGGAGAGAAGTCAGAAGCCACAAACGGTAAAGAGTATAACTCCATTTAACCTTAGAACCTCAGAGTGAACAGGTATGCGGGTGGAAATTTATTTAAAATGTCTACAAACTAAAATACTCAGAAGGACTTATTGAAATAACAAAAGAAAGATAAACAAGCAGAGGAAAGAGGAGCTTACCAATCTTAGACCCAGAATCATTCACTAAAATTGTCTGTTACTGGTGGGATAAACAAAGATAGAAAAAAAGACTGTCAAGGACCATTAAAGAACCATTAAGAAATTAATCCTCTTTTAGTCCCCCCCGACCCTGTATACCATTTAATAAGTACATTAAAAAAAAAAAGGGAAGGGAGAAGAGAAGGGAAGTAGAAGGGAGAAGAGGAAAAGGAGAAGAAAGAGAAAAAAGAGAGGAAGAAATGGCACCCAAGAAAGGCAGCAAAACACCGCAAAATCAAACAAATAAAAAAGATAAGGTAGAGGTTAAGAGTAAAAACACTACAGGGGCACAACCACTACAAACAACTGATATTAAGGAATTCTTCCAACAGTTACAACTGCAATCCCCCCATGTAACACAGGAATTACAAACATCACAGGAACTATCGGGTCTGGCAGAATCATCGGTAACCTCCAGATCGTCTGGGGAAGAACAAACAAGCCACCCTAGAAATAGCTCACCAATCGATAAAATATCAAATAAACAAACAGAGGAGGATAAAGAAAAATGGGACATTAGGGCGTATATTCGATCACTCCCAACTAGGGCGGACATGGATCAATATATACAAAGATTGGAGGAATCATATAAATTGGAGATACAAGAACTAAAAACAACTACTAAAAATACACAGGAAAAAATAGACACAATAGATAAGCAAGTCTCAAAAACAGAGCAAGACCTGAAAAGGATAGAGGAAAAGATTCAGAAACAAGAAAGACAACTTAAACAAATAATAAACAACTTAGACGAACAAGAGAACAGAAATAGAAGATCAAATATAAGAATTAGAGGACTGAAAGAAGAAGTAAGCTCAAAAGATCTTATAACAACATTACAGAAAATCTTTCAGGAAATTGCTCAAGATATAGATATAAAAGATTTAATTATCGATCGGGCACACAGAGCTACAGGGATAAGGAAGCCAGATTTAAAAAAGCCTCGAGACATTATCTGTAAGTTGCATTTTGCCCATATAAAGGATAAAATCATGATGGCGGCCCGGCAAAATAAAAATATTCAATATGATGGAGAGCCCCTATTACTTTTCCAAGATCTATCAAAATTTACGCTGGATCGTAGAAGAGCGCTAAAGCCCCTGGTGGAACAATTAATTAAAAACAACCTTCAATACAGATGGAAATTCCCATTCCAACTGCAAGCTCAGAAAGAGGGTCGTATTATTTCATTCAGAGACTTGGAAGATTTGCCGGAGTTTTTGGACATCCTTAAAACCCCGGAAATAGTATTACCGGACTGGCCCATTCCATACATGCAATAGACTTAAAAGAAGGGAGAGAGGAAGAAAAGGAAGGAAAGAAGAAAGAGAATTGACGTAGAAGGAATGGGAATTGTGGGGACTAGGGGACTGGAGGGGGAGGGGTAGGTTGGGGGGAGAAGGGGGGATGAAGGATAAAACAAGGTTTTTTTTTTGTTTTTTTTTTTTTTGTTTTTTACTATTATCTTTTGATGGTTTATTTATTGGGATAACGAATGAAAGGTATTCACAGGGTAATGTAATTAGGCACTTATAAAGCCGTATGAATTCATCAACTTAAAAAATTAGTGCTTAATGGTAGAGAATATGAGATACTCTTAACTTTAATTATCTAGAACTAAATAGACATAGAAACGACAATAATAGGGACAGGTACAAAGAAAATACAACACACATTGTGGCATCACTGAGTTTAGATTGATGGATTGTTTTTTTTTTTTTTTTTTTTTTTTTTTTTTTGGATTGTAATAATAATGTATGGGACAAAGCACTAATGAAACAGCAGATGCACTGAGGTATCACTGAATTTAAAATGAGGTATTTATGTATTATAAAAAGGGAATTAACACTGAATGGGTTCACGTATAGAGGGAACTGATAAGGGGAGGGAGGGAAGGGAAAGAATAAGGGGAAAGATAAGGGTAAAGAAAGGGGAACAATTTAAAATTTTTTTTTTTTTTTTTCTTTTGCTTCATATACTGGGATAATGAGTGAAAGGCATTCACAGGGAAACGCACTTTTGCACTTATAAATCCTTATAAATTTATCAATTTAAAAAGTGGAGAAATTGGAAAAGAATCTGAGATACTCATAACTTTAATTATCTAGAATTAAATGAGAGATATAGAAATGATAACATTAGGGAAAGGTATAAAGAAAATATGGCATATGCTATGGCGCTGTTGAATTTGAATTGATGGATTGATCGGATTTTTTTTTTTTTTTTTTTTTTTTTTTTTTCTTCTCTTTAATTTATTATTTAGTCTCTGTGGTTAATAATAAGACATAAGGATAAATGTTAAAAGAATGGTTTCTGCACAGTGGTATTACAGTATTTAAAGTGATGGAGTATTTGGTACCCTGCTAGTTTTTTTTTTTTTTTTTTTTTTTTTTTTTTTGCTGTGGTTAATAATAAGATATAAGGATTAATGTTAAGGAAATGGTTTATGCACTATGATATCACTGTGATTAAATTGATGATTAGTTTTTTGTTTTTTTTTTCCCTCTCCTGGATTGTAATAATAATGTATGGGACAAAGCACTAAGGATATGGTTTATGCACTAGGATATCACTGTGTTTAAATTGATATTAGTTTACTTTTGTTTTTTTTTTTTTTTTTTTTTTTTTTTGTTTTTTTTTTTTTTTTTTCTCTATTGGATTGTAATAATAATGTATGGGACAAAGCACTAATGAAATAGCGGATGCACTGAGGTATCATCGAATTTAAAATGAGGTATTTATGTATTATAAAAAGGGAATTAGCATTGAATGGGTTCACGTATAAGGGTAACTGATAAGGGGAGGGAGGGAAGGGAAAGAAAAGGGGTAGGATAAGGGAAAAGAAGAGGGAACAATTTAAAAAATTTTTTTTTTTTTTTTTTTTTTTTTTTTTTTTTTTTTTTTTTTGTGGCCGATTGTAGAAGATTAAGAGGAAATATTAATTTGTAGGTTTATACACCGAGACAAGGAGGGTAAAATTGAGCAAAGTAGAAAGGAGAAGGCTAAAATACGGATTGTATGAATTTTTTACATATGAGTAGTTTAATCATCTAGAATGAAATAATAAGCATTGAAGAATTATTTTTTTTTTTTTTTTTTTTTTTTTACCCATCCCCCCATTTCCTTCATTGAATAGGTTGAGAAAACAGATGATCTTAATATAGGGGAATAGAAGTTAAAAAGCAATAAAATGGAAAAATATTGAAAGAAGACAGACCGTAAAAAAAAAAAGAGGAAAAGTAGTAAAGAAAGAAGAAGGGAGGGAGAGAGGGCTAAACTTGTAATCAAAACAAGGCATATGGACGACGATCGGCGCGGCAAGTCGTGGTCAGCAGGCTCAAAACCCCTTGAAGTAGGGAACTTACTAAAGATAGTAAGATAGACTTTTTTTTTATTTAAGTCAAATAGAAGTAGGGTAGATTGAGTGCGTGGGGGGTGTGACTGCGTTTGTTCTTTTTTAAATAGTTTTTTTTTTTTTTTCCTTTCTCTTCTTCTCTATATGGGGGGGATTAAATTTTGCTCCTTTAATGCAAGAGGCCTTAACTCTCCTAATAAAAGAAATCAAATCTTAAATTTTTTCAACAAACAGAAGGTGGATATTATACTCTTCCAAGAGACTCATTTTCGTTCAAATCACATACCAAAACTTAATAACCGATATTATAACAACTGGATACATGACACTTTTGCCTATTCTAAATCAAAGGGGGTATCTATTGCCTTCCATAAGAATGTACCTTACCAAATAACACAAAAATATATGGGTAATGATGGTAGATCCCTGATGATAAAGGTGACGATATACGGGAAGACTTTTACAATCATCAATTTGTATTTACCGAATTACGATCAGATAAGGACAGGGATAAGGGCCCTAAATAGCAGCATGGAAAAGGCAGAAGGCACAGTGATCATGGGTGGGGATTTTAACTTTGTTATGGATATAAAAATTGATACAACTAATACCCAAGCGTATAGAAACAAGAGCCAATTAGAGGAATTTAAGGGGTTACTAAAAAAATACCATATGGTGGATATCTGGAGAGCCCAGCATCAAACTGAAAAAAACTACTCATATTACTCGAACATACATGACTCCTATCATAGGATAGATTATTTCTTCATTAACCATTCAGGAATGTTATTGACTCCATCATCGGATATAGGGGGGTTCTTATGGTCAGACCATGCCCCGGTGTTTTTGGAAATCAAGGTAATAGAGCAAACAAAAACAAAAGGGAATTGGAGATTAAATGATAACCTGCTGAAAGACAAAGAGTGTATAGAGGATATACGCAAAACAATAAAGGATTTTGTAGAAATTCATGAGAAGGATGAAACATCAATGCCCATACAATGGGAAACATTAAAATGCGTAGTAAGGGGGACACTTATTAAGCACGGATCAAGATTGAAAAAAAATAAAGACCAAAAAAAATCTCAGTTGATAAAAGATATAGAGGAACTGGACAAAGAACATAAGAAGAATCTAAAACCATCAGACAAAATAAAGATAAAAGAGAAAAGAATGGAATTACAATCCTTACTGGATGAGGAATCCCTTAGGATTAGGGATCGTAGGAGGGCACAATGGTATCAGTATGGGAACAAGACAGGAAAAATGCTCGCTAAAACACTAAAGGAACATCAGACCCTACCATCCATAAGTAAAATATTAAAAACAGATGGGGAATATACATATGAGCCAAAGGAAATAATGGAAGAATTTCATGCATATTACTCCAATCTATATAATATTAAAACGCCACAGAGGAACAAAGGGAGAGACTGGAATAGAGAGAAAATTAAAGAATATATAGAAGAAACAGCCCTTCCTAGATTCCCGAAAGAGATATACGAGATAATGGAAAACGATATCGCGGTAGAAGAGATTCAACAAGTGATCAAAGAACTAGTCCCGGGAAAAAGTCCAGGGCCTGATGGATACACCACTAGATTCTACAAAAATTTTCAAGAAATAATAGCCCCTATATTGAGAAAAACATATAATTCTATATCTGACAAACAAGGTTTTGTACCACAAAGTACAGAGGCTCATATTACCTTGATTCCAAAAGCAGAGAAGGACCATACGCTATGTAAAAACTATAGGCCAATTTCTTTAACCAATATAGATATACGTATATATTCTAAAATCATTGCGAACAGAATAACACCAGTCCTACCTAAATTCATAAAATTAGATCAAGCCGGATTTACAAAAGGGAGAGAAACTAAGGATAACATTATAAAAACATGTACATTGATCGAGTTTGCTCAAAAAACAACTATCGAAATGTGTATGCTGGCCGTGGATGCAGAAAAGGCATTCGATAGGATAGGGTGGAGTTTTCTAGAAGAAACACTAAAACAACTTGGTATGGGCCCGAAAATGCGCAATAGGATAGCGGCCCTGTACTCTAACCCAAAAGCAAAAGTGAGAGTAAATGGCATGTTATCAAAGGACATAAAAATATCAAACGGCACCCGCCAAGGGTGTCCTCTGTCCCCTTTGCTGTTTGTGCTTGTAATGGAACACCTAATCACTGCAATCAGAAATAATAAAGAAATTAAAGGGATAAAGGTGGGAGAGAAAGAATACAAAACAGCGGCGTATGCGGACGACCTACTAATATACATAACTAATCCCAGTATAACTATACCAAATCTAATGAAAGAATTTAAGAGATTTGGGGAATTAAGCAATTTCAAAATAAATTATGATAAATCAGAGATATTGAACATATCAGTAAGTAAAGAGAGTCTCTCACGACTGCAAAGTGACTTCCCATTTAAATGGAAGCAAAACGTAATAAAATATCTGGGAATCTTTATAACAAAGGATTTAAAACAACTACAAGGGGTGAATTATGAAAAAGCAATTCGAGACGCCATTAAATTATTACAGAAATATGATAGAATGACTTACTCATGGACAGGAAGAGTTAATATTGTGAAAATGGATATTCTGCCAAAACTTTTGTATACTTTCCAAACGATACCGCTGGAACCCCCAAGAAAATTGATGAAGGAGTTACGAAAAGCGATAGTCGAATTTATATGGGCGCACAAAACTCCCCGGATAAAAAGGGAGAATCTAATAAGGAAAAAAACGAATGGAGGGCTGGCACTACCAGATTGCATGAAATATTTACAGGCAGCATCACTGACCAGCATAGTAGATTGGTACCATAACAGAGAAAATAAGCAGTGGGTCAGTATAGAAGAGGAAATAATAGGGCCCCAATTAAAAGTCCTTCCATGGCTGGAACCCCACCTAAGACCTAAAAGAAGCGAGCTGACACTTTTCGTAAGTGCTACGTTAAAGGCTTGGGACGGTATAATGAAAGAAGGGAAGCTTTCCACAATACTGGGACCGATAACCCCAATGTTCTATAACCCGGAATTCCCTATAGCAATGATGAGTAAAAATTTCCTAAAATGGAATAGATCGAATGATATAAGATTAGCCCAGATCCTCGAGAATGGGAAAATACCTACACTAAGGGAAATGGGAGAGGGGAATAAAAATAAATGGCTGCAGCACCAGCAATTACAGGCCTTTATAGAACCAAAAATAGCCAGGTTGAACAGACCATTGACCAGATTTGAAAAGCTGCTGCTGGGAGAACAGGCCCCGATTAAGAATCTATCGAAGATATACGACGAACTAATCCCGAATAGCCCCCTTAAAGAATTAACGAATATAAGGAAATGGGAAACAGCAATAGGTAGACCCTTATCAGAAGGAGATTGGGAAAAGATTTTCAAAATTATACATAGAACAACTACATCAAATAAATATCAAGAGAGAAATTATAAAATTGTAATGAGGTGGTATAGAAGTCCTGTCACCTTAAATTCAATTAACAAAAGAAATACAGATCTTTGCTGGAGATGTAAAATAGAAAAGGGAACAATGGAACATATATGGTATGGATGTCATCGAGTGAAAGAATTCTGGAACAAGATATACGAGATCTATCATAGGATATCGGGAGTAGAAATAACCCCGACTATGGAAATTTCATTACTGTCTTTGCTACCAAAGTCAATAAAGGCAATGAAAAAAGACATCATTCATTATATGACATCAGCAGCAAGAACAATAATAGCAAAAAACTGGAAAAAAACAGAGAAACCAGCTATATCAGATTGGGTATGTGAAATGAATGAAATACAATATATGGAAGAGCAAATTAGAGAGGAAGGGCATATAATAAACCAATTACCTGAAATGTGGCAAAAATGGGAAGAGTTTCGGTCATCGCAAGAAATATCAGAATTTATATAAGGAGGAGGAAGCAATTTTTTTTTTTTTTTTTTTTTTTTTTTTCTCTTTTCGTATGTATGAGTAGATATGGATGGGGGAGGGGGGAGAGGGTAAGGGTGAGTAGGAAATGGGGGTTTAATGTTGAATTATGTAGATGTTCAAAGCCTGTTAAGTAAAAATTTTTAATGTATTAGGTGTAAGAAAAACATGCTGTATAATGATATGGTTAAATGGAAGGGTATGATATTTGTATTTGTGATTGTTTTAAATGAAATGGAAAACTTAATAAAATGAGATTGAAGACAAATAAGCACACTACAACGGATTGGTGTTTTAAATGGCCACGGCACCTTTATTGGTATTAAAATAAAACAAATAACTTTATTCAAAATAATCAATGAAATAATAAATACATTTAATTTCAAACTTAAAAACCAATTCTAAACTCGCTCAGTCATAGGACTCGAGCTATAAATAAATCAATTCATAAAACCAAGTCCCCCCCTTGATTCAAGGGTAACATAACCACATAATGATGCAGCGACAAGGGTGGGAGGGAAGGGGAGCTCAAGCTTAAGCCGCCTCAGGGGAAATGTGAGCGGGTCTGTCACACAGGGGCTTATACAGCCTCTTGATACTGAGGAAAAAACGCTTATCCCGCTCAATGCCTCGTGACCTGCCCGCTCTTTTTTTTTTTTTTAATTAAAATTAACTTTATAAAATTTGTGGCAACCACAATCCCATGATGTGGGCGCTTTATTGTGCCCACTATTCATGGATTTCTAGGTCACACCATATATTAATTTAAATAAGCACACTACAACAGATTGGTGTTTTAAATGGCCGCGGCACTTTATTGGTATTAAAATAAAACAAATAACTTTATTCAAAATAACTGACCTTTCAGACAGTCCATTTTTTACATTCAGTTTAGTAACTATATTTCTAATTGTATGAAGGATTAAAATGGTATCAGATTATAACTTATTCTGTAACTTCCATGTTTTTATTTTATATTGTTCCCACTGTATTTGACTTTTTATCAAGCACTAAATTTTGGTAACTACTGCTGAGACATTGCTTTAAAATGTGCCGCAGTTCTCTATCCTAACTTTATTTTAAAATTGCACCTTGTTAGAGTGAGTGCATTCATTTTAAACAATGCAAATCTTGCTTCATTAAGAACATCAAATCTAAAGTTTTTAATCTACCAACATCGTTACCTCCAAGATGCAAAATTAACATAGATGGAGAAGGCCAAGAATGAAACAAATAAGTAAGATGAAAGAAAAGATTACTCCATTGTAGACCACAAATGCCTTTCCAAAGAATATGAAACTTATCAGAAGGTAACGATAGGTTGGAACCGTAACAACGCTGTGAAGCTCTTTTATGAGCACAGTATATGTATGAATGGCCAACTATCCATATGTAAGATTTGGCACCCATAAATTAAAGAGATAAGTTAGGTCGAATGTAAATATTAAATCTACTAGACTCCCATCTACCTAATCTCATAATGACCTCATCACTCAAACCAAATCTAGCAGCTTCTGTAGCGGCTCCAATTCTGAAAGAATGAGTAGAAAATTTAAAAAGGGAAAGACCTAAATGAGAAAAACATTGTCTTAGGAATTTTGTCCTAGGAGAAGAATCCATATGAACAAAAAATTACCCTTTTTTATATACCGAAAATGACGCATTTGGGTTCAGATTTGACTGGGGCTGTGGTCTTGTATATATAGGCTTCTGAGGAATAATGAGGTTTAACCATAGCCCAACATCTTTATTACCCTTTTTTAAGTTAGGATAGACTGCAATTTTTTGCGAAACAATTCATCGTAACTAAACCATCCCATACCACCAAAACTTTTATATGCCTCCAGAATATGCTCTAAGTGCTGAAACAGCCCAGGACATTTTTCTGGATGCTTCTCACCCATTATTGCAGAGAATATACAAAACGCCCGTAGCCAATAAAAAAAGGATCTAGAAACGGGGACGGCGCCTATCCTCAGCACCATCCTCAGAACTCTTATCTGCTTTTATAATGAAATCTTTTGCAATAGGTAGTAAGGATAATAAATCCAAGAATTAGCCTTTTATTATCTTTTCATTAACTGATAAAGGCAAATGGAATCCTAAAGGAGACATTTCACAAGGTAGTACCTCTATAAAACATGTCTCAGAAATCGAATTGCAGACAGGAATGCTTGTATGTGTAGCAACAGGATTGATATTAGCTACAGAGTTACCTGACCAAACATCAACTGGAGAAGAAGATACAGATATGGATACAGATGTGGAATGATTAATAGATATATTCTCATTAAATTTGTTTAATGAAACTAGTAACTGGTTAATTAAATCATTCCAAGAAGACTCACCAGCATGGTTGTATTCTGGGTGACTACATCTGACTGGGATGTGGATATCTTGTGTTGAGACTTGGCTAATATCTGGACCTGCATGTGAGGAAAGAGACACCGGGGCCCTTGCAGCATCCAGCCTAGATGGCCTGGATGCAAGTGATGCCGAATTTATTATCTGAGGTATCTGCCTGGGATGACTCCCAGCATCGTTAGGCAACCTTGGCGCTGTGGCAGAGCCATACCTACATGAGGAGAAGCAGGAGGAGGAGCATCTGCTAAGCTGGGCAGAGACAACTCATCCGTGTGCCGAGTTTCCCTGAGCGGTATGGACAAGCGGCATGTTCAGCCTCTGCCTCCGCTATTGCAGATGGGAGATGGGGATAAAACCCATCTATTTCTCTTGCCACGCCGGTTCCCTCTGCGAGCCCCATGAAATAGATCCTCTTGCTCCACTGTAGAAATAGACCGCACCTCACTCACCGCTGCCATTTCTATTACTGTGCCCTCTGAAGGTAAGCTCCGCTGAATGCTGCGAGCTGGTGAGCGCTGTGCTGAAGTAGAGACGGCTGGCCAAGATTCATCAAGTGGCTCCATAATACTCCAAGTAGACTGCTGTTCAGCCGCTACTGTCCCCAAAGAAGTGTCTTCTTCAGCGAGTGCTAGACACCGCTGAAGCCATTCATTACCTCCCTCAGCTTCAGCCCTTTCAAGGACTCTTCTCACCAGAGACTTCATGCCCTGACACGGCTAAGCCAGCTAAATGTAGTGCAGTGGAGCTCAAGCTTAAGCTGCCTCAGGGCAAACGTGAGCGGGTCTGTCACACAGGGGCTTATATAGCCTCTTGTTACTGAGGAAAAAACATTTTTCCCACTCCCTGCCTGGTGACCAGCCCGCTCTTTTTTTTTTTTTTTTAATTAAAATTAACTTTATAAAATTTGTGGCGACCACAATCCCATGAAGTGGGCGCCTTATTGTGCCCACTATTCATGGCCCAAGTTTGCCTCTCTACATTTGCACAGACCATGGCGTGGCATGTGGACAGGCTTCTCAGGCTCTTGTTTAGCCTTTGGGTGGTTGTCGGGGGGGTAAGAGTAAAGCTCAGCCATTTGTTTTTACCCCCTGATTTGCCCCTGTAAAAGAGGCCTTAGTGCCATTCTAGACTTCATCTAGACTTCCTGCAAGCCTCCCCTGATACCCTGGCCACCTTTGCCATGCCTCTCACCCTCATTCACCTTCAGAACTTTTCACCTGACAAAGGGCCTCTGTATGTATTGCAGGGGAGAAGGAATGCTTTTTACATCCAATGTCCCCAGTGTCTGGGAAAATCCAAGGTCTTGTATGCCTTGAGGGGAATGCTAGACCAATTTTTGGAAAAAATTTTTAGGACATCCCTAGCCCTATATTTTGACTTTGCCCTGGAACCCATCTCATTTCTCTCGGTTGTCTGCCAATAATCGAACTTTACAGTGGCCCCATACATCATCAAATGATCTCCCTGGAGATATTCATCAAAGTGCTACATTGGAAACCTTCTCCTTTCTGGTCACCTCCTCTATCATCCATGGCCTTCTATGGTTGCAGCAACACTAGCCAATCACAAATTGATCCACTCTCAAATTCCTTGCTTTTGGGCCTCCTTTGCCATTCCCAGTGAAGGATGAAACCTTAAGACTTTGCACAGACAATCAGGGACTGAATATCATCACTATTAAAAACTGATTCCCATTGCTCTCATTATTGACTCATTCAATTGCTTTAATAGAGCCACTATCTTCTCCAAACCTGACCTAAGTGGAACAATCTGGTTCAAATAAAGGATTGAGAAGAATGCAAGACCACATTTCAATTTGGGATGGGCATTATAAATATCATGTGATTCCCTTTAAGTTACTTAATGCCACTAAGATCTTCCTGCGCCTAGTGAATTCAATCTTTTGAGGCCTCTTCTATGTGCGTGGTGGTGTATCTTAACAATATTCCTGTCTACTCTTCCAGCCTGATGGTTTTACTATGCCTAAGGAAAACAGGCTATACAGAAAGGCAAGGAGTGCCGTTTCAGGCATCAAGAAGTGACATTTCTTCCTCCCATTGGAACCCAGCAAGGTGTCGGCCATTGCAAGTTAGTGGCTTCCCCCCAGTCTGAAATCAATAAAATGATTCCTAGGGTTCAAATACCAATACTGATTCATTTTACTGAACACAAAAATCTTCATTGATTGATAGCTCAATCTTAGACAAGCCAGCTGGTTCCTTTTCATGCTTTAACTTTGTCATCACATTCAAACCCAGTTACAGCAATACCTGAACTGGTACACTCACCCGCTCTTTCAGTTTAACCAAGGAAAAGGTCCTCTAAAATGGAGCACATTGTTCCTCCTGCCCCAATGCTGGCGGTGACCTCAATCACAAAAACCGCAATTTCTTAAATTCCAAGTTCTCTAGAGGCAAGTTATAGTAGATGTTTGATTGAAAAGGCTTCTAATACAAGATTTATTCTCAATAAAAATGTATTGTGAATAAAAAGAAAAGGCTGGACCTTGGCGTCTGATGTGTTTGCTCCTCACAGAAATTCTATAGCCTCTTCCCTTCAAAATCAAGCCTTTGATGAGAATTCCAGAAACGTGGGGAGTAATATCTCTGTTACTTACCTTCCACAATCCAGCATGGCATATATTTTCTATGCCTAGAGTGGGGCAACCACATTATGTGAACCATCACATTACAGTTTTCACTTCTTAAAATAAAAATGCAACCAAAAGGGGAAATTCTACCTTATGTGCTTCTCCCCCCTCCTCTATCACATTTGGAACATTACACATTAAACATGCTTGTGCAGGGGACCCAATGACCGGTAAAGGACCGGCCCAGTTGAGGACAAAACTGGATCCCTGGACAGGTAAATGTCCTTTAAGGCCTCTTTTACACAGGCGGCTGTTCTGCCCCTGTTAAAAGCATGTTTTATTTTGAAATTCCATTTAACAAGTAAAAAAGGTGCAGTACAAAGGTACCTCAATCAACTGTTACTATTAGTCCAAGGGCAAAATCTAGATATATATGAACACATATATATGTGTAGAAAGTCAGTCTATCAGGGCTGCCACCATGAAGGACTGGAAGCAAGGTCCAATGTGCTAGAAAGGAAACAAGGAAAAGGGCATATGTATCAAACACAATTCAATGAAAAAAGCAATATCCACTCACATGTAGAGCTGAAATGTTGAGTTCAGGTACATCTCCAAGCTGGAGAGAGAGAGGAGGGCTACAGGTAGCAGCAAGTCCATATGTGCTAGCATCACATCTCGTCCAGTGGGGATGGGGTGCAGTAAGCTCTCTTAGTTGTCCAAGTGACAGACCAAAAAAGGAAGGGATTGCAATGGAGCCATCAGAAATGGTGTGGGTTCCGGGAAAGGGATGGTGAGGACGCCAGAGCCAGTCTTCAGCTGTGCTGCGATATCAAACAGCACCTCATACAGCATCCGTGGTGGAGGGATAGCACGGCCGTGTGGTCAGAGCCAAAACGAGGCTTGGATGGCAAACACAGTGGTGCCAGACAGTGACGGCACTACTGTGCGACGCATTTTTGAGTCAGCTCGCTATCGATGGAGAGAATAGCGGCACTCCTTTATCAAGCCTATTTTGAAATTCCAAGACTCCAGGCACCGATCACTTGCAGTGGTGCATTGCGATTAGCTGCATTTACTTGCATTTACATGCGGCTGCGTTTAGCTGCGTTGTTAAATTCTTGCCATTTCTGAAGTGCTTCCTGTTGTCTTTCTTTCCTTGTTGCCGGTGCTATCTGCAGGTGAAATAGTACACTGCGATTACCTGCAGTTATGTGCAGATAACTGCAGATGCAGTCAAATTTATTATTTCTAACCGCACCAAACCCCATGTAACAAAACTGTTGCTAAATGCAGTGTGTGAATGGGGACATAGGAAAGCAGAATTTTGTGAGTTTAGCTGCGGTAGACAACTTGATCTATCCGCAGCTAAAAGCTGAATTCTATCCCCCCATGTGAAAGGGGCCCTATCCTGAACAGGGATGGAAATCTTCAACACCATCTGCCTTCCATATATAATGCCATTTTAACATCTCTACCCCCACAATTTGACAATTCACAATGTAAATTTAGGAATTAACACCTATGAAGACTTCCTGGCACCAAGGATGAAATTATGTAACTAGAACTGGTTCCACAATTTTCTTACCTCCTATTCAATTTTTGAATAATCAACATATACACATTCAATTGTCATTGCAAGTATCTAGGTTACCTGTGCTGTAAATACAGCTATACCTCTAAATGCTGGGGTATCTTCCTGACTCTCATTGGAACTAAAGAAGTGCCTTGGAGAAGCTGTAAAACAGCTTAAAGTGGGGTTCCACCCAAAAAACAAAAATACCTGGAAAAAATTAAAAAAAAACCCCAAAAAAACATTTGGATATTTTTTTTTTTCACTTACCTCTAAATGCCTGTTGCTAGGTGGTCCCTCGTAGTCTGCCTGTTCCTGTGCCTGGGCTGGTGACATCACTTCCCCCTCGGCACAGGAAGGGCTCCGCTCTGCTCCCTCCCTCCTGTCAATCATCTGGGACCCATTACAGGTCCCAGGTGATTGAGCGGCCAATCACGGCGCGCGGCGCCGCTCACGCATGCGCAGTGGGTGCCAGGCTGTGAAGCCACAGCCCGGCACCCACAGTTGAAATGCCGGCGCCGACGAGTGGAGGGGGGGGACGAGCGGGGCCTCGATCCCCCGCATCGCTGGACCCAGGGACAGGTGAGTGTCCAATTAAAAGTCAGCAGCTGCAGTATTTGTAGCTGCTGACTTTTAATTTTTTTTTTTTTTTGACGGCCCCCTGGGTGGAACTCCTCTTTAAACATTATAGAACAACTCCAGTTTAACGTGACTAATAACAAGTAGCTACATCCCTTTCTATGAAGGAAATACACTTTTTGTAGTGCTTTCATGCCTCAAAATACTAGAAATCATGTGGAGAAATATAAATTGTTTGTTCTAGTGAGGGGCCACTTTTCTTCCTTGGCATGTTATAGCTGATAAGACAGAATCAGGAAAAACATATTTCCTATGATGCATTAAAAGCATTTCAATGTGTTTCTTTGTTTAAGTCTTGCAGTTAGACAGCATACCGTAAATAACAGTGTATCAAGTTCTTGGCTACAAATTAGCTAAAAAAATTAAGTTAATAACTGTTTCTTCAATTACGTTGCAGAACTAATGGTAAAACTCTAGTTTTCTTTATGGATAGAGTAAGGGGGGCTTGAAACCCCTATAATTTTTATTTTATTTTTTGTCCATCCATGTCCCATTTAGAGGAATTTCCTTCACTTCCTGTGCCATAGCCAAAACAAGAAGTGGGAGGAAATCCTTCCAAAATGAAGGAATCCCTGGTTGTCACCAGGGTCAGCGTAACTGGTGTCCCCAGTGGAAGATTTTCACTTTATTCCAGTTCTGTTGACAACCCAAAATGATGGATTTTCTTTCTCTTTGTGATAACAGTTAAAAGGACAAATGGAGAGGAGGAATCTTCTTGAAGGGGCACAGAGAGCAATAAAAAACCTCACAGGTACTCTAATCTCTCTCCACTCTACCCCAAAAAAGAAAAAAAAGGTGTTTCTTTTAGTTATACTACATGCTTTATACAATTAAAACCCTATGTAAAATATAGGCTCAGCAATTCATAAAAAATAGTTATTTACTGTACTATTATACCATAGTCTGAGTCAAATACAGTAGCTGAAAAATAATATTTATATAGCAGACGAAAATGGTTGTTGTGGGTCATAGGGAGTATAACTTAGAACCTTGTGTCCTTTTTTTTACGCTTAAGGGTTTTTATTTAAAGTGTATCTATCTATTTTTTTTCTCTTCTCCTCTTTTTCTTATTTTGTATATATACACAGAAATGGGGGCGAGGGAGGGAAGGGGAGGGGAGATTTAGGGTAAAATAAGAGGATGTATGGGCCCTCCTTATTTGAAGGGAGGAATATAGGTGTGTTAATTTTTTTGTATTTTTTATTAATGGACACATTTAAGACACTAGGGACTGATCTCCCCCCAATTAATTGAGATCACGGTTTACAGGAAATTTTTGTTGTAAGATTTATCACTTCGGGGAAGAAATACAGTCACGTTGGGAGCCCTCAATATGGGCCCAAAGGTGGGCAGAAAAGAGGTAATAGGGGAGGCGGGAGGGTTGGGAAAAATAGGGGGTGGGGTGAGGAGAGAGAAGGGGGGTAGGGAGTATATGGGGTGTATTTAAGATAATAAAGGAAAATAGGGTAATGCCCTGGCACAGATTGGGTGTGAATGAAAGGGGAAAGAGAGGTGGGAGTGAAAGATATGATTTGTGCATGTGTGATAAAAATCAAAATGGGAAAGGTCACAAGTCTGCACAGGGGGATAACACATTAAAAACACTAAAAAGAAATTATAATACACAAGGGGAAGAGTATTTGAAAATTTTAATTATGAATATGAAGGTAAGGGGAGAATTATTTTTTCTGAATTATTCTGATGAGGGAAAGGAAGGTAGGATAATAAAATGACAGGGATTAGAAATGAGAATGGGAAGACCCTGGGCCAGGTTAGGAAAAGTAAGAATGTTAAGATATGCTCCTGGAATGTACAAGGGGTAAAAGATCTGTCTGAGGCTGGATTCACACCTATGCATTTTTGGTGCTTTTTGCATTTTGCAGATTTGCACTGCAGAACATGTTCCATAGAAAACAATGTTAAATGGACTGTAGTGCAAATCTGCAAAATGCGAAAAGCACTAAAACTGCATAGGTGTGAATCCAGCCTAAGAGACAAGCAATTTTTTCTGTGGTCAGTCTGGAAGGGTCTGGAATACTTTGCCTGCAGGGGACACACCTTGAGAAAGAAACAACCAATGTCTTAGAACATAAGAAATTTAGGGTACAGTATCATTCGACTCACAACCCCTACTAAAGGGGGGTGAGTATATTAATAGATTCCAATGTGGTTTTCTCCTGCAGGCAAAGTAAGGTGGATGAAAATGGAAGATATATTTTTCTCTTTTGTGCGATTGAAGATAGAGAATGTGTGTTAGCTAACGTATATATTCCTCCACTATTTGGTACGGAAATCCTATATGAATTGATGGGGTTTATTGTGGATAAGCCAGGAGTGCCTGTTATGGTGGTTGGAGACTTTAACATGACCATGAATAAAAATCTAGATAGGTTCCCGCAGAGGGCCCCCCTTAATGGAACATCCGGTGGTCCATTGTTCCGTTTTTTGTAATGAGACAGGACTGGTGGATATATGGAGGAGATGGTACCCCAAGGTAAAGCAATATTCCTGCCACTCTAGGACACACTCTACCTTGTCCAGAATTGACCTCTTTTTGTGTAATGAGGAGGCCTTGAAAATAGTGGAAGAGGTAGACTACAAAACAAGGGGAATCTCAGATAACTCACCATTGGTCTGCTCAATAAAAATAAGAGAAAATTATAATAGGGGGTACTGGAAGGTGAACCCCTTTTGGTTGGAGATAATTGAGGACACTGGGGGGATTGCAGATAGCCTAAAGGAGCTTTTTTTGAGTTAAACTTAGGAACTGCACCACTGGGAGTGGTCTGGGATACCTTGAAAGCACATTTATGAGGAGTATTGATACAAAGAATAACACATTTCAAAAGGCATTCACAGGCCAGAGAAGCTAGGGGGAGGGAGGAAGTAAGGGGAGCAGAAATACAGTATGTGGAAGCACCAACCCCGGGTAGATATGAGGCATTTGTGGCGAAGCAAGAAGAATATAGGAGACTGGTCCTGGAAAAGATAGAGAATAAAAAAATATTTCAGAGGCAGGCTTTCTTTGGTGAGGGGGTGCGAGTAGGGAGAATATTGGCCCTAATAGCTAGGGCAAATAACCTTCCAGCTAGTATACCAGCAATATGGGATAGGGAAGGTAAAGTTAGAAGAACCACACCTGAAATAGTAAAAGAGTTTAAGAACTACTATAAAAATCTGTATAGTTCGCCACAGATAAATGTAGAAGGGGAAATGTGGGATTTTTTCCAAAAACTGAAAATACCCCCACTATCAAAGGAGGATAGGGATGGACTGGAAGCCCCGTTGACACTGGAGGAATTATTCAAAAGCAATAGCGGATATGGCAAATCAGAAAGCTCCAGGGCCAGACGGCTTGCCAATAGAAATTTATAAAAAATATGGGGATATATTACTACCCAAACTCTTACAGGTGTTTAACGGAGCAATGGGAGAAGGAAAACTCCCATCCTCCATGACAGAAGCAATAATAATCGTATTAGCAAAGGAAGGGAAGAACCAATTAGAGACAGTCTCTTATAGACCAATATCACTCCTATGTTCGGATGTTAAAATTCTCGCAAAAGTACTGGCAGCAAGATTGAGTAAAATAATTGGTAAAGTACTACATTTGGACCAAACTGGTTTTATAACCGATAGATCCACAAGCCTAAATATAAGACAAGCATATCTAAATATGCAGATCCCGGTAGAAAACGGAGGGAATAGGGCTATCCTATCATTAGATGCAACCAAAGCTTTTGATAGCTTAGAATGGCACTATTTGTGGAAGGTCCTGGCAGAATTTCAGTTTGGACCCCAATTTGTCCACTGGATAAGATTATTGTATGAGAGCCCTAAGGCGAAGGTAAGAATAAACGGAGAGTGTTCTGAATAGTTCCAATTGGAGAGGGGAACGAGACAGGGGTGCCCCTTGTTCCCCCTGCTCTTCGCTCTCACAATGGAACCTTTGGCCATCCCTTTAAGAGCATCCCAGGAGGTTCAGGGTTTCAAAAGAAGTACGGGAGAAGAAAAGGTCGCTATGTATGCAGACGACGTTTTGTTGTTCCTTGGGGACACACAATCCTCCTTGGAAGCCGCTATGAAACTGGTACAACTTTTTGGGCATTTTTCTGGGGACACACAATCCTCCTTGGAAGCCGCCATGAAACTGGTACAACTTTTTGGGCATTTTTCTGGGCTGACCATTAGCTGGGAAAAGTCTGTACTTTTGCCTATAGACCCCATTATTGATCTACTCCCGCAACAAATAACCCACATAAGAGTAGTTAATCAGATGAGATATCTGGGTATTAATATGACCAGGGATCCAGGACAATTCATAGCAGGAAATGTGGTGCCGCTTATGGTAAGGCTCAGGCAGAAGAGCAAAGTGTGGGAGTCGCTTACCTCTCTCGGTGGCTGGCCGGATCAACCTGGTTAAGATGGTATGGATGCCACAAATATTATATATAATACAGAACTCGCCAGTATGGATTCCAAAACATTGGTTTTAAAAACTGGATGGAGTATTTAGAGAATTGATCTGGAAAAATGATGCTGCAATGATTCGCTTGCGGGCATTACAGCGGCCGAGGGAGGTGGGAGGTTTGGCACTGCCAAATCCGAGTTATTGCTTTTTGGCGGCGCAACTACAGTATATGAGGGGAAGTAATCTACCTGTAGAAAAGAGGTAGGAAATAAATTATTATTGAATGACACTGATCATAATGCAGTAGTGGGGGCGGTGGAAGCAGACTCCTTTAAAACTAAATGTCCAACAACCCAATTAATGGTGAGAGTTTGGGAAACCATCAAGACCATGTTGGGTTATGGTGATTTTTCCGAATTTTCTCCTATATGGGATAGCAAAAAAATAAGGGAACTTAAGGTAATGGGGAAAATAGAGGAATGGGATCGGAAGGGCATCCATTATTTAGCACAAATGTACAGGGCTGGTAGATTGAAATCATTCCAAGAAATAAGTGAAGAATACGAAATCTCAAACCGGTTGTTTTATAAATATTTACAAGTTAGGCATGCCCTAGACATGCAATTTAAAGGGAAAATACTGGAGCTGAGTAAAATGACTCCCCACAAGAAACTGGTCAATGTCCAAACATCTAAAGGATTAATATCCGAAATGCACGAGTGTATAGTGAGAGTTTTAAGTGGGAAAAGGACATGGGGTCGATAACGGAGGAACAATGGAGACGGGTCCTGGCTCTAGGTCCTAGGGTCTCACTCTCACCCTCACAGGTCATGTCCCACTTGTACCTGGTACACAGGGCATATTATACACCCGCAAAACTGTTTATGTTCGGGAGAAGACTGAATGCAGAAGGTCAAAGATGTGGGAATGGAAGAGGTGATTTAATACATATGATGTGGAGATGTCCCAAGTTATGCAGGTACTGGAGTGGAATAATAAGAAAAATGAATGTCGTGTTTGTAACATCATTGAATATAGAGGCCAAGGTGTGTCTTTTGGGTTTAACAGAAGAAGAAGGAATATTGGGAGGTACACAGACTGCAGTAACCAGATGCCTGTTTCAGGGAAGGAAGCTGATTGCACAAAAGTGGCAAGATAAAAATCCCCCGACGGTAACAGAATGGGTACAGGTGGTAAAGGATACAATTGAGAAAGAAAGATATATATATATATATATATATATATATATATATATATATATATATATATATGAAGAGAGGGAACTATAAGGAATTTGTTAAAATATGGAAGCGATGGTATAAATGAAGAGAGGAAGTCTGGTCGAGAGTGGAAGATGTACGGAAGGATATCTGGGATAGGGAAGGGGAGGGAGGAGGGAGGGAATAATAAATTGAGAGGATATGGTTTGTTCTCTTGCTTTCTCATGTTTTGTCTTCTTACCCTTTTGTTGATTTTTCTGCTTTCGTATATTAACTTGGGAAATGTATACTGATCAAATTATGTGACTCCTTTTTTTAAGATTGGAAAAAATAAAAAGGGTTTAAAAAAAAAAAAAAAAAAAAAAGAAAGTGTATCTACCGTAAAACCTTTTTTTTCTGATAGTGAATTTTCAATGTGAAATATGTTAATAGTGTAACAACAACCCCTAAAGGATTTTCTGGACTTTATAGCCATTTTGCCAATGATTTACTGTGCAGCTGCACTCTGACACTCATCAACCCACTTTTGCTATTTTTTGCTATTTTATTGGCTCAATTGTCCAGGGGGAAGTGGATTGGGGGTACAAGATACAGAAAAACAGCAGCAAAAACTCCCTCTATTCAGTAGTATATTGTTGTATCTTTAACCTCTGCCACAGACAATGCAGATTCAGTAGGCCAGATGAACTGCTATCTTTAAGTATCTGAAGCCACTCTCACAGGCCAGGTATGAACCTTTAAGCCCAGATGGACAATTTATCATTTTGAACCTTTAGGCCAAGACAGGCATCTGACTAAGCAGGACTCTTCTTTAACTTCAGCTGCATAGCCAAGGAAAAAGGCCTAATGCCCCTTACACATGAGCAGAAATTCCACCAGCAAAAGTCCGATGAGAGCTTTTGGTCGGAAATTGCAACCATATGTATGCTCCATCGGACTTTTGCTGGCAGAATTCCAGCCAACAAAAGACTGAGAGCAGGCTCTCTATTTTTCGGTCAGAGTTCCTATCTGAAAATGCGTTCATCTGTATGCAATTCGGATGCGCAAAAAATAACGCATGCTCAGAATCAAGTATGAGACGGAAGCGCTTGGTCTGTTAAAACTAGCGTTCGTAATGGAGATAGTACATTCGTCACGCTGTAAATTTTTGGATCTTTTAATGTAGCGCATTCTTTCATTCTTTATAATTCTAGAAGAATGAATTTATTTTGCTGCTGATATTCACACAGAGTTATGACAAACTTATTTCTTTATTATTTCTCGTGATCTCCTGAATAATCTTTTTTGTGTTTAAAGCCAGATCTCCATAATAATGTTTAGAATTATTTTTTTATAGTCATCTCCTTTTTTTTGATTATTTTTATATTTTTTTCTAGTGATCTCCATCATTTTTTTTTGTGTGTGTCAAGTTTCCACAACAACATTAATATCTTGTATTTTTAAAGCTCAAGGAGGTTGGTTGTTGTCCCTTGTTAATTTGACATTGTATTTTTGAAATGTACCTGCCTACTCACAAACTGTCCTTTTTGAATAAAAACACATAGGCAAGTATTTTCATATAAAAAAAAATCTCCATTTATTCTGGCTCATAACAAAATAAAGAGGAAGGCAACGCTGGAGAAACTGCTTGAATTTGTAAAGCCTTTGTACCCCAGGGCACACATCAACTCTTTGTAAATGAAAATTGGTAGCCTGAGAATACCATATAATAGGAAGCACAATCTGGTTCAGGACTCCCAGAGATCAGGAACAGCTGCAGATGACATATATGTCCCCAGGCTGTGGTACTATGACAGACTGCATTTTCTGGCAGGCCAGACTGAACCCAGGCCAACACTCTCCAGTCTTCCTTCCACACTTCCTTCCCCCCCAGCTGAGGCTTCTGACATCCAACCTGGGCCTTCCAGGCAGCAACATGTGGAGGAGACCAGCTTGAGCCAGGTATAGCATTCTTCAAAATATTTCTGGTTGTCAAATAAATGATGTTAAATATATGCTAATATTGATCACTAATTTCTGATTTCACAAAGCGGTTTACTTATTAATAGACAGTAGTCAGACCAGACTGAACCTAGGCCATCACTTTCATATCTTCCTTGCAGACTTCCCTCCACGCTTCCCTGCAGCCTTCCCTGCAGCCATCCCTGCAGCCTTCCTTGGAGGCTGCGGCTCTGGAGGTGGACTTGTGGCAGGAGGTGGAGGAGGATGAGTGAGCTCACATAAGTGTGTGTTATCACTCATCTGGCCCCTCAACCCCATCTGAAGGGCCTGAAAAATAATATTCTCACACATGAGGCGTTGGCCCTCCTTCATTTGCTGCAATTTTGCAGCTACATAGCAGCCATAGGCCTCTTCAGCATTGGGGGGTGTTTTCAGGGCCACATTAGCGTCCTTATTGAGGCCCAGTGCTGCTCCCTCCATGTTACTCCCCTTCCTGGCCCTTATTGTAAGGCGGAGGGGAGGCACCTGGGATTGGGTGAGGCTACTGGGCCTGGCCACCTCCTGGCTGTCACTTACCCCGCCTCCTCCTGGCTGACACTTACCCCCACCTCCTCCTGTCTGCCACATTCGAGAGCTTTGTCCTGGCTGAGGTCTTCCTGTGTTTGAAAAAGGGACATAGTTTTAGTTTTTGGTTCATCAATCACACACAAATTTCAGCTCATGACTGTTGCAAATTGCATGTTAATAAATAGAAAAGACAATCATTCTGAGCCCAGCATTTTTCATTCTTGTCCCATTCATTTTTGGCCCCTACTGTCTATTGATATGTAAAAAACTTTTTTTCAATCATTCTTTTGTTATCATTAATAATATCTAGTTAACAACACTAATTTTTGGACAATAAATATGTTCAAAAATACTGTACCTGGCTCCAGCTGGGCTCCTCAACTTCTTCCAGGATGGAAGGCCCAGGTTGGTCCTCGGAAGCCTCAGCTTGGGTTGAGGGAAGGGTTGAGGGAAAGGTGGATGGAAGTGTATGAAAGTGAATCCCTGGCTTTAATCTGGTCTTCCAGAAACTGCATCCTGTTGTAGTACCACAGACTGGGTAAATACATATCCTTTGCTGCTGCTCCTGATTTTATGGAAGCCTGGACCTTATTAAGCTCCTTCCTATACATGCTTCTCAAGCTACCAATTTTCTTATCCACAAACTCGATGTCTGCTTTGGGGACCTGCGTCTTCACAAATTGCAGCAGTTTCTCCAGAGATGCCTTCCTAGCTGGTTTATTTCGATATAAGGGATTCTTAACCTCCCACAAATTTCTCATATCCCTGTATCTGTCTATGAACTGGCCCATGAATTCTGGGTCTTTGAATTGTTTCATATTTGCTGCAAGACAAAACACAAGACAAAAACACTAATATCAGGCTAAATTCTCCTAATCGTATCCCAACATAGGCCTCAATCTCGAATCAGTATAGGCCACTGATGTCCTAAGTTAAAATGTTACCTCCGTTCTCACGATCGGCACTTCCTCCACTCACAGATCGTATGTATGCACATACATACACACGCGTGTTAGCTTTATATACACTGCGCATGCATGTAAATCCATCCGCGTTGCCCGCCCCTGACGTTCTTTCTAGAATATTCCCCACCCCTTCTCTTTTAACGAGGAGGAAAGCCTGGAGCCAGAAATGTCACAATCCCGCAGGAGATTTAAGGCATCGAATATGGCCTTTGTAGAGATGGTGAAAATGGTGGACATCTTGAAGAGGGCCGACTATGACGGGAAGTATGGACCTTACCTAAACCCAAATGTGAGAAAGGTCAAGATCATGTCTAAAGTTGTTAAGAGTCTGCACAGGAATTTTAGGGTACGACGATCCAAGGAGCAATTGAGGAAATGCTGGTCAGATCTGAAATTGAGGGAGCAGGATCAGTACAGAAGGATCAAGAAAGTGCTTCTAAAAAGTAAGTAGTTGTCATGTGTTCCTATTATAATTATTACTTGCATGCTGCTCCATGTGCTTTTCTTCACTGTTGTACAGTTTAAAATGGCTACTTTCATGTTCGTGGGCACAGTAATCGGTCGCAGTAAACATCGTTCGTTTGCCAACTAAATACAATGTTTTTGGTAGATACAGGGTTAACTACATTTGGTCATGCTAATTTGTATTAAAAGAAGTTTAGGACATTGTTGTCTAGATGTGTTTGAAACTAGAAAGAATTGCAAATTTGATTCAGTGTAATGTAAGGAGAGGACACTCAGCAGCTGTTTACACATCTGGACTCAGGAGCACTAGTGTGGAACACAAGAACAAACTTTTTAGGGTGTCCCACACAGGTGCTTCAGTGGATACTTGGGGTGTCTCCATGTGTGAAACTTGTCCAAAAAAGGTAAGTATTCCAGCTTTGGTAAGGGAAAAAATCATGTCTTCAGCTTGGAACTCAAAACAGACAATTGTAACCCAATTCCAAGCGATGTTTCGTATTCCTATTTCTGGCCTCAAATATCGATGTGCTAAGTATACCTTTTGTTTCATTCTCATAGGGGAGAAAAGACTCCGGACATCTGAGGACACCAGGAACCCCCAACTCCCGAAGAATCGGAACAGAGGACATCACAACCAGAGTATGTGGAGGAAGGAGAGGTGGTTGAAATTGTCACCACAACAGGTGAGTGTCTGAGACCAAAGATTCAGGTAATAGATGTATGCCTGCATATTTATAATACATGGTGTGTATTTGTTCTTTTAGGTGATGTGCATGTTGTGGAAGAACAATCTCCTCATTTCACCAGTGACAGTGCACAAAGGCTAATCCAGGACATAGTGTTTTGCAGTCTGGATTTAGACATCATCAAGCAAAAAATAAATGCGGTTGAACAAAAACTGAAGAACATGATTGATGTACTAGGAAGAATCTAAATAACAACAAAATGACACCATTTTATATTTTTTTTGACCAATTTTTTAAAAGCCAAATTTTAAAGATGCATGCAGTGTGTCAACATGTGTTATCTGCCATCAGGGGATATCAATGTACGCGATTAGTGGGTGCAACCCCTTCCTCATAACTCAAGTAGGTGAGAGGAAGTGGTTGCACCCCCAAACCATGTCCATTGATCCCCCATGATGGCAGATAGCACATGTTGACATTAGGCATGGGATCAGGAGGGAAATTCCCAGTTTGACTCAAATTTTGTGTGCATCTTCAAAATTTGGCTTTTACAGGGGTGACATCACCTATCTGATGAAGGCACTATTAACACATTTTTGACACTATAATGTCTGATATTGCCTTCAAACTTTGAGTTGTGTATGTTATGTTTTGAAACATGCCTGTTTATGTACTAAAAAAATATTTTCAAGGTAAAACTTTATAAAACCAAGATGTTTTTTTTAACAAAAAATGTTTTACAACGCACATGGGAATATGCATGGAGTAAAAGGTTTTATACTCAAGAATGTGTGGCTTCTTCTTTCAATGCTCAATACCAGTTTTTGTATTAAGTTGGTGTTTACAGTGACAATGGGTGTTATTTAATAATGGAAAAAACACTTGGCACTACAAGTGCACTAGGAGAACCTAGGAGACAGCTAAAAGAAACACAAGCAGTAAATTAAAATCAAGATTTTATCAGATAATTTTTTTTTTAAATATCGAAAATATTTACAAATTTGCTGGCATAGCAATGCCCCCCCTACCCGTAAAATAATCTACACATTTTTGACGCACTTCACGGGCGCTTTGGGGGGGCAAGCCAGGACGGCCAGCTTCCAGGGCCGTAATTGTATTTTCTGGAAGTTCGGCCTCAGGTCCAACTGAGACAACATAATTCAGAGCATTTTTCTTTAAAAAGTTGTGAAGTATGCAGCATGCTTGAACTATGTGGTTCAGTTTGTACTCCACCATATTTATTGCCATAAGAAATAGGCGGAACCGGCTGGCCATTATCCCAAAGGCATTCTCCACAACTCATCTGGCTCTGGCTAGCCGGTAATTAAAAACCCTCTTCTCCGGGGTGAGAGTCCTCTGGGGGAATGGCCCCATCAGGTGATCACCCAGACCAAATGCTTCATCAGCGATAAAAACAAATGGGAGTCCTTCAACGTTCTCTTCCGCAGATGGCAATCCCAAGCCACCACTCTGGAGACTTTGGTAGAACTCGGTCTGGGCAAAGACTCCACCATCTGACATCCGGCCATTCTTCCCCACGTCCACATAGAGAAACTCATATGTCGCCGACACCACCGCCATCAACACAATACTATTGAAACCCTTATAATTAAAATAGTATGACCCGAGTGGGGTGGTGGGACAATGTGTACATGTTTCCCATCGATTGCCCCTCCGCAGTTAGGAAAGTCCCAACGCAGAGCAAATTGGGAAGCCATAGTCTGTCATTTCTGTGGCGTTGAAGGAAACTGTGGAGTCAAACAAAAAAAAAATATTAGTACTTTTGCACATAACGATGCAAGCAGATTAGACACAAACATTCTTGGCCAACATCAGTATAACATTTATTTTAAGGAGTATTTAAAGACAAAAATATAAGGTCCACTTATCAGATTCCTCACCCTCTCTAATGGCCCATTGAAAACATTTTAGGGGGGGGAGGTTATAAATGAGTTTTGGACCCCAAAAAAGCCTCTGGCACTCTGCCTGAATTTAAGGACAACAATAACATTTGGACACATTTTAGGGGGTGTTTAGGGTAAAGCACTACAATGGAGCTGACAAAATACATTGTTAAGTGACTAGGCTAGGTGTGTATGGGCCCAGGATAGCATGCTTGGGAGGTTAGTGAAGGCAAATATGCATGAAGGACAAAAAAGGAGCATTAAAAGCTTACAGCATGCATGAGGACAAAGAGGACATTCACAGCATATTACAATCATGGTAATTGGGGAATGATGAAAGAAATACAAAACATTAGCATATATTAAATACATAGAATGTGATGTTAAAGGAGACAACTTACCCTAATATAGTCCTTCTGCAGGACCTGTATGATGGCAGAACAAGTCTCTGGAATAATGATCCCCAGAGCCTGGGGGGAGATGCCTGTAGAGAACTTGAGGTCCTGGAGACGTCTCCCAGTCACCCAGTACCGCAATGTGGCGACTAGCCTCTGCTCCGGAGTGATGGCTTGCCACATGCAGGTGTCCTGCTTCATAATATAAGGGGAAAGTAAAGCCAACAGACGGTGAAACACAGGGTCCGTCATCCATAGAAAATTCCTGAAATCATCAGGATTATTCTCCTGGATCTCACGCAGCAAAAGCATATGAGAGAATTGGTCATGCTGGAGTAACCAATCCTTGGTCCATGAACTCCTCCCCACCCTGTTCATGGACTGGGCTTGGGTCAAAGCAAGAACCCCAACACCAAGCCCCCGCATAGCACGAACTCTACGATGAGCACGTACCCGCAACATGGCTTCAAAACGGTTGGCTGCTCAGAACGAACTAATAGAACGCACTGAAGAACAGAAAGAACAGAAAGGCCTGTGAAGAGCGACAGGACAAGAACGCACTTTAAAAAAGATACGAACTGACTACATGCACTGAAAACCAGATACAAACCCACAAGCACAGACTGAAGAGCAGTAACGGAATGAAAAGCACGGGGCTGAAAAGCGCAAATCGTTTCTCACCAAACTTCTACTAACACGAGATTAGCAGAAGGAGCCCAAAGGGTGGCGCACTGGGTATTGAACTTTGGTTTTATAGTCCCGTCGTACGTGTTGTACATCATCGCGTTCTTGACGGTCAGAATTTGGTGTGTCCGTGTGTATGAAAGACAAGCTTGAGCGGAATTCCATCAGAAAAACCATCCAAGGCTTTTCCGACGAAAATTCCAATCATGTGTACGCGGCATAAGAGGCATGAACTGGGCCTTTCAGCAGCTATACCCTCCCCACACCAGACCAGACCTGGGCGGCAAGGGTCTCTGGTCTCACATCCTACCCAGACAGAAGGCCTGGGAGGCAAGTGGCTTTCTGCCACTACATCAAAGTGTAGAAGGTCTCACCAATATGTAAACCCTTCTTCAGCCAACATCACTGGCATAAATGCCTCAGGGATTGACGTTGGTTAAATATATATTAATAACCCAATACATTGTATTTTCATTTTCTATCTAGTGTAGAACATTCCCCAGTTGCAGGCAAAAGCAAACAATGTCCTGAGCTTAGGAAAAAAAATATCAAATCTACATAAAAGCCTAGCTGCAAACATTTCATTTAGACTAAGCACATTCCAACATATGACGGGGTCCCTACACTATTCCTTACCTCAAAAAAGGCTTATTTCCCAAAGGCTCAACTGAAAAAAAATCCACAAATTACTGCTAGGTTGAATATCTGGTCTACAAGGGGAAAGGGAAGAAATTAACTGAGGGAAGGAAAAAAATGGGATTTTTCCTGCAAGTGAAATTCCCCATGAAATTCAAAAAAGGTACAAAGGATGGTGTTACACATCACAAAGAACAGTAAAGGCTTTTTAAAACATATGGTATTCACGTGTCTTCTTGTCTCATTGTCTCACTCTGTCTTCACAGACCCACTGAGGTATACTTTAAATAGCATAAGCCTAATATTATAGAGCCACTTATTGCAAATAACATTCAGCTGTTTTAGACTATTTGGCCATCAGTGTAGTGTATAGACATCATGGCTTCTTTGGACTGGGACTTGGGATCTGAGACTTTAGGGTTGCTTTACTAATAACCAGGGCTTTTTTTCTGGCGGAACGCACCGGAACAGCGTTCCGCCATCTCCGGAAAAGGTAGTGAGAGAGAACTTTTTCTCTTTCTCATTTACTTTACTAGGTCGCCAGCCACGGAGTAAGCTGAAAGCGCATAAGCCAAAACAGCTTCTGTAGTGCCGGCTGCAGCCCTTACAAGAGTTGAAGGCAGAGTGATATCACCTGCACTCTGCCTCTCTCTGCAGACCGGATCGCTTGCTCCTTTTTGGCACCAATCGCAGCTGTCAGGAAGAGCCGCACCATTTGCTAGCCTGGTAAGTTAATTATTTAGTGTTGCTGGATGGAGGCGGTCTATTAACGCTGCTTGTATATGGTTGCTAATGGATGTCTCTTTGCTGTATAAGGAATGTCTCTTGCTGCAAATGGGGTGTCTATTGCTGGATAAGGAATGTCTCTTGCTGCATATGGGCTGTCTATTGCTGGATAAGGAATGTCTCTTGCTGCATATGGGCTGTCTATTGCTGGATAAGAAATGTCTCTTGCTTCATAAGGGCTGTCTATTGCTGGATAAGGAATGTCTCTTGCTGTATATGGGCTGTCTATTGCTGGATAAGGGCTGTCTATTTATGCATATGGGCTTTCTATTATTGGCTAAGGGCTGTCTATTGCTGGATAAGGGCTGTCTATTGCTGGATATGGGCTGTCTATTGCTGGATATGGGCTGTCTATTGCTGCATATGGGCTGTCTATTGCTGGAAAAGGGCTGTCTATTGCTGGATAAGGGCTATCTATTGCTTCATATGGGCTGTCTATTGTTGCATATGGGCTGTCTATAGCTGCATATGGGCTGTCTCTTGCTGAATAAGGGCTGTCTATTGCAGGATATCGGCTGTCTCTTGCTGGATAAGGGTTGTCTCTTGCTGGATAAGGGTTGTCTATTGCTGGATAAGGGCTGTCTATTGCTGGATAAGGGCTGTCTCTTGCTGGATAAGGAATGTCTCTTGCTGCATATGGGCTGTCTATTGCTTGATGAGGGCTGTTTATTGCTGGATAAGGGCTGTCTATTGCTGGATAAGGGCTGTATATTTCTGGATAAGGGCTGTCTCTTGCTGGATAAGGGCTGTCTATTGCTGGATATGGGCTGTCTCTTGCTGGATAAGGGCTGTCTATTGCTGGATAAGGGCTGTCTATTGCTGGATAAGGGCTGCCTCTTGCTGGATAAGGGCTGTCTATTACTGGATAAGGGCTGTCTATTGCTGAATAAGGGCTGTCTCTTGCTGGATAAGGAATGTCTCTTGCTGGATAAGGAATGTCTCTTGCTGCATATGGGCTGTCTATTGCTTGATGAGGGCTGTCTATTGCTGGATAAGAGCTGTCTATTGCTGGATATGGGCTGTCTCTTGCTAGATATGGGCTGTCTCTTGCTAGATATGGGCTGTCTTTTGCTGGATATGGGCTGTCTCTTGCTGGATAAGGGCTGTCTCTTGCTGGATAAGGGCTGTCTCTTGCTGGATATTGGCTCTCTCTTGCTGGATATGGGCTCTCTCTTGTTGGAAAAGGGCTGTCTCTTGCTGGATATGGGATGCCTCTTGCTGGATATGGGATGCCTCTTGCTGGATAGGGGCTGTCTCCTGCTGGATAGGGGCTGTCTCTTGCTGGATATGGGTTGCTGAATATGGTCTGTCTCTTGTTGGATATGGGATGTCTCTTGCTAGATAAGGGATGTCTATTGCTGGATAAGGGATGTCTCTTGCTGGTTAAGGGCTGCCTCTTTCTTTCCAGATAAGGGCTGTCTCTTTCTTTCCAGATAAGGGATGTCTATTGCTGGATAAGGGCTGTCTATTGCTGGATATGGGCTCTCTCTCTTGCTAGATATGGGCTGTCTCTTGCTGGATATGGGATCTCTCTTGCTGGATAAGGGCTGTCTATTGCTGGATATGGGCTGTCTATTGCTGGTTATGGGCTGTCTATTGCTGCATATTGGCTGTCTATTATTGGATAAGGGCTGTCTATTGCTGGATAAGGGCTGTCTATTGCTGGATAAGGGCTGTCTATTGCTGGATATGGGCTGTCTATTGCTGGATATGGGCTGTCTATTGCTGCATATGGGCTGTCTATTGCTGGATAAGGGCTATCTATTGCTTCATATGGGCTGTCTATTGTTGCATAAGGGCTGTCTATTGCTGGATATGGGCTGTCTATTGCTGCATATGGGCTGTCTATTGCTGCATATTGGCTGTCTATTATTGGATAAGGGCTGTCTATTGCTGGATATGGGCTGTCTCTTGCTGGATAAGGGCTGTCTATTGCTGGATAAGGGCTGTCTATTGCTGGATAAGGGCTGTCTCTTGCTGGATAAGGAATGTCTCTTGTTGGATAAGGAATGTCTCTTGCTGCATACGGGCTGTCTATTGCTTGATGAGGGCTGTTTATTGCTGGATAAGGGTTGTCTATTGCTGAAAAGGGCTGTTTCTTGCTGGATAAGGTCTGTCTCTTGCTGGATAAGGGCTGTCTCTTGCTGGATAAGGGCTGTCTCTTGCTGGATAATTGCTGTCTATTGCTTGATGAGGGCTGTTTATTACTGGATAAGGGTTGTCTATTGCTGGATAAGCGCTGTTTTTTGCTGGATAAGGGCTGTCTCTTGCTGGATAAGGGCTGTCTATTGCTGGATATGGGCTGTCTCTTACTGGATAAGGGCTGTCTATTGCTGGATAAGGGCTGTCTCTTGCTGGATACGGGCTGTCTATTGCTGAATAAGGGCTGTCTCTTGCTGGATAAGGAATGTCTCTTGCTGGATAAGGAATGTCTCTTGCTGCATATGGGCTGTCTATTTCTTGATGAGGGCTGTCTATTGCTGGATAAGAGCTGTCTATTGCTGGATATGGGCTGTTTCTTGCTAGATACGGGCTGTCTTTTGCTGTATATGGGCTGTTTCTTGCTGGATATGGGCTGGGCTGTCTCTTGCTGGATATTGGCTCTCTCTTGCTGGATATGGGCTCTCGCTTGTTGGATAAGGGCTGTCTCTTGCTGGATATGGGATGTATCTTGCTGGATATGGGATGCCTCTTGCTGGATATGGGATGCCTCTTGCTGGATATGGGATGCCTCTTGCTGGATATGGGATGTCTCTTGCTGGATAGGGTCTGCCTCTTGCTGGATATGGTCTGTCTCTTGCTGGATAGGGGCTGTCTCTTCCTGGATATGGGTTGCTGGATATGGTCTGTCTCTTGCTGGATATGGGATATCTATTGCTGGATAAGGGATGTCTCTTGCTTGATAAGGGCTGTCTCTTTCTTTCCAGATAAGGGATGTCTATTGCTGGATAAGGGCTGTCTATTGCTGGATATGGGTTCTCTCTTGCTAGATATGGGCTCTCTCTTGCTAGATAAGGGCTGTCTCTTGCTGGATATGGGCTGTCTCTTGCTGGATATGGGCTGTCTCTTGCTGGATATGGGATACCTTTGCTGGATAAGGGCTGTCTCTTGCTGGATAAGGGCTGTCTCATGCTGGATAAAGGCTGTCTCTTGCTGGAAAAGGGCTGTCTCTTGCTGGATATGGGTTTCTGGATATGGGCTGTCTCTTGCTGGATATGGGATGTCTTTTACTGGACATGTGATGTCTCTTGCTGGATACGGGATTTCTCTTTCTGGATAAGGAATGTCTCTTTTTGGATAAGGGATTTCTCTTTATGGATAAGCGTTGTCTCTTGCTGGATATGGGATGTGTCTTTTGCTGCATATGGGTCTGTGAGCTTACTTTGGTAATTGCTGGATATTTCCAATGTTTTGTAAATTTTACTACGTTGCTTTTGTATTAACAAATTATATGCAAATTACTTGTATAGCCCCCCCCCAATTATACTTGGTTCCCTGTTTTCTAAAGGGGGAGGTGCTAGGTGTGTAGGGGTGGAGAAAAGGGGTAGTCCTAGGGGGCAGGTAGGGGCAGAGACAGCAGTAATCTGGGGGAGAAAGGTGAGTTCCTGCACCTTTTCTCTGAGAAAAAAAGCCCTGCTAATAACAAATACTCTGCTCACTTTGTAAAGTGCCATTCTGTGAGGGAATTTTCTTCAGAGCCTAGTAATTGTGGTTAAAGTGGTTGCTAACCTAGCTCAAAACACCTTTGTGTGCCCATGGATTAAATGAAGGTTAGCTGCACTGTGAGTTTATTTGTTAAAAAAAAAAAACTTGCCTCTGCTGTGTTCTCCAGCTTCAAACTGCAGGTCACGTGATCACTGTCAGCTCCACAGTGATGCATGAAAATGCCAGTGGGTGTGTCCAGTGTTGGGGCAGTATGTCAGACCCAGAATTTACATTGCCCCAGAGCTTCTGTGTTTCCATGGCAATGGAACACAATCAGGCTTAGCAGCAAATGTCACTCTGTCAATCCCATCTGAGTGGGCCTTCTCACTAACCATGTAAGATACAGGCACACTGTACTCTTGCACAGTACGCCTGTATCTTTGACGTGATGACACAAGACGTAAACTGATTAGCTGCCATGCTACCATGGTCAGTTTACTTGTAGGAGGAGCAGCGCAGGCAGGATCAACCAGGTATATTACAGCATTGGCAGCAGGAAATACAGTGCACACATGAGAAATCACATTTATTTAACTTAAAGAGACAATGCAATGTTTTTTATTTTTGACTTTGCAGACACTTTAAACTAGACATGTGCACACTGAAATATTTTGTTTTGGAATTTCATTTTCGTCCGAAAAATAAATGTATTTAGTTACTCCCAAAATTTGTTTTTCTTTATTTCGTTTTTCGTTAAAAACTTGCATTCATCTGAAAATCAAAATTAATTAAGGTCGAATCTGTCATTGAAGGCTTATGGTGTCTGTCGAATGTTCAATAAAGATTCGACGGAGCAGCTAAACTGTATGTGTATATTTCTGGTCGAATTTTCTGCCTACAAGCTAGCTTTAGTAGAATTCCAATGTTGTATGACTAGTAATAAATTAATAATTATATTTATTAATTATTTTACTAGTCAACCAACATTAGAATTTTTCTATAGCCTATGGGCGAATGCATTTGACCGGAAATGTACGATTTCAGCGTCGTACAGTTTATTTAGCTGCTCCGTTGAATCTTCTAACTTTTGACAGACACCATAAAGATTCAATGTTTGTATGTTTTTCATTGCTTTGTCGAATCTTCGTCGTTCATCATTGGTTCTACTCTACCCCAACAGTCAGCCAACCCAACTTTCACATTCGTTTCTCAATCGCAAGTGCAATGGCGGGCGCAAAATCCGACGTTGTGTCTGTGTCAGTCTCAGATATGGAAACCCATTTGAATATTGATGAAGACATGGAGGAGGACGTTCCTGAGCCTTCTATGGAGGCAGCAGTAGCAGCAAGATCCCCAAACCATCATCCAAAAATGGGCGCAGGAGGGGGACACAATCTGCAACCAGCAGGAAGCGTAACCTTACGTGGACTCACATTGAGTCCCAGGTCCTTGTAAGGGAAACGCTTCTTGCTGGATGCAGCTGTGTGGCCCCCGCTCCAGGGAAACCACTCAGGAGTGTAAGCGGGAGAAGTGGGAGGAGATCTCCAGACTGGTTGAGGAGATCTATCGCCATCGGCATGACCCGACTGCCTGTTGCAAAAAATTCTGACATAAAACGGTAAGTAATGTGTCTGATTATTTTTTTTTTTACATTTTAACTACTTCAGCCCCGGAGGATTTGGTTGCCAAATGACCATGCCACTTTGTGCGATTTGGCACTGCGTCGTGTGACGTTGCTCCCAAACAAAATTGACGTCCTTTTTTTCCCACAAATAGAGCTTTCTTTTGGTGGTATTTGATCACCTTTGTGGTTTTTATTTACATTTTGCTATATAAGTATCCCCAAAAAATATATAAAAAAAACATTTTTTCCTCAGTTTAGGCCGATACGTATTCTTCTACATATTGTTGGTAACAAAAATTGCAACAAGCGTTTATTGATTAGTTTGCGCAAAAGTTATAGCGTCTACAAAATATGGATAGTTTTATGGCATTTTATTAATAGTTGTTTTACTAGTAATGGCGGCGATCAGTGATTTTTATTGTGACTGCGACATTATGGCGGACACATCTGACAATTTTGATGCCGTTTTGGGACCAATGTCATTTATACAATGATCAAAGCTCAAAAAATGCACTGATTTTACTGTGTAAAAAATGACACTGGCAGGGAAGGGGTTAACAACTAGGGGGCGCTGAAGGTGTTAAGTATGTCCTAGGGAGTGATTTTAACTGTGGGGGGATGGGCTACCAGTGACACAACACTGATCACTGCTCCCGATGACAGGGAGCAGAAGATCACTGTCCTGTCACTAGGCAGAACAGGGAGATGCTGTGTTTACATAGGCATCTCTCCGTTCTTCAGCTCCGTGACACGATCGCCGGCACCCGGCGGACATCGAGTCCGCGGGTCCCAATGTCAGCCGTGCCATTCTGCCGATATATATCGACGTGAGCTGGTCGGTAATGGGTAAAAATGAAATCGCATATTAAATAGTTCCCCCCCCCCACACACACACACACACATAAACATATATTATTGCTATCACATGTGATTTCAGTAAAGTTAACCACTTGACGACCGCCTCACGCCGATGTACGTCGGCAAGGTGGCACGGACAGGCAAAATCACGTACATGTACGTGATTTGCCTTCCGCGGGTGGGGGGTCCGATCGGTCCCCCCCCCGGTGCCCGAGGCGGTCGCCATTTCTTCCCGGGCAATGAGAGGTGAGGGGGCGGCCATCCATTGTTGGCCACCCCCTCCCGATCGCTCCCGGCGAATGAAATGCTTCCTTTCCCTCTGTAATGTAAACAGAGGGAAAGGAAGTGATGTCATCTCTCCTCGAGCCGGTCTTTTCGTCGCCGCGCAGAGGAGAGAAGACATCCAAGTAAGTCTGCACAACACTACACATTCAGTAGAACACGCCAGGCACACTTGTCACCCCCCATCACCCCCCGATCACCCCCTGATCACCCCCCTGTACCCCCTAACCCCCCCTAATAAAAGTTAACCCCTTGATTACCCCCCGTCACCAGTGTCGCTAAGCGATCGTTTTTCTGATCGCTGTATTAGTGACACAGGTGACGCTAGTTAGGGAGGTAAGTATATAGGTTCGCTGTCAGTGTTTTATAGCGACAGGGACCCCCATATACTACCTGCTAAAGGTTTTAACCCCCTGATTGCCCCCTAGTTAACCCTTTCACCAGCGATCACCGTATAAGTGTTACGGGTGACGCTGGTTAGCTAGTTTGTTTTTTGTAGTTTATTGCAGTTTATTACAGTTTATTATAGTTTATTATAGTTTTAGGGCACCCGCCGTTTATTACCCTATAAAGGTTTAACCCCCTAATTGCCCGGCGGTGATAGAAGTTAAGTTTTTAGGATCAGATAAGGTCTGCGTCGCCCCAGGCAGCGTCAGGTTAGCGCCAGTACCGCTAAAACCCACGCACGCAGCATACACCTCCCTTAGTGCTATAGTATCTGAGGGGATCGATATCTGATCCGATCAGATCTAAACTCCCCAGCAGTTTAGGGTTCCCTGAAACGCAGTGTTAGCGGGATCAGTCCAGATACCTGCTAGCACCTGCGTTTTGCTCCTCGGCCCAGCCCTGCCCAGCCCACCCAAGTGCAGTATCGATCGATAACTGACACTTACAAAACACTAAGCACACATAACTGCAGCGTTCGCAGAGTCAGGCCTGATCCCTGCGATCGCTAACAGTTTTTTGGTAGCGTTTTGATACAGTCGCCAACAGTCAGGAGCTTTTTTGCCTGTGAGTCTCACTAGTGTACCCCTAAATTTAGAGCCCAAAATGGCAAATAGAAGGTACACTAGTGAAGAGGCCTACACGTTTCTGAGTATGACAGATAGTGAAGAGGAAGTCACTCATCTGTCAAGTTCAGGCTCAGAATACGATCCTGTAGAGGACAGCGGCTCCATGACAGATAGCTCTGACGACAGAGTTGTGGTCCCTGCTAAGGTCAGGCGTACCAGACCCCAATCTTCTTCTGTCCTTGAAGTGCAAGAACCGCAGGGCTCTCGTATGGAGCAGAGCAGTACTAGCGCCGCTACTCCTTCTGGTGAACTGGCAAGCACCAGCGGCCTAGTACACCCTGGTCGTACATCCAGCACTGCAGTATCACGTGGTGACGTGGCGAGTCCCATAAGTGCAGTTCAAGCTGGCGAGGTGGCAAGCACTAGTAGTGTCCCGCTGCCACCAAGAAGACAAAGACAGGCCCGTAATGCCCATAGTGCCCTTCCTGCTGCATTGGCCAATCCGAATTGGGAACCTTCCACTTCTGCAGCACCCGTACTTCCCCCTTTCACTGGTCAACCCGGAATTCAGGTGGAAACAGTTGACTTTATGCCACTGGATTTTTATTCACTGTTTTTCACCGAAGATCTCTATAGATCTATTGTGGACTAAAGCAATTTATACGCTGGTCAATACATCGCCACTATGCCCCAGTCCACCCTTGCCAGAGATTGGAGACCAATTACGGTCTCCGAATTTAAGACCTTTCTGGGCCTTTCCCTCCTCATGGGGTTGAATAAAAAGAGTAAGTTGCGGTCATATTGGTCCACTGACCCAATTTACCATTCACCCTTGTTCTCTGCTTCCATGGCCAGGGCACGATACGAGCAGATTTTGCGGTTCATGCACTTCAACGACAATGAACTCTGTCGTCCTCGTGGAGACCCTGCATACGATCGGCTCTACAAAATTCGGCCCCTCGTAAACCACTTCAACCAACGTTTTGCAGACTTGTTTACCCCCCATCAAGTTGTCTGCGTTGATGAGTCCCTGATTAAGTTTTCTGGCCGCTTGTCATTCAAACAGTACCTTCCCAGCAAGCGTGCCAGATACGGGGTCAAGATGTATAAGCTCTGTGACAGGGCCACAGGCTATACATGTAGATTTATGGTTTACAAGGGAAAAGATAGTCACGTAGAGCCGACAAACTGCCCTGACTACATAGGAAGCGCTGGCAAGATAGTGTGGGACTTGGTGTCACCCTTATTCGGAAAGGGGTACCACTTGTACGTGGACAATTATTATACGAGCGTGCCACTTTTTAGTCACTTGTTTGATCAGCAGATTGGAGCATGTGGCACCGTGCGACCTAATCGCCGGGGCTTTCCCCAGCGGCTTGTAGATTCCCGTCTTAGGCTGGGGGAGAGAGCCTGCTTGAAGTATAATAATTTGCTCGCTATGAAGTGGAGGGATAAGAAGAATGTTTTCGTTCTCACCTCCCTTCATGCAGACACGACGACCCAAATTTCTACGGCGACTGGTGTTGTGGAGAAACCCCTCTGTGTCCACGAATACAACCTTAATATGGGAGGGGTGGACCTCAACGACCAGTTGTTGGCGCCGTACTTAGTTGCCCGTAAGGCCAGACGCTGGTACAAAAAAGTGTCTGTATACTTATTTCAATTGGCTTTGCTGAATGCTCATGTGCTATACAGAGCTTCAGGACAGACTGGATCCTTCCTTAAATTCCAGGAAGAGATCGTCAGAGCCCTTCTGTTTCCAGACGGTGCTCTACCTCACCTTCCCCAACCAAATGCAGTAAGCCGGCTGCATGAGCGGCATTTTCCTTATGCCATCCCGAGTACCCCTACCCAACGAGCCCCCCAAAAAAGATGTCGTGTCTGCAGCAAGCGGGGATTTAGGCGTGACACCCGGTCTTATTGTCCCTCCTGTCCTGGCAATCCTGGTCTTTGCATGGGTGAATGCTTTGAACGCTACCATACATTAGTTGAGTATTAGCGTAGGGTTCAGCACTGCACAGACTAGGCACACTAACACAGGGTCTCCCAAGATGCCATTGCATTTTGAGAGACCCAAACCTGGAACAAAAGTTACAAAAGTTAAAAGTTACTAAAAAAAAGTGTAAAAAAAAAAAATTAAAAAAAAATTAAAAAAAATAAAAACACAAAAAAAAAATATAAAATAAAAAAACCAAAAATAGTTGTTGTTTTATTGTTCTCTCTCTCTCTATTCTCTCTCTATTGTTCTTCTCTTTTTTACTCTATTCTATTCTGCAATGTTTTATTGTTATTATGTTTTACCATGTTTCCTTTTCAGATTTTTCATACTTTACCGTTTACTGTGTTTTGTTGGTAACCATTTTATTGTTTTCAGGTACGCCATTCAGTTGCAGCGCGGATTTATTTATCTTGACAGCAACAGCGTTTGCTCCCACGATATATAAAGCCGTGACTCCAACGCTGTCGGAGGTGATTTCACCACCACAGTTACATACTTCAGCATATATGCCGAAGCGTGGGGGCAGCAGTGGGTGGAGGAGCAATTTGCTCCTGCCTTTTGCGGGAGGATGCCCCCATGCTTCGGCATATATATATTTTAGGCACAGGTTGCGTTAAATGTTTTATTTTTTACTATTTTTTTTTTTGTATTTGCTTTGCAGGTATGGTAAGTCTTACTGTTATACTGTAATGTTACTTTGTTTTATTGTTAACCATCATTTGCTTAGCAGGTACGCCATTCAGTTGCAGCGCGGATTTATTTATCTTGACAGCAACAGCGTTTGCTCCCACGATATATAAAGCCGTGACTCCAACGCTGTCGGAGGTGATTTCACCACCACAGTTACATACTTCAGCATATATGCCGAAGCATGGAGGCAGCAGTGGGTGGAGGAGCAATTTGCTCCTGCCTTTTGCGGGAGGATGCCCCCATGCTTCGGCATATATATATTTTAGGCACAGGTTGCGTTAAATGTTTTATTTTTTACTATGTTTTTTTTTTGTATTTGCTTTGCAGGTATGGTAAGTCTTACTGTTATACTGTAATGTTACTTTGTTTTATTGTTAACCATCATTTGCTTAGCAGGTACGCCATTCAGTTGCAGCGCGGATTTATTTATCTTGACAGCAACAGCGTTTGCTCCCACGATATATAAAGCCGTGACTCCAGCGCTGTCGGAGGTGATTTCACCACCACAGTTACATACTTCAGCATATATGCCGAAGCGTGGGGGCAGCAGTGGGTGGAGGAGCAATTTGCTCCTGCCTTTTGCGGGAGGATGCCCCCATGCTTCGGCATATATAAATGGTGCATGTATGCCCATCATTAGAAGTGGGTGGATGAAGGGAGGTATTCTAATGGTGGGCATACCCACCGATAAATATCTTTTTTTCGTTCAGCCCACAGGCTGCATGAAAAAAAAGTTTACAATATATGCCTAACAAGGACCAGCAACGTACTGGTATGTTGCTGGACTTTGAGTGGTTATACCAGAATGATGCCTGCAGGTTTAGGTATCATCTTGGTATCATTCTTTTCAGCCAGCGGTCGGCTTTCATGTAAAAGCAATCCTAGCGGCTAATTAGCCTCTAGACTGCTTTTGCAAGCAGTGGGAGGGAATGCCCCCCCCTCCCCCACCGTCTTCCATGTTTTTCTCTGGCTTTCCTGTCCGAACAGGGAACCTGAAAATGCAGCCGGTGATTCAGCCAGCTGACCATAGAGCTGATCAGAGACCAGAATGGCTCCAAACATCTCTATGGCCTAAGAAACCGTAAGCTACGAGCATTTCATGACTTCGCCGGATGTAAACAGCGCCATTGGGAAATTGGGAAAGCATTTTATCACACCGATCTTGGTGTGGTCAGATGCTTTGAGGGCAGAGGAGAGATCTAGGGTCTAATAGAGCCCAATTTTTAAAAAAAAGAGTACCTGTCACTACCTATTGCTATCATAGGGGATATTTACATTCCCTGAGATAACAATAAAATTAATTTAAAAAAAATAAAAATGAAAGGAACAGTTTAAAAATAAGATAAAAAAGCAAAAAAATAATAAAGAAAAAAATAAAATAAAAGCACCCCTGTCCCCCCCTGCTCTCGCGCAAAGGCGAACGCAAGCGTCGGTCTGGCGTCACATGTAAACAGCAATTGCACCATGCATGTGAGGTATCACCGCGAAGGACAGAACGAGGGCAGTAATTTTAGCAGTAGACCTCCTCTGTAAATCTAAAGTGGTAACCTGTAAAGGCTTTTAAAGGCTTTTAAAAATGTATTTATTTTGTCGCCGCTGCGCGTTTGTGTGCAATTTTAAAGCATGTCATGTTTGGTATCCATGTACTCGGCCTAAGATCATCTTTTTTATTTCATCAAACATTTGGGCAATATAGTGTGTTTTAGTGCATTAAAATTTAAAAAAGTGTGTTTTTTCCCCAAAAAATGCGTTTGAAAAATCGCTGCGCAAATACTGTGTGAAAAAAAAATATGAAACACCCACCATTTTAATCTGTAGGGCATTTGCTTTAAAAAAAATATATAATGTTTGGGGGTTCAAAGTAATTTTCTTGCAAAAAAAAAATATATTTTTCATGTAATCAAAAAGTGTCAGAAAGGGCTTTGTCTTCAAGTGGTTAGAAGAGTGGGTGATGTGTGACATAAGCTTCTAAATGTTGTGCATAAAATGCCAGGACAGTTCAAACCCCCCCCAAATGACCCCATTTTGGAAAGTAGACACCCCAAGCTATTTGCTGAGAGGCATGTCGAGTCCATGGAATATTTTATATTGTGACACAAGTTGCGGGAAAGAGACAAATCTTTTTTTTTTTTTTTTTTTTTTGCACAAAGATGTCACTAAATGATATATTGCTCAAACATGCCATGGGAATATGTGAAATTACACCCCAAAATACATTCTGTTGCTTCTCCTGAGTATGGGGATACCACATGTGTGGGACTTTTTGGGAGCCTAGCCGCGCACGGGACCCCGAAAACCAAGCCCCGCCTTCAGGCTTTCTAAGGGCGTAAATTTTTGATTTCACTCTTCACTGCCTAGCACAGTTTCGGAGGCCATGGAATGCCCAGATGGCACAACCCCCCCCCAAATGACCCCATTTTGGAAAATAGACACCCCAAGCTATTTGCTGAGAGGTATAGTGAGTATTTTGCAGACCTCACTTTTTGTCACAAACTTTCAAAAATAGAAAAAAGAAAAAAAAAATACATTTTTCTTGTCTTTCTTCATTTTCAAAAACAAATGAGAGCTGCAAAATACTCTCCATGCCTCTCAGCAAATAGCTTGGGGTGTCTACTTTCCAAAATGGGGTCATTTGGGGGGGGGTTTTTGCCATCTTGGCATTTTATGGCCTTCAAAACTGTGATAGGTAGTGAGGAGTGGAATCACAACTTAACGCCCTTAGAAATCCTGAAGCCGGTGCTTGGTTTTCGGGGCCCCGTATGCGGCTAGGCTCCCAAAAAGTCCCACACATGTGGTATCCCCATACTCAGGAGAAGCAGCAGAATATATTTTGGGGTGTAATTCCACATATGCCCATGGCATGTTTAAGCAATATATCATTTAGTGACAACTTTGTGCAAAAAAAAAAAAAAAAAATTGTCACTTTCCCGCAACTTGTGTCAAAATATAAAATATTCCATGGACTCAACATGCCTCTCAGCAAATAGCTTGGGGTGTCTACTTTCCAAAATGGGGTCATTTGGGGGGGTTTTGTGCCATCTGGGCTTTTTATGGCCTTCAAAACTGTGATAGGAAGTGAGGAGTGAAATCAAAAATTTATGCCCTTAGAAATCCTGAAGGCTGTGCTTGGTTTTCGGGGCCCCGTACGCGGATAGGCTCCCAAAAAGTCCTAAACATGTGGTATCCCCATATTCAGGAGAAGCAGCAGAATATATTTTGGGGTGTAATTCCACATATGCCCATGGCATGTTTAAGCAATATATCATTTAGTGACAACTTTGTGCAAAAAAAAAAAAAAATTGTCACTTTCCCGCAACTTGTGTCAAAATATAAAATATTCCATGGACTCAACATGCCTCTCAGCAAATAGCTTGGGGTGTCTACTTTCCAAAATGGGGTCATTTGGGGGGGTTTTGTGCCATCTGGGCTTTTTATGGCCTTCAAAACTGTGATAGGAAGTGAGGAGTGAAATCAAAAATTTATGCCCTTAGAAATCCTGAAGGCGGTGCTTGGTTTTCGGGGCCCCGTACGCGGATAGGCTCCCAAAAAATCCTAAACATGTGGTATCCCCATACTCAGGAGAAGCAGCAGAATATATTTTGGGGTGTAATTCCACATATGCCCATGGCATGTTTGAGCAATATATCATTTAGTGACAACTTTGTGCAAAAAAAAAAAAAAAAGTGTTACTTTCCCGCAACTTGTGTCAAAATATAAAATATTCCATGGACTCAACATGCCTCTCAGCAAATAGTTTGGGGTGTCTACTTTCCAAAATGGGGTCATTTGGGGGGGTTTTGTGCCATCTTGGCATTTTATGGCCTTCAAAACTGTGATAGGTAGTGAGGAGTCAAATCACAACATTACGCCCTTAGAAATCCTGAAGGCGGTGCTTGGTTTTCGGGGCCCCGTATGTGGCTAGGCTCCCAAAAAGTCCCACACATGTGGTATCCCCATACTCAGGAGAAGCAGCTAAATGTATTTTGGGATGCAATTCCACATATGTCCATGGCCTGTGTGAGAAATATATCATTTAGTGACAACTTTGTGCAAAAAAAAAAAAAAATTGTCACTTTCCCGCAACTTGTGTCAAAAAAGAAAGTATTCCATGGACTCAACATGCCTCTCAACAAATAGCTTGGAGTGTCTACTTTCCAAAATGGGATCATTTGGGGGGGTTTTGTGCCATCTGGGCATTTTATGGCCTTCAAAACTGTGATAGGTAGTGAGGAATGAAATCAAAAATTTATGCCCTTAGAAATCCTGAAGGCGGTGCTTGGTTTTCGGGGCCCCGTACGCGGCTAGGCTCCCAAAAAGTCCCACACATGTGGTATCCCCATACTCAGGAGAAGCAGCTGAATGTATTTTGGGGTGCAATTCCACATAGGCTCATGGCCTGTGTGAGCAATATATCATTTAGTGACAACTTTTTGTAAATATTTTTTTTTTTTTTTGTCATTATTCAATCACTTGGGACAAAAAAAATAAATATTCAATGGGTTCAACATGCCTCTCAGCAATTTCCTTGGGGTGTCTACTTTCCAAAATGGGGTCATTTGGGGGGGTTTTGTACTGTCCTGCCATTTTAGCACCTCATGAAATGACATAGGCAGTCATAAACTAAAAGCTGTGTAAATTCCAGAAAATGTACCCTAGTTTGTAGACGTTATAACTTTTGCGAAAACCAATAAATATACGCTTATTAACTTTTTTTTTACCAAAGACATGTGGCCGAATAAATTTTGGCCTAAATGTATGACTAAAATTGAGTTTATTGGATTTTTTTTATAACAAAAAGTAGAAAATATCATTTTTTTTCAAAATTTTCGGTCTTTTTCCGTTTATAGCGCAAAAAATAAAAACGGCAGAGGTGATCAAATACCATCAAAAGAAAGCTCTATTTGTGGGAAGAAAAGGACACAAATTTCGTTTGGGTACAGCATTGCATGACCGCGCAATTAAAAGTTAAAGTGACGCAGTGCCAAATTGGAAAAAGACCTCTGGTCCTTAGGCAGCATAATGGTCCGGGGCTCAAGTGGTTAAGTGAATTTTTTTTTAAAAAAGGAATAAATAATTTTCAATTTATCCTCTCTTCTGTGAAAAACCAAATTTGCGCATAGGTGTGCCTAGCCTACACATGAAAGCATAGTTTGCAGTTGCACATGTTAAACACAATCATTTTAAGAGGAATATTTGCATGGTCGTTATTTGTTCTTAGTTATCACTAAACTCACTCAGCACTGCAGTAAGTGCTTTTAAGTTCCACTTGACCTGACCACCTGTAGGTTACGCCCCCTTTCTGACCAGGCCATATTCTGCTTAGCGCGTTGTAGCTTTAACTGGCAACTGCACGCTCCTGCGATATACTACCCAAATGAAATTTATGCTCTTCTCCCACCACATATAGAGCTTTTAGGCCCCTTTTACACTGGGGCGGTAGGGGGCGTCGGCGGTGAAACAGCGCTATTTTTAGCGCTGTTTTACCGCGGTATTCGGCCGCTAGCAGTGCGGTTTTGAACCCCCTGCTGGCGGCCGAAAAAAGGGTTAAAACCCCTCGTATAGCCGCGGTATTACTGCGGTATAGCCGCGCTGTCCCATTGATTTCAATGGGCAGGAGCGGTTTAGGAGCAGTGAATACACCGCTCCTTCACCGCTCCAAAGATGCGGCTTGCAGGAGATTTTTTCTTCTCCTGCCAGCGCACTGCTTCAGTGTGAAAGCCCTCGGGGTTTCACACTGAACAAACAGCGGTGGCTGTTTAGGGGCGGTTTACAGGCGCCATATATTTAGTTACTATGGGGGGGTCCACATCCGAAAGTGGGTTAATGCTTTGCAAAAGAAACAAGAAAGGAAATTTTACACCATACACAGTTCACAGAAGCGCGTAATAATAATTAGAAAGGTGGACTGGACAATGGACATTTACTCGGCACAATCCCAATCCTGTCTTTTATATTTTATTGTGCACCAAAAAAAGCATACGTTTTTCTTGCAATAAATTTGGTTAATAAATAAATGTGCAAATCTTGTGCTACATGAAAAAATGCGCCTAATTAAAAAATTCCATTTGCATTGTTTCATTCTACGGGTTCATTCTACATGTGTTTCATGTGTTGATCAAGAACAGTAGAATTCTCTCCTGCGCTCAGATGTCCAGTAACTACGTATGTGGTGCGACAAACTTAGTGAAGTATTGCCTGATGTCTTGCAGCCCTCCTTAGAACAATGGGTATTCATAGACTAAAGGGAAACAAAAAGAAGAAGGAGGGGGCACCGACCTAGTGCATAGCCATCAGTCATTCTATTGATTTGACCCTCTCGACATTAGGTCCTGGTGTATCGATCTTCAGAACAGCGTATCTGCTCCTTTGTCAAAGCCTTTATGAATGCTCGTTTGTGAGTATATATCTTGCTGTTTTAATGCTACAATAAAGTTTTATCAGTGGTAGTGCACTAGATCGGTGCGCCCTCCTTCTTTTTGTTTCATGTGTTGATGTCATTTTCAGATTACAATTGTAGTTTAATTATGGAACCCGTTTCTCTTCTCTTTTTGTTTTGCAGTTCCATAGCGTGTAGGCGCAGGCAGTTGGGGAGGCGCAGAGGGAAGCAGGTGTCTCTCCTCCCCCATGAATAGGAGCTCCTAGCGGGTGTAGGGGAGGATGAGATCACCCAGCTGCTGGCTTATCAAGGTTGGTGTCAACATTGCATTGTGTGCAATGTGTGCAGGACATTTTTTTTGTCAAGCATGCGACGCAACATAGTCATTTACCATGATGTGTATGATTTTATTTAAAGATTCTATCCAGGCCCAGTGCCGCTGGATGCAGAGGGTGGAGGAGCAGGAGTCCTCCACGTCATCAATGTGCAGTAAGTACTGTAGTAGTGACACTAATACAGTGGGTCCTTTTCTATTTGTCCAGCCTTTCATTGTCGATTCCAGTGTCATTGCTTCTCGCTCAAGCAGTGACAGGTAGAGCCTCTGCGAAGCTCTGTCAGGTAACGTAAGCGATTGCGTAACTTACGTAATCTGACAGAACGTCACCGCTCTGAACTGAGGCACCTAATCAGTGGCGGTGCACCTAGCACTCACCAGCGCCACTGGAACCAGGAACGGTAAGTGCCTCGTATTTGTTTTTTTTTACTGATTTTTTCTAAATGGTGAATGCATGTACCTGCCTTGTAGATAAACGTTAGTGACCTGCCCTATATTGCCATGCTAATGGATAATTCATTTTATCTATATACACTACAGTATATTTATGTATAGTAATTTGAAGCTTGAACATTGTAACGTTCAACATTTCTCCTTTAAATAGGTGTCATCCATTCAGAGGGGGAGGGTCAGGAGGAGGAGGCTGAGGCAGCAACGCCCACATGTAAGTTATTATAATCTTGCTGGTATCTGCTGAGTGATCATACATGTTTCAATGTTCTTGTACTAATGTTTGAGATTGTTGTACACTGCAGATTTTAATGTTCTTTTCTATCATTAATCAACAGCTGCTGAGGCTGAGCAGGAGGTGGAGGAGACCTGCCCTGTAGAGGCTGCTGGGGATGCGGAAGAACAGCCAGACGCAGCAGATCCAGGGAGTAAGTATAACTTTTTTTGTATTTTCCAGGCAAATATAGTATTGTAAATATGAAATTCTGAAATGGTTTTGATTTATTCTGCAAAGCTTCATTTTAGCTGGAATTATTAGTCCCCCTCTGCAGCTGATTCCAGTCTTCCTGTTAGTGTGACCTGTGCTTGTTATTTCCTCAATGTCCCTGATCACGCCACCTTCTTGCTGCAGTTCAGATTCCCAGTCTGAGCCAGTCACTGTTAACCACTTTAGCCCTGGACCATTATGCTGCCTAAGGACCAGAGGACTTTTTCCAATTTGGCACTGCGTCGCTTTAACTGCTAATTGCGCGGTCATGCCTATTCTGTACCCAAACCCTTTCTTCCCACAAATAGAGCTTTCTTTTGATGGTATTTGATCACCTCTGCCGTTTTTATTTTTTGCGCTATAAACGGAAAAAGACTGAAAATTTTGAAAAAAAATGATATTTTCTACTTTTTGTTATAAAAAAAATCCAATAAACTCAATTTTAGTCATACATTTAGGCCAAAATGTATTCAGCCACATGTCTTTGGTAAAAAAAAAATGTCAATAAGCGTATATTTATTGGTTTGCGCAAAAGTTATAGCGTCTACAAACTAGGGTACATTTTCTGGAATTTACGCAGCTTTTAGTTTATGACTGCCTATGTCATTTCTTGTGGTGCTAAAATGGCAGGGCAGTACAAACCCCCCCAAATGACCCCATTTTGGAAAGTAGACACCCCAAGGAAATTGCTGAGAGGCATGTTGAACCCATTGAATATTTATTTTTTTTGTCCCAAGTGATTGAATAATGACAAAAAAAAAAATATTTACAAAAAGTTGTCACTAAATGATATATTGCTCACACAGGCCATGGGCCTATGTGGAATTGCACCCCAAAATACATTCAGCTGCTTCTCCTGAGTACGGAGATACCACATGTGTTGGACTTTTTGGGAGCCTAGCTGCGTACGGGGCCCCGAAAACCAATCACTGCCTTCAGGATTTCTGAGGGCATAAATTTTTAATTTCACTCCTCACTACTTATCACAGTTTTGAAGGCCATAAAATGCCCAGATGGCACCCCCCCCCCCAAATGACCCCATTTTGGAAAGTAGACACCCCAAGCTATTTGCTGAGAGGCATGTTGAGTCCATAGAATATTTTATTTTTTGACACAAGTTGCGGGAAAGTGACAATTTTTTTTTTGCAGAAAGTTGTCACTAAATGATATATTGCTCACACAGGCCATGGGCATATGTGGAATTGCATCCCAAAATACATTTAGCTGCTTCTACTGAGTATGGGGATACCACATGTGTGGGACTTTTCGGGAGCCTAGCCGCGTACGAGGCCCCGAAAACCAAGCACCTCCTTCATGATTTCTAAGGGCGTAAATTTTTGATTTCACTCCTCACTACCTATCACAGTTTTGAAGGCCATAAAATGCCAAGATGGCACAAAACCCCCCAAATGACCCCATTTTGGAAAGTAGACACCCCAAGCTATTTGCTGAGAGGCATGTTGAGTCCATGGAATATTTTATATTTTGGCACAAGTTGCGGGAAAGTAACACATTTTTTTTTTGCACAAAGTTGTGACTAAATGATATATTGCTCAAACATGCCATGGGCATATGTGGAATTACACCTCAAAATACATTCTGCTGCTTCTCCTGAGTACGGGGATACCACATGTTTAGGACTTTTTGGGAGCCTAGCCGTATACGGGGCCCCGAAAACCAAGCACCGCCTTCAGGATTTCTAAGGGCGTAAAGTTGTGATTTCACTCCTCACTACCTATCACAGTTTTGAAAGCCATAAAATGCCTAGATGGCACAAAACCCCCCCAAATGACCCCCTTTTGGAAAGTAGACACCCCAAGATATTTGCTGAGAGGCATGTTGAGTCCATGGAATATTTTATATTTTGACACAAGTTGCAGGAAAGTGACAATTTTTTTTTTTCCCACAAAGTTGTCACTAAATGATATATTGCTCACACAGGCCATGGGCATATGTGGAATTGCACCCCAAAATACATTTAGCTGCTTCTACTGAATATGGGGATACCACATGTGTGGGACTTTTTGGGAGCCTAGCAGGGCCGGACTGGGAATAACATCCAGCCCTAGAAAAAATTTCATACCAGCCCCACAGCATTATTATACCACCGCAACAGCATAACGTCATTGATTTCTTGTTCATGAAAGAGAAAACCATAAAATGCACATTTGAAGAGTGTATTATATATAGATAAGACAGATATGAAATCTCATAGGGCTTTATATATATATATATATATATATATATATATATATATATATATATATACATATACTTATATATAAATGCAAATTCCAGTTAAAAGTGGTAAGTGATCAATCATCAAGGGGGACCCCAGGAACTCAAAACATGGGTGGGGGGGAACCACCTTCCGCAGAAAGAATGCACTAAGGTAAGGGGGGGTGGGTTACTGATATAAGGCTGTGCTTTATATCGGTGCCCCCTTACATTATCGTATTCACTCCCCCCTTACATCAGTGACCCCCCCTTCAGACTGGCCTAGCGGTGCTGTCACTGACCTCCTCTCAGGTGCACCGTGTAGGGCTCAGTCAGTCGTCTCCAGCTCAGTGGCTCTGGTTTTATCCTATAGTCTCCTCTCCACAGTCCACACTTGTCTGACTTCTCCCATGACCCCCATCTCGGCGGTGCTCCCACTCTTGACTCCTCTACAGACTCCCTCAGAGACTGCAGACATGATACAGGAGATGGTCAGAGACTGCAGACATGATACAGGAGCTCAATGCAGCCTCACCAGTGCCCATCAAATGCAGCCTCACCAGTTCCCATCAAATGCATCCTCATCAGTACCAATCAAATGCAGCCTCACTGTGCCCATCAATGCAGCCTCACTGTGCCCATCAATGCAGCCTCACTGTGCCCATCAATGCAGCCTCACTGTGCCAATCAATGCAGCCTCACTGTGCTCATCAAATGCAGCCTCACTGCTCATCAAATGCAGCTTTACTCTGCCCGTGAATGCAGTCTCACTGTGCCCATCAATGCAGCCTCACTGTGCCCATCAATGCAGCCTCACTGTGCTCATCAAATGCAGCTTTACTCTGCCCGTGAATGCAGTCTCACTGTGCCCATCAATGCAGCCTCACTGTGCTCATCAAATGCAGCTTTACTCTGCCCGTGAATGCAGTCTCACTGTGCCCATGAATACGGCCTCACTGTGCCCATCATTGCAGCCTCACTGTGCCCATCATTGCAGCCTCACTGTGCCCATCATTGCAGCCTCACTGTGCCCATCATTGCAGTCTCACTGTGCCCATCAATGCAGCCTCACTGTGCCCATCAATGCAGCCTCACTGTGCCCATCAAATGCAGCTTTACTGTGCCGTGAATGCAGTCACACTGTGCCCGTGAATGCAGTCTCACTGTGCCCAGGAATGCAGCCCCTCCTGTGCCCCATGGCCCAGTCAGCAGTCCCTGTCTGTGGGAAGGTGTGTTGTTGATGCTTGGTACGGTACCTTGCATGCCAGCAGGATATCCATGATGGCCAGCAACAGGCAGGGTCTGTTCTCGTTTTGGATGGGGACAGTGCTCCTTCCAGAGGATCTGTTTGCTGTGAGATGGAGTGGTCCCTGGCCACCTGCACCTTCAGCCATCCTCATTTTCCGGCCCCAGTCAGCCTGTCCTCTGGTCCTGGGGAAGTGGAGAGCACTGGGTGGGAGCTAGAAAGAAGGGGGAGCAGAGAGTACTGGCGAGGTTGGAGAGCACATGGGTGGGGGCAAAGAGCAGGGGGAGTGGGGATCACAGGGATGGGGAGCGGAGAGCACTGGGGGGGACTTGAGAGCACTGGGGGTCCAAAAAGAACAGAGGTGGAGAGCACTGTGGGGGCTAAGAGTGTGGGGTGGCGAAGAGCACTGGGGGAGGGGCAGAAAAACAGGGGTGGAGAGCACTGGGGGGTACAAAGAGCAGGGGAAATGGAGAGCAATGGGGGAGCTTGAAAGCACCAGTGGGGGCCAGAAAGAACAGGGGTGGAAAGCACGGGGGACTGGAGAGCACTGGCGGGGGTTGGAGAGCACATGGGTGGGTGCAAAATGCAGGGGGGAGTGGAGAGTACAGGGGTGGGGAGTGGAGAGTGCTGGGGGAAGCTTTAGAGCACTGGAGGAGGAGCCAAAAAAAACAGGGGTGGAGAGCACGGGGGGCAAAGAGCACGGGGGGGCTGGAGAGCGATGGGTGGAGCTTGAGAGCACCTGGGGGGACCGAAAGAACAGGGGTGCAGAGAATGGGGGGCTGGAGAGCACTGTGGGGGGTGGAGAGCACTGGGGTGGGGGCTGGAGAGTGATGGGGAGAGCTGGAGAGCACTGGGGGGGAGAAAGAACATGGGTGGAGAGCACTGGGGGAGTGAAGAGCACTGGGATGGTGGCTAGAGTAGGATGGGAAGAGCTGGAGAGCAGGGGGGGCAGAAAAAACAGGGGTGGAGAGAACTGTGAGGGGGCGGCTGAAGAGTGTGGTGAGGGGAGGAGAGCATGGGGGGGAGCCAGGGAGCACAAGGAGAACTGGGGGGGCCAGTAAAAGAAGTTGGATAGGAGGATCGGCGGGGGGCCGCATATAGAGGAAATTAGCTTTCTATATTCCTCTATGCAGCCGCTGAATGCTTGATTCTCCTCCTCTTCCTCCTGCAAGTATTCAGCGGCTGCATGGAGGAATATAGAAAGCTAATTTCCTCTATATGCGGCCCCCTGCCGATCCTCCTATCCAGGCACACAGGGCGGACTGTACGGGCGGGCATCTACTCATGTGTGTCACGGAGCTGGCTGGGTCTGTGTTCGGCGGCGGCGCTGTAACATGGTCCCGCCCCCCTAGACCGGCTCGTGTGATAGGCGGAACACTGATTCTATCTACTATCACACGAGCCGGTCTAGGGGGGCGGGACCATGTTACAGCGCCGCCGCTGAACACAGACCCAGCCAGCTCCGTGACACACAGGAGCAGGAGAGAGGGGAGCACTGCAGCCGCAACTCAAAGCGGCCTCACGGCAGGCGGCCTACCGGGAAATCTCCCGGTATCATGGTAGGTCAGTCCGGCCCTGGAGCCTAGCCGCGTACGGGGACCTCGAAAACCAAGCACCTCCTTCATGATTTCTAAGGGTGTAAATTTTTGATTTCACTCCTCACTACCTATCACAGTTCACTACCTATCACTAGGCCATAAAATGCCAAGATGGCACAAAACCCCCCAAATGACCCCATTTTGGAAAGTAGACACCCCAAGCTATTTGCTGAGAGGCATGTTGAGTCCATGGAATATTTTATATTTTAACACAAGTTGCAGGAAAGTCACAATTTTTTTTTTTTTGCACAAAGTTGTCACTAAATGATATATTGCTCAAACATGCCATGGGCATATGTGGAATTACACCCCAAAATATATTCTACTGCTACTCCTGGGTATGGGGATACCACATGTGTGGGACTTTTTGGGAGCCTAGCTTCATACGGGGCCCCGAAATCCAATCACCACCTTCAGGATTTCTAAGGGCGTAAATTTTTGATTTCGCTCCTCACTACCTATCACAGTTTCGATGGCCATAAAATGCCAAGATAGCACAAAACCCCCCAAAATGACCCCATTTTGGAAAGTAGACACCCCAAGCTATTTGCTGAGAGGCATGGTGAGTATTTTGCAGCTCTCATTTGTTTTTGAAAATGAAGAAAGACAAGAAAAATGTATTTTTTTTTTCTTTTTTCAATTTTCAAAAGTTTGTGACAAAAAGTGAGGTCTGCAAAATACTCACTATACCTCTCAGCAAATAGCTTGGGTTGTCTATTTTCCAAAATGGGGTCATTTGGGGGGGGGTTGTGCCATCTGGGCATTCCATGGCCTCCGAAACTGTGATAGGCAGTGAAGAGTGAAATCAAAAATTTACGCCCTTAGAAAGCCTGAAGGCGGTGCTTGGTTTTCGGGGTCCCCTACGCGGCTAGGCTCCCAAAAAGTCTCACACATGTGGTATCCCCATACTCAGGAGAAGCAACAGAATTTATTTTGGGGTGTAATTTCACATATCCCCATGGCATGTTTGAGCAATATATCATTTAGTGACAACTTTGTGCATAAAAAACAAAAAAAAATGTGTCTTTTTCCCGCAACTTGTGTCACAATATAAAATATTCCATGGACTCGACATGCCTCTCAGCAAATAGCTTGGGGTGTCTACTTTCCAAAATGGGGTCATTTGGGGGGTTTTGAACTGTCCGGGCATTTTATGCACAACATTTAGAAGCTTATGTCACACATCACCCACTCTTCTAACCACTTGAAGACAAAGCCCTTTCTGACACTTTTTGTTTACATGAAAAAAATATTTTTTTAATGCAAGAAAATTACTTTGAACCCCCAAACATTATATATTTTTTTAAAGCAAATGCCCTACAGATTAAAATGGTGGGTGTTTCATTTTTTTTTCACACAGTAATTGCGCAGCGATTTTTCAAACACATTTTTGGGGGAAAAAACAAACATTTTTAAATTTTAATGCACTAAAACACACTATATTGCCCAAATGTTTGATGAAATAAAAAAGATGATCTTAGGCCGAGTACATGGATACGAAACATGACATGCTTTAAAATTGCGCACAAACTTGCAGTGGCGACAAACTAAATACATTTTTAAAAGCCTTTAAAAGCCTTTACAGGTTACCACTTTAGAATTACAGAGGAGGTCTAATGCTAAAATTACTGCCCTCGATCTGACCTTCATGGTGATACCTCACATGCATGGTGCAATTGCTGTTTACATTTGACGCCAGACCGACGCTTGCGTTTGCCTTTGCGCGAGAGCAGGGGGGGGACAGGGGTGCATTTTTTTAATTTATTTTTTTTTTTTCTTTATTATTTTTTTGATTTTTTTTTATCTTATTTTTAAACTGTTCCTTTCATTTTTATGTTTTTTAATCATTTTTATTGTTATCTCAGGGAAGGTAAATATCCCTTATGATAGCAATAGGTAGTGACAGGTACTCTTTTTAAAAAAAATTGGAGTCTATTAGTCCCTAGATCTCTCCTCTGCCCTCAAAGCATCTGACCACACCAAGATCGGTGTGATAAAATGCTTTCCCAATTTCCCAATGGCGCTGTTTACATCCGGCGAAATCTAAGTCATGAAATGCTCGTAGCTTACGGTTTCTTAGGCCATAGAGATGTTTGGAGCCATTCTGGTCTCTGATCAGCTCTATGGTCAGCTGGCTGAATCACCGGCTGCATTTTCAGGTTCCCTGTTGGGACGGGAGAGCCAGAAAAAAACATGGAAGATGGTGGGGGGGGGGCATTCCCTCCCACTGCTTGTAAAAGCAGTCTCGAGGCTAATTAGCCGCTAGGATTGCTTTTACATGAAAGCCGACCGCTGGCTGAAAAGAATGATACCAAGATGATACCTAAACCTGCAGGCATCATTCTGGTATAACCACTCAAAGTCCAGCAACATACCAGTACATTGCTGGTCCTTGTTGGGCATATATTGTAAACTTTTTTTTCATGCAGCCTGTGGGCTGAACGAAAAAAAGATATCGATCGGTGGGTATGCCCACCATTAGAATACCTCCCTTCATCCACCCACTTCTAATGATGGGGATACATGCACCATTTATATATGCCGAAGCATGGGGGCATCCTCCCACAAAAGGCAGGAGCAAATCGCTCCTCCACCCACTGCTGCCCCCACGCTTCGGCATATATGCTGAAGTATGTAACTGTGGTGGTAAAATCACATCCGACAGCACTGGAGTCACGGCTTTATATATCGTGGGAGCAAACGCTATTGCTGTCAAGATAGATAAATCCGTGCTGCAACTGAATGGCGTACCTGCTAAGCAAATGATGGTTAACAATAAAACAAAGTAACATTACAGTATAACAGTAAGACTTACCATACCTGCGAAGCAAATACAAAAAAAAACGCAACCTGTGCCTAAAATATATATATGCCGAAGCATGAGGGCATCCTCCCGCAAAAGGCAGGAGCAAATCGCTCCTCCACCCACTGCTGCCCCCACGCTTTGGCATATATGCTGAAGTATGTAACTGTGGTGGTGAAATCACCACCGACAGTGCTGGAGTCACGGCTTTATGTATCGTGGGAGCAAACGCTGTTGCTGTCAAGATAAATAAGTCCACTCTGCAGCTGAATGGCATACCTGAAAACAATAAAATGGTTACCAACAAAACACAGTAAACAGTAAAGTATAAAAAAATTGCATATCTGAAAAGCAAACATGGTAAAACATAATAACAATAAAACATTGCAGAATAGCATACAGTAAAAAAGAGCAGAACAATAGAGAGAGAATAGAGAGAGAGAACAATAAAACAACAACTATTCTTGTTTTGTTTTATTTTATATATTTTTTTGTGTTTTTTTTTTTTAAACTTTTTTTTTTTTTTTACACTTTTTTTAGTAACTTTTAACTTTTGTAACTGGTACCAGGTTTGGGTCTCTCAAAATGCAATGGCATCTTGGGAGACCCTGTGAAAGTGTGTTCTAGTCTGTGCAGTGCTGTACCCTATGCTAATACTCAATTAGTGAATGGTAGCGTTTAAAACATTCACCCATGCAAAGACCAGGATTGCCAGGACAGGAGGGACAATAACACTGGGTGTCACGCCTAAATCCACGCTTGCTGCAGACACGACATCTTTTTGGGGGGGCTTTTTGGGTAGGGGTACTCGGGAGGGCATAAGGAAAATGCCTCTCATGCAGCCGGCCTACTGAATTTGGTTGGGGATGGTGAGGTGGAGCACCGTCTGGATACAGAAGGGCTCTGACGATCTCTTCCTGGAATTTAAGGAAGGATCCAGTCTGTCCTGAAGCTCTGTATAGCACATAAGCATTCAGCAAAGCCAATTGAAATAAATAAACAGACACTTTTTTGTACCAGCGCCTGGCCTTACGGGCAACTAGGTACGGCGCCAACAACTGGTCGTTGAGGTCCACCCCTCCCATATTTTGGTTATATTCGTGGACACAGAGGGGTTTCTCCACAACATGAGTTGCCGTAGTAATTTGGGTCGTCGTGTCTGCATGAAGGGAGGTGAGAACGAAAACATTCTTCTCATCCCTCCACTTCATAGCGAGCAAGTTATTACACTTCAAGCAGGCTCTCTCCCCCAGCCTAAGACGAGAATCTACAAGCCGCTGGGGAAAGCCCTGGCGATTAGGTCGCACGGTGCCACATGCTCCAATCTGCTGATCAAACAAGTGACTAAAAAGTGGCACGCTCGTGTAATAATTGTCCACGTACAAGTGGTACCCCTTTCCGAATAAGGGTGACACCAAGTCCCACACTATCTTGCCAGTGCTTCCTATGTAGTCAGGGCAGTTTGTCGACTCTACGTGACTATCTTTGCCCTCGTAAACCATAAAACTACATGTATAGCCTGTGGCCCTGTCACAGAGCTTATACATCTTGACCCCGTATCTGGCACGCTTGCTGGGAAGGTACTGTTTGAATGACAAGCGGCCCGAAAATGTAATCAGGGACTCATCAACGCAGTCAACTTGATGGGGAGTAAACAAGTCTGCAAAACGTTGGTTGAAATGGTTTACGAGGGGCCGAATTTGTAGAGCCGATTGTATCCAGGGTCTCCACGAGGACGACAGAGTTCATTGTCATTGAAGTGCATGAACCGCAAAATCTGCTCGTATTGTGCCCTGGCCATGGAGGCAGAGAACACGGGCGCATGGTAAATTGGGTCAGTGGACCAATATGACCGCAACTTACTCTTTTTATTCAAGCCCATGTTGAGGGAAAGGCCCAGAAAGATCTTAAATTCAAAGACCGTAATTGGTCTCCAATCTCTGGCAAGGGAGGACTGGGGATTAGCGGCGATGTGTTGCCCAGCATATAAATTGCTTTGGTCCACAATAGATCTATAGAGATCTTCGGTGAAAAACAGCGAATAAAAATCCAGTGGCGTAAAATCAACTGTTTCCACCTGAATTCCGGGTTGGCCGGTGAATGGGGGAAGTACGGGTGCTGCAGAAGTGGTGGGTTCCCAATTCGGATTGGCGAATGCAGCAGGAAGGGCACTATGGGCACGACGGGCCTGTTTTTGTCTTCTTGGTGGCAGCGGGACACTACTTGTGCTTGCCACCTCACCAGCTTGAACTGCACTTATGGGACTCGCCACTTCACCACGTGATACTGCAGTGCTGGATGTAAGACCAGGGTGTACTAGGCCGCTGGTGCTTGCCAGTTCACCAGAAGGAATAGCGGCACTAGTACTTCTCTGCTCCATACGAGAGCCCTGTGGTTCTTGCACTTCAAGGACAGAAGAAGAAGATTGGGGTCTGGTACGCCTGACCTTGGCAGGGACCACAACTCCGTCGTCAGAGCTATCTGTCATGGAGCTGCTGTCCTCTACAGGATCGTATTCTGAGCCTGAATCTGACAGATGAGTGACTTCCTCTTCACTATCTGTCATGCTCAGAAACGTGTAGGCCTCTTCACCAGTGTGATTTGCCATTTTGGGCTCTAAATTTAGGGGTACACTAGTAAAACTCACAGGCAAAAAAGCTCCTGACTGTCAGCGACTGTATCAAAACGCTACCAAAAAACTGTTAGCGATCGCAGGGATCAGGCCTGACTCTGCGAACGCTGCAGTTATGTGTGCTTAGTGTTTTGTAAGTGTCAGTGATTGATCGATACTGCACTTGGGTGGGCTGGGCAGGGCTGGGCCAAGGGGCAAAATGCAGGTGCTAGCAGGTATCTGGGCTGATCCCGCTAACACTGCATTTTTGGGAACCCTAAACTTCTGGGGAGTATAGATCTGATTGGATCAGATATTGATCCGTTCATATACTATAGCACTAAGGGAGGTGTATGCTGCGTGCGTGGGTGTGAGCGGTACTGGCGCTAACCTGACGCTTCCTGGGGCAACGCAGACCTTATCTGACCCTAAAAACTTAACTTATATCACTGCCGGGCAATTAGGGGGTTAAACCTTTATAAGGTAATAAACGGCGGGTGCCCTAAAACTATAAAAAACAAACTAACTAACCAGCGTCACCCGTAACACTTATATGGTGATCGCTGGTGAAAGGGTTAACTAGGGGGCAATCACGGGGTTAAAACCTTTATTAGGTAGTATATGGGGGTCCCTGTCCCTATAAAACACTGACAACGAACCTATATACTTACCTCCCTAACTAGCGTCACCTGTGTCATTAATACAGCGATCAGAAAAACGATTGCTTAGCGACACTGGCGACGGGGGGTGATCAAGGGGTTAACCTTTATTGGGGGGGTTAGGGGGGTACCCTGGACCTAAAGAGGGGTACCCTAGACCTAAAGGGGGCTAACCTAACCACCCTAACACTTTTATAACTGTCACAAACTGACATCAATGCAAAAAAAAAACTGCTATTGGTGTCAGTGTGACAGGGGGTACAGGGGGGTGATTGGGGGGTGATCGGGGGGTGATCGGGGGGTGATGGGGGGTGAAAAGTGGGCCTGGTGTGTTCTACTGTTAGTGTAGTGTTGGTGCACTTACTTGGATGTCTTCTCTCCTTTGCGCCAGATCGAAAAGACCTGCTCGAGGAGGGATGACATCACTTCCTCTCCCTCTGTTTACATTGCAGAGGGAAAGGAAGCTTTTCATTCGCCGGGAGTGATCGGGAGGAGGTGGCCACAAATGGATGGCCTCCCCCTCACCTCTCATCGCCCGGGAAGAAATGGCGACCGCCTCGGGTACTGGGGGGGGGTCCGATCGGACCCCCCACCCGCAGAAGGCAGATCACATATATGTACATGATTCTGCCTGTTCGTGCCACCTTGCCGACGTATATCGGCGTGAGGCGGTCGTCAAGTGGTTAATAATCGTGAATAACACAGCAGGCTGGAGGGGTGTGTCATACAAGAATCTCCAGCTATTGGCTGGCAGTCCCTGGACATGTTCAATCTCTGGCATGCCCCTAATGCATGCATTAACACTTTTCTCATGATGTTATACCTGTTATACCTCCTCCTAGCCTAGACCAGGAGTGAGTAACCTACCTAGCCTAGAACAGAAGTGGGGCTTATTCAATCAGTGGCCTTACAAAATTATCAACTTTAAAAAGTAGCCTGCTATATTTTATTAAACAACTTTTTATTAGGTCATCCCAAATGCAATAGCTTGAATGGTTTCTCTTTGGTGAGTGTAATGTTAAAAGCTGGTATAGCTGATATGTTTTTCTGCAAGTGCAACTGATCTTCCATATTTGCGACAGTCAGCCAGTCTGGATGAGGTAGATTAGTTAGTTGTCGGTCAGCACTTAGGCATCCATTACACCTTAAGATTTTCTCCAGCTGGCCGTGTGACCAAGCGGATAAAATCTTTGGGAGATTCCCCTTTACACTGCTTGATGTGTAGAGGGGAATCCCTTTGTACTCTGGCCGGGGAGGACACTCATCTCCACCCCGGTCAGAGTACAGTAAAGTACTACACCTTCCTACACAGCTCTGCAAACTTGGTATGACGCAGCGAATTGACACAGACACCACTATCTCCTACACACAAATTGATTAGGTGCATCTCACTAAATATCAAAAATGGAAAACTGTTATAGAAGTGAAAACATCTCAAGATGTTTCATGATTGTTTACAAGGGCTGGGAGATAATTGCCTTCATATAATGTTAGGGTGAAGAAGCCATGTGTATTGTATTATCTATCTATCTATCTATCTATCTATCTATCTATCTATCTATCTATCTATCTATCTATCTATCTATCTATCTATCTATCTATCTATCTATCTATCCAATGTATTTTCTTTTCTTCACAGGTGAAGTCTTCATCCTTCACCTCCACCCGGTGGACGAAGGCCTGGACCTGCCTGTGTCTGGTTGGGCTGACTGTCCTTCCTCCCCAGTGGTTTCTACAGGGTATGTTCTCCTCCACCCTTCACTATCCCCCCACCTGGACACACCCATTGGTGCCTTCTCCCCAGTGCATCCTTCTCCACCCTCTCCAGGACCAGTACACATCCCCCACCCTCCAGAGCCACATGTGAATGATTATCTACGGCGCATTATGGAGGTCAAAGAGAGAAAATATGCCGTAACCCGGAGGCTGTGTCACTCTTTGGCCCTCCACAATTGCCAGCAGCTCCGTCACTATGTGGCTCTGGAGAGGTACCAACGTAGCCTCAGGAGACAACTGGAGGCTACTCGGTGCCTTGGTGACCAGATGGCTGGGATTAATATGTCCCTACAGTGACTGCTCACCAGGTTGGGAGAGAATATACTTTTATAAATTTTTTTTATTTTATTTTTTTTTGTTTTGTTTATGTTAAAAATAAAACAAAAATGTTCAGAAATAATTGTTTTCTTGAGTTTTGCTTTCCTTGTTAGATTCATGTGATGTTTATCTTAATGAACTAGTCCATTTATTGTTACTAACTTACTAGAGGCCTTCTAATTGTAGTTTTTCTACATTTAACCATCAGGCTTAACTTAGAAAATGTATGAGATTTCTCTCTACACTATTTTAATGTGCAAAGGGTAATCCCATGTATTGTGTCCAGTCACGCCGTTCAGCTTCCCCCCACCAGAATACACAGCAGATACAGTTACAGCAGGGGTCAACCACCATACAGTTCTCAACAGTTTACAGGACATAGGTTGCATGCTTACAATTATGAGGGCAACAGTTAACCGGACAGAGGTTCACAGGCTAACGCAATCACAAGGGGCAACAGTTCAAAGGGCAGTCATCATTTCCAGGGCTTGAGTAACATGGCAGCAGGGTAGATTACTCACACTGGTGACTTCAGACAATTGCAGATGGTCATGAAACAGGTGGAGGATCAGAGAGGGCCCTGGTGTCCCCAGGGTCAGAGATGGCATATGGGAGGGGTCCTGGGCATCTGGATGCAGCTCAGCAGTGACCAACTAATCTATCTTGCATAGAATCACGTTTCCAACTGTATGCTTCCTTGTGCTATGTTGTGTTGGTAACATATTCTGATCCTTGAGTTGACAGCCTCTCCATCAAGAGGAACTCTCATGCTGTTGAGGTCATCTTTATTCATTGTCTCTTATTTCCAGACCATCATACAAAAATGGTTAAATTAGCACACGTTGCTATTTGAATCTACAAAGACAGCAACACGCGAGCAGTAGCATCACGTCAAGGCTTCAACCCTTGCTACTGTCCATTCACACAACATTCATTCATACAATCACGCACACTCTAGTCACTCACAACATTCATTACAAAAAAGGGTGATGGAAGGAATAAAGGGAAAAATTGGATTGCTTAAAACAATATAATTCTATTTAAATCGTGTGGTCACACCAAAGACATGTAGACAACTGCTATTGTGTCAAGTGGTAAGAAAAAAAAAAAAAAGATTTTCCTCAACATTTGGATGGTTCCTCTGAGTCCCATCTATCTTCACTGTCCATTCACACAACATTCATTCATGAAATCACACACACTCTAGTCACTCTACACAACATTTATTACAAAAAAGGGTGATGGAAGGAATAAAGGGAAAAATTTGGATTGCTTAAAACAATATAATTCTATTTAAATCTTGGGGTCACACCAAAGACAAGTAGACAACTGCTATTGTGTCAAGTGGTAAGAAAAATTAAAAAAAAGATTTTCCTCAACATTTGGATGGTTCCTCTGAGTCCCATCTATCTTCACATGGTGACAATGATTCAAGTCTCACAAGTTAAGGGTAGGGTAACCTAGATTGGGGAAGTTAAATTTGAGGAAAGTTATTTGTTCCATCAAATGGGGTGTTAGTTGTGAACGGTGTTGATTAAGGATATTCCCAGTAATAGAGAAAACTCTCTCACTTTGCACAGTGGTTAGAGGACAGGATAGTAGTTGCTGGGCAACTAGGCAAAGACCAGGCCACAAACTTTTCTTACCATCCCAATAAGTCAAAGGGTCCTCTGTAGGAAGCAAAGGTGCTTCATATAGGTAGGCCCTGACCATTTCAGAGGCACTGCTCTCCTCTCGATTACCTGCTGCTTGACCTGCATCCACCAGATTGTCAAGTGCCTCTACCCAACATGCACATGCTCCACTCTGTTGTTTTTGAGTGATGGTGCCAGGCCTTGGAATAGCAGACATGGCAGGTGAATCTTCCAAACCGGCCTCATCCGGCATACATCTCTGTTGCTGCAAATTACACCCTTTCAATCAGTTTTTCTTTCCAGTAGGATAGGCTGTTGTCTCTGAGTGCCAGTTTACCTTTGATCCTGGGATCACACAGGGAAGCCAGCATGAGTTCAGGGCTTTTGCGGACACGGTCATTTAGCCGATCTTTTAAGTTATCTTGTAGCTTTCTGATGAAAGACGCTACATCGGCATGAAATGGGCTGCCACAAACAGGCTCACTGTTTTCTAGGAACGATCCCATGTTATCTATGAGGTAGGTAAACAAGGGTATGACCTGTCCTAGGCTGGAATTGCTCTGACTCAAGTTTTCCGTCACATTCCGAAAGGGTTTTAAGACATAAATGAGCTGCCCAATTATACACCAGTCATCACGTCCCAGTGTGGAATCAATCCCAATGCTGTGGAGGGATGATAGATTGTGAATGGCTGTCTTTTGCTCCAAAATGCGTTCCAGCATTTCCAGGGTATAGTTCCACCAGGTGCTGACATCTTGTTTCAGGCTATGTATGGGGAGCCTTGATTGTTCTTGCTCCTCCCTCAACAGTTGACTAGCCCCTACACTGCGGTGGAAATGCCCTGCAATCTTTCTGCAAAGGTCCAAGATTTGGGCAATCTAGTTGTTTTTCTCCACTGGGATTGCACCCTTGACCACTAAATGCAGTATGTGTACAGAACAGCGCACACCGACAAAAGCACTTTAACCATGTTTGAACCTCTGTCTGCCACAATAAACCCAACAGAGACATTGGTGACTGCCCGCTCTCCAAACCAATTGGCCAACATCGATCTAATTGCCCGCATTATGTTGGCAGATCTGTGTTTATCATCGCGGACTTCTGTGTGGAGCAGGAAAGCTTGATAACCCTGCTGGTCTTGCACTGCAGACCTGCTTCCTGATGGAGTTTGAACTCTTACTTTAGTGCCACCGCTAACAGGCACAGTGGCCTGCCACCAGTGTGCAGTCAAGGACAGGAAAGCATGTTGACCGCTGGGAGCTGTCCACAAATCAGTGGTCAAATGAATTGTCTGACCCTCGGCTTTGGCCATTTTTTCCTTCAATAATGCAATGCACGAATGGTATAGTGCTGGAATAATCTTTCTGCTGAAAGTTGTTCGTGCAGGAACAATGTATCGTGGAGCAAGGGCATACATGAGCTGTTTAAATGGCTCCCCTTCAATCATGCGAAAAGAAACTCCTCCAAAAGCAATGAATTGGCCAATGAGGCGAGTGATCTTGTTGGCCTGCTGTTTTGACATGCCCTTGGAACTAAAGCCAACAAAACTATCTATTAGGCTGATGATGTCCTTGGGAGGATGAAAAGCCTGATTGGGTCTGCAGTGGAACTACTGCACATGGACGGGTTGTCTTAATTGAACCCTCTCTATTGTCTCCTGTGCTCTGAGTAAGTGGTGTGGTTGAGGAGGTACCACCAGTACAGTCAGAGTCCATTATGCTGCTTCCTGCGCTACCATCTTCTTTTTCTCCCTCTGCCTGCAGTAAAGCAGAGTGGTGGTAATTTTTAAGGTGTAGGTTCATACTAGCATTGGTTAAATGACCTAACTTTTTACCCCTAATCACTTGCTTCCCACACAATTTACACTTTGCAAAGAACCCACCTTCCAATGTTTGAAAGTATTTCCAAATGTTGCTGCGGCGGGATGCAGCCCCTTGACCCTGTTGATCTCTATTTAGAGCTGATATAGCTGCAGCAGGTAGCACACCAGTGGTGGAAGCTGTTGCCACTACAGTTACACTTGCTGAACTAGAACTAGTGCTGCTAATGGCAGGGGTGCTGGGGATTGGGAGGTTGGTGATATCATCACAGCATTCTTCCATAATAACAGAGGGAGAAGGGGAGTTAGCAGCAGATGAAAAAAGTGGACTGCTACCTGTCCTACTCCTCACAGAATATCTCTCTTGCACTTTCTCTAGGTCAAACTATAAGTCCTGTGGGCTAAGAGTGTATAAAACATCTGCACTGGTTGGGGAAAGAGGAGCATAACATTCTAAATCATTCTCTTCTTGGGCCAATGAAAAAAAAGTCTCACACTCTGTCTCTGCTGCTGTCTCCCTCAATTGCTTCTTTGGGGAGCTGGGCAGTGGCACTGGCAGTGTGATTGGTGGTGGTAACTGTAAAGGCAACTCCACTTTACTAGGTTTCTTGCCTATTCCATAAAAATAAGCAGCCATGAAGTAGAAGGAGGCGCTGCACTGGCAGTGGAAGTGGCAGCAGATGTTGGTGGTCTGGCAGGAAAAGTAATATTAGAACTGGGGGTGGTGGAACTAGCTTTGCTGGTGGCACTGGTGGTGACACCCACTACTGTGGACAGCATGTTTGTGGCAGCAGAAGTGTCAGAGGCACTAGTAGCAGAGACCTTGCCACTTTTTTTAGCAAGGCGTCCACCGCGACCACGACCACGACCTCTACCAGCCTTCACTTTTCCATTAGAATGGTACATTGCTGACTTGCTGTTGCTGTATTGTTCAGAAAATGGACTGGTGATAGCGATCAGTCACTGATCAGACAGTTAACAAGATAGGGTATATAGAATCTCAATCTATAATATAGAACCTATATAAATCCCCCCCACAACACGGGCAGCCTCTGAGGCTATCACAACACTAGCAGCAACACTAGTCTCATTAGTATCTATCAAGTTTACAACACTAACACAATAGCAGCAGATTATTGTGAAAAAGTTAAGTTGAACTGTAGCTTGCTTCACTACTGTTCTGCTGCTGTGCTTAGCTTATGCTCAATTAAAATAATTCAGGTTCTCTGTCAAAGTGACAAACGGACCAGCTAAGATTGACTGTCTTCTGAAATGATTCAGCTTGTATGTCTCTCTCTGCTAGCAAATCGTAAGTGAAACTAAGTTGGCTGTACATGCGTGGTACTAGCTATTTTACTGCCCCTCCTCTTTGGTTACAATTGGCCAATAACATTTATCATCATAATTATTTTTATGTTACTTCCCCCACCAAATTCCAGCAGCGATCTTTTATCTCTATGCCGAATCTTTTCTTTCTATGTTGAATCTTTTCTCTCTATGTCGAATCTTTTAGAATAATCTTGGACTACTATGGATGGACTATAGAGTTAAGGTTAGGCACATTCGACCACAGGTTCGATAGACACAGATTGTTATTGTCAGTGTCATGTCGAATCTCCTGTCTATATCGAACTGTTGTCGCAACAAAAACAAAAATAAAGCATTTGTTTATGTCGGATCTTTCTGTTTTCGGATTCTGCGCTTTCGTTATTGTTTGCTAAAACGATAACGAAAATACTTGAAATTTGGACGAAAATGCATTCGGACGCAAACGAATGCACATGTGTACTTTAAACTTTACTTTGCAAAGAATACTCAATCCCATGCAAGGAATATTAGGAAAAGAAACAACATTTTTGTTTGCACATGATTCGATAGTAGTCAGCAGTGCTTCACTTAATTTGCTAATAGTCTATTTGCCTTTAGAAAAACAAACCTAGATTAACTATACAGGGTATTATGAGTAGGAATTAAAGCTATTTAATGGCCCGAGAAGCATGAGCTGGACCTTTCAGAAGCTACACCCTCTGAAGGGAACCTTCTACCACTACATCCCCTTCAGGCAAAGCCTGAGAGGGAAGGGAACTTTTCTAGAAGTTTTTACAAAATATTTATTCCATGTTCTAGCTTGCATCACTGGAACTAACCCCTCAGGTGATTGACCAGGTTGAAATTAAATAGTCCAATAAAATACATTGCATCTTCTTATTTCGGCTACAAAAGTCCGACAGCCCGTCCAACAGATTTTCGACGGACTTTTGGCAGACTTGCGGCGGACTTGCGGCAGACTTTCTAACAAACGGACTTGTCTACATACAATCACAAAAAAGTCTGACGGATTCATACGTGATGACGTACACCAGACTAAAATAAGGAAGTTGATAGCCAGTAGCCAATAGCTGCCCTAGCGTGGGTTTTTGTCCGTCGGACTAGCATACAGACGAGCGGATTTCTGGGTCCGGCGTAGTTACGACGTAAAGATTTGAAGCATGTTTCAAATCTAAAGTCCGTCAGATTTGCGGCTGGAAAAGTCCGCTGAAAGTCCATTGAAGCCCACACATGATCGAATTGTCAGCCGGCTTTGGTCCGTCAGGCGTCCGTCGGACTTTTATAGACGAAAAGTCAGACCGTGTGTAAGCGGCATTACTCTATCCATTGCAGAACCAAAAGCGCAAGCTTGCTACAACTTAGCTGCAAAAACTAAGTTTAGATGGTGGACACTCCAGCATATGGCAGGGTCCCTACACTCAAAAAAAGTACCTATAATTTAATGGTAAATTTATATGGGAAGCAGGATTTCTGTTGCATCCTGCTAGACAGTGCTGGAGGGGTTTGAGGGACTAGCACGGTTTTTGCATAATTTCCCTAAGCTCTCGTAGAGAGAGCATTGTGCTGTCAGTCTAAAATTATGTGGGTGGAGATAAGCTTCACTACTCACTAATAGGGCTATCAATGGTACAAGAATCCACGCCACTACAGTGACAATACAGCATTGGTCTAACTGCAGAAGGAAGAGTGTTGTCACCATATCAAAGGTTAGTGCCTAACCAATGAACTAATAGGTATTTCCCATCTTACTGGCATGGGTAGCTTACATCCCATGTTTGATTTTATAGTTTGATCATAGTTCTACTTTATATGTATATTTTTTTTCTTCTCAATATGTTCTGAGACTTATGCCCTGTACACACAGGGGGACATTGATCGGACAATCCGACAACAAAATCCATGGATTTTTTCCGACGGATGTTGGCTCAAACTTGTCTTGCATACACACGGTCACACAAAGTTGTCGGAAAATCCGATCGTTCTAAACGCGGTGACGTAAAACACGTACGCCGGGACTATAAACGGGGCAGTAGCCAATAGCTTTCGTCTCTTAATTTATTCTGAGCATGCGTGGCACTTTGTGCGTCGGATTTGTGTACACACGATCGGAATTTCCAACAACGGATTTTGTTGTTGGAAAATTTTATAGCAAGCTCTCAAACTTTGTGTGTCGGAAATTCTGATGGAAAATGTGTTATGGAGCCCACACATGTTCGGAATTGCCGACAACAAGGTCCTATCACACATTTTCCGTCGAAAAATCCGACTGTGTGTACAGGGCATTATTAAAAAAAAACTGCCAGAAAATAGTAGTTACATTCTGATTGGCTGCAGTGTGAAACATTTCCTCTGGGCTACCTTTCATTAAGGATCAGTGTTGGGTTGCAAAGATAAAAATGTCACTGTATGGGGTGTTCAGTTCTCATTTGAACCTCTGCCAAATGTCATAACATTTATTTTTTATTTTAGCTGATTTTCTCTATTTTACGTGCCAAATATTTTATTACGGATGGATTGGTATTTGCAGTTGCCTCAGCTAAGCACAGCATCTAAATATGAATTGACAGTATGGCAAAAAAAATGCTGTGTCCTTTGTTTCTTCAGATAAAAACAAGTAATTTGTGCTTTTCAAAATAACTGTGCAACAAATTCAGCTCTCTGCAAGCAAGAGACACATAACAGGTTGCATGGCAACCATTCACTTTGCTATGTACTCCATGTGCAAATTCTCTGAATGATTGTTGCAAGGATATCAGTATGGGATGCAAGCAAGCTAAATTCCCAGCAAATCAATGACTGTCCCAACACAAACACATTTTTATATTTACAGAGAATACTCAAATCTAGCTTTGATTGACTATTGGCACAGTGGCAGCAAATCTTCCTTACAGCACTAAGGCTTTGGGTTGCACTATGACCTTACCTTTAGCAATACGGAAGTTTCTTTGTTTTCTATCCTATTTAGGTGACTTTCCGCTAAATACCTCATGTTCCTCCCATCATTAAAAACATTGTAGTGCAAAGCTTCTGCCTGAATTGACTCAAAGGTGTTTGTGGGTGAATGTACCAGGAGCATTAAAGTGTAAGTGCTGTTGGAACAAGGAATAATACAAGTGTAGAAGAAAATGTGCACTGTAAAGTACTGTGCAATATGTTGGTGCTATATAAATAGTGGGAAAGAATCCCACTCACTGTGGGATGTTGCAAAAGACCAGTAGTATTATTATATTATTTTTTCTTATGAAGTCTTCAGCATTACACAAGAGGTGAACAACAGTAAATAGCAGCTAAACAGATTACTTTATAAACCAGGAGTGAAAAACCTTGGCCTATTTAAAAAGAATAAGTACCCCAGTGTACATTGCCAAACATGGTTACTAGTAATGAGTATTAAAAAGGAGAAAGGGTAGAAAATATAAAAGAGGAAAAAGGGAAAATTAGAGTGTCCATACAGCCAGGCTGCCAGCCAGGTCCATTTTCAACCTTCTCTATGTGGTTGAGTGGAAGCAAGAAGCTGGAGTGATTGGAAGTCAGTCAGTTGTGGGGGATTTTTCCCAAATGTTCTAGACTCAAATGTGTTTATCCAGAGAGTTATTAAGGGAGGCAGTTAGGTATTCCATCCTCTTAACATTCCGGATTCTTGTGTGAAGCTCCATCATAGAAGGGAGCTGCATACATCAAATCACATTTCTATTCAATTATAGTATTCCTAATCCTTAATTTCCTTTTATATCAAGTGCAAAATTTCAGTCTAAATCTGAGCATCACTTCCCATTGGCTCTAATGGTGACTCCAAATATATTGGCAGTGATTCTGCCACTACAAGTGCATTTCAGTGGACTAAAGATGATGTCACAACTATGTAATTTCAGTGTGAGGCATTATTGCTTGTCAAATTGAGTACTTTATGGCTGGCAATATATAATTATTATTATTACAGTATTGAGGCAGTGTTAGGTTTATGTCTGCCGTTTCTATAAAAACCAGGGCAGATCTAGTATCTCTAATAGATAGGTTCCTTTAGTCCACTTGGATATACACACAAAAAAGCCACCATGGGAAATTGAATAAATATCAATATTGGTTGTAATGTTCTGTATAAATGCCAAGTTTCCTGCAGCTGTCCCTTACGTCATGCTCTAGGTTAGCAGACTTCCTCAAAAGAACAGAAAACAAGAAGGGAAGCTTCCCCTGTTGGTTTCTCTTTTTCCGAATTTCATGTACTCGGAATTGTGATAAAAAATATCTGATAAAGCTGTTCTTTTTCTCACAAAATGTATCTATCAATTATCAAAATTATCAAATTAAAGAGAAAACCTAATTGGTTCCTATGTCCAACAGACAGTTTATTCTTCAGAAAGATGCTCAAATTATGAAGCCCAGTCTGTGATTGCATAGATGTTTTGTCAGATTATGCTTTAAATATTTATATACAGCGTGTAGTTTAAACAGTGAGGTATTCTATATACTGTATACTAACATTATGCCATCTGTAACTCAGTAGCATGAGCTTCTGTATGTAATTGATTACCTTTGATATATTGTGTTAATACTTAATGTTAAGTTTTTTCTGTCCTAGAAAGTATATATTTTCTATAAAATCATAAATACAACTAAATACAACTAAACTACTAAACAAGGAAAAATACCTGGAAAGGTCACTGCTTAGTAACTTTATTTTGTCATAGTTGTCATGGTGATTTCAATACAAACCTGAGCCAGAGATTGAATGGAAATGTTGATGTTGATGAAATAATTAAATCCGAGATTTCAAGTTTTTTTCTTGTTTATTTACAAAGGTTTTTATTACTTTTCACAGAACAACTTTTTCCTTTTTTAGAAAATGAAAAATAAAATATAGGCTTTGATAAATGACATCAGCTTATTGTTTTTTTATTTATTTTTTTTATTTTGCAGAATATATAGACCTTTTAATTTTTACCAAGTTGTAGTGTTTGGTTTCTTTTGTACATTAAAACAGGTGAATATTTGATCTGGTACCTTTGGTTGCTGAAGCTGTCTTGAGTATATAAGTGACCACAACACAAAACTAAGTAACAGCCATTTCCAAAATTAAAGGTGGGATATGAATCTCCATTCACAGAAGATACAGTAATTGATACTAATCATCACCCTGAAGAATCTACCTTATGCTTTTCTTCATTCTGAGAAGCAGCAGTACGCTATCCATTTACATATGATACAATAGAGGGCAGTTAAAGCAGATCTAAATTGTGATGATTTTTGTCTTATACAGATTATCTAAGAAGGTAAATTGATGCTAATCATTGCCCTAAAAAATCAAACGTATGCTTTTCTTCATTCTGAGAGGAAGCAGTACACTTCTTGACCTATTCTCGTAAAAGGCATATCTGTAGTGTTAGATCATCTAAGGCATGTCCATCCCACTCTTTCCTTTACACACTGCTATTCTCATTAGATTTGGATTGTTTCATGATATTTGGTGGTGTCACTAATGTGTTGCTCTGCTGAGTCCTTGGAGAGGAAGCCTTAAGCTTGTAATTCATCGTTAGTTTACTTTTGTTCTGCCAACGGGGGTGTCCAAAGGCTGATTGAAGTTTGGCCTGTACCTGTTGGACTGGCCGAATTTTGATTAGTGTGTGGCCAGATTTACCTGGGACCTAAAATGCAAGGATCTCTGTTTAATTCAATTTCTAGATTTGTATTTTCTGCACCTATCCTTCTGTTTCTTTCTTTTTTTTTTTTTTAGGTTAGAACTGTTTTATTGCAAAATTCCACATTTTAGTGCAAATTCCACGTTTATTTCTACCGCTATATTGTAGCTTTTTTTTTTTTTTTTTAATTTAAATTTAAATATGTTTATTGAAATTTTAGTACAAAAGTATAAAATACCATTAACAAGAATTAGAAGTTTGGGAAGGCGATAGGGCAAGTAACATAGCCTTCACAATATAAAGCAATTTAACTGAAAAGACAGAATGACTCGAAAACAGTAATGATCGTATAATAGCTGAAAAGAGAGTATCTGGTTAAACTTAAATAAATAATCTTGAATTCCACCAAAGAAATGTACTGAGGAGTGGAAGCATGCACACACAATGATCGGATAATGGAAAGGTTGCAGATATATGTACATCTCTAATTAAAAGGCAGTTATGGATCAAATAGAGCAATTGGAATGCCTAGAGGGGAGGGTCAGGATGGGTCTGAGGGCCAGAGGTATCTTTCATTCTAAGTTTGCCCAGTGTGTTGGCGAAGTCTGCCTGTAGATACCAGTCCGAGAAGCGGAAGGATTTTATGTTTAGGGAGATTTCTTCTGGAGCACTCCATGTAGCGGCACCATTTGGTAATAAAACGCTCTTTTTTTGAGTGATTGTGTCTAATTTCTCCATGAGAAAAAGGGTTTGAAGCGCTTGTTTCACTGAAGCAATTTGGGGTGGAGTGGGGTGTATCCAGGCTTGTATGATGGCTCTGCGGGTTGCTAAGTCCTTCTGTTTATTGATCATTACTCCCACCAGTCATCATATTACCACTTATCAGGAGGCTGGACTGACCTGAAGAAGCAAAGTTCTGTCTTTACCAAGATGGACACCTGCACAAAAAGATACAGTAAGGAATTCAGCATTGTAATTCTGTAATAGGGAAAATATCAGCTGCAGGAAACCTACAACTAATGCTGGCTACTAGCCCTTTGCCCTTAGCCTAACTCTTTTGGGCACAGCATCCACAGTTCAGGTCCACTTTAACTTTGTAACTACCTAAAACACAGGTAAATCAGTCTACTGATCTTGATGTATAAAAAATAAAAAATAGAGAATTCCTACACTTATCCTACCACCTTTTCAATACAAATGAACAAAGAAATTATGTGACCAATTAACAATTAGACAATTGGAAAAGCTGCAGCCAAAAAAGTCCAAAACCTAGACCTGAAAACAATCATTTTAAAAAGCAAATGTGCTAATTAGTTTTCATAAACCAATAAATCATCAAGAATAGTGAACAAACTGTATCAAACATTGATCTAAAAAAAATGTGCATAATAAACAATAAAATATAAGAAACACCCAGTGAAAAATATCTTTAAAAAAAGTCTTTAAAAAAAAAGTCCAGCATAAAAAATCCTTTTGCAGGGTTGAAAGTTGAAGCCTGTTACAGGAAAACACGTCGGGCGGAGCCAATTTTGTGACGTCATTCCGTACAAGCAAGCTGGTGCTGACCGCCACTCTGTTTGACTTTTATGCTGATAACCAGTTGCCTAAATGTATACTGTTTTTAATAAACTGCTTTTAAAACCTATTACACTACAAGGCTTCCATCTTTTCTCTACACATATTCTGAGTATTGCCACTGGATGTTTTGATTGTCTGTGAATCAGACCCTCTTCCACAGCCCGGCCGTCTGAGTCCTATGAATTATAATCAAGCTTACGTGATCTACATTACCTGAGATCCACAAGTTCTGGTAAGAGGCGCATGTATGTGGTGATGGAATTCATCTGAACACCCCTATTGGATTGCTTAAGGATATTAACACTATTATTATTTCACCATTTAACTGGGTGTGCATCTTTCAACCTTGCAAAAGGATTTTTATTTTGGACTTTTTTTGATAGACTTTATTTTTCACTGGGTGTTTCTTATATTTTATTGTTCATTATGCACAATTTTTAGATCAATGTGTGGTACAGTTTGTTCACTATTTATATGATTTATTGGTTTATGGCAAATGAATAGTGCACCTGCTTTTTAACCACTAGCCGACCAGCCGCCGCAGTTATACTGCGGCAGCTTGGTTCGGCTGGGCAAACCGATGTAGCTGTACATCGCTCTCTTAAGACATTGCAGCTGGTACGTGCGCATGCCGCATGTCCCTGGAGCCAATGCGCATGCCCGGTGGGAGCAATGACTGCTGGACACCCGTGATCACTGGTGACAGAGCGAGAACCGGGATCTGTGTGTGTAAATACACAAATCCCAGTTCTCTCAGGAGAGAGGACAGAGATTGTGTGTTCATATTAATTATGAGCACCAATCTCTCTCCTCCCCTAGTCAGTCCTATCCCCCTACAGTTAGAACACACCCAGGGAACACAGTTAACCCCTTTATCGCCCCCTAGTGTTAACCCCTTCCCTGCCAGTGACATTTATACAGTAATCAATGGCTATTTTTAGCTCTGATTGCTGTATAAATGGTCCCAAAATAGTGTCAAAAGTGTCAGATCTGTCCGCCACAATGCCGCAGTCTTGATAAAAATCGCAGATCTCCACCAATACTAGTTAAAAAAAAATAATAATAAAAATGACATAAATCTATCCCCTATTTTGTAGACGCTATAACTTTTGCGCAAACCAATCAATATACACTTATTGCAATTTTTTTTACCAAAAATATGTAGAAGAATTCATATCGGCCTAAACTGAGGAAAATTTTTTTTTTTTAATTTTAAATATTTATTATAGCAAAAACTACAAAACATTGTGTTTTTTGTAAAATTGACGCTCTTTTTTTGTTTATAGCGCAAAAAATAAAAACTGCAGAGGTGAGCAAATACCACCAAAAGAAAGCTCTATTTGTGGGGGGGGGGAGGGAAACGACCGCGCCATCGTCAGTTAAAGCGACGCAGTGCCGTATCGCAAAAAATGACCTGGTCAGGAAGAGGGCAAATCCTTCCGGTGCTGAAGTGGTTAAATTACTGATCCTGATACCAGTATTTTTATCTCTTGATGCCTTTTTACTTCTTATGAATGTGGACACTAACCCTACGTTCACACCTATGCGTTTTTAGTGCATTTTGCAGTTTGCAGTGGTAGTTGTAGTTCACATTTATGTGTTTTGCGGCTGGTGCATTTTTGGAAAGCTTCAGGGACTTTTTTCCTGTGATTTGTGGATAATAGACTTCAATGAAGCTGCACCAGAAATGCAAGTTGTGCATTTTTGATGTGTTTTCCATTTTGCGGTTCTTATTTTACCATTGTATATAGCTGGCTGCTAAGCAGGGGGGCGGGAAGCCAGCTGCCGCATCCTTAGCATCTGGTGAGTCATCAGCTGAAAGCTGAATGTAAAAAAAAAAATTTGCCTGCAAATAAAATTTGCTAAAAAATGGCGTGGGGTTTCCCCCAGGTACATACCAGGCTCCTCGGGTCTAGTATGGATTCAGAGGGGACCCCGACACCAAAATAAAAAAATGGCGTGGGGTCCCCCCAAAATCCATACCAGACCTTTATCCGAGCTTGTCACCCGGCTGGTCATGAAAGGGAGGGAACGAGTGAGCGCCCCCCATCCTGAACCGTACCAGACTGCATGCCCTCAACATAGGAGGGATGGGTGCTTTGGGGCGGGGGGGCTCTTCCCCCCACCCCAAAGCACCTTGCCCCCATGTTGATGAGGACAAGGGCTTCTTCCCAACAACCCTAGCCGGTGGTTGTGGGATCTGCGGGCAGGGGGCTTATCGGAATCTGGAAGCCCCCTTACAAGATCCCCAGATCCCAGCCCCCCCCACCCTATGTAAATGGGTATTGGGCACATCGTACCCCTACCCATTCACCAAAAAAGCAGTGAAATATAAAAAAAACAAGAGCCAGTTTTTGACAATTCCTTTATTAGAAAAATAGCTCTGAGCTGCCGTCTCTCCCGGTGCGTCATCGTCTTCTTCCACCACCATTTTCTCCCCAAGATGTCATCTACCGGTGTCATCTTCTTCCTCCTCCTCCTCCTCACTGCCGCCTTCTTCTTCTTCTTCCTCCTCGCGTCGCTGTCTTTATCTTCTTCTTCCTCACCCCTGCCAGTTACCTACTAAAAAACAAAAAAGAAGCTGGTCTTGCCACAAAGCTGTAATCCTCTGTTATTATGTTCCCCGCTGTCTGGTGACTATTATATGAGCATAGGGCGTGACCATCCAATGAGGTCGCTCAGAGAGCCCGCCCCTTGTGACATCACCCCTGCCTCAAAGTACCCATCCCCTCACGCATGCGGTCTGGTATGTTTTAGGAGAGGGGGAGGCGCTCGCTCGTCCCCTCCCTTTCCTGACCTCTTGGGCGGCATGCTCGTATAAGGGTCTGGTATGGATTTTGGGGGCACCCCAAAATCTCTGGAAATCCTGGACCTTCCTGTGCTCCCTTAGATAAGTTCTCCTCAGGCCACCAATTAGGATCTTCAAAGGTGATGTCTGCCGTGGGGATCACCGTCTTCACAAATTCCAACAATTGATCCAGTGCTGCCTTCCTCTTTGTTTGGTTCTTATAATGTGGGTGGTTTATCTCCCAAAGACAAGGCAGCTCCCTGAACATATCTATGAAGATTGCCATAAAGTCGGTATTTTTCAAGATATCCATTTTCACTGCAAGACACAACACAAGACAAACCCTAATGTCAGGCCAAACTCTCCTAATCTTGTTACAATATAGGCCTCAATCTAGAAGCAGTATAGGCCCAAGTTTGGCTTTTACCTTCGTTAACACGATCGGTGCCTCCGATACTCCTTCCTCCGCTCACAGATCGTACGTACTACGCACGCGTGTTACGCTTTATACACACTGCGCATGAGTGTAACTCCGCCCGCCCCTGACGTTCTTTCTAGTCTATTCCCCGCCCCTTTTTGTTCGGCGCAGTGGGGGAAGAGCACATGGTGGAGACACAGCAGGTGAGTGCTAATTATAGCAACGAGGAGGAGGAAATCCCGGATCCGGAAACATCCCGATCCAGAAGGAGATGATTTAAGGCCTCAAATTTGTCCTTTGGGGAGATGTTGGAGATGGTCGACATCCTGAAGAAGGCCGACTATGATGGAAAGTATGGACCTTACCCCAACCCCAATGTCCGAAAGGCCAAGATCATGGCAAAAGTGGTCAAAAGTCTGCACCGGAATTTCGGGGTACGACGTTCGAAAGATCAGCTCAGGAAGCGGTGGTCGGACCTGAAATTACGAGAACATGAGCAGTACAGAAAGATCCGGAGAGTGCTGCAAAAAAGTAAGTAGTTGTGCTGTGTTCCTATTCTTTTTGTCTTTATTACATTCGTGCTGCTCCATGTGCTTTTCTTAACCACTTCAGCCCCGGAAGGATTTACCCCCTTCCTGACCAGAGCACTTTTTACAATTCGGCACTGCGTCGCTTTAACTGCTAATTGCGCGGTCATGCAATGCTCTACCCAAACGAAATTTGCGTCCTTTTCTTCCCACAAATAGAGCTTTCTTTTTATGGTATTTGATCACCTCTGCTGTTTTTATTTTTTGCGCTATAAACGGAAAAAGACTGAAAATTTAAAAAAAAAAATGATATTTTCTACTTTTTGTTATAAAAAAAATCCAATAAACTAAATTTTAGTCATACATTTAGGCCAAAATGTATTCCGCCACATGTCTTTGGTAAAAAAAATGTCAATAAGCGTATATTTATTGGTTTGCGCAAAAGTTATAGCGTCTACAAACTAGGGTACATTTTCTGGAATTTACACAGCTTTTAGTTTCTGACTGCCTATGTCATTTCTTGAGGTGCTAAAATGGCAGGGCAGTACAACCCCCCCCCAAATGACCCCATTTTGGAAAGTAGACACCCCAAGGAAATTGCTGAGAGGCATGTTGAGACCATTGAATATTTATTTTTTTTGTCCCAAGTGATTGAATAATGACAAAAAAAAGAAAAAAAAAATTACAAAAAGTTGTCACTAAATGATATATTGCTCACACAGGCCATGGGCATATGTGGAATTGCACCCCAAAATACATTCAGCTGCTTCTCCTGAGTACGGGGATACCACATGTGTGGCACTTTTTGGGAGCCTAGCCGCGTACGGGCCCCAAAAACCCAGCACCACCTTCAGGATTTCTAAGGGCATACATTTTTGATTTTACTCCTCACTACCTATCACAGTTTTGAAGGCCGTAAAATGCCAAGATGGCACAACCCCCCCCCAAATGACCCCATTTTGGAAAGTAGACACCCCAAGCTATTTGCTGAGAGGCATGGTGAGTATTTTGCAGCTCTCATTTGTTTTTGAAAATGAAGAAAGACCAGAAAAAAAATTTTTTTTTTCTTTTTTCAATTTTCAAAACTTTGTGACAAAAAGTGAGGTCTGCAAAATACTCACTATACCTCTCAGCAAATAGCTTGGGGTGCCTACTTTCCAAAATGGGGTAATTTGGGGGGGGGGTTTGTGCCACCTGGGCATTCCATGGCCTCCGAAACTGTGATAGGTAGTGAGGAGTGAAATCAAAAATTTACGGCCTTAGAAAGCCTGAAGGCGGTGCTTGGTTTTCGGGGTCCCGTGCGCGGCTAGGCTCCCAAAAAGTCCCACACATGTGGTATCCCCATACTCAGGAGAAGCAACGGAATTTATTTTGGGGTGTAATTTCACATATTCCCATGGCATGTTTGAGCAATATAACATTTAGTGACAACTTTGTGCAAAAAAAAAAAAAATGTGTCTCTTTCCCGCAACTTGTGTCACAATATAAAATATTCCATGGACTCGACATGCCTCTCAGCAAATAGCTTGGGGTGTCTACTTTCCAAAATGGGGTCATTTGGGGGGGGGTTTGAACTGTCCTGGCATTTTATGCACAACATTTAGAAGCTTATGTCACACATCACCCACTCTTCTAACCACTTGAAGACAAAGCCCTTTCTGACACTTTTTGATTACATGAAAAAATTATTTTTTTTTGCAAGAAAATTACTTTGAACCCCCAAACATTATATATTATTTTAAAGCAAATGCCCTACAGATTAAAATGGTGGGTGTTTCATTTTTTTTTTTCACACAGTATTTGCGCAGCGATTTTCAAACGCATTTTTTGGGGAAAAAACACACTTTTTTAAATTTTAATGCACTAAAACACACTATATTGCCCAAATGTTTGATGAAATAAAAAAGATGATCTTAGGCCGAGTACATGGATACCAAACATGACATGCTTTAAAATTGCGCACAAACGTGCAGTGGCAACAAAATTAATACATTTTTAATAGCCTTTAAAAGCCTTTACAGGTTACCACTTTAAATTTACAGAGGAGGTCTACTGCTAAAATTACTGCCCTCGATCTGACCTTCGCGGTGATACCTCACATGCATGGTGCAATTGTTGTTTACGTTTGACGCCAGACTGCCGCTTGCGTTCGCCTTAGCGCGAGAGCAGGGGGGACAGGGGTGCTTTTTATTTATTTATTTTTTTTCTTTATTTTTTTTTTGCTTTTTTATCTTATTTTTAAACTGTTCCTTTAATTTTTTTTTTTAAATCATTTTTATTGTTATCTCAGGGAATGTAAATGTCCCCTATGATAGCAATAGGTAGTGACAGGTACTCTTTTTTGAAAAAATTGGGGTCTATTAGACCCTAGATCTCTCCTTTGCCCTCAAAGCATCTGACCACACCAAGATCAGTGTGATAAAATGCTTCCCCAATTTCCCAATGGCGCTATTTACATCCGGCGAAATCTAAGTCATAAAATGCTCGTAGCTTCCGGTTTCTTAGGCCATAGAGATGTTTGGAGCCACTCTGGTCTCTGATCAGCTCTATGGTCAGCTGGCTGAATCACCGGCTGCATTCTCAGGTTCCCTGTTGAGACAGGAGAGCCAGAGAAAAACACGGAAGACGGTGGGGGGAGGGGGCATTCCCTCCCACTGCTTGTAAAAGCAGTCTAGAGGCTAATTAGCCGCTAGGATTGCTTTTACATGAAAGCCGACCGCTGGCTAAAAAGAATGATACCAAGATGATACCTAAACCTGCAGGCATCATTCTGGTATAACCACTCAAAGTCGTGAATGGCGTACCTGAAGACAAAAAAATGGTTAACAATAAAGCACAGTAAACAGTAAAGTATAAAAAATTGCATACCTGAAAAGCAAACATGATAAAACATAATAACAATAAAACATTGCAGAATAGAATACAGTAAAAAAGAGCAGAACAATAGAGAGAGAATAGAGAGAGAGAGAACAATAAAACGACAACTATTTTTTTTTATTTTTGTTTGTGTTTTTTTTTTTTTTTACACTTTTTTTTTGTAACTGTAACTTTTATAACTGTAACCGGTTCCAGGTTCGAGTCTCTCAAAATGCGATGGCATCTTGGGAGACCCTGTGAAAGTGTGCCTAGTCTGTGCAATGCTGTACCCTACGCTAATACTCAACTAGTGTATGGTAGCGTTCAAAACATTCACCAATGCAAAGACCAGGATTGTCAGGACAGGAGGGACAATAATAGCGGGTGTCACGTCTATATCCGCGCTTGCTGCAGACACAACATCTTTTTTGGGGGGGTTCGTTGGGTAGGGGTACTCGGGAGGATATATAAATGCCTCTCATGCAGCCGACTGCATTTGGTTGGGGATGTGAATGGGGGAGGTACGGGCGCTGCAGAAGCGGTGGGTTCCCAATTAGGATTGGCGAATGCAGCAGGAAGGGCACTATGGGCACGACGGGCCTGTGTTTGTCTTTTTGGTGGCAGCGGGACACTACTTGTGCTTGCCACCTCACCAGCTTGAACTGCACTTATGGGACTCGCCATGTCACCAAGTGTTACTGCAGTGCTGGTTTGACTACGACCGGGGTGTACTACGCCGCTGGTGCTTGCCAGTTCACCAAAACGCTACAAAAAAAAGTGTCAGTGATCGATCGATACTGCACTTGGGTGGGCTGGACTGGGCTGGGCCGGGCGGAGGGGCAAAACGCAGGTGCTAGCAGGTATCTGGGCTGATCCCGCTAACACTGCGTTTTTGGGAACCCTAAACTGCTGGGGACGCTAGTATAGATCTGATGGATCAGATATTGATGCGTTCAGATACTATACCACTAAGGGAGGTGTACGGTGCGTGTACGGTGCGTGCGTGGGTGTTCGCGGTACTGGCGCTAATCTGACGCTGCCTAGGGCGACGCATATCACCGCCGGGCGATCAGGGGGCTAAACCTTTATTCGGTAATAAACGGCGGGTGCCCTGACACTATAAAAAATAAACGAACTAACCAGCGTCACCCGTAACGGTTATACGGTGATCAGTGGTGAAAGGGTTAACTAGGGGCCATCAAGGGGTTAAAACATTTATTAGATAGTATATGGGGGTCCCTGTCGCTATAAAACACTGACGGCGAACCTAAATATTTACGTCCCTAACTAGCGTCACCAGCGACACTAATACAGCGATCAGAAAAATGATTGCTTAGCGACACTGGTGAGGGGGGGTGATCAAGGGGTTAAAACTTTATTAGGGGGGTAAGGGGGGTATCCTAGACCTACAGGGGGCTAATACTAACTGTCCCACCACTGCTAACTGTCACAATCTGACACTATGCAGTAATCAGGAAAAAAAAAAAAAAAAACCTGCTTGGTGTCAGTTTGTGATGGGGGGGTGATTAGGGGGGATCGTTGGGCGATCGGGGGGGGGATCGGGGGGCGATCGGGGGGGATCGGGGGTGTAATGTATGCCTGGCATGTTCTACTGTGTGTGTGTGTGTTTGGTGCACTTACATGTCATCTCTCCTCGGCGCTGGAACGGAAACTGCCAGACCGAGGAGAGATGACATCACATCCTCTGCCTCTGTGTACTATACAGAGGCAGGGGATGTTTCTCATTGGCTGGGAGCGATCGCGAGGGGGGGGCCATGATCGGATGGCCTCCCCCTCGTCTGTCATCGCTCCCAACCAAATGCCGACCGCAGCTGGCACCGGGGGGGGGTCCGATCGGACCCCCCACCCGCGGGAAGGCAATCACGTTCCAGGTACGTGATTTTGCCTGCCCGTGCCGCTCTGCTCACGTATATAGGCGTGAGGCAGTCGGCAAGTGGTTAAGTGTTGTACAGTTTAAAATGGCAACTTTCATGTTCATGGGTACATTATTCGTTCGTATCAAATATTTTTCTTTCGGCCTATAAAACACGATTGTTTTGGCCATATGCATTTGCCCACATTTTTTAGGGCCTACTTGTATGAAAATAATTTGGTTGTGTAGATGGGTTTGTTACTAGAATAAAATGCAAACTAGATTCTGTGTAAGGAGAGGACACTCAGCAGCTGTTTACACATCTGGACGCTGGAGCACTAGTGTGGGAAACAAGAACACCCTTTTTATTAGGGGGCCCACACAGGTGCTGCAGTGTATACTATAGGGGGTCCCCATCTGTGAAGCTTGTACCAAACAGGTAAAGTATTGAAGCTTGACAAAGGACACTCAAAATTCTACATCTTGGAACTCTGCCAAAATAGACAATTGTACCCCACTTCCAAGCAATGTTTCATATTTATAGTTCTGCCATCAAATATCTGTGTGCTAAGTATACCATTTTTGTTTTACATAGGGGAGAAAAGACTCGGAGGCCAACCCTCATCTGAGGAGACCAGAGACCCCCCACCTCTGGAAGAAGGTGAAATCCCCCAAACACAAGAAGAGCAGTAGGAGGAAGACGTGGTGGAACTAGTCACCACAACAGGTGAGTGTCTGCGACCACAGGTTCAGGTAAGAGATGTATGCCGACATATTTATAATACATGGTGTTTTTTGGTTTCTCTCTTTTTAGGTGATAGTGATGTTGTGGATCCAGATCCTTTCACCTCGGAAAATTGCCCAGATCCTGATCAGGGGGATCATGGGGTGTAATATTGCATTGGAAAACCTCAAGAAAAACATCAATGATGTTATTCAAAAAAATAAGAACATCATTGATGTTTTGGGGAGAGTTTAAAACCCCTCCAAATACCTTTGTTTTTTTTTGTGCTACAATATTAAAAATGTTTTAGCCATTTTTAGAAAAGCCAAATTTTGAAGATGCACACAGTGTGTCAATATGTGCTATCTGCCATCACAGGAGATCAATGGACGCGTTTTGGGGGTGCAACCCCTTCCTCAATAATAAAGTAGCTGAGAGGAAGGGGTTGCTCCCCCAAAACACGTTCTTTGATCCCCCATGATGGCAGCTAGCACATGTCGACATTCGTAAATTGGTGTGCATCTTCAAAATTTGGCTTTTCCTGGGGTGACTTCACCCCATCTGAACGCAATATCAAACACAGTTTGTAAATACTCATGTCTGATATTGTCTTCAAGTTCTTCCAAATGTGAACTTTTAAGTTCAAGATTTGTGTTTTTCTTGTTGTTTTGAAACATGCCTGTTTTATCTTAAATGGACATTTCTATTTTTGATAATGCCACCCCAAAAATTGTTATACAACACACATGTTGGTTTGTTTTAAAAACCTTTTCTAAATGCACATGTGATTCTGCAGGTATTAAAAAGATTGTTAATTAAGAATGTGTGGATTATTGTCTCAACGCTACAACACTTTTGTGGTGCTCTAATTGCTGCTTTCTGTGACAATGGGTGTTATTTCCTAAGGACAAATCCACTTTGCACTACAAGTGCAGTTTCAGTGAAATTTCAAGTGCACTTGTAGTGCAAAGTGTCTTTGCCTTTAGTAAATAACATCCAACAGTGCTTTGTAAGGTTACTCAATCACGCCATTTTCAGGACTCACCACATTTCGGTCAGGGTCAGCTAAAACAAACACAAGTAGTAAATGTCACGAAAGATTTGCTTAATTTTTTTATTTGATCAAGCTTTCACAAATTGTCTGGCATATTGATGGCCCCCCTACCCGCAAAGAAGTCAAGGTATCTTAGCCAGACATCACGGGCACTCAGGGAGGGCAAGCCAGGACGGCCACTTTCAAGCGCCATCAGGGTTGTTTCATTTATAATTTCGGCCTCAGGCCCAACTGAGCCAGCATAGTTGGCAGAATGTTGCCGTAAAAAGTTATGTAGAACACAGCACGCCAGGATTATATGATTCAGTTTATACTCCGCCATATGGATGGGTGTAAGAAATAGGTGGAACTGGCTGGCCATGATTCCAAATGTGTTCTCCACCACTCTTTTGGCTCTGGCCCGGGGTGAGGGTCCTCATCGGGAATGGCCGTATGAGGTGGTCCCCCAGCGCAAAGGCTTCATCCGCAACGAAGACGAATAGGAGTCCTTCCACATTGTCTTCTGGAGATGGCAAGTCCAAGCTGCCATTCTGTAGACGCCTGTAAAACTCCGTCTGGGCGATGACTCCACCATTGGACATCCGGCCATTCTTCCCCACGTCCACATACAGGAACTCATAATTAGCCGACACCACCGCCAACATCACAATACTATTGAACCCTTTATAATTATAATATTATAATTATAATAGTATGACCCCGAGTTGGGTGGTGGGATGATGTGGACGTGTTTCCCATCAATTGCCCCTCCGCAGTTAGGAAAGTCCCACTGCTGGGCAAAGTGGGAGGCCACAGTCTGCCATTCCTGTGGCTTGGAAGGAAACTGTGGAGGAAAAAAAAATTAGTCTTTTTGCACATTAAAACATGGAAAGCAGATTAGACACAAACATTCTTGGCCAACATCAAGATAACATTTATTAATGGGAATTTTACAACACCAAAGTATAAGGTACACCTATCATATTCCCCCTCCTCCCCCCTCTCCTGGGCCATTTCTAACATTATGGGGGGGGACTCTTAAACAGGTAACCCTCTCCACTTCATTGAGAGATGAATGCCTAAATAATGGGTATTACTTTGGCCAATCCCTCCTTAGTTACACTATTGGCAGCCCACTGGACAGGTAAGAAGTGTCATAATACAAATATATAAATACACATTGTACACATTTGAGCACACTTGCACATTCTGCTATTACCTGCTATTATCAAGATAATAATATAATACAAAAACTTGAAACCGATACCATTGGAAAGTATACAGGCAGGCCCTTGCACTACATGCTTTGGGGAATTCATCCATAAATCTGACCACAAAAGAGATGGGTATAGTGTGTATGGGTTTGGCAAAGTCATCAGATGATTGAGGATAGATAGAGAATTGTTATCAGCTGACTTAGCAGTTGGGGGGGAGGGAGGGTTAAAAATGATTTGGGGACACCCCAAAAAAGCCTCTGGCACTCTGCCTGAATTTAAAGCACCAATCACATTTTAAAACATTTTAGGGGGTGTTTGGGGTAAAACAATACTATGGAGCTGACGAAATACATTGTTAAGTGATTACATGAGGTGAATATAGGGCCTATAGACCATGCTGGGGAGGTAAGTGAAGGCAAAAATGTATGAAGAAGCAAAATAATAATTACATAAAAATCCAGCATGAATGAGGACAAAGGGGCCATTCACAGCATATTACAATCATGGTAATTAGGGAATGAGGAAAGAAATAAAATATATTATCAAACATTAACTACAATAAAATGTGATATTAAAGGATAAAAATCTTACCTTAATATAATCCTTCTGCAGGACCTGGATGATGGCAGAACAGGTCTCTGGGATAATGATACCCAGCCTGGGGGGAGATGCCTGTCGAGAACTTCAAGTCCTGCAGGCTTCTCCCCGTCGCCAAATACCACAGGGTAGCGACGAGCCTCTGCTCCGGAGTGATGGCTTGCCTCATGCAGGTATCCTGCCTGCTGATATAGGGGGTCAGCAAAGCCAACAAACAGTGAAATACGGGGTCCATCATCCGGAGAAAGTTCCTGAAATCATCAGGATTATTCTCACGGATCTCACGGAGCAAAGGCATGTGAGAGAACTGGTCACGCTGAAGCAACCAATTCTTGGTCCATGAACTCCTCCCCACCCTGTTCATGGACTGGACTTGTGTCAGGACCCCAACACCAAGCCCCCACACATCACGAACTCTACGAGGAGTACATATACGCAACATGGCTAGAAAAGGGTCGGCTGCTCAGAACGAAGTAACAGAACGCACTGAAGAACAGCAAGGCCTGTGAAGAGCGACCTGAAAAACAGTAACGAATGAACAAGAACACCATGACTAATGAAAGTCACGCGTAGCTTGCTTGCACGCACTAAAGAGCAGATACAAACCCACAAGCACAAACTGAACCGCAGAAAACGATCTGAAAGCCACGAGTCTGAAAAAGCGCGAATCGTCTCTCACCAAACTTTTACTAACATGAGATTAGCAAAAGGAGCCCAAAGGGTGCCGCGCTTGGTTCTGAACTGGCCTTTTCTAGTCTTGTCGTACGTGGTTGACGTCACCATGTTCTTGGCAAACGGAAATTCCGACAACTTTGTGCGACCGTGTGTATGCAAAACAAGTTTTAGCCAACATCCATCTGAAAAAATCCTAGGATTTTGTTGTCGGAATGTCCGATCAATGTCCCGCCGTGTGTACGGGGCATTACAGTGTGTTTAAAGTGAGCAAAAAAAACGTAAAATGCAAAATGCATGAAAACTGCATGCAAAAACACATAAAAAACAATGGTTTAAAAATGCAAAATGCACTGAAAAACATGCCTGAAAAATGCATCAAACACAGCGCCATAGGTGTGAACCTAGATTCATTTACAGGTCTAGAACATATAATACCAATATTATATCTGTTCATTGTAAAAGAAAACCATTGATGTTAAATAATGTTATAAAGAAGGGTGTATACATCACCAAGGATGGCAAACATAACCCTCATATATATATATATATATATATATATATATATATATATATATATATATATATATATATATATATAGTAGTATGCTCAGAGTCTATAAAATTGTGACACCACCACTGTTTTTGCAGGATTGTATTTAAAGTGATTATAAACCTCTAACATGAAAATTGAACAAAACATACCATTCTATTCTGTGCACTGGCATCAATTCAAAGCCTTCAGTGTCATTGGTCTCTGATCTCTTTTCCGTCTGCTATCTGTGTGAGTGACTGATAATACTCTATGCTGACCCCACAGCCCCCGGGCGATTGCCCACTTTACCCTCCAGCACACAGCAGGTGATTGACAGCCTCAATTGTGTATGTTTCCCTGTGAACCTGTTAGAGAGGGGTGTATCCATTCCCTCACTTAGGTTTCACTAAACTTTGTGCTCTAGCTCAGCAGTGTTTTTTGTTAAAGCTTAATTGAGTAAGCTGAAGTTAGAAGTTGATTGTCTTCCATTCACAATTGCACCGGATTTTGCCCTCTTGAATTTTAGTAAATCAATCCCAATTTGTACCTTTAGTGCTTACCTATATGAGTATGCACCCAAGATGTAAAATGTGCCAAGGTGTTTTGTGATGCTGGATGTTCACTGAACTTTTGTGACAGAATAAACATCCACCAAATGTTCAAGATATCGCTGAGAACTTATTGAGGAGATTTAATAAAACTTAAGGTGGATCTTTCCTCCTCACTCTCACCTTTTTCTGCAGCTGCTGATAGGAGCCAGGATTATCTGATTGATGTGCCTGTTTTATTACTGGATCTTGTAAGTGTTTTTAACCATATACGTGTTAAAGAAGCACCTTCCTGTTGCTTTTTTACTAAAATTAGTGCAAAATTTGATGCAGCTGTGCATAGTAACCAACCAGCTTCTAGGTTTTAGCCCGACTTTAGCACTACTTTGGCACTACTTCTGTGAGATTTGTAACGATTTGATATGACTTCAGTGCTACTTCAGTGAGAGGGGCTGTCCATGTCACAGGGAAGAACAGTGATGTTATGGACAAAAGTTTAACTAGCAAAGGTTTAATATTCAACTTCTTTCAGGCTCAAATAGTGCTGATATAGACACAGGTACGATTTGCAGCACAATTTACATTATAGTCTATGGCAATGAAATACTACTGAAGTCCTAAAAAAGTAATACATGAACTACTTCTCAAATCACCCTACTTGAAATTGTATCTATTAAGACACTGCCATAGAAACACATTAGATGCTAATTCAGGTAGGATTGGAAATCGCACATCATACCTAAAGTCATACCAGTATGATTGGGGACTGATTGTCAAAGCTTAATTGAACAAGCTGAAGCTAGAAGCTGATTGGTTACTATGCACAGCTACACTACAGAACAATTATAATATTCAAATGTTTAGTGTGCCAGTGTTATGCTGTTAATGCATAAATAATTAAAAAAAGTATTTTTCATGCTCATTTTTAATGTTATAAATCTATACACTCTAAACCATAAGAAGAGTTATTATTGGTTTTTCAGCCTCTCTGTCGACTTTTATTTATTTACAAAGAAGCAGCAGTTAAAAACAATGATGATTAAATTTAATTTAAATCTTGTCATAACGAGAAAATGTTTTAATGGTTTGCCAATAAGAGACGATATTGCCATTACATACATGTAATTCTCAATACCCAGGTTGTTAAATTACAATGTCTTATGTTCTATTTCTACTTGTTTGGCATTATGGTAGGATTCTTACGTCAAGCTTTAATAGTGAAAGTAGACACATAGGTCAAGTCATTTTTTTCTAGATGTTAAAATAGTGTGCATAATTACAAATAACGTTCAAAATAGGTTTTACAGCTAAAAAGGTTAATTTTACTAGCTTAGTTTGCCTTTTGCTCTGAGAAGCTGCAAAAGATTCTTGCTTTGTACCAAACTGTAATTTTTATATTTCTATGGCTTGCATTTTATGATGTCTGTAATTTATTACTGTGCAATTATGATAAGTAAAACAAATCCTTCTGGGCTCTCATTCAACTCTCTCACATATACCTGCTTATTTAAATAAATGGCTAATTGCTGTGGATTTTGTATTCATTCTTGAATTCTTCAGTACATTTCTGCATTTTACAGAGCAGTATAATTTCAGTATGACAGACCTGATGTATGACCATCAGATCTTATTAGTGGTCTACTAATAAAATACGTCTAAGGTATGTGTTAAAGGCCAAACTATTCAACAATGCTGTTTAAATTTTTGGTGAGCATGGTTGAATTAATGCACCCTTCATAGGCTACAATGGAAGACAGTAGCTTGAAGTTTCCATAAGGCTAAAAATAAAGTCCCTTTTCCTGTTTAGTCAACATCAGGGGTTTTCCACTGGGATTCAGTAAAATATTAAGGTTCATTGAGAAGTCCCCATAGTTTGGGTGGCTTTAAAACCTGATTGCCTGTCTTGCCGAGTACCCACTGGATGATACTGTTAAAGTCCTGGCTGCTGACAACAACAGTGTCAAGGGACGAGAGGAGTGGTCCTTATAGAGCCAGCAGCACAGAATGGAGGGACTTTTTCTGTTTTATTAGTACGTGTTCATTAAATACCTACCTCTTCTTGGATTTTACATGGACTGATGATGCAAATTGCCCTGTTCTATTGTGCCTTGTCTGTTGCAAACAGTTTAAGATCACTCAAAAGACATGCTGGTATATTAATTGGCTCCTGTCTAAATTGGCCCCAGTAGGTGTATGTGTGTAGGCAGGTTGAAGTTCCGGCTGTCCATTTACACAGTCGGGAGTTATGTGTGTTTTGGGTTTTTTTGTTTGGTGGGCTTTGCTGGGTCTGGCCCACTGGTTCTATCTGATATTAAAGGAACAGAGGGTCTGCACCCAGGGGGAGAAAGGCTGAGCCTAAAAAAGGGGAGGAGAATAAGGGACAGCCAAGGTGGATAGGCCCAGAGATGTGGGAGATGGAATGCTGCCATGCTGTCATTAGAGTCTGGAGGACCAGAGAATTGCCAGAATCAGAGTTTAACCCACTATAGACTCATTCAATCAGTCCAGGCAGTGCAAGCATTCCCCTAGCATCCCTAATCAATTAGGTACTAGGGATGCTAGGGGAATGCCTGCACTTTATTCGGAACTGTTACCTGTCATTTTCATCATGTTAATTTATTCCTTCGTAAAAAATTTTTGAAATGTTTAGGAGTAAAAAAACACTGGTGCACAACATATGGACAATTGCATTGAAGAAGCAGGAAAATGTGTGTATATAAATAGTTCTTATAATAGGTTGGTAAATTCCATAAACCAGGAGTAAAGTCTCAAATAATAAAAAGTAATTTTGGTGGCAGCCATCCCCAGAGTGTGTCCAAGACTCTGTAAGAAATGACAGAACAGGAAGGGAGAGGGAGGCACACCTAAGTGTAGTATTAATGACTAGGGGTGGGCTGAACACCCCCCTGTTCGGTTTGCAGCAGAACATGCAAACAGGCAAAAAATTTGTTCGAACGCGCGAATACCGTTAAAGTCTATGGGAGACGAACGTGCAAAATCAAAAGTGCTAATTTTTAGGGTTAATATGCAAGTTATTGTCATAAAAAGTGTTTGGAGACCTGGGTCCTGCCCCAGGGGAAATGTATCAATGCAAAAAAAGTTTTAAAAACAGACATTTTTTCAGGAGCAGTGATTTTAATAATGCTTAAAGTGAAACAATAAAAGTGAAATATTCCTTTAAATTTTGTACCTGGGGGGTGTCTATAATAAGCCTGTAAAGTGGCGCATGTTTCCCGTGTTTAGAACAGTCCCTGCACAAAATGACATTTCTAAAGGAAAAAAAAGTCATTTAAAAGTACTAGCTGTAGCGCCGGCAACTATAAGAGCCCTTTCACACTGGGGCGGTTTGCAGGCGCTATTGCGCTAATAATAGCGCCTGCAAACTGACCCGAAAGTGCCGCTACTTTGTATCCAGTGTGAAAGCCCTGAGGGCTTTCACACTGGAGCGGTGCGCTAGCAGGACGGGAAAAAAAGTCCTGCTAGCAGCATCTTCGGAGCGGTGAAGGAGCGGAGTGTATACCACTCCTTCACCGCTCCTGCCCATTGAAATCAATGGGACGGCGCGGCTATACCGCCGGCAAAGCGCCTCTGCAGAGGTGCTTTGCGGTGGTTTTTAACCCTTTCTCAGCCGCTAGCGGGGGGTAAAACTGCCCCGCTAGTGGACGAATACCGACGGTAAAACGCTGCTAATAATAGCGGCGTTTTACCACCGCCACCGCCCCCGCCCCAGTGTGAAAGGGCCTAAATGAACTGCAATACTCATAAAAGTCATTAAAAAAAAAGGGCCTGGGGTTCCCCCACAGTGCATTACCAGGCCCTTTGGGTCTGGTATAAATATTAAATGGAACCCCGAACCAAAATGTAAAAAAAAAATGCGTGGGGGTCCCCCAAAATTCCATACAAGGTCCTTAAGGTCTGGTATGGATATTAAGGGGAACCCCGGGCCAAATTTTTTTTTAAAAATGGCGTGGAGGTCCCCCTCAAAATCCATACCAGACCCTTCAGGTCTGGTATGGATTTTAAGGGGAACCCCATGCCAAAGTTTTAAAAAAATGGCGTCGGAGTCCCCCTAAAAATCCATACCAGACCCTTATCTGAGCATGCAACCTGGCAGGCTGCAGGAAAAGAGGGGGGATGAGAGAGTGCCCCCCCTCCTGAACCATACCAGGCCACATGCCCTCAACTTGGGGAGGATGTCCCCATGTTGATGGGGACAAGGGCCTCATCCCCACAACCCTTGCCCGGTGGATGTGGGGGTATGCGGGCGGGGGGCTTATCAGAATCTGGAAGCACCCTTTAACAAGGGGACCCCTAGATCCCAGCCCGCCCTGTGTGAAATGGTAATGGGGTACAGATGTACCCCTACCATTTCACAAAAAAAGTGTCAAAAATGTTTAAAAAGACAAGAGACGGTTTTTGACAATTCCTTTATGAATTTCTTCTTCTTTCCCCGCTTCTTCTTCCATCTTCTTCTGGTCAGCATTCAGTTTTATTCCTCCATCTTATTCTTCCCCCGCTTCTTCCTCTTCTTCCTCCGTTCCCATGCTCCTTCCTTTGGTCTTCTCGTCAACATCTTCTTCTGGCTTCTTCTTCCCTGCTTTGTTCTTCGGATGATCCACATCCATGGGAGGTTCCCATTGTGTGATGCTTCTGTTCTTCTGACAGTTTTTATATAACTGAGGGTGGGGCCACCCAGTGACTCCGCCCCCCCTCTGACACACAGGGACTTCCCTATGGTTTTCCCTGTGGTATCAGAGGGGGGCAGGGTCACCAGTTACGTTATTTTTCCTCATATCTTGTACGTGAAATTCATCTTGTGCAATAAACTGTGTCATTAATACTACACTTAGGTGTGCCTCCCTCTCCCTTCCTTTTCTGTTGTTTTTTGAAACTTTGCCCTTGCCTGGTCTGAAGTTACTAAAGGGGAGCAATGTAAGTAATTGGCACATATAAGCTACAGCTAGGGTCACTAAACGCGTTGGGGTATGAAGACATCAGTACCAGTGTTAATACAGTGTGATGATATAGTGGTTACCAAGGGTAACTGTCAGGGGCATGTCAGCAGTCGTCGGGTGAATCTGCGTGCACGTAGGTCCTCAAGGATCATTTCCAAGCATATTCAGCCAAAATCCCCACCAGGGGGCGCCGGAGCGCTCCCGCGAATGCCCGTACGCGCGTTCGCGGGTGCGCGCGCGCGCCCGTGCGCGCGCCCGTTCGCGCTAGCGCCGTTTGGCGCCAAAGGGCCTTTAAAAGGGTGACAGGTGCTCATGTTAGCTGCTGTTCGTCTGCAGCTCTGCACCTGAAAGTTCCTGAATCTGCCTGCTTGTTGTTTGATATTGACCCGGCTACGTCTGACCATTCTCCAGTCTCCTATCCGACCCGGCTTGTCTGACCTTGTTTCTTCTGCTACCCGTTGCTGAACTCCTGCCTGTCTGACTACCCTTGGATCATCCCTCCTGTTGATATCCTGCCTGATCTCCTGCCAAATACGGACTGTCTGACCTTGCTTGCCTGTGTCCTGTCACGCTGCTCCAGCCTGCCTGTTTGCATCCAGCTGCTGTCTACGCATCCGGCTACCAGCCTACCTACCGGCCTGCACCAGTTACCTGCATCCACAGCTCAGCCATCCCTGAGGGACTTCATTCCAGTTCCGGTGTCTGCTTCTGCTGGAACCCGCATCAGGCCCTCCTACCCACTGTGCTCAGGAGACCACTGTTCCCACTTCCAGCGGCTCCTGAACCAGCGCTTAAGAGAGGTCTCCTTCTACCAGTCAGGCTCAACTACCAGGTACATTACAGTACGAACAGCCATGACTGAGCCTGCAGGAGAGACCTCTCCCATTCAGGAGATCTGTACACACTTGGCGGCCCTCACCCAAGCAGTAAAGACTCTACAAGACAGTTATAACAGACTGGAAGGGCAAGTGTTAAACCTCAGTGGTTCCGGTGGTGTGGCCGCTGCACCCGCAGCTGCTCCAGTACAGGCTGCTGCATCACCCTCAGTGGTCATGCTCCCACCAGAACCAAGAGTACCTGTTCCTGACAAGTTTTCCGGTGACCGAACTAAGTTTGTGGCCTTCCGCAGCGCTTGTCAACTTTACTTTGGACTACAGCCACGGACTTTTTCTTTGGAAGCCACCAAAGTGGGGTTTGTTGTATCCCTCCTGCAGGGGGAACCCCAGACCTGGGCCCATCGCTTGATTGAATCCAACGCCATACAGGTTCAGACCCTACCTGCCTTTTTTGAAGCCATGGCCCAGCTTTATGAGGATCCTCAGCGGGCTGCCACCGCTGAGGCAGCTTTGATCGCGCTCCAGCAAGGCCGTAGACCGGCCGAGGACTATGTCATGGACTTTCGACGCTGGAGCGCGGATACTCAATGGAATAATGCAGCCCTACGCCACCAGTTCCGCATGGGGTTATCTGAGGGTCTTAAGGATGAGCTTGCCCGAGTAGGAATGCCTGACACCTTAGAAGAGCTCATTACCATCACTATCCAGATTGACCGACGCCTTCGTGAGCGCCGCTCTGAACGATCTGCCCAACAAACTCGGCCTATGTGGATGACTGCCAGAGCCCCGCTGCCTGCCTCTCGGTATCTACCTTCTGCCGGGTCAAGTCCAATCAACCAGGCAACTGATGCCCCTGAACCCATGCAACTTGGACTTATGCGTACCACTCTGACCCCTGAAGAACGGGCACGCAGGCGCCAACTAAACCTTTGCCTTTATTGTGGCGGAACGGGCTACTACGTGAACAACTGCCCAGTGAAGATCCGTAAGTGTTTTTCTTCAGCTCCAACCAGTTTGTCTGCTTTAACAGCCAATGCCACTCAACTTGTGCTCCCTCTCTCATTACAGCTCCAGGGAAGAACAATTCAAGTCAACGCCATTGTTGATTCCGGGGCATGTAGCTGTTTTGTTGACTCCACCTTTGCCACACAGCAAGAACTTCCGCTAAAAGACAAGACACATAGACTTTCAATTTTTCTGGCCGATGGGTCCCGTATAAAGTCCGGGCAGGTCTCTCAAGAAACCCTTCCACTATCTGCTATCTGTTCATCCCAGCACCGAGAGATCTTAATCTTGGACGTCATCTCATCACCTCTTTTCCCAATCATTTTGGGTATGCCCTGGCTTCAAGCCCACAATCCTCTTGTTAATTGGGCCACGGGCGAGATCAAGTTTCAGTCACCCTATTGTCAAAGACATTGCCTACCTGAACCTGTTAATCCTGCTACTACCCTACTATGTATGGACACTGACCCAGATCTGCTTCAAAACGTACCAGAGGTCTATCAGGACTTTGCAGATGTTTTCAGCAAGAAGGGAGCAGATTCCCTGCCACCCCATCGCCCCTATGACTGTCCAATTGAATTGCTTCCTGGAGCTGAGATCCCTTTTGGGCGCATCTTTCCTCTGTCCGAAAAGGAACAAGAGGCGCTCAAGGTTTACATCAATGAAAATCTAGAGAAAGGCTTCATTCGACAGTCCACTTCACCAGCAGGAGCGGGAATATTTTTTGTCTCCAAGAAAGATCATACGCTCCGCCCTTGCGTGGATTATCGGGAATTAAACAAGGTTACGGTCAAGAACCGTTATCCGTTGCCCCTAATACCAGAACTGTTTCAAAAATTACGGACCGCCATTATCTTCACCAAATTAGACCTGAGAGGGGCCTATAACCTGGTCCGCATTCGGGCCGGGGATGAATGGAAGACGGCTTTCCGGACCCGTTTCGGGCACTACGAATATTTGGTCATGCCCTTCGGCCTTTGCAATGCTCCTGCCACATTTCAGCATCTGGTCAACGATGTGTTTAAAGACTTCCTGGACATCTTCTTAATTGTTTACCTGGACGATATCCTTATCTTCTCCAGCTCACTTGAGCAACACAGGGAACATGTCCGTAAAGTCCTAGCACGACTCCGCTTGCACAGATTGTACGCCAAAGCGGAGAAGTGCGAATTTGAACAAAAGAGATCCAGTTTCTGGGGTTGGTCATCTCCCCAACCGGTATTAAAATGGATCCCCAGAAAGTGTCTGCTGTATTAGAATGGCCAGCACCCATGGACAAGAAAGGTGTACAACGCTTTGTTGGCTTTGCAAACTTTTACAGGAAGTTTATCAGGGGGTTCTCTGCCATCATCTCCCCTATTACACAGCTAACCAAGCAGAATCTTCGTTTCCACTGGAACCAGGAGGCCCAGGAGGCCTTTGAAGAATTAAAAAGGTGTTTCACGTCAGCTCCGATTCTTAGCCATCCAGACCCATCTTTGCCTTTTATTCTAGAGGTTGATGCTTCCGAAGTAGCTGTGGGTGCTATTATTTCCCAACGTCAGGGCAACAAAGATCTGATGCATCCTGTTGGGTACTTCTCTAGAAAACTTTCGCCAGCTGAGCGGAACTATGATGTGGGGGATCGGGAGTTACTTGCCATCAAGACTGCCTTGGAAGAATGGAGATACTTGCTTGAAGGTGCAGTCCATCCAGTACTGATTTATACAGATCACAAAAATCTGGAGTATCTAAGATCTGCTAAAAGACTAAAACCCAGACAGGCCCGTTGGGCCCTATTTTTCACACGATTTTGCTTCCACATCACCTACCGGCCGGGATCCAAGAATACAAAACCAGACGCTTTGTCACGCATGTTTGATAATCCTAAGGACTCTTCTGTCCCTGACACTATTTTGCCGGCAAACAGTTTTCTTCTCCTTCAGACAGATTTGCTATCCATGATTAGAGAAGCATCCCCAGAACCTTCAAGTCTTCAGGAGTCTTTCTTAACACCTCGAGATGGACTATTATGGAGGGGAAGTCAAATCTTCGTGCCAGAGAACGTTAGAGTCAAGGTACTGACGCTTTTGCATGACCATCCACTTGCAGGACATTTTGGGGTCCGTAAGACCCTTGAGCTGGTGCAGCGCACCTTTTGGTGGCCTAACTTAAAGGAATTTTGCAAGAAATATGTCAACTCCTGCTCTGTCTGCATCCAGAACAAAACCCCCAGGAACAGAGCGTGGGGTCTACTAAGACCATTGCCTATACCAGATAGGCCCTGGAGAATGATAGCAATGGACTTTATAGTCGAACTGCCACATTCGGAGGGGTGTTCGGCGATCTTTGTGGTCGTCGACCGGCTATCCAAAATGGCCCACTTTGTGCCCCTAAAAGGAACACCTTCTGCTGTAGAGACAGCCCGTGTGTTCATTAAGGAAATCGTTAGATTACACGGGATTCCCGCAAATATAGTGTCTGATAGGGGGGTGCAGTTTACTTCACGTTTTTGGAGAGCCCTTTGTGAAAGCTTGAAGATTGAACTAGCCCTGTCCTCAGCATACCATCCCCAAACAAATGGGCAAACTGAAAGGACAAATCAAACTCTGGAGCAATACATTAGGTGTTTTACATCTTTTGTGCAAGATGATTGGGTATCCTTGCTGCCACTTGCAGAATTTGCGTACAATAACGCCAGTCACTCTGCCACCGGTCAATCTCCTTTCTTTGCCAATTATGGGTTTCATGCATCTTTTTTACCAGATTGTCTTTCAGAATCTTCAGTTCCAGCGGTCCAGGACACAGTGCAGTTCTTCAGTCGTAATAATCGGATCTTGCAGGAGGCGGTATCCAAAGCGCAAGCGGATAATAAGAGGTTCTTTGATGAGAAAAGAAGGGGAGATCTAAACCTCCAACCTGGCGACAAGGTATGGCTGTCCACTAATAATATCAGATTGTCATGTCCTTCCAAGAAACTTGCCCCAAAATTTATTGGACCTTTCCCTGTGAAAAGGAAAATTAACGAAGTATCGTATGAATTATGCTTACCTGATTCACTTAAGATACATCCTGTATTTCACGTATCACTCTTAAAGCCTGCTGTAGATGATCCTTTTCCTGATAGGGGCACCAGGGTCCCTGAACCAGTTCTGGTGGACGGCAATGAAGAATATGAAGTGGAATCCATCCTTGACTGCAGGAAGAGGTCTGGGCAAGTACAGTTTTTAATTAAGTGGAAAGGGTATGGTCCGGAGAACAACTCATGGGAACCTGACTGTAATATTCATGCCAAACGTTTAATTCATGCATACTTCTCTACCCATCCTGAAAAAAAGGCGCATCTGGGCATCCGGAGGCTGCCCGTTGGGGGGGGGCAATGTCAGGGGCATGTCAGCAGTCGTCGGGTGAATCTGCGTGCACGTAGGTCCTCAAGGATCATTTCCAAGCATATTCAGCCAAAATCCCCACCAGGGGGCGCCGGAGCGCTCCCGCGAATGCCCGTACGCGCGTTCGCGCGTTCGCGGGTGCGCGCGCGCGCCCGTGCGCGCGCCCGTTCGCGCTAGCGCCGTTTGGCGCCAAAGGGCCTTTAAAAGGGTGACAGGTGCTCATGTTAGCTGCTGTTCGTCTGCAGCTCTGCACCTGAAAGTTCCTGAATCTGCCTGCTTGTTGTTTGATATTGACCCGGCTACGTCTGACCATTCTCCAGTCTCCTATCCGACCCGGCTTGTCTGACCTTGTTTCTTCTGCTACCCGTTGCTGAACTCCTGCCTGTCTGACTACCCTTGGATCATCCCTCCTGTTGATATCCTGCCTGATCTCCTGCCAAATACGGACTGTCTGACCTTGCTTGCCTGTGTCCTGTCACGCTGCTCCAGCCTGCCTGTTTGCATCCAGCTGCTGTCTACGCATCCGGCTACCAGCCTACCTACCGGCCTGCACCAGTTACCTGCATCCACAGCTCAGCCATCCCTGAGGGACTTCATTCCAGTTCCGGTGTCTGCTTCTGCTGGAACCCGCATCAGGCCCTCCTACCCATTGTGCTCAGGAGACCACTGTTCCCACTTCCAGCGGCTCCTGAACCAGCGCTTAAGAGAGGTCTCCTTCTACCAGTCAGGCTCAACTACCAGGTACATTACAGTAACAAAGGTTTGTCTAGCAGCCTTTTATTAAGTGTGTATATGTGGCAGGTGAGGTAGCCTCTAGCAGCAAGGGAGATGTTGTTGGAACTCCTTTGACAGCAATCTGTCTCCCACATCAATGGGAGCAGACAATCTATCACCCACAGCAATGTGAGCAGATCTGCAATGTCGAGGCCCTCATCCTGTACACAGGTACGGAAGAGAAATAGTTAAGTGCAGTCAAGTGCATACATGGAGTCCATAATAGGTGCACCCAACACCATTACTGGAATTGAGGTAGCAGTGATGTGCTGGACAGCTGGAGATGGACATTAGCTCTGCGTGTCCCTCCTAAACGCACAAGAAAACGAGGTGATGCTTACTATATTAAGAGATTTTACTAGAGTTCATTCATTTTTGTTATGTACCGAGTCGTGAGTGTGGCTCAAGTATAGGTATCCCATGTGTATGGCAGTGACTCTGTACAAAGTGCCTAGTGTAGCCCAGAAGAACTCACCCCTGGGTAGGCCTCTCATATGACCCTTGCTTGGCGCCCAACAAGAAGGGAAATATGGAGGATGTGATGACAACCCTGTCACCTTGAACTAACCTACATGTATATTTGTGAACTAGGGGCTGCAAATTGTAAGCTCCTTGAGGGAAGGAACTAATGTGAGTGTACAATATATATGTAAACGCTGCAAATATTGTCAGCTCAAATATAAGTACTTGTAATAAATAAGAAATAAATAGACCCAGAGGCATTCATGAAAAATAAGCCACTAGTTGAATGTTTTGTTTTTGTTAACACGCATGGGAAAACTGTGAATAACCACTTACTGGCTGCTCACTGTAGCTTTACTGGTCCAGTGCAGTCTGACTGCACAGAATCACGTATATATACAGTATACATGATTACGCTCTTCTGGGTAGGCGCGCACAGAATGGCGCTCCATTTATGCTGTGATTAGTCACAGCACAAGTCGATCAGTGGGTGCTGGCCCATGCATGACTGCCGGAACCCACTGATCAGCAAGGAGGAAGATAGAACAGAGGTCTGTCTATGTAAATAATACAGAACTCTGTCCTGTCAGCAGGGATGTGCTGGTTTTTGATTCCCTGCAAGGCAGGAAATAAAAACCAGCACATCCCTTAGTGAAAGCACCTCACAGTACACAAATAAACACTGGTTATGCACACATTTATTACTTTGATCACCCCAGATGTTTAACCCCTTCCCAGTCAGTGTCATTAGTACAGTGACAGTGTATATTTTTAGCACTGATCACTGTTTTAGTGTCACTGGTTCCAACAAAGTGCCAAAAGTATCAGCTACTGTCAGATTGTCTGCTGCAATATTGCAGTCCCACTATAAGTTGCTGATCACTGCCATTACTTGTATAAAAAAAATTCCAATATATATTCCATAGCTCAATATATGCTTATTGAATTTTTTTTTTACCAAAGATATGTAGCTGAATACATATTGGCCTAACTTTATAAAGAACTTAGCTTTTTAACTTTTTTTATATGTTTTATAGCAGAAAGTAAAAAATATTGTTCATTTTTCAAAATTGTAGGCCATTTTTTTGTTTATAGCGCAAAAAATAAAGTGGTGATCAAATACCACCAAAAGAAAGCTCTATTTGTGGGGAAAAAATTATATAAATTTAATTAATTTATTTTCGTTTTTGAGTGCATGAAAATTAATCTTTAATTCAATAAGCATCCACCAAAGACAGATTGGCTTCACAGTTTCAGCTAACACATATAATGTACTTTAGAGACAAATTTACAACTATGAAACACAGACTGAGCCAGATGGGTTTTGTTTTTGTTCTTTTGCCCACCATCCAAATAAATTTTATTTGCAGAGGGGCATTTCTCTTCTTCACACAGAGATTATCAGGCTTCAGAACGGTAATTGTTCAAGTGGATTTGTTGCTTTTGGCCATCACACAGATCAGTGCTTTTTACATTGGGCCATAAAACCAAATAAAACAAATACATGCAAGTTTCAGGAGCCCAGTAGAACCAAAAGTGATGGGAGCTAAAATCCTGGAGCTAACTTCCTGACCTGTAATTTAACCATAAGACAGACTGATTCAGGGTGGCCATACACAGGCTTTGTCACCAAGGGATGCCTCTCCTCACCTGAACCATGTTCTGCTTGATGTGATCCTGCACCAGATGCAACACTCAAGCAAACTTCACATAATGCTTTTCCAGCATGTAAAAAAGAAACACTGCAATTGATAAATTGTGAACCTCATACTACTCTAGTAAATCCTACTGCATCCAAATCAATGCAAGTCAGGATCCAACAGTTTAGTGTTTAACTTATCAGCTCTGTATAGACACCATACAGCTGGCCGTACACATTTGATTGTACAATCTCTATTAGATTCATCAACCCAAAGTGTGTGGTCCTCTACCTAATAATCCACGTAATTTCAATGCAACCAGGCAGACCCTTACACTGTATATTTGTTTACATAAATTTCATTTATGTGAAGTGTTACATGACCACACAATCGTCAGTTAAATTAACGCAGTGCCATATAGCAAAAAAATGGCCTGTCATGAAGGGGGTAAATCTTCTGGAGGTCAAGTGGATAATTTAATTCTCAATAGTGTATGGGGAAGCAATCATCACAATTTTCACTATCATTGTCACTGCATATGTGAATTCAAATTTAATAATATGACCTAATGTCTTCAGTTACTTTAAAGTGGAACTGAGATCAAAAAGTGCAGTTTTCTGTTTTATAGAGAACATCAGGACTTGTTAAATGTGACTGAGCAGCACACTGAAAAATATACCCTTTGTCTGGAATTCCTTATGAAAAATAGCAGTGTACTTTCTGTGCTTCCGTCTTCCAATCATCTGTAGTTTAAGTTCATTGCATCATTTGCAATAAACCCCCTATAGAGTGGGTTTTTCTTCCGAGCATCAGTGCAGAGAGGGTTTTGTGCTGAACACCAATTATCTGTGATTCGGATATTTACAGTGGTATGTTATATGTTTATATAAACATAACTCATGCAATGCGGTGTTTTGTGAAAAGGAGGTGTCAGATAAAAGAGGGGGAGTCTAGGCCTCTATACTGTATATAGAAAAAATTGACAAGGTTAGCAAGGAAGTATTTCAATCTGCTGAGTCATTTCCATGCACTGATACAATATTGGAAAAAAAGGCCCTCTTTACATTCAAATGTACCTATTCTTGAGTTTCATGGACCAATGATCCAAATTGCCCTGTTCCATTGTGCCTTGTCTGTTGCAAACAAATTACAAATAGAGAATGGCTCCATCAAAATTAAAAAGACTATTTTATGAAGATACTACTAATCACAGTCAACTGGCATCTAAATGTGCTAATTATTTTATTTGGTTATTTAAATTCTGAAACAAGCAAAGTACAGCTTTATTAAAAACAATTTTCAGTAAGTAAAGAGCCTTAGGAAGCAAGTTATTTAGTGGCAGAACGTATTGACCAGAAACTAATACTGTCAGCATGTAAATTGCTAGGACCAGATGCAGTACATGAAATTGAAAAGGTCCATCTATTTATGACATAAAGATGAAGTGGTTTGGTGTAATAAATTGAAAAATTGCATCTTTTCTATCCAGGTTGATGACTCAACAGATATAACTAAGGCATGCCATCTTAAAGTATTTGTAAAATTTTAAAATGTTAGCGAAATTCGTGAAAACTTTTTTTTCTGCAAATAGTTGCCTGAAACAACCAATCAAAATGTACGGTATTTAATATTTTTATCTGAGTATCGCGAAACAGGCCTATCTTGGAAAGGATATGTTCAGATCTGTACTGATTGTCCCCTATTAATAGTTCACTTTTATCTTTTAAAAAAGGAGAATCCTAATACCGTCAAAAAACATTGCTTCTTTCATAGAGAAGTACTGATGAGAAGTTCTGAATGATGCTACAAAAGTGGATAACTTTACTAAACATATATCAGTTCACCCAAGAATGTTTAAAAAACCTTGTGAAAACCTGAACAAAGTGTGAATACTGTCATGTAAATCTCCTGCTACATACAGGAATCAGGTGGCTTAGCAGAGAAAAAGTTCTCAACCAAATGTCCGAGCTGAGAAGAATTAAAGGAGTCATTTCAAGAAAATAGTAGACAATATATTGCTGAGTGCTTTGGAGATGCCTACTTAACTGATATTTTTTTTTTTTGTTGGTACCGTATAACAGGAACGGCAGTAGTCTCAGATAGAGATTTTATACATTTTTTATTACAAAAATATGTATAAAAGAATTATACAGGTATAATTTCAAAACCAAGCATGACAATCAAGAGACGTTGGCTCTATAGTCATATATTGTGACATCTTATTACAGTACTACCATATGTGTATTGCTTTCTCTACATGTTTTGCGGATGAAGTCTACTGCTTCTTCAGGAGCTTTTTAGTACATATATACATATGCAATGCTTTTAGAGCGATTATCATATGACTAATATAAATAAAGCGAGAACATACATTAATCATATAATACGTATTCAGTTTCATATAAAACAAGATGAAGATACAGATACATCATATATCTGCTGTGGAAACCCTATGGGTGAATAGTTTTACCAAAAAGTGCTGCAATGCAGGCGGCTCAAGATGCTCTATAAAGCATTGCATATGTGTACTATAAAGCTCCTGAAGAAGCGGTACCTGAGACTACTGTCCTTCCTGTTATACAGTCCATCCCTAGCCTCCTCTCTCCATTCTCTGTCTAAGTCTGAACTGTTTTTGAAAACCACTTGGATTACTGTAAAAACAAAATTGACTATTATTTTCCTTCCTCTTCAACACAAGTGTATGACTGGATAAGGGATCCTTTCTCTGAGTCTTCTGCATTGCCCAAAAACTAGACTTTGAGAGAATAGGAAGCACCTAATGACTTGCAATCTGATTGTACATTTAACCGGTTCTGGACCAGCCACCACAGTTATACTGTGGCAGATTGGCCCAACTGCGCAAAACTTCGTAGCTATACGATGCCCACGCGGCCACCTGGGGGGGCGCGCGTGCTTTCCCCCTAGGTGGCTGTAACAATCAGATTCGATCTAAAACCGATCAATTCCCAGGCCCAGGCCAGTGGTATCAGACCTGGACCTGGTGATCGCTCCTGGCGAATGAGATCCTTCCCCTGCATGTGTAAGTGTAAACACAGCAGGGGAAGTTATGTCATCTCTCCCCGTGGAAGTCTTTTCGTTTCAGAGAGAGGAGAGAAGACATCTCATAGTAAGTGCACCAACACTACACTGACACCAGTACACATAGGTACACTTGCTACCCCCTGATCACCCCCCAGTTAACCCCTTCACCCCCTGCCACTGTGTCACCCAGTTCAGTCATATTTTGTTGATCACTGTACTGTTGTCTTTAGTGAAAAAATCAGTGTTAGGGACCTTAGTGCAGGCCCAGATAGGTCTAGGCACCCCCCTAACCCCCCCTAATAAAGGTTTAACCCCTTGATCACTCCCGGTCACCAATGATCACTGTTTTAGTGTCACGGGTGACGCTGGTTAGCTAGTTTATTTTTTATAGCATCAGGGCACCTGCCGTATATTACCTAAATAAACGTTTAACCCACTGATCACCTGATCGGTGATATCAGTTAGGTTTAAGTGTCAGATAGATTCTACGTCTCCCCAGGCAGCATCAGATTAGTGCCAGTAGCACTAACACCTACGCACGCAGCATACACCTCCCTTAGTAGTATAGTGTCTGAACGGATCGATATCTGATCTGATCAAATCTATACTAGCGTCCCCAGCAGTTTAGGGTTCCCAAAAACGCAGTGTTTGCGGGATCAGCCCAGATACTTGCTAGCACCTGCGTTTAGCCCCTCTGCCCAGCCCAGCCCATCCCACCCAAGTGCAGTATCAATTGAGGTCACTTACAAAACACACATAACTGCAGCATTCGCAGAGTCAGGCCTGATCCCTGCAAATGCTAATGCCCTGTACCCACGATTGGACATTGATCAGACATTCCAAAGACAAAATCTGTCGGATTTTTTCTGACGGATTTTGGGCCAAACTTGTCTTGCATACACACGGTCGCACAAAGTTGACGGAAAATCCAATCGTTCTGAATGCGGTGAGGTTAAACAAGTACGTCGGGACTATAAACAGGGCAGTAGTCAATAGCTTTCGTCTCTTAATTTATTCTGAGAATGTGTGGCACTTTGTGCGTCGGATTTGTGTACACACGATCAAAATTTAAACAATCAGATTTTGTTGTCGGGAAATTTTATATCCTGCTCTCAAACTTTGTGTGTTGGAAATTCCAACGGAAAAAGTCCGATGGAGCCCACACACGATCAGAATTTCTGACAGCACAATCCGATCGCACTTTTTCCGTTGGAAAATCCCACCATGTGTACAGGGCATAACAGTTTTTTTTGTAGCATTTGAAACAGTCGCTGACAGTCAGGAGCTCTTTTTCCTGTGAGTCTAACTACTGTACCAGTAGTCACCGCTAATCCCAAGTTAACCCTTGCCAGAGATTGGAGACCTGTTACGGTCTTGCAGCCTTGTTTACTCCTGATCAAGTGGTCTGTGTTGATGAGTCCTTGATTAAGTTTTCTGGCCGCTTGTCTATCAAACAGTATCTTCCCACCAAGCATGCCAGATATGGGGTCAAGATGTATAAGCTCTGTGACAGGGCAACAGGCTATACATATAGTTTTATGGTTTACGAGGGAAGAGATGGTCACGTAGAGCCAGAGAACTGCCCAGACTACATAGGGAGCACTGGTAAGATTGTGTGCCACTTGGTGTCACTCTTATTCGGAAAGGGGTACCACTTGTACATGGATAATTATTACACGAGCGTGCCACTTTTTAGTCACTTTTTTGATTATGGAATTGGTGCATGTGGCACCGTGCAATCTAATCGTCAGGGCTTTCCCCTGGTGTTGTGGAGAAAGCCATCTGTGTCCATGGATACAACCTTAATATGGGAGGGGTGGACCTCAACGACCAGTTGTCGGGGCCGTACCTAATTGCTCGTAAGGCTAGACGCTGGTACAAAAAAAGTGTCTGTATACTTATTTCAATTGGCTCTGCTGAACGCTTTTGTGCTATACAAAGCTTCAGGACGGAATGGATCATTCCTCAAATTCCAGGAAGAGATTGTCACAGCCCTTCTGTTTCCAGACGATGCAATGGCCCACCTTCCCAACGCAAATGCAGTAAGCCAGCTGCATGAGAGACATTTACGTATGTCCTCCCTGGTACCCCTACCCAAAAAACACCCCAAAGAAGATGTTGTGTCTGCAGAAAATGCGGATTTAGGCGTGACACTTGCTTTTATTGTGCCTTCTGTCCTGACCAACCTGGTCTCTGTATAGGTGACTGTTTCAAATGCTACCACACACTATTGGAGTATTAGCATAGGGTACAGCACTACACAGTCCTAGAGCACACTAACACAGGGTCTCAATAGATGTGATGGCCATCCCATTTTGAGAGACCCTAATCTGCAACGTGAGTTTACAGTTTTTATAAAAGTGAAAAAAAGTGAAAAAAAAACACACACACAAAAACACAAAAAAATATAAAATAAAAAAGTCAAAAATAGCTGTGGTTTTATTTTTCTTCTCTCTCTCTCTATTGTTTTCCCTCTCTATGTTTGCTCTGTACTGTCAACTCTATTGTTCGCTCACTATTGTTCTATATCTATTGTTCTCTCTCTGTTTTATTTTTACTATGTTTTATTGTATTTGCTTTGCAGGTATGTTATACTGTAATGCTACTTTGTTTTATTGTTAACCATCATTTGCTTAGCAGGTACACCATTCACCTGCAGCACGGGTTTATTTATTCTGACAGCAACAGCGTTTGCTCCCACGATACGTAAAGCCGTGACTCCAGCGCTATCGGAGGTGATTTCACCACCACAGTTAAAAAAAGGGCATATATGCCAAAGCATTGGGGCAGGGGTGGAGGAGCGATTTGCTCCTAACATTAGGGGCGGATTGCCCCCATGCTTTGGCATATATTTTTTAGGCACAGATTGCAATGTTTTATTTTTACTATGTTTTATTGTGTTTGGTTTGCAGGTATGGTAATTCTTACTGTTATACTGTAATGTTACTTTGTTTTATTGTTAACCATCATTTGCTTAGCAGGTACGCCATTCAGCTGCAGCCCTGATTTATGTATCTTGACAGCAACAGCGTTTGCTCCCACGATACATAAAGCTGTGACTCCAGCACTGTCGGTGGTGATTTCACCACCGCAGTTAAAAAAAAGAGCATATATGCCAAAGCATGTGGGTAGGGGTGGAGGAGTGATTTGCTCCTAACATTAGGGGAGGATTGCCACCATGCTTCGGCGTATATTTTTTAGGCACAGTCTTACTGTTATACTGTAATGTTACTTTGTTTTATTGTTAACCATCATTTGCTTAGCAGGTACGCCATTCAGCTGCAGCACTGATTTATTTATCTTGACAGCAACAGCATTTGCTCCCATGATACATAAATCAGTGACTCCAGCGCTGTAGGAGGTGATTTCACCACCACAGTTAAAAAAAAAATGGTGCATGTATGCCCATTATTAGAAGTGGGTGGATGAAGGGCGGTATTCTAATGGTGGGCATAGCCACCGATCAATCTCTTTATTTGGTTCAGCCCACAGGCTGCATGAAAAAAAGAACATTACAATGTATGCCCAACAAGGACCAGCAACGTACTGGTATGTTACTGGACTTTGAGTGGTTATACCAGAATGATGCCTGCAGGTTTAGGTATCATCTTGCTATCATTCTTTTCAGCCAGCGATCGGCTTTCATGTAAAAGCAATCCTAGCAGCTAATTAGCTTCTAGACTGCTTTTACAAGCAGTGGGAGGGAACATCCCCCCTCCCACCATCTTCCATGGTTTTCTCGGGCTCTTCTGTTCCAACAGGGAACCCAAGAATGCAGCCGGTGGTTCCACCAGCTGACAATAGAGTTGATCAGAGACCAGAATGGCTCCAATCATCTCTATGGCCTAAGAAACCGGAAGCTATGAGCATTTCATGACTTAGGTTTCGCCGGATATAGACAGCACCATTGGGAAATTTTATCACATCGATCTTGGTGTGGTCAGATGCTTTGAGGGCAGAGGAGAAAACTAGGGTCTAATAGATCCCATTTTTTTTTAAAAAGAGTACCTGTCACTAACTGTTGCTATCATAGGGGATATTTACATTCCCTGAGATAACAAAAATGATAAAAAAAGGAACAGTTTAAAATAAAATAAAACAGCAAAATAAACAGTGAAAAAAAAAAGCACCACTGTCCCCCCCTTGCTCACACACAAAGGCGGACGCAAGCCTCGGTCTGGTGTCATATGTAAACAGCAATTGCACCATGCATGTGTCAGATCGCAGACAGTAATTTTAGCAAGGCGGTGCTTGGATTTCGGGGTCCTGTACGTGGCTAGGCTCCCAAAAAGTCTCCCACATGTGGTATCCCCATACTCAGGAGAAGAAGCAGAATGTATTTTGGGGTGTAATTCCACATATAACCATGGCATGTGTGAGCAATACATCATTTAGTGACAACTTTGTGTAATTTTTTTTTTTTGTCATTTTTCAATCGCTCGTGACAACATATTTAATAGGCTCAACAAGCCTCTCAGCAATTTCCTTGGGGTGTCTACTTTCCAAAATTGGGTCATTTGGTCATTTGGGGGGGGGTTGTACTGCCCTGCAATTTTAGCACCTCAAGAAATGAGATAGGCAGTCATAAGCTAAAAGCTACGTAAATTCCAGAAATTGTACCTTAGTTTGAAGACGCTGTAACTTTTGCGCAAACCAATAAATATACACTTGACATTTTTTTTTACCAAAGACATGTGGCTGAATACATTTTGGTCTAAATGTATGACTAAAATTGAGTTTATTGGATTTTTCTTCTAACAAAAAGTAGAAAATATAATTTTTTTTCAAAATTTTTAGTCATTTTCCGTTTATATCGCAAAAAATAAAAAATCGCAGAGGCATTAAAATACCATCAAAAGAAATCTCTATTTGTGGGAAAAAAAGGACACAAATTTTGTTTGGGTACAACATTGCATGACCGCGCAATTACCAGTTAAAGCAGTGCCAAATTGTAAAATGTGCCCTGGTCATTGAGCAGCCTAATCTTGCGGTTAAGGTATGATTTACCGATTTGTGTCTGGACAAATTCTGGATTTCTGTGAAAGAAGAGTATCTTGCTCTTCATAGCAAAGCAGTTGGCATTTTTCTGCAGTTTTTTACTTCTTACATGTGTAGGCAAGCTTTTTCATGCTCAACAAGAAGGCATGAGCTCAAGGTTTGTTCTAAACACAAGTTTGGTCCGAACTTTGGTTGTTTGGGGTACCAAGATACCACCCCCATGTGAATTAGTAAACACTCCTATTCACTCACACAAAATGTAAACATTAATTAGATACACTAACACAGTTTTTAATCCTTTATTTAAAAAAAAGCATGTCCCATGATGTTCATCAATCGTCATGTGCCAATATTTTGTCAGCAATGTCATACTCAGCACCCCTTTGTTTACATGGCTGGGTGGAGCTTTCAGATTTCTAGAAGCTCCTCTGCCCATGGACCACCACAACCACTCGGGGTTGTGGGGAAGAGGTCCTTGTCCTCATCAACATGGGGACAAGATGCTTTGCCAGGGTCCCCCCCACTGGCAAGGTGCCCATCCAAGTTTAGGGCCTGTGGCCTAGTATGATTTAGAAGGGGGGACCTCACAGTTTTCCTTCCCCCTTTCCTGACCTGCCAGGCTTCATGATTAAATAAGGGTCTAGCATAGATTTTTGCGAGGAAAGAAATCCCTGACCATTAATTTATAAACAGAAGTAAAGCAGCCACTGTTCTCATTTGCTGACAATTTAAAAAAGATTTTTTTTTTTTTTTTACGAATCATACTTACCTAGGTGCATGCAGCATTGGTCCCATAAGAGAATAATGTATTGCTTTGCTCTATAAATTTTTAGGGTTAGGTGGGTGGGAGGCTCCAGGTGCCCAATATTTTTGCCCACATGGGGTATTGCTGGACTATGGCATTGTTATTGATGCATGGATTGAGATGGGCTTCAGCACACTCCACAATATTATTGGATTTTTCTGTTTTTTAAAAAAAAAATTTATAGTTATTTTATATGTATATTAAGATAGAATATTCTACAAAGCCATATGTGACGTTGGTAACTTTACTAAGCTACACTGACTGAGGTTTTTTGCACGTATTTTTTAAAAATATGGTAGAGACATGGTATGAACTATGTTTTGAAGTGGGTGTTGGTATTGAATTGTAACTCTGTTTGTGTATTGTTAAAAAAAGGTATGACCTCTTAGCCGCGCACTCTGGAATCAACAAAATAAATGAATTAAATAATTAAAGTGAGCAGCCCGTAGTGTAACTATGAAGTCAAAATGTGAAATGGAAATTAATACATTTTATACCGTGCTGCAATAAAACCAAATCATGTGATATAAATTACTCATATAAACATATGCATGAGACAAATTATATAAATCAACTTTGTAAATACAACAATAAACTTATAATGATAAAATCCATGAACCACCACCAAACGATTCCTAAATCCAGTGCACAGTGAAAATACAATTCTGTGAAAGAGAAAGGTGCAAAGCTCCACCAATCTAGACCAACATCCTACTCACCGGATGGATCTGACACCCATGACAGGTGTCAAATAAACAGAGCGTGTATATCGCAATATCCCCACCAAATACAGATGTCTTTCCCCAACGATGTGGCCCAACAAGATTTGTAGATCAGAAAAAGAAAGAGAAGCTCCACATAGTGTAGCTTGTAGCCGTTTATTTGAAAAATGTACTCATTCCATTAGGAACACATAAAATGGAGCCGGTATGCCAAGTTGCACTCCACCTGCGCTTCAACCAAAATGGCGGAAGTGACGTATAACGCACGTAATTCGGCGCATTTCCTCAGCACGTCTGACGTCCTCAGGGGTCATGTGATCAGGCACGTCACCTCCTCCGCACTAATTTATACAGTCAAGGGTGAATTGGATATCCAATCCATTCCAATCATCACCAACAGCTCCAAATATGGAGCCAAGCATTTACATTATCATTGTTATTATTTTCTTATGGTATCCATTCATATGCGCCTTCTAGTGGTGTTTTTCAGGTGATGAACTAAAACCAAAGAAACGAAAAAACTAAACAACAGAGGGAATTCCAATCTGAGTGATATCTTGTGGATGAATTAGATACTGCCTTTATCATTCCAAATTGAATATAAGATGGAATATAAATTATAAAAAAATACAAGATTCTTTAAAAAATTCCAAAAAATTCTTTCTATATCTATTTGTGCAAATAATTGGAACTCCATCGTAACTAGAAGTTTGAAATGTAGCAATTCAACATAATACCAACAGGATATAAAGTATTCAACTTATAAATCCATTCTGTTTCGTTTATGGATGCTTTTTGTATCATACTCCCCCCCCCCAAAAAAAAAAAATGTGTAACTCCCTCAACTGGAGGTGGTACTAGCTGAGAGTGTCCACAACTTTAACCACTTAAGGACCAGCCTCGTTTTGGATTTTAGGTGATTACATGTTTAAAACAGGTTTTTTGCTAGAAAATTACTTAGAACCCCCAAACATTATATATGGTTTTTCTTCTATCACCCTAGAGATTAAAATGGCGGTCGTTGCAATACTTTTTTTCGCACCGTATTTGCGCAGCAATCTTAAAAGCGCACTTTTTTTGGAAAAAATTCACTTTTTTGAATAAAAAAATAAGACAACAGTAAAGTTAGCCCAATTTTTTTTATATTGTGAAATATGTTACGCCAAGTAAATTGATACCCAACATGTCACGCTTGAAAATTGCGCCCGCTCATGGAATGGCGTCAAACTTTTACCCTCAAAAATCTCTATAGGCGATGTTTAAAAAATTCCACAGGTTGCATATTTTGTGGTACAGAGGAGGTCTAGGGCTGGAATTATTGCTCTCACTCTACCGGTCACGGCAATACCTCACATGTGTGGTTTTACCACCGTTTTCATATGCGGGCGCTACCCGCATATGCGTTTGCTTCTGCGCGTGAGCTCGTCGGGACGGGGGGTTTTTACAAATTTTTTTTTTTATTCTTATTATTTATTTTACATTATTTTATGTATTTTTACACTGTTTTTTTTTTAAATTGTGTCACTTTTATTCCTATTACAAGGAATGTAAACATCCCTTGTAATAGAAAAAAGCATGACAGGACCTCTTAAATATGAGATCTGGGGTCAAAAAGACCCCAGATCTCATATTTACACTACAATGAAATTAAAAAAAAAAAAGTCATTTAAAAAAAATGACATTTGAAAAAATGTGCCTTTTAAGAGGCATGGACGGAAGTGAAGTTTTGACGTCGCTTCCGCCCAGCAATGTCATGGAGACGAGTGGGCTCCATCTTAGCCTCACTCGTCTCCAGGCACAGGACAGAGACAGATGCGATCGCCTCCGCCGCTACCGACGCCTCCGGTAAGTGGCGGAGGGCACCGGATCGCAGCGGGAGGGGGGGCCCCTCTCCCGCCACCGATAAAAGTGATCTTACGGCGAATCCGCCACAGGGACCACTTTTATATGAAAGCCGGCCGCCGCATGAAAACAGGGATACCAGGGTTATGGCAGCTAGCTGCTGCCATAACAACGATATCCCCGTTCTAAGTTTGGACATACATCGTCGTGCGGAGGTCGGTAAGTGGTTAAAAAATGTTTAGATGTCTTCTTCAGGAAGCAATATCACACACACACATACACACACCTACTGTGGGTTGAAACAGGTGGACTTACTGTATCTCTTTTCCTTACAAACTATGTAACTATTTGTGTAGCTTACTTTATTGGGAGCTATTTGTTTAGTCTGTTTAGTTATCAATTGTCACTTCTAGTGATAGAGAAATTTTATTAGCAGGATTGAGCTAGCCAAGAAGTCATGTGTAGCTTTTGCCTAATGAAGTGATGGCCAGCAAGCAGCAATCATCTACAGCATATACACTATATTAGCAAAAGCATTGGGACGCCTGCCTTTACAAACACATGAACTTTAATCTAATGCATCCCAGGCCTAGTCCATAGGGTTCAATATTCAGTTGGCCTACCCTTTGCAGCTATAACAGCTTAAACTCTTCTGGGAAGGCTGCCCACAAGGTTTAGGAGAGCGTCTATGGGAATTTTTGACCATTCTACCAGAAGCTCATTAGTGAGGACAGACACTGATGTTAAACGAGAAGGCCTGGTTTGCAGTTTCCACTCTAATGATCCCAAAGGTGTTCTATCAGGTTGACGTCAGGACTCTGTGCAGGCCAGTCAAGTTCCGCCATCCCAGACTTGCTCATCAATGTCTTTATGGACCTTGCTTTGTGCACTGGTCCAAATCATTTGGTGGAGGGGGGATTATGGTGGGGTTGTCTGAATATTATCTATTAGATTTTCATTTTTTACTTTTAATCGATTTTTATTGAAAATTAAAAAAAAAAATGAATACAATTACATTGTAAGGATATAAAGCATAACAATATGTGTAGGTATGGAAAAATCTTAGTGGTAGTAAACTGTGGTGGAGGTTAGGTTGTTCCATAATCTTAATAAGGCATTTAGAGTATATGGTCATAAGAATGTATGCCAATATAAATTGTTTAATATTGAGAAGCAGTGGGATTGTTATACCTTATAAATTGAATGAAAGGGGCCCAGGCTGGTATGGATGAGTGAAGAAGGGTGAAGCTCCTTTGACCCTGACTCTTTATGGTATAGAGCTCTTTGAGGCACCGTTTACATCACACAGTGAAAACAAGTGTTTTCACTGTGTGATCTTGTGGAGTGATTTGCACATGATTTATAATCGTGGCTAGCCTATTCCCCTGAATGGTCTGTCCCACACATATTTGTCCCCTGAAAATAAGCACCTGCCTCACGCAATTTTGAAAGGCCCAGTTTGCCATAATTTCGGCATGATCCTGTAGTGTGACAATCACAGCAGAATTGCATTGTGTTTGGGGTGCCATTAAGGAATAATAGCACCAAACACACATTGTGCATTGTGCAGCTATCTCTATGTGATTTGGAATTGGGAAGTGTGAATGGAGCCATAATCCCAAGGCTGAAAAACACTCAAAAAATAAGCTAAATTAAAACAGGTATTTCAGTCACCCCACATGACCCTTTGTGTGGAGTAAGGAAAATGTTTTTTTTAGCCAGCTGTGTGTAATGAGCATGTACATGTATGGATAATGTGCTCTAAGTGCTGCTTTTTACAACTCTGAATTATTTACTTTAGCAACAAAGCTCTTTTTTTCTATCTGGCAAATTGTTTCTGTTTTGGTTCATACTTAATTTTGAATTAAAAAATGTGACTATTGAACAAATGGTTTCAGCAAGTATCACAGGTGACCTGTATATTTAAAAATAGAAACCATCACACTTACTTATGAAGTAAAGAAAAGACAAAATAGAAAATATATCACCTTTATTTTTTCATGTTGTGGATGTATGCTATTCTGTTAAAAAATGTTTTCACCTGCATATACTCATTTTGGGTGTACTGTATTCTGGCATGCTGTACACGTACTGTACACTTTTAGGACCCCTTCACACTTTCAGTATTTTGAAAATTTATATGCAGTTTTTTGCATGTTTATGTGCATTGTGATAGGGCAGCACATTCAATTTGATTGCGCTGCCAGCACACCACAAAACAGCTTTTAATGGCTTTGATTTGTTTTTGTAATGCAGCACATTGAAATGCAGGACAGGCATGTTTACCAACTACTAAGGAAGAGGTTCAGGTTCGCAGCACAGTGGGTTAGCAGGGAATACTGTGAGGTTGAAGTTCACATTAGAATCATATATTAATCACTTCAATACAGGGCACTTATACATCTTCCTGCCAAGACCAATTTTCAGCTTTCAGCGCTGTCGCATTTTGAATGACAAATGAGCGGTAATGCTACACTGTACCCAAACTAAATTTTTCTCATTTTATTCCCACAAATAGAGCTTTCTTTTGGTGGCATTTGATCACCTCTGGGATTTTTATTTTCTGCTAAACAAATAAAAAAAAGACCGAAAATTAAAAAAAAAAAATGTTTTTTTTTGTTTCAGTTACAAAACTTTGTAAATAAGTATGTTTTCTCCTTCACTGATGAGCACTGATGGGGCTGTACTGACGGGCACTGAAAAGGCGGCACTGATGGGCACCGATGAGGTCACACCAATGAGGTTGCACTGATGAGAAGGCATTGATGGGCACTGATGATGGGCACTAATATGCGGCACTGATGGGGCACTGATAGGTGGCACTGATGGGCACTGATAGATGGCACTGATATGCGGCATGGATGGGCACTGATAGGCAGCACAGATGTTCACGGATAAGCGGCACAGATGGGCACTGATAGGTGGCACTGATGTACTGTAATGTAGGGTACTGATGGATGCCAATCAGTGCTGAACAATATTGCCTGCCAATCAGTGATGCCCATTGTGGGCACTGATTGGCATCCATTGTGGGCACTGATTGGCATCCCTGGTGGTTTAGGGTGGCATACCTGGTGGTGGGCATCCCTGGTGGTCTGGTGGCATCCCTGGTGGTCCAGTGTGGGCAACCTTGGGGGGGCTGCACTGATAATCGATCAGCACAGACCCCCCTTGTCAGAGGAGCAGCCAATCGGCTCTCCTCTACTCGTGTCTGACAGATGCGAGTGAGGAAAAGCCGATCACTGGCTCTTCCTGTTTACATCATGATCACGGCTGATCACGTGGTAAAGAGTCTCCACCTAGATCTGACACACCGCAACAATGATCATCGCAATGTGCGCCCCAGGTGGCGCGCAGCGGCTTAATATCCTGAAGATGTCATATGACGTCTGGTCAGGATATTGAAACCACTTTGCCACCATCATTTTGCTATATTATTATTATTATTATACGAGATTTATATAGCGCCAACAGTTTACGCAGCGCTTTACAATGTATAAAGGGGACAACACAATTACAGTACAGTTCAATACAAAAGGTACAGGAGGGCCCTGCTCGTAGAGCTTACATTCTAAAGGGAGGGGGTGGTGGTACAAAAGGTAATAGCTGCAAAGAATGATTTGATGGGGGTGGCTCAGGGACAGTTATGTGTGTGTAGGATAGGCTTCCCTGAATAAATGAGTTTTCAGGGATCTCCCAAAGGTGGACAGGGTAGGGGCTGATCGGACATACTGGGGCAGGGAATTCCAGAGGATGGGAGAGGCTCTGGAGAAGTCCTGAAGGCGAGCATGGGAGGAGGTAACAAGGGAGCTAGAGAGCAGGAGGTCCTGGGAGGAGCGGAGGGGGCGATTTGGGTGATATCTGCAGATGAGGTTGGTGATGTAGATGGGGGCGATGTTGTGAATGGCCTTGTATGTTATGGTTAGCATTTTGAATTTTACACGGTGGGGTAGTGGAAGCCAGTGAAGGGATTGGCAGAGAGGAGCAGCAGTCACGGATCAATTGAGGTGTATTAGTCTAGCAGCAGCATTCATAATAGACTGAAGGGGGGATAGCCTGCTTAAGGGTAGGCCATTAAGGAAAGAGTTGCAGTAGTCGAGGCGGGAAATAATCAAGGAGTGAATAAGTTGCTTTGTGGTGTCATTAGTCAGGAAGGGTCGAATTCTGGAGATGTTGCGGAGGTTAAGGCGGCAGGATTTAGCCAGTGATTGGATATGGGGGCTGAAGGAGAGGTCAGAGTCAAGGATTACACCCAGGACCCTGGCATGTGTGGAGGGACCAATGGTTGTGTTGTTGATATTAATGGTGAAGTCACAGAAGGGGGACCGTGAAGGAGGAAATATAACAAGCTCAGTTTTAGAAATATTAAGTTTGAGGAAGTGGTGTGACATCCATACCGATATGTCATTCAGCAAGTTTGAGATCCGTGAGGAGATAGTGGGGGTGAGTTGAGGAGTGGAGAGATAGATCTGTGTGTCATCGGCATAGAGGTGGTATTGGAAGTCATGGGAGGTTATCAACTGGCCCAGGGAAGAGGCATAGAGTGAGAAAAGGAGAGGCCCAAGGACGGAGCCTTGGGGTACCCCAACAGAAAGAGGAAGGGGAGCAGAGGAGATGGAGTTGTAAGTGACACTGAAAGTGCGCTGAGATAGGTAGGAGGAGAACCAGGATAATGCAGAATCATGGAGGCCAAGGGAGTGTAATTTGCTGAGGAGCAGCAGGTGGTCAACTGTGTCAAAGGCAGCAGAGAGGTCCAAAAGTATGAGTATCGAGTAGTGGCCATTGGTTTTGGCAGTTATTAGGTCATTGGTGAGTTTTAGTAAGGCAGTTTCAGTAGAATGTTGTAGGCGGAAGCCAGACTGTATGGGGTCGAGAAGGTTGTTGTCCGTGAGGTAGCGACTCATTTGGCCATGAACAAGGCGTTCGATGAGCTTGGAGGCAAACGGGAGAAGGGAGATAGGTCTTAAGTTATTCAAACAGGTGGGGTCTAGTGAGGGTTTTTTGAGTATGGGGATAACCAGTGCATGTTTGAGCGGGGAAGGAAAGGTGCCGGAGGAGAGGGAGAGGTTGAAGATGTGGGTTAGGGAGTTGAGGATAGAGTGTAAAGGTGGTCGCAGTAATTGAGAGGGGACAGGGTCCAAGGGACATGTAGTGAGGTGGGCCATGGAGAGGAGTTTATCAACTTCTTCTGTGGTAACTGGGCAAAAGGAGGAGAGTATTGAGTGTGGTGTTTGACCTGATATGTTGGGTAGGGGAGGAATTTGAATGCTGGATATCTCCTTTCGAATTGTGTTGATTTTGCTATTGAAGTGGTTGGCAATATGTTGAGTGGTAAGCAAGTTGGTGGGTGGAGGCAGTGGGGGGTGAAGTAAGGAATTAAGGGTAGAAAAGAGTTGACGAGGTTTGGATGAGAGGGTTTTGATGAGAGTGTTGTAATAGGTTTGTTTATCAGTGTGGAGGCAGGAGTTGTATTTGAGAAGGACAGATTTGTAGAGGGTAAAATCTTGCAGGGATTTAGATTTACGCCATGCTCGCTCAAGAGCACGGCTGTGTCTCTTGAGACTTCTGGTGTCGTCTGTTTGCCAGGGTTGTGGCAGATGGGGCCTGGTTCTGCGTGTAGAAAGAGGAGCAAGTACGTCTAGGGAGGATGACAACGTGGTGTTGTAGATGGAAGTGGTTAGGTCTGGGCAGGACAGGGGTGCGATTTTGTCATAAAGGCCATCAGTAGCAGAGTGAAGAAGGAAAGGTTTGAGGTTGCGAAGGTTCCTGCGGGTAGTGGTTTGTGGGTTGGCAGCATGGGGTATAGGAGACAAGGAGAGTGTGAAACGGATAAGGTTGTGATCAGAGAGAGGAAAGGGTGCATTGGAGAGATTGCAGGGAGTGCAGCGATGGGAGAATACAAGGTCGAGAGTGTTGCCGTTGGAGTGAGTGGTGGTTTGTGTCCATTGTGTTAGGTTAAAAGAGGAGGTTAGGTTGAGTGGTTTAGAAGTGGTAGCATTATTAACATTGATTGGAATGTTAAAGTCACCTAGGATGATGGCAGGCACTTCAGATGAGAGAAAATAGGGTAGCCATGCAGAGAAGTCATCCAGAAAGCGTGACACTGGTCCAGGAGGCCGATAAATGACTGTGACCCTCAGACAAGCTGAAGAGAAAAGACGAATGCAGTGCATTTTGAAAGAGCAGGTGGAAAGAGAGGGAGGTGTGGGCAGTACCTGGAAGGTGCATTGTGGGGAGAGAAGAAGTCTGACACCACCTCCTTTTCGTCCACTGGGTCTGGTGGAGTGAGTCCAGAGAAGGCCACTGTGGGACAGTGCAGCTGGAAAGGTAGTATCGAATTCCTGGAGCCAGGTTTCAGTTATAGCAAATAGATCAAGGAATTTGGAGAGGAAAAGGTCATTGACAGAAACTAGTTTGTTGAAGACTGAGCGGGCACTCCAGAGGGCACATGAAAGAGGGGGGCTGACTTGTGGAATCAGGGGAATTGGGATGAGAAGGTTGAAGTTACTAGGAGGAGGTAGATGGCCAATCTTGGCGTAGGGAATTGGGTGTGGGAGGGCCGGGGTTTGGTGCGATGTCCCCAGACATTAGGAGTAGTAGGAGGGTGAGGGTGGTAAGGCGGGAGTGGGATTTATAGGAGGGCAGATGCTGTGGTGGAATGGACGTGGTGATACTGTGTGGGCTTAGAATGAGCAGGAGGTGTAAGTGGAGTAATATTGAGTGGGCAGAAGAGAGGGAGATATGTAAAGGTTGGGGGCTGGAGAGGGGGGTAAAGACATGAGAGTTTGAGGAGAGAGGACGTTATAACAAAGATTATAGTGAGCATTTTAGAGGGTGGGGACAGGCTAATAGAAGGAAGGCTGAGGAAAGTTAGAGAATGAAGTGGAACTTCCTGCAAAATAGCTGTGGAACAATAATGTCTGTACTTACTTTTTTGTAGCAGTGCCTTAGTCAAAGTGCCCGTGTCCAAGTGCCAAACACTTGTTGCCGGCGTGACACTTTGTGCAAGGAGTGATCAGTCCAAACCCTCGCCAGCCGTCCCAAGAAACTAACTAAATTTATAGTGGGAAGGTGTGGGGGGGGGAGATTCAATATTATTCATTTAGAAGCTGATAAAACCAAGCTTGGGGGGGTGGGGTTTTACAACTGGCCTGGACAGATTGCAGTGCAAGAGGGGACAACAGAATAAGGTTAAATGTTTGATCTTGTTCAGGGCAGCAGAATACAAAATAAGTTACACTTTCAAAAACAAACAAGTATAGACAGTAGTTTCAAATTCTTAGTAAGGCAGAATTAAAGTTCAGTTAGGCAATGTAGTCCAGTGTTTAAGAGAAGAGTGGAGACTTTGCAGTTACCAGAGGGTATGAAGAGTCAGGTGGGAAATCGCAGACAGGTAGAGAGACTTTTGTGTTGCAGGGAAGATCAGTGTAGTTTCCAGAGGGTATGAAGAGTCAGGTGGGAAATTGCAGACAGGTAGAGCGACTTTTGTGCTGCAGGGAAGATCAGTGTAGTTACCTGAAAGAGTAGAGCAGAGAAGGCATGGTGAGGAGATGGTGAAGATGACAGGTGGTCTTGTTAGAAGAAGTGCCCGTGTCCAAGTGCCAAACACTTGTCGCCGGCGTGACACTTTGTGCAAGGAGTGACCAGCCTAAACCCTCACCTATATGGCGGGCGGCAAGTAGTTAAAGGACCCATAACCTGACCTTTCAAATGTGGTCAACAGGATTAGGCTTTCCCAATCCAGAGGAAGAAAAAAAAACAGCAAAGCATGAAATGGCTAAATATTCAGTCTGCAATGTAAGGGCTGGGTGAATGGTGTTGCATTTGCTGATGGGAAATATAGGTGAGTCTATCCGAGCTTTTGTCAATGGACAGATGGCTATGTTCATTATATGAGCTGATTTCAGATCACTAGATATGCAATTATGTATCGCATAGATCCTTTGGATAATGAATGTGGATGTAAGATGAGGCAGGAGACATTGGCTAGATAGCAATATCAGCAGGGTGTAGAGTTTCATTTGCCACCAATCAGATGGTAAGTGGCAATCCTTTTATACCCTGTTTTTAACCACTTGCCTACTGGGCACTTAAACCCCCCTCCTGACCGGACCAATTTTCAGCTTTCGGTGCTCTCACACTTTGAATGACAATTGCTCAGTCATGTAATACTGTACCCAAATTAAGTTTTTGTCCTTTCTTTTCATACAAATGTAACTTTCTTTTGGTGGTATTTGATCACCTCTGGGTTTTTTATTTTTGTGCTATAAAAGGAAAAAAGACCAAAAAATTTTTTAAAAAATGCATTTTTCTTAGTTTCTGTGATAAAATTTTGCAAACGATTAATTTTTCTTCATTTGGTCTGTGTGAAAGTTAGAGAGTCTACAAGCTGTGGTGCAAATCATAAAAAAATTATCACACCTGATGTACTGGTGGCCTATCTCATTTCTTGTGGCCCAAACAAGCCAGGAAAGTACAAATACCCCCCAAATGACCCCTTTTTTGAAAGTAGACATTCCAAGGTATTTAGTAAGATGCATGGTGAGGTTTTTGATGTTGTCATATTTTCCCACAATTATTTGCAAAATGGAGATTTTTTTTTCGTACAAAATTGTCATTGTAATAGGTTATTTCTCTCACATGGCATGTGTATACCACAAATGACTCCCCAAAATACATTCTGCTACTCCTCCTAAATATGGCGATACCACATGTGTGGGACTTTTTCACAGCCTAGCCACATAGAGAGGCCCAACATGCAGGGAGCACCATCAGGTGTTCTAGGAGCATAAATGACACATCTAACTTGTTGACTATCTATTACAGTTTTGAAGGCCCTGGAGCACCAACGTATAATCTATGAGGCATAATGAGTCTTTTTACTGGATAATTTTTTTCCAGAAGTTTTTGGAAAATGTGCAAATAAAATGAAAACACATTTTTTTTTTTTACACAAAGTTGTCCATTTATAAGATATTTCCAACACATAGCATGTACATAGCAACAATGACACCCCAAAATACATTCTGCTACTCCTCCTGAATATGGCAATACCACATGTTTGAGACTTCTACACAGCCTGGCCACATACAGAGGCCCAACGTTGAAATAGCACCTTCAGGCATTCTAGGAGCATAAATCACACATCTCATTTCTCTATCACTTATTACACTTTTGAAGGCCCCGGAGCACCAGGACATTGGAAATGCCCACAAAATGACCCCATTTTGAAAACCTAACACCCCAATGAATAATCTATGAGGCATAATGATATGGCGATACCACATGTGTGAGACTTTTACACAGCCTGGCCACATGCAGAGGCCCAACATGCATGGAACACCGTCAGGTGTTCTAGGGACACATAGCATGCACATACCAAGAATTTCACCCCAAAATACATTCTGCTGAGCAAAGGGTAAAAGAAAGATTACCTGTGGTTTTAGTAGCGCAGTTGTTCACAGGAGGATAGCACTGGTCCAGGCAGCAGGCAGGGGCTTGGTCAGCAAAAGCAAACACAATTGTCCAGGCAACAGGCAGGAATACTGTCCATAGTCATGCGGTCTCTGTGTGAGGAGGGAGAGCCGGCAATGAGAGATGATCTCATATGTTTACACTTGATGTCATCTCTCATTGGACACTGCGATCGAGTGCTAAATGGCCACTGTGATTGGCCATTCAGCATGATCTGTGATTGGCTGTGTCCAATTTTTTTTATTATTTGTATAATATACCTATTACTCTGTTCTTACAATTGAGTGAGCAACTTCATACTAAACAGCAAAATTAAGTTACATCTTCATATTATTAAGGTATATATACATCTTATTATTCCCTTTTATGTCTGTTTCCATGCTTTAGTAGGGATATTTACCCTATCCCTATTATGTGGAGCATTGATTACATATTGGAAAATATTTTTTAGAGATTCGTTGATGGAGTAATTGCAGGGTCCTCTGTGATCTGGTGTTTGGTTGATGCCTACACCCTCTCTCCTTCCTTTTCCAACTAGGAATCCATCCTTTGTAAGTACTTTATTGCTATGGTTAGCCTACAAACCCATGTCTTATCTATTGATTCCATGCTTATTGGCATTTTCAAAATAAATCACATGATTTTCTGATGGTTTTACTTATATTGATTAATTTATTGTTTAAAGACACTGGTTGGATTGCTCTCTTACGACACCTGGCACGTCATTTTTTGCGGGTTAGATATTAGTCCCCACATATACTATTCTCCACTTCAGTGGTTGATATTTTGAAATGAATTCTGTTACGCTCCCATGCATTCCAAATGTAAACAATACTTATGTGTCTCTCTCTGTTTTTGAACAGGATCTCTGTTCTAAGTCAAAAATATAAGGTCCTGAAGAAGCAAAGATGTGAAATGCATTGACCTCTTGACATTTGTAATAACGGAGTGTAACGAGTCCCTGCTCGCTCGGTTCCACTCTCCTGACACTCCTCTGCTGCTATAGAATCAGATTGCAGATCGCCACACTGTCATCTTCGCCGGAAATACCAGATATGGCAAGCCAGGGTGAGTCATTGAACAAATTGATGGTGCAGCTGCTTCTCACATCTCAGCCCCTGTGTACGTGACTGAAAATGCCTTTTCCTCCGCCCTGCAGGGACTAGAGGGAAGATTAGCGGCTTTAATCGCATCCTCCATTCAAATGGCTAGGAAGCATGTTAGATCCCCCTCCCCCACCTTAGACTCTTTGCAAGGGGAACAGTGGGTACAGGATGATGTGTTACCCTCAGGTGATCAGGAATAAAGACAAACCGATGATTCCTCTGTGGAGGAAACAACAGTAGATGAACCCTTTTTCAGCCTCGCAATCTGAGAATTTGCTGATACAATCTCTTACAGAGATGGTTCGTTCTACTTTCATGCTACCCCTAATGGAGTCTGCTGAAAGTTTTGTTTCTTCCTTGGATTCCTTAAAACCTTCACAGCCTTTGCATGCATTTCCTGTCCATGCATTACTAGAAAAGCTTATTTATGTTGAATGGGATCACCTGAATAAGCATTTTTTTCCTTCCAAAGAGATTCTCAGTTCTCCATCCCATGAAGGAGAAATTCACCAAAAATGGAATGTACCAGCAGTTGACGCTGCAATTTCCAGTGTGAATAAAAGTCTAACTTGTCCAGTAGACAATGCACAAATGCTTAAGGATCCAACAGATAAAAGGTTGGAATTCCTGGTAAAGTCCTCTTTTTCTTTGGCAGATGCCGTTACTCAGCCTGTAGTTGTTGCAATAGGTATCTGTCAATTCCTAAAGGACCAATTTAGACAGGCCCTTAAAGAGGTTCCTGTACAGCAAACCCGGGATTTGCCGAGTTACCAAGAGCATTATGTTTTGCCATAGACACTCACCAGGCTTCCCGCCTTGCGCTTGTGTTAGTACACATGCGTAGAATCCTGTGGTTAAAAAATTGGTCAGCCGAAGGACCATGCAAAAAGCTCCTGACTGGTTTTCCTTTTCGTGGGGATCGGCTATTTGGGGATGATTTGGACAAATACATCCAAATGATTTCCAGTTGGAAAAGTACTCTTTTGCCAGTCAAAAGAAAGAATAAACACCCTTCATTTAAGCAGACTCTTTCTCCTGCACCAGGGGCATCTGCCTTTAGGCAGTGGTGACGGCCTCCGCCGTCAGACTCTAGAGGAAGACCCCAGGGTCAGGCCCAGGCACAAAAGAAGTCCTGGGGCCTGGAAACCTGTAAAACAGAATTCTAAAGCCTTATTATGAAGGGTTGCCCCCCTCGCCAGGGTGGGGGGAAGACTTCTGCAGTTCTCAGAAGTCTGGCAGGAGGAACTTCATGACAGATGGGTCATCTCTACGGTAACTCTAGGGTACAAACCGGAATTTCGGGACTTTCCACCATCCCGTTTTCTGAGGTCAAACGTTCCCAAGAATCCAGGGAAAAGGCAATCTCTGTTTCGGGCACTAGACCAATTAATGGCTCCGGGGGTGGTCATACAAATCTCCACAGAGGAGCAAGGTTTGGGGTTTTATTCAAACCTCTTTATGGTACCAAAACCGAATGGAGATGTCAGACCCATTCTAGATCTAAAAAATCTAAATCAGTTCCTGAAGATCCACTCCTTTCGCATGGAGTCGATCAGGTCAGTGGTTTCTATCCTACAAGGAGGAGAACTTCTGGCATCTATCGACATCAGGGATGCATATCTGCATTTTCCTATATTTCCCACTCACCTAAGATTTCTGTAGTTCGAGGCAGAACAGCAGCATTTCCAGTTTGTAGCCTTGCCCTTCGGGCTAACTACAGCACCACGGGTGTTTATAAAAGTCCTGGCCCCACCTCTAGCCAGGTTAAGGGCACAGGGCATAACAGTCTTGGCGTACCTAGACAATCTATTGCTAATAGACCAGTCGGTGCTTCGTTTGGAGCAAAGCATACACATTACACCCAGTTACCTCTAAAAAGGCTGGAGTACTTGGGTCTGATCATACAGAGCCCAGAAAAAGGTGTTCTTGCCTCAGGCAAAGATCAATTCCATAAGAGAGCTGGTGCGGATTGTCAGGTCGAAAGGAGATCCCTCCATTCACCTTTGCATGAGGTTGTTAGGAAAGATGGTGGCATCATTCGAAGCGGTTCCCTATGCTCAGTTCCAATCAGAACTGTTGAAAAACAGTATCCTGTCTGCTTGGAACAAAACAATTCAAGCTTTTTTTTTTTTTCCTCAAAAAGTTTTATTGGTAGTAGGGTGGAACATACACGTATGTTGTGATACAGAAACATGTATTATGGAGTATGATGTCTAACATGACATTTCAAACAGTTGCAATTTTAGAACATTAAACAACTTGGTGTGATCCAGTGATGAGATGTATAGGGTAAGGGTTGGCTCAAGTACGTCAGGAACTACTTAGCGTCTAGGAGTCTCAAGTTTTAAGAAAAAGGCATCGGGGAAAAGTATCCAGGGGATGCACTCAAGCCCGTATTCGGGTCATGTAGATTTTTGTCTGCGTGTGTTTAAAAGGCTTAGGGGGTGAGTCACCGGTTGTAGGTGAGTGGTCAATGAGAGGGGCGTAACTTTGTTCGGCTGGGTTGGGGTATCCTGTTAGGGGCTTGTCTAATGTGGGCAGTACTTATCTCTGTGCGGTAGTGGGTTTCTGTATGCTGGTGAGTATTACTAGGTTCCTCAAGTGGGAAAAGGGGATTGGGGTAGGGGGTGGGTGTTAGAGGTGGGAAAGGGGGGAGGGGGCGGGAGAAGGAGTTAAGCAGGGAGAGGAGTAGGAAAGGGAAGGCTAGTGGGTATAGCAGCGGTTTTAGAGGGGTGTGCCGATGAGGTGGAGGGGGTGGGTATCCATCTCTCTCTCCCTCTATTTGGGGTAGCAGGTAGGTTGTTGGCTCTTTGGAATTCTGATTGTTAGGGTGGAGAAGGTCTGAGAGTAAGTGTATATGACGTTTATTTCCAGTTATGAGGTTAGTCCTAGAGTGTACTGGGATGAGTTGGTACCATTGGGCTGTCTGCAGTGATGAGGTCAGTTCAAGCTTTATGCTGCGCACACACGATTAGAAATTTGGCCAGCAAAAAACCGATGAGAGCTTTTGGTCGGAAAATACAACTGTCTGTATGCTCCATCGGACTTTTGCTGGCGGAAGTCCCGCCAGCAAAAGATTGAGAGCAGATTCTAAATTTTTCAGTCGGAAAAAGTTCCTATCCGAAAATGCAATCGCCTGTACAAATTCCAACGCGCAAAATTCCTACGCATGCTCGGAAACAATTCGACGCATGCTCAGAAGCATTGAATTTCATTTTCTCGGCTCGTCATAGTGTTGTACGTCATTGCATTCTTGACGGTCGAAAGTTCAGAGAACTTTTGTGTGACCGTGTGTATGCAAAGCAAGCTTCAGCGGAGTTCCGTCTGAAAAACCATCCAAGTTTTTTCCAACGGAAATTCCGCTCGTGTGCACACGGCATTAGACTCGCCAATGCGGCTGTCCCCAAAGGTGTTCTAGAGCCTCAGTTGGTGCTAGGTATCCAGGAATCTGCAGAAGGAAAAAACCTTCATACCAGTTGCCTAGAAAGTGGTAATGACAGATGCCAACCTTTCAGGTTGGGGAGCAGCGCTGGAAAAGACAACTGTCCAGGGACAGTGGTCCAGAACCGAAAAAGCCTTGCCCATCAACATCCTAGAGATTCACCTGTACAAATTCCAACGCGCAAAATTCCTACGCATGCTCGGAAACAATTTGACGCATGCTCGGAAGCATTGAACTTCATTTTCTCGGCTCATCATAGTGTTGTACGTCATTGCATTCTTGACGGTCGAAAGTTCAGAGAACTTTTGTGTGACCGTGTGTATGCAAAGCAAGCTTCAGTGGAGTTCCGTCTGTAAAACCATCCAAGTTTTTTCCGACGGAAATTCCGCTCGTGTGCACACGGCATTAGACTCGCCAATGCGGCTGTCCCCAAAGGTGTTCTAGAGCCTCAGTTGGTGCTAGGTATCCAGGAATCTGCAGAAGGAAAAAACCTTCATACCAGTTACCTAGAAAGTGGTAACGACAGATGCCAACCTTTCAGGTTGAGGAGCAGTGCTGGAAAAGACAACTGTCCAGGGACAGTGGTCCAGAACCGAAAAAGCCTTGCCCATCAACATCCTAGAGATTCGGGCAGCGCATCTGGCTCTGAAGCCCTGAATATTCAGGCTACGGGATTGTCCTGTCAGCAGTCTTCATTCCAGCAATAGAGAATTGGCAGGCGGACTACATGAGTCGCCAGCAGTTGTTTCTGGGGGAGTGGTCCCTTCACCCCGAAATCTTTCTGGCTATAGCTAAAAATGGGGGATCCCGGACGTAGATGTTTTGGCGTCCAGGTTTAGCATGTAGTTGGTCAACTTTATGTCAAGGACAAGGGATCCACTCACATGCGAGACAGATGCGTGGTGACCCCATGGGGTCAGTTTTCACTGAGTTAGGCTTTTTTCCCTATTCAGTTGCTGCCACGGCTTCTTCGCAGGATCAAGCTGGAAAGAAAGCCAGTAATTATTGTAGCCCCAGCATGGCCCAGAAGGTCCTGGTATGCAGAAATCATAAAGATGACGGTGGGGGATCCATGGTCCCTTCCACTACGGCCAGACCTACTCTTACAGGGGCGGATATTCCATCCTACCTTACAAACTCTAAGTCTGACAGTTTGGCTATTGAAGACCACATTCTGAAGAGACGTACCTCCCTTAATGAAGCTGACTTCCAGAGTTAGATATTATAGACTCCGGAGGGATTATGTTTCGTGGTGTGAATCCAAAGGTAGCCCCCCTTTGGAAATATAACATTGGTACAATTCTTGTTTTTTCTACAAGTACACATGAAGCTGGCCTTTAAGGGCCAAGTCTCGGCTTTATCGGTCTTATTTCAAGACCGCTTACTTTGCATTCTTTGGTCCAGGGTTTTTTAAACAAGGGGTAATGTGGCTTATTCCGTCAGTTAGACCACCCTTGAACCCTTGGGACTTGAACTTAGCTTTTTTTTGGTATTGCAAAAACAGCCCTTTGAATGGTTACAGCATACTCCCTTGGTCCTTCTGACAAGGGAAATAGTGTTTTGGATTGCTATACCCTCTGCAAAAGGGTATCGGAGTTGGCCGCTCTTTCCTGAAAAGAAGCCATATTTAATTAAGGTGGTTTTAGGTTTTCACCTAAACCAAGATATTGTCCTACCGTCAGTTTTTTCCAAAACCAGGTTCTAGGGTAGAGAACTTACTACATTGTCTTGATGTAGTGAGAGCGGTCAAGGTCTATTTAAAGACGACTGCTCAGGTCTGAAAGACTGATGTTTTATTATGCTGCCAGAGGGTCCTAGGAAGGGACAGGCAGCGTTGAAATCCATTATTGCTAAGTGGATTCGGCAAGTTATAATTCAGGCCTAACGGTTAAAATGTAATATTTTACCTTTTCATGTCAAAGTGTACTCTACTAGAGCGGTCAGTGCTTCTGGGGCAGTGCTTCACAAGCCTCCATGGCTCAGATCTGCAATACCGCAACTTGGTCTGCAGTCCATACATTCACCAGATTTTATCAAGTGGATGTAAAAAAGGGCATGAGGATATCGCCTTTGGGCGCAGTGTGCTGCAGGCAGCAGTATAGGTCCTCAAGTCTGTTGGTGCCCTACGGGTTGTGTCTCCCTCCCCTCAAAGCATTGCTATGGGACGTCCCACATAGTAATTACTATGGTGCTCTGTGTCCCATGATGTACGATAAAGAAAATAGGATTTTTATAACAGCTTACCTGTAAAATCCTTTTCTTGGAGTACATCGACACAGAGGTCCCACCCCTCTTCTTCTGGGGTATATGTATATTGCTTTGCTACAAAAACTGAGGTGTTCCTGGTATGGGAGGGGTTATATAGGGAGGCAACTTCCTGTTTAGGGTGTGCCACTGTCCATCACCTGAAGGTGGCCTATAACCCACATAGTAATTACTATGGTGCTCTGTGTCCCGTGATGTACTCCAAGAAAAGGATTTTACAGGTAAGCCGTTATAAAAATCCTATTTTCTCCCTTTTGAAATTCCCACAATCATTCTCGGTGACTTCAACATCCCTGTTAATGCTAATACTACTGCCACTTCTAAACTTCTCAGTCTAACCTCCTCTCATAAACTGAAGCAATGGATACAGGCTCCTACTCACTCTGATAGCAACATCCTCGACCTTGTATTCTCCTATCTATGCATTCTGTTCAACCTCGCCAACAATCCTTTCCAACTCTCTGATCACATCCTTATTAGTTTCGCTCTCTCCCTGCCATCCACCTCCTCTCCCTAAAACCGCCTAACAGTTACCCGTGGAAACCTTCTCTACCTCAAGCCTTTTTTTCTGTACTCTGCTACTGACCACCTTTATGACAAAATCTCATCCCTGTCCTGCCTCAACCTAGCCACTTCTGTCTACAACAGCTCACTGTCATCCTCCTTAGACAAATATAAGTGTAAAAGTAAGGGATACTCAACACTGAATCAAAGTACATGGATAGTACCCCGCTGACTCAGCCAGATAGCGGGTGGGGTTTCTGGAGCCAAGGCTACCATAAATACAAGGATATGTAACCTAAGTTCAGGGGTACAAAGGCTATCAAAGGGGCTCCAAATAGAAACACGCTGCGGCATAGGTACAAAAATGTATTAATACAAAAAAAAGGCATAGTCACCAAAAACCACATAACAACCTTCACCATACCATGATTAAAACAATCGTGACAACTTTGTCAAGCCAGCCCGGGCTCTCAGGCATACAGTCAATCACACCAATAACTAGAAATAGTGACCCATGGATAGGGATAGTCCTTACATCAAATAACACCCAACTCCAAAACACTGGAATGTCGGATGTGTCTCAAAACAATTGGAGGGAGTCAGAGGGGGTCAGAGTCTGAGGGTATGAACAGTTATGAAGAAATACTTCAATGGTGGCAGTAGTGGAGGAACAGTATCAAATTATATAAGGACATTCAAAGATGTGAGTACAGCAGACTCATAATATCACAGACACACCAGGAGGTGATCTGGATACATGGAAGGAACATGTGTGGAGGGAGCAGGAAGTAAAAGGCATCTGAGTCTTTAAGTCATCAAAGGTGAGCAATACATCAACATGACCATTAAGATTATGTGGTGTAGTGCAGGACCTCACTGTCTCAGGGATCTCAGGGATCTCACTCACAGTACGGTTGGATTCCACAATTTGTTCAGGACTATAAAGTATAACCTGTGCTCCTACAGTCAGATCTCCAAGGGTGTTAGCGGTGTCCGTGTTCCTCCATGTCCCTCCAAGCAGGTACTGTTCAGTAATCCCCCACGGTGCTAGTCAGCAGGTGCAGTGCGGAAGCTGAAACTGCATGTGTATGGCAGAGAGACCAGGTCACATGACACAGTGATGTCAATGCATTTCGCTCAGTCATGTGAGCCTTGTCAAGATACTTTTAACTCTCTAGTTCGTCCTCCACTGCTTCCACACACTAACTCACTCACTGCCCAGGAGATGGCAAATTACTTCAAAAATAAGATTGATACAATGTATGAGGAGATCTCCAATGTGCCGATACCTCCCCAACTTAACACCTCATATCCTCAGGTACAATCATTACTTCCTTCATTAGACCCTGCTACTATTGACAAGGTTGCTAAACTTTTTTTCCAATGCCCACCTAACTACATGTCCCCTGGATCCTGCTCCCCCACAAATGCTACAGTCACCCTCTGGCTCTATTCAACACTCTCTAAATCACATCTTCAATCTCTCCCTCTCTTTTGGCATCTTTCTCAACTCTCTAAAACATGCACTAGTCACCCCCATCCTTAAAAAGCTCTCACTGGACTCCACCAATCTTAACAACCTACTCCCCATCTCCTTACTCCCCTTCTCCTCCAAACACCTTGAGCGTCTGGTCTACAACCAACTGAGCAACCATTTGACTGAAAACAAACTTCTTGATCCCCTTCAATCCGGATTTTACCTTAGACGCTCCATGGAAACTTCTCTCCTTAAACTCACAAACAATCTAATAACGGCTAAAACCATTAGACAGAATTCTGTGCTACTCCTTCTGGACCTCTCTGCTGCCTTTGACACAGTGGACCACCCCCTTTTCCTCAAAAAAACTCCACTCCTTTGGTCTCCATGGCTGTACTCTCCACTGGTTCTCATCCTACCTATCCCATCACACCTTCAGTGTCACTTACAATTATACTTCCGCCTCTCCTCTTACTTTCTCCATCGAGGTCCCCCCAAGGTTCTGTTCTTGGACCTCTCCTATTCTCAATCTACACCTCCTCCCTGGGTCAGTTGATTGCTTCCTATAGCTTTCAATACCATTTCTACACTGAAATCTCTCTCTCTACCCTCAGCTTACTCCATCAGTCTCCTCACGCATCACTAATTTACTAACAGACATATCAGCCTGGATGTCACACCACTTTCTCAAACTCAATCTATCCAAAACTGAGCTCATAATATTTCTTTTCTCATGGGCCTCTTTCCCTGATTTCTCTGTCAAAATCAATGGCTCAACTATCAACCCCCCCCATGCCAAGGTCCTAGGTGTAATCCTGGACTCTGAACTATCCTTTCGGCCCCACATTCAATCACTGTCCAAAGCTTGCCACCTCAATTTCTGCAACATCTCCAAGATATGCCCCTTCCTAACCAATGACACCACATGAATGCTGCTGCCAGGCTCATCCACCTTAGTAACTGCTCAGTGTCTGCTACTCCTCTCTGCCAGTCCCTCCACTGGCTTCCACTTACCCAATAAATTTAATTCAAGATACTAACAACAACTTACAAAGCCATCCACAACTCTTCCCCCAGCTACATCACTAACCTAGTCTCAAAATACCAACAAAATCATTCTCTTCATTCCTCCCACGATCTCCTGCTCTTTAGCTCCTTTGTCACCTCTCCGATCATCTGGAACCCCCTACCAAAATCTGTCTGACTATCTCCTACTCTATCCACTTTCAGACGATCCCTGAAAACTCATCTCTTCAGAGAAGCCTATCTGGCCCCCACCTAACAACTGTACATTTATTGTCTCTATCAGCCCATCCTCCACAGTTATTACCTTTTGTATCTCTTGACCCTCCTTCTTAGATTGTAAGCTCTAACAAGCAGGGCTCTCTGATTCCTACTGTATTCAATTCTATTGTAATTGTACTGTCTGCCCTTATGTTGTAAACTGTCAGCTCTATATAAATCATGTATAATAATAATAATAATAATAATAAAACTCCCACTTTTATTTTCTTAGATTACATTACTTGATGATGAGGAGGTAAGTTGCCTTTAAATGCAGTGGAACTGATCTACTGTACATAAATTGTACCAAATATAAAATAGAAATCCATTGTATAGTACATATCCAATCCATTACTATTACCAGGATTTAACTTGTGTCTTCTTAAATGACATTGCAGATGTATGGTATACTCATTTTAATGCTTCTTGTTTCCCCCCAACCATATTCCGAAGGCAGTGGATGGTGTTCACAATTTAAGGCATAACTTTCTTGTTTTGACTATACTCAACTTAATTGTTATGCATGTATGTCCTAAAGTAAACAAAAAGATAGTATCTTCAATCATGGTAGTTTTAATGTAATAATAATAATAATTACATTTTTATACAATGCATAAAGTTGCCGCCATCATTTCCTATAGAAGAATTTTGTGGTATTTTATGAATAGCATTGTGTGTTTGAGGTCCAGCACATGTCGTGGATACTCTTGTAGTTCCACAATTTTCACATGTTATAATGATAACTTACCTATAATTTTATGTTACATATTCTGTTGGGCCCATAATGGAGACTTTCATGTTGTAAAAACTTATTTTTATTTGATAAAATCACAAATAGTAGTACAACAACAATAGTAGTTCATTACATAGTTAGTCAGGTTGAAAAAAGACACAAGTCCATCAAGTTCAAACAAAAAATAAATAAATACAATCCCATATACACAAACCTACACCCACAGTTGATCCAGGGGAAAGCAAAAAACCCCAAGCAAAGCATGAACCAATTTGCTACAGCAGGGGAATCCCCCGAGGGGCAATCATATTTTCCCTGGATCAACTTTACCTACAAATGTTAGTACCCAGTTATATTGTGTACATTTAGAAAAGAATCCAGGCCTTTTTTTAAAGCAATTGACTGAGCTTGCCAGAACCACCTCTGGAGGAAGTCTATTTCACATTTTCACAGCTAGCACCTGCGTTTTGCCCCTCGGCCCAGCCCTGCCCAGCCCACCCAAGTGCAGTATCGACCGATAACTGACACTTACAAAACACTAAGCACACAAAACTGCAGCGTTCGCAGAGTCAGGCCTGATCCCTGCGATCGCTAACAGTTTTTAGGTAGCGTTTTGATACAGTCGCTGACAGTCAGGACCTTTTTTGCCTGTGAGTCTCACTAGTGTACCCCTAAATTTAGAGCCCAAAATGGCAAATCGAAGGTACACTAGTGAAGAGGCCTACACGTTTCTGAGCATGACAGATAGTGAAGAGGAAGTCACTCATCTGTCAAGTTCAGGCTCAGAATACTAACCTGTAGAGGACAGCGGCTCCATGACAGATAGCTCTGACGACAGAGTTGTGGTCCCTGCTAGGGTCAGGCGTACCAGACCCCGAACTTCTTCTGTCCTTGAAGTGCAAGAACCGCAGGGCTCTCGTATGGAGCAGAGAAGTACTAGCGCCACTATTCCTTCTGGTGAACTGGCAAGCACCAGTGGCCTAGTACACCCTGGTCGTACATCCAGCACTGCAGTATCACGTGGTGACGTGGCGAGTCCCATAAGTGCAGTTCAAGCTGGTGAGGTGGCAAGCACTAGTAGTGTCCCGCTGCCACCAAGAAGACAAAGACAGGCCCGTCGTGCCCATAGTGCCCTTCCTGCTGCATTCGCCAATCCGAATTGGGAACCCACCACTTCTGCAGCACCCGTACTTCCCCCTTTCACTGGCCAACCCGGAATTCAGGTGGAAACAGTTGACTTTATGCCACTGGATTTTTATTCACTGTTTTTCACCGAAGATCTCTATAGATCTATTGTGGACCAAAGCAATTTATACGCTGGTCAATACATCGCCGTTAATCCCCAGTCCTCCCTTGCCAGAGATTGGAGACCAATTACGGTCTCCGAATTTAAGACCTTTCTGAGCCTTTCCCTCCTCAAGGGGTTGAATAAAAAGAGTAAGTTGCGGTCATATTGGTCCACTGACCCAATTTACCATTCGCCCTGTTCTCTGCTTCCATGGCCAGGGCACGATACGAGCAGATTTTGCGGTTCATGCACTTCAACGACAATGAACTCTGTCGTCCTCGTGGAGACCCTGCATACGATCGGCTCTACAAAATTTGGCCCCTCGTAAACCACTTCATCCAACGTTTTGCAGACTTGTTTACCCCCCATCAAGTTGTCTGCGTTGATGAGTCCCTAATTAAATTTTCTGGCCGTTTGTCATTCAAACAGTACCTTCCCAGCAAGCGTGCCAGATACGGGGTCAAGATGTATAAGCTCTGTGACAGGGCCACAGGCTATAAATGTAGTTTTATGGTTTACGAGGGCAAAGATAGTCATGTAGAGCCGACAAACTGCCCTGACTACATAGGAAGCGCTGGCAAGATAGTGTGGGACTTGGTGTCACCCTTATTCGGAAAGGGGTACCACTTGTACGTGGACAATTATTATATGAGCGTGCCACTTTTTAGTCACTTGTTTGATCATCAGATTGGAGCATGTGGCACCGTGCGACCTAATTGCCGGGGCTTTCCCCAGCGGCTTGTAGATTCCCGTCTTAGGCTGGGGGAGAGAGCCTGCTTGAAGTATAATAATTTGCTCGCTATGAAGTGGAGGGATAAGAAGAATGTTTTCGTTCTCACCTCCCTTCATGCAGACATGACGACCCAAATTCCTACGGCGACTGGTGTTGTGGAGAAACCTGTCTGTGTCCACGAATATAACCTTAATATGGGAGGGGTGGACCTCAACGACCAGTTGTTGGCGCCATACCTAGTTGCCCGTAAGGCCAGACGCTGGTACAAAAAAGTGTCTGTTTATTTATTTCAATTGGCTTTGCTGAACGCTCATGTGCTATACAGAGCTTCAGGACGGACTGGATCCTTCCTTAAATTCCAGGAAGAGATCGTCAGAGCCCTTCTGTTTCCAGACGGTGCTCTACCTCACCTTCCCCAACCAAATGCAGTAGGCCGGCTGCATGAGAGGCATTTTCCTTATGCCATCCCGAGTACCCCTACCCAACGAGCCCCCCAAAAAAGATGTTGTGTCTGCAGCAAGCGCGGATTTAGGCGTGACACCCGGTGTTATTGTCCCTCCTGTCCTGGCAATCCTGGTCTTTGCATGGGTGAATATTTTGAACGCTACCATACACTAGTTGAGTATTAGCGTAGGGTTCAGCACTGCCATTGCATTTTGAGAGACCCAAACCTGGAACCAGTTACAAAAGTTAAAAGTTACTAAAAAAAGTGTAAAAAAAAAAAAAAAAAAACACAAAAAAATAAAAAATAAAAAAACCAAAAATAGTTGTTGTTTTATTGTTCTCTCTCTCTCTATTCTCTCTCTATTGTTCTGCTCTTTTTTACTCTAGTCTATTCTGCAATGTTTTATTGTTATTATGTTTTACCATGTTTGCTTTTCAGATATGCAATTTTTTTTTATACTTTACTGTTTACTGTGTTTTGTTGGTAACCATTTTATTGTTTTCAGGTACACCATTCAGTTGCAGCGCGGATTTATTTATCTTGACAGCAACAGCGTTTGCTCCCACGATATATAAAGCCGTGACTCCAGCGCTGTCGGAGGTGATTTCACCACCACAGTTACATACTTCAGCATATATGCCGAAGCTTGGGGGCAGCAGTGGATGGAGGAGCGATTTGCTCCTGCCTTTTGCGGGAGGATGCCCCCATGCTTCGGCATATATATATTTTAGGCACAGGTTGCGTTAAATGTTTTATTTTTTACTACATTTTTTTTTGTATTTGCTTTGCAGGTATGTTAAGTCTCACTGTTATACTGTAATGTTACTTTGTTTTATTGTTAACCATCATTTGCTTAGCAGGTACGCCATTCAGTTGCAGCGCGGATTTATTTATCTTGACAGCAACAGCGTTTGCTCCCACGATATATAATGCCGTGACTCCAGTGCTGTCGGAGGTGATTTCACCACCACAGTTACATACTTCAGCATATATGCCGAAGCGTGGGGGCAGCAGTGGGTGGTGGAGCGATTTGCTCCTGCCTTTTGCGGGAGGATGCCCCCATGCTTCGGCATATATATATTTTAGGCACAGGTTGCGTTAAATGTTTTATTTTTTACTATGTTTTTTTTTGTATTTGCTTTGCAGGTATGGTAAGTCTTACTGTTATACTGTAATGTTACTTTGTTTTATTGTTTACCATCATTTGCTTAGCAGGTACGCCATTCAGTTGCAGCGCGGATTTATTTATCTTGTCAGCAACAGCGTTTGCTCCCACGATATATAAAGCCGTGACTCCAGCGCTGTCGGAGGTGATTTCACCACCACAGTTACATACTTCAGCATATATGCCGAAGCGTGGGGGCAGCAGTGGGTGGAGGAGCGATTTGCTCCTGCCTTTTGTGGGAGGATGCCCCCATGCTTCGGCATATATAATGGTGCATGTATGCCCATCATTAGAAGTGGGTGGATGAAGGGAGGTATTCTAATGGTGGGCATACCCACCGATCAATATCTTTTTTTCGTTCAGCCCACAGGCTGCATGAAAAAAAAGTTTACAATACATGCCCAACAAGGACCAGCAACGTACTGGTATGTTGCTGGACTTTGAGTGGTTATACTAGAATGATGCCTGCAGGTTTAGGTATCATCTTGGTATCATTCTTTTCAGCCAGCGGTCGGCTTTCATGTAAAAGCAATCCTAGCAGCTAATTAGCCTCTAGACTGCTTTTGCAAGCAGTGGGAGGGAATGCCCCCCCCACCGTCTTCCATGTTTTTCTCTGGCTCTCCTGTCCCAACAGGGAACCTGAAAATGCAGCCGGTGATTCAGCCAGCTGACCATAGAGCTGATCAGAGACCAGAATGGCTCCAAACATCTCTATGGCCTAAGAAACCGGAAGCTATGAGCATTTCATGACTTAGATTTCGCCGGATGTAAACAGCGCCTTTGGGAAATTGGGAAAGCATTTTATCACACCGATCTTGGTGTGGTCAGATGCTTTGAGGGCAGAGGAGAGATCTAGGGTCTAATAGACCCCAATTTTTTTTTAAAAGAGTACCTGTCACTACCTATTGCTATCATATGGGATATTTACATTCCCTGAGATAACAAAAAAATTAAAAAAAATAAAAATAAAAATGAAAGGAACAGTTTAAAAATAAGATAAAAAAGCAAAAAAATAATAAAGGAAAAAAAAAAAAAGCACCCCTGTCCCCCCCTGCTCTCGCGCAAAGGCGAATGCAAGCGTCAGTCTGGCGTCAAATGTAAACAGCAATTGCACCATGCATGTGAGGTATCACCGCGAAGGTCAGATCGAGGGCAGTAATTTTAGCAGTAGACCTCCTCTGTAAATCTAAAGTGGTAACCTGTAAAGGCTTTTAAAGGCTTTTAAAAATGTATTTATTTTGTCGCCACTGCACGTTTGTGTACAATTTTAAAGCATGTCATGTTTGGTATCCATGTACTCGGCCTAAGATCATCTTTTTTATTTCATCAAACATTTGGGCAATATAGTGTGTTTTAGTGCAGTAAAATTTTAAAAAGTGTGTTTTTTCCCCAAAAAATGCGTTTGAAAAATCGCTGCGCAAATACTGTGTGAAAAAAAAAATGAAACACCCACCATATTAATCTGTAGGGCATTTGCTTTAAAAAAATATATAATGTTTGGGGGTTCAAAGTAATTTTCTTGCAAAAAAAATAATTGTTTCATGTAATCAAAAAGTGTCAGAAAGGGCTTTGTCTTCAAGTGGTTAGAAGAGTGGGTGATGTGTGACATAAGCTTCTAAATGTTGTGCATAAAATTCCAGGACAGTTCAAACCCCCTCAAATGACCCCATTTTGGAAAGTAGACACCCCAAGCTATTTGCTGAGAGGCATGTCGAGTCCATGGAATATTTTATATTGTGACACAAGTTGCGGGAAAGAGACAAATTTTTTTTTTTTTTGCACAAAGTTGTCACTAAATGATATATTGCTCAAACATGCCATGGGAATATGTGAAATTACACCCCAAAATACATTCTGTTGCTTCTCCTGAGTATGGGGATACCACATGTGTGGGACTTTTTGGGAGCCTAGCCGCGCACGGGACCCCGAAAACCAAGCACCGCCTTCAGGCTTTCTAGGGGCGTAAATTTTTGATTTCACTCTTCACTGCCTATCACAGTTTCGGAGGCCATGGAATGCCCAGATGGCACAACCCACCCCCAATTGACCCCATTTTGCAAAATAGACACCCCAAGCTATTTGCTGAGAGGTATAGTGAGTATTTTGCAGACCTCACTTTTTGTCACAAACTTTTGAAAATTGAAAAAAGAAAAAAAAATACATTTTTCTTGTCTTTCTTCATTTTCAAAAACAAATGAGAGCTGCAAAATACTCACCATGCCTCTCAGCAAATAGCTTGGGGTGTCTACTTTCCAAAATGGGGTCATTTGGGGGGGGGTTTGTGCCATCTGGGCTTTTTATGGCCTTCAAAACTGTGATAGGTAGTGAGGAGTGAAATCAAAAAATTATGCCCTTAGAAATCCTGAAGGTGGTGCTTGGATTTCGGGGCCCCGTACGCGGCTAGGCTCCCAAAAAGTCCTAAACATGTGGTATCCCCATACTCAGGAGAAGCAGCAGAATGTATTTTGGGGTGTAATTCCACATAGGCCCATGGCATGTTTGAGCAATATATCATTTAGTGACAACTTTTTGCAAAAAAAAAAAAAGTGTTACTTTCCCGCAACTTGTGTCAAAATATAAAATATTCCATGGACTCAACATGCCTCTCAGCAAATAGCTTGGGGTGTCTACTTTCCAAAATGGGGTCATTTGGGGGGGTTTTGTGCCTTCTTGGCATTTTATGGCCTTCAAAACTGTGATAAGTAGTGAAATCAAAAATTTACGCCCTTAGAAATCATGAAGGAGGTGCTTGGTTTTCGGGGCCCCGTACGCGGCTAGGCTCCCAAAAAGTCCCACACATGTGGTATCCCCATACTCATGAGAAGCAGCTAAATGTATTTTGGGTGCAATTCCACATATGCCCATGGCCTGTGTGAGCAATATATCATTTAGTGACAACTTTGTGCAAAAAAAAAAAAAAATTGTCACTTTCCCGCAACTTGTGTCAAAAAATAAAATATTCCATGGACTCAACATGCCTCTCAGCAAATAGCTTGGGGTGTCTACTTTCCAAAATGGGGTCATTTGGGGGGGGGGTTGTGCCATCTGGGCATTTTATGGTCTTCAAAACTGTGATAGGTAGTGAGGAGTGATATCAAAAATTTATGCCCTTAGAAATCCTGAAGGCGGTGATTGGTTTTCGGGGCCCCGTACGCGGCTAGGCCCCCAAAAAGTCCCACACATGTGGTATCCCCATACTCAGGAGAAGCAGCTGAATGTATTTTGGGGTGCAATTCCGCATAGGCCCATGACCTGTGTGAGCAATATATCATTTAGTGACAACTTTTTGTAAATATTTTTTTTTGTCATTATTCAATCACTTGGAACAAAAAAAATAAATATTCAATGGGTTCAACATGCCTCTCAGCAATTTCCTTGGGGTGTCTACTTTCCAAAATGGGGTCATTTGTGGGGGTTTTGTACTGCCCTGCCATTTTAGCACCTCAAGAAATGACATAGGCAGTCATAAACTAAAAGCTGTGTAAATTCCAGAAAATGTAGCCTAGTTTGTAGACGCTATAACTTTTGCGCAAACCAATAAATATACACTTATTGACATTTTTTTTACCAAAGACATGTGGCCGAATACATTTTGGCCTAAATGTATGACTAAAATTGAGTTTATTGGATTTTTTTTATAACAAAAATTAGAAAATATCATTTTTTTTCAAAATTTTCGGTCTTTTTCCGTTTATAGCGCAAAAAAAAAAAACCGCAGAGGTGATCAAATACCATCAAAAGAAATCTCTATTTGTGGGAAGAAAAGGAAGCAAATTTCGTTTGGGTACAGCATTGCATGACCGCGCAATTAGCAGTTAAAGCGACGCAGTGCCAAATTGGAAAAAGACCTCTGGTCCTTAGGCAGCATAATGGTCCGGGGCTCAAGTGGTTAAAAAGTAAGGGTCCCAGCACTGAACCTTGGGGTAAACCACTGATAACCTTTTACCATTATACGAGTCATTAACCACTACTCTCTGAATTCTGTCTTTTAGCCAGTTTTCTATCACTTTACAAATTGATCTTTCCAAGCCTGTAGACTTTACCTTACACATGAGCTGTGTGTGGGGAACTGTGTCAAATGCTTTTGCAAAATCCAGATATACCACATCCACAGCTACCCCTCTGTCCAAGGTTTTACTTACCTCCTCATAAAAAGAAATCAGGTTTGTTTGACAACTTCTGTCTGTCATGAATCCATGCTGTCTGTTGCTTGAAATATTTTTTTTCCAACAAGAACTCGTCTATGTGGTCTTTTATTAAACTCTCCAGTATCTTCCTGACTATAGAAGTTAAACTAACAGATCTATAGTTACTTGGTAAAGACTTTCCCTTTTTAAATATGGGCACCACATTGGACCTGCGCCAATCCAGTGGTACCATTCCGTTATTAACGAGTTCCTAAAAATTAGAAACAATGGTCTTAAAATGACAGAGCTCAGTACTTTTAGGATCTGTCAGTGGATGCCATCTGGTGCAGGTGCTTTATCCACCTTTATTCTGCCTAAATATTTCTGGACCATATCCCTTTTGCGCCATTGTGGATCATTTGGGGCTGTGTCAATAACACCCCCATTATGGACATGAGCTCCCATATGCTCCTTTGTATACACAGAGCTGAAGAATTATTTAAAAAATTTGCCTTCTCTTTTCCCCAGTCACCCACTCTAGATTATTCTGTAAAGGGCCTACATGCTCAGACCTGACCTTTTTATTATTAATATATTTGAAGAATTTTTGGGGGTTTGTCCTACTATCTTTTGAAATCTGTCATTCGTTTTGAATTTTTGCGTCCTTGATTTCCTTTTTACATATTCTGCTACATCCTTTGTGACATTTAAACGACAATAGCGTTCCTTCAATTTTATATTTTTTAAAAGCTCTTTTTTATTATTTATAGCCATTTTAACTTTGGCCGTGAGCCACATAGGTTTTGTTTTTAGCCTTTTAAACTTATTACCTATGGGGACAAACTTTGCAGTGAGTTTACATACAGTGACTTTGAAGAATTCCCATTTCTGTTCTGTGTCCATTGATGCCAATATTCCCTCCCAGTCTAAGTCCTGGAGAGCAGCCTTCATCCTTGGAAAATTTGGTCTCTTAAAGTTAAATGTATTTATCTTACCGTATGTGTTTGTTGCTTACAGCTAACATTAAATGAAATCATGTTATGATCACTGCTACCCAGATGCTCTTTTATATGAATATTGGTAAACAGCCCTTCATGGTTTGAGATTACCAGGTCCAGCAGAGCATCATTCCTAGTCGGGGCCTCAATAAACTGAACCATAAAATTGTCTTGTAATAGGTTTATACATTTTTGCCATTTAACTGTCCCAGCAGTGCATTACATTACAGTCAATTTCCGGGTAGTTAAAATCCCCCATTGTTATCACTGTTCCAGCCCTTGCAGCCCTTTCCATTTGTGCGAGTCTCTACCTCCTTACTAACAGTTAAGAACATTATCAACCCTATTAGAAATGTCATCATTCTTATCTGCAAAATTAACAACGTTACCCATACTTTGGTAAAAATGTATGCCCCTAACACTTAGAAAATAGGCTTTCTCAAAACTTTCCTCAAATCTGTCAACAAAATTAGAAATAGAAAACTGTTCATAGAATGGGATTGCAATATAGTTGGAGACGCTGCCATGGACTCTTCTTCCAAGAATAGGTTGTCTTCCATTTTTCTCTATACATCTCAATGCATGTTACTTACACAAGTCTTATGCCAACACAGATCGGAGAATTACTATACTTAATTTAAGTAAGTCATGCACTTACTCTAGAATAGACCTCTTCTTAACTGACGGTCTTTCCAAAACATCTTCTCCATGATAGGAGTTATGTTGTAGTCTGATCACGCCCCTAGTTCTATCACTGTGGAGGACCATCATCCTAAAGCTTGTCTAACCTTTGGAGACTCAACACTGCCCTCCTATTGGACCATTTTATTGTCTAACAGGTTACAGAAGCTCATCATAACTTTTTCGTAACTAATGACCAACCCGGGATAAAGCACTTTTCCCTCTGGAATACATACAAAGCATATATAGTGGGGACGTAAAGTATTCAGACCCCCTTAAATTTTTCACTCTTTGTTATATTTGAGCCATTCGCTAAAATCATTTAAGTTCATTTTTTCCTCATTAATGTACACACAGCACCCCATATTGACAGAAAAACACAGAATTTTTGACATTTTTGCAGATTTATTAAAAAAGAAAAACTGAAATATCACATGGTCTTAAGTATTCCGACCCTTTGCTGTGACACTCATATATTTAACTCAGGTGCTGTCCATTTCTTCTGATCATCCTTGAGATGGTTCTACACATTAATTTGTGTCCAGCTGTGTTTGATTATACTGATTGGACTTGATTAAGAAAGCCACACACCTGTCTATATAAGACCTTACAGCTCACAGTGCATGTCAGAGCAAATGAGAATCATGAGGTCAAAGGAACTGCCTGAAGAGCTCAGAGACAGAATTGTGGCAAGGCACACATCTGGCCAAGGTTACAAAAAATTTCTGCTGCACTTAAGGTTCCTAAGAGCACAGTGGCCTCCATAATCCTTAAATGGAAGACATTTGGGATGAACAGAACCCTTCCTAGAGCTGGCCATCCAGGCCAAACTGAGCTATCGGGGGGAGAAGAGCCTTGGTGAGAGAGGTAAAGAAGAACCCAAAGATCACTGTAGCTCCAGAGATGCAGTCGGGAGATGGGAGAAAGTTGTAGAAAGTCAACCATCACTGCAGCCCTCCACCAGTCGGGGCTTTATGGCAGAGTGGCCCGACGGAAGCCTCTCCTCAGTGCAAGACACATGAAAGCCCACATGGAGTTTGCTAAAAAAACACCTTAAGGACTCCAAGATGGTGAGAAATAAGATTCGCTGGTCTGATGAGACCAGGATAGAACTTTTTGGCCTTAATTCTAAGCAGTATGTGTGGAGAAAATCAGGTACTGCTCACCACTCTGCCAATACAGTCCCAACAGTAAAACATGGTGGTGGTAGCATCATGCCGTGGGGGTGTTTTTCAGCTGCAGGGACAGGATGACTGGTTACAATTGAGGGAAAGATGAATGCGGCCAAGTACAGGCATATCCTGGACGAAAACTACTCCAGAGTGCTCAGGACCTCAGACTGGGCCGAAGGTTTACCTTCCAACAAGACAATGACCCTAAGCACACAGCTAAAATAGTGAAGGAGTGGCTTCTCAACAACTCCGTGACTGTTCTTGAATGGCCCAGCCAGAGCCCTGACTTAAACCCAATTGAGCATCTCTGGAGAGACCTAAAAATGGCTGTCCACCAACGTTTACCAATCCAACCTGACAGGACTGGAGAGGATCTGCAAGGAGGAATGGCAGAAGATCCCCAAATCCAGGTGTGAAAAACTTGTTGCATCCTTCCCAAAAAGACTCATGGCTGTATTAGATCAAAAGGGTGCTTCTACAAAATACTGAGCAAAGGGTCTGAATACTTAGGACTGTGTGATATTTCAGGTTTTCTTTTTTAATAAATCTGAAAAAATGTCAACAATTCTGTGTTTTTCTGTCAATATGCGGTGCTGTGTGTACATTAATGAGGAAAAAAATGAACTTAAATGATTTTAGCAAATGGCTGCAATATAACAAAGAGTGAAAAATTTAAGAGGGTCTGAATACTTTCCGTCCTCACTGTATACACGGTGCATCGCTAAAAATGAGTTCATATGCAACGAGACAAAGAACCCAGCAGATTGATAGCCTTATACAGTCTATTCAAAGCAAATAGCAACAAAATAAATTGAATCCATCTGATTACCTGTCCTCCATTAGAAAAGACAGACACCAACCACGTCACCTGCCACCAATATGAACTTACTTTAAAATAGTCTAAAGCCCATTTTTTATGACCTCAGCATCACAGCCAAAGCTATGTTAGTTACAAAACTCCAAACCCAACAGAATAAACAGAAAATAGCAGCTGTTGTCCACCCCAACACTGGAACCAAACTGGTTTGGGCTTCTCACACAATCACTTATTTAGGCATACACACATCAAGCTCCACTACCCACCTCTTTGAGCTTAACCCCAAACCTTTCCATGCTTCCTTACCACTTAAATTATAAAAGCTACAATCCCGCAAACTCACCATAGTAGGCAGCTTTAAAAATGATAATACTCCCGAGCTGCTCTACTTATTTACAACTGTTTTGATTCCAATACCAGCCTCTTAATTTACATCAATACAGCATCTTTTCACACAATCTTTATGGGGAAAAAACCCTCATAGATATACCCTCTCTATCATGACTAGACATACCGTATATACTCGAGTATAAGCTGAGTTTTTCAGCACATTTTTTTGTGCTGAAAATGCCCCCCTTGGCTTATACTCGAATCCCCCCAGCGCTGTCCCCATCTGCAGCCTTATTATCTCCCGGCACTGTGATATATTCAGTCTAATCAGGGTGGCCGTGCAGTGCCCTGCCTCTTCCTTGTCCTCGTCTGTGATAGGCTGAACACTGACTCAGTGCTGGGAAACTGAGTCAGTGTTCCGTCATGGATGAGAACGAGGAGGGGCTTTGGTACACTGCATGGCCGCCGACTAGACTGAATATTTCACAGTGCCGGGAGATAATAAGGCAGAATGGGCACAGCACCGGGATCAGGTACACGAGGCAGGGAGATGGGCACAGTGAGGCTGAGGCGCAGCTTCCATAATAGCATAACCTGAATATTTTAATGTATATCTATGGATTCCAACAAGTACAAGTGAAAGCTGAAGGCCATTTATTATCTAATATGCAATCTTTATAAGATGTGACATTATACTATGTGCAGATGGACACAATGAGGCTGAGGCATGCAGATGGGCACAGTGAGGCTGAGGCATGCAGATGGGCACAGTGAGGCTGAGGCATGCAGATGGGCACTGTGAAGCTGCAAATGGACACAGTGAGGCTGCAGATGTGCATTGTTGACCCTCTTTTCCACCTACAGTAGCTGCTGCATTTTCACCCTAGGCTTATACTCGAGTCAATACATTTTCCCAGTTTTTGTGGTAAAAGTAGGTGCCTCGGCTTATATTCGGGTCGGCTTATACTCAAGTATATATGATGCATTTAATGGGGGTATGGGAGTTCCTAATATTTTCTCTTATTATAGAGCAACAGTATTAGACCAACGTTGCCACTGGTGGAACCCTGACTCGAACAAGATTTGGTCACTGATGGAAGCATCCCTCTTTAAAGATAACAATCTCAAACTAACTTTACTAGCTCTTAGAATAGGGCTTTTCCTAAACTGGATTATCCAACAATTACAACATTATATAAAATGTGGGCCAAAGTTTCTCCTTAATCCGCAAATCCTTACCTACCAAAAATTCCCACTACCTATAAATATTCTATTCTACTTTATACTTGACCTAAACCTTAACTACTGGATATGCAAAGGTATTACCCTAATAAAGGACCTATTCGCAAAACACATCCTTAAATCCTTTAAAATACAAAGTGAAGAATTTAACCTTTCTACCTCATCATATTTTTCTTACTATTCAAATTTTTTTTCTTACTATTCAAACAAATTTTCTTAGTATTCAAACCTTTCTGCACAAAAACCCACTCTTCCCACATATATAAATACCTACCCCTTCATATACATTTTTAATGAGACAGATAAATATGTGTAAGACATAGCACTGTTTTACAACTTGTTTAATGAGAACCAGACCTTTGCTAAAACTACAACCATGCAGAAATGGGAAACCGAATTAGGCAGTCCACGTACTGAATCCAATTGGAAAAGAGCAATTTCCAACAGGTAAAAAGCCTTCCATTGTTCTAACTATTGAGAACTATACCAAGATGCGCTCCATCACTGGTACTTAAATTGGTAGTAAACTTAAGCAGAGAAAAAAAATCCACCTGCAATTTAAGAGCATATGCATACTAGCACAGGTTTATGAAAGACCTTGAGACAAAGCCCTTCAGCAGTGTACTGTCACCACTGACAAGGTTTCCATCTTCACCTTCCTTCTGGGTTCCCAGGCTCCAGCAGCTTGAATGGCCCGGGATGTGATGATGTCAATCCTGCGCATTAGCGCTGGAGTCACAGGTATGACACAGCGCTCTGAAAAAACGGCACAGGTTGCCAAACAAGTAAATACCTCCTAAATGGTGCACGAGATATTCATTTTATCTATAGGTAAGCTTTATTATAAGCTTACCTGTGGGTAAAGATCACAAAGCAGGCTTTACTACCACCTTAATTCCCTACAAATTGTCTAAATTCTTTCCAACATATTCTCTTAAGTGCTGGCACTGTGCAGAGAAATTGGTTTGCTTTATCCAATTTTTTGGCAATGCAGATCTATACGTTCCTACTGGAACTGGGTTTTCTCTATTATGTATGCAGTATCAACTAACCCCTATCCCTGCCCCAGCACTATTGCACTAAGGCACTGACCAACTGCCTTTTACCACTAGAACTGTTGCCATACACCTACTTCTGGCAGCAAATTGAACATTGTTAGATTATGGAATTCTAATACTCAAATCAGTGTAACGGATACTCTTAGGGGCTCTAATTTCCAATGTAAATTGGAGGACCTTCTGGCCTCAAAAAATGTATTATATAACTATGAAAAATCGCAGGCTCTCAACATAACAATCCCGTCATCTTTAATTACCAGACTAAAAGAGGACTTCCGATTCTCCTGGAGTGACTCCTCGATCACATACCTAGGGGTTAATTTGACAGCCAAAATCAAACTCCTTTACCCAGCTAATTTCCCCCCACTTTTTAAAAAGCTAGAGGCAGATCTATCCAGGTGGTCGCAATATGCTCTTTCCTGGCTAGGTAGAATCAATGCAATAAAAATTACGCTACCCCCTTGCATCCTTTATTTCTTAAATAGCTTCCTATCCCTTTAGTTAAGGCCCACTTACGACGCTTTCAAGGCAAAATTATCAAATTTGTCTGGAGGGGGGCTATCACCTCTCTAAATCAGTTCCATTCTGAATAAGAGACAAGGGTGGTCTGGGTCACCCTAATTTGATAATAATAATTTGATCTAGTACTATCAAGCAGCACAATTATCCCAGATCTCAGTAGTCTACTCATGCTTGGAATTGCCTGACTGGGTCCACATTGAAAAACAGGTGGTGCCTCTCCACACCATAGACTATCTTCTATTGTGTCAAAATAAATTGAGACCCCTGATCCTTTCACCAGCACTTTCCCACTCTTTCACCTTTGGGGATAAACTGCGACATCACTCTCAGTTGATTTCCAAACTTAAGTCACTAATGCATCTATTTCAGAACCCAGCCTTTCCTCCAGAGCTGGAAATTAAAGCTTTCAGCTGGCAGCTGAACAAGGGGCTATATACAATTGGACATTTCCTCAGGCCTCTGGGCCCATTCACCAAAGCAAATTGGATATGCCATCTTCTGAACTTTGGAATTCTCATATTGAAGGGCCTAAAATCACAGCATATGAACAATGGTGTGGTCAAGCCATGGAGCAGAGAGGGGGAATCACAGTAATCTACGCTGTTCTCAACACATTCAAAGACTACCTTTATGCTGGCATGGGAAACCAACCTTTCTCAGCAATGGGAACTGGAGATATGGAATAGGAAATTCTTTAAGGCCTATAAAGAAGTGCTCAACACTGTTCTCGTTGAAGCAAACATAAAGGACGTGTCAAGGTGGTACTTAGTCCAGTCTAAGCTAGCTAAGCTCAACCCTACGACATCTCCACTCTGTTTCAGGGGTTGTTACCTCTGTGGTGACGTGCTACATGTGTGGCGGAATGTCCTAAAATTAGGAGTTTCTGGAACAAAATATTCTCTCTGATTCAAAAGATTTCTTATATTGAAGTAATGAAATCACCACACATCGCCCTTCTGAATTTTCCAGTGGAGCCTGCCACCAAGAGTATGTAACATCTTATCTTGTTCATCCTCCTGGGAGCTAAACTAACTATAGCCAAGTTTTGGAAGAAACCTGCAGTTTCTGTCCTGATAGCAAAAAGAAAAATTTCATGGATCATGGCACAAGAGAGGATAGCAAGCATGCTTTTAAATGCCACTCGGAGATTTGAACCTATTTGGGAACCTTTTATGCACGTACCACTAACCCCTTGACTGCTGTATTCCCTCTCTCATTCACAAGAGAATTCTCCCAGTTGGTCACTCTCATCCTATTCTCCTTCTGCAATCTGATCTTTCCTTGTTCTTCTTCTCTCCTTTCTTTTCTGTTGACTCCCAGGATTCCAGCTAATGCTAGAACAGGTAAAAGGTTATTGAATTGAAGTTGGTATTTTATCATCAATAATAGGTTACTTTGTAGTTGAAAAAACAGTATCTCCCGTGATTAGAAACTCCTGACAGACAGGAATGTCCTTTTCTGATGGCCGAGCCATCTTGGCGGAGTCACCCTGGCCACAGTATGATCCCAGTGTGGTGGCTGGGCTATCTCCTCACAACCCCTTGCCCATCATCTCCAGGAAACTTGTACAGTTATCCGATCACTGCTTCCACCAAAAAAAATGTGGGGTTTTTTTTGTTGTTTTCCTTCCATAATAATTGTTGCACTGACCATTAATGTAATAGTTGATTTCCACTCCTTTTCTGATATTGTTGGAATTTTGGGATAGGTTTGCCTTTTTAGGTGTCCGCAATTAGTCTGTGCCTATGTAACAAGAGCCACCTATGCTACTGTCTTATTTGTACCTGTTGCAATTTTAGGCCATGTGGGCTGACATACTTTCTATTGTCTTTTTTCTGTTTTTGTAGTCTTCTTTGTAAAATTAATAAAAATATTGAAACATAAAAAATGTCTTATACCACAAATGTGTCCCCCTTTTCCTTCCAACCCTCCCTATCCCCCCTTCTCCCGAACAAGATGTCATGATCTACCCCTACTTTGTGTTGGCACTTGATTGTCTATGATTGGTAAGATCATTGATATACTCCTTCACTTATGACAATGTAATTCACATTTTCTTGGTTTTCAATCCCTGTACCAATTTAACTTACATCTTGTTACCTTATTCTCATTTTTTTCTCAAAATGTAATTAAGAACTATTATAACATAAATTTTGGTCAAACCAACTTGCTTTCAATACAGTCTAGCCACCCTTAAACATGTTTGGCTATTGTCTCTCAGATAATAAACTTTAATTTGTATTTTTTTTTTAAAAACTGCTTCATCTCTCTTTCTTTCCTAAATTGCAACCTAAATAAGCTGCTTTTAAACTGTCCGGCCACTCTAAAATATCTGTGGCTATTATCTCTCAGATTATACACTTTAATGTTTATTTCAGTTAATAATCTCTGCCTTGTCTCTCCCTCCCTATAGGACTTCATCTTATTGTGTTTAGATCTTATGTGAATGCTACATCAACAAGTCGATTTAAGTCTATTACTGCTTGATGAAAGTGCAGGCATTGCAGCCACAACTACCAAGTTGAAATGAATCAGATTGTGTTGCTGCTGTAAATCAAGCTTAATGTAAAAGGAAAAAATAAATTACATGTCAAAAATATGTTCTGTCTTTTTGAGAAAGGTTTGCTACATATTGGACCAAAATTTGATCATATCTGCCTTTCCCCAACCCAGAGGCGTAACTAGAATCTTCAGGGCCCCGGTGCAAGAAACCATGAAGGGCCCCCACCAGTGGCATTGCTAGGTCTACAAAAGATCTCGGGCTAGAGCCCATAGCAGCTAAGTAAGGAATGTCATACACTTTGGCGGGCATACACACACACATCTATCTATCTATCTATCTATCTATCTATCTATCTATCTATCTATCTATCTATCTATCTATCTATCTATCTATCTATCTATCTATCTATCTATCTATCTATCTATCTATCTATCTATCTATCTATCTATCTATCTATCGATATATATAGATATATATATATCTCGTTACATATCGGAATGCAGATCCCCCACTTACATCAGGGTCCCCAGGGATCCACCACCTACATCAGGGTGCTCAGAGAGCCCCCCCTTACATCAGGGTCCTTAGAGAGCCTCCCCCTATATTAGGGTCCCCAGAGAGCCTCCCTCCTTACATAATGGTCCCCAGGGATCCCCCCCCTTACATCAGGGTACCCAGAGAGCCCCACTTACATCAGAGTTCCCAGGGAGCCCCTCCTCACATCAGGGTCCCCAGAGAGCCCCCCCCCTTACATCAGGGTCCCCAGAGAGCATCCCCTTACATCAGGGTCCATAGAGAGCCTCTCCCTACATTATGGTCCCCAGAGATTCTCCCCTTAGATCAGGGTCCCCAGAGAACCCTCCTTACATCAGGGTCCCCAGGGACCCCTCCTTACATCAGGGTCCCCAGAGAGCCCCCCCTACATTAGGGTCCCTAGAGGGCCTCCCCTTACATCAGGGTCCCAAGAGAGCCTCCCTACTTATATTAGGGTCCTCAGAGCCCCCCTCATTACATCAGGGTCCCCAGAGAGCTCCCCTTAACATCAAGGTCCCCAGAGAGCCCCTCCTTACATCAGGGTCCCCAGAGAGCCTCCCCTTACATCAGGGTCCCCAGAGAGCCTCCCCCTACATAAGGGTCCCCAGAGAGCCTCCCCTACATAAGGGTACCCAGAGAGCCTCCCCTTACATCAGGGTCCCCAGAGAGCCTCCCCTTACATCAGGGTCCCCAGAGAACCCCCCTTACATCAGTGTCCCCAGGGAGCCCTCCATACATCAGGGTTGCCAGAAATCCCCCCTACATTAGGGTCCCTAGAGAGCCTCCCCTTACATCAGGGTCCCCAGAGAGTCTCCCCTTACATCAGGGTCCCCAGGGATCCCCCCTACATTAGGGTCCCCAGAGAGCCCCCCTACATTAAGGTCCCCAGAGAGCCCCCCTACATTAGGGTCCCCAGAGAGTCCCCTCCTTATGTCAGGGTCCCTAGAGACCCCTTTCCTTAAATCAGGGTCCCTAAAGACCCCTTTCCTTACATCAGGGTCCCCAGAGAGCCCCCCTAACATCAGTGTCCCCAGAGATGTAAGCTAGCAAGTGGGTGTGGTGCTGCGCTAATCCTGGTAACTAAATAAATGCATGAGTGCAACCGTGCTACAATGTTGATGAGTCAGAGGCTAGTCGCCTAACGTGAATGTGGGGTGTGAATAATCATCAAACACCATTGTAAGAGAATAAAAATATAAATATACTCCGCCCAGTGTAAAAAGTGACTAAATTGGGTAAAAGTGTCCAGACTATAAAAATTGCAATAATAGCATTAACATAAGCAGTTAAAAGGCATGCAGTGTTGGACTAAACATATAGTGCATATGTAGGCAAGTGGGTGACTAAAACATTTATAGCACAATATACAACTTCCAGAAAAATAAAAATAAAACAAAAAAGTGCAATGTTACACTGTACGTCCGGAGAGATCACAATGCCTGTGGTAATGCAAAAAAGTGTCCAGTGCAAACAATAAGTGCTCAAAAATTGTCTAAGGACATAAATACAGTCCAAAGAAAGGTGGCTTGTGTAACAGCAAAATCTCCAATGATTCATCAATCCTCAAAGTGCCAAACAGTGAGATGCAAAGCAGCAAACTGGATTCTAAAATCAGTCACTTTGAATAGGTGAAAAGTGTGAAGTGTATAGACCAGTCCTCTTCATGCAGCAATCCTACACTGGTGGATAATGGCCCCTTACCTCATTCTACTGAGGTTACAGCATAAGTCAGTCACCGCTTATGGCAGCTCCTATGGAGGTTGGTCCTGGGTCCCGGACTATGTCTCTATATGCTTTAGGTCCACAGGGGGCATGGCGGCCAAAAGGGGAAAAAGGATGCCATATAGTGTAGTCATTTTTAAAACATCTAAACTTTATTCAAAGGTAAAAGAAGGTACTCACACAGTGAAAATGGCAGAGGGCGCATATAACCATACGAGCGGCGAGCTCGTACACTGCTGACAGTGGAAGGTGCCTGTCTCTGGGACTGACTTATACTGTAACCTCAGTATAATGAGGTAAGGGGCCATTATCCACCAGTGTAGGATTGCTGCATGAAGAGGACTGGTCTATACACTTCACACTTTTCACCTATTCAAAGTGACTGATTTTAGAATCCAGTTTGCTGCTTGCATCTCACTGTTTGGCACTTTGAGGATTGATGAATCATTGGAGATTTTGCTGTTACACAAGCCACCTTTCTTTGGACTGTATTTATGTCTTTAGACAATTTTTGAGCACTTATTGTTTGCACTGGACACTTTTTTGCATTACCACAGGCATTGTGATCTCTTCGGACATACAGTGTAACATTGCACTTTGTTTTATTTTTATTTTTCTGGAAGTTGTATATTGTGCTATTAATGTTTTAGTCACCCACTTGCCTACATATGCACTATATGTTTAGTCCGACACTGCATGCCTTTTAACTGTTTATGGTAATGCTATTATTGCAATTTTTATAGTCCGGACACTTTTACCCAATTTAGTCACTTTTTACACTGGGCGGAGTATATTTATATTTTTATTCTCTAAGAGCCCTTGCACACTGGGGCGGTTTGCAGGCGCTATTGCGCTAATAATAGCGCCTGCAAACCGCCCCGAAAGTGCCGCTGCTTTCATTCCAGTGTGAAAGCCCCGAGGGCTTGCATACTGGAGCGATGCGCTGGCAGGACGGTAAAAAAAGTCCTGCCAGCAGCATCTTCGGAGCGGTGAAGGAGCGGTGTGTATACCGCTCCCTTACCGCTCCTGCCCATTGAAATCAATGGGACGGTGCGGCTATACCGCCGGCAAAAGCGCCTCCGCAGAGGCGCTTTGCGGTGGTATTTAACCCTTTCTCGGCCGCTAGCGGGGGGTAAAACCGCTCCGCTAGCGGCCGCATACCGACGGTAAAACGCTGCTAATAATAGCGGCATTTTACCGCCGACGCCGCCCCCACCCCAGTGTGCAAGGGCTCTTACAATGGTGTTTGATGATTATTCACACCCCACGTTCACATTAGGTGACTAGCCTCTGACTCATCAACATTGTAGCACGGTTGCACTCATATATTTGTTTAGATACCAGAATTAGCGCAGCACCACACCACTATACTGACTACATGGTAGCGCGGGAATAATACACTTTACAGGGTCCCCAGAGAGCCCCTCCTTACATTAGGGCAGCCCCCAGAGAGTCTCCCCATTACATCAGGGCGGCCCCCAGAGAGAATCCCCCTTACATCAGGGCCCCCAGAGAGCCTCCCCCTTACATCAGGACCCCAGAGAGCCTCCCCCTTACATCAGGGCCCCCAGAGAGCCTCCCGCTTACATCAGGGCCCCCAGAGAGCCTCCCCCTTACATCAGGGCCCCCAGAGAGCCTCCCCCTTACATCAGGGCCCCCAGAGAGCCTCCCCCTTACATCAGGGCCCCCAGAGAGCCTCCCCCTTACATCAGGGCCCCCAGAGAGCCTCCCGCTTACATCAGGGCCCCCAGAGAGCCTCCCCCTTACATCAGGGCCCCCAGAGAGCCTCCCCCTTACATCAGGGTCCCCAGAGAGCCTCACCCTTACATCAGGGTCCCCAGAGAGCCTCACCCTTACATCAGGGTCCCCAGAGAGCCTCACCCTTACATCAGGGTCCCCAGAGAGCCTCACCCTTACATCAGGGTCCCCAGAGAGCCTCACCCTTACATTAGTGTCCTCAGAGGGCCCCTTCCTTACAATAATGTCCCCAGAAAGCCCCCCCTACATCAGGGTCCCCAGAGAACCCCCCTTACATTAGGGTCCCCAGGGAGCCTCCCTCCTTACATCAGGGTCCCCAGGGATCCCCCCTTACATCAGGGTCCCCAGAGAGCCCCCACCCCCAAGACATCAGGGTCCCCAGAGAGCCCCTTCTTACATTAATGTAACCAGAAAGCACCCCCCCCCCTTTACATCAGGGTCCCCAGACTGCTGCCCCCCCTCCTTCAAGAAGTTCCCCATGTACCTGGCTGGTGGAGGTGGGAGGCGGCGATCAGCAGCTCTATAGTGTCCACAGGCAGGGAATCTCCATATAGCTTGTAGTTCTCCTGAGTATACAGTGAAGAGGGGAGGGGCCTCTGACCCGGGATGTATCAGCAGCACAAGCAGAGCCGACTCACTGAAAGTGAAACTGATACCTGCCCGGGCCCCTCCCCTCCTCTCTCCACTTATACTGACACTGGGGAAGAGAGAACTACAAGCTGCAGGGAGATCCTACCGCATACAGGCACAATAGAGCTGCCGATCGCTGCCTCCCACCTCCCCCCACTGCATTACAAACGGCAAGCCAGAGGTGTAGGGAGAAATGACAGGTCTTGGGCCCCCCCACAGCGGCAGAATGGCAGGGCACAGTCGCAAGTGCGACTGCAGCGACCCCTATTGTTCCGCCACTGCCCCAACCCAAGACTTCAATAAAATGTGTCACTTAATACAGGTTCACTGAATTTTAAACAAGATCCGCCAAACTCTGGCTAAATCCGCCCATTTGGATCATGAAGTCAGTTTTAAATAGCCTCTTGCTAATAGACTTTTTAAAATACCATACATGGCTTTACCTTCCAAATAGTACTACTCTTAGCTATACATGTCAATTATGATGAGAAAAAAAAAATCAAACAAGGATCTGTTAATCATTGCTACATTTTGCCTCAGGAGAGCACTGGGCACCACTCCGCACTCTTACCCTAATTGTGTAGCTCCCTCAATGGCTTTAACTATGGCAAACTTCCACAACACCATAATTATATGTATCTCCATCTCTCATTTTGAACCACAAACAGCAGTCAAAATAGGATAGTGTAGCAACAGTCAGCAAATCTCTGGAAAAGCACAACTCACAACCAGTAGACTGAGAGGGGCAGGATTGTCTATGACAACTGTGGAAGAGTGTATAAAAAATAAGCAAGGCATTTTAATGTTGCATAAAAGATAAACAAGTAAAAAAAGCAGGGTGAAGGCAGCTACAAATAATTTTATTTTTCCTTTGTGGGCACTAAAAATAATGTGGACCCTAGGCACAGCAAGTATATTGTTCTAATGGGAAAACCAGACCTGCTGTTAAGGAAAAGAAAAGTATATCTGGATTATACAGAAAATAAAAATTCTTGACCCAAGGCAACATGGCAATTATATTTTATATATTACGCATTCCTGTCCTTAGAGTTAAATAAAAGCCATCTCTTGATACACGTGTAAATGACCCACTTTTAGCACTGGAACAAGCACGTAAACAAGGAAAACCCTAGTGAACTGTAAAAGCTTAAACACTATAAAAATTTGCTTGGTCTAATAAAATCTTTAACATTATAAAGATATATGTATTATGCTAAACAGTAGTGTTGAAGCTTCATGTTTAGAACTCTAGCAGAATTAAAACTACAACATTTTCAGTGGAAAAAAAAAATTGCGTTACCAGAGATGGGTATTTCAAAATATTCAAAGCAAAATTATTAATTCCTCTAATTCACTGAGATTTGACTCAAAGATTATTTAATTGAAGGATATTTGCCCTATTAATGACATATTTAACATAAGGGTTTTCTGTGGGGGTATATATTTTAATTTATCAACACTGTGTACTCTTTATAGATGGGGAAATGTCAAAAGGGTAATGAATGTTGATGAAAATAGTGTGAGGAAAGGCGTTTTTTATTATGATATCTGTATAGTATGCAAGCTCTTGGAGGGGGTGATAAGGGACTAGATACAAGATTTTAGTAATGAGAATGGTATCATTAGCAGTAATCAGCATGGATTCATGAAGAATCATTCTTGCCAAACCTATTAACCTTCTATGAGGAGGTGAGCTGCCATATAGATAAAAGAAGGCCCATAGACGTGGTGTATCTGGATTTTGCAAAAGCATTTGACACAGTTCCCCATAAACGTATACTGTAAAAGGTCCGTGGACCTTGGCATGGACCATAGGGTGAGTACATGTATTGAAACTGGTTACAAAGGCAAGTTCAGAGGGTGGTGATAAATGGGGATTACTCAGAATGGTCAGGAGTAGGTAGTGGGGTCCCCCCAGGGTTCTGTGCTGGGACCAATACTATTTAATTTGTTCATAAGTGAACTGGAGGAGGGAGTAAACAGTTCAATCTCTGTATTTGTGAACAATACTAAGCTAAGCGGGACAATAACTTTTCCGCAGGATGTGGAAAACTTGCAAAAAGATTTGAACAAATTAATGGGGTGGGCAACTACATGGCAAATGAGGTTTAATGTAGAAAAATGTAAAATAATGCATTTGGGTGGCAAAAATATGAATGCAATCTATACACTGGGGGTAAACCTCTGGGGGAATCTAGGATGGAATAGGACCCGGGGGTCCTAGTAGATGATAGACTCAGAAATGGCATGCAATGCCAAGCTGCTGCTAACAAAGCAAACAGAATATTGGCATGCATTAAAATGGGGATGAACTCCAGAGATAAAACAATAACTCTCCCACTCTACAATGCTCTGGTCTGGCTTCACCTGGAGTATGCTGTCCAGTTCTGGGTACCAGTCCTCAGGGAGGATGTACTGTAAATAGAGCAAGTACAAACAAGGGCAACAAAGCTAATAAAGGGTCTGGAGGATATTAGTTATGATGAAAGGTTGCGAGCACTGAACTTATTCTCTCTGGAGACGCTTGAGAGGGGATATGATTTCAATTTACAAATACCATGCTGGTGACCCCACAATAGGGATAAAACTTTTTGTGGAAGAGAGTTTAACAAGACACGTGGTTACTCATTAAAATTAGAAGAAAAGAGGTTTAACCTTAAACTACGTAGAGGGTTCTATAATGTAAGAGCGGCAAGGATGTGGAATTCCCTTCCACAGGCGGTGGTCTCAGCGGGGAGCATCGATAGTTTCAAAAACTATTATATAAAAACCTGAATGACCATAACATACAGGGATATACAATGTAATACTGACATATAATCACACACATACATTGGACTTGATGGACTTGTGTCTTTTTGCAGCCTCACCTACTATGTAACTATGTGTCATTAAAAGTTTATTTTCTGGTTTGTAGCTTCCCTGGTCTTCATCCAAAGAAATTTTCTATCTGTCCTCTGCATGTAAAATGGGGTACTCAGTTGACACTCTGTTTTCACATAGCAAGGGACCAGAGGCCTTACAAAGTAGTCAGGTCTGTTACGTGTACAGAGAATGCTTCCCAATCCCAAAGTCAAGCTGTGGACACAGAAGCATCTTCTCAACTGTTTTACAACTCTCACCTATTGACTCAGTGTAGACTTTTTTTCCCCAAGTCACAGGCAGTGTGAGAACTAGCAGCTCAACTTTCTTATGGAAGAAACAGAGGTCATACACATGCCTCACAAGTTCCAATTCAAGCCCTCTTATTTAGGTTTCAAATGCCAGTAACTAAACATTTTTAACTCTTTTCTTAACCTTGTACTCAGTGCTCAAACTACTTCGAGTAATAATAGAATGTCCACAAAGGATTTGTGATGCTAGAAATATAATCTTCACTAAAGAAATATATAAATAACTAATAAATTAGCAGGATCTGCATAGCTAAAATTTGGCTCTTGAAGAATGTCACATATCTTTCTGCATCAGATATATCAGATGTATCAGATGTATCTTTCTGGACTAGTTATGCCGCGTACACACGAGCAGACTTTTCAGCATCAAAGGTCCGCCGGTCTTTCCAACGGACTTTCGACTGAGTTACGACGGACTTTCGAACGAACGGACTTGCCCACACACGAACGGACTAGAGTCAGTTCGAAAGTCCGTTGGTTTTAACGTGATGATGTATGAAGGGACTAGAATAAGGAAGTTCATAGATAGTAGCCAATAGCTGCCCTTGCATCCTTTTTTGTCCATTAGACTAGCATACAGACGCACGGATTTTTCGACTGGGCTCAAGTCCGTCTGAAAGATTTGAAACATGTTCCAAATCTAAAGTCCGTCTGATTTTCGACAGAAAAAGTCCGCTGAAGGTCCGATGAAGCCCACACACGGTTGGATTGTCTGACGGATTCGTTCCGTCGGACCAGTCCGGCCGAAAAGTCCGGTAGTGTGTACACGGCTTTAGAGTCCTACTTAAATTGAAACCATCTCCACGAGGCAGTATAAATCTTCTTTCTGAGGAAATAGGATCATGTTCCCCCAGGATAAGGAAGCAAATTTGTCTTCACTTTTATAATGAGAGTGCTTCTCTTTTTCCTATCAAGTTGACAACTGTCAGTACACCAGCCTGCCTTCTTGTGACTCCACCCTGCCTTCTTCTGACTCCACCCCTCCTTCTTATGACTCCACCTCATTATTTATGCTACTGCTAAACTGCTTCCAAAACTGACAAGCTAACAGCAAATCTCAAGTGGGGTTGCATCCATTTCTTAAAGAGGAATACCAGCTTGTCAAAAAAAAAAAAATAAAAGTCAGCAGCTACAAATACAGTAGCTGCTGACTGTTAATATAAGGACACTTACCTGTCCAGGTATCCCACAATGTCGGCACCCCAAGCCGATTCATCCATCGGCTGTGTGTGCAGGCATCAGCATCTTCACTAAGGGAAGCAAAGCCTTGTGGCTTCACAGCCTGTTTCCTACTTCGTGAGTCACACAGGGCTTTATGAATACTCCCCCTGTCTTCTGGGACCTGTGTGTCTCCCAAAAGGCAGCAGGGGGAGGATATCGCCGCAATCATTGTGTGACTGAACCCAGGCCATCACTCTCTAGTCTGCCTTCCACGCTTCCTTCCACGCTGTGGCTCTGGTGTTGGAGATGTGGCAGCAGGAGGAGGAGGAGGGGGATGGGCCAACTCACCCAGGTGGGTATTGGATGTGACTTCGCCACTCACCAGTTAGGACTTTATACAGAAGGTCCTCACACAGCTTGCGTTGACCCTCCTGCATGCCCTGCAGTTTGGTGGCAGCCATGCAGGCAAAGGCCTCTTCAAGAGTGGGGGTGGCTCTGAGGGATGCAGAAGCCTCCTGAATGAGCCTGAGCACTGAATCCTGTACGTGACTCCCCTTCCTTGGTCTTTTGTATGGAAGCGGAGGGGAGGAACCTGCGATTCGGTCAGGCTCCGACTGGGCCCAGGCTTCTCCTGGCTGCCACCTAGCCCCACCTCCTCCTGGCTGCCACATTCCACAGCCTCCTCCTGGCTGCCACATTCCACAGCCTCCTCCTGGCTGAGGTCTTCCTGTGTATGAAAAAGGGACATTGTTTTAGTTTTTTATTCATCATTCACACACAATTTTCACCTCATGATTGTTGCAAATGGAATGATAACAAATATAAAAGACTATCATTCTGAGCCCAGCATTTTTCAGTCTTGTCCCAATTATTTTTCAAAACTACTGTCTATTGATATGTAAAACACTTTCTTAAATCAGCAATTAGTGATCAATAATAACATCTAGTAAACATCATTTCTTTATTGACCAGAAATCTGTAGAAGAATGCTATACCTGACTCCATCTGGGCTCCTCCACTTCTTCCTGGCTGGAAGTCCCAGGTTGGACATCGGAAGCCTCAGCTGGGGTGGAAGGAAGAGTGGAAGGAAGGGTTGAGAGGGATTTCCTGACTCCAGTCTGGTCTGACAGAAATCGCAGTCTCTCATAGCACCACAGCCTGGGGACATAAATGTCATCTGCTCCAGCTCCAGATCTCTGGAAATCCGTGACCTTCTTACGCTCCCTTAGACAAGTGCTCCTCAGGCCACCAATTTTGGCTTTTAAATAGGGGATGGTTGCTGTGGGGACCACTGGCGTCATCAACTCCAGCAGTTTCTCCAGCGCTGCCTGCCTCTTTTGTTTATGATTATAATGTGGGTGTTTGACCTGCCACAGACAGGGCAGCTCCCTGTATTTGTCTATGAACAGGGGGAGGAAGTTGTGGTCATTAAAGCCATCCATTTTATCTGCAAGACACAACACAAGACAAACCCTAATGTCAGGAAAAACTCTCCTAATCTTGTTACAATATAGGCCTCAATGTAGAAGCAGTATAGGCCCAAGTTTAGATCTTACCTTCGTTATCACGATCGGCGCCTCCGATACTCCTTCCTCCGTTTACAGATCGTACGTACTACGCACACGTGTTACGCTTTATACACACTGCGCATGCGTGTAACTCCGTCCGCCCCTGACGTTCTTTCTAGTCTATTTCCCGCCCCTTTTAGTTTTGGCGCAGTGGGGGAGGAGCACATGGCGGAGACACAGCAGGTGCGTGCTAATTACAGCAACGAAGAGGAGGGGGAGGAAAGCCCGGAGCCAGAAACGTCCTGATCCCGGAGGAGACGATTTAAGGCATCAAATATGTCCTTTGGGGAGATGTTGGAGATGGTCAACATCCTGAAGAAGGCCGACTATGATGGGAAGTATGGACCTTACCTCAACCCCAATGTCAGAAAGGCCAAGATCATGGCGAAAGTGGTCAAGAGTCTGCACCGGAATTTCGGGGTACGACGATCGAAAGATCAGCTCAGGAAGTGGTGGTCGGACCTCAAATTAAGAGAGCATGAGCAGCACAGAAAGATCCGGAGAGTGCTGCAAAAAAGTAAGTAGTTGTGCTGTGTTCCTATCCTTTATTTTTATTACGTTCGTGCCAACTTTCATGTTCATGGGCACATTATTCGTTCGTATCAAACATTGTTCGTTCGGCCTAGAAAACACCATGGTTTTGGCCATATGCATTTGAATACATTTTTTAGAGCCTACTTGTCTGAAACTAATTTGGTTGGGTAGATGGGTTTGTAACTAGAATGAAATGAAAACTAGAAGTGTAAGGAGAGGACTCTCAGCAGCAGTTTTCACATCTGGACGCTGGAGCTCTAGTGTGGGGCACATGAACACCCTTTTTATTAGGGGGCCCACACAGGTGCTTCAGAGTATACTATAGGGGTGTCTCCATCTGTGAAGCTTGTACAAGACAGGTAAAGTATTCAAGCTTGACAAAGGACAAGAAAAATGCTACATCTTGGAACTCTGCCCACAAAAGAAATTGTACCCCATTTCCAAACAATGTTTCATATTTATAGATCTGCCATCAAATATCTGTGTGCTAAGTATACCTTTTTTTTTTTTTTTACATAGGGGAGATAAGACTCGGAGGACACCCCTCATCTGAGGAGACCAGAGACCCCCACCTCTGGAAGAAGGGGTAATCCACCCAAGACAAACAGAGCAGGAGGAGGAAGATGTGGTGGAAATTGGCACCACAACAGGTGAGTGTCTGCGACCACAGGCTCAGGTAAGAGATGGATGCCGGCATATTTATAATACCTGTTTTTTTTTTTGTTTCTATCTTTTTAGGTGATCGTTATGTTGTGGATCCTGATCCTTTCACCTCGGAAAGTGCACAGATCCTGATCGGGGAGATCATAGGGTGTAATAGGGTCTTGGAAAACATCAAGAAAAACATCAATGATGTTCTTCAAAAAAATAAGAACATCATTGATGTTTTAGGGAAAGTTTAAAACCCCTCCAAATCCCTTTGTTTTTTGTGTGCTACGATTTTTTTACATTTTTTGACAAATTGGAGAAAAGCCAAATTTTGAAGATGCACACAGTGTGTCAACATGTGCTATCTGCCATCACGGGAGATCAATGGACGCGTTTTGGGGGTGCAACCCCTTCCTCAATAATAAAGTAGCTGAGAGGAAGGGGTTGCACCCCCAAAACACGTCCCTTGATCCCCCGTGATGGCAGCTAGCACATGTTGACATTTGGGTATTTGTGTGCATCTTCAAAATTTGGCTTTTCCTGGGGTGACTTTACCCCATCTGAACGCAATATCAAACACAGTTTGTAAATACTCATGTCTGATATTGCCTTCAAGTTCTACCAAATGTAAACTTTGTAAGTTCAAGATTTGTGTATTTCTTGTTGGTTTTAAACATGCCTGTTTTATCTTAAATGGACATTTCTACTTTTTCTAATGTGACCCCAAAAATTGTTATACAACAAACATGTTGGTTTGTTTTAAAAACCTTTTCTAAATGCACATGTGATTGTGCTGGTATTAAAAAGATTGTTAATCAAGAATGTGTGCATTATTGTCTCAACGCTACAACACTTTTGTGGTGCTCTAATTGCTGTTTTCTGTGACACTGGGTGTTATTTCCTAAGGGCAAATCCACTTTGCACTAAAAGGGCAGTTTCAAGTGCACTTGTAGAGCAAAGTGTCTTTGCCTTTAGTAAATAACACCCAACAGTGCTTTGTAATGTTACACAATCACGCCATTTTCAGGACTCACCACATTTCTCTCAGGGTCAGCTAAAACAAACACAAGTAGTAAATGTCACCAAAGATTTGATTTTTTTTTGTTTTTATTTGAAAAAGGTTTTAGACATTGTCTGGCATATTGATAGCCCTCCTACCCACAAAGAATTCAAGGTATCTTAGCTGGACATCACGGGCACTCAGGGGGGGCAAGCCAGGACGGCCACTTTCAAGAAGCATCAGGGTTGGTTCATTTTAAATTCCGGCCTCAGGCCCAAATGAGCCAGCATAGTTGTCAGAATATTGGCGTAAAAGGTTGTGTAGAACACAGCACGCCAGGATAATGTTATTCAGTTTTTACTCCGCCATATGTATGGGTGTAAGAAATAGGCAGAACCGGCTGGCCATGATTCCAAACGTGTTCTCCACCACTCTTCTGGCTCTGGCCAGCCAGTAATTAAAAACCCTCTGGTCCAGGGTGAGGGTCCTCATCGGGAATGGCCTCATAAGATGGTCCCCCAGCGCAAATGCTTCATCCACAACGAAGACGAATGGGAGTCCTTCCACATTGTCTTCTGGAGGTGGCAAGTCCAAGCTGCCATTCTGGAGACGCCTGTAGAACTCGTTCTGGGCGATGACTCCACCATCAGACATCCGCCCATTCTTCCCCATGTCCACATACAGGAACTCATAAGTAGCCGACATCACCGTCAACATCACAATACTTTTGAACCCCTTGTAGTTGTAATAGTACAACCCCGAGTTGGGTGGTGGGACAATGTGGACGTGTTTCCCATCAATTGCCCCTCCGCAGTTAGGAAAGTCCCACCGCTGGGCAAAGTGGGAGGCCACAGTCTGCCATTCCTGTGGTGTGGAAGGAAATTGAGTCAAAACAAAAAAAAAATTAGTCATTTTGCACATAAACAGGAAAAGCAGATTACACACAAACATTCTTGGCCAACATCAAGATAACATTTTTTGGAGGGAGTTTTTAAAGACCAAAGTATAAGGTACAACTATCAGATTCCTCCCCCCCCTCTCATGGGCCATTTCTAACATTAAAGGGTGGGAGCTCTTGGACAGGTAACCCTCTCCACTTCATTGAGAGATGAATGCCTAAATAATGGGTATTACTTTGGCCAGCCCCTCCTTAGTTACACTATTGACAGCCCACTGGACAGGTAAGAAGTGTCATAATACAAAGATATAAATACACACTGTACACATTTTAGCACATTTGGACATTCTGCTATTACCTATCAAAATAATAATAATAGGATACAAAAACTTTAAACAGTACCATTTGAAAGTATACAGGTAGGCCCTTGCACTACATGCTTTGGGGAATTCTTCCATACATCTGGGTATAGTGTGTATGGGTTTGGCAAAGTCAGCAGATAGATGATTGAGGATAGATAGAGAATTGATATCAGCTGACTTAGCAGTTGGTGAAGGGAGGGTTCCAAATGATTTGGGAACACCCAAAAAAAAGCCTCTGGCACTCTGCCTGAATTTAAAGCACAAATCACATTTCAAAACATTTTAGGGGGTGTTTAGGGTAAAGCACTACTATGGAGCTGACAAAATACAAGTGACTACATGAGGTGAATATAGGGCCAGGATACCATGCTGGGGAGGTGAGGGAAGGCAAATATGTATGAAGGACAAAAAATAATTACATAAAAATCCAGCATGAATGAGGACAAAGGGGACATTCACAGCATATTACAATCATGGTAATTAGGGAATGAGGAAAGAAATACAAAATATTAGCAAACATTATATACAATAAAATGTGATATTAAAGGATAAAAATCTTACCCTAATACACTCCTTCTGCAGGACCTGTATGATGGCAGAACAGGTCTCCGGGATAATGATCCTCAGAGCCTGGGGGGAGATGCCTGTCGAGAACTTCAAGTCCTGCAGACTTCTCCCCGTCGCCAAGTACCGCAGGGTGGCGACTAGCCTCTGCTCCGGAGTGATGGCTTGTCTCATGCAGGTATCCTGCCTGCTGATATAGGGGGTCAGCAAAGCCAACAAACTGTGAAATAAGGGACCCGTCATCCAGAGAAAGTTCCTGAAATCATCAGGATTATTCTCACGGATCTCACGGAGCAAAGGCATATGACAGAACTGGTTACGCTGAAGCAACCAATTCTTGGTCCATGAACTCCTCCCTACCCTGTTCATGGACTGGGCTTGTGTCAAGGTCAGGACCCCAACACCAAGCCCCCACACAGCACGAACTCTACGAGGAGTACATATACGCAACATGGCTAGAAAACGGTCGGCTGCTCACAACGCAGTAACAGAATGCACTGAAGAACAGCAAGGCCTGAATGAATGAATGATTTGTAAAGCGCTGCAAATGCGAACTGAATCACCTCAAGGCGCTAAATGCATTAGTGTTGACCAGCTTCTTAGAAGAGGAAGGTTTTGAGTTTTTTCCTTAAGACCAGATGGTTTTCTTCCATGCGGATGTGAGTCGGAAGAGCATTCCATAGCCAAGGTCCCTGGACTGCGAATCTGCGTTCTCCCCTTGCTTTGTAGCGATATTTGGGAACGAGGAGGATGTTTTGGTTGGATGATCGCAAATTGCGATTGGGTGTGTAGTGTTTTATTTTCTCTCGGAGGTATTGAGGGGCGTTACCTTGTATGCATTTGTGGGTGAGGCAGAGCGTCTTGAATGTGATCCGATTCTTTACCGTTAGCCAATGTAGGCTCCTCAGGGATGGGGAGATGGACTCCCAGGGTTTTTTTCCTGTTATCAGTCTTGCTGCCGCACTTTGAATGGCCTGTAGGCGCGCAAGCTGATATTGGGGTAAGCCCATGTAGAGTGAGTTTGCGTAGTCAAGACGGGAATTGATGATTGTTCCAACTACTGCTGCTTTGTCCTTTTCTGGGATAAAGGGAATGAGTCTGCGTAGCAGGCGGAGGAGATGGTGAGAACCGCTAACTACTGAACCTATTTGTGCATCCATTGTCATTTCTGAGTCAAAGATATTTCTGAAACTCTTGGCTTTGGTGCTCGGAGAGATGGTCTGTCCGAAGATGGCGGGAGGTTTCCATGGGGTCTTGGATTTGGGATTTTGGTTAGCGTGTAGGAGGAGAAGTTCTGTTTTTGACCCATTGAGTTTGAGGGAACTAATGGTCATCCAGTCATCTATCAAAGTGAGACACTTCTCTAGTTGTTGATGGTGGTCTTTTTGTCCGGTTTGAGGAGTGGGCGGATGTAGATGTTGAATAGCACTGGCGACAAGGGTGAACCCTGGGGGACTCCACAGGAAATTGTCTGGCTGTCAGAGGTAAATGCTCCCAGTTTCACTGTCTGTGAGCAATTCTCTAAGAAGGATGCAAACCATTTTAGACTCGAATCTGTGGCTCAACTTCTGCGAGGCGGACCAGTAGAGTATTGTGGTCCACTGTATCAAATGCTGCACTAAGGTCTAGCAAGGGCATCATCCCATATTTTTAGAAGTGCCGTTTCTGTGCCATGGCCTGGGCGGAAGCCTGATTGTAATGTGTCCAGAAGTTGATGTGTGTCCAGGTGGCGTTGTAACTGTAGTACTACCGCTTTCTCCATAATCTTGGCGATGGTGCTAAGGCTTGTTATCGGTCTGCGGTGGTTAGGGTCCTTAGGATCGAGATTGGGTTTCTTTAGCAGAGGTTTGACGGTGCCTTGCTTGAGGGAGGTTGGCACAATCCCTTCTTTGAACGACTGATTTATGAGGTGTGTTATAGTGTGAGCCAGGATCTCGGATCATTCTTTCAGGAGTTTCGTGGGAATGATGTCATTTGGTGATGTGCTGTCTCGAAGGCTTCTCATAATGGCCTGTGAAGAGCGAACTAAAAAACAGTAACGAACGAACAAGAACACAATGATTGAGTCACGCGTAGCTTGCTGCACGCACTGAAGAGCAGATACAAACCCACAAGCACAAACTGAACAGCAGAAAACAATCTGAAAACCACAAGTCTGAAAAAGCGCGAATCGTCTCTCACCAAACTTTTACTAACACGAGATTAGCAAAAGGAGCCCAAAGGGTGCCGCGCTTGGTTCTGAACTGACCTTTTCTAGTCTCGTCGTACGTGGTGTACGTCACCGCGTTTTTAGCGAGCGGATATTCCGACAACTTTGTGTGACCATGTGTACGCAAAACACGTTTGAGCCAACATCCGTCAGAAAAAAATCCATGGATTTTGTTGTCGGAATGTCCGATCAATGTCCGATCGTGTGTACAGGGCATAAGGGTTGGGGAGTCATCTAGCAATTACTACACACTTCTAGGGTTCCTCCAGCTATCCTGTGAGCTTAAACCCAGGTGTTAATCACTCTTCCCACTGTACCCACACACCAGACACACAATAAGCGATAGCCTGCCACCACCCAACAGTTTGTCCGCAGACTTGTCTGCTGAGCCACCAAACACACAGATCTCCTTCTGGCAGATCTGTTAGCTTACAATCTGCATGCAATCTGCCAACACACCGTGCAATTGCATACCAATTGGCACGTAACTTAGACCGAGTACTTAGGCACTAAAATACAACAACCTCTCCAGCGGTATGAGTCCTAGCTTAGTACACAGAAGTCACTTATTCATTTTATCATTTAATATTCCGAAAGTGGGCAGTGCATATAAGATATACAAAGAAAAAGGATTTAGCAAAAAAGATACAAAAAATGCAGAAAGACACACAAATTGGCAATTTACTATGAAAATAAAAAGGGATAAAAACAGAAATAAACTTTACCAAAATCTATCGTCTTGTAGAAGCATACTGGAACATGTGGGAACTCCCCAGTTTCGAACTGGCTTCGTGGAAGAACGATGTCCATATCTCAGGCTACCCAATTTATTGAAATATGGATGATGGCTGGACTTTAGCCCTTGTATGCAAGTATAGGCGCAATAAACTGGAAAGGCAATAGAGAAAAAAACCCCAACCCGCAAACTGATATATAAATGAACAAAGAAAATTTATCTCTAGAAATAAACACATATGAAACTATGGAGATATAAAAACATTAAAACTAGGGAATATAATAATTTGGTATGTGAAAGGAGCCACAATGGTGGATATATATATATATTATATATATATATATATATATATATATATATATATATATTTATATCACAGTCATATGTGTGCAGGAAGGGAGTCCAGAGATCCAAAGAACCAAGACAATAGGTCCACATGTAGGGCTGCCTTCACGAGAACTGAAACCAGATTCCAAATCCTGAGTAAAAACAAAAGAGAGAGGCGCCTCTGGGTGTAGACTTAAAACAATTTATTCATAAAAACTGATATCAATCACACTCACATTTAAGAAGCCATCAGAGGGCATGTGAATGTGAAATATCCATCATAGGAAATGTCATCCATCATGGCCTGATGAAGGGGCGCGGCTGTCACATCACCGCAGCCCGTACGCCCAGTAAACGCGTCGCTTGACCAGTGACATCATCTCTCCTCGCCGGCTATCCACCTGTGCTCTGAGCCTCCTTTTGGTTCCTGTCACCGCTGCGGCCGGCATCACATCATAGCGGTGCCTCTCCACACACAGGCAGAGCTTTCAGCGAGCTGATAGGAGTTCATGACTGATCTGATGGTACTTCCCATGATGGATGACATTTCCTATAATGGATATTTCACATTCACATGCCCTCTGATGACTTCCTAAATGTGAGTGTGATTGATATCAGTTTTTATGAATAAATAGTTTTAAGTCTATACCCAGAGGCGCCTCTCTCTTTTGTTTTTCCTCTGGACTTTAGCCCTTGGCCAATCAACCCTGGGGGGTGTTCCTGTCTCAACCCACAGGATGTTTTGTGTTCTAAAATTACCAGAGTCAAATTGGCCCAGAACGGTGCTGATTGCTGGGTCATGGACAGGATTTCCGATACCAGCGGAATGGTGTTATCACTCTCACTCTCTCATACTGGTCACTGGAAGTTCAACATGGCATCTCATGCCAAAAAACTCTCTGAGGATCTGAAAAAAAGATTTGTTGCTCTACATAAAGATGGCCTAGGCTATAAGAAGATTGCCAAGACCCTGAAACTGAACTGCAGCACGGTGGCCAAGACCATACAGCGGTTTAACAGGATAGGTTCCACTCCAAACAGTCCTCGCCATGGTCGACGATAGATGCCTGTTGCACAACCTTTTGTTAGGTGCTTGTGGACAGAAAACCCTTGTTTTAACAGAACAAAATGTAAAAAGCTTTTCAGTTGCAGTACTAAGAAAGGAATGCCTGAAGGCCCAATTTCCTCTGTGGGCAGTGCATCAACTGAATTCACAGCATGGCCTTTTCTAAGCATCAGATACAAAAGCAGGATGTTATTGGATTTGTTTTTTCAAAGTAAAAACTTTTAATAATTTACTAAGTGCCAACCTCAATGGCAAGTACATTAAAGGTTGATTATATGTGGTTTAAATTGAGCCTGGCTGTGTTCCAATTAAGATCAGCGTCTCGCAAATAGTTAACTAACACAGCTGTGAATGACAGAGGATAACGAAGCGGGTTAGGAATAAAAGCAGTGAGCGTCTTGTTGACCAATAGGAATCCCCCTGAGGAAGTCATGTGACCATGTGACGTAATGCGTAGGGGAGGGGCACACGTTGGAACAAGATGCTGAGATACCCATTAGTAAAGCATGAAGCTGTTGTCACAGAGTTGTGGATATAAATAATGCTGTACATAATTGGTGCACTGGAGCACCTTATGCATGTGAGTGCAATATATTTATTTGCATAAAGTTTAAAGCTTTAAACAGTTTAAGCACTATGTGTAGCCTCTTATCTTTTGCATGCCTTGGTTAATTACTGCCATTTAGAGACCTATACAGAGAAACTGAAAGGAGAGAAAAACATCTCATTAGTCCTGTGAGACTAAATCGCTTTTTCTGACCAAACTTAGTTGTCAGGTCACATCAATTGAGGTGAGCACAAAACCCGAGGGGGAACATTGGGGAGCAAGTTTTATTCTTAAGAAGATTAAAACAAGATTACCACAGTATCATTTTGCACAGAAGATATATTGGACTTTGATCCAAAACCACATAGATAAAATCACACATTGAAATAGCGGTTTAAATATTATGTCACTGAAACTTATATTTTTCATGTTTTGATTCTTCACAAGTGGATTAATTAGTTCACTGCACACTTTAAGGAAGAAATTAAATAATGCTGATTCCCTATTTGAGCTACGCGAATTGAATATTATTGATTTCAAGGAAAAATGTGATTATGTAAGCCATTGCAAAGTAACAACAACGGAATTTGCTTCCAAAGTAACCTACGGAGACACATTTGGCATTGGGTTGATTGTCTGTGGCTTAAATTAAGCCTGGCTGTGTTCCAATTAAGATCGGCGGCTCGCAAATGGTGAACTAACACAGCTGTGAATGACAGGTGATAACGGAGCGAGCAAGTTTTATTTTATTTTATGAGAAGATTTAAAAGAAGATTACCATAGTATTATTATTGCACAGAAGATATATTGGACTTTGATCCAAAACTACATAGATAAAATCACACATTGAAATTAGGGTTGTCCTGATACCACTTTTTTTACAAGTACCGATACTTTTTTCAAGTACTCGCCGATACCGATTACCGATACTTTCTTTAAATGGCATGTGACAGTGGCACTAATATGCAGCACTGATGAGGTGTAGACTGAGTCAGTAGTTTTTTTTTGTTTGTTTTTTATTTATTTTTATATATATAAAAAGAAAGCATTGTAAATATATATATACTTTGCTACAATGTAAAGTAGTGAGTGTACAGCTTGTGTAACAGTGTAAATTTGCTGTCCCCTCAAAATAACTCAACATACAGCCATTAATGTCTAAACCACTGGCAACAAAAGTGAGTACACCCTTAAGTGAAAATGTCAAAATTGGGCCCATAAAGCAATTTTCCCTCCCCAGTGTCATGTGACTTGTTAGTGTTACAAGGTCTCAGGAAGTGTTACTGGTCACTGGAAGTTCAACATGGCACCTCATGGCAAAGAACTCTCAGAGGATCTGAAAAAAAAGAATTGTTGCTCCACATAAATATGGCCTAAGCTATAAGAATATTGCCAAGACCCTAAAACTGAGCTGCAGCATGGCGGCCAAGACCATACAATGGTTTAATAGGACAGGTTCCACTCAGAACAGGCCTCACCATGGTTGACCAAAGAAGTTGAGTGCACGTGCTTGGTGTCATATCCAGAGGTTGTCTTTGTGAAATAAATGTTTGAATGCTGGCAGCATTGCTGCAGAGATTGAAGGGGTGGGGGGTCAGCCTGTCAGTGCTCAGACCATACGCCACACACTGCATCAAATTGGTCTGCATAGCTGTCGTCCCAGAAGGAAGCCTCTTCTAAAGATGATGTACAAGAAAGCCCGCAAACAGTTTGCTGAAGACAAGCAGACTAAGGACATGGATTACTGGAACCATGTCCTGTGGTCTGATGAGACCAAGATAAACTTATTCGTTTCAGATAGTGTCAAGCGTGTGTGGTGACAACCAGGTGAGGAGTACAGAGACAAGTGTGTCTTGCCTACAGTCATGCATTGTGGTGGGAGTGTCGTGGTCTGGGGCAGCATGAATGCTGCCGGCACTGTGGAGCTACAGTTCATTGAGGGAACCATGAATGCCAACATGTACTGTGACATACTGAAGCCACGCATGATCCCCTCCCTTCAGAGACTGGGCCACAGGGCAGTATTCCAACACAATAACAATCATAAACACACCTCCAAGACGATCACTGCCTTGCTAAAGGGGCTGAGGGTAAAGGTGATGGACTGGTAAAGCATGTCTCCAGACTAAACCCTATTGAGCATCTGTGGGGCATCCTCAAACAGGAGGTGGAGGAGCGCAAGGTCTCGAACATCCACCAGCTCTGTGATGTCGTCATGGAGGAGTGCAAGAGAACTCCAGTGGCAACCTGTGAAGCTCTGGTGAACTCCATGCCCAAGAGGGTTAAGGCAGTGCTGTAGAATAATGATGGCCACACAAAATATTGAGACTTGAGGCCCAATTTGGACATTTTCACTTAGGGGTGTGTTGCCAGCGGTTTAGACATTAATGGCTGTGTGCTGAGTTATTTTGAGGGGTCAGCAAATTTAACCTGTTATACAAGCTGTACACTCATTACTAAACATTGTAGCAATGTGTAATTTCTTTAGTGTTGTCACATAATGTGAGGGGTTTTTATTTTTTTATTTTATTTTTTATTATTTTTTTTACAATTTTACTTTAAAAAATGTATTTATTACATTGTTTGTTTCTTTTTTTTTTCTCTATTCAACCCTGTTGGGGGGTAGAGAGGCTTTGGTGAGATGTCAGGGATCTCAACATACCCCTGACATCTCCCCTTTGAGATATGGAAACTGTTTATTTATTTATTTAACACTTATTTAACACATTTATATTGGGAGTGTGCTACCAGTTGCTGGCTGAGATATTAGATTATTTCAACAAACACTAGTTGCTCACAAGACTCTTTGATTATCAATTAAAGGAATACATTACATTAAATACGTTAAAGGATTTTTTTCAGTTGGCAGATTCACTGGCAGCATGTCCTGGTAAAAATGTCAGCTAATATTAAAAAATGTCATCAGCTTTTTTCATTTCACATTACAGTAATAACAAAATCAACAGTTTAGCAAGTGGACCTGGTGTTTGAAAATAGAGCTGGCATTTTTTTCTCAGAGCACAAAATGAATATTGAATAATGAAAAAAAAAAACCTCTACATTGGTAATCAGAAGCATCTGTGTGTCACCCGAACAGGCAAGGATATAGACCAGGAACTCATAGATTTAGTAGCTGGGATGTGCATGGCACTAGAATCTAAACCCCCCCCCCAAAAAAAATTAGAAAAACAACAATCTACCCAATCCATCTTAAACTGATTGTACAGTCTTATTTTTTTCTTTAAAAATAACAAACATGTTATACTTACCTGCTCTGTGCAGTGGTTTTTCACAAAGCAGCCCTGACTCTCCTCTTTGGCTCTCCTAGCCCCTCCCTCCTGTTGAGTGCCCCTACAGCAAGCAGCTTGCTATGGGGGCAACCGAGCTGAGCCACAGCTCCCTATGTCTATTCAGACATGGAGCCGTGGTTCCACCCCACCCGCTCTCTATCTCCTGATTGGCTAACTGACTTTGATTGACAGCAGTGGGAGCCAATGGTACCGCTGCTGTGTTTCAGCCAATCAGGCGGGAGAGTCCCCGACGGAAGAGGCACTCGAGCACACCGCTGGATAGAGATGGACCTCAGGTAAGTATTAGGGGAGCTGAAGGGGCTGCTGAGAAGGCTTTTTATCTTAATGCATAGAATGCATTAGGTTAAAAACCTTTTACCTTTAGAACCACTTTAAGTAAATATAGGGTTTTATAGATGATGATTGAGTGTTATTTAAACTGTTTGTATAACCAAAACATTTTTCTGCGTTTTAAAGAGTAGAGAGAACTTAGAACCCCTTTAAGGTTTTTATTGGCTACCTCTCTTCGCATGGAGAGATCACAATCTTTATTTGTCCTAGTAACTATTGTCAGAAACTGATGGGAATCCACACATTTTCAGCTGTCACCAGTATAGGAGGTGAAGGGAAATCTTTCAAAGTGGTTATGTGTTCAGGTAGCAACAAAAGAGGGAAAGTCCCTTTATTTTGTAGAGATTTCCTATTAGTTCCTGTTGTGTTTGCAGGACAGGAATGGAAGGGTAATCTCCCAACAGCCAGCTAAATATAACTATAATTATTCCAGCTAAAAAAAGTTTGATTACACATACACGTTTAAGGATTAACAACTTGTTTCCAAAGTTCTGAAAATCCATTGTGGTAGTCCTAAAAAAATAAAAAAAAAACAACAGATTGTGATACATTCGTATGATCACCTCAGCTAAACAGTCCTAAAGAATGTGAGTTTGAAATTATAACCTTGTTGAGAATAATGACCAAGCAGATAAATTATTTCACTCAACAAGGCATGTCTATACCACTTGCTGACCGCAATACATATGTATACGTTGCAGCTTGCAAGTGGTTTACCAGAGTTATAGCTGAAGCTATCAGCCATAACCCTGTTGTTTCTTCTTTCAGCCGGCGAATCTCTTTCTCAAGAAAGTGGTTTGAGCGGCTAATCAGCTGCTGGATTGCTTTCACAAGCAGCCGGAGGGATCATCCCCCCTCCTGCCACTCGGCAGTGTTTCTCAGGCTTACCCTTCTTACTGGCAAGCCCAGGAAATGAACAGTTTGCGCGGCTGGTTATAGAGGTGAACAGAGACCAGATCGTGCCTGACTCCCTCTTTGATCTTGGATAGGAGGACTGGAGCACCATCATGATGTCACTTCCAATCTAGGGTGGAAGTAAATAATATTTTTTTTTTTTAAAGCAAAAGGATTTTTTTTTTAATCTTTTGCTTTCAAAGGTAGAGGAGAGATTTGGGGTGTCTTATAGACCCCATATCTCTCAATAAAGAGAACCCATCATGTTTATATACTGTGTAAAAGGAAAAAAAGTAATAGAAATAATTAAAGGGACAGTGTGAAAATAAAAAATAAAACAAACTGTTTAAAGTGCGCCCATCCTTCCATGCTCATGCACAGAAGGGAGTGCATACGTAAGCACACGCATATGTAAACGGTGTTCACACCACACATGTATCGCCATGAACATTAGAGTGAGAGAAATAATTCTAGCTCTAGACCTCCTCTGTAACTCTAAACAGGTAACCTCTAAACATTTTTAAAGCGTCGCCTAGTGTATTTTTTCCCCAAAAAATTTTGAAAAACCACTGTGCAAATACCATGTGACATAAAACATTGCAATGATCACCATTTAATTCTCTGGGGTCTCTGCTTTAAAAAAAAAAAAAACATAATTTTTGGGAGTTCTAAGTAATTTTCTAGCAAAAAATACAGATTTTTACTTGTAAACAAAAAGTAGCAGAAAAGGCTCAGAGCTGAAGTGGGTATGGCCGGTTGATCGATTTTTGCTGTTCCACATTCAAACTGTCATGATTTTCCATCGGCAATGGTTTGTGTTTCATTTCAAAGATGGTTGAGCTTTCTAGAAAACCTCTGCAACCAAAACCTTAAGTAACATGATGCAGCAATTCCAGTAATTTACCCCACTCTAACAACTTTAATGCCGCGCACACACGGCCGGACTTGCCAATGGGCTAAACTCCTTCGGCATTTCCGAAGTAAAGATTTAGAATATGTTCTATATCTGAGTCCATCAGAAATGCCGACAGAAAAAGTCCGATGGGGCATACACACGGTTGGAATGTCCGACCAAAAGCTCCCATCAGACTTTTTCTGACGGGAAGTCCGGCCGTGTGTACGCGGCATAACAGGTCTTTGGGTCATTGACAGAAGTATAGTACTTGTACTTGTTAGCCATCAATTAATACAGAAAGTTCAGAGTTTAAGTTCTTATAGTTTATTAGCTAATGTAAAACCCAAGTTCACAATTTGTAAAAAAAAAAATACAAATAAAATTATTGAACTTTAGGAAGACTCAATGAACTACATGAGCACTGGCCAGCACCCTTGCAGTTCATTGGGAACTTCAAGCCATCTGCCAGAACTCTGTGAATGAATGATGTGCCTGTGTGGGAGGAGCCCTGCACAACTTAGCTGTTTTTAAAATGTGACAGCAGGTGTAGGGAAGGATCCCCCACCTACTGTCACAGAGGGTGGGGGAGGGGTATGGGAGACGGTTCCAAAGTAACTTGATACATGTGATTCCCTAAATGTAGCATGTTACAAAAGGTGATCTTTTCCCTTAAGTTATTAAAGTAGATGTAAACCCTATTTTTTTATCAAACTGTAGAGTATAAGGTTTCCTATCATTTGAGCCCAGTCTTGCCACACAGAGTTAATCCATCTCTGAGCAATCCTCTTTTATTGTTCAGTGAGAGAAATCTTGATAAACTGACAAAAACTTTGTAAAATACTCCCCCTTGCTGTGAGTGACAGCCTAAGACACAGGCATGTTCCCTCCCCCACTCCTTTCTTCAGCAGCTCTGCAAGGATTGGCTGTTCCACACCTCAGCATGATTTGGCATACTGAAGTCATGTGGTTACTTTCCTGTCTTTTCACTGGATGTTAGAGATCATAGCAGAAGTTCAGTTAGAAATACACAGGAGAAAATGCATATTGACAAGGGGAGTGTAGAGGTGGGCGGGGAGTCTACTGACATCACGACTCCACCCACCGAGCTCCAGACAACAGACCCACCCACAGAATCTGCAGCTCTCATAACAGACAGAGGGGAAACATTTGACAGGTAAAGATACATGCAGGAGGCATGTATATCCTTATAGATAACCCCTATGACAGTAGTTTAGAAAGGATGACATTGGGTTTACATCCACTTTAAAGATGCAAGTTTTCAAGAGGACTTAGATCCATTCTTCTAGTTTTATACAATTCTGAAAATGATTCTGAAAACGACATATTTTTACACAGTTACAAGGAGAAGCAATGAAATACACCCATTAATAAAAAACAACTATTTTTCACACCCTCAAGTGGTATTGGCTATTGTAAGAAGTTAGGTTGCATAGATAGTATTCAAAGGTTGAGAATGTTATTCGAGTAACTAACCCAGAGATAAGAAGTCCAGGCACAATCCTCATTTCAAATGAAGGTTCTTTTGAAATGCCCATTTACAAGAGAAGCAAAAAAATACAACTATTAATAAAATACAACTACGGTATTTTTCTTGAACACTTGAATAGTAATGGTTTTGTAAGTGATCAGAACTTAAAGTGGTTATACAGGTTTGTTTCTTTTTTCTTTATAAACAATAAACACATTGTACTTACCTGCTCTGTGCAACGGTTTTGAAAAGAGTAGCCCCGATCCTCTTCTCAGGTCTCCCGCTGGTGCTAATGGCCCCTCCCTCTTGCCAAGTGCCCCCAGAGCAAGCTGCTTTGTCTGGGGGGCACTTATGCCTGCTCGTTCCTGAGCCAGCTGTGTGTGTGTCTATGGGACACTGAGAGTGGCTCAGTCCCACTACCTCCAATGAGGAAAGAGAGATCCCGGAGAACAGCTACTCTTGTGCACATCGCTAGACCGGGATTGGGCTCGGGTAAGTATTAGGGGGGGCTGCGGGGGAAGTTGCACACTGAAGGTATTTTACCTTCATTTATAGAATGTGTGAAGGGAAAAACTTTCACCCTTTACAACCACTTTAAGATTGGGCTAAATGACTAAGAGATAAGCCTGGACACAACTGCCACATTAGTGGGTAATTTTAAAATGTCTGTATACATTTGATCAAAGGTTTAAGGAAAAACAGGTTCTACTGTTAGAAATAAGATATTTAATTAAAATCATAGTGGCAAATACACTATATTCCCAAAAGTATTGGGAAGCATGCCTTTACATGTACATGAGCTTTAATGGCTTCCCGGTTTTAGTCTGTAGGGTTCAATATTGAGTTGGCCCACCCTTTGCAGCTATAACAGCTTCAACTCTTCTGGGAAGGCTGTCCACAAAAATTAGGAGTGTGTCTATGGGAATGTTTGACTATTCCTTCACAAGCACATTTGTGAGGTCAGGCACTGATGTTGAACAAGAAGGCCTGGCGAGCAGTCTCCACTCTAACTCATCCCAAAGGTGTTCTATCAGGTTGAGGTCAAGCCATTTAAGTTCTTCCACCGCAAATTCGCTCATCAATGTCTTTATGGACCTTGATTTATGCACTGGTCTAAATCATTTGGTGGAGTGGGGATTATGGTGTAGGGTTGTGTTTCAGGATTTGGGCTTCGCCCCTTAATTCCAGTAAAAGGAACTCTTAGGTGTCAGCATACCAAGACATTTTGGCCAATTTCATGCTCCCAACTTTGTGGAAACAGTTTGAGGATGACCCCTTCCTGTTCCAACATGAATGTGCACTAAACAATTAGGAGGGGGGGTTTGGACTAGAGAGTTCCCCAGAGAGAGAGGACTGTGTGGAGAGGATGCAGGATTCACAGCTTCAGGAGCAAGAGGCTATCCCCCCTGGCCTGTTTGCAAGTGGACCTGGACAATGTGGAGGCCCTTCCCACCGGCAAGCTCCATCGCTTGGTGCAGATCCACAGCCACAGGCACCTCATCAGTGGTGTGGCTCCTCCAGACACACTCACATAGACATGGCTGAGCCTATGGGTCATCAGGCTGCCAGCCAGGCATCCTTCATCTGTTTGCAAACCTTCAAGAGCCTGAACCTGGACATCCTTCCTCCTTAGTATCTTAGTATCTCCAGGATGAGTGAGCGGGCAGAGGCCCACCTTACCCTTTATTATTTCACTCAGAGACACTGAGTGAAATTTTATAACCACTTTAAGTTCTAATCACTTACAAAACCATTACTATTCAAGTGTTCAAGGAAAATAATTGTATTTTATTAACAGTTGTATTTTTTGCTTCTCTTGTAAATGGGCATTTCAAAAAAACCTTCATTTGAAGTGAGGATTGTGCCTGGACTTCTTATCTCTGGGTTAGTTACTCCAATAACACTCTTAACCTTTGAATAGCCAATACCACTTGAGGGTGTGAAAAATAGTCATATTTTATTAATAGGTATATTTCATTGCTTTTCCTTGTAACTCTGTGTAAATTTATGTGGTTTTCAGAATAATTTCATTTTCAGAATTGTATAAAACTAGAAGAATGGATCTAAGTCCTCTTGAAAACTTGCATTTTTAATAACTTTAATAAGGGAAAAGATCACCAACATGCTACATTTAGGGAATCACATGTATCAAGTTACAAGTTAGTATATATGTGAAGGGTGTATGACCCAATCAGGTAATATTATAGACCTGGTAATGACCTGGTAATATGTACTAGGAAGGCCAACCATATGTGCAATATATACAGTATGTGATGGGTCTATAGAGTGTATGACCCAATCAGGTAATATTATAGACCTATCTGGTAATGAGGTAGATATCCGGAAAGCCAACCATATATAAAGGTGTATGTAGTAAGTAATGAAAAAGATCTACATAGTATACAAGCAAATCAAATATAAGTGTGGGCATGGAGACAGATGGGGAGTGAGGTCCAAAGAAATATTGATGGGGCCAACAATGAAAGGGAAACTTTGATGACCTTACTCTCCATCTGTCTCCATGCCCACATTCATACTTGATTGGCTTGTATACTATGTAGATTTTTTCTTCATTTACTACATACACCTATATATATGATTGCCTTTCCGGGTATATACCTCATTACCAGATATATCTACAATATTATCTGATTGGGTCATACACAATATAGACTCTTCACGTATATACTATATAGTTGGCCTTCCTAGTACTTATTTAACTACTTAGATATACACTTTTGTGGCAGCTACCATTCATCTTGGACATTGAGGGACATTAAAGGTTACACTTTTTTGGCTCCCATGTTATGCCTGCCCTCCATTTGTCCCATGGGGGGTCTTTGCTGGTTCCTTCCCTTTAGCCGCCGGGATAGATACATCTTGTCTCCACCTGTTGATTAATTGGCTTTTGAGCCATTCAGCCACCTTCATATGGAGTTATCATGGAACCTGCCACGCCCTCTGGGGGTATATGTGGAGGGAATAGCATCATGGGATTTCTCTCTCCATGGCCCCACACTTCACATGCTGAGGACACATGGATTATGGTAAGCAGTCCTATGCCGCGTACACACGATCGCAACATCCGATGGATGTTGGCTTAAACTTGTTTTGCATACACACAGTCACACAAAGTTGGTTGGAAATTGTGAATGTCAAGAACGCGGTGATGTACAACACGTACGACGAGCCGAGAAAAATGAAGTTCAATAGCCAGTGCGGCTCTTCTGCTTGATTCCGAGCATGCGTGGAACTTTGTGTATCAGAATTGTGTACACACAATCGGAATTTATGACAACGGATTTTGTTGTTGGAAAATTTGAGAACCAGCTCTCAAATTTTGTGTGATGGAAATTCCGATGGAAAATGTCCAACGGTCGGAATTTCCGACAAAAAGCTCCCATCGAACATTTTCCATTGGAAAATCTGACCGTGTGTACGGGGTATAACTCTTCACTAGCATGCTAAACAACACTTATTTCTACACCTGTGCAACAGAGTTCACATGTCACTTTTTGTCTTTTTTTTTTTTAGTTATTTTTTTCATCACAATTTCCCTTTCATTGTTGTCCCCATCAATATTGCTTTGCACCTCACTCCTCATTTGTCTCCATGCCCAAACTTATACTTGATTTGCTTATACACTATGTAGATTTTTTCCATTACTTACTACATACAACTATATAAATGGTTGGCTTTCCAGGTATCTACCTCGTTACCAGATAGGTCTATAATATTACCTGATTGGGTCATACACTCTATAGTCCCTTCACATACTGTATATATTACACATATGGTTGGCCTTCCTAGTACATATTTGACTACTTAGATATACACTTTTGTTGCAGCTGCAAATCATGTTGGACATTGAGTGACATCAAAGGTCACACTCTTTGGCTCCTATGTTATGCTTGCCCTCTGTCACGGAATGTCCCACACTCTGCTTGAGTGTTTCCCGCCAGTATACCACTTCCTCTCAGTCTGGACTCAGATATCAGATAGTCCAACCACTCATAAGCACAAAACAAGGCGACACTTGTTTCACTGCTAATATGGACTAACTCTTTATTTGAGACCTCACACAAATATATACAGCAGAATGACTAAAACCTAACCTAATTAACATGAGCTAATTATCTAACATGACCTTTTGCCCAGGCTTGTGGTCACCGAGCTTCACACAGTACATTATACATTATCATAAGTACAACCACAGGACATATTCACAATAGCAGGAGCTAATTACAATTAACAATACAAACAGTGTTCTCCCCCCCTCCTCAGCCTAGTCATCAACAATCTATAGTAGGAGTAGACTGTTCGTCTCCTAGTCAGTCCTGGAGGCTAATGTGATCAGCTCACACAATTAACATGTTGAGTTCAGAATCAAACAAACCAATAATAGTGTCGACATACATCCTGGGAGATATTGTGGACAAATATTACTGTCCCATTTTAAGTAGTCCAAGATATGTTTTCTCACTCACCCTGTGCCAGGATAGCACAGGGTGACTTAGACATAAGAGGTGTATGGGGGGCTGAAACAAGGGCATCCCCTACTTTCCAAGGGATTATGAGTTCCACTGGCCCTCCCGTCACATCTCTCCCCTTTCGGCAGAAGACTAACACAGGAGGAGACCCCAGACGGGTTGACTCCGAAGTTAGTCAGTAGTTCCAGTCCTCTAATGCCTGTACCCACACAGTACCCCAAATAAATTGTTCCAAACAAAGCATTACTCACCCAGCCAACCTCTGCCTCTCTCAGAGAACATATCTGCCACTGGGGAGAGGCCTGGACTGGCCCTTCTCCCTGGAGACCTTTCTGCCGCTGGAGAGATGACAGAGTGACTGGGCTCACTCTGTCATGCTGTTGGGGATCTGGGCCGACTGCCCAGCATCCCTGTTGTATACAGGTGGAGACTGAAGTCCCGTCCACCTTCACAGGAAATCCATCCTCTGTAAGTTGAGGGCAGAGTCCAGCAGTACTCGGCCCTGTTGCCAGCCCTTTTGCTGGAAACCCCACACCATCTGCTCTGGCTAACCGGTGCTTCAACTGGGGAAGTTCCTTGTAACTCCACAGATACTACTGTTGGTGCTGGACAGAGCACAGTGAAGTTTGGCCCCAATACCAGCTCTTCTGCTGGAGGCTCATCAGGTCGTTCTTCCTCAGCAGAAAAGTCTATCAAATCCACTGTCTCTGCAACTGGTGTCTGGGGCTAGAGATTCACCATCTCCTGTCCATGGAGCTCAGAAGATGCTATCAGTGCTGGGCAGAGGTTAGCAGAGCCCTGCCCTGTTGTCAGCACTTCAGGTTTTGGGACGGCAATCTCCAGATTTTTCACTGCCTATTCTCTGGCATGCTGCTGGACAGGCACATTCCTCCATCCAAGATCATCCCATGCAGAAACAGGATCATCAAGGTCAGTCAGCACTTGCTGCATCCGCCATAAGACCTCCGCCTCCCTAGCTGTGTGGGCAGGTTGGCAAAGCACACTGTTACTCTGCCACATTGCCGACTCTTCAGCCAGGATTTCAGAGTTGTCCTCTGGTATTTCCTGATAGTCCCAGGCAAAGGGAGCCCAGTCCTGGCACTGAGCAACGTCTAACAGCCGTTTGTAGGCAATCTCCAGCTCCCATTCCTGGATGGCCAGAAATTCTAAATCTTCCTGTGCCCAGTGCACTTCCGAAATGTTCAGTAGCCCTTCTCTGAAATCCATGATTTCGTCCACCCACCACTCCAAATCACTCCCAAAGTTAGGGTCCCCTGTCAGCTTTACATACAACAAGCCCAAGCCTTCCATTGGGCTGTCATCCGCTATCCAGGGACATGCTTGGGATACATGCCACCGGAGGGCTCTGTAGCTCTCATCCAGCTTCATCTCTGCCCAGACCAGCCTGCTTAATTCAGCTGTCTGCTCCTTCTGCGGTTTTTCTCCCAAAAATCTGTACTGCGACCAGTACCTTTCCTGGATGGAGGGGAGAACTTTTCCCTGGTGTCGCTGCTCACGGGCTAGCGCTTCTTTCCAGAGTTTGCAGTGAATAGAATCACACCATCCCAGCAGGACCTGCTCTGATACTGGTCCTCTGTGCTGTATCTGCATCTCTCGCAACCTCCTTCTGAATTCCTCCTCCATGGTGGCTGGTATCTGTAACTCTCCTCTCCTGCTATCCAGACCTTGGATCCAGGTGGAAGTTTGGATGTCCCAGACTGCAGGAAATGTCCCGCTGCTTGCCACTAATGTCACGGAACGTCCCACACTTCGCTTGACACTTGTTTCACTGCTAACATGGACTAACTCTTTATTTGAGATCTCACACAAATATAAACAGCAGAATGACTAAAACCTAACCTAATTAACATGAGCTAAGTATCTAACATGACCTTTTGCCCAGACTTGTGGTCACCGAGCTTCACACAGTACATTATACATTATCATAAGTACAACCACAGGACATTTTCACAATAGCAGGAGCTAATTACAATTAACAATACAAACAGTGTTCTCCCCCCCTCCTCAGCCTAGTCATCAACCATCTATAGTAGGAGTAGACTGTTCGTCTCCTAGCCAGTCCTGGAGGCTAATGTGATCAGCTCACACAATTAACATGTTGAATTCAGAATCAAACAAACCAATAATAGTCTCGACATACATCCTGGGAGATATTGTGGACAAATATTACTGTCCCATTTTTGTCCTATGTAAACTGTCCCATGTAAACATATGAGATCGTCTCTCATTGCCGGCTCTCCCTTCTCACACAGAGACTGCATGTGAGGAGGGAGAGCTTCCTGCTGCAGCTTAAGTGAAAAAATCTCACATTACAGTGCCACACTAGCACAGCACAGTGCCCACAGTGCCATCTGTCCCCAGTGCCCCCTGTCAGTGCCATCTGTCCCCAGTGCCACCTATCAGTGCCAGCTGTCCCCAGTGCCACCTATCAGTGCCATCTGTCCCCAGTGCCATCTATCAGTGCCATCTGTCCCCAGTGCATCTGTCCCCAGTGCCATCTGTCAGTGCCATCTGTGCCCAGTGCCACCTATTAGTGCCATCTCTGCCCAGTGCCACCTGTCTCCAGTGCCACCTGCTCCCAATGCCACCTGTCCCCAGTGCCATGTACCATCTTTTATCAGAGTCACGTGTCATCAGTGCTACGTATAAGTGCCATCTGTCATCAGTGCCACCTGTCGGTGTCACGTGCCATCTGTTATCAGTGTCACGTGTCATCAGTGCCACATATCAGTGCCATCTGTCATCAGTGTCACGTGTCATCAGTGCCACGTATTAGCGCCATCTGTCATCAGTGCCACGTATTAGTGCCATGTATTAGTGCCATCTGTCATCAGTGCCACGTGTCATCAGTGCCACGTGTCATCAGTGCCACATATTAGTGCCATCTGTCATCAGTGTCATGTGCCATCAATGCCACGTATCAGTGCCATCTGTCATTAGTGCCACATCAGTGTCACGTGTCATTGTCCTGGTGCTCTAGGGCCTTCAAAAGTGTAATAGATAGTCAACAAGTTAGATGTGTAATTTATGCTCCTAGAACATGTGATGGTGCTCCCTGCATGTTGGGCCTCTCTATGTGGCTAGGCTGTGGAAAAAATGGAAATATTTGCCAGCACACCATGGAACGGCGTAGATAGCGTACAAACATGTAGTTTATTGCATGATCACAACACAAAGAGAGTGCAACGTTTCGGAGTCACGCAGGACCCCTTCGTCAGGCATCACATGCCTGACGAAGGGGTCCTGCGTGACTCCGAAACGTTGCACTCTCTTTGTGTTGTGATCATGCAATAAACTACACGTTTGGACGCTATCTATGCTGTTCCATGGTGTGCTGGCAAATATTTCCATTTTGACTTGAACCAGTATCCAGCTGGTTGTTGCTGCAGCACCCACATTTCGTGAGCTCATCCAGGAAAGTGAGCAATGGGAATATGAAGTACTAGGCTGTGGAAAAGTCGTACACATGTGGTATCGTAATACTCAGGAGGAGTAGCAGAATGTATTTTGGGGCATCATTTGTGGTATACATATGCCATGTGAGAGAAATAACCTATTACAATGACAATTTTGGGGAAAAAAATCTTAATTTTGCAAAGAATTGTGGGGAAAAATGATAACATCAAAAACCTCACCATGCATCTTACTAAATACCTTGGAATGTCTACTTCAAAAAAGGGGTCATTTGGGGGGTATTTGTACTTTCGTGGCCTGTTAGGGTTGCAAGAAATGAGATAGGCCACCAGTACATCAGGTGTGATCATTTTTTTATGATTTGCACCACAGCTTGTAGACTCTATAACTTTCACAAAGACCAAATAATATCCACTAATTTGGGTTATTTTTACCAAATATATGTAGCAGTATAATTGTGGCCAAAATTTTTGAAGAAAAATTAATAGTTTGCAAAATTTTATCACAGAAACAAATAAAAATGCATTATTTTTCAAAATTTTTGGTCTCTTTTCATTTATAGCGCAAAAAATTAAAAAAAACCCAGAGGTGATCAAATACCACCAAAAGAAAGCTCTATTTGTATGAAAAAAAGGACAAAAAATTCATTTGAGTTCAGTATTACATGACTGAGTAATTGTCATTTAAAGTGTGAGAGCACCGAAAGCTGAAAATTGGTCTGGTCAGGAAGAGGGTTTAAGTGCCCAGTAGGCAAGTGATTAACTACTTCAATACAGGGCTTTTATAGACCCTTCCTTCCCAGACCAATTTTTAGCTTTCAGCGCTCTCACACTTTGAATGACAATTACTCAGTCATGCTACACTGTACCCAAACCAAATTTTTATAATTTTTCTCTCACAAACAGAGCTTTCTTTTGGTGGTATTTAATCACCACTGGGTTCTTTATTTTTTGCAATATAAGTGAAAAAAGAGAGAATTTTTTTTTTTAAAAACTTTTTTTAGTTTCTATTGTAAAATTTTGCAAAGAAGTAATTTTTCTTCATAAATTTGGGCCAAAATGTATACTTCTACATATATATATATCAAACTTTTGAAGGCCTTGGAGCACCAGGTCAATGGAAACGCCCACAAAATGACCCAATTTTTGAAAGCTAACACCCCAACGTAGCACATGTACACATAGCATTTACATAGCAAAACTGACACCCCAAAATACATTCTGTTACTACTCCCGAGTATGGCGATACCACATGTGTGAGACTTTTACACAGCCTGACCACATACAGAGGCCCAACATTGAAGTAGCACTGTCAGGTGTTCTATATGCATAAATTACACATCCCATTTCTCAACCACCTATTACAGTTTTGAAGACCCTGCCGCACCAGGACAATAAAAAAGCCCAAAAAATGACCCCATTTTGAAAAGCTAACACCCCAACATATAATCTATGAGGCATAATGAGTCTTTTGAACGGTTCATTTTTTTCCAGAAGTTTTTGGAAACTGTGGAAAAAAAATGAAAACGCATTTTTTTTTTACACAAAGTTGTCCATTTATAAGATATTTCCAACTCATAGCATGTACATAGCAAAAATTACACCCCAAAATACATTCTGCTACTCCTCCCGAGTATGGTGATACCACATGTGTGAGACTTTTACACAGCCTGGCCACATACAGAAGCCCAACATTGAAATAGCACCTTCAGGCATTCTAGGAGCATAAATTACACATCTCATTTCTCAACCACCTATTACACTTTTGAAGGCCCTGGAGCACCAGGACAATGGAAACACCCACAAAATGACCCCATTTTGGAAAGCTAACACCCCAACCTATAATCTGTGAGGCATAATGAGTTTTTTGAAGGGTTCATTTTTTTCCAGAAGTTTTTGGAATATGTGGGAAAAAAATTAAAACGCATTTTTTTTATACAAAGTTGTCCATTTATAAGATATTACCAACACATAGCATGTACATAGCAAAACTGACACCCTAAAATTCATTCTGCTACTCCTCCCAAGTATGGCGATATCACATGTGTGAGACTTTTACACAGCCTGGCCACATACAGAGGCCAAACATTGAAGTAGCGCCATCAGGCATTCTACAAGCATAAATTACACATCTCATTTCTCAACCACCTATTACAGTTTTAAAGACCCGGGAGCACCAGGACAATGGAAACGCTCACCAAATTACCATATTTTTTTGGAAAGCTAACACCCCAACATATAATCTATGAGGCATAATGACTCTTTTGAACGTTTCTTTTTTCCAGAAGTTTTTGGAAAATGTGGAAAAAAAATGAAAACACATTTTTTACACTATGTTGTCCATTTATAAGATTTTTCCAACACATAGCATGTACATAGCAAAAAGGACACCCCAAAATACATTCTGTTACTCCTCCTGAGTATGGTGATACCACATGTGTGAGACTTTTACACAGCCTGGCCACATACAGAGGCCCAACATCCAAGTAGCACTGTCAGGTGTTCTAGGAGCATAAATTACACACATAAATTCCTGCCAACCTATCATGTTGTTGAAGGCCCTTCATATTTCTAACACGTAGCATGTACTGTACATACCAATTACAAACCAAAATACATTCTGCTGAGCAAAGGGTAAAGAAAAGATTACCTGCAGTTTTAGTAGTGCAGTGGTCCACAGAGGAGAGCATCGGTCCAGGCAGCAGGCAGGAACGTGGACAGCGACAGCAAAACCGGCAGCAGGCAGGAATAGTCAGTACAGGTAGAGATGTTGTCAGTACAGCCAAAGCATTGGTCCAGATAGCAGGCAGGGATGTGGTCAGCAGCAGCAAAAGGATCAAAGGATCGTCCATGCAGCAGGCAGGAATACTGTCCATAGTTAGTACATGCAGCAGGCAGAGGTATGGTTAGCACAGCCAGAGAATTTTCCCAGGAGCAGGCAGGACCATCAAGCTTAGGGCACCGGTCAGGAAAGAATGGGGATGGGGTAGAGGCTTCTCCCATCCAAATCGCTTTGAAGCCTCCGGACAACCAAACCCTGTTCTGGGAACTCAGAAAACCAAAAACTGGTTTTCTGAACTCAGAACACTATTCTGGAGCCCCTCACATATGTGAGACCCCTGTGTAGCAGGGTGAAAGATCAATCCAAGGGGCAGGCAAAAACATGGTCAACAGGCCGAGGTCAGTGCAGGTAAAAGGCAGAAATAGACGGTAGGCAGAGGCATAGTCGATACAGTCCAGGGTCTTTTCACGTGAAAGGCAGAAACATGGCAGATAAACAATGCAAATGGTAGGCAGAGGCATAGTCGAGAAACAGGCCAGGGTCAGTTCACATGGAAGATATGGTTGGTTGAGGCAGGGAAATATTCAGGACAGAAATTGATAACGGGGAAATGGCAGTATTAGAAATATGGGCTAATAGTTTTTGAGAGTGTGATATCGCTTGAAGCATTCTCCAATGCAAAGGACAAGTTGGGAGGGACAGTCAGGACAATGGAAGCTGGTGTCTTTCTTAATTCCTCTTTTGGTGCACACCCGACATTTTTTTTGGCATCGTCTTCCGGATCCTGTTGGTGGAATATGGTTCGGAAAATGGCGCTCATGTAGTCTGCTGACACAATCTGAGCAAATGCTTTCTGGAGGGGATACTTGTTGGTAGATCAGGGCAGTGACAATGTCTTCAATAAACTTTATGAAGGTGGTGGGTGTTTCCGTTGATTTTTGGTAGATGATTAAAGAATTTAAAAGGGCCAAATGAAAAAAGTAAATTGCGACTTTTTTGTACCAGAAGAGGGATTTTCTTGTTGAAACATAGGGCTGCAACATTTGATCATTTAAATCCACCCCCCATGAATTTATTGTACTCGTTGATACAGGAAGGCTTGCGAATGGGACTGCGTCTTCTGCAAAGTTCCACCGAGGTGTCATCATGGATGGTGGACATGATGTACACATCTTTCCTATCCCTCCACTTCACAGCCAACACTTCCTCATTCCTCAAGCTTGTCAATTCCCCCATTGAATGGTTGTGGTGACAAGAGGTTGTGGGAAGCCCTTTTGGTTTTTCCTTGTTGTACCACAGGCCAAAGTTTTTTTTTTAGGTATAGGTGGCAGAGAAGGGGCAAACTGGTGTAATAGTTGTCCATGTAAATATGATACCCCTTTTGGAGGAGTGGAAATGCCAACTCCCAAACTATTTTTCCACTTATTCCCATGTACGATGGACACTTAGGGGGCTGGAGCTGGGAATCTTTGCCTTCGTACACGCAGAATGAGTGCAGATAACCGGTGGCACTTTCACAGAGCTTGTTAAGCCATACCTCGCCCTCTTACTGGGGATATATTGCTTGATTCCCAGCCAGCCTGTGAAATGAACCAGGGATTCATCCACAGATATGTTTTTGTCAGGGACATAAAGTTCGGCAAACTTCTTGGAAAAAAATTAATTAGGGGGCGAATTTTATATAGTTTATCAAATTTTGGGTGATTTCGGGGAGGGGGGCACTGTGAGCTGTCACTGAAATGCAGGAAGCACATTATAATTTTGTATCGGGACCTGGACATGGCCGTTGAAAAAATTAGCATATGGTGGATGGGTTTGGTGGACCAATACTTGTACATTTAATTTTTTTTGTAAGCCCCATGTTGAGCGTTAGGCCTAAAAACAATTTAAGCTCCACCACTGTTAGGGGTTTCCATTCAAAAGGGTGGGCAGAGCTGGAGCTGGGGTTGGTTGCTATTAATTGTTGGGCAAAGAGATTGGTTTGGTCCATGATGCCTTGAACTAATTCATCAGGGAAAAATAAATTTTAAAAATCCATTTGGGAAAAACCTGCAGTGTTGACCTGCACACCTGGCTGTGCTGTAAAAGGGGGGATCGTGGCTGACCCCGTGGTAGAAGGCAGCCACAATGGGTTTGCCAAGGCATCTGGAAGCTGGGTTTGGGTGCTAATTCTTTGGCGTGCACTTGTACTTGGCCTCTCCTCCTGGGGTCTACCTGGGGTTGGCACTGCTGGTAGCTGCCTGATGTTCAGACCATCATCTTTTTGGACGAACTACTTCCTCCTCTGATTTGGATCTTGATGTGCTGCCTTCGGGGGGCTCATATTCCTAACCAGAATCAGAATCAGAACTGAGCGGTAAGAGCTCCCCGTTGCTCTCATCGGTCAGACTGAGTATTTGGTATGGCTCTTCTGGGGTGTACACCTTTCTGGACGTAGTGACTGTATGTACTCTGGTGGCAGGTACTCTGGAGGGAGGTACTCTGGTGGCGGGTACTCTGGTGACATGTAATCTTGTGGCAGGTACTCTGGTGGCAGGTACTCTGGTGGCAGTGGTGAGGTGGCGGTTACGCTGGTGAGGTGACGAGTACTCTGGTGGTAGGTACTCTAGTGGCAGGTACTCTGATGGCAGGTGGTGAGGTGGCGGATACTCTGAGGAGGTGGCGGGTACTCTGGTGGTAGGTACTCTGGTGGCAGGGGTGAGGTGGCAGGTACTCTGGGGAGGTGGCAGGTACTCTGGTGCAGGTACTCTGGTGGTGGGTGGTGAGGTGGCGGGTACTCTGGTGGCGGGTACTCTGGTGAGGTGGCAGGTAGTTTGGTCTGGTGGCAGGTACTCTGGTGAGGTGGTGGGTACTCCTGATGGACAGGTACTTCTGATGGACAGGTACTAGATGACAGGTACTCCTGATGACAGGTACTAGATGACAAGTCCTCTTTATTTAGGGGGGGAAATCTGGGCACAGTAGTTCATATATAGGGTACTGTAATATGTAACTCACTGTTAGCTGATCTCCTCCTCACACTGGATCGGTGTGTGAAGAGGAGAACCCAGCAGTTACACACTGTTTTGTTTACATTTAGTGACCGTCTGTGATTGGACACAGCTGTCAGGTGGCAAAAAGCCAATCTCATTGGCTCTTCTAACTTATCAGGGCTGGGCTGTATCCAAGGGAGAAGCCTCAGCCCCGATCGCCGCTCTGCACATCGCTACACAAGCAGCTCTGCATAGTGACCAATCACAGCCGGTCACGCTGCTCCCGAAGCTCCACCGCCCGCCGCTCCATTACCCCCATCGGGGAACGGCTGTGTCCCGAGGGACACGCCGGACCCCCGATCGCCGCTCTGTGGGCCCCCCGGGGGCCTGAAGTAGCGGCGGAAAGCCGAGGACGTCATATGATGCCCACCCAGGATGGGAGATCCCATCTGTGGGGTCAATTGACTATGGCTGGGTATTGAAGTGGTTAAAGTTCCATGGGCGTAGTTCTTCTTTGTTGCACTTAATTTGGGGATGGAGATGTGTCACTGGCAACACCAGACCATTTTCTTTTGTATATACCTTAGTATTTTATGTATTTGTACAATAAATGGTTTTAGATGAGGACATGGCTACTTTAATGTTGCTTTTCTTTGTGTCATGTTTCCCCTTAAAATTCATACCAGACCTAAAATTTGGAGGGACATCCCATGCCAAGTTTTTTTTTTTGTGGTTCCCAGTGCTCAGGAGCATTTTGTTTTGTTTTTTGCATACATCTAAAAATCTTCATTTTTTACAATAAAATTAATTAAACCCCCAGAACATTGTATATTTTTTGAAAGCAGAGGCCCTGTAGAAAAAAGAAGTGATAGTTGCACATTTTTGCTTCACATGATATTTGTGCAACTGTTTATTGAATGCAAAATTTCAGTAGAAAATATAGTAAAATTAATTTTAGTGCAAAACCCCACCAAAAAATACCCATTTTTGGTTAAAATCGAATAAAAAGTTATCAAACATTCCATGTCTTAAAATTGCGTGCGCCAGCAATAGTGCCAAAATGATGATGCCCAAAAATCCTCATAGGTGACGCTTTAAAAGTCTTTACAGCTCATCAGTTTAGAGTTACCCAGTAGCTCCTGTACTATAATTATTTTTCTCATTCTGATGTTTGCGGCGATTTGTCACACGTATCAAGTGTCTACGGTTTACATGCGCGTGCTCACCCTGGGCTCACGTTTGGGTTTTCGCAGTTGTGTGGGGCTACATTTTTTTTTTTACTTTTTTCTTTTATTTTTATATTTATTTTTACTTATTTGCTATCACAAGGGGTTAATAAACCCCTATGTGATAGCATTGGGCAGGTGACAGGTACTCTTTATGGAGACATTCGGGGTCTAATAGACCCCAATTTCTCCCCTGCCCTTCACACCATCTAACCAAGAATAGATCAGCTTGGTTAAAAGTGTCCCCTGGCTGTACTGGCCAGGAGAGGGTGTATCTGAAACTGGAAGTGACATCAGTTTCAATATTTGCAAGTGAGATCGAGGCATGGATTTGCCTCTGTCTCATTGCAATCTCTCTCCCCCAGCTGGCGGATGTGTTCCCGGGCTCCAGTGAGTGTAGGACAGCCCAGGAACCACGGCAGGAGGGAGGCGCCAGTGGGAGGGGGGAGGCACCACACTTCTGGCTGTGTGAACGTGATCGGCAGCTATGGAGCCGGTCGCCGGCTGAACAAAACCCACACAGGCTTATGACTGCTGCTGCAGCCATCAGCTTTTGATTAAGCATTCACTCTTTGGATGTACATAGTACGTCCAAAGAGCTTAGTCGGTTAAAAATCCACACCAGACCCTCATCAAGCAGAGGGGTCTTGATGTGTTGTTAGAGGGGACCCCATTGCCTTTTATTTTTCATGTGGGGTCCGCTTTAACATCTATACCAGACCCTCATCCTGGATAGGGGCCTGGTGAAGATGAAGGACATGCCCCACCACTTTGTTTTTACCAACAGAGCAAAGTGTCTGTTAGGTGGTTCCCATGCCCTTTTTTTAACATAAAAAACTCCAATAAGGAAATGCCATTCAGCAGCAAATGGAATATTTTTCTTTGTTAATATCCCTTTGCTGTAGTGCACCGTACAGATGTGCTAGTTCACAGGCAAATTTAAAATGTTTTTTAAAATAATTTAGCATTTTTTTAATCTAAATATTATTAAAAGATCAGATATGATTTTAAAGATTCAGCTCCCATTGATTTTTATTGGGATTTGGATTAACACTCAAGCTTAGGAGCAGTTTGACAAAAGTCCAGTGAACCAAATCCAGGACTTGGAAAATCCATCACTAGCTGTCATTCCTGAGGTATGTGGGCCAATCTATAGCTTTTCTTTATATGGATGTGGACTTTAAAGTGGAAGTAAACTTCCATCTCTGAATATTATCCATAAGTAAGCCTATAATAAGGCTTACCTATAGGTAGTGTAAATATCTCCTAAACGTGCACCGTTTAGGAGATATTTACTGTACATGCAGCCAGTGGCATCAATGGCTGCATGTACAGTAAATGCAGCCAGTGGCATCACTGGTGCATGTGCTCTTAATGAAAGGCTACCCAGGCCGTTCCTTCAGAGCCCTGTGCAGTAAACGGAGGCTCCGGCACTCATACGCATGAGTGACATCATCGCGGCTCTGGCCAGTCACAGATCCGGGGTCTGCAAACCCGGAAGTAATACGGGTGAACATAGGAGCGCCTGCAGCTCTGACATTTCGGCGCTGGAAGGGCTTCGTTTTCAGGTAAGTTTCGCATAATGTGCTAGTATGTGATGCATACTAGTACATTATGCCTTTACTTTACAGGTAAGGGAAAATAAACTGGCCCAGAGGTTTATAACCGCTTTAATATGTATTGTTTTTGTGAGTGGTCAAGTTTAATTTATTTTGGAGGTTGTTGTAGTTCCTGTGAAGTTGGGAGAGATCCTCTTCCCTTGCAGTGCAGATAATAAAAATATTTTAAGGAGCATGTGGATAGGTACTCCTCCTTCATTTTAGCCATAAAAAGATTTGCGAATTAGGGGGGAAAATCATGCTCTCATTGCCATTCCAATCTGCTGCAACTAGAGATCCCGGCCAAAGAAAAGTAGTTGTAGTAGTTGAGGAAAGCATGTCCCAGGCTAAAGAAAATTTACCATATAATACTACAATCTACTATAAACAGGAATAGGTTTGGAGCAGACACATCAGTAATATTAAATTTATTTATTACAGGTTCTCATTCATACATACATACTGTACATGTATACTAGGGCCAATTTAGATAGAAGCCAAAATACCTACCAGCATGTTTTTGGAGAGTGGGAGGAAACCAGAGTACCTGGAGGAAATCCACACAGGTACAGGGAGAACATGAAAACTCCAAGCAGATAGTGTCGTGGTTGGGATCCATATCTTCAGGATCAGGATTGTGCCTTATTTAATTTTCTCTGTAGCTTGTAAATGGGTATAGTTTAAAATCCCTCTCCTACAAATTTACCGTCTTGTGATTAGGTGTTCTCATATAAAATTACTGCCAATCTGTGGATTTTCAGTCTAGTATTTTCAGGCAAGTAGGGTGTGCTCCCCATTAGTTCTACCATGCTGAAAAAAAAATCTGATGGGAGTGTGCTATTATCTTTCATACCGAAAAATGACACTACATACACCTGACCATACAAATCCTGTCTTCTGTCATTTTAAAACATTGATACACAAAATAAAAAAATTCACTATACTTATGTAATGTTTCTAATGCAGTGCTACTGTTCTTTGGTGGGTACACTTGTGTGTTTTTATTACATGCTAGTATAACATCAGGCTGAAATAAAAGCTTTTTCTTCATTGCTGTAAACGTTGACTAATAATTTTTTTTTCAGTTCAATTCAGATGCAATAAAGACAGGCTGCACAGCAAGTTTCCTTACTGCTGTTCCATCATGGACATCAATCTTAGCCTGGAGGGACCATCTTTTCCGAAAGTGAGAGGCAATTTAGTCTCCATAATATATCAGTTCTAAGTTTCAGCAGAATGTCAAGCGCTAAATTTATATCCAGCCGCATGTTGACGGGGTTTCACACCACGAGGGAATAGGATCACACCACTAATTTCATTTCATTTAGGAGCTTGACTTAGGAAAGACCTTTTGATCTAATAAAAAAGGTCAAATTTTTATTTTACCATCAACAATTTTCTATCGCTTTTCCCTATTGTTTGGTTTGAGCTTTTTCTTTATAGCACAAACCACATCTCATACTTTATTCCTTGCAGGGTGTGAACTCCCCCTTGTGAATCGATAAAATGCAGAGATGTTAGCAAGACTAACGAATCATTAAACATACATTATATGAGGAAACTGATATACACTCTGTCACTGACTTTCTTGTGAAAAAAAGTCACAACACAAAAAACTATATGTGTTCTTTAATTTCAAAACAATATTACATGATATGAAATAATGCACCATTTTTAAATTCTATAAGTAAACTAGTTTCAACAAAAATCAGATATTGTGATTTATTTATTAGAGCTAGGCAATCTTTTATTTACCGTATGTTATGTCTTATTGACTGAGACCTTATATAAGTCATGGAACAGCATATCTTAATTATGGAGGCAGTATCCATCTCACATTCCTGTATGATACATTGTCTACTTGGCATGAATAAAAATGTTATTTCATAGTATATGTCCTCTGTCCCCTTCCAATATTAAAATGTAGATATGAAAAGGAACCAGCTACTCTGCTAGGTGATGATAAGCATAATAGACGCAACCACAGTCATGGCCAGGGGTCAACTTCTATGGTATACAGCATTTCAAAATATAATTCAAACTAAACAAACATACAGTGGTGTATGATTATTTCCTATGGGCATTCAGCTTCCTTTGTCAAGTAAAATGCATTTATTGTTAACAAATAAACATGGGTGGAATAGGAGAACAAGGGCAATGCATGGATCTTTTTTACTTATAGTGTGTTTTTTTATCTTATGCTTCATATACTGTAACGTAACCTAGTCTGTCTTACCTGTGGGATGAGAATCCCACGTGTGAAGACTGGAGGTGGTGTGCCAACCTTCTGTGATACTAAGCATGTTGTGCGTTGCCTAGCCCCTGATTGTACTAGTGAATTACATAGTCAACTATCTCCCTGGACAATAGTTTTCTATGTAAAGGTATATTGCAGTGCCTCAAAATATATTTCAGGTTATTCTATTGTTGTGTAATAACTTTTTTGAACAATAAAAATCATGTGTCACATTTAATTCACAATGTGTTCACAGTGCTAAAGGCGAAAATAATAGTATTAGCTCAAGCTATTCCGTGCAATGTCATTATTCATGCAAAAGCAAATAAAATGTGCTATGATTAACATAATTCACCAGAGTACTAACGAAAAATGTCTCAAAACCACATACAAAACCATAGTCCATAAATGTCTTTGGATAGTGTGCAAATCCAGGTGTAATAGAAAAAACTTCTAAATAGAAATCTTCCAGCACCAAAATCAGTGTGTGGACCCACTACACTAGTAAGTGAATTGGACACTCACCAGAAGTACTGTATACACATCAAAGCACACTAATTTCCCACAGCAACTCTCCCATTCTAAGCCAGCAAGGATGCAGCAAAAGACCAGTCATTATCCTTTTCCCCTCTACTACCCCCAGCGACACACGCAGTGATGATTGTGCTATATCAGTGTAACTGTTGTGTCAAAAAGATGTCCATATGAAATATATAAGACAATAGGAATTACTGGCCAATTATGGCAGTGCTTTTCATGCCCTACACTTCTCTTCACAGCTGAGATAATTTGGCTAGCAGAGGGATTTTCCCTCACTTCCTGCTTCCTGCTCTGTCTGTCTTAGCCCTCGTTCACCCTGAGCACGGCTTTAAAAATTGTGCGAGTTCAACTGAACTCACATATTTCAAAGCCACGTTTGAGTTTGACTTCAGGGGCGACTTGAAAGACATCTGAGTGGGTTTATACACCGTTGTCTATTGAAATCACCCCTGAAGTAGTGCAGAAACTACTTTTGGAAATCGGTGTGGTGCCACGCCGTGCCACAAAGTCGGCGTCGCAGCAATTGGGACGCTCCTATTGTCGGCAATAGGGTCCAATTTGACATGTGATTTGACCTGTCAAATCACATTTCAAATTGCGCCGATGTGAACGGGGCTTACACCCATCAATTAGAAAGGAATGAGAAAGGAACTCCCAAATGAGGACATAGAAAGCTGTAAAAAAATAATAAAGTTTTGGCTAGTTTTTTTTTTTTTTAATGTTTATTTAGACCAAAAAAAGAGACAGGGCAGACACCCAGTCAAATAAATGAGATTGCAGCATAGCTAGGCAGAATATAGAAAACAAATACAATCCACTTATCAAAGCCAGTGTATAGTAATCTCACTAGATTGATTTATTTGATAAGTAATTCAACTAGAAAAACAAAGTGAAATTGACTGACGTCTTCACTTCCAGGGAAAGGAAAGAAAATAATTTATAGAAAAATGCTAGCAATGGGGGTAATTACCCCTGCTAAGTTGGGAGGGAAAGCAGGAAGAACAAAAAAAACTGTACCTCCCCATCCCCCAGGAAAGTGTATACAAGTCCCCATCCTCCAACAGAAATCCAAAACTCAAAAATATGTCTAATCTAAAGCCTCATACACACGATCGGACTTCCATCGGACTTTTCTGTGGATTTTTTCCGAATGGGCGTTGGCCGTGAACTTGTTCTGCATACACACGGCAGAACATTTTCAGCCAGCTTTCACCAAATCACGTGGTTTTTTAGCTCTTTACCGACACCCTTTGGGCAACTTCTGCTATTGTTGGCTGATGTTTAGCATTGGTTGTGAGCATGCGTGTTTGTACTTTGGACTTTAGTCCGATGGACTTGTGTACACACGATTGGATTATTCTCCATCGGACATTTGTTGTTGAAAAGTTTGAGAGCATGCACAACGAACATTTGTCCATTGAAAAAGCAACAACAATTGTCTGATGGAGCATACAGACGGTCGGATTGTCTGATAAAACAGGTCGTTGGACCGTTGTTGTCGAAAAGTCTGATCATGTGTATGGATCTTAAGAAACAGTGAGGTTAGCAGTTAGAGAGTCCTCATATAATACCCAGGGAGTCCAAAGTTTGAAATGTTATTGTGATTTCTCCCATCCAGCCAGAGTTTTAATGGAGATTTTAACCCCAGCTCAGATGGTCATCAAAACGGGGCAATCACAAAAGATGTGTAGGAGTGATCCCTCCATTTTCTGACATCTCAAACAATAGGCAACTACCTGGGTGTTAATTTAATGTAGTAGCTTGTTGTCTTATACCACTGAGTCAGGATTTTGTATCCATTTTCTTGATAAGTGTTTGCTAGTAAGGCCTTATGCGCAAAAAAGGAAAATACAGTCTCTTTGAGGCTGGGACAAAATTGTGTGTAGTTCTTGTTCCCATTTTGTTATAAACTTGGGGTCTTTATTGCATTTACCCTATGTCAACATGGATTATGACAGAGGTGATGCATATCTAACAGGCAACACAAGAAGTAAGAAAGTCCACAATAAGATGTTCATGTTCAAAATGCTATTGCACCCATATCAAGTAAATATTTCCTTGTTCCATCTACGAAGGTCATATTTAATGGTTTTAGCCAGCTGGCTGAAATTCAGTTCAAAGGTATGTTTTGAATTTGTGGGAACATTAGTGCTCAAGTATTAGACATGAGTGAAGGACCGTTTTAATTCATTCAGGAAAAATAGAAAGCTAAATAATGTTTAGAATGAATATAGGTGTACTAGTGTATATGTCCTTAAATGTTTTTCAGAGTAAGTCACTGCTGCAAGACACAGGTTTTATGGATATGGTGTATGTCAACTAGTTGCAAAGGATATTTGCACTTTGAATTAAAATGAATACAATACAGTTGGTGTTGTGTGCAAAGGATTGCTATCAATAGCTCTGCTATTCTTAGGCCTCATGCACATTCCAATTAGAAAACCATGCTAGAAGGATCCAGAAGAAAAAAGCTACTGTGAATGCAGAAGAATGCTTACCATAAGCAAGCAAAACCAAGTATTATCGCCATGTCATCAAAAGGCCCAAAACCCAACCTATATAACATTGAAGGGATTTCACATATTAAACACATTAGAAATTGGTCGTAACCAGAAGTATTTTTTAGGAATGACGATATACCCTGAGTAAGTTACTTTGTATTTTGGTGCTGTTTCTATCACCTCAGAAACAACTTTTAAAGAATACTGTTTACTTTTAGAGGGAATCTTACTGAAATAATATACAGTATTTAAGAAAATGAACCAATTCAGGGCTAATGCTGTGACATTGTCATAATATGTTATCTAAAATCAGGTGACAATCCAACTTAATATCTCAAATATAGTTTTTATGTCTCTAACAGAGACATGCAGTACATCAGTTATGTTCAAATAGAGGTGTTGTGTACAATTCTATATGGATTTGAACATTTACATAAATACAATCTACATGTACAGTATACTGTATACAACCATAGACATAGACGATGTTCAAATCACAAACCCTTGAAAAAAACCATAAAGAAACAAAAACATGAAGCTGAATTTAAAAAAATGATTACAATGAAGCAATATAAAAATCTGGGAACATGATGATTCAAGGTACGCTAAACAAACTGCCAATCAAACATAAGAGCGCTACTGATAAAGCAATTGAGAATCAAGTGCATTTAACCATATCAAGCTTTCCTATTTCAGATAGAAAATATGGATAATGAAAGATCACACAGTTGATGACACTTACAGTAAGGGCTTGTTCAGATCTGCTGCATTGAGCTAAGTTGATTAACACAGGGTCAACGCAAGCAAACTTCAAATGCTATTGTTGTCTATGTGCCAAGTTAAAGTCAAAGCATTGGGAGAGATTTACTAATATTGGAACATTCAGAATCTGGTAGCCAATCAGCAGAGCAGGTTTTGTCTGTGTCCACCTTGCAGAAACGAAGTGGGCACAGACCTGTCATCCGCGTGCTCTATTCTGATCATCAGGGGATTAGATAATAAAAATGGAGTCTGCCTAATGGAGGGGGGTGTTTTAATTGGACATTTTTTGTGAATTGTGTCTGAGCAGTGTTTGTTTTTGCATCCTTTGTTACATCTTAATACTATTGATGTTCTTCAGTCTATTACAGTCTGTCCCTGCCCACACATACTACATTGCTACATTGATTACTGGCGGCATGTGTTTTACACAGGGAATAATTCCTAACTGTTGCTCGCTACAATAATTATTTTCTTAGGCTTTTTTTTTAATGGGGACAGCAGTGGAAAATGTCTAGGCAATGTGCATCAGCACAGAAGTTTAAAGTTTGAGAGAGCATGTGCCATAGTGGTTTACAGTCAGAAGATTGTGAGAGACTCGGCAGAGCGTTGTCACCCCATAACTCAAAGCGCCCAAACAAACACTTTCAAAACAGTATCACCAGCTGCCATTTACATGAAAGCTATCAATTAACAAATAGACTTTCCAAAGAATATCATCAGTTTAAAGCTTATATGGGATTTTAACGGTTGGGTTTACATCCACTTTAACAAACTATGGTTCTTAAAGTAATTGTAAAGTCTCGTTTTTTTTTGTTTTTTTTAATAATAAACATGTTATACTTACCTGCCCTGTGCAGTGTATTTTGCACAGGGCAGCCTGGATCCTCCTCTTCTCGGGTTCCTCTTCATTGCTCCTGGCCCCTTCCTCCTGTCAAATGGAGGGACTTATGGACTTCCCTGGACAGAGAGGGGGTCTCATGTAAGTATTAGGGGGGCTGAGAGCAGCTGCTGCACACAGAAGGCTTTTTATCTTAATGCATAGATTGCATTAGGGTTAAAAACCTTTTGCCTTGAAAAAAACACTTTAAGTTAACTTTAAAAGTCTAATGCCCCATTCACACTATTAGATTTTCTGCAGATTTTTGTCTTCAGATTTACCAAAACCATGTAGTGCAAGAGCCTGCCTGATTGCATACAAATTGAAACTCTATTTGGTGGTGTCATGGCTGGGATTTGAACCAACAACCCTAGTGCTGCCAGGCAGAGGTGCCAACCACTTGGCCACTGTACTGCCTTGTATGTATATTAAATTATTGTATATGATTCACATCTACAGTGGGTGTTTGGTAGTCCTCTGCAATCCAAGTCTGATTTGTTTTATTAAAAGTCAAATTCTCTTTCACAATTCTCCCCCCCCCCTCTGCTGAAGGCACTCTCTGACATGACATGTGTATCAAGGAAGGCTAGTACCTCAAGTACATGTTGGGCCTCCAGCCAGCAGCATGTGCTTAATACCCAGTAGATATGATCACATTTAGTTACAGCTTTGCAATCCCTGTCCGTGTTTGCTTGACAAAGGCAGAGATGGGGAAAAAGTAAAATATAAAAAAAAGTAAAAAATTAAAAAACAAAAACTTAAAAAAAATAGATAAATCTGTATATAAAAAACAGGAATATAGTGAAGGTAGGTAGGAAAATGGCAGGATGTGGACCAACATTTGGCATTATGAAAGGTTGGGTTTATGCTCTCTCTATCTTGTTTCAGAAACTATTCGGCTCTAATGCCGCGTACACACGGGCGGACTTTACGGCAGACTTTGCTCGGCGGACTTTACGCCAGACTTTGTCGGCTCCTTGCCCCGGACTTAAAAACGGACAGACTTGGACACACACAATCACTCCAAAAGTCCGCTGGTTTTGAACGTGGTGATGTACAGCAACGGGACTATAAAAAGGAAGTTCAAGCCCCACTACGGCACCATTTGGGCTCCTTCTGCTAATTTCTTGTTTATCTCGTGTTAGTAGAAGTTTGGTTAGAGACAATTCGCGCTTTTCACACTTCAGCTTATTTCGATCATTTTCTGCAGTTCAGTTTGTGCTTTTGAGGTTTGTATCTGCTTTTCAGTGTGTGTTGGTCAGTTCGTAACCTGCCTAGCAGGCCATTCTGGTCCGCTCGTTCCTGATTTTCAGGTCGTTCTTCATAGACCTTGCTGTTCTTCAGTGCGTTTGTTATAAGTTTGTTTGTTTGACCAGCCCACCGTTTTGAAGCCATCTTGCGTGGACGTACTCGTTCTCGAGTTCGTGCTGCGTGGGGACTTGGTGTTGGGGTTAATACTTTGACACAAGTCCAGTCCATGAACAGAGGGAGGAGGAGTTCATGGATGAAGAATTGGTTGCGCCAGCGTGACCAATTCTCGCATATGCCTTTGCTCCGTGAGATCCGTGAGAATAATCCTGAGGATTTCAGGAATTTTCTCCGGATGACGGACCCCGTCTTTGAGCGTCTGCTGGCTATGCTGATCCCCTATATCAGCAGGCAGGATACCTGCATGAGGCAAGCCATCAGTGCGGAGCAGAGGCTAGTTGCCACTTTACGTTACTTGGCGAATGGGAGAAGTCTTTAGGACTTGAAGTTCTCGACAGGCATCTCCTCCCAGGCTCTGGGGATAATAATCCCAGAGACTTGTTCTGCCATCATTCAGGTCCTGCAGAAGGACTATATGAAGGTAAGTTTTATCCTTTAACATTACATGATATGTATTAAATGTTTGCTAATGTATAGTCTAAATGTCCTTGTTACCTAATTACCATGCTTGGAATATGCTGTGAATGTCCCCTTTATCTTCATGCATGCCTGTTTTTTGACATGAATCATTTTTTGCCCTACATGCATATTTACCTTCAATAACCTCCCCACCATGCAATCCTGGGTCCATTTATATCTCTAGCCTATAGTCCTTTGAACAATGTATATTGTCAGCTCCATTGTACTGTTTGACCCTCCCCCACCCCCTCAAATGTTTGAAACTGTCAGGTGTGTTTTTGACCCTAATTAGAACCTCTCCCCCACCCCCTCAAATGTTTGAAACTGTCAGGTGTGTTTATTAACCTAATTAGTACCCCTCCCCCACCCCCTCAAATGTTTGAAACTGTCAGGTGTGTTTTTGACCCTAATTAGAACCCCTCCCCCATCCCCTCAAATGTTTGAAACTGTCAGGTGTGTTTATTAACCTAATTAGTACCCCTCCCCCACCCCCTCAAATGTTTGAAACTGTCATGTGTGTTTTTGACCCTAATTAGAACCCCTCCCCCACCCCCTCAAATGTTTGAAACTGTCAGGTGTGTTTATTAACCTAATTAGTACCCCTCCCCCACCCCCTCAAATGTTTTAAACTGTCAGGTGTGTTTTTGACCCTAATTAGTACCCCTCCCCCACCCCCTCAAATGTTTGAAACTGTCAGGTGTGTTGATTAACCTAATTAGTACCCCTCCCCCCCCTCAAATGTTTGAAACTGTCAGGTGTGATTTTGACCCTAATTAGAACCCCTCCCCCACCCCCTCAAATGTTTGAAACTGTCAGGTGTGATTTTGACCCTAATTAGAACCCCTCCCCCACCCCCTCAAATGTTTGAAACTGTCAGGTGTGTTTATTAACCTAATTAGTACCCCTCCCCCACCCCCTCAAATGTTAGAAACTGTCAGGTGTGTTTATTAACCTAATTAGTACCCCTCCCCCACCCCCTCAAATGTTTGAAACTGTCAGGTGTGTTTATTAACCTAATTAGTACCCCTCCCCCACCCCCTCAAATGTTTGAAACTGTCAGGTGTGTTTATTAACCTAATTAGTACCCCTCCCCCCACATTCAAATTGATCAATGGGCCATCAGAGGGGGTGAGTAATCTTATAAGTGGGCCTTATGTTTTTTAGAATTAAAATTACAAACACACATATTAATAATGTTCGACTGCTGTTGTTCAATAATGTTTCTGTGTAATCTGATATCCAAGTTATGTTTAAAAGTACTTATCTTAATTTTTTTTTTTCACTCCACAGTTTCCTTCCAGTACACAGGAATGGCAGACTGTGACCTCCCAGTTCGCTGACTGTAGGGACTTTCCCAACTGTGTCGGGGCAATTGATGGGAAGCATGTCCGCATTGTGCCACCACCCCATTCGGGGTCTTATTTCTATAACTACAAGGGGTTCCATAGTGTGGTTTTGATGGCGGTGGTCTCGGCACATTTGGACTTTCTGTTTGTGGACGTGGGGAAGAACGGCCGGATGTCTGATGGAGGAGTGTTTGCACAGACCGAGCTGTGCCAGCGTGTCCAGACTGGTGGCCTGGGATTTTTGTCCGCCGCAATGTCGCAGTACCGCTAAAAATCAAAGATAGCAACCATTACTAGTAAAAACAATTAAAAAAATGAAAAGTCCCTAACTCTATCCCATAGTTTATAGATGTGATAACTTTTGCGCAAACAAATCAATATACGCCTATTGCAATTTTTTTTACCAAAAATATGTAGGGGAATATATATTGGCCTAAACTGATAAATAAATGGGGATATATATATATATATATATATATATATATATATATATATATATATATATATATTTTTTTTTTTTAATTTTTTTTTTTTTCAAAATTGTCGCTTTGTGTTTGTTTATAGCGCAATTAAATAAAAACCGCAGAGGTGATTAAATACCTCCCAAAGAAAGCTCTATTTGTGGAGAAAAAAGGATGTCAATTTTGTTTGAGTACAGCGCCGCATGACCGTGCAATTGTCAGTTAAAGTGATGCAGTGTCGTATCACAAAAAAATGACCTGGTCATTAAGGGGGCAAATCTTTCCAGTCCTTAAGGGGTAAATCTTGGCTTCTGCCTACATTAATCATGTTGGGTTCTATTTTATATGAGAATATGGATTGATGAATTTCGCATATTGCAAGCCCTTACCATGTTTGTTCACTTGTAAGTATAGGAACTTATTTGTTATTGTTCATTCTATACTTGTGTGCTATGACTATGTGCATTGTTCCATTGAATAAATACACTGTTATCACTACATAGGGGGTTATTTACAAAAGGCAAATTCACTTTGCACTACAAGTGCACTTGGAAGTGCAGTCGCTTTAAATCTGAGGGGTAGATGTGAAATGAGGGAAAGCTATTCTGAGTTTATCATCCAATCATGTGCAAGCTAAAATGCTGTTTTTTTATTTTCCTTGCATGTCCCCTTCAGTTCTACAGCGACTGCACTTCCAAGTGCACTTGTAGTGTACTTTCCTTGTCAAAAGAAGTTTATTGAGTATACAATGTTATAAAGATACATAAAGTAAGTTTACAAGGATCTATAAAGTAAGCTCATTGTTTTACAGTAGGGTTTATATAGGTAAATATCATGAAATTTCAAATATTAAACATTGGGTTCACGTAAACCTAAATTAAAGATATATATCATTTCCTTAGTTACTTTTGTAGGTATTTAAATGATTTATACCTACTATACATATTGTTTACAAGTAGAGTGTATATAGGTCAAATAAATTCTGATAATGAGCTTTAATCGTAAGGTGGAGAAAAGGAAAGAGAAAGAAGAAAAAGGGTTGAAAGGTAGAGGTATGGTCCACAAGGTTGTCCCGCTCGTCAGTTTATTATTCTTTTTAGTTCTCTTTGAAGCCTTAGAATGGGTGTCTCTGTAAGTCATTTAATCTGTTACCATGGCAACAGGACAGAGTCATTGAAGTTTGACAGGAACTGTTGTTTTATCCAAGGATGCCAAAGTTTTTCAAATTTTGGAATTTGATTTTGATCGATGGCTACCATCTTAGCATGGGACATTGTATTATTCATTCTGTGAATTGTTTCTGCTAGTACCAATGTAGGAGATTTCCATGCCTTGGCCACTGTTTGTTTTGCAGCCGTTATTAGTTGGATCATAAGTTTGAATTGAGAGAGTGTTAACCATTCCGGTTTTAGATTAAGTAAAGTTAAATATGGATCTGGTTGTATTATTTTTTAAAATATTTTAGATGTTTGGATTACTGGGCACGTCCACCATATGTGTAAATATGTGCCTATTTCTGAGCATCCTCGAAAACAAAGAGCTGAGGTATTAGGTGAATATTTTGCCACTCTAGCGGGTACAAGGTACCAGCGAGTTAGGACTTTATAATTTGTCTCCAGTGCTAAGATGTTGGGTGAAGATGACTTAGATGTGAGCCATATGTTAGACCAGTCCGTGTCTTCTAAAGTTCGTCCCAGGTCCTCCTCCCACCTCTGAACGTAAGAGGGTCTATTAAGATTTGCTACTCCATATAATTGATTATAAAGTGATGAAATTGTACCTTTAGCAAATGGATCTTTTGTACAGATTGATTCAAAAATGGATAATTGGGATAATGGTGTATCCCCCTTTAGGAATGGTGTATAGAAATTTTGATTTGGAGATATCTAAATATCTCAGAGTTTGGTAGATCATATTTTTCTCTAAGCGATGGGAATGAAAGGAATGATTTAGATGCTATAAATTCATTTAGTGTCTGAATGCCTGATGTTGTCCAAGCTTTAAAAGAATTTGGGTAGATCCATGCCGGATAAAAGGCCGGATTTCTGATAAAAGAAAGGAGAGGATTGTGTGGAGATTGTAACTGATATTTGGTTTTTAGTTTATCCCAGAGAGATAAGAAGTGTTTAGTTATGGGATTATAAATTTTAAAGCGGTCTTTAGGATCAAGCCATAATAAATTTGATATTAATAGAGGGTCATTTTCTGAAGCCTCTATAAATACCCATAATGGGATTTCCTGTTTTGCATGGTATTTGGACAGACTGGCCAAATGTGCTGCTCTGTAGTAGTTAGTAAAATTAGGGTATCCCAGGCCTCCTTTATTTTTGGGAAGATGTAGTGTGTGTATAGGTATACGTGGTTTAGAAGAGCCCCATATAAACGAAGTTGCTCTTTTTTGTACTATTCTCAAAAAATAGGAAGGAATTGGAATAGGGAGGACTCTGAATAGATAAAGCAATTTGGGTAGAATAGTCATTTTGATTGCATTAATCTTCCCTATCCAGGATAAAGGAAGTTGCGACCATTGTTTTATTAGATTTGTGATCTGTCTTAATACAGGAGGATAATTGGTTGAGAATAAGTCAGAATGAGATGCTGTTAAATGAATTCCAAGATATGGGATTGATTTTTCTGCCCATGTGAATGGGAGTGCAGCCCTAGCCGGGATCAATTCCATGTTTGTGAGTGAAATATTAAGCACTAGGCATTTCTTAGGGTTAATTATAAGGCCGGATAGGGCTGCAAATCCATCAAGAGCTGGTATTAAGTTAGGACCAGAGACCTGTGGTGATGATAGAAAAAGTAATATATCGTCTGCAAATATACATAATTTGTGTGTAATACCTCCTACTTCAATGCCAGTTATAGTTTGGTTTGTTCTGATGTATTAGGCCATGGGTTCGAGTATAAGGGCAAATAATAAGGGAGATAATGGGCAACCCTGTCGGGTACCTCTTTCGATATTAAAGGCTTCAGATTTGTATCCAGCATATTTTATATAGGCTTTGGGTTTATTATATAATGCTTTGATCCATGTTAAAAAGTGGGGTCCAAAACCCCATTTTTGTAATGAATATTGCATATATTGCCAGGATACTGTGTCAAATGCCCTCTTAATATCGAGAGATAGAAAACATAAAGGGATTTTCCGTTTTTTAGCAATATGTGCCAATAACACTGCCCTGCGTATATTATCGCCTGCCTGTCTATTTGGCATGAAGCCTACTTGATCTCTATGTATTAATTTTCCTATAATGCTATTGAGGCGTTTTGCTATTATTTTTGCTAATAATTTAATATCGAGGTTTAACAGAGAGATAGGCCGATAATTCACACAGGAAGTATCATCAGAAAGGGGTTTTGGGATCATACAAACAATTGCCATTAGTGTTTCTTGCCGAAAAGAATGTCCATCTAGAAGTTTGTTAAAAGTTTCAGTGAGAATGGGAGAGAGTATTTCTGAGAATGTTTTATAGTATAAAGCCGAGTAGCCGTCTGGGCCTGGTCTTTTGTTAAGTTTTAGGTCTTTTATGGCGTTAGCAACTTCATCTATAGTTATAGGCTCATCCAAACTGCTTTTTTGATTCTGAGATAACTCAGGTAAGGTTATTTTTGAGAAGAAGGATTCAGCCTCTGTAGGATTAAATTCATTGTTTGTCTTGTATAAAGTTGCGAGATGTGAGTGAAATTTATGGACTATTTTAACTGGATTACAAGTGTAAACATTTTTTGATCATTTCAAACGTATTGGTTTGAAAGATTTGTTAGTTGAATTTAATGCCCGAGCCAAATATGTACCTGGTTTGTTTGTATTCATGTAGAAATTGTGTTTGGAGCGTTTGAGGGATTTATCAACTGATTCAGTGAGAAAAAGATCGTATTCCAATCTAGATTTTTCCAGATGAGATTTTGTACTCTGGGATGGATTATCTTGAAATGATATGTAGGCTGCATTAAAATTGAGTTCTAGTTTTTTTGCTAGATTTTTGCGTTCCCGTTTAAATAGTGCCATTTGTCTTTGTATTGTACCACGCAAGACAGGCTTATGAGCTTCCCACAGTGTTATTGGGGAGATGTCTGTTGTATTATTAATTGATATGTATTCCTTTAAAGCTTGTTCAATGGCCATCTGATGTAGTGGGTGTTTGAGCATTATGTCCGGTAAGTACCACGTTGGGTCATGCGCTTTTGGTATGGCTGAGGCTATAGTAGTGTATACTGCATTATGGTCAGACCACGGAATCGGAATTATATCTGATGCAATAATTTCTGGTATCATTCCTATTGTTAGAAAAATATGATCTATTCTGGTGAAGGTTTGATGAGGGTGCGAGAAATAAGTGAATTTCTTTTTCATTGGGTTACTTTCTCTCCATGAATCTACCAGATTGTATTTGGAAAGAAGTTGAGAAAAAGGTAATCTAGAGGTTATTTTGGATGGTGTAAAAGGTGATTTATCTAGAAATGGGAGGAGGACCTGGTTCGAATCCCCACACATTATCACTGTTCCTATTTTGTGTGTATTAATCACTTGTAATATATGTGAGAGGAATGGTGTAGGTTGTTTGTTAGGAGCGTAGTAGGAAATCACCGTGATTGCTGTATCCATTATATAACCCATGAGTATCAGGTATCTACCTTCTGGGTCTTTAATTTCTGATGATAAGGTGAATGGTGTGGATCGGTGAAATGCAATTAGAGTTCCCCTTTGCTTGGTACAGGCAGAAGCCGTGTAAATTTGTTGATAAAAAGGAGAAATATATTTTGGAGTAGAATCTTTGGTGAAGTGTGTTTCTTGGAGGCATACTATGTGAGCCTTCTTGTTATGGAAAGTACGGAAGGCTTTGGTCCTTTTTTGAGGGACATTTATTCCCTGAACATTCAGGGAAAGTATATTCAGTGGTGCCATGGCAATAGATCAAATAGTTTTGACTTACTTTTTGTTATGCAGAGCTGACTGCGCAGATCAACCTGTGTGGACTGAAGAGATGAAAAGATAGAAAAGAAACCAGTGAATTCTGGAGTAAAGAGTAAACAAAAAACATATGAGATTAGATGATACATTGTATAAATTATTTTTTGCAAGTAATCACAATTTACCCGTGAAAGAGAATAAATATCTCTCTCAGGGGAATAAGTGCCTTCGTCACACTCCCACATAATATGGTTGGGAGAATGAGGAGGGCTAATGGGGGTACACGGATCTTCCGCTTACAGGAGAGAAGTGCTATGTCAAAAGACATCAAAATGATGTTTCATTAATTGGAGTGCAGAATATAGTTTTTGTTGAAATTATTTATTCCAGGGTGGTTGTATATGGTTAGTCTTGCCCTAGGCTAAATAATTCAGTTAGAAAGGTACTGTTAATAACTTTGGTATTGATGAAGATAGTTTGAATTATTTTGGGATTTTAACCCTTTTAGAGTAAACAATTACATATTTTATTCATATGTAACAGTTTAGATATGTTAACTCATAAAATTGAGGTTGTATTGCTTCAGATTAGAATAAACAAAAACATAATTCTAGGAACTAGTTAGGTAATAATATATTTGTTTTAAGAAAAGAAAGAAAAAGCTTCCATTACTTCTGGATTATTGAACATATTTGTCCTAAAAAGTAATAAATCTATTGTTATTACCTGATAATATATAACTGAACAAGAATTTCCTTATTTCACTTATATATTCTAAGGCTATATGAATCAGAAGTAATAAGAAATATAACTGGAATGTAACATGATCCCACACAGTGTGTGACTATCAGAATGCAGTTACATTCAGTTATAAATACAGGTTTTTTATAGAGAACCATCTCTTAGTATAATAAATGAAGAGATATCAGGAATTAGGATGTCAGTCCATTGAATCTTCTTGGTCCATGGATGATGTGGCATAACGGCCTCTTTTGTGAGAATGATGATTCCCATTTTGTTCTGAAATTTTCTGGGTGCTGCCTGAAGGTGAAGATGATGCCATTCTTCTGCGTGTGGGAGAGTTGCTGCTTGTGGGTTCTGTCAGATTTAATTTTAAAAGGGTTTGTTGTAGTTCATCTGCTGATCTGCTTCTGTAAATTGTACCTTGGTAGTTAAATCTGACTGAAAAGGGGAAGCCCCATTGATACATAATGTTGTGGCGTTGCAGTTCCATTAGTTGGGGTTTCATGGATCGTCTTTTAGTAATAGTAAGTTGGGATAGGTCAGCAAAAATTTGATAATTGTGTCCTTGAAAATTAAGTTCCTTTTTTTCTCTTGCAGCAATTAGTATTTGTTCTTTCGTTCTGTAATAATGAAATTTTGTGATTATATCACGTGGGGGTCCATCTTTCTCTTTGGCTGTGAGGGCTCTGTGTACTCTGTCCAGTTCTAAACGTTCAATAGGGATATCTGGCTTTAGTTCTTGTAATAGAGCAGTAATAGTAGATTGCAGGTCTGTCACAGTTTCAGGTATTCCCCTTATGCGCAAGTATGAACGTCTGGCTCTATTTTCGTAATCTTCGAGCTTAGTTTGAAGTATTAAATTCTCTTTTTTTAATTGTTCCAATTCTGTTATATTTTCTTGGGTTGTAATTTCAATTTCATCCATTTTTATTTCTAAGGCTGCGGTGCGGTTTCCCAGCTCTCTTATTTCTTTGGTTAGGCTTTTTGTTATTTGGTCTGAGGTTTGTTTTAAAGCCTTATGAAGCATCTTTTCAAATTGTAATAATATTACTGGGGATACTGAGGAGGCTTGTGGAGAAGTTTGTGAGAGGATTTGTTCTGTATCTGACTCAACCGGAGAGTCTTGCTGTGACATTTTCTGTCTGTGAGAGCGCCCTGATGCTGTATCTTGTGAGGTGACTGGAGCTGCTTCAGCTGCAGTGAGTGCCTGTGAGCTCTTTGTGAGGTGATTTTTATTTCTGCCACGGTTTCCTCCCAGTACCATATTTCCTGCCCAAATTTTCACAGTTTGTTCCCTGGGGCAAAAAGGTTCAAATGGATACCTTTTGAGCCTGCAGGCTCCGCTTTGTCCTTCTCTTCTCTCCTCAGCGGTGTGGAGCTCTAACAATGCATGTCTGCTCCGCTAGGCTCCGCCTCCTGCCCCCTTCTTGTAGTGTACTTTCAAGTGCACTTGTATTGCAAAGTGGATTTGCCTTTAGTAAATAACCCCCATAGTGTCCTTGTTGCTTTCCTGCTGCATGCTTCATTTAAAGTCCCAACCTTTCTCTTTTTGCTATATTAATAGGGATGGAGACAATTGACTATACTGGTTTTGTGCCTCATTTAAAGTCCCCAAATTTTTTTTTTTCTCAAAGTACTCCTTGGATGTTGCGCTTCTCTATGTGGCCAGGCTATCAAAAAGTCTCACACATGTGGTATCATTATACTCAGGACGAGTAGCAGAATGTGTTTTGGGGTGCAATTGCAAGTATGATTATGCTGTGTGTGAGAAGAAACTTGTTAATATGACATTTTTGTGAAAAAAAAAAAAAAATTCTTATTTTCCAAAGAATTGTAGGAAAAAAATTACAGCTTCAAAAAACTTGTTTACTAAATACATTGGACTCGCTACTTTTCAAAAAGGGGTAATATGGGGGTATTTTTACTGTCTTGACATGTTAGGGCCTCAAGAAATGACTTTTTTTTTAACAGAAACTGAGAAAAACACATTATTTTTCAAAATTTTTGGTCCTTGTTCATTTGTAGTGCAAAAAATTAAAATTCCAGTGGTGATTAATAACCGCCAAAAAACATACATGCAGCCTGTTATCACTGTAAGTGCATGTGGTCTTGGACAGGCTGTAAAAAGCCTACAGGACAACAGGAACATGTAACGGAGGATTAAAAAATGTAAAAACCCTTCCCCAACTCCCAATTCTCTAACATACACAGCATTTTACTACCTGCATGACATTCAGTGAAAATGTATGTCTATTTTAACTTACTGGCTTGTACCTACTCGCCCCACACTAATCTCTCCCAATGCAGTTTGTCAGCAGCTCTCCTTATGTTTTCCCTATGACAGATAAAGCACAATTTCAAAATCACTAGTGTGATCTCAGGGAGGGGACTGGCTTATCCAAAAGTCTCCTATATTGGCCCTTCTAAGCCAGGTGATCTAATTTCAAGGGACTAATTTCCACATGAATTTACCAGAACCACACATCTTTAATGTGGTGCTGGACCCACCATAAACCCATGATAGAGGTGAACCTCAACTCTAAAAGCACCGTGTAACCAGGACCGTTTTTAAGGCAGTGCAAAAGGGGCAGCTGCCCTGGGCCCCATCATTGTAGTGGGGCCCAAAGCATCTGCCTCATGCTTGCCAACTATCCCAGTTTAAATTTCCTCATCGCTTGAAGTTTTAGTCCTGTGCTGTGTCCTGATATCACAGTGTAAACTTCAGCTGCTGCCCAGCTTTATGTAAATAGTCATGGACTGTGGCATTGATATGTAAATAGAGGTGGCATTCATATGTATATCATGTCCCCTGAGATCACATCCACCATCACTTCTGCTGAATGATGCCCACTGGGGAGGTAAAGGAGCATGCTGGAAAGTTCTGCCTACGGTGGGGATGGGCGGAGCCTAGCAGAGCAGACATGCATTGTTAGAGCTCCACACCGCTGAGGAGAGAAGAGAAGGACAAAGCGGAGCCTGCAGGCTTAAAAGGTATCCATTTGAACCTTTTTGCCCCAGGGAACAAACTGTGAAAGTTTGGGCAGGAAATATGGTACTGGGAGGAAACCGTGGCAGAAATAAAAATCACCTCACAAAGAGCTCACAGGCACTCACTGCAACTAAAGCAGCTCCAGTCACCTCACAATATACAGCATCAGGGCGCTCTCACAGACAGAAAATGTCACAGCAAGACTCTCCATTTGAGTCAGATACAGAACAAATCCTCTCACAAACTTCTCCACAAGCCTCCTCAGCATCCCCAGTAATATTATTACAATTTGAAAAGATGCTACATAAGGCTTTAAAACAAACCTCAGACCAAATAACAAAAAGCCTAACCAAAGAAATAAGAGAGCTGGGAAACCGCACCGCAGCCTTAGAAATAAAAATAGATGAAATTGAAATTACAACCCAAGAAAATATAACAGAATTGGAACAATTAAAAGAAGAGAATTTAATACTTCAAACTAAGCTTGAAGATTACGAAAATAGAGCCAGACGTTCAAACATGTACATAAGGGGAATACCTGAAACTGTGACAGACCTGCAATCTACTATTACTGCTCTATTACAAGAACTAAAGCCAGAAATCCCTATTGAACGTTTAGAACTGGACAGAGTACACAGAGCCCTCACAGCCAAAAAGAAAGATGGACCCCCACGTGATATAATCACAAAATTTCATTATTACAGAACGAAAGAACAAATACTAATTGCTGCAAGAGAAAAAAAGGAACTTAATTTTCAAGGACACAATTATCAAATTTTTGCTGACCTATCCCAACTTACTATTACTAAAAGACGATCCATGAAACCCCAACTAATGGAACTGCAACGCCACAACATTATGTATCAATGGGGCTTCCCCTTTTCAGTCAGATTTAACTACCAAGGTACAATTTACAGAAGCAGATCAGCAGATGAACTACAACAGACCCTTTTAAAATTAAATCTGACAGAACCCACAAGCAGCAACTCTCCCACACGCAGAAGAATGGCATCATCTTCACCTTCAGGCAGCACCCAGAAAATTTCAGAACAAAATGGGAATCATCATTCTCACAAAAGAGGCCGTTATGCCACATCATCCATGGACCAAGAAGATTCAATGGAGTGACATCCTAATTCCTGATATCTCTTCATTTATGAAGATATCTCTTCATTGATGAAGATAAGAGATGGTTCTCTATAAAAAACCTGTATTTATAACTGAATGTAACTGCATTCTGATAGTCACACACTGTGTGGGATCATGTTACATTCCAGTTATATTTCTTATTACTTCTGATTCATATAGCCTTAGAATATATAAGTGAAATAAGGAAATTCTTGTTCAGTTATATATTATCAGGTAATAACAATAGATTTATTACTTTTTAGGACAAATATGTTCAATAATCCGGAAGTAATGGAAGCTTTTTTTTTCTTTTCTTAAAACAAATATATTATTACCTAACTAGTTCCTAGAATTATGTTTTTGTTTATTCTAATCTGAAGCAATACAACCTCAATTTTATGAGTTAACATATCTAAACAGTTACATATGAATAAAATATGTAATTGTTTACTCTAAAAGGGTTAAAATCCCAAAATAATTCAAACTATCTTCATCAATACCAAAGTTATTAACAGTACCTTTCTAACTGAATTATTTAGCCTAGGGCAAGACTAACCATATACAACCACCCTGGAATAAATAATTTCAACAAAAACTATATTCTGCACTCCAATTAATGAAACATCATTTTGATGTCTTTTGACATAGCACTTCTCTCCTGTAAGTGGAAGATCCGTGTACCCCCATTAGCCCTCCTCATTCTCCCAACCATATTATGTGGGAGTGTGACGAAGGCACTTATTCCCCTGAGAGAGATATTTATTCTCTTTCACGGGTAAATTGTGATTACTTGCAAAAAATAATTTATACAATGTATCATCTAATCTCATATGTTTTTTGTTTACTCTCTACTCCAGAATTCACTGGTTTCTTTTCTATCTTTTCATCTCTTCAGTCCACACAGGTTGATCTGCGCAGTCAGCTCTGCATAACAAAAAGTAAGTCAAAACTATTTGATCTGTTGCCATGGCACCACTGAATATACTTTCCCTGAATGTTCAGGGAATAAATGTCCCTCAAAAAAGGACCAAAGCCTTCCGTACTTTCCATAACAAGAAGGCTCACATAGTATGCCTCCAAGAAACACACTTCACCAAAGATTCAACTTCAAAATATATTTCTCCTTTTTATCAACAAATTTACACGGCTTCTGCCTGTACCAAGCAAAGGGGAACTCTAATTGCATTTCACCGATCCACACCATTCACCTTATCATCAGAAATTAAAGACCCAGAAGGTAGATACCTGATACTCATGGGTTATATAATGGATACAGCAATCACAGTGATTTCCTACTACGCTCCTAACAAACAACCTACACCATTCCTCTCACATATATTACAAGTGATTAATACACACAAAATAGGAACAGTGATAATGTGTGGGGATTCGAACCAGGTCCTCCTCCCATTTCTAGATAAATCACCCTTTACACCATCCAAAATAACCTCTAGATTACCTTTTTCTCAACTTCTTTCCAAATACAATCTGGTAGATTCGTGGAGAGAAAGTAACCCAATGAAAAAGAAATTCACTTATTTCTCGCACCCTCATCAAACCTTCACCAGAATAGATCATATTTTTCTAACAATAGGAATGATACCAGAAATTATTGCATCAGATATAATTCCGATTCCGTGGTCTGACCATAATGCAGTATACACTACTATAGCCTCAGCCATACCAAAAGCGCATGACCCAACGTGGTACTTACCGGACATAATGCTCAAACACCCACTACATCAGAGGGCCATTGAACAAGCTTTAAAAGAATACATATCAATTAATAATACAACAAACATCTCCCCAATAACACTGTGGGAAGCTCATAAGCCTGTCTTGCGTGGTACAATAGAAAGACAAATTGCACTATTTAAACGGGAACGCAAAAACCTAGCAAAAAAACTAGAACTCAATTTTAATGCAGCCTACATATCATTCCAAGATAATCCATCTCAGAGTACAAAATCTCATCTGGAAAAATCTAGATTGGAATACGATCTATTTCTCACTGAGTCAGTTGATAAATCCCTCAAACGCTCCAAACACAATTTCTTCATGAATACAAACAAACCAAGTACATATTTGGCTCGGGCATTAAATTCAACTAACAAATCTTTCAAACCAATACGTTTGAAATGATCAAAAAATGTTTATACAGTTAAAATAGTCCATAAATTTCACTCACATCTCGCAACTTTATACAAGACAAACAATGGATTTAATCCTACAGAGGCTGAATCCTTCTTCTCAAAAATAACCTTACCTGAGTTATCTCAGAATCAAAAAAGCAGTTTGGATGAGCCTATAACTATAGATGAAGTTGCTAACGCCATAAAAGACATAAAACTTAACAAAAGACCAGGCCCAGACGGCTACTCGGCTTTATACTATAAAACATTCTCAGAAATACTCTCTCCCATTCTCACTGAAACTTTTAACAAACTTCTAGATGGACATTCTTTTCGACAAGAAACACTAATGGCAATTGTCTGTATGATCCCAAAACCCCTTTCTGATGATACTTCCTGTGTGAATTATCGGCCTATCTCTCTGTTAAACCTTGATATTAAATTATTAGCAAAAATAATAACAAAACGCCTCAATAGCATTATAGGAAAATTAATATATAGACATCAAGTAGGCTTCATGCCAAATAGACAGGCAGGCGATAATATACGCAGGGCAGTGTTATTGGCACATATTGCTAAAAAACGGAAAATCCCTTTATGTTTTCTATCTCTCGATATTAAGAGGGCATTTGACACAGTATCCTGGCAATATATGCAATATTCATTACAAAAATGGGGTTTTGGACCCCACTTTTTAACATGGATCAAAGCATTATATAATAAACCCAAAGCCTATTTAAAATATGCTGGATACAAATCTGATGCCTTTAATATCGAAAGAGGTACCCGACAGGGTTGCCCATTATCTCCCTTATTATTTGCCCTTATACTCGAACCCATGGCCCAATACATCAGAACAAACCAAACTATAACTGGCATTGAAGTAGGAGGTATTACACACAAATTATGTATATTTGCAGACGATATATTACTTTTTCTATCATCACCACAGGTCTCTGGTCCTAACTTAATACCAGCTCTTGATGGATTTGCAGCCCTATCCGGCCTTATGATTAATCCTAAGAAATGCCTAGTGCTTAATATTTCACTCACAAACATGGAATTGATCCCGGCTAGGGCTGCACTCCCATTCACATGGGCAGAAAAATCAATCCCATATCTTGGAATTCATTTAACAGCATCTCATTCTGACTTATTCTCAACCAATTATCCTCCTGTATTAAGACAGATCACAAATCTAATAAAACAATGGTCGCAACTTCCTTTATCCTGGATAGGGAAGATTAATGCAATCAAAATGACTATTCTACCCAAATTGCTTTATCTATTCAGAGTCCTCCCTATTCCATTTCCTTCCTATTTTGTGAGAATAGTACAAAAAAGAGCAACTTTGTTTATATGGGGCTCTTCTAAACCACGTATACCTATACACACACTACATCTTCGCAAAAATAAAGGAGGCCTGGGATACCCTAATTTTACTAACTACTACAGAGCAGCACATTTGGCCAGTCTGTCCAAATACCATGCAAAACAGGAAATCCCATTATGGGTATTTATAGAGGCTTCAGAAAATGACCCTCTATTAATATCAAACTTATTATGGCTTGATCCTAAAGACCGCTTTAAAATTCATAATCCCATAACTAAACACTTCTTATCTCTCTGGGATAAACTAAAAACCAAATATCAGTTACAATCTCCACACAATCCTCTCCTTTCTTTTATCAGAAATCCGGCCTTTTATCCGGCATGGATCTACCCAAATTCTTTTAAAGCTTGGACAACATCAGGCATTCAGACACTAAATGACTTCATAGCATCTAAATCATTCCTTTCATTCCCATCGCTTAGGGAAAAATATGATCTACCAAACTCTGAGATATTTAGATATCTCCAAATCAAAAATTTCTATACACCATTCCTAAAGGGGGATACACCATTATCCCAATTATCCATTTTTGAATCAATCTGTACAAAAGATCCATTTGCTAAAGGTACAATTTCATCACTTTATAATCAATTGTATGGAGTAGCAAATCTTAATAGACCCTCTTACGTTCAGAGGTGGGAGGAGGACCTGGGACGAACTTTAGAAGACACACACTGGTCTAACATATGGCTCACATCTAAGTCATCTTCACCCAACATCTTAGCACTGGAGACAAATTATAAAGTCCTAACTCGCTGGTACCTTGTACCCGCTAGAGTGGTAAAATATTCACCTAATACCTCAGCTCTTTGTTTTCGAGGATGCCCAGAAATAGGCACACATTTACACATATGGTGGAAGTGCCCAGTAATCCAAACCTTCTGGAAGGAAGTCTTCGTGATTGCATCTAAAATATTTTAAAAAATAATACAACCAGATCCATATATAACTTTACTTAATCTAAAACCGGAATGGTTAACACTCTCTCAATTCAAACTTATGATCCAACTAATAACGGCTGCAAAACAAACAGTGGCCAAGGCATGGAAATCTCCTACGTTGGTACTAGCAGAAACAATTCACAGAATGAATAATACAATGTCCCATGCTAAGATGGTAGCCATCGATCAAAATCAAATTCCAAAATTTGAAAAACTTTGGCATCCTTGGATAAAACAACAGTTCCTGTCAAACTTCAATAACTCTGTCCCGTTGCCATGGTAACAGATTAAATAACTTACAGAGACACCCATTCTAAGGCTTCAAAGAGAACTAAAAAGAATAATAAACTGACGAGCGGGACAACCTTGTGGACCATACCTCTACCTTTCTACCCTTTTTCTTCTTTCTCTTTCCTTTTCTCCACCTTACGATTAAAGCTCATTATCAGAATTTATTTGACCTATATACACTCTACCTGTAAACAATATGTATAGTAGGTATAAATCATTTAAATACCTACAAAAGTGACTAAGGAAATGATATATATCTTTAATTTAGGTTTACGTGAACCCAATGTTTAATATTTGAAATTTCATGATATTTACCTATATAAACCCTACTGTAAAACAATGAGCTTACTTTATAGATCCTTGTAAACTTACTTTATGTATCTTTATAATATTGTATACTCAATAAACTTCTTTTGACACGGAAAGTTCTGCCTACAGCTGTGGTCATTAAGCCTAACATCAGCCTGTTCTGCAAAAGTAAGCAAATTGGAGGTGGCACCCTTTTTCAAAATAACATGGTGCCACAGCACCCTGAATTTTGGTGCATGTGAATACGCAGGCAGGCAGTGAGTAGTTGATGTGTTGTAACCTTTAGCAACCAATCAGTGAGCAGTAATGCTGTGCACTACCCTCTTGCAACCCATCAGTGAGCAGTAATAATGTGCAGTAACCTCTAACAACCAATTAGTGAGTGGTATAGATGTTCAGTAACCTCTAGCAATCAATCAGTGAGCAATATTGATGTACAGTAATCTCTAGCAACCAAACAAGCAGAAGTCATGTGCTGTAACCTCTAGAAAATAACAGTGAGCCATAATGTGTGCTGTAACCTCTAGCAGCCAGTCAGTGAGCGGTAACGATGCACTGTAACCTCTGGCAACCAATCGCAATCGCTGCCTGATCTGATTCAGTAAACTGATTTTGAGTCTAGCTGCTATTTATTGTATGTCTCAAAGCATGTGGAGAGCGAAATTGCGTGGAAGAGGGGGCCCAAGAAAATGTTTGCCCAGGGTCCAATCAATATTAAAGATGGCCCTGCGTGTAACATGGCTTAAAAATGAAACTACCACAATGCCTTGATTTATAACCATGCACCATAATATAGTTACTTATTATTCTCAGTGTGACTGGAGCTATTTAATTTTGTTGTTAGATACACAATTAGATATACCATGCATGCCTCCTATGTCCTGACTGTCTCCAGATACCAAGCACAAAGCAAAACAACTGAACATTACAACAAAATGTATAAATCTATTCCTGTAGCTGTGATGTATAAATGCTTTAAAAAAAACACTCAAGAGCCAAATAATCCAACACTTTACCCATAGAGAACGATGAAGGTGCACATGAATTGCACTCTTTTTCTGACAACTGGATTGTGAACAATTGTATACTGACAGAAGATTGTTTGAACATCTGACTCCCTCAAGTCTCACAATGTCATTGTTATTCAGACAGCACATTTGAACAAATCTAGCTTTGCAAACCGTAGTGTGAAATTACTTAAACCTATTGATTACAATATATTTCTTAGGGTGAGATGTGCTCAGAGGCAGCCAGTTTCCATTTTCAAAATAAAAAATAGTATATTGAATGGGTGCATTAGTTGAAAATATATACTTTATGGTAGCAATAAACAAACAAAACAACAGGAGAGAAGCATTGAGCACAAGATGGTTTATGAATAATAAAAGCATAGAAGATATACATTTAAGTAATACTGCAAAATGTCATTCCAAAAACACTGCATCTATTGGATAACCTCTCTCCCTCCTTCCTTATTATGCTTCCCCATGTGTTCATTTGCTTTCATGGACAGCTGCCAGCAGTTTCTATGCTGCATGACTGCAAAACCACTGCAGGATTTCCTAAAGCACAGATTTGCTGGCATTACAGAGAACTGGCAGAATAATGCTCTCATTTTGTGCACTGTACTTCTAAGAATATAAATAGAGCATCTGAAAATATGCAGGCTCCCTGCAGTACATCCTTTGGATTCATAGTTTGTCTTCCAGCACACACATTATGAAATTAGCCTTTCGGAATGAACCTCAATTTCTTATTATTTTTTTTAAAGAAATATATATAATTTTAACTTTAAAGAGCCAGACTACTTATACAGTCACATATTTAAATATGCTTTTAAAGTTCAACTCTACCTAAAACCTGCTTTTTACTTTTGAACAAAATGGGGAAGATAGCAAACCTGGGAAAGGTACTGTATGTGTTCTGTCCCAGTGTCACTCATAGGTAAACAGGCCACAATTAAGACCTGATTGAGGTCCTACACCTTATCCACTTAACAATAAATGGTGCTTCAATTCTGTTTGTGTCTTTAGCTTTATTAAAATGCACTCATGCATTTGCAGAATGTTTCAGAAGGCTATCGAGAGCAAAGGGGACACAGAGGGGAACTTATTAAAACTGAAGCAGCAAGAATCCGGAGCTGATGTGCATAACAACCAATCAGCTTCTATCTTTTATTTTCAAAGCTTAACTGAACAAGCTGAAGATAGCAACTGATTGGTAGCCATGCATATCTGCTGCAGTATTTTCCTACATATGACTGGCACCCAGTCTAAAAAGACAGCATGCTGCAGTAATTCTCTGTTTTATTAAAGACAAAATATTTAGTAGTATGAGATTTTTCAAAATTGTTGCTTTACTATGTGTATAGAAAATAAGTCAAATGAAAATGATCAAAATAAATCAATAATTCATTTATTTCAGCACAACTAACTTTATTAGCTAAAAGTTAATGTGTAACAAAAAAAAGAACAGAAAAAAAAATCCCTTTAATTCATAAAAACTGGCACAAATAGATTTTGCAAAACTGTCTCACATGCATTCTAAAAGTGCATACTGCACCACTTTTAGACGCATGCAAGACCTGCAAAATCTTTCTCTGTATACCAAAAGAAAGTTGGTCTTAATTAGCTCCATTTTCATGAGATACAAACTGCGGCATTTTAATTCGAATTTGACACAGGCGTTGCACAAAAATTTAAGAAGTGGAGCAAACTGGAGCTACCTAAATTTGGCGCACAAGTTGCTGTCAGAACCAAAAGGTTTCAGATGTTTTTTTAATTAGGTACAACACATTTACATTTATTGATTATTTATTACATTTACTTTATTGAATCCCCCTTATCTTTTATAGCAGAATTTTGAAGCACAATTGAGGTTTCAACCCAAATTCTAAAAAGAAAATGAGGATTCAGCAAAATGGTAACTGTTTTTTTTTTTTTTTTTTTTTTTTTTTAGCAGAAGTCCTTGCCAGGCAGTAAACTGCAGAAAAAGCAGAGCTCTGTGTGTGAGCAGTGCTCTCTCTTTCTATTGTTCTAGCACACCACTGCAGGCTCACCACTACAGCAGTGTGCAACGGTCCCTAGTGGTCAGCGGGACCCCAAGGGATAGTACAAAAGGCCATGCTTTCGTTGCTTTACATTGAAAGGTTGCTATTGGCTGTTGCAGAATTCGGAGATGGCTTAATCGCACAATTCACAACTTTCTGGTATCTTCTAGAGGTTTGTCATACTGCCATATTGAATTGGAAGGTTTTTACCAGGTCGATTTTATAAGGAACTCATACACCTTTCAAAGATTGGTCTGGAAAATTCATATTGAATTGGTCATGGTGTTGGTGAGACCTCAGCCATCCGGTTCCCATTTGGGTTTGGCTGGTGGGGTTTAGTCATCCAGTATATCTGGATGTACAACGTGACTGTATTGATAATTAATATTTTGGTTTCAGCCAGGATGCTAGATATTTTCCTTGATATGTTATTTATTAAACAATGTACTAAAAAAATGGTAACCACTGCAACCTATAACTAGCCCTTACAGTAAGGTGCACAAGGATAGGCAACACACATCGTAAACAAACAAAAGATTTTCCAGCACACTTACCAGCCAGCCTGCAAAACAACCAAATTGGCCCTGTCTACCAGCTTACATTAAAAACAGAGGGTTTTGTTTGCACACATTTGCAAATATATGCGTAAGCCACAGGGCCCATGACAAGAGACCTCTGTATATATTGTGGTCCTACCTCTAAAATTTCAAGAGTCTCCATAGTAGAAGCACATATAACAATTGATAGGTTAAAGGCAGGTGTGCCTGGGAGGAGCCCACCCCTCCTTAAAGGCACAGGGATGCATGTGATGCCCAGCAAAAGCACAATTTCAGTGAAGGCACCCAGTGTGTCCCTGCACCTAATTTAACCAACTGTACAAAAACTGTTCAGTTTTCTAAGCTCCCCATCTTTCCTGTGTTCTGCATGGCACAGGAAATATTTCAGAGAATATTACCTTGGTAGGTCTTTCCCTTCAACTTGCAGCCTAGTTTATTTTTAAATAGAATCATAAAGGAAAAAGACTCCAAGTGAACAAATACACCTTTTATTACCCCTTGGATCGACTGGTGGCTGGAAGTTTTTCTTCACGTCCTTCTACTTTCCCCCCACTCATATGTGATGCAGTGAATGAACTGTGGATATGCATCTCTCTACTTGTGCGATTTCGAATTTCTTCATGCAACTCTAAATCTTCAATTTTTTCACTTTGTGTTGGACTGAACCTGAACACTATTCTTTGCACGTTTTCTTTACATTTGTCGTTATGAATTGAACTTCTCTTGTATTTTTATTTTAATCATGAATTTAGTATTTAATTTTCACATTGTCCATATCGTGTAACATAGCGATATTTGTTCACTTGGAGTCTTTTTCCTTTATGATTCTATATGAATATTGATAGAATGATAGATACCATTTAATGCAAGCGCACATTTCTTTATATAATTTGTTTACACCTCACTGATATTTGTGGTATTTGTTGCAGCTGCAGTTATTACTAACGATTTTCTCTGCTTGGTAGCGCAGGTTGTTTCCCCCCCCCCTTTTTTCTAGTTTATTTTTAAGGAGCCTACAACTTCCATGTATTTTGTCATTGGTTCCAACATGGACCAAGACAGCTGGGTCATGCCCAGCCCTTCCCAGTAATTTATCAACCTGGTCCATCACATACTGAGCCCTGGCACTAGCTAGACAGCAAACCATTTGGTTGAGACGATCCTGATGACAGATTATTCCATCAGTCCTTCTGATTATTATTAATAATCAGGCACTCCTGCACTATTATTAATAATCCCAGGCCCTCCTGCACTACCCTCACCACCCCTATTAGATCACCTAGATCAACTGTGCCTGGGGGTATCCAAATCCATCCTTAAGCCCATGTAATTTCCCATCACGTGCTGCTGGCAAGAGTTGCTGGTAGCAGATAATCTTAATAACTTTAGGTTTTTTACTGATTGCACTTTAGGTATTTTTCTGATAGTAGCAGATAATCCTGGACTCTGGGTACTGAAAAATCTTCTAAAGGTCTTGCCTAGGCAGCCACCCTCACCACTGCTTCAACCTATAGGAGTCTCCAAACCACATTACCCATGCAACAGTATACTGAAAGCCTCTGGAAAGGAGGCTAATAAGTCCCCTGCAGAATGTCCTCCAACTGTTTCATTCTTTGGCCCCTCTGCCAGGGCAGGGTAAGTTCTTCAAATTTACCTCTGTAACAGAAATGCAGGAGAGTTTCCAACAACTAATGGTCCCTTTCTTGATAACACGAGTCCTAGGATCTTTTTGCAAGCTCTGGAGCATGAAAGAGCCATCAATCACAAGCTACCAGAGGCAAAAGGACCCAAGTCTTCTGAGTCACTGAGGATAACGCTGTCGCCAGCTATCTCCCCCAAGCCACTTACAACTTCCAGGGTTTTTGAGGGATGAAACTCACCCCTGGAGGACTGCCCATGTCTTTCTCCTCCTCAATTGTCCTTGTGCTCTGTCTGTGCCTGATGTGGCCTTGAAGGGACACTGCCTGACACAGACACTGACTCTTTTTTGGAAGAGATTACCCACTCAAATCTCAAGATTTTTCACATGTATATTATCACTTGGACTTTTTAAGATAGTATCCTTTATTATTTAAATGTATTTGTATTATATTTTATTTATTTCTTAATGTGTTTGGTTACACATTGTTTGGTATTATATCCATAAGCATTATTATGTAAATTTGATTCATTTTAGATAAGGGGATATACATGGTACTTTTGGAATGTTTTTTATTTTATTTTAGGTACATCGCTATTGGTGGATAAAACACTGATTACACTTGCTGAATAAGCGCACCATTTTTTATTTATTTTTATACATTTTTTAGACTGTGGATTCTGAATATATGTCTTCTGGATACATATCTATTATATATGTTTGCGCCAGTACACTAGGTCACTACTGGCACACTGGCAATATCTGGTGGCTCATTATCCCAAGCGCTTCTTGTTGTCAAATTTTTTTACTTGCTCCAATTCTCCAAGTGGTTACTTCATAGCATATGGGAATTGGACTTGTCAATTTTCTGCCACTTATGCCGCATACACACGGGCGGACTTTTCGACCGGACTGGTCTGACGGACTTTCCGACGGACTTTCGACGGACTTCCGACAGACTTTTGAAGGAACGGACTTGCCTACACATGATCACACCAAAGTCCGACGGATTCGTACGTGGTGATGTATGACCAGACTAAAATAAGGAAGTTGATAGCCGGTAGCCAATAGCTGCCCTTGCTTGGGTTTTCGTCCGTCGGACTAGCATACAGACGAGCAGATTTTTCAACTGGACTCGAGTCCATCGGACAAATTTGAAACATGTTCCAAATCTAAAGTCCGTCAGATTTTTGACCGAAAAAGTCTGCCGCAGGTCCGATGGAGCCCACACACGGTCAGATTGTTCGCCGGATTCGGTCCATCGGACCAGTCCGGTCGAAAAGTCCCCCCGTGTATACACGGCATTATTCAACAAGTTGGAACAGACTTTAGTGTCTGAAAGTGGGTATTATTCACCTTAGACCCCAGAAAGTTTTCCTATTACTGCTTTGCCTAGAGTGCCCTGTCTATAATACTATACAATATGTGATCCAGCAGGAACACTACAGGAATGGTGTTGCTGATGCACCCATTAGGCTTGCCATTCTTGTTGCCTCTTCAGGTGGTGACAATATGGTGCATGCATCCTGTTTGGAGAGCAACTGATGCTGGGAAAAGAACCCCAGCTCCCTTGAGCATGTCCTTAAGTTCTGGTTTATAGTGCATGTGCAGCTGCTGAAAAATGGCCAATGTAGAGTTCCACTGAGTGAGTAGCCATGTACTGTATATAGCACGCTAGAACTTTAGTAGCACACTAAATTAGCAAAACTCTCTATCCTTCAGGCACCCTCAGCTGTCCCTGACTCTAAACTAAATCATGCTGGCAAAAAGCTGTTGGAAAAACAGCCTTTTATAGATTGTGGACTGCAACTTAGCTGCAAATAATTATTGACCAAAGTCTTACAAAACTTTGGCCAATAAGACTCTTTACAAAGCATTATGGGATGTTTGTCTGAGCAAGTCCTAAAAGTTAAGCCAAGCGGCCGCACAGTGAATGTTCAGTCCAATCACTAAATGCATCCCGATTGAAAAGGTGTGTTAAAATATATGTTCTTTCCATCTTTCTCGCCTCTCTACAACTCCCAGGTAGAGTCTGATGTACATCTGGGATGGCCCCCTCCTGAAAAACATTTTCCCTACTCAATAGGGATATACATTAACAAATTTTGTTTCCAAACCTTCATCTACCCTTACCCTCCCCCCCTTCCACCCCATTCTCAGACCCTTCTTTCTCCTCTTCTCTAGGTAATCTTTTTTTTTTCTTTGAATCAATGTTTTTTATTGAAAATTTTACATAACAGAGATGAACATATAGTGAGAAAGAAGAGCTTCACGTAGTCATGAATATCCTCCTTTATAACAAATTACTGAGGATTTTCCAATAACAGCAGCTGTATATAATAGAAAGGTAAGCCTAAGGCAGTAAGTATAATCTAAAATATATAGCTTGCTAAAAAAAGAGCGAGGAACACCACTCCCCTGCCCAGACACCCCAACGGGGAACAATCTGCGCCTGGGAGGAAAGCGGCATCACCCATCCCTCCACTGAGGGTTGTTGCACTGTTTTCAATCGTACATCAAAACTTGTCTACATTGGATATTAATATGGACTCATATTTATTTGTTCATAACCATTATTGAATGATGTCTAATGTTAGTCTAAGTAATAGGAGTATAATAATATTCAAGGACTATAAAAGGATAAAGTAAAATAAAAAAAAAGTAATAAAAAACACAATCAGATCATTACTGTTCTTTGGATAATACAATATGGCTTGTTAGTGATTCCTTTAGCCCTTATGTATCTTTGTGTACCAATCCACCCATTTTCCCCATATTTTATTGGCTTTACAATGATTATTTTGGGTTTGAGGCGTTTAGCATCCCATACGTTGCATGAGTGTTAGTTGTTGTTATCACTTCTTGAAGTGGCAAAGTCAGGTGGTCCCTCCAATGGCGCATTATTGTTAATCGTGCACTCAAAAGAATGTGTACGGCTATAGTTCTAGTTTCTGGCGGAACTAATTCTGTCTAGGGACAAAAGTGCAATTCCTGGTGACATGGGTAATTTAATATACAACACCTAAGTAATTGCACCATACACCTCCTTCCAGAAGGTAACTATTTTCGGGCAAGACCAGAGTATATGGTACAATGTTCCCACAGCACCACAGTTCCTCCAACAGGTGTTAGAATTTGTGGGGAAAATTTAGCTATTCTGTAGGGTGTCAGATACCATCTAAAAAGGATTTTTTGTGTAGTTCCCACAGGTTTACACTCTTTGTTGCAGCGTACGTGATGTGCAGCGCCTTTTGCCACCGTTCAAGGGAGTAGGATGTATCTAGGTCTTTCTCCCATGCAGTCATATGAGACGTTTTTGAAAGTATATTCTTTTTATTTAGTAGATTATAGAACAATGAAATGCCTTTGATCTTGGTGGTAGGATTTGTGTAGTATTGGAGTACTCGGCATGGCATAGCTATCGTTATTTTCAAGTTGGATCGTAGCAGGTGTATAATCCTATGGTATGTGTAGTATTCTGAGTTGGCCAGGTTGCATTCTATTTGTATAGACCGAAAGGTTTTAGGAGTTGGACCAATCATTATATCTTCAATTCTATCTATCCCCTTTTCAACCCAATTTGAGATGTTTAGATCAGGTATGATGTGTGCTAAGCTATGGGTAGGCATTGATAGCGTAGAGGTATTAGAGCCTTAGGGGAAGTGTTCAGCAAGGCACTCCATGCATGTAGAGATGTTGTTATGGTGGGAGATAGTGATGGGTGTCTGAGGGTGCTTTGTTGGCTAGCCAGAAGGAAGGGATATAGGTCACCTTCCTTGACTTGTATTTTTTCCAATTCTTTCCATCTGGTAGTGGGGCTTTGGGGGAACCATGTTTTAATTTGTGCCAATGTTGAAGCGGTGTAGAATTGGAGTATTACTAAGCCAACACCTCCCACCTTTCTAGTGGTGGACAGTTTGGAGAATGCACATCTCGCCTTCCTTCCCTGCCATAGATAGTGGTTGATCATGGATTAGGCTTTAGTAAAGAAGGTATTAGGTACCTGAATTGGGAGGGTCCTAAATAAGTATAGGAATTGTGGTAGCAGTACCATTTTAACCACTTCAGCCCCAGAAGGTTTTACCCTCTTCCTGCCCAGAGCAATTTTAACAATTTGGCACTGCATCGCTTTAACTGCTAATTGCGCAGTCATGCAATGTTGTACCCAAACAAAATTTGCGTCCTTTTTTTCCCGCAAATAGAGCTTTCTTTTGATGGTATTTGATCACCTCTGCGGTTTTTATTTTTTGCGCTATAAATGGAAAAAGACCAAAAATTTTGAAAAAAAATGATTGTTTCTACTTTTTGTTATAAAAAAAATCCAATAAACTCAATTTTAGTCATACATTTAGGCCAAAATGTATTCAGCCACTTGTCTTTGGTAAAAAAAAAAGACAATAAGCATATATTTGGTTTGTGCAAAAGTTATAGCGTCTACAAACTAGGGTACATTTTCTAAAATGGCAGGGCAGTACAACCCCCCCCCCCCAAATGACCCCATTTTTGGAAAGTAGACACCCCAAGGAAATTGCTGAGAGGCATGTTGAGTCCATTGAATATTTTATTTTTTGTCCCAAGTGATTGAATAATGACAAAAAAAAAATATTTTACAAAAAGTTGTCACTAAATTATATATTGCTCACACATGGTTATATGCGGAATTGCACCCCAAAATACATTTTGCAACTTCTCCTGAGTACGGGGATACCACATGTGTGGGACTTTTTTGGAGCCTAGCTGCGTACGGGGCCCCCAAAAACCAATCATCGCCTTCAGGATTTCTAAGGGCGTAAATTTTTGATTTCACTCCTCACTACCTATCACAGTTTTGAAGGCCATAAGATGGCACAACCCCCCCAAATGACCCTATTTTGGAAAGTAGACACCCCAAGCTACTTGCTGAGAGGCATGGTGAGTATTTTGCAGCTCTCATTTGTTTTTGAAAATGAAGAAAGAAAAGAAAAATGTATTTTTTTTCTTTTTTAAATTTTTAAAACTTTGTGACAAAAAGCGAGGTCTTCAAAATACTCACCATACCTCTCAGCAAATAGCTTAGGGTATCTACTTTCCAAAATGGGGTCATTTGGGGGGGTTTGTGCCATCTGGGCATTCCATGGCCTCCGAAAACTGTGATAGGCAGTGAGGAGTGAAATCAAAAATTTACACCCTTAGAAACCCTGAAGGTGGTGCTTGGTTTTCGGGGTCCCGTAGGCAGCTAGGCTCCCAAAAGGTGTCACACATGTGGTATCCTTGTACTTAGGAGAAGCAACAGAATGTATTTTGGGGTGTCATTTCACATATGCCCATGGCATGTGTGAGCAATATATCATTTAGTGACAACTTTGTGAAAAAAAAAAATTGTCTTTTTCCTGCAACTTGTGTCACAATATAAAATATTCCATGGACTCGACATGCCTCTCAGCAAATAGCTTAGGGTGTCTACTTTCCAAAATGGGGCCATTTGGGGGGGTCTTGAACTGTCCTGGCATTTTATGCACAACATTTAGAAGCTTATGTCACACATCACCTACTCTTCTAACCACTTGAAGACAGTGGTGGCCCGTCCATAGGGGGCGCCCGGGCGCCGCCCCCCCTTCTGTGTAGTCACAAAAAAAAAAGTCCTTTAACATAGTGCACTGTATTCGAGCACCGGACACAGTGCACTATGGGAAGCGCCACGTCAATGCAATCAAGAGATTGCAGACACGGCGCTTCATTTGCGGGCGTTTATCCCGCCTTAGGGCGCTTTCTAAAGCGCTGAGTAGCTTCCGCCCGGCACTCTTACTATGGCCGGGCGGTTTGATTGACATCTGAGGTTTGATGTCACTTCCTGTTGTCTCTGTCCCGGGTGCAATGGGAAAGAGATAACAGGAAGCATGAAGAGCGGATCTCTCCATCGCTTCTGGAAGGAGACAGCACCGGAGAGGAGAAGACAACACAGTCAGCATTCAGCAAGGTAAGTGCCGCTGCTGTGTTGGGGGGATCTGAATTAACATTTTATAAACCTGCTGGAGGTTTTGTGGTGTTCTTGCTGTGAGATATATTTTGGCATGGGGTTTTCTCTCTGAGAGCTTTGAGCCAGCCCCTGCCTGTGTTACAAAAGATCCGGAGCAAACATAGAGAACTCTTCTGGTCTGATCTGCACACTGGCTCTCCCTCCCGCACTTTGGGATAACAGCAAGTAGAAGAGCCGTGCCAGTGAGTACACTTCCTATCACACTGATCCAGCCTGTCCCTGACAAAACACTAGCCCTGCAGCCACAAAACAGATGCCTCTGATCCTTCCCACGCGCTCCCCCCTCCTCTCCCTGTGCTTGATAATGAAGTCCACTCCAGCCAGCTACTATCTCTAATGTTAACCACTGCACGGTGCCTCTCTGATCCTCCCCCATGCTCTCCCCCTCCTCTACTTAGGCTTGATAACAGAGGTCACTGCAATGGCTCCTTTTCAGCCTCACAGACTGCACACCTCCCGTCCCTGCTTTCTCTGCATGCCTGGTTGCTGTGAATCTCCCTGAGCTCCCTCAAACACCACAGTAGAAGAGGGGGCACATTTAGGGCCGGTTCACACTGCTGCAATGTTAGACATGACATGTGATTCGCACCGCACTGCTGTGCAAATCTCATGTGATGTCTGTGTGATGCAAATTCAGCCATACAGATAGTATGGCTGAAATCGCATTCAGACCAAACTCACACAGGACCCATTTTTTGATCCACACCAGAATCGGATCACATCCGATTCCTGTCCAAATTCACAGTTCGCACTGCGATATGCAAACTTTACTGGAGGTGTCTTTAACATTGTATTGACACCCCCAGCAGTTTGCAAAGAGCAGTGTAAACTGCCTGCGAGTTGTATGCGATGCAGGAACCCATACTGGATTCGCAGGGTTCCCGCATCACTGCAGTGAGAACTGAGCCTAAGAGTATCCGTCTTGCTCAGCAGTAGCCTGGCCTAGCATCACCAATTCTGGCCCTGCTACCCGCACTACCTGCGATTTCTGCGGGGAAGCAAGCAGCGAGTACTTCTGGCTCCCTTGCCAGCCTGGCCAACCACAACTCACAAATGGCTGTCAGTAAAACACTTTGGGGGAAAAAAAAAAGTCTGTTATTCTGAACTGTGCATGTGCAGTCTAAAGTCAGTCATTTAGAGAACTGCATTTGATGTGCACAGTGGCTGTGTTTTGATGTGCACAGTGGCTGCGTTTTGATGTGCACAGTGAGGCTGCAATTGATGGGGTTTTTTTTCCGAATTTTTCAGTTTGTTTGCGCCCCCCAAACATTTTGAGCACCAGCCACCACTGCTTGAAGACAAAGCCCTTTCTGACACTTTTTGATACTTTTGAACACCCAAACATTATGTATATATTTTAAAGCAAAGGCCCTACAGATTAAAAAGGTGGGTGTTTCACACAGTATTTGCGCAGCGATTTTTCAAACGCATTTTTTTGGGAAAAAAAATTTATTGCACTAAGACACACTATATTGCCCAAATGTTTGATGAAATAAAAAAGATGATCTATAGCCCCATATACACTATCAGATTTTCTGCTGATTTTTTCCTTCAGATTTACCAAAACCATATAATATGAGGTCTAACCTTAGGAGTTTCAATTTGTATGCAATCAGGCAGGCCCTTGCACTACATGGTTTTGGTAAATCTGAAGACAAAAATCAGCAGAAAATCTGCTAGTGTGTATGAGGCTTTAGGCCGAGGACATGGATACCAAACACGACATGCTTTAAAATTGCACACAAACGTGCAGTGGCGACAAACTACATACATTTTAAAAGCCCTTAAAAGCCTTTACAGGTTACCACTTTAGATTTACAGAGGGGGTCTACTGCTAAAATTACTTCCCTCGATCTGACCTTTGCAGTGATACCTCACATGCATGGTGCAATTGCTGTTTACATTTGACGCCTGACTGATGCTTGCGTTCGCCTTTGCGTGAAAGCAGGTGGGGACAGGGGTGCTTTTTTTTTCTTTATTATTTTTTTACTTTTTTATCTTATTTTTAAACTGTTCCTTTCATTTTTTTTTTTATTTTATTGTTATCTCAGGGAATGTAAATATGCCCTATGATAGCAATAGGTAGTGATAGGTACTCTTTTTTGAAAAATATGGGGTCTATTAGACCCTAGATCTCTCCTCTGCCCTCAAAGCATCTGACCACACCAAGATCGGTGTGATAAAATGCTTTCCCAATTTTCCAATGGCGCTGTTTACATCCGGCGAAATCTAAGTCATGAAATGCTCGTAGCTTCTGGTTTCTTAGGCCATAAAGATGATTGGAGCCATTCTGGTCTCTGATCAGCTCTATGGTCAGCTGGCCGAATCACCGGCTGCATTCTCGGGTTCCCTGTTGGGACAGGAGAGCCAGAGAAGACCATGGAAGACAGTGGGGGGTACATTCCATCCCACTGCTTGTAAAAGCAGTCTAGAAGCTAATTAGCCGCTAGGATTGCTTTTACATGAAAGTTGACTGCTGGCTGAAAAGAATGATACCAAGATGATACCTAAACCTGCAGGCATCATTCTGGTATAACCACTCAAAGTCCAGCAACATACCAGTACGTTGCTGGTCCTTGTTGAGCATATATTGTAATTTTTTTTCCATGCAGCCTGTGGGCTGAATGAAAAAAAGAGATTGATCGGTGGGTATGTCCACAATTAGAATACCTCCCTTCATCCACCCACTTCTAATGATGGGCATACATGCACCATTTATATATGCCGAAGCATGGGGGCACCCGCCCCAAAAGTTAGGAGCAAATCGCTCTTCCGCCCCTCCTGCCCCCATGCCTCGGCCTATGGTGGTGAAATCACCTCCGACAGCGCTGGAGTCACGGATTTATGTATCGTGGGAGCAAACGCTGTTGCTGTCAAGATGAATAAATCTGCACTGCAACTGAATGGCGTACCTGCTAGGCCAATGATGGTTAACAATAAAACAAAGTAACATAACAGTATAACAGTAAGGCTTACCATACCTGAAAAGCAAATACAAAAAAAAATAGTAAAAAATAAAACATTTTTTAATGCAACCTGTACCTAAAATATATATATGCCGAAGCATGGGGGCATCCGCCCGCAAAAGGTAGGAGCAAATCGCTCCTCCGCCCCTGCTGCCCCCATGCTTCAGCATATATGCTCTTTTGTTTAACTGTGGTAGTGAAATCACCTCCGACAGCGCTGCAGTCACAGCTTTATGTATCATGGGAGTAAACGCTGTTGCTGTCAAGATAAATAAATCCGCGCTGCAACTGAATAGTGTACCTGAAAGCAAAAAAAGGTTAACAATAAAGCACAGTAAACAGTAAAGTATAAAAAAATGACATACCCGAAAAGCAAACATGATAAAACATAATAACAAGAAAACATTGCAGAATAGAATACAGTAAAAACGAGAATAATAGAGAGAGAATAGAGAGAGAGAGAGAGAACAATAAAACGACAACTATTTTTGTTTTTTTTTATTTTATATTTTTTTGTGTATTTTTTTTTTTTTTCTTAATTTTTTTTTATAACTGTAACTTTTGTAACTGTAACCAGTTCCAGGTTCGGGTCTCTCAAAAGGCGATGGCATCTTTGGAGACCCTGTGAAAGTGTGCCTAGTCTGTGCAATGTTGTACCCTACGCTAAAACTCAACTAGTGTATGGTAGCACTCAAAACATTCACCAATGCAAAGACCAGGATTGTCAGGACAGGAGGGACAATAATAGCGGGTGTCACATCTATATCCGCGCTTTCTACAGACACAATGTTTTCTTTGGGGGCTCGTTGGGTAGGGGTACTCGGGAGGACATAAGGAAAATGCCTCTCATGCAGCCGCCTTACTGCATTTGGTTGGGGAAAGTGAGGTGGAGCACCGTCTGGAAACAGAAGGGCTCTGACGATCTCTTCCTGGAATTTAAGGAAGGATCCAGTCCATCCTGAAGCTCTGTATAGCACATGATCATTGAGCAAAGCCAATGGAAATAAGTATACAGACACGTTTTTATACCAGCGTCTGGCCTTACGGGCAACTAGGTACGGCGCCAACAACTGGTCGTTGAGGTCCACCCCTCCCATATTTTGGTTATATTCGTGGACACAGAGGGGTTTCTCCACAACACCAGGCGCCGTAGTAATTTGGACAGTCGTGTCTGCATGAAGGGAGGTAAGAACGAAAACATTCTTTTTATCCCTCCACTTCATAGCGAGCAAGTTATTACACTTCAAGCAGGCTCTCTCCCTCATGCTGAGACGGGAATCTACAAGCCGCTGGGGAAAGCCCCGGCAATTAGATCGCATGGTGCCACATGCTCCAATCTGATGATCAAAAAGGTGACTAAAAAGTGGCATTGTCCACATACAAATGGTACCCCTTTCCGAATAAGGGTGACACCCACACAATCTTGCCAGCGATTCCTATGTAGTCAGGGCAGTTTGTCGGCTCTACGTGACTATCTCTTCCCTTTTAAACCATAAAACTACATGTATAGCCTGTGGCCCTGTCACAGAGCTTATACATCTTGACCCCGTATCTGGCATGCTTGCTGGGAAGGTACTGCTTGAATGACAAGCGGCCAGAAAACTTAATCAGGGACTCATCAATGCAGACAACTTGATGGGGAGTAAACAAGTCTGCAAAACGTTGAAGTGGTTTACGAGGGCGACAGAGTTCATTGTTGTTGAAGTGCATGAACCGAAAATCTGCTCATATCGTGCCCTGGCCATGGAAGCAGAGAACACGGGCATATGGTGAATTGGGTCAGTGGACCAATATGACCGCAACTCACTCTTTTTGGTTATGGCCATGAGGAGGGAAAGGCCCAGAAAGATCTTAAATTCGGAAACCGTAATTGGTTTCCAATCTCTGGCAAGGGAGGACTGGGGAATAGTGGCGATGTGTTGACCAGCATACAAATTGCTTTGGTCCACAATAGATATATAGAGATCTTCGGGGACAAACAGCGAATAAAAATCAAGTGACGTAAAAACCAACTGTTTCCACATGAATACCGGGTTGGCCAGTGAATGGGGGAAGTACGGGTGCTGCAGAAGTGGTGAGTTCCCAATTAGGATTGGCGAATGCAGCAGGAAAGGCACTATGGGCACGGCAGGCCTGTGTTTGTCTTCTTGGTGGCAGCGGGACACTACTTGTGCTTGCCACCTCGCCAGCTTGAACTGCACTTATGGGACTCGCCACGTCACCAAGTGTTACTGCAGTGCTGGATGTATGACCAGGGTGTACTAGGCCGCTGGTGCTTGCCAGTTCACCAGAAGGAATAGCGGCGCTAGTACTTCTCTACTCCATACGAGAGCCCTGCGGTTCTTGCACCTCAACAGCAGAAGAAGAAGATTGGGGTCTGGTACGCCTGACCTTTGCAGGGACCACAACTCCATCATCAGAGCTATCTGCCATGGAGCCGCTGCTGTCTACAGGTTCGTATTCTGAGCCTGAATCTCTATCTCTATCTGTCATGCTCAGAAATGTGTAGGCCTCTTCACTAGTGTACCTTCAATTTGCCATTTTGGGCTCTAAATTTAGTGGTACACTAGTGAGACTCACAGGCAAAAAAGCTCCTGACTGTTAGTGACTGTATCAAAACGCTACCAAAAAAACTGTTAGCGATTGCAGGGATCAGGCCTGACTCTGCGAATGCTGCAGTTATGTGTGTTTAGTGTTTTGTAAGTGACAGTGATCGATCGATACTGTACTTGGGCGGGCTGGGCAGAGGGGAAAAACGCAGGTGCTAGCAGGTATCTGGGCTGATCCTGCTAACACAGTTACAGTAACACTTATACGGTGATTACTGGTGAAAGGGTTAACTAGGGGGCAATCAGGGGGTTAAAACCTTTACTAGGTAGTATATGGGGGTCCCAGACACTATAAAACGCTGACGGCGAACCTAAATACATACCTCCCTAACTAGCGTCACCTGTGACACTAATACAGCGATCAGAAAAACGATCGCTCAGTGACACTGGTGATGGGGGGTGATCAAGGGATTAAAACTTTATTAGGGGGGTTAGGGGGGTACCCTAGACCTAAAGGGGCCTACCACTAACTGCCTTACCACTTATAACTGTCACAAAATGACACCAATGCAATAATCAGAAAAAAAACTGCTATTGGTGTCACTGTGACAGGGGGTACAGGGGGGTGATCGGGGGGTGAAAAGTGGGCCTGCGTTTTCTACTGTACGTGTAGTGTTGGTACAAACTTACTTGAAGTCTTCTCTCCTCAGAAGCCGGAATGAAAAGGCTTCGCGAGGAGAGATTACATCACTTCCTCTTTCGCTGTTTACATTACAGCAGCAGAGGAAGCATTCCATTCACCAGGAGTGATCGTGAGGGGGTGGCCATGAATCAGTGGCCTCCCCCTCACCTTGGATTGCTCCTGACGATAGTCCGACTGCCGCAGGCCCTATCGGACCCCCCGCCCACGGGAAGGCAGGGACGTACAGGTAAGCCCTTATGCCTGCCCGTGCCATTGTGCCGACGTACATCAGCGTGCAGCGGTCGGCAACTGGTTAAAGGCTGCTAGTATACCGGACCATCATAGTTTAGTTTTTGTTAGTTTTTGGAGTTTGAGGGGTAGTTTTTTCTAGGAATATGGAGTAATTTGCTTTGAACAGTTCATCTGTCTTGTGCGTTAACCACTTGAGCCCCGGACCATTATGCTGCCTAAGGACCAGAGGTCTTTTTCCAATTTGGCACTGCGTCGCTTTAACTTTTAATTGCGCGGTCATGCAATGCTGTACCCAAACAAAATTTGCGTCCTTTTCTTCCCACAAATAGAGCTTTCTTTTGATGGCATTTGATCACCTCTGCCATTTTTATTTTTTGCGCTATAAACGGAAAAAGACCGAAAATTTTGAAAAAAATGATATTTTCTACTTTTTGTTATAAAAAAAATCCAATAAACTCAATTTTAGTCATACATTTAGGCCAAAATTTATTCGGCCACATGTCTTTGGTAAAAAAAATGTCAATAAGCGTATATTTATTTGTTTGCGCAAAAGTTATAGCGTCTACAAATTAGGGTACATTTTCTGGAATTTACACAGCTTTTAGTTTATGACTGCCTATGTCATTTCTTGAGGTGCTAAAATGGCAGGGCAGTACAAACCCCCCCCAAATGACCCCATTTTGGAAAATAGACACCCCAAGGAAATTGCTGAGAGGCATGTTGAACCCATTGAATATTTTTTTTTTGTCCCAAGTGATTGAATAATGACAAAAAAAAAAAAAAAAAATATTTACAAAAAGTTGTCACTAAATGATATATTGCTCACACAGGCCATGGGCCTATGTGGAATTGCACCCCAAAATACATTCAGCTGCTTCTCCTGAGTATGGGGATACCACATGTGTGGGACTTTTTGGGAGCCTAGCCGCGTACGGGGCCCCGAAAACCAATCACCACCTTCAGGATTTCTAAGGGCATAAATTTTAGATTTCATTCCTCACTACCTATCACAGTTTTGAAGGCCATAAAATTCCCAGATGGCACAAAACCCCCCCAAATGACCCCATTTTGGAAAGTAGACACCCCAAGCTATTTGCTGAGAGGCATGTTGAGTCCATGGAATACTTTCTTTTTTGACACAAGTTGCGGGAAAGTGACAATTTTTTTTTTTTTGCACAAAGTTGTCACTAAATGATATATTTCTCACACAGGCCATGGGCATATGTGGAATTGCACCCCAAAATACATTTAGCTGCTTCTCCTGAGTATGGGGATACCACATGTGTGGGACTTTTTGGGAGCCTAGCCGCATATGGGGCCCCGAAAACCAAGCACCGCCTTCAGGATTTCTAAGGGCGTAATGTTGTGATTTCACTCCTCACTACCTATCACAGTTTTGAAGGCCATAAAATGCCAAGATGGCACAAAACCCCCCCAAATGACCCCATTTTGGAAAGTAGACACCCCAAACTATTTGCTGAGAGGCATGTTGAGTCCATGGAATATTTTATATTTTGACACAAGTTGCGGGAAAGTAACACTTTTTTTTTTTTTTTTTGCACAAAGTTGTCACTAAATGATATATTGCTCAAACATGCCATGGGCATATGTGGAATTACACCCCAAAATACATTCTGCTGCTTCTCCTGAGTATAGGGATACCACATGTTTAGGACTTTTTTAGGAGCCTAGCCGCGTACGGGGCCCCGAAAACCAAGCACCGCCTCCAGGATTTCTAAGGGCATAAATTTTTGATTTCACTCCTCACTTCCTATCACAGTTTTGAAGGCCATAAAATGCCAAGATGGCACAAAACCCCCCCAAATGACCCCATTTTGGAAAGTAGACACCCCAAAGTTTTTGCTGAGAGGCATGTTGAGTCCATGGAATATTTTATATTTTGACACAAGTTGCGGGAAAGTAACACTTTTTTTTTTTTTTTTTGCACAAAGTTGTCACTAAATGATATATTGCTCAAACATGCCATGGGGATATGTGGAATTACACCCCAAAATACATTCTGCTGCTTCTCCTGAGTATGGGGATACCACATGTTTAGGACTTTTTGGGAGCCTAGCCGCGTACGGGGCCCCGAAAACCAAGCACCGCCTTCAGGATTTCTAAGGGCATAAATTTTTGATTTCACTCCTCACTTCCTATCACAGTTTTGAAGGCCATAAAATGCCAAGATGGCACAAAACCCCCCCAAATGACCCCATTTTGGAAAGTAGACACCCCAAGCTATTTGCTGAGAGGCATGTTGAGTCCATGGAATATTTTATTTTTTGACACAAGTTGCGGGAAAGTGACAATTCTTTTTTTTTTTGGACAAAGTTGTCACTAAATGATATATTTCTCACACAGGCCATGGGCATATGTGGAATTGCACCCCAAAATACATTTAGCTGCTTCTCCTGAGTATGGGGATACCACATGTGTGGGACTTTTTGGGAGCCTAGCCGCATACGGGGCCCCGAAAACCAAGCACCGCCTTCAGGATTTCTAAGGGCGTAATGTTGTGATTTCACTCCTCACTGCCTATCACAGTTTTGAAGGCCATAAAAAGCCCAGATGGCACAAAACCCCCCCAAATGACCCCATTTTGGAAAGTAGACACCCCAAGCTATTTGCTCAGAGGCATGTTGAGTCCATGGAATATTTTATATTTTGACACAAGTTGCGGGAAAGTGACAATTTTTTTTTTTTGCACAAAGTTGTCACTAAATGATATATTGCTCAAACATGCCATGGGCATATGTGGAATTACACCCCAAAATATATTCTGCTGCTTCTCCTGAGTACGGGGATACCACATGTGTGGGACTTTTTGGGAGCCTAGCCGCATATGGGGCCCCGAAAACCAAGCACCGGCTTCAGGATTTCTAAGGGCGTTAAGTTGTGATTCCACTCCTCACTACCTATCACAGTTTTGAAGGCCATAAAATGCCAAGATGGCACAAAACCCCCCCAAATGACCCCATTTTGGAAAGTAGACACCCCAAACTATTTGCTGAGAGGCATGTTGAGTCCATGGAATATTTTATATTTTGACACAAGTTGCGGGAAAGTAACACTTTTTTTTTTTTTTTTGCACAAAGTTGTCACTAAATGATATATTGCTCAAACATGCCATGGGCATATGTGGAATTACACCCCAAAATACATTCTGCTGCTTCTCCTGAGTATGGGGATACCACATGTTTAGGACTTTTTTAGGAGCCTAGCCGCGTACGGGGCCCCGAAAACCAAGCACCGCCTCCAGGATTTCTAAGGGCATAAATTTTTGATTTCACTCCTCACTTCCTATCACAGTTTTGAAGGCCATAAAATGCCAAGATGGCACAAAACCCCCCCAAATGACCCCATTTTGGAAAGTAGACACCCCAAAGTTTTTGCTGAGAGGCATGTTGAGTCCATGGAATATTTTATATTTTGACACAAGTTGCGGGAAAGTAACACTTTTTTTTTTTTTTTTTGCACAAAGTTGTCACTAAATGATATATTGCTCAAACATGCCATGGGGATATGTGGAATTACACCCCAAAATACATTCTGCTGCTTCTCCTGAGTATGGGGATACCACATGTTTAGGACTTTTTGGGAGCCTAGCCGCGTACGGGGCCCCGAAAACCAAGCACCGCCTTCAGGATTTCTAAGGGCATAAATTTTTGATTTCACTCCTCACTTCCTATCACAGTTTTGAAGGCCATAAAATGCCAAGATGGCACAAAACCCCCCCAAATGACCCCATTTTGGAAAGTAGACACCCCAAGCTATTTGCTGAGAGGCATGTTGAGTCCATGGAATATTTTATTTTTTGACACAAGTTGCGGGAAAGTGACAATTCTTTTTTTTTTTGGACAAAGTTGTCACTAAATGATATATTTCTCACACAGGCCATGGGCATATGTGGAATTGCACCCCAAAATACATTTAGCTGCTTCTCCTGAGTATGGGGATACCACATGTGTGGGACTTTTTGGGAGCCTAGCCGCATACGGGGCCCCGAAAACCAAGCACCGCCTTCAGGATTTCTAAGGGCGTAATGTTGTGATTTCACTCCTCACTGCCTATCACAGTTTTGAAGGCCATAAAAAGCCCAGATGGCACAAAACCCCCCCAAATGACCCCATTTTGGAAAGTAGACACCCCAAGCTATTTGCTCAGAGGCATGTTGAGTCCATGGAATATTTTATATTTTGACACAAGTTGCGGGAAAGTGACAATTTTTTTTTTTTGCACAAAGTTGTCACTAAATGATATATTGCTCAAACATGCCATGGGCATATGTGGAATTACACCCCAAAATATATTCTGCTGCTTCTCCTGAGTATGGGGATACCACATGTGTGGGACTTTTTGGGAGCCTAGCCGCATATGGGGCCCCGAAAACCAAGCACCGGCTTCAGGATTTCTAAGGGCGTTAAGTTGTGATTCCACTCCTCACTACCTATCACAGTTTTGAAGGCCATAAAATGCCAAGATGGCACAAACCCCCCCCCAAATGACCCCATTTTGGAAAGTAGACACCCCAAGCTATTTGCTGAGAGGCATGGTGAGTATTTTGCAGCTCTCATTTGTTTTTGAAAATGAAGAAAGAAAAGAAAAATGTATTTTTTTTTTCTTTTTCCAATTTTCGAAAGTTTGTGACAAAAAGTGAGGTCTGCAAAATACTCACTATACCTCTCAGCAAATAGCTTGGGGTGTCTATTTTCCAAAATGGGGTCATTTGGGGGGGGGTTGTGCCATCTGGGCATTCTATGGCCTCCGAAACTGTGCTAGGCAAAGCCCTTAGAAAGCCTGAAGGCGGGGGCTTGGTTTTCGGGGTCCCGTGCGCGGCTAGGCTCCCAAAAAGTCCCACACATGTGGTATCCCCATACTCAGGAGAAGCAACAGAATGTATTTTGGGGTGTAATTTCACATATTCCCATGGCATGTTTGAGCAATATATCATTTAGTGACATCTTTGTGCAAAAAAAAAAAAAAAAGATTTGTCTCTTTCCCGCAACCTGTGTCACAATATAAAATATTCCATGGACTCGACATGCCTCTCAGCAAATAGCTTGGGGTGTCTACTTTCCAAAATGGGGTCATTTGAGGGGGTTTGAACTGTCCTGGAATTTTATGCACAACATTTAGAAGCTTATGTCACACATCACCCACTCTTCTAACCACTTGAAGACAAAGCCCTTTCTGACACTTTTTGATTACATGAAAAAATATTTTTTTTTGCAAGAAAATTACTTTGAACCCCCAAACATTATATATATTTTTTAAAGCAAATGCCCTACAGATTAAAATGGTGGGAGTTTCATTTTTTTTTCACACAGTATTTGCGCAGCGATTTTTCAAACGCATTTTTTGTGGAAAAAACACACTTTTTAAAATTTTAATGCACTAAAACACACTATATTGCCCAAATGTTTGATGAAATAAAAAAGATGATCTTAGGTCAAGTACATGGATACCAAACATGACATGCTTTAAAATTGTGCACAAACGCGCAGCGGCGACAAAATAAATACATTTTTAAAAGCCTTTACAGGTTACCACTTTAGATTTACAGAGGAGGTCTACTGCTAAAATTACTGCCCTCGTTCTGTCCTTCGCGGTGATACCTCACATGCATGGTGCAATTGCTGTTTACATTTGACGCCAGACCGACGCTTGCGTTCGCCTTTGCGCGAGAGCAGGGGGGGACAGGGGTGCTTTTTTTTTTTTTTTTTTTTTTTCTTTATTATTTTTTTGCTTTTTTATCTTATTTTTAAACTGTTCCTTTCATTTTTATTTTTTTTTAATTAATTTTATTGTTATCTCAGGGAATGTAAATATCCCCTATGATAGCAATAAGTAGTGACAGGTACTCTTTTTTAAAAAAATTGGGCTCTATTAGACCCTAGATCTCTGCTCTACCCTCAAAGCATCTGACCACACCAAGATCGGTGTGATAAAATGCTTTCCCAATTTCCCAATGGCGCTGTTTACATTCGGCGAAATCTAAGTCATGAAATGCTCATAGCTTCCAGTTTCTTAGGCCATAGAGATGTTTGGAGCCATTCTGGTCTCTGATCAGCTCTATGGTCAGCTGGCTGAATCACCGGCTGCATTTTCAGGTTCCCTGTTGGGACAGGAAAGCCAGAGGAAAACATGGAAGACGGTGGGGGAGGGGGGGCATTCCCTCCCACTGCTTGCAAAAGCAGTCTAGAGGCTAATTAGCCACTAGGATTGCTTTTACATGAAAGCCGACCGCTGGCTGAAAAGAATGATACCAAGATGATACCTAAACCTGCAGGCATCATTCTGGTATAACCACTCAAAGTCCAGCAACATACCAGTACGTTGCTGGTCCTTGTTAGGCATATATTGTAAACTTTTTTTTCATGCAGCCTGTGGGCTGAACGAAAAAAAGATATTGATCGGTGGGTATGCCCACCATTAGAATACCTCCCTTCATCCACCCACTTCTAATGATGGGCATACATGCACCATTTATATATGCCGAAGCATGGGGGCATCCTCCCGCAAAAGGCAGGAGCAAATTGCTTCTCCACCCACTGCTGCCCCCACGCTTCGGCATATATGCTGAAGTATGTAACTGTGGTGGTGAAATCACCTCCGACAGCGCTGGAGTCACGGCTCTATATATCGTGGGAGCAAACGCTGTTGCTGTCAAGATAAATAAATCCGCGCTGCAACTGAATGGCGTACCTGCTAAGCAAATGATGGTTAACAATAAAACAAAGTAACATTACAGTATAACAGTAAGACTTACCATACCTGCAAAGCAAATACAAAAAAAAAAAACATAGTAAAAAATAAAACATTTAACGCAACCTGTGCCTAAAATATATATATGCCGAAGCATGGGGGCATCCTCCCGCAAAAGGCAGGAGCAAATTGCTCCTCCACCCACTGCTGCCTCCATGCTTCGGCATATATGCTGAAGTATGTAACTGTGGTGGTGAAATCACCTCCGACAGCGCTGGAGTCACGGCTTTATATATCGTGGGAGCAAACGCTGTTGCTGTCAAGATAAATAAATCCGCGCTGCAACTGAATGGCGTACCTGCTAAGCAAATGATGGTTAACAATAAAACAAAGTAACATTACAGTATAACAGTAAGACTTACCATACCTGCAAAGCAAATACAAAAAAAAACATAGTAAAAAATAAAACATTTAACGCAACCTGTGCCTAAAATATATATATGCCGAAGCATGGGGGCATCCTCCCGCAAAAGGCAGGAGCAAATTGCTCCTCCACCCACTGCTGCCCCCACGCTTCGGCATATATGCTGAAGTATGTAACTGTGGTGGTGAAATCACCTCCGACAGCGCTGGAGTCACGGCTTTATATATCGTGGGAGCAAACGCTGTTGCTGTCAAGATAAATAAATCTGCGCTGCAACTGAATGGCTTACCTGAAACAATAAAATGGTTACCAACAAAACACAGTAAACGGTAAAGTATAAAAAATCTGAAAAGGAAACATGGTAAAACATAATAACAATAAAACATTGCAGAATAGAATAGAGTAAAAAAGAGAAGAACAATAGAGAGAGAATAGAGAGAGAGAGAACAATAAAACAGCAACTATTTTTGTTTTTTTTATTTTATATTTTTTTTGTGTTTTTATTTTTTTTTATTTTTTTTTTATTTTTTTTTTTACACTTTTTTTTAGTAACTTTTAACTTTTGTAACTCGTTCCAGGTTTGGGTCTCTCAAAATGCAATGGCATCTTGGGAGACCCTGTGTTAGTGTGCCTAGTCTGTGCAGTGCTGAACCCTTCGCTAATACTCAACTAATGTATGGTAGCGTTCAAAGCATTCACCCATGCAAAGACCAGGATTGCCAGGACAGGAGGGACAATAAGACCGGGTGTCACGCCTAAATCCGCGCTTGCTGCAGACACGACATCTTTTTTGGGGGGCTCGTTGGGTAGGGGTACTCGGGATGGCATAAAGAAAATGCCGCTCATGCAGCCGGCTTACTGCATTTGGTTGGGGAAGGTGAGGTAGAGCACCGTCTGGAAACAGAAGGGCTCTGACGATCTCTTCCTGGAATTTAAGGAAGGATCCAGTCTGTCCTGAAGCTCTGTATAGCACATGAGCATTCAGCAAAGCCAATTGAAATAAGTATACAGACACTTTTTTGTACCAGCGTCTGGCCTTACGGGCAACTAGGTACGGCGCCAACAACTGGTCGTTGAGGTCCACCCCTCCCATAATAAGGTTGTATTCGTGGACACAGAGGGGTTTCTCCACAACACCAGTCGCCATAGGAATTTGGGTCGTCGTGTCTGCATGAAGTGAGGTGAGAACGAAAACATTCTTCTTATCCCTCCACTTCATAGCGAGCAAATTATTATACTTCAAGCAGGCTCTCTCCACCAGCCTAAGACGTGAATCTACAAGCCGCTGGGGAAAGCCCCGGCGATTAGGTCGCACGGTGCCACATGCTCCAATCTGCTGATCAAACAAACAAGTGACTAAAAAGTGGCACGCTCGTATAATAATTGTCCACGTACAAGTGGTACCCCTTTCCGAATAAGGGTGACACCAAGTCCCACACTATCTTGCCAGCGCTTCCTATGTAGTCAGGGCAGTTTGTCGGCTCTACGTGACTATCTTTTCCCTCGTAAACCATAAATCTACATGTATAGCCTGTGGCTCTGTCACAGAGCTTATACATCTTGACCCCGTATCTGGCACGCTTGCTGGGAAGGTACTGTTTGAATGACAAGCGGCCAGAAAACTTAATCAGGGACTCATCAACGCAGACAACTTGATGGGGGGTAAACAAGTCTGAAAAACGTTGGTTGAAGTGGTTTACGAGGGGCCGAATTTTGTAGAGCCGATCGTATGCAGGGTCTCCACGAGGACGACAGAGTTCATTAGTTGTTTAAGTGCATGAACCGCAAAATCTGCTCGTATCGTGCCCTGGCCATGGAAGCAGAGAACAAGGGTGAATAGTAAATTGGGTCAGTGGACCAATATGACCGCAACTTACTCTTTTTATTCAACCCCATGAGGAGGGAAAGGCCCAGAAAGGTCTTAAATTCGGAGACCGTAATTGGTCTCCAATCTCTGGCAAGGGAGGACTGGGGATTAGCGGCGATGTGTTGACCAGCGTATAAATTGCTTTGGTCCACAATAGATCTATAGAGATCTTCGGTGAAAAACAGTGAATAAAAATCCAGTGGCGTAAAGTCAACTGTTTCCACCTGAATTCCGGGCTGGCCAGTGAAAGGGGGAAGTACGGGTGCTGCAGAAGTGGTGGGTTCCCAATTCGGATTGGCCAATGCAGCAGGAAGGGCACTATTGGCACGACGGGCCTGTCTTTGTCTTCTTGGTGGCAGCAGGACACTACTAGTGCTTGCCACCTCGCCAGCTTGAACTGCACTTATGGGACTTGCCACGTCACCACGTGATACTGCAGTGCTGGATGTACGACCAGGGTGTACTAGGCCGCTGGTGCTTGCCAGTTCACCAGAAGGAGTAGCGGCGCTAGTACTGCTCTGCTCCATACGAGAGCCCTGCGGTTCTTGCACTTCAAGGACAGAAGAAGATTGGGGTCTGGTACGCCTGACCTTAGCAGGGACCACAACTCTGTCGTCAGAGCTATCTGTCATGGAGCCGCTGTCCTCTACAGGTTCGTATTCTGAGCCTGAACTTGACAGATGAGTGGCTTCCTCTTTACTATCTGTCATACTCAGAAACGTGTAGGCCTCTTCACTAGTGTACCTTCTATTTGCCATTTTGGGCTCTAAATTTAGGGGTACACTAGTGAGACTCACAGGCAAAAAAGCTCCTGACTGTCAGCGACTGTATCAAAACGCTACCAAAAACCTGTTAGCGATCGCAGGGATCAGGCCTGACTCTGCGAACGCTGCAGTTATGTGTGCTTAGTGTTTTGTAAGTGACAGTTATCGATCGATACTGCACTTGGGTGGGCTGGGCAGGGCAGGGCTGGGCCGAGGAGCAAAACGCAGGTGCTAGCAGGTATCTGGGCTGATCCCGCTAACACTGCGTTTCAGGGAACCCTAAACTGCTGGGGAGTATAGATCTGATCGGATCAGATATCGATCCGCTTAGATACTATAGCACTAAGGGAGGTGTATGCTGCGTGCGTGGGTTTTAGCGGTACTGGCGCTAACCTGACGCTGCCTGGGGCGACGCAGACCTTATCTGATCCTAAAAACGTAACTTCTATCACCGCCGGGCAATTAGGGGGTTAAACCTTTATAGGGTAATAAACGGCGGGTGCCCTAAAACTATAATAAACTATAATAAACTGTAATAAACTGTAATAAACTACAAAAAACAAACTAGCTAACCAGCGTCACCCGTAACACTTATACGGTGATCGCTGGTGAAAGGGTTAACTAGGGGGCAATCAGGGGGTTAAAACCTTTAGCAGGTAGTATATGGGGGTCCCTGTCGCTATAAAACACTGACAGCGAACCTATATACTTACCTCCCTAACTAGCGTCACCTGTGTCACTAATACAGCGATCAGAAAAACGATCGCTTAGCGACACTGGTGACGGGGGTAATCAAGGGGTTACATTTTATTAGGGGGGGTTAGGGGGGTACCCTGGACCTAAGGGGGGGTACCCTAGACCTAAAGGGGGCTAACCTAACTGCCCTAAAACTTTTAACTGACACAAACTGACACCAATGCAAAAAAAAAAAATGCTATTGGTGTCAGAGTGACAGGGGGTACAGGGGGGTGATCAGGGGGTGATCGGGGGGTGATGGGGGGTGACAAGTGTGCCTGCCGTGTTCTACTGGATGTGTAGTGTTGTGCAGACTTACTTGATGTCTTCTCTCCTCGGCGCGGCGACGAAAAGACTGGCTCGAGGAGAGATGACATCACTTCCTTTCCCTCTGTTTACATTACAGAGGGAAAGGAAGCATTCTCATTCGCCGGGAGCGATCGGGAGGGGGTGACCAACAATGGATGGCCACCCCCTCACCTCTCATCGCCCGGGAAGAAATGGCGACCGCCTCGGGCACCGGGGGGGGCGACCGATCGGACCCCCCACCCGCGGAAGGCAAATCACGTACATGTACGTGATTTTGCCTGTCCGTGCCACCTTGCCGACGTACATCGGCGTGAGGCGGTCGTCAAGTGGTTAAGGTGATGCCTAAGTAATTTATGTAACAAGCCCCTGCTCGCTCGGTTCCACTCTCCCGACACTCCTCTGTGGCTATTGAATCAGATTGCAGATCGCAACGTCTGATGGTTCGGTCATCTGATGCTCCGGGATTCGAACTACAGCTATGTGCCGTTCTAATCCAGTTATATGTGATAGCTCAGAACAAACACCAGGCAGGCTGTATGTAAGTTCAAACAGGAATCTCCTTTTATTGATGCACACAACACACTTTTATACACAGCAGTTTGAACACCCCTCCCCCAACAACCACTTTCTTATTGGTCAATTGTAAAGCACACTCTAGTCTTCACTCAGGTCCTCTTGTCCATGCAAATGAGGACTTGAAACAGGGTCAGCAGAGAGTGGTCCGATAGCTTGAATAGGAGGACTGATATGTGTAATGACACAGAGAAGCCCCAGGGGGTAATTAAAGTACATAAACAAATGGTCAAACACAGAACAATGCCTTCCTTCCAGACCATGGAGCCGTCTGGAGGGGGTTAGCCTTAAGACCTGTTAAACAGTCCAACAGCCACAGTGGGACCCCGAACGGGTCAACTTGAAGATGTTGGAAAAATAGTCTTAAGGTTCCAACAGTATGAATCGGTCACACTGTAATATGGCAAATAAAATTTCCCAGAGTCTGTGTCTCTTGGGGGGATATGGACCTGAATCCAAAGTAACACCATCTCAAGGGTCCTCAGGCATACAGCTCACAAAGAGCACCATTCCCCCAAATGCCAGGGCACACGATAGGTCGGAAAGAGGCTAGCATTCAGTCCCCTCCAAAAGCCTCTGTCCCTGCTAGGTCTGTCACATTTCTCCCTTGTCGGCAGATGAATAACACAGGAGGAGTCCCCAGACGGATTTACTCCGAAGTTAGTCCATAGTTCCAGTCCCTTAATGCCTGTACCCACACAGTACCCCAAACAAATTGTTCCAAACAGAGCATTACTTACCCAGCCAACCTCTGCCTCTCTCGGAGAACATGCCCGCCACTGGGGACAGGCCTGGACTGGCCCTTCTCCCTGGAGTCCTTTCAGCCGCTGCAGAGAAGATAGGGTGACTGGGCTCACTCCGTCATGCTGTTGGGGATCTGGGCCGACTGCCCAGCATCCCTGGAGTGTACAAGTGGGGACTGAAGTCCCATCCACTTTTAGTAGGTAAAAATCCCACAGTGCTTGCAACGCATGGCTGACATCCTCCTGTCTCAGTGTCGCAACATTTTCTGGGGTTGTGTCAGTGGAGACCAAAGTCCCATTCACTACCACAGGAACTCCCTCTTCTGTTAGTTGAGGGCAGAGGCCAGCAGCACTCTGCCCTCTTGCCAGCACTTCTGCTGGGGACTCCACATCCTCCGCTCTGGCTAACCATTGGGGCAGGAGGCTGGCTTCCTCCACTCCCAAACTGTGTAACTGCCATTAGGGAGGTGAGCTGGCTGCTTCCTTTTCCATTTCCTCATCAGGCTGTTGGGACGATATGTCTGTAGTACTGTCTCCCAGGTGAACGTATCTTTGCTGGGGAGGAAAGACCACTTTCTCCACCCTGGCCAACTGTTGGGGAGGGACGATGAACACCTCCTCTCCCTTCTCCTCTTGTATCCTGATCTGCTGCTGGGAAGTGACCACCTCCTTCTCACCCTGAGCCTCCGGAACCGCCACAGATGTGTCGCAGAGGTCTTGGAACCTCTGTCCGGTGGCCAGCGCTTCAGCTGGGGAAGTTCCTTGTGACTCCACAGATACTGCTGTTGGTGCTGGGCAGAGCACAGTGAAGTTTGGCCCTAATAACAGCTCTTCTTCTGCTGGAGGCTCACCAGTAGGGATGAGCTTCGTGTTCGAGTCGAACCCATGTTCGACTCGAACATCGGCTGTTCGACCGTCCGTCGAATTGCGAACGTTATGGGCCGTTCGCGCCAAATTCGTGTGGCGCGTCATGGCCCATAATTCACTGCGGCATCGCAGTGCATTGCTGGCTGATGATTGGCCAAGCATGCACTATGACCCGCATGCTTGGCCAATCACAGCGCCGTCAGTAGAGAGAGCTGTAATTGGCCAAAGCCAGGGTGGCTTTGGCCAATTATGGCTCAGGGGATTTAGTACACGCCCCACACTATATAAGGCCGCCTGCACGGCGGCCCTGTGTAGTGTGTTCCGGTGTGCTGATAGAGAGAGAGACAGACAGTGTCATTTGATTTGAGTTAGCTAGATTAGGCTAGATCTGTTCCTGCTATTTACATTTAGTGCAGTGCGTCCTGCTCACAGTGTTCAGCTAGATCTGTTCCTGCTATTTACATTTAGTGCAGTGCGTCCTGCTCACAGTGTTCAGCTAGATCTGTTCCTGCTATTTACATTTAGTGCAGTGCGTCCTGCTCACAGTGTTCAGCTAGATCTGTTCCTGCTATTTACATTTAGTGCAGTGCGTCCTGCTCACAGTGTTCAGCTAGATCCGTTCCTGCTATTTACATTTAGTGCAGTCAGTGCGTCCTGCTCACAGTGTTCAGCTAGATCCGTTCCTGCTATTTACATTTAGTGCAGTCAGTGCGTCCTGCTCACAGTGTTCAGCTAGATCCGTTCCTGCTATTTACATTTAGTGCAGTCAGTGCGTCCTGCTCACAGTGTTCAGCTAGATCTGTTCCTGCAATTTACATTTAGTGCAGTCAGTGCGTCCTGCTCACAGTGTTCAGCTAGATCCGTTCCTGCTATTTACATTTAGTGCAGTGCGTCCTGCTCACAGTGTTCAGCTAGATCTGTTCCTGCTATTTACATTTAGTGCAGTGCGTCCTGCTCACAGTGTTCAGCTAGATCTGTTCCTGCTATTTACATTTAGTGCAGTGCGTCCTGCTCACAGTGTTCAGCTAGATCCGTTCCTGCTATTTACATTTAGTGCAGTGCGTCCTGCTCACAGTGTTCAGCTAGATCTGTTCCTGCTATTTACATTTAGTGCAGTGCGTCCTGCTCACAGTGTTCAGCTAGATCCGTTCCTTCTATTTACATTTAGTGCAGTCAGTGCGTCCTGCTCACAGTGTTCAGCTAGATCCGTTCCTGCTATTTACATTTAGTGCAGTCAGTGCGTCCTGCTCACAGTGTTCAGCTAGATCTGTTCCTGCTATTTACATTTAGTGCAGTCAGTGCGTCCTGCTCACAGTGTTCAGCTAGATCCGTTCCTGCTATTTACATTTAGTGCAGTGCGTCCTGCTCACAGTGTTCAGCTAGATCTGTTCCTGCTATTTACATTTAGTGCAGTGCGTCCTGCTCACAGTGTTCAGCTAGATCTGTTCCTGCTATTTACATTTAGTGCAGTGCGTCCTGCTCACAGTGTTCAGCTAGATCCGTTCCTGCTATTTACATTTAGTGCAGTGCGTCCTGCTCACAGTGTTCAGCTAGATCTGTTCCTGCTATTTACATTTAGTGCAGTCAGTGCGTCCTGCTCACAGTGTTCAGCTAGATCCGTTCCTGCTATTTACATTTAGTGCAGTGCGTCCTGCTCACAGTGTTCAGCTAGATCTGTTCCTGCTATTTACATTTAGTGCAGTGCGTCCTGCTCACAGTGTTCAGCTAGATCCGTTCCTGCTATTTACATTTAGTGCAGTCAGTGCGTCCTGCTCACAGTGTTCAGCTAGATCCGTTCCTGCTATTTACATTTAGTGCAGTCAGTGCGTCCTGCTCACAGCGTTCAGCTAGATCTGTTCCTGCTATTTACATTTAGTGCAGTCAGTGCGTCCTGCTCACAGTGTTCAGCTAGATCCGTTCCTGCTATTTACATTTAGTGCAGTGCGTCCTGCTCACAGTGTTCAGCTAGATCTGTTCCTGCTATTTACATTTAGTGCAGTGCGTCCTGCTCACAGTGTTCAGCTAGATCTGTTCCTGCTATTTACATTTAGTGCAGTGCGTCCTGCTCACAGTGTTCAGCTAGATCCGTTCCTGCTATTTACATTTAGTGCAGTGCGTCCTGCTCACAGTGTTCAGCTAGATCTGTTCCTGCTATTTACATTTAGTGCAGTGCGTCCTGCTCACAGTGTTCAGCTAGATCCGTTCCTGCTATTTACATTTAGTGCAGTCAGTGCGTCCTGCTCACAGTGTTCAGCTAGATCCGTTCCTGCTATTTACATTTAGTGCAGTCAGTGCGTCCTGCTCACAGTGTTCAGCTAGATCCGTTCCTGCTATTTACATTTAGTGCAGTCAGTGCGTCCTGCTCACAGTGTTCAGCTAGATCCGTTCCTGCTATTTACATTTAGTGCAGTCAGTGCGTCAGTGCGTCCTGCTCACAGTGTTCAGCTAGATCCGTTCCTGCTATTTACATTTAGTGCAGTGCGTCCTGCTCACAGTGTTCAGCTAGATCCATTCCTGCTATTTACATTTAGTGCAGTCAGTGCGTCCTGCTCACAGTGTTCAGCTAGATCCGTTCCTGCTATTTACATTTAGTGCAGTGCGTCCTGCTCACAGTGTTCAGCTAGATCCGTTCCTGCTATTTACATTTAGTGCAGTGCGTCCTGCTCACAGTGTTCAGCTAGATCCGTACCTGTTATCTTCCTACTGACAGGCAGGCTTGTCTGGTTACAGTATATAAAGCTACCTGAAGAAAATTACAGGTGTTCTATCCCAGCTTAGTGCAGCTACAGGCCATTAGTATGTCTGGAAGGCCAAGAAGGAGAGGCAGACAGTCACAAGCCAATAAGAGAGGGCAAGCAGGCTCTGTGTCTAGTGCTGGTCGTGGAGACGGTGCATCCTCATCAGCCCGTGGCCATGGGACACGCTTGGCCTTTTTTTCGGCAGCTGGCCGTGTTGAGCCGCAACATGCAGAAAACTTGGTCGAGTGGATGACCAAGCCGTCCTCATCCTCCTCATCCTCTCTCACCCATGCCCAGGGTGCTTTGTCTGGCAAAGCAGCGGCCTCTTCCCTTAGCTCAATGTCATCAGTGACTCCTTCCCTAGCTCCTCCATGTCCTCCTGAGGATTCCCTCGAACTGTTTGACCACAGTGTTGGGTACATGCTCCAGGAGGATGCCCAGCGTTTGGAAGGCTCTGATGATGATACTGAGCTCGATGAAGGCAGTAACATGAGCACGGACAGAGGGGGTGCCCAAGAAGGACAGCAATCTGGCAGTCATGCTCCCCCTGCTGCAGCATACTGCCAGGTTTGCTCCAGTGATGAGGAGGGAGGGGATGATGAGGTCACTGACTCAACGTGGGTGCCTGATAGGAGAGAGGAGGAGGAGGAGGAGGAGGAGGCGGCACATCACCAACGAGGCAGGATGCCCTCCAGGGGCCAGCCTAAGGGCAGCACATTGACTGCATCACACCCCAAAGCTCCACATGTGCAGGGCGCTGCAGTCTCTGCGCGTTATTCAAAAAGTTCTTTGGTGTGGGCCTTTTTTGAGACGAGTGCATCAGATCGCACCGCTGCTATTTGCAACATATGTCTCAAGCGTATCTCGCGTGGCCCAAACATCTCCCGCTTGGGTACCACATGCTTGACCAGACATATGTTGACCTGCCATGCAGTTCGTTGGCAAGCATATCTAAAAGACCCACACCAAAGAACAAAGAGGATCTCTCCTTGCTCCTCATCAGCTGAGATTTCCAACCCCACTAGACCTTCAGTCCTCTCTGAGACCTGCAGTGAGAGGAATGAAGGTGTAGAATTAGGTGTGTCACAGCCAAGTACTTGTGGGCAATCTGCTTTTGGTACACCGACGTCAGATTGTACCAGGCAAATTTCCCTGCCCCAGCTGCTGCACCGCCGAAAGAAGTTCGCTCCCAGCCATCCACATGCCCAGCGGTTGAATGCTAGCTTGGCAAAATTGCTAGCACTTCAACTGCTGCCTTTTCAGTTGGTAGACTCTGCCCCCTTCCGTGAGTTTGTGGAATGTGCGGTTCCTCAGTGGCAGGTACCCAAACGCCACTTTTTCTCACGGAAGGCGATTCCGGCTTTCTACCGGCATGTGGAAGGCAATGTCCATGCCTCGCTGGACAGGGCGGTCAGCGGTAAGGTGCATATTACCGCTGACTCATGGTCCAGCAGGCATGGACAGGGACGTTACTTAAGTTTCACGGCGCATTGGGTGACTCTGCTGGCAGCTGGGAAGGATGCAGGACAAGGTGCAGTAGTGTTGGAGGTTGTTCCGCCACCACGCCTCCAAAATGCTGATTGTGACACACCTCTCTCCTCCACCCCCTCCTCTTCTTCTTCCTCCATGGCCTCTTCCTCGGAACCAGCGGTGCTCCGTAGGCGTTCAAGGGGCTACGCAAGTACACAGGCCAAAAGATGCCATGCGGTGCTTGAGCTGGTGTGCTTGGGGGACAGGAGCCACACTGGGGCAGAGGTTCTGTCAGCTCTGCAGGGGCAGGTTCAGAGGTGGTTGACGCCACGCCAACTTAAGGCAGGAATGGTGGTTTGCGACAATGGCACCAACCTCCTCTCTGCCCTCCGACAGGGACAACTGACCCATGTGCCCTGTTTGGCTCACGTCCTTAACTTGGTGGTGCAGCGGTTCTTGGGCAGGTACCCGGGCTTACAGGATGTCCTGAGGCAGGCCAGGAAAGTCTGTGTGCATTTCCGCCGGTCATATAATGCCAGTGCTCGGCTGACGGACCTCCAAAAGGAGTTTAACCTGCCCAAGAACCGCCTAATCTGTGACATGCCCACCAGGTGGAACTCGACATTGGCCATGCTGCAGCGGCTGCACACGCAGCAGAGGGCCATCAATGAGTACCTGTGCGACTATGGCACCAGGACAGGGTCAGGGGACCTTGGTTTTTTTTTCCCACGCCAGTGGGCCATGATCAGGGATGCATGCACTGTCCTGTCACCATTCGAGGAGGCCACGAGGATGGTGAGCACTGACAGTGCATGCATCAGTGACACTGTCCCCCTTGTCCACCTGTTGGAGCACACGCTGCGTGGAATAATTAACAGGGCACTTGAGGCAGAACAGAGGCAGGAAGAGGAGGACTTCCTTAGCTCTCAAGGCCCCCTTTATCCAGACAGTGTTCCTGCGTGCCCGCCGATCACACAGGAAGAGGACGAGGAGGAGGAGGAGGAGGAGGAGGAAGATTGTGTCAGTATGGAGGTGGAGCCTGGCACTCAGCATCAGCAGTCTTTAAGGGATCAGTCCCAAGGAACACATGGACTTGTACGTGGCTGGGAGGAGGTGGCTGCGGACGTTGTTGTCCTTAGTGACCCAGAGGACTCCGGACCGAATGCCTCAGCAAACCTACGCTGCATGGCCTCCCTGATCCTGCAAAGCCTGCGTAAGGATCCTCGTATTCGTGGTATCAAGGAGAAGGACCAATACTGGCTTTCTACCCTCCTTGATCCACGTTACAAGGGTAAGGTTGCGGACCTTATCTTGCCATCGCAGAGGGAGCAGAGGATGAAACATCTTCGGGAGGCCTTGCAGAAAGGTCTGTGCAACGCGTTCCCAGAGACTGGGAGGTTACAAACTCCTGTTTCTGGACAACGTGTTGCTGAGGCTTCGGTCAGTCAAAGAAGGAGCGGTGGAGAAGGTGGCCGTCTGACCGATGCGTTCAGACAATTTTTTGGTCCGCAGCCCCAAGGTATGATCGGTTCCAGCAACCATCGCCAGCGTCTGTTTTACATGGTGCAGGAATACCTAGGGGCAAGATCAGACTTGGACACCTTTCCCACCGAAAATCCTCTGGGTTACTGGGTCTTGAGGATGGATCACTGGCCAGAGCTTGCACAGTATGCAATTGAGCTACTGGCCTGTCCTGCATCCAGCGTTCTTTCGGAACGCACATTCAGTGCTGCTGGAGGCGTGGTAACCGATCACAGGGTGCGTCTGTCCACTGACTCGGTCGATCGGCTGACCTTCATAAAAATGAATCAGTCTTGGATCACCACCAGCTACCAAGCACCTGATGCTGATGTAACTGAATAATTTTTTTCAGATCCCTTCAAAGACTGCCTATGCTGATGCTGAGTGACTATCCCTGAGTAATTATCCTCTTCCTCCTCAATCATCACGCTGATAGCTTGTAAGAACATTTTTGGTTCTGGGCGCCACCACCAGTGCCTAAGGCACAATTTTTCAGCCCCTGTTTAACAGGGGCGTGTAATTACAATTTTTGATGTAATACTTTGCAGCAGGGCTCGTTCCTGCATTCCAACTAGAGTGTCTGTGAGGGGTTGCAGTGTTGTGGCACCAGCACCAGTGCCTAAGGCCCAATTTCTCTGCCCCTGTCTAACAGGGGCGTGTAATTACAATTTTTGATGCAATACTTTGCAGCAGGGCTCGTTCCTGCGTTCCAACTAGAGTGTCTGTGAGGGGTTGCAGTGTTGTGGCACCAGCACCAGTGCCTAAGGCCTAATTTTTCAGCTCCTGTTCAACAGGGGCATGTAATTACAATTCTTGATCTAATATTTCACAGCAGGGCCCTGTGAGGGCTTACAGTGTTTTGGCCACAGCAACACCTAAGGCCCAAATTTCTGCTGAGTATATAGGGCAGGACCCTACTTTCAAACATCTAACTTACAAATGACTCCTACTTGTAAACGGAAGGAGACAACAGGAAGTGAGATGAAATCTACCCCTAGGAAGGGAAATTCTCTCATGTAAGAGTTAATATGGGAAAACAATTTCTCCTTTCCACTGATGCTTTCCAATCCTTGTTCCACAAAAAAACCCAAATTTTCAAAAAACATTTTTCATTGGGACAAAAAAGTGAGGTGAAATCTTCTGAAGAGGAGGAAAGACGCAAAACAAATGTCACAGGGGTGATAACCCTTCCCTATGTTTTCCAAAAAGCTTAGAAAAGATTTTTTGGCTGGAGCTAAACACGTTAAAAATGTTCAAAATTACAAACAGATTCTACTTAACAACAAACCTACAGTCCCTGTCTTGTTTGCACCGCCTGTATACTGCTGTTCAGAGTATATAGGGACCTTTCCTTATTTTAATTTGGGTGCGGGGTTCCCCTTAATATCCATACAAGACCCAAAGGGCCTGGTAATGGACTGGGGGGTACCCATGCCGTTTGTCTCACTGATTTTCATCCATATTGCCATGACCCGACATGACATTAAACCCGCAAGCAGTTTTAAATGAGATTTTTTCCTTTAAAAATGACATTTGGTGCAGGGACTGTTCTAAACATGGGAAACACGCGTCACTTTACAGGCATACTATAGACACCCCCCAGGTACGATATTTAAAGGAATATTTCACTTTTTTTTTTTTACTTTAAGCATCATTAAAATCACTGCTCCCGAAAAAACGGCCGTTTTTAAAAGTTTTTTTTGCATTGATACATGTCCCCTGGGGTAGGACCCGGGTCCCCACACCCTTTTTAGGACAATACCATGCAAATTAGCCTTTAAAATGAGCACTTTTGATTTTGAACGTTCGAGTCCCATAGACGTCAATGGGGTTCTAACGTTCGTGCGAACTTGCGGTCCGTTCGCGGGTTCTGGTGCGAACCGAACCGGGGGGTGTTCGGCTCATCCCTACTCACCAGGTTGTTCTTTCTCAGCAGAAAAATCTATCAAATCCCCTGTCTCTGCAAGTGGTGTCTGGGGATAAAGGTTCACCATCTCCTGTCCCTGGAACCCAGAAGATGCTATCAGTGCTGGGCAGAGGTTAGCAGAGCTTTGCCCCATTGTCAGCACTTCAGCTTTGGGGATAGCGATCTCCACATTTTCCACTGCCGATTCTCTGGCATTCTGCTGGACAGGCACATTCCTCCATCCAAGATCATTCAATGCAGAAACAGGTTAATCAAGGTCAATCAGCACATGCTGCATCCACCATAAGACCTCTGCATCCATAGCTGCGGGGCCAGGTTGGCAAAGCACACTGTTACTCTGCCACATTGTCAACTCTTCAGCCAGGATTTCAGAGTTGTCAACTGGTATTTCCTGATAGTCCCAGGCAAAGGGAGCCCCACCCTGCTGCTGAGCAGTGTCTAACAGCTGTCTGTAGGCGATCTCCAGCTCCCATTCCTGAACGGTGAGAAACTCCAAATCTTCCTGTGCCCAGTGCACTTCCGAGATATTCAGTCTTCCCTCTCTGTGCTCCATTATTTCCTCCAAACGCCACTCCCGCTCACTCCCAAAGTCAGGGTCCCTGGACAGCCTCCAGTACAACAATCCCAGGCCATCATAGTCAAAGCCTTCCGTGGTGCTGTCACCCGCTGTCCACGGGCACACTTGGGCTACATACCACTGGAGGGCTCTGTAGCTCTCGTCCATTTCTGCCCGGATCAGCCCTGCTTAACTCAGCTGTCCACTCCTGCTTCGGTTGTTTCCCCAATAACAGCATTCGCACTTCATACTGCGACCAGTACCTTACATGGATGGAGGGGAGAACTTTTCCCTGATTTCACTGCTCATGGGCTAGCGCTTCCTTCCAGAGTGCGCAGCGGATAGAAACAAACCATCCCAGCAGGACCTGCTCTGATACTGGTCCTCTGTGCTGTATCTGCATCTCTCGCAGCCTCCTTCTGAATTCCTCTTCCATGGTGGCTGGTATCTGTACCTCTCCTCTCCTGCTATCTGGACCTTGGATCCAGGTGATGGTTTGGATGTGTTCATGGCAAGGAAGCACGATCCCACCGGTCCTGCCAGCTCTCAAGTAAATCTTTCAGCCTGGCTCTCCTGCAGGCTGGTTTGGAGTATCCCAGTAACTGGAGAGCAAATCCCACGGCTGCCAACCAATGTAACGAGCCCCTGCTCGCTCCGTTCCACTCTCCCGACACTCCTCTGTGGCTATTGAATCAGATTGCAGATCGCAACGTCATCCGATCCCCCGGGATTCGAACTACAGCTATGTGCCGTACTAATCCAGTTATATGTGATAGCTCAGAACAAACAGAAGGCAGGCTGTATGTAAGTTCAAACAGGAATCTCCTTTTATTGATGCACACAACACACTTTTATACACAGCAGTTTGAACACCCCGCCCCCTCTTCCTCCCTTCCCCCAATTTAATAAAGATACCCCTCATAAACGCCTTGTGTGCGTTCCAAAGCGTAAACTTATCTACAGAATGTACGTTTTCGTTAAAATACTGCAATAAATGTTGTTCCAATATATTTTTGGTATCTTTTTGCTACAAAAGAAGTGGGTTAGCTCTAAAAATTGGAACAGGGTTCGAGGAGAATGAGTCACTTATTGTCAGTACTACAGATGCATTGTCCGACCACGTAATGTCATTAATGGATGCAGATTCTGTTCTGGATAGAGTCCATTGATCTACTAGAAATAGATCAATATGTGAGTATGACCTATGCAGTGAAGAAAAAAAGGTGAAATCTCTTTCCCCAGCATGAAGCCATTTCCAGGCGGCAAATAGGTTTTGTTGATGCATAGTATTTTGAAACGTCTAGCTTGTTCTGATGGGAGTGGAGGTAGAGTCAAGGTGTGCGTCTGGGATAAGGTTGAAGTCCCCACATATTACCAGAGCTCCTTTTTTATGAGCCCTGATTTTCTGAAAGGTTTTGTTGATGAAGTGTATTTGGTTAGAGTTTGGAGTGTATATGTTCACAATAGTGAACGTTGAGGAGTTGATATCACATAATAAAATTATGTACCGTCCTTGGGGGTCTGCAATAACTTCATGGAGTTGGAATGAAACAGTGTCCCTTATTGCAGTAAGAACTCCTCTTTTTTTTGAGTCTGTATTCGCAGTGAAAATATAGGGGAATTGCTTGTTTGTGCATTTTGGGGGGGATATGCTGCTGAAATGTGTTTCCTTGGCACATAAGATATCACTTTTGAATTGGTGGGCTTCTTTCCATAAAGATTTGCACTTAACAGGATGATTAAGTCCTTTAGGATTTATGGAAAGGAATGTCACCCCCCATGTGGAGAAAAAAGGTTTAATTGTTTGGCATTCTGTGTACATAAAAGTTTTTTTGTTAGTAGAGAGCTCCCCCATGTGGTCAAGACCGGTATGAGCTATATTGTTAAGTGCTAGAGCAGACCAGAATTGTGTTGTACTCACATTATGAAGTGCAGGCATCGTTTCAATGCGGTTTTCAACTTGGATATGCTGGTGGGATCTTTTTGAAATCGTTGATCTGTAGTGGATAGTAGTAGCTTCGTCTGAGAGCCGTAAGGGAATCTGAAAGTTCTGACTATGTTGAGAAAATAGAACAGAAGAAAAAACAAAACTGAAGGTAAACATGAAAACTTGAACTGTGAACAAGGTTTTTAAGTATTGCAGGTGAACAAACTGAACCAAGCATGGGTATTTTGTACCCGAATGCAGCATCTTGCTGCTCAAGTGGTCTTAGAGGGGTGAGTTTGTGAGCTGAGAGAAGCTACACTCCCCATAGAACTGAAGATAACACTTGTTTACTTTCCATATGATCAGTGTTTTTTAGCATTCTTTGCTGTAACCTTTTGCCATTCAGAATCTGTGTGAGGAATGCTCTTAAGGGAGTTAGGTCTGCTGTCAGGCTCTGGAAGTATCGCCCATTCTTTAAGCAGGGATAGGCCTTTTTCCAGTGAGTCTATTGTGAAGGTATGGCCTTCTTTGGTGATTGTGATTTTTGTGGGAAAGCCCCATCTATAGTCGATCTTTTGATTCCTGAGGGCTTTGGTGATTGTAGTGAGGTTCTGTCTTTTCTGGAGGGTGTACTGTGATAGGTCTGCAAAGAACTGCAGATTTTGATATTGTGAGGGAATATGCTCCTTGGTGCGCATTGCCGACATTAATTTATCTTTTACATGATAAAAATGCAAGCGTAGTATGACATCCCTTGGGATTTGTTCAGGGAGGTATGCAGGTTTGGGCAGGAGATGGATCTTGTCTATGATCACATCTAGATCTGTGAGCTCAGGGAGGATTTCTTTAAACAGGGTGGTAGTGTATTCTCACAAGTCTCCTTGCTGAACTGGCTCTGGGATCCTTCTGATTTTTAGATTATTCCTCCTATTTCTGTCCTCCGTGGTCTTTGCTCCAATAGGTATATTTCTTCTATAAATTTTGCCCTTTTTTATTCTTTCCTTCTTTCTCCTAGTTCCCATAGAGTTCAGGTTTTCCCTTATGTAGGCTTTATGAGCCTCCCACAGGGTATCATCCACAATCTCACTGATTCCATTTAAGCTAAAATATTGCTCCAATTCTTTTTTTATCATCTCCTCCCCTTGTTTATCTAGTAGATCTTCATTTAGCCTCCATGAATACGCTTGTATCTGAGTTTCTTGGTCATTGGTGCATGGTCAGATAGTGTAGTTATTTCTATATTGGTGGATACTACCAAGTCTAGCATTCTATGTTCTATCAGCCAATAATTGATCCTAGTGTATGTCCTGTGTACAGGGGAGTAGAATGTATAATCTTTTGTCCTAGGATGTTGTATTCTCCATATATCTACTAACTGGTAGACATGTACATTCGTTTTCGTCCGAATGCATTTTCGTCTGAATTTCAGGTATTTTCGTTATCGTTTTAACAAACGATAACAAAAGTGCAGAATCCGAAAAACGAAAAACGAATCCGAAAAACGAACATAAACAAATGCTTTATTTTAGTTTTCGTTGCTACAACAGTTCGATATAGATAGGAGATTCGACACGAAGATGACAATAACAATCTGTGTCCATCAAACCTGTGGTCGAATGTGCCTAACCTTAACTCTATTAGTCCAAGATGATTCGACATAGAGAGAAATGATTCAACGTAGGGGAGAAAAGGTAAATAAAAATAATGATGATGATGAATGTTATTGGCTGATTGTAACCAAAGAGGAGGAGCAGTAAAATAGCTAGAACTAAGTACACACGTATTTTGGCTTATGGTGTCTGTTGAAAGTTCTAAGAAGATTTGACGGAGCAGGTAAACTATACGGCGTCGTACAGTTTAGCTGCTCCGTCGAATCTTCTTTGAACATTCGACAGACACCATAAGCCTTCAATGACAGATTCAACCTTTAATTTTCGGACTAATGCAATTTTTAACGAAAAATTAAATAAATAAAAACGAATTTCGGGAGTAACTAAATAAATGTATTTTTCGGACGAAAACAAAATTCTGAAACAAAATATTTCAGTGTGCACATGTCTACTAACTGGTAATTGTGTAATTTCTGTTTTATCGCCTTCAATTGGACGTTCCTCGTCCCCTGTACATGTGATGTACTATCTTGTTTTGGATCCATACAAAAATTCAGGTCCCCTGCCATGAACACCTTCCCTTTTTTAAATTCTGATAATTTTTCCAGGGCTCCCCCAAATATACGGTTGGACCTTTATTAGGGCAATAAATATTAGCCAATGTGCATTCCATTTCCAACAGCTTCCCCCTTAAGAAGAGAAATCTTCCCTCTGGGTCAGTTAGTCTGTCCTCCAAGGAGAACCGAACTCCCCTACCTATTCCAGTAGCAACCCCTTTTGCCTTATTTGTCATTGAGTCGCCATAGTACCAAGTTGGGAGCTGATGGGAATACAACCTCACATTAGTTTCATGGGACAGGTGTGTCTTCTGTAGGAAGACCACCCCGGCCCCATGATGCTCGATGTATTTCAAGATTTTATGCCTTTTTGTTGGTGTATTCAGCCCTCGTACATTGTAGCTCAAAAAATGAACTGCAGCTTGTTTTCATAGAGATGGGTTATTTGCATCCTATTTTCATATACAGTGGGGACGGAAAGTAATCAGAACCCCTTAAATTTTTCACTCTTTGTTATATTGCAGCCATTTGCTAAAATCATTTACGTTCATTTTTTTCCTCATTAATGTACACACAGCACCCCATATTGACAGAAAAACACAGAATTGTTGACATTTTTGCAGATTTATTAAAAAAGAAGAACTGAAATATCACATGGTCCTAAGTATTCAGACCCTTTGCTGTGACACTCATATATTTAACTCAGGTGCTGTTTATTTCTTCTGATCATCCTTGAGATGGTTCTACACCTTCCTTTGAGTCCAGCTGTGTTTTACTATACTGATTGGACTTGATTAGGAAAGCCACACACCTGTCTATATAAGACCTTACAGCTCACAGTGCATGTCAGAGCAAATGAGAATCATGAGGTCAAAGGAACTGCCCGAAGAGCTCGGAGACAGAATTGTGGCAAGGCACACATCTGGCCAAGGTTACAAAAAAATTTCTGCTGCACTTAAGGTTCCTAAGAGCACAGTATATAGTGAGGTGAACCACCGAAGGTCAACTATATTGCCTTCAACATGTTGCCAACATCCCAAATAGGTGCATATGAACACACAAACCAAATTCAAACTACCCAATGGAAGAATGTACAGGCCGAGACATTTTGCCAATTGCAAGACCCCTGGAGTTATTTACTTGATAACATGCAATGTAAATGCTTTTACGTTGGCAAAACCAAATTAGAGTTCCACAAAAGGGCGGCACGACATATCACCAGCATGAGGCAGGTGGACCCGGACCTCCCTCTGGGGCGACATGTGCGAGACCCCCACACGGGCAAGTTTCCCCTTGTCCATTTCACCATCCTCGACCGTATTCATCCGGATGTGAGAGATGGTGATTGGAACAAGATCTTGCTCCAGAGGGAGGTCCGCTGGATCGCAAGCCTTCAATGCAACACAATTTCCAGGTTTAAACACCCAAATGAGTTTTCGTCCCTTTTTGGAGGGCTTTGTTTCGGGAGGGTGCGAAAAAGAATAAGAATCCAACACCGCATACCTGAAAAACATCTTGGATATGCATTCTTGGAGGATATTCTTGAACTATTCAAAAGTAATGAGATAATTGATCATGATTTTGATGATAAACTCCTTGTACACACCTTTTGATGCTGTCATCTTTGCTCATGTAATATTGTCTAAATACATCTGTAAATGTACAATATTTTTTATACTGTATTCAATATTTATATATTTGTATATATTTTTAACATTTTCTCCTTCTCTTTCTCATTTGATTTAATGCACAAATATTTTATATGTTGTGTTGTATTAACTGTCATTTACGCCACCCATCCATTGTGCATCCAGCCATGTCCACCGTGCCCAATCTACCAGAGTGGTCCTTTGTAGAACTATTGTACTCAGTTACATGTTCATTAGAGACACTAATCAATTTGTTTTTGACCTAGAATCCTTTTTAATGTAGTTTATATATTTTTTAGTTTCCTGGCTTTGGATTTATCTCCGCCCGGCGCACGGGGGCCACGCCGGTCCATCTCTGATGATGGCGTGGCATCTTTTTACACTGCAGACTTGTCCGGTGACGGGCTTGTCATGGCGGTGTTTTCGTGCGTCGGTGGGGCTGGCCTGCATGACGCTCCCTCAGAGCTTAGGCTCTGGGCGGGCGCTGTGCAGACCCGCCCCTGGGGCCTCATTATTGGATGTCCCAAGTCCCCTGTTCTTTTGTCTCCAAATAAAATTATTTATTTTTTCATTAGTTTGATTTTCATTTTTAATTAAACCATTCATTCATTTTGTTTTTTCCTATGCGGCCGCATCCTCTGTTACAATCTATAACTTAGTCTGTTTGTTCCCTTTCTTCTTTTTCTTTCTTTCTTTCTTTCTTGTCATTTTTCTCTTTTCCTTCCCTTTTTTTCTTTTCTGCGTAACCGTCCCCCTAGTTGCCATAGTGATGGTTGTTTTCTCTCTCCCTCAATGGCGTTGTTTGGCCCTGCATTGCAGCAGGCATTACCCTGTTAGTACGTCACCACGCTCTACGCTATGTGCAGTGACGCAATTATCCAGGGACGGTGTAGCCTTGGAGCCTTCTCGGGCCCCTGGTTGTTTGGCTTCCCTGTATGCGACGCTCCGTTTGACGCATGCGCGTCACGTAGAGCAGGACTCTTTCCATCACTGCTGACTCTTCTTATGCGATCCACACTGCGCAGGCGCCGGCGGCAATTTAAAGCCGCTCCTTGGCGTCCTGTCCAGTGTGTTATTCCATTCACCAAGGCTCTCCATGCTCCAGCTGTCCGTGCGCTATACTTTAAATCTGAATAAGTAACTAATTTCAAAACCCTTTTCTCTATGGGATATATATCTTGTTTTCAATCTTAGTTTATTTTCAAAAGTAAGAACACAAAGAATATAACAGAAAAATACCATTCTTTACAGTTTGGCAACACATATAGTATACATAGAATAGTGAGGTGTACTTTACCCATGTATAAACAGGGGTGATCATTTTAACATACAGCTTTCGGTGAACTACTGGTATATCATATTGTATATTGAAATCTTTATTCTAAGAGAGGAATAATATGCGGGTGGGGGCCAACATATAATGAACCTTGTAGTTTCGCGGGTTGGTGTTATCTGAGGGTTCCCTCTCAACGAATTAGACTGCTGTAGAAGTCTTTTATTCACCTATTATAGATAATCAATTCATTTAGCTAGTCCAAAGATATGATCTTTAACTATATATGGGAGTGGTCGGTTCAGTACTTAACAAAGAGGAGACAGAAAAAGTCAGAAATAAGAACGTGAGTACAAGTGTGGGATGGTACCTGAGGCACCAGGCACTCCGGCATGGCTAATCGGCGGGTAAGGGTGGGGTATCTCTGACCCAAAGGGAAAACTCATCAGAATAGCGAAACATGGACCATGAGGTCCAGGTGGCGGTAAACTGCTCCTCCTTTCCCACTTCCTCCGCCAACAGGCGCTCCAGATCTCTTATCTGGTCCACTTCAACCACCCATTCTCCCAAGGAAGGCACATCTGTCGTTTTCCAATGTCGGGGGATCACTGTCCTAACTGCTGCCAGAAAGTGGCGCAGTACATCTTTTTTAATCGACTTGAGGGGGCCTGGGAGTATAGATAATAGGGCTATCTCTGGTGTGGGTTTGATTCATGTCGCCATCAGCCTGCTGTAAAGATCAAAGACCTTTTGCCATAGTTTCCAGATTGGAGGGCAAGCCCACCAGATGTGAAGCATTGTCCCGCTAGAGGACAGGCATCTCCAACACACGTCTGTCGAAGAGGGGTTAAACTTTTTAATATCTACTGGGCATCTGTACCACCTCGTTAATAATTTAAACCCTTTTTCTTGGTTCTTGGTTGCCAGGGAAATCCTATGCGTTAGGATAAAGCTTTTTTGCCAATCAGTGGGGGAGATGGAGTGTTGCAGCTCCGCTTCCCATTTCTGTGTATATGTTGGAAGGTCAGGGGCATATTCGTTCAGTAGTAGGGAATACAACAGTGATACTACATGTATTGGTGGGTCTGGTTGTAAAAGCAGTTCGTCAAAGTCTGATGGGTCGGCCAGTATCTCTGAGATGGATGAGAAAGTGCGTATGTATGACGTTATTTGACCCCTTTGTAACCACATTGTTGAGGTCCCTAATTCCGTCCGAGAGGGTATGTCCGTTCTCAAGGATGGGTCAGCGCGTAAGACCTGTGCTAAACGTCTATGGCTATCCCTACTCCAGGGTCCAAATCTTAACTTGTTCGCTGCTGGGGGGAAAGCCGGAGTCCCGAAGAGAGGGGTCATTGGGCCCTGGATTTTAGACAATTTACTCGCTGAGATCATGCGGTCCCAAATCTGGAGAGTTTGGCGAGTAAGAGCAGTGGAGAATAAGCCGTCCCCACACCCAGCCATAGGGGTCCACGGCAGGGCGCAAAGATCAGCCTCATTAAGATATTTCTCTAGTTGAACCCAAAGTTTGGTGGAAGAGTGGTGGAACCAATCCACTATACGCACGAGTACCGCTGCCTTATGGTATATAGAGGCATCTGGGACCCCTGCACCACCCCTGACTTTCGGGAGAATCATTGTGTCATGTTTTATCCTGGGGCGACGTCCCTGCCATATAAATTTAGAGAAGATCTGACGGAGCCTTTTGAAGAACGAGGTGGGGATATAGATAGGAATGGTCTGGAAAAGGTATAAGAATCGAGGGAGAACATCCATCTTCAAGACATTCACCCTACCCAGCCAGGAGAGCTGTTTAGAGGCATATGTGGTCAGATCCGCTTGAGTTCTGGTAAGTAAAGGGGTGAAGTTGCTGGAGAATAGTTGGGATGAGACTGTTGGAATATGGATTCCTAGATAGCGGATAGATGTGGAGCTTGTCTTAAAAGGGAAGGAAGTCGTAAGCTGTTGTAGAGCCGCTGTTGGGAGTGAAATGTTGAGGATTTCTGACTTATTTAGATTAACTTTAAAATTACTAACCTCTCCATACCTCTGAAACTCCTGCATAATGGAGGGTAGAGAAATTTGTGGTTGGGTTACAAATATGAGTAGATCATCAGCAAATAGGGCAATTTTAGTGTGTAGTGGGCCTACTCTAACGCCATGTATGGCCGGATTGTTTCTAAGGGCAATGGATAGGTGTTCCATGACAATTACATAAAGAATGGGGGACAAGGGGCACCCCTGCCGCGTTCCGTTGTGTATAGTAAATTTAGGGGATAGGGAGCCGTTTAGTCTAATCCTAGCGGAAGGAGATGTGTAGAGGGACATTATTCTGGAGATCATGTTTTGGCCTAGACCTAGTTGTTGTAATGATAAGCGGAGAAATTGCCAGTCGACACGGTCGAAGGCTTTTTCCGCATCGACTGTGAGAAGGCACAATGGGATATTGTGGGCCCGAGCATAATCCGCAATGAGGAGTGTTTTTAGGGTGTTGTCACGCGCCTCCCTTCCACTCACAAAGCCAACCTGATCTAGGTGTATTAAACGGGGTAACAATGGTTGCAACCTATTAGCTAAAATTTTTGCGTACACCTTTAGATCTACTCCTATTAGCGAAATAGGTCGGTAATTAGCGCAAACATTCAGGTCTTTGTCTGGTTTGGGGATGAGGGTAATATGTGCCTCTAGGGTTTGTGGTGGGAACACTGATCGTTCAGAGATGGAGTTAAATACTTTTGTCAAGAAGGGAGTAAGAAGGGTAGCAAATTGTTTATAGAATTTCGGAGTAAAGCCATCAGGACCCGGGCTTTTACCAGATGGGGTAGAAGTAATGGCGCGGGCAACCTCGTCTTCCGAAATCGGGGCCTCAAGGTCCTCTATCGTCTCGCCATCTAGAGTGGGTAATGCAGTTTGCTCGATGTATAAGGCTTGTGTTTCCGCTGTAGTGAGGGGAGGATCAGTGGAGCTCGCTGCAGGTATATTATATAGGGATTGATAAAAGTCCCGGAACACCTGTCCCATCTCGGAAGGTGATGAGACAGTTTTCCCAGAGCTGTCCCGTATATGAGGTATAAAGGAGTTAGGTTGTTTGGTGTGGAGGGTGCGAGCCAGGGATCTACCACATTTATCTCTAAATTTATATTGATGAAAAGCTAGTTTGTTCGCAAACGTGCGGGCTGATGCCTCATATAACTCTCTAAGCTGGGTGCGAGCAGAAGAAACCTCCGTAAGCAGTTCAACCGTCGGGGAGCGTTTATGAGTAGTTTCTAGTGTCCTTAGCTTATGTACTGCCGTAACTATCGCAGTTGAATGTTCTTTTTTCATACGAGCACCCATCTGAATAAACCTACCCCGTAATACCGCCTTCAATGCTTCCCATTTCATGGGTGGTGAGGTGTCATCAGATGTGTGATCTGTGAAAAAGTTTGATATCGTCTCTGCTATCTGTGTTTCAAACCCTGGTTCAGTCAAGAGAGAGTCATTTAACCTCCATGTCCATTCTTTTATTGGAGTAGAGGGGATTGTAAGCGTCAGGAATATGGGTGAGTGGTCGGACCAAACCATAGGGTCTATTTCACAATTGGGGGACCAATCTAAGCAGCCGTGCTCGACTAAAAAATAATCTATACGACTGTATGATTGGTGGATGTTGGAGAAGTGTGTGTAGTTTCGTGAGTCCGGGTACAGTATTCGCCATACGTCTATGAGATGCATATTGTAGATGGTACGTTTTAGGGCCCGTATTTTTGGAAAGGATATAGACGAACGGGATGTCGATGAATCCAAAAGTGGATCCAGGGGAGTATTGAAGTCCCCTCCGAGTATGAGCTTGCCCTCCGTGAAACCCGCCAAAATCTTTAGGTATTGCAAGGCTGATGGGACTTGGTGTGTGTTAGGCAAGTATACGTTGGCTATTGTAAATTTAGTCCCCCATAAAAAAATTTTTACAAAGACATACCTGCCTTGGGGGTCCGTCACCTGATCAAGCAGCTCAATAGGGAGTGTTTTATGAAACGCAATAGATACTCCTTTAGATTTTTGTGTCGGGTTGGTACTGTGTATCCATCTATTGAAATATCTATTGGAGCAGGAAGGAGTGGAGTCAGAATGGAAGTGGGTCTCCTGCAGCAAGAGTATGCTGACCTGTCTTTTGTGCATCTGATATAGAATTTGCCCACGTTTCGACGCTATGTTAAGTCCGTTTACATTATACGAACAAAGTTTCAGGTGTGGGCGCAAAGTCACCGTGTGAGCCATGCCGGAGTGCCAAAAGCTGTAAAAGGGAGAAAGTATTAAGATATGGAGGAAAGGTATAGGGAGCAGGAAAGAAAAAGAAAGAAGAGATGAAGAAAAAGATAAACAGACAAAGGGGGGGAAGAGAGGGAGGGGAGGAAGAAAAATGAAAGGAGCGTGAGGATAATGGAAGAAATACGATATAAATGAAAAGACACCTAAAAAGATGTGTCTGGAAAACTAATGTGTCCGCGAACGCAGAACACTGCGTGAAAATTCACGTTTTAGGCACAAACCGTGCCTGTCCTATTGTGGGGGAAAAGTCGAGATGAATGGGTCTGAGCCGTGTTCCCGACAGCATATCAGGCATGCAAGTAGTATGTGTGGCACACTTGATATTTAAAACGAGTGTGGGGCATAAGGCAGCTTAACCACAACAAATGATAACAATCAACCAAGTGTGTGCATTGGATTTAAATAAGTAACCCTGAGGTATATATAAAACTATTGCATTGTCTCATGTATATAAAGAAAGTTATTGCGCCAAGACAATTGGGTGGGTATATGGAGGGCAGGGAGAGTGGGGGATCCCCCCATGGGGGCAATCCTCTGCTCCATGTGTAACGTCCTTTAAACCCTATATTCTCTGTAGCAGAGACCGAGTAAAACCGGGTACCAAACCCCCCTTCGAGGAAGGTATCCCCCCACTCCCGCTACACCTCCCCCACTGCATATATCATCATGGGAAGGTGAGAGGAATCAATCTGAGACAATGCAAAACATCTTTAGAAAAACGTCAGATAAAAAGGAAAAAAGAAAAACACAAAAACATAGCATTGGTAGACATTCGCATTACCTGACGCTCTTCATAATGAGAGGCATAAGATTGACTCCAATCTATGTTCTCACCCGAACCCCAGCCAAATTGTAAATTGGCAAAGAGCAGGGAAAGAACCAGTGGAGACAAAACAAGCCATCAGTCTCTAATTAACTGTTGAGTTAATCTTCTGGGGAAGTAGGTCTTTTTATCCCTGGGCCAGAGGAAACTGATCTGGACCTAGGACGTCTGCGGCGCTGTGGAAGTGGACCAAGTCCCACCTGGCCTGATCTATCCTCTGGAGGGTCTAACCAGTTCAAAACTTCCACTTGATCTTGTTCGATAAAGAGGAAAAAGTCGGGCAGTTGGTCTGGATCAGAGAGCGTAAACCTGTTGCCGCCCCGTGTCACCTTGATGCTGAAGGGGTGACCCCATGTATAGGTAGCTCCAGCTTGCCGTATAAGGTCAAGTAGAGGGCGCACCACTCTACGCATATACAGCGTATTGCGAGATAAGTCAGGGTATAGGTGAATAGGGGCACCAAAGAAGTCAACAGGACCCAAGTTCCATGCCTTTCGCATGATCTCTTCTTTTAAAGTGTAATAGTGGACCCGACATAGAACATCGCGGGGGCGACCATCTCGGGCCCCCCCTGGTCCTCCTACTCTGTGAACACGATCCAGTTCAATTGGTGATGTTGCCTCTCTTCCCAGTGCTTTATTGAGGATAGTTATGACAGTGGGTTTCAATTCTGCTCCAGATGTTGCCTCCGGTATGCCTTGCAGTCTAATGTTATTTCTGCGACTGCGATTTTCGCTGTCTTCTATGCGGAGTTGCTGGTGACGTATGCGCCTAAGATGTGTCGCGAATGAGGATTCAAGGGCTGTTATACGTGCCTCGTGGTCATCCTGAGCCGTGGTTAGGACCGATACTGCTTCCTCGTTAGCTGTGACTTGTTGCCTCAGGGCGTTCAGCTCCACGTGGAGGGAATCTTCCATTTTGCTTGCCCAGGATTCGAAATCCATTCTGAAGGCAGAGAGGAGGGCAGCAGCTTCCGATCTAATGGGTTCTCCTGATAGGGGATGCGTAGCAGACTGGGATTCCCCGGTGCCTGTGTCGGACGATGAGACTGACCTTGTGGAGGAGGCTGAGGGCTCTCCCGTAGAATTCTGAAGTCTCTCATTATTGTCCTCTGCCGTGTGAGCTGCTGCTGAGGCGGGAGGCTTGGTCTTCCCAGGGTTGCGGCCGGGTGCCATCTTGTCTTTGGGAGTTCGGGGATCAATCGGCGTAGTTCTAAGTAGATACCTCTGTATGGTGCCTTGTTGGGGGTCGGTAAGCTCCGTGGAGTGTGAGCTAGCTGCCGCCATGTATTATGTGGGTGTGCTATGCTATGTAAATAGCCTGTAGCTGTCGGGATAGCACGGGACTCAGGGGTGCGGGTCTTCAGCCATCCGTAGTTAGTCTCTCTCCATCAAAACCTATCTTCCACGGAGATGAGGGGGACTGGGGAGGGTGACCAGGCCTGCGGGAGCAGCGGTGTCACCCTATTAACATGGGCGCAAGGCTGGGACACCGTATGGGTTCAAGGGGGAGAGCACCGTCCAGCCAGGGCACAGTTTCTGATAGTGCGGGCCCGTCTTGTAAGCTAGGCCGCAAGATGGTAAGATGGCGGCCGTCACTGGAAGTCTCTAGTGTTACCGGGGTCAGCGATGGGTCTGAGCTGGCTATAAACTTGTCAGATATGCCCAGGGGGGGCCACTTTAAGTGAGGGTGAATTATATGACCCCCTTACCTCCGGTCGTGGCGCCAAGATGCGGTGATGCTGGGGGCCTCACAGGCCTCGGGCCTGCCGCAAGCATCCAGTGCCTGCTTTCTCTGCCTTGTCTGGTGTCCCCTCCGCTCCGGATACAGCCCTCCCGGCCCCAGGGCCCCCGATCGCCCTCCGCGGCACCCGAGACCGGGGATTCTGTGTGTCTCGTAGGCCGCAAGATGGCGGCCGGCGTCTGTGGAGTGAGGCCGGCCGCAGCCCGAAAACAAGCAATCCGTCAGCCAATCTACTTAAATATTCTCAGGGAAGGACTCCTCCAGTGCCCAGTGGCTACCAGGTAGGCTTTGGGGCAGCTTTTGATGTCTGTGGAGGCCGGATGGCTGTAGATTGTAGAAGGCCGGCCGCGGCCTGAAAACAAAGTAGTCCGCTGGCTAATCTGCTCCAATGTCCTCAGTAAAAGGCTCTCCTAGTGCCCAGTGGTTATTAGATAGGCTTTGGGGCAGTTTTTGATGTTTGTGGATGCCGGATGGCTGTAGATTGTAGAAGGCCGGCCGCGGCCTGAAAACAAAGTAGTCCGCCGGCTAATCTGCTCCAATGTCCTCAGTAAAAGGTTCTCCTAGTGCCCAGTGGTTATTAGATAGGCTTTGGGGCAGTTTTTGATGTTTGTGGATGCCGGATGGCAGTGGATTGCAGAGGGCTAGACAGAGCTCCTCTGCAGTGCGTCCATTCACCTCGCCATTCGGACACGCCCCCCGGGATATATATCTTCATGCATGATACGCCCCTTGAGAGACAGAGGCAAGCAAACCTTGCCACTCTTTCATTATCCTTTGAAATTATACGCAAAAGCTGTTCAGCTGCATGATTATTCCGTGTCTACATACAGGGATTTTTCTTTGCACTGAGAGACGGTAGCATTGTTGATGTCCTGATCTCTGAAGTTCTTTTTTAATGATTTTTCTGAAACTAGAAGCTTTGAAATGAATGGCCCTGTAGATATAGGATAATAGCCAGATTTGCTGTTAAAAACCAAAGAGAAAGCTATTTATGATAAACAGTAAATAAAATGCATGCAAATAAGCCCATAAGTTTTGATATTTTACTCAAAAACTTCCTTTTCCATTCCTTTTTAAGGTCACTCTGGGGACTCAGCAGGGTCGTCCTCTCATTTGGGGGCCTTTGCAGAGCTATTTCTGAAGCCGGGGGATAACCATCACATCTGCTAGCTGGTCAACTGACAGCCAATGTTATTTTATCTAAAATATGTAATTTGTCGTCTCATTTAAAAGTTTGTGCATGCGCACATCTTATGCACGTGCTTTTCATTCTTAGAGAACTCCTTACTGGTATGTATGGTGGACATTGTTGGGTGCTTTGCTGTGAAACTTTCTTTTTTCCATATAATGCTACATTATGCAAATTGTTTTCATTTGTTCTTTCAGAATGTATCTTCCACATATATAATTTTTCTCTCCGCAATACGCCTCTGAAGAAGGGGCATCATCCTGAAACATGTCAGGCTTCTAGAGAAAACATTTGTCTATAAATGGAAGTATATAATAACTATATGAAAGAAAATCCACTGCATAAGCACTTTTGTTGAGATTTATGTTCACTGTATCCTGTTTTTATGCTTTTTCTAAATAAATAAAAGATTTTTTACTTAATATAATTGTATTGTTCGCCTATAAAGTCCCACAGTACTGGGGGGTACATAAGTTCCCTTACTTTAGGGTCTTACCCTATGCAGCTAAGAGCACAGTAGCCTCCATAATCCTTAAATGGAAGACATTTGGGATGACCAGAACCCTTCCTAGAGCTGGCCGTCCAGCCAAACTGAGCTATCGGGGGAGAAGAGCCTTGGTGAGAGAGGTAAAGAAGAACCCTAAGATCACTGTGGCTGAGCTCCAGAGATGCAGTCGGGAGATGGGAGAAAGTTGTAGAAAGTCAATCATCACTGCAGTCCTCCACCAGTTGGGGCTTTATGGCAGAGTGGCCCGATGAAAGCCTCTCCTCAGTGCAAGACACATGAAAGCCCGCATGGAGTTTGCTAAAAAACACCTGAAGGACTCCAAGATGGTGAGAAATAAGATTCTTTGGTCTGATGAGACCAAGATAGAACTTTTTGGCCTTAATTCTAAGCGGTATGTGTGGAGAAAACCAGGCACTGCTCATCACCTGTCCAATACAGTCCCAACAGTGAAGCATGGTGGTGGCAGAATCATGCTGTGGGGGTGTTTTTCAGCTGCAGGGACAGGAAGGTTGGTTGCAATCGAGGGAAAGATGAATGCGGCCAAGTACTGGGATATCCTGGATGAAAACCTTCTCCAGAGTGCTCAGGACCTCAGACTGGGCTGAAAGTTTAACTTCCAACAAGACAATGACCCTAAGCACACAGTTAAAATAATGAAGGAGTGGCTTCACAACAACTCCGTGATTGTTCTTAAATGGCCCAGCTAAAGCCCTGACTTAAACCCAATTGAGCATCTCTGGAGAGACCTAAAAATGGCTGTCCACCAACGTATACCATCCAACCTGACAGAACTGGAGAGGATCTGCAAGTAGGAATGGCAGAGGATCCCCAAATCCAGGTGTGACAAACTTGTTGTATCTTTCCCAAAAAGACTCATGGCTGTATTAGATCAAAAGGGTGCTTCTACTAAATGCTGAGCAAAGGGTCTGAATACTTAGGACCATGTGATATTGCAGTTTTTCTTTTTTAATAAATCTGCAAAAATGTCAACAATTCTGTGTTTTTCTGTCAATATGGGGTGCTGTGTGTACATTAATGAGGAAAAAATTAACTTAAATGATTTTAGCAAATGGCTGCAATATAACAAAGAGTGAAACATTTAAGGGGGTCTTTCCGTCCCCACTGTAGATGTAATCTATTTCTAAGTTTACGATTATTCTTTATGGGGCCTAAGTTTTGTCCCCCCCTCCTCCTACCTCCCTCCCCCCGCCTCTCTCCGGCTCCTGGCTCGCAGATGGAGTCCCTCTACATTTCCCTCCTATGAGTCTCCAACCCTTGGGGGTGTTACTCCAACCGTGGTGGCTGTTTTAACACTACCCCGCTCTTCCCCGGGGCACTCCAGGCCACCCAACTTAGTCCGCTTCTCCACTCCCATCACCCCCCATCCCCCTCCTCCCCAAGCCCCCCCCCACCCAGAGTCGACTTGAATAGTCTCTTCTCCTTTCCTTTCTTTTTTCTTTTGGTGCTTCTTGCGATTTCCTGTGATTTCTACAATTTCTGCTAATATCTTTTCCCTCCTCTTTCACGACTTCATCCTTCTGTCCATCCCGGTATATCCAACTTTGGAACACCTATTTCCTTACAGAAATCTTCTAACTCCTCTGGATATTTTAGTCTCAAAGATCTACCTTCTTTCTGAGCTACTAGGGACGCCGGGAATCCCCAGCTATATTTAATATTAGCCATTCTCATTTGAACCAATAATGGCCTAAGAAGTCTTCTTCTTTCTGGTGTTTCTACTGATAGTTCTGTGAAGATTTGAAGTTCTGTATCCTTCTATATATTGGTGGTCTATTTCCTAATCTCTTCCATATCTCTGCCTGGCTGGAGTCAGTAAAGTTTGCACAGGCAAATGCAAGATTTTCACATTTAACAGGGTTTCACCATCGATTACTGGCTCATAGGCAGGTGCAGGGTTTTCCCATTTAACAAGGTTTCACATTTAATCACCTGTGCATAAGCAGTTTCCATGCAAAATATATTTAAGGGTGTTTATTTACTGCTTACAGTCCGTTTACTCACCTCTCCCTTATAGGTATTTCCTATCTGGGGGTCGCACTGTATTGCCCCGTACACACGGTCGGATTTTCCGATGGACAATGTCCGATCGGAGCGTGTTGTCGGAAATTCCGACAGTGTGTGGGCTCCATCGGACATTTTCCAACAGATTTTCCGACACACAAAGTTGGAGAGCAGGAGATAAAATTTTCCGACAACAAAATCCGTTGTCGGAAATTCCGACCGTGTGTACACAAATCCGAAGGACAAAGTGCCACGCATGCTCAGAATAAATAAAGAGTTCAAAGCTATTGGCCACTGCCCCGTTTATAGTCCCGATGTACATGTTTTACGTCACCGCTTTTAGAACGATCGGATTTTCCGACAACTTTGTGTGACTGTGTGTATGCAAGACAAGTTTGAGCCAACATCCGTCAGGAAAAAATTCTAGGATTTTGTTGTCGGAATGTCCGAACAAAGTCCGACCGTGTGTACGCCCTATAAGAGATGACAAGGTGTACATGTACGTTTTTTACCGTTAGCAGGGTTTGCGAAAGCAAGTTCAGGGTGCAGGATTTTCATTCCAACAGAATTTCATCATCAATTTCCAGCTCATGAGCAAATTGCGAGCATGGCTTATATAAAAAATTATTCTTGCTTTTCACAGTCCGTTTGACTGTTCCCCTCTAGGTACTTCCATTAGGGGGTCACACTGGAACAGACAGAGGGATACATGTACCGGCTTTTCACATTTATTCAGGTTTACATCATGCAAGTACATAGACTTCAACAGAGCTTCACAGTCTGCTTGCCATGACATAGACAGATTTCTTGCAAAGCCCGTGCGAAAATAAAACCACCTGCACACAGTCCGTTCTTCAGTTTGCTCACCTCTCTTATTTAGGGGGTCGCACTAGAGCATGTGAAGAAATGCACAAATTAAGTTTTCACAGCCAGCAGGGTACTGCAGTTGAAGATGCAGTTTTTTACATTCAACAAGATTTCAACAGGGTTTCCTAGTCCATTACCATAACATGATTAGATTACATGTATAGCATATATAAAGGTAATGCTTACTCACACAATCCATTAATCCATTTGCTCCCTTATATGTATTCCCTATTATGGGATCACACAGGTGCAGGCAGGGGAATGCACATGTCAGGCTTCTCAGTCATTTAGGTTTTTCAAATGCAAAATGCAAATGCAAAATTTCACTCTTTAACAAGGTTTCATGTTCAGTTAGCAGTGCATAGGCTGATCGTAACAAAGCTCATAACTGTTTGCTCACCTCTCCCCCTGTATGTTCCTTCCAAGTCTCAAGGGGGGCGGTGCAATAGGGGGTCCTCCAGGTGTGCCGCTCCGTGTTCTCTCCTGTGCTCAGGGCTGCTGTCCCTTCTTCTCTTCCAACATCAAGCCACCTGCCGATTTGAGTATTCGCTGTCCTGGTGGTGTTATGGGGGTACAGTGGGCTTTCACCTCTGCTACATGTCTCGGCCTCTCACGCCGCTGACTGCAGCTCATCCGCCTGGAGCCTCCCTCATCTGCTCAGTCCAGCACCATGATCATGCTCCTCCCCCACCTCAGCAGCAACAGCACACACCCATCCTCTTTTTTTTAATACCTTTTAACCTCTTATGTGCTTTCTATCTTCAGATATCCCCATGTGCTTCTCTTTAGGAAGCGAGATTTTATTTTCTCGCCAAACGTGAAGGTTTTTGAATGCCATTTGATGATGTTTTTTCACTGTTGGTATATTATTTTTCACTGTTGGTATATTATTTTTGTTTTTTCTGCTCTTATTTTTGCTTTTGTTTTTGTTAATGCCCACCTGACACGCCTGATCTGCCATTGATAAATCTCACCGGTTGGTGTGAATGACCCACAAGCACGCACTTCCTCATGACTGCCAACCTCCTGGACTCGACTATGGCTGCTCGGTCAAGCGATAACCGGTTCTATGCAAGTTGGCTACGGTATGCTCCCTAACAGGACAACCTCACTGGGAAGGTAAGCTTTCGGGGAACTGTGCATACATGGCCTCCTGATCTATATACCCCACTGGGCCCGCCCCTCCCCCCTTCCTCCTCCCTGTGTAACTGATCCTTATGAGATCTCGCCTAGATCACCATAGTGATTCTTTTGACTCTCATTGATCCACCTAGATCCTTACACTTCATCCCGGAGTGTGGGAAGGAGGCTGGCTTTCCGACCTGCCGCTGCATTACCGGACATACCTTACCTCCAAACGCAACATTGTGGACCTCACAATTCGAATATATTAGTTCCTTACCTCAAGGTTTTTAATATGTCTCCAGCTGACTTAATCATCACCCATTTACTTGAATGTGGCTCTACTTACCGCCTTAAGTTGATAACTTTGGACTAAATTTAAATAGTTTGCTTTGGGTAACCAGCATTGGGTAGAATGAGAGAAACTGCATACAGTTATAAGGTTATGTGGTGATGCACCTCTATATACAATGTATGTAACCCCCTATAAACAAAACCTTCCCTATGGAAATACACGCATGCTCTCCGGGGTACTTAACCAGTTTGGAATAAGTGGAAGCTTGGCCTGGAATGCACCCCTTACCCTTTCTGTTCTGATAACCTGCAGTATCTTAATCCCTTGCCTAGTCTACTCCATCCGGAGTTCTAAACACCACAAGGATTCCCTTGTGGGGTGTGGTTAAGGATTGTCCCCCTTGAAAATCGATCCTGAATTAGACTTTTACTATTGATAGCATGTGGGGAGAGTGTGCGTGGAATCTCATGCACCGTCTAATCTTTTCAGGCTGTAGTCCATGTTCTATATTTTATGTTCTGTATGTTTGTAAACTGTTGCCCAATGATGCACCATACACCCACATTGGTGACTGGCGCGTGGGATACTCCGGGAATCTGTAACTGCCCTTCTTTCCTTTTCGTAAGTACTTTGACCTGTCCCGTTCCAGCCAATGATACTCTCTCTTTAGACTCTCTTAAGCACTCCAGATTTTCGGGTACTACACGCGCAGCCCCCTCACAGCCAGACCATTACCGGTAGTGGCAATAATATTAAATAATGAATATTTAATAAATATTTTCTAACTATTACTGAACCATGGTGGCTCTGAATTGATAGGCGCAGCTAGTTTTTTTTTTTTTTGTGTTTTTGTTTGTATAGTGAATTATGTGGCAAGTTTCACTGAAATAGATAAGGAGTCTTCCAGTTGAATAGATTTTAGAACATTCAGGCACTGATCTATCCACAGGCTCACAAAGGTGCCGAAACTCTGCATAGGTTTAGGAGAGGTAGGCCTTTGGCTTCAACAGCTATACACGCTGTTTCTAGTTTATGTTACATGCTATATGCTACCTGTTTTTATGTTATGTTAATGTATCTGGTTGATATATCCAATTACAAACTTTTGTGGCTCCCCAAGGCCATTCTTTTACATTTCATGCACTGTTCCTCCCCCATGGTCCCCAGTTTGCGGAACCACCGGTGGGTTTTCCGTTTATACCTACGTTCCCACGCAGCGGTTTCCCTTGGACTCCCGCTGACTTACCAGTTTTCCCCCGTACAGGTGGAATAGTATTTCTATCTCCATCTCTGGTAAATCCTATGTCTCCCATCCGTTACCCCCTCTTGTTGTCTCCTAACGCTTCTCTCTAGTCTTTCCTTTTTCCTTTTTCCGATCCTGTCCCTTTCCTTCTACCTTCCACCTCTCTGTGCCCCATCTACTTTGTCTTTCCCCTCCGCACTTACCTCTATTGTAGAAGAGGGCCCCCCCACTCTGAGTATTCCTCCTGGCTGATCGAGTTCCACCTACACCGATCTGCTGAGGGTCCACTATTGTCTTGCTTTTCCTAACCACATCCACGATAAAGACCATGGCTCCTGCTCCATCCCTAACATTGAAGTGTGTGTCATTGAACGTTAAGGGCCTTAATCTTCCGGAAAAGAGATCTCAAATTCTGTACTCCCTTACCAAACACAAAGCTTAAAGCGGGGTTCCACCCAAATTTTGAACAATATCTGTATGTATTCTCTTCCTTGCCTAGATGCTGACATGCCGTTTAAAAAAATTTAAATCGCCGTAATTACCTTTTATTTTTCTATTCTTCTTTGCACTTCCTGGTTCTCCTCCCATGGGAGTAGGCGTGTTTCTAGCCTCTCCCAGACTCCTGGGAGCTAGTCTCAGGCTTCCCAGGATGCCACTGAGCATGTTCGGGAACGAGCGGTGAATGCTGGAAGCACAGCATTCACCACATCCAGGAAATAAATGCTTGTGGGCTTCAAATGCCCACAATGAATATGGAAACCGCCTGCAGTGAATAATATAAGTTATTCTTTCCGACGAAATCTGACACAGGCGGACATATTACACACAATATGTGAGTATGTAATGCTGAGAAGAAAAGTTTGTGAATGAACTAAAAAAAAAAAAACGATAGATAGGTGGACCCCCGCTTTAATTCATTTTCCTGCAAGATACGCATTTCCGCTCTGACGCGGTTCCTACACTATCTAATCACATCTATCAAACGGCACTTCACTCCACCAGCCCGGTAGCAAAAACAAAGGGTGTTTCAATATTAATCTCCAGACATGCCATCTTCCATCAAACTGCCTCAATTATTGACCCAGAAGGCAGGTACATTTTTATCAAAGGTACATACGCCTCAAAACCAATAACAATAGCTAACATCTATTGCCCCAATGAACACCAGGTTTCCTTCTTCAGAAAAATATGCGACCTTCTCTCAACTTTTCAGTCAGGTTTGGTTCTGTTGGGAGCTGAACCCTGTCCTGGACTCCTCATTGGGAGCCTCTTCCCTACCATATTGAGCCCTCCAGCAAATCAAAATGCAACTTCAAAACCTGACGCTCCACGACACCTGGCGCACCATGTACCCCTCCGTGAAGGACTACACCTTTTACTCAGCACCCCACGGCAAATACTCTAGAATTGATTACTTCTTTCTCTCTCAAACGGACCTAGCCCTCCTCCAACAAACAACCATAGAGCCAATGTTCTTATCCGACCACCACCCTATCACTATCACCCTTTCTAACGCAAGAACCAAAACATGGATACTGAACCCTTCTCTACTCAATGATCAAATGACGTTAGAACATTTGAGAACATGTATAGACCTTTATTTCAAGGAAAACACCACCCCAGATGTCTCTGCTGTTTCCCTCTGGGAAGCTCATAAGTGTGTAATTTGTGGCGAACTTATTACACTCGCTGGGAAAGCCAAAAGATTACACCAAGAAAACATAAATTCTTCCTCCTTTTGGAGGAATTAGGTAAACAAACTAGGAGACGTTATGTCCTTGGCCAAAGAGTTTTCTATGAGCATGGTAATAAATGCGGGCACCTTTTGGCCTATATGATCCAAGCCTCTAGAACCTCATCCACGGTTCATCACTTGCAAAATGCTCATGGATCACTCTTATCCAGGAATGCCGACATAGCGAAGGAATATGAGTGTTTTTGCTCCAGACTCTACAACTTACACCAGAATCGCCCTGGAACACCCTCGTTAGGCACACGGGTCGACCGTATTAGAGAATTTCTCTAGCAATACTCTCCGAAACAAATATCCTCCCAACAAGCTCAGGACATGGAGATACCCCTTACGAGAGGGGAACTGGAGCTTGCAATTAAACAGATGAAAACTGGCAAGAGCCCAGGCCCGGATGGCTTCACTCTCCAGTACTACAAGTCATTCCTAGACTCCCTTGCCCCTAAACTTCTCTCCACCTTTAATGCTTTCTCGGACCCCCAAGTATTGCCAGAAGGAATGCTTATGGCTCACGTAGCGGTAATCCCAAAGGAGGGTAAGGACCCCACCCAAGTCTCAAACTACAGGCCCATATCACTACTAAATGTAGACATCAAAATCTACGCAAAAATCTTGGCCTAAAGATTGCTGCCTTTGATTCCCAAACTTATTTCTTCAGATCAGGTGGGCTTTGTCCCTGGAAGGGAAGCCAGGGATAACACTATCCATACTCTGAATCTCCACCACTGGCTCACATCTTCTAAGACACAAGGGTTCTTCCTCTCTCTTGATGCTGAGAAGGCATTTGACAGAGTGGCCTGGGACTATATGCGGGAGGTGCTTGTGGCTGTTGGTCTGGTGCCCCGCATGCTCTCACATGTACTAGCCCTGTATTCGAGTCCCTCCGCCAAGGTAAGGGTTAATGGCCACCTGTTAGACACCTTCTTCATCAGCAATGGGACACGCCAGGGTTGCCCCTTATCCCCCCTAATTTATATTTTGACACTGGAGCCCCTCCTCAACAGAATAATATTCAACCCTGACATTGGAGGTCTGACTGTCGGCAGAAGGGAATTTAAGGTCGCAGCCTTCGCGGACGACATCCTCTTGTCCCTGAGATCGCCCTGCATCTCTCTGCCCAACTTACTGAAAGATCTTGAGTTCTTTGGCAATCTATCCAATCTCAAGATCAATCACTCAAAATCATATGCATTGAATGTAACTCTTCCCGCTCAGGAGGTAATCCACTGTCGGGAAGCCTTTCCTTTCCGATGGGAAGGGGAGGCGATCACTTATTTGGGAATTAAAATTACCGCTCGGCTGTCAGACCTCTATATGTCTAATTTTCACATAGCTCTCACCAAAATTCAAAACCATTTTAAGGAGTGGATGGGCTTGAATGTTTCCTGGTTCGGCCATTCAGCGCTAATTAAAATGATCATTCAACCAAGATTACTTTACCTCATGCAAACCATCCCTATCCACCTTCCTCCAGTTTTTTTTTCAGCTTATCGCAAAGCTTGTTCTACTTTTATCTGGAAAAACTCTCCACCTCGCATAAAATATTCTCGCCTAACGTTGCAGAAAAAGAATGGGGGTATCGGCCTTCCAGACTTATATAGATACTACCTGGGGTGTCACCTGACGAGGATAGTACTGACTGGAACATGCACAACACCAAAAAGATTTGGGTAGCACTGGAAAAATCACTAATACCGGGTCCTGTACACTTACTTCCCTGGCTGTCTCACAAACCCTGGCCACAAACGATCTTATCTCACCCCCTGATCTACCCCTCCTTGCTGGCCTTTAGGGAACCATTTAAATTGGGGTTGTCTGCCTCGGTGCCGGGCCCCCTAACTTCTCTAAGAGAAAACCCAGATTTTCCCCCGGGTGACTCCCGCTCCTATTTGTTACGCGAATGGTCACATGACGATGTCTTAGCCCTTCACTTTTTCTCAGAGGGGTCCCCTCTCCCATTCGAAAGACTGGTTAACATATCCAAGACTGCCTCTTTTCCCTTTTGGTCATATCGACAAATCGGCCACTTTCTCTCGTCTCCACCACACCAGTCTTGTTGGACCAAACAACTCACTCCTTTTGAATCCCTTTGTCACTACAAAACACAACAAAGGCACTTAATATCTACTCTGTACGCCCTCCTTTCATCTGCATTAACCTCCCCCCGGCATCTTCGCAGATGGCTTGGGACAAAGACTTTCAAACACCCCTCTCTACGGAAATGTGGGACACTATCTACGAATACGCCCACAAATGCTCCCTGAATGTGGCCATCCAAGAAAATGGCTACAAAATTGCCACAAGGTGGTAGAGGGACCCCTTCTAGGCTCCACAAATTTTCCCCCTCAATCCCTAACACATGTTGGAGGTGTGGCAAGCAGGAAGGGACTATGCTCCACATATGGTGGGATTGTGAACGCATTCAACCCTTCTGGAGAGAAGTCAGTGAAATCATTTCACATGTCACTACAGATATCCTGGACTACACCCCCGCACAATTTCTTCTACATCACACATCTTTATCCAAAAAAAATACTATAAGTCTCTGGCTATGCATTTGGTGAACGCCGACAGATTATGCATCCCAGTTCACTGGCGTTCCACACACACCCCGACAATTGGAGAGTGGTATAGGAGAATTTCTAAAATAAAAGAGATGGAAGAATTGATCCATATTTCACAGGAAAGAACACACAAATTCTCTTTCACTTGGGCATGCTGGAATCACTTTGTGACTACTGAACTCTATCGCCGGCATGTACTGTAAAAGGTGATACGTGAACTTTAACCCTAACTGTGGACTCTCATTGGTCGATGAGATATGGTGGAGAGTGGGCCCTCTGAGGGGTGCCTTCTACGGCGCCTGCTCAACCTCATCCCTTCTTCTTTGACACTTTCGCCCTTATTCCCTTTTTTTTTTTCTTGTTGTCCCTTTCTTCCTTCCTGCTTTATTTTCCTTAATCTTACGCTCTTTGCCCTTTCCTCTCCTTCCTCTTATATACCCCATGTTCTTATCTCCCTACCTTCGGCCTCCTATCTGGGGGCTGATCATCATAACCGCATCTTAACATGGCCCTACATAGATGCTCGTAAGGGTACTTCACTCATGAGAGATTGACTGGGTCCAACCATATCAGCTACCTCCTTGCCTTGGTTGGGCTTAGCCATTCGGGGGGGGGAGGGGGGGTGAAATATGAATAATGATCCTCCACCCCACATCTACCACATTTTGTATATCTGGTTGAGTTGCGGTACTTTATTATCATAACCTACATTAGATGTACCCTGCGTTTCTTTTGCTTCTATACCCTGCTTGTAAATTGTATTACCGTGTCATTTGATGTGAATTGTAACTTGCTTTCTTAAAACTAAATAAAATCTTTATGGAATCAAAATATATCATGTTCTTAAACTCATCTTCCACTTCACATTGGCCATTAGTCACTGCAGTACACTCTGTATGCCGTCATGCTGTCATGAAAAAACTGCCCCATCATAAAAATGGCAGTTTTTTGTGATTGCCTTTCCTGCCCTGGGTTTAAAGGAGAATGCTGCAAGGAGGAGGACAAAGGAGGACAACTGGAAAAAGGTTTAAAGGAGTACAGTACAGTATACAGTAGTATACAATAGTGCTTCAATGTAGGAAAAACACAGGCTGGGGGGGGGGGGGGAGGGGACAGAGCACTCAGTGTAGTAGAAAATTATTAGCACTGCATCTCTTCATCTGTTGCCATATCTGGTCAAGATGCAGTATGCTTTAGTATCTCTGCCAGACCCTATAAAATCCTAAACATGAATAGGAAATTAAAATCAAGGAAAGCAGGGTGCAAGGCTTATTTGACAAAACCAGACCCCTCTCCAACCACAACATACTGCAAGCCCTGAACATCTCCTGGAAGGAGTCTGGTGCATCTGGAGTCTGGTAAGGGTTTTTTATATCAGTGATCCCCAAATCACAGCCTGCAGCCCAGATGCATGTCTTTGTTCGGCCATTTGGGCACTATTTCACCCAGTGATATGATTGGGCACTGTTTCCCTCCCCTCCTTTCACCACAGTTAAGGCAATATTTTCTCCTACTGACACCAACAATGGTATAAAATTAGTCCCGCTGACAAGAGTAATAGGACATAATTCCTACCACTGACACCAAAGATCAGGCCTTAATCAGATTCACAGCTGCATGTCAACGTTTGACAGACATGCAGGAGTGACTACATAGCTCCAAATACACACTGTCTGTGCTCAGGGACATGCAGCTTCTGCAAAACTGTCAAATTTTGACATGTGACTGTGTACGGGCAGCTGCTGTTTCTGTATCCACTTCTCTAGACTGTTTGCATGCAACTTGAGGTGAAATGCAGATGCCAAAACAAACATAGCCTGCATGCACTGAGGGTGCCAGCACCTTTCTGACCTTTTCTAACCCATAAAATACAAAAGTTGACATATTGCCTGAATGTTGATATTTAAAATGTTTAGATACGTTGGATAGGCCCTTATCAAAAAGTAGGATGCACCATGGTAGTGCTCATTGATTCTGGTTCTCAACGGTCTCATGGTGCATCCCACATACTGTTGATTTAAGGAGGTACATTCCACTGAGTATACTACATTATTAGTTGCACAATTAATGTAATAGTGTATGGCAAATTTCTTGCCGGTGGAGCAAGACTGCAGTTTATTGTTTTTCTTTTGGAGTGATTACCGCAAAAATGGCAAGTATTTGCTCCACAGGCATAGGATCCTGTGGTATTGAGTCCTCCTAGGTACTCCTGATTGATATAGAGTTGGAGAAAAAATATCTCCCAGAGTGCTTGTTCGTCGGCTTTGAGAACCTGCAACCTGCTGTAATAACAGCTGTCAGGTCCTTGTCTGTTGATAAAATGGGGAGATGTTTGAGTATAATACTTTTAACTAAATTAAATTCCCACAAATAGGCTGTAACAAAAGTAATAGGATTAACAGTATTACCTCTTTCCACTTTGTTTCTTTTCTTATGTGAGTGACTCAAAAGGGAGGTTCTGTCTCTGTCCCTGGCAATTTTTATGGCTCTGTTGATATCTTTTTGTTTGTATTTATGTGCCTGCAGTCTGGGAGTCACCACATTGCATTCTTCAGAGAAACTATCTATTGTATCTATTGTATCTAATATTGTAGTTGATTACCCCTTCTCCTGCAGTCAATGACAGCCTCCAGCTTATATTCCTCGTCCCCATTGACTATTATGGGTTCAGGAGCCCCGATCCCCTGTCCGGGAAGGGGTCTGGTACTGTGGGTTTCAGCAGGGACACGTGAAACACTGGATGGATCTTGAGTGAATCCGGTAAAGCGAGTTTGTAAGAAACTTCATTTCATTTTCTTTCAAAGGGAAGGGAAGGGATCAATAAATTTGGGTGCCAGTTTCTTTGAGGGGCAAGCCATTCTGAGCTCGGTGGTAGACAACCACACCTGATCACCTGGTTGAAGACACAATTCCCCTCTTCTCTTCCTATCATATGTCCTTCTGTTGGTTGCCTGTGCCTTGACCATAGTTTCCTGCAGTTGTTTGCTACTGCGTTCCAAGAAGTCCACAGTGCTCTACTTCTGGGACTGGAGACTCAGGGATAATGTTAGGTAGGAAGACTGGATGAAACCTATAGTTTGCAAAAAATGGAGACTGACCTGTAACTGAATGGCTGGCATTATTGAAAGTGAACTCCGCTAAGGGTAATAGTCCTACCCAATCATCCTGGACAAATGTGGTAAAGCATCGGATATATTGTTTGACGGTCTGGTTTGGTCTCTAGGTCTGTCCATTAGTCTGCAGGTGATAAGCAGAAAACATGGATAGTTCAATTTTTAGGATCTTGCATAGTGCTCTCCAGAAGCGAGAGGTGAACTGGACCCCCTGTCTGATAAAATGTTCGTTGGAATTCCCTGATGAAAACCTGGACAGTCTCAATGGCAGAAGGTGTGTTCTTCATTGGTATGAAGTGGACCATCATAGACAAGCGGTCAACAACTACAAGGATGGAAAGGTTTCCCCATTAGGGCTTTGGACAGCAATATAAACATAGTCAAAAAAAGGTTACAGATGATTAATGAGAAATCTTTAATCATGAGGGTTGACAAATGTCACAATATAATAAATATACAGTACATGTAAAAATCTGGCCAGATTATAAAGTGCATAGTCCACACTATAGCATACAAGCAAGGTAAACAAAATTGAGAGACATGGTAACATAGCAAATACTATGAAGTGTTGAAATCACCGACGCGTTTCGACCATCAAGTGGTCATCTTCAGGGGGATCATTAGCTCTGTGAGACATATAAGTAATTTTCAGAATTTTAAAGCATATCAGCTTTCATCGCAGTACAGATATATATGTAACATATTGGTGTATTTACTGCTTGAAGGTGAGATATGTGGTTGCATGACCAGAGGTGAATAAAAGCCATGGAGTAATCGGTGAGGCCACGTGACTGTCCCTACCCCTCCACAGGGAAAGGATCTAGTCCGATGGGCTTACAGGAAGCCTCACTGTTGACTCCCGTCAGGAAGTGGGAGAGAGAAGGAGAGTCCGGACCTGCAACAAGTTCCCCATCAATGACCATGTATTAAATAAATGAATTAGATAATTTGGCTCTTAGCATAATTGCAAAGGTATACATTTGTGGCTATATATACAGTATGGGCACCAAGGCAGCGTCACTGTGCGCGAGTGCACGATCTCCGCGATCTGCACATGCGCACTGGCGCATATCTGATCACCACTGGATGCCTGTTAGTTGGACCGTGTCTCTGTGAATCTGTGCACCTGTGACCAGTTGCAGCGCTATGCGTAGCGCATCCATGACAGTTGGACAAAAACTATATAAATAATCAAAGAGATATTTTGTACTTTTAAATATACATCTATTTTTTGTATTAATTATGAATTTATTATGTTTCTTCGTTTTTTAGGTCTATTTTTGTTTTTCCAGTATATATATATATATCCAGTATATATATATATATATATATATATATATATATATATATATATATATATATATATATATAAAAAGTTACAATATGTATTGCACTTCCTAGGAACCATACACTTGTAGTGGTGTTTCTTGATGATTGCAATTAATAACATCACCTAATTGGTTGGAGTTGAATACATTATCTTTTTATCCATGTGTATATATGTTGTGTCTGTTACTTTTTGATAATACTGTGAAAAAGGCTATTGCTGAATCGCGTCAGCTGTCATTTTAACCTGGCCAGATTTAAATAAAGATCACAGATAGAACTTCCAGAAGTGCCGGCTCTTTCGTTTCATTGCTGAAGATACTGCTTTTGGCTGTAGGAAGGACATCCTGAGCCTCTGAGCATCTGGATTTGAGTGTACCAGGTCCCAATCTTTCACAGTTGGGCTTCACAGTTCAGAGCGGTGTTTTTCCTTGTGCTTGCTATGTTGGATTACCTTAATTACACCACGCTCCATGAAAACTGCCCATATAGAGGACTTCAATACGGACCAACCATCTGTTTGTTTTACTTTAATCATCTGATTTGGACCATGTTATTTGTATGATCACTAATATATACTGGAAATACAACATGGATCGTCATTGCAAGAATCTGAGTGTATTTCTCTCTTCAAGCAACTGAGGACAGATTTAACTAAAGAAACCAGGATATGCTGGGATGCAGAGGGTCTTAAGCAATATGTTGGTGAGTCTATAATCCCAAGGGGATAGAGAACAAAAAAATATGCCCCAACATCCTATTCCAAGGATTTTATGGTGGAATGGAATCCTGTTTTATTTAAATGTTTCCTTGACTTGATGGGGTTAATCATCATACAGGAGGAGAAACCACTTGGTTCCATTAAGAAGGAGTCCATTCATGAATCTCTCAGAGCATACCAAGCCACAGGAACATATACAGAGCTTAACATGGATCTTGTCGACTCCCTCAACGAGTTTGAACAGAGTAAAATAGACAGAAAAAGACAAAAATTCTTAAGAGATTTACAATACTATAAGAATGGTTTAGTCTACACGCGTAAACGATCAGACAGACCTCAATCAATCCTTAGAAACAGAAAACGCCATAGAAACAAGACACAGAGGCATGTGAACTCTAGCTCACCGGAGCAATTGGATTCAAAGTCAGAAGTCTCAGACACTGCAGATGGGGGATCGTCTGTTACATCATCATCTGTATTCTCTAGAGACACAGGTCATGAAGTTTCATCCTCTTCAAAAAACTGTCCAGCAATGTCAAACAATAAAGCAAAGAAAAAGAAAAACACGACAAGGACAACAGAGCCAGAAAAAGACAAAACTACCCTCTCCTAGAGAGAAGCAAGAAGACTTAACACAGGTGACAACAGATTTGAACTTCAGCAATGTAGCTAAGGTAGTTAATTTATCGCATGTCAAGCTATCTAGCTCTGAATTGACTGTCATATCTAAAGGTTTACCTTTTTCCCCATGCTACATTTTGACATTTTTAGAACTCTACTTGATGTTAACCAATTTGTCCGCAATGTGGTATTAAGAAAACATTTACATACTGAGTCTGGAGTCTGAAACCACCAAGCTTCCATCTGCATCTCCTCAGTGATTCTTCTCATTTATTTTATCCAAATATTGGACTTTCAGGACCTGGTTATACGGTCAGCTCTGGAGAACTTGCAGTCGGAATCAGTGGGTGGAACATATGGTATAGAGGACAGTAACCTTACTAGTAGTAATACATATTCTTATCCTGTGCACACACAGAGTGCAGCTGTGGAGATGTTTAAAATGTTAGTCAAGCAAGGTTTGATCAAACGTAACCACTTGCCGACCGCCTCACGACGATATATGTCGGTAGAATGGCACGGGCAGGCAGAGTATCGTACCCTTACGTTACTCCCCTTTTACTGATCACAATTTTTTTTACTAACACTGCAAGTGTTAGAGCAATTAGTGGTAGGACCCTTTAGGTTTAGGGTATCCTTCTAACCCCCCAATAAAGGTTTAACCCCTTGATCGTCCCCCAGTTAACCCTTTCACCCCCTGTCACCAGTGTTACTAATCAATCATTTTTCTGATCGCCATATAAGTGTCAGGGGTGAAGCTAGTTAGCCTGTTAGTTATTAAGGTTCACCGTCAGCTTTTTATAGCGTCAGGTACCCCCATATACTACCTACCAGGACCTGGTTATACGGTCAGCTCTGGAGAACTTGCAGTCGGAATCAGTGGGTGGAACATATGGTATAGAGGACAGTAACCTTACTAGTAGTAATAAATATTCTTATTGTGTACACACAGAGTGCAGCTGTGGAGATGTTTAAAATGTTAGTCGAGCAAGATTTGGTCAAATGTAACCACTTGCTGACCGCCTCACGACGATATATGTCGGCAGAATGGCACGGCCAGGCAGAGTAACGTACCCATACGTTACTCCCCTCCCACGAGCAGGGGGCATGACCGTGCCCCCCCTGGTGCCCAAGGAGGTTGGCATCATTCCAGGAGCGATCCGTCTTGAGGGGGAGGCCACTGTTTCATGGCAACCCCCTCACGATTGCTCCTGACAAATGGGAAGCTTCCTCTGCTACTGAAATGTAAACAGAATCAGAGGAAGTGATGTCATCTCTCCTTGAGTCTGTATTTTCGTTCGGAGCCCGAGGAGAGAAGACATCACTGTGAGTTTGCACCAACAGCACACTAATACTAGTACACATAGTCACGTAAATCACTCTCCTGATCACCCCTCCGCACCCCCTGTCACAGTGACACCAATAGCAGTTTTTATTTTTTTACTGATCACTGCATTGGTGTCATTTTGTGACTGTTATAAGTGTTAGGGCAGCTAGTGGTAGGACTCTTTAGGTCTAGGGCACCTCTAACCCCCCTAATAAAGGTTTAACCCCTTGATCGTCCCCCAGTTAACCCTTTCACCCCCTGTCGCCAGTGTCACATAGTTACATAGTTACATAGTAGGTGAGGTTGAAAAAAGACACAAGTCCATCAAGTCCAACCTATGTGTGATTATGTGTCAGTATTACATTGTATATCCCTGTATGTTGCGGTCATTCAGGTGCTTATCTAATAGTTTCTTGAAGCTATCGATGTTCCCCGCTGAGACCACCGCCTGTGGAAGGGAATTCCACATCCTTGCCGCTCTTACAGTAAATAACCCTCTACGTAGTTTAAGGTTAAACCTCTTTTCTTCTAATTTTAATGAGTGGCCACGAGTCTTGTTAAACTCTCTTCTGCGAAAAGTTTTATTTCTATTGTAGGGTCACCAATACGGTATTTGTATATTGAAATCATATCCCCTCTCAAGCGTCTCTTCTCCAGAGAGAATAAGTTCATTGCTCGCAACCTTTCCTCATAACTAAGATCCTCCAGACCCTTTATTAGCTTTGTTGCCCTTCTTTGTACTTGCTCCATTTCCAGTACATCCTTCCTGAGGACTGGTGCGGACAGACCAGAGTCTTGTAGAGTGGGTGAATTATCATTTTATCTCTGGAATTGATCCCCTTTTTAATGCATGCCAATATTCTGTTTGCTTTGTTAGCAGCAGCTTGGCATTGCATGATCATCTACTAGGACCCCCAGGTCCTTTTCCATCCTAGATTCCCCCAGAGGTTCTCCCCCCAGTGTATAGATTGCATTCATATTTTTGCCACCCAGATGAATTATTTTACATTTTTCTACATTGAACCTCATTTGCCATGTAGTTGCCCACCCCATTAATTTGTTCAGATCTTTTTGCAAGGTTTCCACATCCTGCGGAGAAGTTATTGCCCTGCTTAGCTTAGTATCGTCTGCAAATACAGAGATTGAACTGCTTATCCCGTCCTCCAGGTCATTTATGAACAAATTACATAGGATTGGTCCCAGCACAGAACCCTGGGGAACCCCACTACCCACCCCTGACCATTACTCCCCATTTATCACCACCCTCTGAACTCGCCCTTGTAGCTAGTTTTCAATCCATGTACTCATCCTATGGTCCATGCCAACGGACCTTATTTTGTACAGTAAACATTTATGGGGAACTGTGTCAAATGCTTTTGCAAAATCCAGATACACCACGTCTATGGGCCTTCCTTTATCTAGATGGCATCTCACCTCCTCATAGAGGGTTAGTAGATTGGTTTGGCAAGAATGATTCTTCATGAATCCATGCTGATTACTGCTAATGATACGGTTCTCATTACTAAAATCTTGTATATAGTCCCTTATCATCCCCTCCAAGAGTTTACCTACTATTGATGTTAGGCTAACTGGTCTGTAATTCCCAGGGATGTATTTTGGGCCCTTTTTAAATATTGGTGCTACATTGGCTTTTTTTCCAATCAGCTGGTACCATTCCAGTCAGTAGACTGTCTGTAAAAATTAGGAACAACGGTCTAGCTATCACTTGACTGAGTTCCCTAAGTACCCTCGGATGCAAGCCATCTGGTCCCGGTGATTTATTAATGTTAAGTTTCTCAAGTCTCATTTTAATTCTGTTCTCTGTTAACCATGGAGGTGCTTCCTGTGTTGTGTCATGAGGTTAAACACTGCAGTTTTGGTTACTGAAGCCCCCCGATTCACTCGTGAAGACCGAGGAGAAGAATAAATTCAATACCTTCGCCATCTCCCCATCCTTTGTAATCAGATGTCCTTCCTCATTCTTTATGGGGCCAATATGGTCTGTCCTCCCTTTTTTACTGTTTACATACTTAAAGAATTTCTTGGGATTTTTCTGCTCTCCTCCGCTATGTGTCTTTCATGTTCTATCTTAGCCGTCCTAATTGCACCCTTACATTTCTTGTTGCATTCTTTATAAAGTCTGAATGCTGAGGATGATCCCTCAACCCTGTATTTTTTGAGTGCCTTCTCCTTTGCTTTTATATGCATTTTTACATTGGAGTTAAGCCATCCAGGACTTTTGTTCGCTCTTTTCAATTTATTACCCAATGAGATGCATTGGCTAATGCACTTATTTAATATGCTCTTAAAGCAAACCCATCTCTCCTCCGTGTTCTTTGTTCCTAATATTTTATCCCAATTTATGCCTTTTAGCAAGGTTTGTAGTTTAGGGAAGTTGACTCTTTTGAAATTCAGTGTCTTTGTATTCCCTTTATTTTTCCTATTTGTGTGATTTATACTGAAACTAATTGACCTGTGATCGCTGTTACCTAAATTGCCCCTTATTTCTACATCTGTGATCAGGTCTGTATTGTTGGTAATCAGTAGATCCAGTAATGTTCTATTTCTAGTTGGTGCGTCTACCATCTGAGCCATAAAATTGTCTTGCAAGACATTAAGGAACTGGCGAGCCTTAAATGAATGCGCGGTTCCCTCCGCCCAGTCTATGTCTGGATAATTAAAATCCCCCATTATGATAACACTTCTAATCCTTGCTGCTTATCCAAATTGTGATAGGAGATCTGTCTCCACTTCCTCCCTCAGGTTAGGGGCCTATAGCATACTCCCAGTATTATTTTCCCCTTAGCTTCATCCCTTTGGAGCTCTACCCATAAGGATTCCACCTCCTCCCTAGCTCCCTCAGTGATATCATCTCTCGCATTCACTTGTACATTATTCTTGATATATAGGCATACCCCTCTCCCTTTTTTACCCTCTCTATCTTTGCGGTAAAGGGTATACCCTTGAATGTTTGCCAGCCAATCATGAGAGCTGTTCAACCAGGTCTCTGAAATTCCCACAAAATCCAAATCCTCCTCGTACAACAGTATCTTTAGTTCACCCATCTTGTCCGCCATGCTCCTGGCATTGGTGAACATGCCACATAGTTTAGACCGGTCGCATATTGTCCTCGTATTGGGTTTCGAGATTGCAACTAGGACTTGCTACTATACTTACCTTGTGTTTTTGTGCTTTGGTCAACCTACCACTAATGCCCCCAATACTACCCTCTGGAATATCTTCCGTGCTGACTATCTCTACCTCTGGACCCTCCCCCCCATCGCCTAGTTTAAAAACCCCTCTAACTTTTTGGCCATCTTCATTCCCAGCAGATCTGCACCCTCCTCATTTAGGTGCAGTCCGTCCCTTCTATAGTACTGGTTATCAACTGAGAAGTCGGCCCAATCCTCCAGGAACCCAAACCCCTCCTTACTACACCAGCTCTTCAGTCACTTGTTTACTTCCCTAATCTCCCTCTGCCTTTCTGGTGTGGCTCGATGTACCGGTAGTATTCCTGAGAATACTACTTTGGAGGCCCTTTTCCTCAATTTAGCTCCTAAGTCCCTAAAATCGTTCTTTAGGACACTCCATCTGCCTCTGACTCTGTCATTGGTGCCAACGTGCACCATGACATCTGGGTCTTCCCCAGCCCCTCCCACTAATCTGTCCACAAGATCCGTGATGTGCCGAATCCGAGCGCCTGGTAGACAACATACTGTTCGGCGCTTCAGGTCTTTGTTACAGATTGCCCTCTCTGTCCTTCTAAGAATTGAGTCCCCTACCACCAGAATCTATCTTTCCTTTCCCTTTGCTGTCCCCCCACTCTGACTGGAGGAGTTCTTCCCCCGGCAGCTAGAAGAGTCCCTCAGCTCCAGCAGTGCTGGTCCCTGACTGGTTTCACCAATGTCACTCAATGGAGCGTACTTATTGGGATGCTCCAGTCCTGGATTGGCCTTCCTGGCACTTCCCCCTCTACCCTTCTTGACTGTCACCCATCTACTCTTTTTTAGTGCCTGCACCTCTTTGTCTCCACCCGCCTCTGTGCTGGCCCCTGCCGGCACCTGCCGTGTACATTCCTCGCTCTCCTTTAGTATGGAGGGACTTCTCAGTGCTGACAGTTTCTTCCCCAGTTTCAGAACCTGGGTTTCCAGGGAAACTATGTGCTTACATTTTGCACAGCAGTATTCGCCCTCGATAGGATGATCAAGGAACGCATACATGCAGCAAGATGTACAAAGAGTCACCTCTCTACACCAGCCGGGCATCGTACCTATTAAATTTAGAGAGGATTGGGTATTATACCCTGTCCAAATTACCTAACAGCTAGCTTCCTGGCACTAATACAAGACAATACACAGGTACTCACAGACCTAAGTGCACTCGCAGAGCAGTCACAGAACAGTCACAGAACTACGTGCACTTGCAGACCTACGTGCACTCGCAGAACAGTCGCAGACCCACGTGCACTCGCAGACCTATGTGTACTCGCAGGCCACTCACAGACCTACATGCACTCGCACACCTACGTGCACTCGCAGGCCACTCGCAGACCTACGTGCACTCGCAGACCTACGTGCACTCGCAGGCCACTCGCAGACCTACGTGCACTCGCAGGCCACTCGCAGACCTACGTGCACTCGCAGACCTATGTGCACTTGCAGGCCACTCACAGATCTACGTGCACCCGCAGACCTACGTGCACTCACAGACCTACGTGCACTCGCAGGCCACTCGCAGACCTACGTGCACTAGCAGATCTATGTGCACTCGCAGGCCACTCGCAGACCTTTGTGCACTCGCAGACCTACGTGCACTCGCAGGCCACTCACAGACCTACGTGCACTCGCAGGCCACTCGCAGACCTACGTGCACTCGCAGGCCACTCGCAGACCTACGTGCACTCGCAGGCCATTTTTCTGATCGCTGTATAAGTGTCAGGGGTGACGCTAGTTAGCCTGTTAGTTTTTTAGGTTCACTGTCAGCTTTTTATAGCGTCAGGTACCCCCATATACTACCTAATAAAGGTTTTAACCCCCTGATTGCCCCCTAGTTAACCATTTCACCAGTGATCACTGTATAAGTGTTATGGGTGATGCTGGTTAGTCAGTTTGTTTTTTTATACCCACCGTTTATTACCCAATAAGGGTTTAACCTCCTGATCACCCAGGGGATGATATTAGTTAGGTTTTAGGGTCAGTTAGGGTCTGCGTTGCCCCTGGCAGCATCAGATTAGTGCCAGTACCGCTAACACCCACGCATGCAGCATACACCTCCCTTAGTGGTATAGTGTCTGAATGGATCAATATCTGATCAGATCTATACTAGCGTCCTCAGCAGTTTAGGGTTCCAAAAAATGCAGTGTTAGCAGGATCAGCCCAGAAACCTGCTAGCACCTGCGTTTTGCCCCTCTGCCCAGCCCAGCCCAGCCCACCTAAGTGCAGTATTGATCGATCACTTTCACTTACAAAACACTAAACACATAACTGCAGCATTCGCAGAGTCAGGCCTGATCCCTGCGATCACTTATGCCGCGTACACACGGTCGGACTTTTCGGCTACAAAAGTCCGACGGCCCGTCCGACAGACTTTCGACAGACTTTTGGCAGACATTTAACGGACTTTCTAATGACCGGACTTGCCTACACACGGTCACACCAAAGTCCAACAGATTCGTACGTGATGACGTACATCGGACTAAAATAACGAAGTTGATAGCCACTAGCCAATAGCTGCCCTAGCATCGGTTTTTGTCCGTCGGACTAGCATACAGACGAGCGGATTTCTGGGTCCGGCGAAGTTACGATGTAAAGATTTGAAGCATGTTCCAAATCTAAAGTCCGTCAGATTTGCGACTGGAAAAGTCCGCTGAAGGTCCGGTGAAGCCCACACACGATCGGATTGTTCGCCGGATTTGGTCCGTCGGCGTCCGTCAGACCAGTACGGTTGAAAAGTCTGACCATGTGTACGCGGCATAATAGTTTTTTTGGTAGCGTTTGATACAGTTGCTGACAGCCTAGGAGCTTTTTTACCTGTGAGTCTCACTACTGTACCAGTCAAATTAGAGCCCAAAATGGCAAATCGAAGGTACAGTAGTGAAGAGGCCTACACGTTTCTGAGCATGACAGATAGTGAAGAGGAAGTCACTCATCTGTCAGATTCAGGCTCAGAATACAATCCTGTAGACGACAGCGGCTCCATGACATGTCTGCTCTGACGACGGAGTTGTGGTCCCTGCCAAAGTCAGGCTACCAGACCCTGATCTTCTTCTGCTATTGTTGAGGTGCAAGAACCTCAGGGCTCTCGTATAGAGCAGAGAAGTACTAGTGCTGCTCATCCTTCTGGTGAACTGGCAAGTACCAGCGGCCTAGTACACCCTGGTCCTACATCCAGCACTGCAGTATGAACTGGTGGCATGGCGAATCCCATAAATGCAGTTCAAGCTGGCGAGATAGCAAGCACAAGTAGTGTCCCGCTGCCACCAAAAAGACAAAGACAGGCCCGTTGTGCCCATAGTGTCCTTCCTGCAGAATTTGCCAATCCTAATACTTCCCCCATTCACTGGCCAACCCGGAATTCAGGTGGAAACAGGTGATTTTGTGTCACTTGATTTTTATTCACTGTTTTTCACAGAAGATCTCTATAGATCTATTGTGGACCAAAGTAATTTGTATGCTGGTCAATTCATCGCCGCTAATCCCCAGTCCTCTCTTGCCCGAGATTAGAAACCAATTACGGTTTCCGAATTTAAGACCTTTCTGGGCCTATCCCTCGACATGGGCATAGTTAAAATGAGTATGTTGCGGTCATATTGGTCCACTGACCCATTTTTCCATATGCCCGTGTTCTCTGCCTCCATGACCAGGGCACGATACGAGCAGATCTTGCGGTTCATGCATTTCAACAACAATGAACTCAGGGGTACCATTTGTATATGGACAATTATTACACGAGCGTGCCACGTTTTGTGATCATTTGATCATTAGATTGGCGTGTGTGGTGCCGTGCGATCTAATTGTCGAGGCTTTCCCCAGCGGCTTGTAGATTCCTGTCTTAGACTGGGGGAGAGAGCCTGCTTGAAGTGTAATAACTTGCTCGCTGTGAAGTGGAGGGATAATAAGAATGTTTTCGTTCTGTCCTCCCTTCATGCAGACACAATGTTCCAAATTCCTACGGCGACTGGTGTTGTGGAGAAACCCCTTTGTGTCCACAAATATAACCAAAATATGGGAGGGGTGGACCTCAATGACCAGTTGTTGGCACCATACCTAGTTGCCCGTAAGGCCAGACGCTGGTACAAAAAAGTGTCTGTATACTTATTTCAATTGACTTTTCTGAACGCTCATGTGCTATACAGAGCTTCAGGACAGACTGGATCCTTCCTTAACCACTTCCCGCCCGCCCTATGGCGGATTGACGTCCGGGAAGTGGTTCTGTTATCCTGACTGGGCGTCATATGATAGCATCGCGGCGATCGGTGGAGCGGTGTGTCAGTTTGACACACCGCTACACTGATCTTGGTAAAAAGCCTCCGGCGGAGGCTCTTTACCACGTGATCAGCCGTGTCCAATCACGGCTGATCACGCTGTCAATAGGAAGAGCTGTTGATCGGCTCTTCCTCACTCGCGTCTGATAGACGCGAGTAGAGGAGAGCCGATCGGCGGCTCTCCTGGCAGGGGGGGTCTGCGCTGATTGTTTATCAGCGCTGCCCCCCCGCAGATCACCACACTGGACCACCAGGGATCGCCACTAGGACCACCAGGGAAGGGGCAACATGTGGATGGCCAGGTATGTACCCCATGGCCATCCACATGTGCCCAGTGTGCCAAATCTGTGCCAATCAGTGCCCACAAATGGGCACTAATTGGCACTATTATGTTGCAGTGATGCCCAGCAATGCCACACTTAGGGGCATCACTGCAAACAAGCATCGTCACCAATGCCACCCATCAGTGTCCATTCGTGCCACCTGTCAGTGCCCATCCATGCCCATCAGTGCCCATGTATCAGTGCCCATCCATGCCCATCTGTGCCAACTATCAGTGCCAACTATGAGTGCCCATCAATGCCAACTATGAGTGCCCATCAATGCCAACTATGAGTTCCCATCAGTGCCGCCTATGAGTGCCAATCCGTGCCACCTATGAGTGCCCATCAGTGCCGCATACCAGTGCCACCTATCAGTGCCCATCAGTGCCACCTATCAGTGCCCATCAGTGCCCATCATCAGTGCCCGTCAGTGCCACCTCATTGGTGCCACCTCATCGGTGCCCATCAGTGCCGCCGTATCAGTGCCCGTCAGTGCAGCCATATCAGTGCCCGTCATTGAAGAAGAAAACGTACTTATTTACAAAAAGTTTTAACAGAAACAAAGAAAAACTTGTTTTTTTCAAAAAAAAATTTTATTTGTTGCGCAAAAAATAAAAACCGCAGAGGTGATCAAATACCACCAAAAGAAAGCTCTATTTGTGGGAACAAAATGATAAAAAATGTGTTTGGGTGCAGTGTAGCATGACCGCGCAATTGTCATTCAAATTGCGACAGCGCTGAAAGCTGAAAATTGGCCCGGGTGGGAAGGTGTCTAAGTGCCTGGTATTGAAGTGGTTAAATTCCAGGAAGAGATCGGCAGAGCCCTTCTGTTTCCAGACGGTGCTCCACCTCACCTTCCCAATCCAAATGCAGTAAGCCGGTTGCATGAAAGGCATTTTACATACGTCCTCCCTGGTACCCCTACCTAACGAGCCCCCCAAAGAAGATGTTGTGTCTGTAGCAAGAGCGGATATAGGCGTGACACCCTTTATTATTGTCCCTCCTATCTTGACAATCCTGGTCTTTGCATAGGTGAATGTTTTGAACGCTACCATACACTAGTGGAGTATTAGCATAGGGTACAGCACTGCACAGACTAGGACACACTTTCACAGGGTCTCCAAAGATGCCATCGCATTTTGAGAGACCCGAACCTGGAACCGAACCGTTACAGTTGTGTCCTGTACACACGGTCGGACATTGATCGGACATTCCGACAACAAAATCCATGAATTTTTTCAGACGGATGTTGGCTCAAACTTGTCTTGCATACACACGGTCACACAAAGTTGTCGGAAAATCCGATCGTTCTGAACACGGTGACTTAAAACACGTATGTCGGGACTATAAACGGGGCAGTAGCCAATAGCTTTTGTCTCCTAATTCATTCTGAGCATGCATGGCACTTTGTGCATCGGATTTGTGCACACACGATCAGAATTTCTGACAACTGATTTTGTTGTCGGAAAATTTTATAGCCTGCTCTCAAACTTTGTGTGTCGGAAAATCCGATGGAAAATGTGTGATGGAGCCTACACACGGTCGGAATTTCCGACAACAAGGTCCTATCACACATTTTCCGTCGGAAAATCCGACCGTGTGTACGGGGCATTACAGTTACAGTTACAAATAAAAGTGTAAAAAAAAGTAAAAAAAAAATAGTTTTCTTTTTTTGTTCTCTCTCTCTCTATTCTCTCTCTATTGTTCTGTTCTTTTTTACTGTATTTTATTCTGTAATGTTTTATTGTTATTATGTTTTATCATGTTTGCTTTTCAGGAATGTAATTTTTTTATACTTTACTGTTTACTGTGTTTTATTGTTAACCATTTTTTTGTTTTCAGGTACGCCATTCAGCTGCAGTGCGGATTTATTTATCTTTATCAGCAACAGCGTTTGCTCCCACAATACAAAAAGCCATGACTACAGCGCTGTAGGAGGTGATTTCACCACCACAGTTAAAAAAAGAGCATGTATGCTGAAGCATGGGGGCAGCAGGGGTGGAGGAGTGATTCGCTCCTAACTTGGAGGTGAATTCACCACCAGAGTTAAACACAAAATGCTACATGTATGCCCATCATTAGAAGTGGGTGGATGAAGGGAGGTATTCGAATGGTGGGCATACCCACCGATCAATCTCTTTTTTTCATTCAGCCCACAGGCTGCATGAAAAAAGATTACAATATATGCCCAACAAGGACCAGCAACATACTGGTATGTTGCTGGAATTTGAGTGGTTATATCAGAGTGATGCCTGTGGGTTTAGGTATCATCTTGGTATCATTCTTTTCAGCCAGCGGTCAGCTTTCATGTAAAAGCAATCTAGGCAGCTAATTAGCCTCTAGACTGCATTTACAAGCATTGGGAGGGAATGTCCCCACCACCCACCGTCTTCCATGGTTTTCTCTGGCTCTCCTGTCCCAACAGGGAACCTGAGAATGCAGCCGGTGGTTCCGCCAGCTGACCATAGAGCCAATCAGGGACCAGAATGGCTCCAATCATATCTATGGCCTAAGAAATCGGAAGCTACGAGCATTTCACGACTTAGATTTTGCCGGATGTAAACAGCTTCATTGGGAAATTGGGAAAGCATTTTATCACACTGATCTTGGTGTGGTTAGATACTTTGAGGGCAGAGGAGAGATCTAGGGTCTAGTAGACCGCAATTTTTTCAAAAAAGAGTACCTGTCACTACCTATTGCTATCATAGGGGATATGTACATTCCCTGAGATAACAATAAAAATGATACAAAAAAATGAAAGGAACAGTTTAAAAATAAAATAAAAAAGCAAAATAAATAATTAAAACAAATAAGCTTCTAAATATTGTGCTTCAAATGCCAGGACAGTTCAACACCCCCCCCCCCCCAATGACCCTATTTTGGAAAGTAGACACCCCAAGCTATTTGCTGAGAGGCATGTTGTGTCCATGGAATATTTTATATTTTGACACAAGTTGCGGGAAAAAGACAATTTTTTTTTTTTTGCACAAAGTTGTCACTAAATGATATATTGCTCAAACATTCCATTTTTTCAATTTTCAAAACTTTGTGACAAAAAGTGAGATCTGCAACATACTTACCATACCTCAAATATCTTGGGGTGTCTACTTTCTAAAATGGGGTCATTTGGGGGGGTTTGTGCCATCTGGGCATTCCATGGCCTCCGAAACTGTGATAGGCAGTGAGAAGTAAAATCAAAAATTTACACCCTTAGAAAGCCTGAAGGCGGTGCTCGGTTTCTGGGGTTAGGCTTCCAAAAAGTCCCACACATGTGGTATCCCCGTACTCAGGAGAAGCAGAAAAATGCATTTTGGGGTGTAATTCTGCATCTGCCCATGGCATGTTTGAGCAATATATCATTTAGTGACAACTTTTTGTAAAATTTTTTTTCTTTGTCATTATTCAATCACTAGTCTGTAGACGCTAACTTTTGTGCAAACCAATAAATATAAGCTTATTGAATTTTTTTTAGATATATAGAATAATTCTGCGCTACCCTAAAAAGAGACACAGAAGCAGCCAACACGACCAACAAAGTATAAAATTGCAAAACAACAAAAAAGTGTGGCGCTGAACAATGTCACATATGACTGTAAACCAGTCAATAAGCCATAAGAAGGATCAATTGTATCTGCTTTGAACAAGTAGTCCTCATGTGGACATTAAAGATGCGTAGTCTCTATGACAAACAGATGAGGTGGACCCAATGGAGCATACGCCGGATTGGGTCGGACAAGGCTTAGGTGGTAAGTGGCTGTGTATACTCCGAGAAGGATGCGGTCTCGCGGGTTTCCTATATTCCTCCAGATAATACCAGGAACTTGAGAGGTGTACGCAATCTCCTGGATGTGGGAGGTCATGTAGATCTAAGTGACACAGCCCATTTCCTTACCAGGATTGTGCTACTTGCTTGGAGACGTGAAGGATGGGGTGGTGGAAGTCCGCTTTTGTGCAGCCAGGAAGGGGCCTCTGTTCAGCAGTTTACAGCATAGAACAAGTAGTCCTCATGTGGACATTAAAGATGCGTAGTCTCTATGACAAACAGATGAGGTGGACCCAATGGAGCATACGCCGGATTGGGTCGGACAAGGCTTAGGTGGTAAGTGGCTGTGTATACTCCGAGAAGGATGCGGTCTCGCGGGTTTCCTATATTCCTCCAGATAATACCAGGAACTTGAGAGGTGTACGCAATCTCCTGGATGTGGGAGGTCATGTAGATCTAAGTGACACAGCCCATTTCCTTACCAGGATTGTGCTACTTGCTTGGAGACGTGAAGGATGGGGTGGTGGAAGTCCGCTTTTGTGCAGCCAGGAAGGGGCCTCTGTTCAGCAGTTTACAGCATAGATTTCAACCTACCAGGATGCTGACGTGCCTCAGTGTAGCTCCCACTTCAAGTTTTCAATGGATGAAATACACTTGAGAGGATTATACAATATAAAGCAACTGTGTCGTATCTTCCCTTTGTGCCGTCCAATCCTGATATCTCCGGCACCGGTGAGAGGAGCTCCCCCCCTCTCCGACACAGCCTGAGGCGGAGAACGGAGCCACACTTCCCCAGCACAGAAGGAAGAGGACAGGGCGGGGGGAGATGGAGCGCACACACACTGCGCCTGCGCACTATGAGGTGTGACCAACCATCTCTTGGTCACATCTCATAGTGCGCAGGCGCGGTGTGTGTGCGCTCCATCTCCCCCCGCCCTGTCCTCTTCCTTCTGTGCTGGGGAAGTGTGGCTCCGTTCTCCGCCTCAGGCTATGCCGGAGAGGGGGGGAGCTCCTCTCACCGGTGCCGGAGATATCAGGATTGGACGACACAAAGGGAAGATACGACACAGCTGCTTTATATTGCATAATCCTCTCAAGTGTATTTCATCCATTGAAAACTTGAAGTGGGAGCTACACTGAGGCACATCAGCATCCTGGTAGGTTGAAATCTATGCTGTAAACTGCTGAACAGAGACCCCTTCCTGGCTGCACAAAAGCGGACTTCCACCACCCCATCCTTCACGTCTCCAAGCAAGTAGCACAATCCTGGTAAGGAAACGGGCTGTGTCACTTAGATCTACATGACCTCCCACATCCAGGAGATTGCGTACACCTCTCAAGTTCCTGGTATTATCTGGAGGAATATAGCAAACCCGCGAGACCGCATCCTTCTCAGAGTATACACAGCCACTTACCACCTAAGCCTTGTCCGACCCAATCCGGCGTATGCTCCATTGGGTCCACCTCATCTGTTTGTCATAGAGACTACGCATCTTTAATGTTCACATGAGGACTACTTGTTCAAAGCAGATACAATTGATCCTTCTTATGGCTTATTGACTGGTTTACAGTCATATGTGACATTGTTCAGCGCCACACTTTTTTGTTGTTTTGCTATTGAATTTTTTTTACCAAAGACATGTGGCTGAATACATTTTTGCCTAAATTTATGACTAAAATTGAGTTTATTGGATTTCTTTCTTATAACAAAAAGTAGAAAATATCATTTTTTTTCAAAATTTTTGGTCTTTTTCCGTTTATATCCCAAAAAATAAAAATTGCAGAGGCAATCAAATAAAATCAAAAGAAAGCTCTATTTGTGTAAACAAAAAGACACAAATTTCGTTTGGGTACAGCATTGCATGACCGCGCAATTACCAGTTAAAGCAGCGCAGTGCCAAATTGTAAAAAGTCCTCTGGTCTTTAGGCAGCCAAATGGTCCGGGGCTTACCTTATCAATAAGGTATAAAAAACTCTTTTTCTTGTTCATACATCACGGAACACAGAGGCTTGGTAATTACTTAGTGGGTTAGATAGTACCTTCAGGTGACTGGACACTGGTAACCCTAATTACAAATTGAGTTCCCCCCTATATAACCCCTCCCATATGGAGAGTACCTCAGTTTTTTCACCAGTGTCTAAGGTGGTTGGTCACGTTCAAGATGTGCTAAGAAGAAAGTTCTGTTTTATGGTCTCTGCGAGGGCCTAGGAGCTATACAACAGGATCCATGCCTCTGGTCTATACTCAAACGCCTAAGATGGATGGTACCCGAGCCTCGTGATAAGAAGAAACAAGGTTTTTCCTGTAATGTCTCTCCTTGGAGGTCTGGGATCTAGGATCCAAGCCTTGGTGTACTAATATAACAGTGGCACGAAAGGTCCCTGGCAGAGTCTTTTACAGGTCCAGGGAGGAGATTCCTGTAAATAGGAACCCAGAACCCTGAAGGTTGGCACAACGCTACCCGCTGTGATGGGTGAAGGCTGGAATCTGTCTGTTTTCAGCAGTTCCTGCAGCGGGGATAAGATAAGGGAGACAATCCTAAAGTTTACACATTATGGATTATCTTCTGTGAGTTATTGCATGTCTTACCAGGTTTCCACCACTAGAGGGAGTAAGAGATAACCTGGTGTATACTTACATGCCTTCCGGGATACACGCTCAGTGAAGCTGGTCTGTGAATACCGCTCACCTCCTCCGCTGCATGCTCTGCCACATAAACACTAAAGGGGGGATCCCACGCAGTCCGGGGGTCCCACGCAGTCCTCTGATGGTCTCCTTTCTCCCCCCTCACCCTGGCCGCCGCCATGATGGTCCTACGCTCGCATGCACATGGTGCACTTTTACAGCAGGGTCGGTGGGGAAGGAGGGGGGGCGTGGTTGCGGTGCCGTGCACATGTGGCCTGCACGGCGCTCCAGTGCGCAGGCGCAAAGCGGACATTTTAAAAAGCACCAGAGCTCCTGTAAGCGGTGGGACACAGAGCTGTGGGCTTAGTAAGCATCCCAGTGGATTGGATCCTGGCAAAACTTAGACACCTACTCGGCATCAGGTTGTGCAGTTTATAGCTAATGTTTATATTATAAGACTATAGCACAACAGTGACTGCTCTTTACACTAGTACCTCTGCTTTGCAGCTTAGGACTATGTCTCCTTGTATGAGGGCTTCGGGGGGAGGTAAAAGAGGCACCAGGAAATCACCGCCTACATCTAGGGTTTCTGGACATGCCTGCAGGATACCATCCCCCCTGCAAGACTGGAGGCAGACTCTCAGGATGAGTCTGTACCCCTGTCAGGTTTTGCAGCCTTTCCCAATGTTTCAGCCCCTGTTTATGTTACAGAACAAAAGATTTGATCGATCAATTATCTACTAGTTGTGCCACATCCTAGATTCAAGTTAAGAGCAAAGGAGATTCCCCTAGCGGACTTTAAAGGCACAATTTTTTAAAGAAAATATTTTAAAAGGTATGTAAAGTAAATAACAGTTTATTAGTTACAAAAAGATAATCAAGTGAATTACATAGTTACATAATTAAAAACAAGGAATGCAGTTCCATAAATATAGAAGTTTAGTGATACCAATACATATGCACCCGACGCGTTTCGGAGTTGCTTATGCCTCCTTCTTCAGGGGTGATTGTAGGGTTTGCAACAAGAATTTTCTATATGGGAAATAATATGTATAACATAGACATGATAAGTACACAATAAAAGATCATAGATACAAAATCTATAGTTGTATGAGTCTGTATATACACACATATATTTTTATATTTACACTTACATTGGTATCTATGGATATAGGTTATGCATTCCGGGATGAATTAAAAAGAACATAGGTATGTTGATGTACTGCCCATCGGACACGCTCCCTGGTCGTGATGCGTAGAACTTTAGTGAAGTATAACAGAAATATTCATAAAGCCACTGTCGAGGTGGAGGTGAAGAGGTATGAGTACATAGGGTAGTTTTATTCTTCCTTCCAGTAGGAAGAAAGGCCCATAGTTAACGGGCGTATGACAGTTTAGATCTGAGATCGCACTGGGGCCAAATGTGTATCCTGTAGATCATGAAAATATAGATATATGTAAGGATGTGCATATATATGGATGGCCAAAATAGTACATGGAAAATCCAAGAGCTGTATCCTACCTGGTCCGTCTACAATAATAGAGGACAGTAGCTGGTGGTAAGTATGGATCAGATGTGGTCCAGAAAGCTGGAGAGTTAACATGAAAATGAAAGGTATATTAAAATCCTGGTTGGTGAAAAGGGGGGGGGGGGGGGGGGGATGGGGAAAGGAGGGGGAAGGGGAAAGGGGGGGGGGGATGGGGAAAGGAGGGGGAAGGAGGGGAGGGGGGGGGAGGGGGGGGGGGGAAGGAAGGAAAAGGAAAGGAGAAGAGAGGAGAGGGAGGGGGGGGGGGCGGGAGGGGGAAAGGAGGGGAAAAAGGAAGAGAGGGGGAGGGGGAGGGGGAGGGGGGGGCAGTGCAGAAAGGAGGGGAAAAGGGAGGGGAAGGAAGGGAAGGGGAGGGACAAGGGAGGAAGGGGAAGAAGAGGGAGACATTATAGTGGGTAGAAAGGCATAAAGGAGAGATGTGGGGCATCCAGGTAGCGTAAATGGCTAGTGGTTTCAGTGAAGGAAGATGGATCGTTAGGAATATCATAAGAGAAGGGGAAGTCCCAGAACATAATAGATGGTAGGTGAGGCAGGTACAGCATGATAAACAGCAGGTAGGGTTCACAACCAGTGATTCCAACATAAAGATCCATGTCAGTAAGTAGGGGATAGATTACTAACCAAGTATCACAGCATCTCACACCAAAAGCGTCCTGTCTGCAGCAGATGACGCCTGGTGTGAGCTGGAGCCGGATATATAAAGCCCTCCCCACCTATCAGCCGTTGATGGAAGAGTTACAACAGCTGATTATGGTGAGGGAGGGGCGGACACACTCAGACTGGCCCCCCGGGTGGAGCGCGCGCCGCCAGGCACCCACAGCGCATGCGGACGCAGACGTCGTGGGGCGTGGCCACGCCCACTGCACCCGCCGGCACGTCTAGCTTCCCCGACGGACTGCGCATGTCCGTTGGGGTCGCAAGATGGAGGACAGATAGGTCTGTACCTCACACAGCGCCACCATGAGTCCAAATTTCGCTCAGGCGGCTCTTTTCGTGCCGGGCGGATCACAGATCATAGTGTGAGACTGATAAGAGATAAGTAAAGCATGAATTGATGCAGCTTAAACAAAGAAAATAGTGTCAAATCTTTTGCTATCCCAGGGAAGCAGGATCGATGGACAGTGCAGTACGGGTTAGGAATGTAGTTCAATGGAGGAAAACATTTCAAACATGGCAGAGTAATAATCACATACAGGTATTAAAGGTACAGTTCGAGGGCATGTTATATAGGTAGGATAATATCAGGTATGTACGCATATAATCCAAATATCAATAGCCTCGAATGTCATGCAGTATACAGAATTGAAAACAACATTACAATACATGACCTAGAGTGGCATAATGTATAATATGAAGACTGTATGTCCCGTAGTATAATTAGGGTTGCCCCTCTATGCGGGTCAAGGGGGGGGCCCCAGTATATAATGGTCAGGCTCGATTACTATATCGAGTATTAGGTATGAGATCTTTTTTTACCTATTAGTGGGTGTGAGTGGCAGATATGTAGGGAGGTATATCAAAACATATGGGGGGCCTTTGTGGCCAATAGTAGAGTCCCCTATGTTTAGGGGTAGTGATAGATGGAATAGGTGTAGTTAGCTGGTCTATAGTGTCACCCCAAACATGTAGTTGTCTATGGGGTGGTCCTCCCTATTGCTCTCTACCGCCAGAGGAAAAGCCTTCGAGGAAGGGTTTGAACCAAATGGTTTCGTTTAGGCCTGGGGGTTCGGTAGCCCTTAAGTAATATATCCATCGAGACTCTAATTGCAGTAATGTCTTGTTCCAGTCCCCTCCCCTTGACTCTGGGTGTACCCGATCCAAGATAAGAAATTTGATTTTTGGGCATATGCCACTATGTACTGTTAAGATGTGTCTCCCCAATGGGAGGTCCGGATCACCAGTTTTCATGCTTACTAGATGTCTATATGCCCTCTTCCAAAATTCTGTCTTGGTTTTTCCTACATAAAAGCAAGTACATTCACACAGGAGTAGGTAGACAACCCCAAAAGTCCTGCAATTGGCAAAGTGTTTGGGGTGAAAGGGCTGGCCATTTGGAAGGGTCGGGTTTCTGGTTGTGAGCATGTATTTACAGTATCTACATTTGCCACACATAAATGTCCCCTTATATTTGCAGTGTATCTTATTGTTCCCTGCCTTGAATTCGCTGGCTGTGATTTTGTCCCCCAGGGAGGTGGTTCTTTTAAATGTAAAGAGGGGTCTCTGTGGGACCAATGGTCCTAGGGTTGGATTGGCCACAAAGGCCCCCCATATGTTTTGATATACCTCCCTACATATCTGCCACTCACACCCACTAATAGGTAAAAAAAGATCTCATACCTAATACTCGATATAGTAATCGAGCCTGACCATTATATACTGGGGCCCCCCCCTTGACCCGCATAGAGGGGCAACCCTAATTATACTACGGGACATACAGTCTTCATATTATACATTATGCCACTCTAGGTCATGTATTGTAATGTTGTTTTCAATTCTGTATACTGCATGACATTCGAGGCTATTGATATTTGGATTATATGCGTACATACCTGATATTATCCTACCTATATAACATGCCCTCGAACTGTACCTTTAATACCTGTATGTGATTATTACTCTGCCATGTTTGAAATGTTTTCCTCCATTGAACTACATTCCTAACCCGTACTGCACTGTCCATCGATCCTGCTTCCCTGGGATAGCAAAAGATTTGACACTATTTTCTTTGTTTAAGCTGCATCAATTCATGCTTTACTTATCTCTTATCAGTCTCACACTATGATCTGTGATCCGCCCGGCACGAAAAGAGCCGCCTGAGCAAAATTTGGACTCATGGTGGCGCTGTGTGAGGTACAGACCTATCTGTCCTCCATCTTGCGACCCCAACGGACATGCGCAGTCCGTCGGGGAAGCTAGACGTGCCGGCGGGTGCAGTGGGCGTGGCCACGCCCCACGACGTCTGCGTCCGCATGCGCTGTGGGTGCCTGGCGGCGCGCGCTCCACCCGGGGGGCCAGTCTGAGTGTGTCCGCCCCTCCCTCACCATAATCAGCTGTTGTAACTCTTCCATCAACGGCTGATAGGTGGGGAGGGCTTTATATATCCGGCTCCAGCTCACACCAGGCGTCATCTGCTGCAGACAGGACGCTTTTGGTGTGAGATGCTGTGATACTTGGTTAGTAATCTATCCCCTACTTACTGACATGGATCTTTATGTTGGAATCACTGGTTGTGAACCCTACCTGCTGTTTATCATGCTGTACCTGCCTCACCTACCATCTATTATGTTCTGGGACTTCCCCTTCTCTTATGATATTCCTAACGATCCATCTTCCTTCACTGAAACCACTAGCCATTTACGCTACCTGGATGCCCCACATCTCTCCTTTATGCCTTTCTACCCACTATAATGTCTCCCTCTTCTTCCCCTTCCTCCCTTGTCCCTCCCCTTCCCTTCCTTCCCCTCCCTTTTCCCCTCCTTTCTGCACTGCCCCCCCCTCCCCCTCCCCCTCTCTTCCTTTTTCCCCCTCCTTTCCCCCCCCCCCCTCCCTCTCCTCTCTTCTCCTTTCCTTTTCCTTCCTTTCCCCCCCCCCCCCTCCTTCCCCCTCCTTTCCCCATCCCCCCCCCCCCCTTTCCCCTTCCCCCTCCTTTCCCCATCCCCCCCCCCCCCTTTTCACCAACCAGGATTTTAATATACCTTTCATTTTCATGTTAACTCTCCAGCTTTCTGGACCACATCTGATCCATACTTACCACCAGCTACTGTCCTCTATTATTGTAGACGGACCAGGTAGGATACAGCTCTTGGATTTTCCATGTACTATTTTGGCCATCCATATATATGCACATCCTTACATATATCTATATTTTCATGATCTACAGGATACACATTTGGCCCCAGTGCGATCTCAGATCTAAACTGTCATACGCCCGTTAACTATGGGCCTTTCTTCCTACTGGAAGGAAGAATAAAACTACCCTATGTACTCATACCTCTTCACCTCCACCTCGACAGTGGCTTTATGAATATTTCTGTTATACTTCACTAAAGTTCTACGCATCACGACCAGGGAGCGTGTCCGATGGGCAGTACATCAACATACCTATGTTCTTTTTAATTCATCCCGGAATGCATAACCTATATCCATAGATACCAATGTAAGTGTAAATATAAAAATATATGTGTGTATATACAGACTCATACAACTATAGATTTTGTATCTATGATCTTTTATTGTGTACTTATCATGTCTATGTTATACATATTATTTCCCATATAGAAAATTCTTGTTGCAAACCCTACAATCACCCCTGAAGAAGGAGGCATAAGCAACTCCGAAACGCGTCGGGTGCATATGTATTGGTATCACTAAACTTCTATATTTATGGAACTGCATTCCTTGTTTTTAATTATGTAACTATGTAATTCACTTGATTATCTTTTTGTAACTAATAAACTGTTATTTACTTTACATACCTTTTAAAATATTTTCTTTAAAAAATTGTGCCTTTAAAGTCCGCTAGGGGAATCTCCTTTGCTCTTTATGTTACAGAAGACACTTTAAAGGCTGCATTGGATGGTTTGGAAGGAAGGATTACTACCCTTGTCACAGCTTCCTTAAAAAATAGCAGGAAAAGGGATCCTCTCCCTCTGCTTTGGGTTCCCTATCAGATGAGCATTCTGATAATGAGGAAAGATCCCTATCAGAGGATAGGGATCAGGTGCAATTGGATGAATCAGGGGAAGAGGAGAAGCTGTCTTCTACCTCCCAGGCCCTCAAAGCACAGGTGCAATACTATACTGGATTGGCGCGTTCCACATACAGATTGCCCTCTGCTGAGGCCTCCATTTCCCTGTTTCCTCCCTGGGGTCCCGGAAATCCCCACAGGCTGCGTACACCTTCCCAACTCACACTTTACTGGAAGAATTGTTGTATGAGGACTGTGGTCACCCAGATAAACTTTTTTCTCCTCCTAAAAGGTTTTCTATGCTATATCCGGTGGAGGAAAGTTTCACCGAGAAATGGGGAGTCCCAGCCATAGATGCGGCTGTTTCTTGTGTGAATAAGAGCCTGACCTGTCCTGTGGATAATGCTTAAGGATTTAAGGATCCAACTGATAAAAAGTTGGAAACTTTATTTAAAGCCTCTTTCTCTGTGGCAGATGCTATTGTCCAACCTACGGTTGCAGCAATTGGCATGTGCCAGTTCCTCAAGGAACAAATTAAGCAGGTGCTTAGCCTCCTTTCTACTGAGGAGGCCAAGGTTTATGCAGAACTTCCTAAAGCCTTGTGTTTTATGGTTGATGCCATTATGGATTCTGCTCAGCAGGCATCTCTCCTCACTCTCCTGCTGGTACACATGTGCAGGGCCCTTTGGCTTAACCACTTCTGGACCGTCGCACGCTGATATACGTCCTTACTTTGAAGAGGAATATCATTGTTATGGCAACAATTAGCTCCCATAACCCTGGTATCCTCTTCTTCGGCTGGCGGTCCGCTTTCCGATAATGGTGGTCTCTGTGGTAGATTCGCCATGAAATCACTTTTATGGGCAGCGGGAGAGGGGCCCCTCTCCCTCCCGCCGTGCTCCGGTACCCTCCGCCACTTACAGGAGCTGTCGGCAGCGGCGGAGGCGATCGGATCTTCACCCTTGCTGGGGATGGAGACGAGTGAGGGGAAGATGGCCCCCTCCCGTCTCCATAACATTGCAGGGTGGAAGCAACATCAAAACGTCACTTCTGTCCATAGCTCTTAAAGGGCCTTTTTTTTTTTTTTTTTTAATTGACAAAATGTTTTTATTTTTTTTTTATTGGATTTTAGTGTAAATATGAGATGTGAGGTCTTTTTGACCCCAGATCTCACATTTAAGAGGTCCTGTCATGCTTTTTTTCTATTGCAAGGGATATTTACATCATTTTAAAAAAAAAAGTGTAAAAATAAAAATTAAAAGGTAAAATAAATAAGAACAAAACATTTTTTAAACGCGCCCCATCCCGCCGAGCTCGCATGCAGAAGCGAACGCATATGTGAGTAGCGCCCACATATGAAAACTGTGTTCAAACCACACATGTGATGTATCGCCGCGATCGGTAGAGCAAGAGCAATAATTCTAGCCCTAGACCTCCCCTGTAACTTAAAACATGCAACCTGTAGAGATTTTTAAACGTCGCCTATGGAGATTTTTTTTTTTCAAATCTTTATGTGTAAGATGGGCAAAGACACACGAAATTCAACATCTCAAAGTCATATATGGAAAATATACTATAGTGTAAAATGAGCTGAGCAACATAACTTGACATGAATGGAAAATACAATTATAAAGAGATGACAATAATCTTTGGTACTTTAAACAATTCCATTTAAAACCCTAGCTGCGACAGAAGGTGTCTTACTTCCGAAGGTTCACTTGGACCACCGAGTGGTTCCGTGAATCTCTCCCCTTTTTTCTAGTTTAATATAAGAGCAGAACCGTATAGGCCCATGGGGCACCTAATAGCACCCCATTCACCCACACTAGTAACGACAAAGAGAAGAAACAGAGAGAAAGAAAGAGAAAGGAGGGGGAAGGAGGCACGAAGGGGAGGAAAGATGAGGGAGGTCAGAGGGGAATTGGGAAGAAGGGAGGGGAAAAAAATGGGGCACAGGGAGTCAGCGTGCGCACCCATCTCCGAGCTTGAGCACCGACTGGTAAAGTCGACCGGCATCCACAGCCCAGTTTGACTATAAGTCATTCGGAAATGGGACAATTTTAATCTGGTGTATCACTCTCCAAAAGGGCCCAACCTTCATCTGAGAAGATGAAAATTTTTCACATGGACCACGTCTTGGTAAACTGTTAAGTCCTCCATTTTTTTAATTTCCTCTACCTTTCTAAGCCATAAACTAATAGGTGAAGATTGTATGGACTTAAAATATAGGGAAATGCGGGCCTTAGCCGCGTCTAGTAGGTGTGGGATTAGTGATTTTTTGTAATCCTTTCGAGGGTTGTTAAAAGCATGGAGCAGGAAAAGGGCCGGGCCTGCTAGAATGGGGTATTCAGCGAACTTCTGCACCATATGCTGGATGGTTTTCCAGAACCTCTCCAACATGGGACAGGTCCAGAAGATGTGGAGGATAGTTCCTCTTTCTCTCTGGCATCTCCAGCAACGGTCTGGGGCAGAGGGAAAGATCTTTTGTAGCTTTGCAGGGGTATTGTACCATCTGGTAACTATTTTATAGTTGGTTTCTTGCGTCTTCAAGCAAATTGAGGATTTATATGTGAAGTGAAGGATATTTTGTTTTGACGCGTCGTGAAGGTGCACTGCAAATCCCTTTCCCACGCATCTAGGCAATGTAGGTGATGACCATCTGGTGGCATAATCAACAATTGATAGATAGCCGATAAGGTGTGGGGCATAGCACCATCCTCTGAGCAATAGGTCTCTAGGCTGGTTAGAGTTTGGTCAGAGCTACCAGGTAGGGGTATTGATTTAAGGAAATGACAGAGTTGAAGAGCCCTCCAAAAATCTAAGTAAAAGGGACCGCCTGCATTCGTAAGATCTGTCACAGATGGCCACTTTCCATTAACAAGAAAATGGGAGGCTTGGAAATATCCCGCCGTTCTGAGAGAGCAGAAGATGGCGTCCGTGTGACCTGGAACAAACTCTGGGGTTCCCAGTATCGGGCGAAGTGGGGAGTTTAGTGACACAAGGCAAGAGCGTGTAAAGAGAGTTGAGCATATTTGTGTGGTTGTACCTATCAGGGGGTGATTCTTGGCAGTGAGTTATGGCACCAAGGGGCCCTATTCAGGGGTATGTCACATTGGGTCTGTTCCAGACTGGTCCATAGTTTTGTGGATTGGTGACAGTTCCAGTCAATAAGTCTGGTTAGATGAGTTGCTTGGTGATACTTTGGCATCGTAAGCTGTCTTCTGTTGAGTCTAGGCCTTTTATGGGCCCATATGAAGTCAAAGAATAGGGCTCTGGTCTGGTCAAAGTAACTAGAGGGGATTGGGATCTGGAGGGCTTGGAGAAGATAGAGGAATTTAGGTAGAAAGCACATCTTAAGGATATTGCATCTCCCAAACCACAAATGTAGCTCTGTTTGCCATTTGACAAGCAGAGCTCGAACATCTGCCAGCAGAGGGGGGAAATTCAGGGGGAAAAGCTGAGAAATTTTGGGGGGGATATGTGTGCCAAGGTATTTCAGGGCTGAGTTTGTCCATTTAAATTTAAAACTGGTTTGGAGGGCCGTGAGAAGACATGGGGAAACTCCTATACCCATTGCTTCGGACTTGCTGAAATTAATCTTCAAGTTTGAGAGATTACCATACGTTTTAAATTCGCTTAGAAGGTTTGGGAGAGAGATCGATGGATTGGTAAGTGAGAACAACATATCGTTCGCGTACGCGGCAATCTTCTGTTGTGAATCTCCCATAACCACTCCAGTGATGTCCGGGTTGGCTCGTATGGTACACAGAAACGGTTCCAGTGACAGGGCAAAAAGGAGCGGGGATAGAGGGCACCGCTGGCGTCTGATAGTACCCCGTTGGCACGTCCCCGAGCTGAGGGGTCACCATAGATCGAGTTTATCCAACATAGCATGGTGTTGCCCAGACCTATATGTTTTAGAACAGAGGTCATAAATCGCCAGTTCACCCTGTCAAAGGCCTTCTCCACGTCCGTGCTTAAGAAAATGCAGGGAATCTTATTCTTATTGACCACGTGTAGGAGGTTAAGGACTGTAATTGTATTGTCACTGGCCTCTGGGGTCAGGACAAATCCAACTTGGTCCAGGTGGATCAGGGAAGGAAGGTAACATTGAATCCTGGTAGAAAGTAATTTCGTGAAAATTTTTAGATCTTTGTTGAGTAGGGAAATTGGCCTATAGTTCCCACAGATGGTAGGATCCTTCCCGTCTTTGGGGATCACTGTGATATGGGCCGAAAGAGTGTCTCGGGGAAATGTTATACCAGATCCCAATGAGTTGAAAAATTTGTGCATACATTTCTCGAGGGACGGTAGTAGGATTTTATAGTACTGTGCGGTGAGGCTATCCGGCCCCGGAGCTTTCCCTACTTTAGTGGCCCCTATCGCTGACTGTATCTCTGCTATGGTAATGGGTTCGTCAAGCAGTTCTCCCACTTCTGTGGACAGTCTGGGCATGCCTGAATTGGTCAGATAGTCCTCGATCTGGGATTGTGGGGGAGCTGGGGTCTGCATATTGTAGAGTGATGCATAGAACTCCTTAAACTCTCCTACTATGTTGCGTGGGAATGTGGTCTTCTGGCCGGAGGACGTCATAATATGAGGTATGTAATTAGCCAATACCTGATCTCTCAGGGACCTGGCCAGTCTACCACATTTATTCCCGGATTCATACGATACCCGACGATAGACCTGAATTGCGGCCTTAGCCCGAATTTGCATTAAGTCGGTAATTTTATTACGTAACATCAAGATTTCTGTCTCCAGGGCATGGGTCTGGGCATGTTTGTGCCGGCTTCAGCAAGGTTCAATTGATTCAGAAGTGACGTCATCTGCTCCAAACACTGTCTCTTAATGTGTGAGCCATGCTTAAAAAGTACTCCGTGAATCACCGCCTTGTGGGCCTCCCACACAATTCCGGGATTACTATCAGGAGTGTCATTGGTTTGAAAATAGCAGTCCAGCTCCCTGACTACGTCTTGAAGTATATTTTTGTCTTGAAGGAGGCTCTTATTTAATCTCCAGGTCCTTGTTCTGGAAGTAAAAACATCAGTCAGGGCATAGGTCAATAGAACAGGGGCATGGTCAGACCATGTGATAGACCCAATTGATGAATCTCGAATTGCATGTAGTTGGGAATGGGGGAGTAAAAAGTAGTCGATCCTCGAATATTGTTTATGAGGTGTTGAATAAAAGGTGTAATCCCTTTCAGTCGGGTGTATGAGTCTCCAGGCATCAATCAGCTGTGCCTTATGTAGCGAGCGTGCAATGTGTTTCCTAATACCAGGAGTGATTGAGGAATGTCCAGTTGATGTATCTTCAGATGGAATTAGTGGAACATTGAAATCTCCAGCTAGTAGCAGTTGACCCCTAGAGAACTCTAACAATATGTCTGTCATTTTGGTGATAAAGTGGTCCTGGCCACTGTTCGGGACATATATGTTGGCCAGGGTCACCTCCACCCCGCCAATTGCACCCCTGAGGAACAGAAAGCATCCCTCTGGGTCCGTTTTTATATCCTCACAGGTCCAAGGAATGGTACGGGAAATGAGAATGGATACTCCACGAGATTTAGCGTTCCCGTTGATGGAGTGGTACACCATCGGAAAGAATTTATTTTTCAATAAGGGACAATTGCGCCCTTTAAAGTGTGTCCCCTGAATGAACGCCAGGTCTGTCGTACCAACGGCGCAGGTCTTGGAATAACATGCACCTTTTTCCAGTACATTTAGGCCCCTCGCGTTCAACGACAGTACATTTACTGCCTCCATGGCCCCCAGGTTTCAGGAAGGGAAGAGGAGGGGAGCAGGGAGGGGACGGGAAAGAGAGGGAAAAAGACAGGAGAGGGGTAAAGAAAGTGAACTTTAAAAAGAGGTTAAATCAGTAAGAAGAAAAGAAAGTAAAAGAGAGGGAGGAAAAGTAGTTAAAATACCCCGAAAGTGTATTGTATTCTCAATCTAATGAAGTAGCACTTTAAGTGCTGAGACGCTCACCAGAACAATCCTGGCCATGGAGCGCAAGCCTAAGTGGGTTTGTGGAAAGAAATGACCAGCAAGGTTATCGCTGATCACCCCCCTCATCCCAAATGTGGTGTGGTTTGAAAAGGCAGGTATGTTGATGGTAATCAATCAGAAGCAAGCAGGCTGGGATCAGAAAAGGAAGGTGAAGACAAAATAAGACAAAATAAAATAAAATGCGGTACGTGCCCCTTGTTATACAATACTTGTATATATCACTCCGACACATCACAAGTAAGTAACAAAACATGAACAATGATTATAACATGAACAACCCCTTATAATAACTAAGTAATAACTGGAAGTTCCTAACCATGTTCCCTTCAGCTGATTGTGTAGCTAAAGTTTCCCCCTGTACAGTGGTGGGGGAGAAAAAGGAAGGAAGCCGACTGCTGTCATATCAACAAATCCCAGTCCGCTACAGGGTCGTTCAGCTCTAAGGGTCCCTCCCCCCACCCCCTCTTCTCGTTAAAGCGTGGGTAGAGCGCACCTCCCGGGTTTATACTCCCCTCCTGTAGCGCTAAGCCCACAGTCCGAAGATAGTATATTCCCCCTGGGTGGGCACCATAATTGGGGGAAGGGTATCCCACGGGACTGCCCTCCTATCCGCCTTCTCCTCCGGTCCCCTACCTTAGGTATAAGTGAGATCCCCATCATCATAGGGGCATCCCAACCCCACCTCCCTCCCAACCAAGGTGGCATCACATAGTATATGTAACATTCATGAAGGAGGGGGGACCCGCAACCCAATCGAAGTAGGCGAGACAATGACCAAGGAAATACAGTATGGCAGTAAATCCTAATAGCATGCATTTCAATATAGTAAACATAAGAACAACCTCCAATGTCTATCAGATCTCAGACTCAGATCATCTCTAGTACAAATCTATAGAATTTTCCAGTATGTTGGAGCGTCCTCTGGGCTCGAAGTCCAGCAATGCATGTAAAGTGCGCCCTACCTCGCTTGTGCGTGGATATAGTGTACAAGTGTCTTACCTCGGGGGCGATAATGCTGGAGACTCCCTTAGCTTTATCTGTACTTACTTCTCAATATCGCAGCGGGCTCCGACAACAGTCAGGGAGCGCCATCAGTAGTAAGCATAGGTATTGGGGGTGAAAGTCACAGACTCCAAGGTGGCGCAGCAACTCTTTCCGGTGTATCGTGAAAAATGCATGCAACACCGGCAAGACAGTAGCAAGGGATGGTCAGAACTCAAAAGTCAGGTGTAACCAATCTGGATGTGTGTGTTCTTCCACATTGGGGCAGCTAACAGGCAGAACAATCATGACTCCCGTGTCCCCTCAGCGGAGGGTGACTGGGCTCTCCTTCTGGGCCGCTGCCGACAAGGGTAGTTCTGATGTACAGAGGATCTCGAACGGCCCGAAGTGCGAGGGATAATGGCAAGCCGGTTTGTTACCTGGATCGGTTCCACTCCCAGGAAGGCAAAGAGAGCTGGTAGGTCTGCCGGTGCACGCAGAGTGAAGGAAGCAGCTGTTTTGCAGAAGATGACCGATAAGGAGTATCCCCAGCGGTATGTGCAATCTTGTCTTCTGGCCAAGTCCAGAACGGGTCTCAGCATGGCTTTTCTCTGTAGTGTGGCTCTAGAGAGAACTGGGAGGATCTTAATTGTGGCGCCATTAAATTCTACGGCCCCGTGCTCCCATGCTTTGCGAAGAATAAGCTCCTTTTGGTTGTAGTGATGTATCCTGCAGAGCCTGTCTCGTGGCCTGTCTGGGTCTGGCGATTTAGGTCCCAGGGTTGTGTGAACTCGATCCAGCTCTGGGCATGGTGGAGAGGTGCCCAGAACTTCTTGGAAGATATCCACCACAGTTGCCGCCAGATCCTCCGCTCCGGTAGCTTCCGGAAGGCCCTAAAGCCGAAGATTATTGCGCCGGCTGCGGTCCTCCAAGTCCTCCAAATGGAGTTGTAGGTCGACGGCCGTGGTCACCTGAAATTCTTGGGAATGCTCTAATTCTGAAACCCACTGTGTGAGTGAGGAGATAAATGCCTCTCCAGAGTCAACCCGGTCCATGAGTGTGTGCAGATCTACTTTGACTTCCTGGATGTCTCTGCTATGCGCCTCTTCAATGCGGAGGATAAGGGCCTCTATATCCAATTTGGTGGGGAGGGCCTGCAGGATAGCGTGTAGGTCATCAGGCATGCCGCTTGGCTGAGGAAATGTGCCATCCATGTTTGGGAGACAGGCTTTCGATGTCTCCGGGGGAAAGTCCACGGCTGTAGATGAGGTTTGGGAACCCAGTAAATCCAGTGTAGTCTCCTCTGCCAGTTGATGTGCACATGGCGCTGCTATAATGGCACCCGGTGACGCTCTCTGTGTGCCTTGAAAGTACCGCTGGATGCCGCTCCGTGGGGTGGAAGAACGATTACCGCCAGCCGTCGATCTCGTTCGGTAATGTCTGGTGGTTATCATGCCTCTCTGTCGCTCTAGTAAAGCCGTCAATTTTGCGGGACAGAATGGGGTGGCCAGGAGCTCTCTCAAAATGTATCCTCACTCGGCCATTGCTAAGCCACGCCCACGCCCCGCCCCACGAGTAGGCGCAATTTTGAAGTGTGACATGTTGGATATCAATTTACTCGGCGTAACATTATCTTTCACAATATAAAAAAAATGAGCTAACTTTACTGTTGTCTTATTTTTTAATTCAAAAAGTGTATTTTTTGCAAAAAGTGTGCTTGTAAGACCGCTGCGCAAATACGGTGTGACAGAAAGTATTGCAACGACCGCCATTTTATTCTCTAGGATGTTAGAAAAAATGTATAATGTTTGGGGGTTCTAAGTAATTTTTTAGCAAAAAAATTGTATTTAACTTGTAAACAACACATCTCAAAAAGAGGCTCGGTCCTTAAGTGGTTAAGCATTGGGCAGCTGAAGCTTCATGCAAAAAATATTTACCTGGAAAATGCCTAAGGTTTGCAGTGGATCAACGCCACTTTCAATTTGTGGCCTTTCCTTTTGGTCTTGCTACTGCCCCTCGAGTGTTAGCAAAATCTAAGGGCTCAGGGCATAACTGTGACAGCTTATCTGGATGATTTACTACTCATAGAGCAGTCCGTAACACACCTAAGCCACAATGTGCTCTGCATGGTAAAGTATTTAGAGTACCTAGGTTGGGTCCTCAATCTAGAGAAATCCTCCTTGCAGCCCCTTAAGAGGCTTGAGTATTTGGGCATGGTCATAGACACAGTCCAAAGCAGAGTGTTCTTACCCAGGTCAAAAGCCAGGGCCATAAAGGATTTGGTCTGGGTAGTCTTAGCAAAAAGAAGACCCTCTATCCGACTATGTATGAGACTATTGGGGAAGATGGTCGCCTCTTTTGAGGCTGTCCCTTACGCCCATTTTTACGCGAGGCCTTTACAAAACAGCATCCTCTCTGCCTGGAACAAGAAGGTTCAAGTCTTGGATCTTCCAATGTGCCTACCCCCAGGGATACGCCAGAGCCTCAATTGGTGGTTACTGACCAAGAAACTTCTAAAAGGAAAATCCTTTGTCCCAGTTACTTGGAAACTCATAACCACAGATGCCAGCCTAATAGAGTAGTTCTGGAAGAAGCTTCCACCCAGGGAAGATGGTCCAGAGCCGAAAAACTCTTGCCCATCAACATTTTGGAAATTCGGGCAATTTGTTTACCCTCAGGGTCTGGACTTACAGACTACAAGGTCATCCTGTTCAGAAACAGTCCAACAATGCCACGGCTGTGGCTTATATCAATCACCAGGGAGGCACCAGGAGCCTGGATGCCCAAAAGGAGGTGAATCACATTTTTCTCTGGGCAGAAAGGCATATTCCTTGTCTGTCTGCGGTCTTTATTCCAGATGTAGAAAATTGGCAGGCAGATTTTCTAAGCCGCCAGCAGCTGTGTCCAGGAGAATGGTCTCTACATCCCGACATATTTCAGACCATATGTCAAAATTGGGGTAGACCTGTTTGCGTCCAGGTTCAACAAAAAACTGGACAGCTTTGTTTCAAGGACAAAGGATCTGCTAGCACAGGGGTCAGATGCCTTAACGATTCCATGGGATCAGTACACTCTGATATATGCCTTCCCTCCAATTCTGCTTCTTTTGCAGTTCCTTTGAAGGGTTAAAAGGTAAGCAAAGTCGGTCATTCTGGTGGCTCCGACTTGGCCCAGGCGACCTTGATATGCAGAGATCATAAAGATGGCAGTTGGGAGACCTTGGGTTCTTCCACTGCGTCCAGGTCTACTCTCACAAGGGCCAATATTCCATCCTGCCTTACAAAGTCTAAATTTGAAGGTTTGGCTGCTGAGACCCACATTCTAAAAGGACATCCGTGGACTCTCGGAATCAATCCTTTCCACTCTGGTTAATGCTAGGAAGCCGGCCTCCAGGCTCATTTACTACAGAATCTGGAAGGCATATGTTTCCTGGTGTGAACCATAGGAGTACACATAAAGTATGCCATTAGCAGGATTCTTGCCTTTCTTCAATTAGGCATTGAAATGGGGATGGCTTTGAGCATGATCAAGGTCCAGATCTCTGCGTTATCAGTATTCTTTCAAAAGCCACTTGCCTCACATTCCCTGGTCCAGGCGTTTGTTCAGGGGGCACTGCGCTTGAATCCGCCAGTCAAATCTCCTGTGTGCCCATGGGATCTGAATTTGGTTTTGTCCATTTTGCAAGAACAACCCTTTGAACCATTACACCAGGCTTCTTTAATTCGTCTGACACAGAAACTGGTCTTTTTTGATAGCCATATCCTCGGCTAGAAGGGTATCAGAATTAGCGGCTCTTTCTTGTAAAGAGCCATACTTGATTATTCATTCACCGTCCTTTTTTCCAGATCCGCAGAAGAGTTGTTCCACTCTCTCGATGTTGTAAGAGCAGTCAGTATCTATCTGCAGGCAACCGCTCAGATACGAAAGTCTGATTGTCTGTTTATTCTGCCAGAAGGCCCCAGGAAGGGCCAGGCAGCGTCGAAATCCACTATTTCCGGATGGATTCTGCAAGTTATTATTCAGGCCTATGGCATAAAAATGAAGATTCCTCCTTTTCAGGTTAACCACTTGCCGACCGCCTCGCGCCTATATACGTTAGCAGAATGGCACGGGCAGGCAAAATCACGTACCCATACGTGATTGCCTTCCCGCGGGCGGGGGGTCCGATCGGACCCCCCCCGGTGCCAGCGGCGGTCGGCATTTGTCTGGGAGCGTTGAGAGGCGAGGGGGAGGCCATCCGATCGTGGCCCCCCCTCGCGATCGCTCCCAGCCAATGAGAGACATCCCCTGCCTGTGTATAGTACACTCAGGCAGAGGATGTGATGTCATCTCTCCTCGGCTCGGCAGTTTCCGTTCCGGCGCCGAAGAGAGAAGACATCTGAGTAAGTGTAACACACATACACAGTAGAACATGCCAGGCATACATTACACCCCCGATCCCCCCCCCCACCCCGTCACAAACTGACACCAAGCAGGTTTTTTTTTTTTTTTCCCTGATTACTGCATGGTGTCAGTTTGTGACAGTTAGAAGTGGTATGGCAGTGAGTATTAGCCCCCTGTAGGTCTAGGATACCCCCCTAACCCCCCCTAATAAAGTTTTAACCCCTTGATCACCCCCTGTCACCAGTGTCACTAAGCGATCATTTTTCTGATCGCTGTATTAGTGTCGCTGGTAACGCTAGTTAGGGACGTAAATATTTAGGTTCGCCGTCAGCATTTTATAGCGACAGGGACCCCCATATACTACCTAATAAATGTTTTAACCCATTGATTGCCCCCTAGTTAACCCTTTCACCACTGATCACCATATAACCGTTACGGGTGACGCTGGTTAGTCCGTTTATTTTTTATAGTGTCAGGGCACCCGCCGTTTATTACCGAATAAAGGTTTAGCCCCCTGATCGCCCGGCGATGATATGTGTCGCCCCAGGCAGCGTCAGATTAGTGCCAGTAAAGCTAACACCCACGCACGCAGCATACGCCTCCCTTAGTGGTATAGTATCTGAACGGATCAATATCTGATCCGATCAGATCTATACTAGCGTCCCCAACAGTTTAGGGTTCCCAAAAACGCAGTGTTAGCGGGATCAGCCCAGATACCTGCTAGCACCTGCGTTTTGCCCCTCCGCCCGGCCCAGCCTAGCCCACCCAAGTGCAGTATCGATCGATCACTGTCACTTACAAAACACTAAACGCAAAACTGCAGTGTTCGCAGAGTCAGGCCTGATCCCTGCGATCGCTAACAGTTTTTTTGGTAGCGTTTTGGTGAACTGGCAAGCACCAGCGGCCTAGTACACCCCGGTCATAGTCAAACCCACACTGCAGTAACACTTGGTGACGTGGCGAGTCCCATAAGTGCAGTTCAAGCTGGTGAGGTGGCAAGCACAAGTAGTGTCCCGCTGCCACCAAGAAGACAAACACAGGCCCATCATGCCCATAATGCCCTTCCTGCTGCATTTGCAAATCCTAATTGGGAACCCACCACTTCTGCAGCGCCCGTACTTCCCCCATTCACATCCCCAACCAAATGCAGTCAGCTGCATGAGAGGCATTTTCTTTATGTCCTCCCTAGTACCCCTACCCAACGAACCCCCCCCCCAAAAAAGATGTCGTGTCTGCAGCAAGCGCGGATATAGACGTAACACCCTCTATTATTGTCCCTCCTGTCCTGACAATCCTGGTCTTTGCATTGGTGAATGTTTTGAACGCTACCATTCACTAGTTGAGTATTAGCGTAGGGTACAGCATTGCACAGACTAGGCACACTTTTACAGGGTCTCCCAAGATGCCATCGCATTTTGAGAGATCCGAACCTGGAACCGGTTACAGTTATAAAAGTTACAGTTACAAAAAAAAGTGTAAGAAAAAAAAAAAACACAAAAAAAATATAAAATAAAAAAAAATAGTTGTCGTTTTATTGTTCTCTCTCTATTGTTCTGCTCTTTTTTACTGTATTCTATTCTGCAATGTTTTATCATGTTTGTTTTTCAGGTATGTAATTATTTATACTTTACCGTTTACTGTGCTTTATTGTTAACCATTTTTTTGTCTTCAGGTACGCCATTCACGACTTTGAGTGGTTATACCAGAATGATGCCTGCAGGTTTAGGTATCATCTTGGTATCATTCTTTTCAGCCAGCGGTCGGCTTTCATGTAAAAGCAATCCTAGTGGCTAATTAGCCTCTAGACTGCTTTTACAAGCCGTGGGAGGGAATGCCCCCCCCACCATCTTCCGTGTTTTTCTCTGGCTCTCCTGTCTCAACAGGGAACCTGAGAATGCAGCCGGTGATTCAGCCAGCTGACCATAGAGCTGATCAGAGACCAGAGTGGCTCCAAACATCTCTATGGCCTAAGAAACCGGAAGCTACGAGCATTTTATGACTTAGATTTCGCCGGATGTAAACAGCCAAATTGGGAAATTGGGGAAGCATTTTATCACACCGATCTTGGTGTGGTCAGATGCTTTGAGGGCAGAGGAGAGATCTAGGGTCTAATAGACCCCAATTTTTTCAAAAAAGAGTACCTGTCGCTACCTATTGCTATCATAGGGGATATTTACATTCCCCGAGATAACAATAAAAATGATAAAAAAAAAAAAAACATGAAAGGAACAGTTTAAAAATAAGATAAGAAAGCAAAAAAATAATAAAGAAAAAAAAAAAAAAAAAAGCACCCCTGTCGCCCCCTGCTCTTGCGCTAAGGCGAACGCAAGCGGCGGTCTGTCGTCAAACGTAAACAGCAATTGCACCATGCATGTGAGGTATCACCGCGAAGGCCAGATCGAGGGCAGTATTTTTAGCAGTAGACCTCCTCTGTAAATCTAAAGTGGTAACCTGTAAAGGCTTTTAAAGGCTTTTAAAAATGTATTTATTTTGTCGCCACTGCACGTTTGTGTGCAATTTTAAAGCATGTCATGTTTGGTATCCATGTACTCGGCCTAAGATCATCTTTTTTATTTCATCAAACATTTGGGCACTATAGTGTGTTTTAGTGCATTAAAATTTTAAAAAGTGTGTTTTTTCCCCAAAAAATGCGTTTGAAAAATCGCTGCGCAAATGCTGTGTGAAAAAAAAATGAAACACCCACCATTTTAATCTGTAGGGCATTTGCTTAAAAAAAATATATAATGTTTGGGGGTTCAAAGTAATTTTCTTGCAAAAAAAAATAACTTTTTCATGTAAACAATAAGTGTCAGAAAGGGCTTTGTCTTCAAGTGGTTAGAAGAGTGGGTGATGTGTGACATAAGCTTCTAAATGTTGTGCATAAAATGCCAGGACAGTTCAAACCCCCCCCAAATGACCCCATTTTGGAAAGTAGACACCCCAAGCTATTTGCTGAGGGGCATGTTGAGTCCATGGAATATTTTATATTGCGACACAAGTTGCGGGAAAGAGACAAATTTTTTTTTTTTTTTTTTTTGCACAAAGTTGTCACTAAATGATATATTGCTCAAACATGCCATGGGAATATGTGAAATTACACCCCAAAATACATTCTGCTGCTTCTCCTGAGTATGGGGATACCACATGTGTGAGACTTTTTGGGAGCCTAGCCGCGTACGGGACCCCGAAAACCAAGCACCGCCTTCAGGCTTTCTAAGGGCGTGAATTTTTGATTTCACTCCTCACTGCCTATCACAGTTTCGGAGGCCATGGAATGCCCAGGTGGCACAAAACCCCCCCAAATGACCCCATTTTGGAAAGTAGACACCCCAAGCTATTTGCTGAGAGGTATAGTGAGTATTTTGCAGACCTCACTTTTTGTCACAAAGTTTTGAAATTTGAAAAAAGAAAAAAAAAATGTTTTTTCTTGTCTTTCTTCATTTTCAAAAACAAATGAGAGCTGCAAAATACTCACCATGCCTCTCAGCAAATAGCTTGGGGTGTCTACTTTCCAAAATGGGGTCATTTGGGGGGGTTTTGTGCCACCTGGGCATTCCATGGCCTCCGAAACGGTGATAGGCAGTGAAGAGTAAAATCAAAAATTCACGCCCTTAAAAACGCTGAAGGCGGTGATTGGTTTTCGGGGCCCCGTACGCGGCTAGGCTCCCAAAAAGTCCCACACATGTGGTATCCCCATACTCAGGAGAAGCAGCTAAATATATTTTGGGGTGCAATTCCACATATACCCATGGCCTGTGTGAGCAATATATCATTTAGTGACAACTTTGTGCAAAAAAAAAAAAAGTGTCACATTCCCGCAACTTGTGTCAAAATATAAAATATTCCATGGACTCAATATGCCTCTCAGCAAATAGCTTGGGGTGTCTACTTTCCAAAATGGGGTCATTTGGGGGCGGTTTGTGCCACCTGGGCATTTTATGGCCTCCGAGACTGTGATAGGCCGTGAAGAGTGAAATCAAAAATTTACACCCTTAGAAATCCTGAAGGCGGTGATTGGTTTTCGGGGTCCCGTACGTGGCTAGGCTCCCAAAAAGTCCCACACATGTGGTATCCCCGTACTCAGGAGAAGCAGCTGAATGTATTTTGGGGTGCAATTCCACATAAGCCCATGGCCTGTGTGAGCAATATATCATTTAGTGACAACTTTTTGTAAATATTTTTTTTTTTATTTTTTGTCATTATTCAATCACTTGGGACAAAAAAAATAAATATTCAATGGGTTCAACATGCCTCTCAGCAATTTCCTTGGGGTGTCTACTTTCCAAAATGGGGTCATTTGTGGGGGTTTTGTACTGCCCTGCCATTTTAGCACCTCAAGAAATGACATAGGCAGTCATAAACTAAAAGCTGTGTAAATTCCAGAAAATGTACCCTAGTTTGTAGACGCTATAACTTTTGCGCGAACCAATAAATATACGCTTATTGACATTTTTTTTACCAAAGACATGTGGCCGAATACATTTTGGCCTAAATGTATGACTAAAATTGAGTTTATTGGACTTTTTTTATAACAAAAAGTAGAAAATATCATTTTTTTTCAAAATTTTCGGTCTTTTTCCGTTTATAGCGCAAAAAATAAAAACTGCAGAGGTGATCAAATACCATCAAAAGAAAGCTCTATTTGTGGGAAGAAAAGGACGCACATTTCGTTTGGGTACAGCATTGCATGACCGCGCAATTAAAAGTTAAAGCGACGCAGTGTCAAATTGGAAAAAGACCTCTGGTCCTTAGGCAGCATAATGGTCCGGGGCTCAAGTGGTTAATTTTGTTGCCACTGCACGTTTGTGCACAATTTTAAAGCATGTCATGTTTGGTATCCATGTACTCAGCCTAAGATCATCTTTTTTATTTCATCAAACATTTGGGCAATATAGTGTGTTTTAGTGCATTAAAATTTTAAAAAGTGTGTTTTTTCCACAAAAAATGCGTTTGAAAAATCGCTGCGCAAATACTGTGTGAAAAAAAAATGAAACTCCCACCATTTTAATCTGTAGGGCATTTGCTTTAAAAAAATATATAATGTTTGGGGGTTCAAAGTAATTTTCTTGCAAAAAAAAAATAATTTTTTCATGTAATCAAAAAGTGTCAGAAAGGGATTTGTCTTCATGTGGTTAGAAGAGTGGGTGATGTGTGACATAAGCTTCTAAATGTTGTGCATAAAATGCCAAGACAGTTCAAAACCCCCCCAAATGACCCCATTTTGGAAAGTAGACACCCCAAGCTATTTGCTGAGAGGCATGTCGAGTCCATGAAATATTTTATATTGTGACACAAGTTGCGGGAAAGAGACAAATTTTTTTTTTTTTTTGCACAAAGTTGTCACTAAATGATATATTGCTCAAACATGCCATGGGGATATGTGAAATTACACCCCAAAGTAAATTCTGTTGCTTCTCCTGAGTACGGGGATACCACATGTATGGGACTTTTTGGGAGCCTAGCCGCGTACGGGACCCCGAAAACCAAGCACCGCCTTCAGGCTTTCTAACGGCGTAAATTTTTGATTTCACTCTTCACTGCCTATCACAGTTTCGGAGGCCATGGAATGCCCAGGTGGCACAAAACCCCCCAAATGACCTGATTTTGGAAAGTAGAAACCCCAAGCTATTTGCTGAGAGGTATAGTGAGTATTTTGCAGACCTCACTTTTTGTCACAAAGTTTTGAAAATTGAAAAAAGAAAAAAAAAATTTTTTTTCTGGTCTTTCTTCATTTTCAAAAACAAATGAGAGCTGCAAAATACTCACCATGCCTCTCAGCAAATAGCTTGGGGTGTCTACTTTCCAAAATGGGGTCATTTGGGGGGGGGGGTTGTGCCATCTTGGCATTTTATGGCCTTCAAAACTGTGATAGGTAGTGAGGAGTGAAATCAAAAATTTATGCCCTTAGAAATCCTGAAAGCGGTGCTTGGTTTTCGGGGACCAGTACGCGGCTAGGCTCCCAAAAAGTCCCACACATGTGGTATCCCCATAGTCAGGAGAAGCAGCTGAATGTATTTTGGGGTGCAATTCCACATATGCCCATGGCCTTTGTGAGCAATGTATCATTTAGTGACAACTTTTTGTAAAATTTTATTTTTTATTTTTTTTTGTCATTATTTAATCACTTGGGACAAAAAAAAAATATTCAATTGGCTCAACATGCCTCTCAGCAATTTCCTTGGGGTGTCTACTTTCCAAAATGGGGTCATTTGGGGGGGGGTTGTACTGCCCTGCCATTTTAGCACCTCAAGAAATGACATAGGCAGTCATAAACTAAAAGCTGTGCAAATTCCAGAAAATGTACCCTAGTTTGTAGACGCTATAACTTTTGCGCAAACCAATAAATATACGCTTATTGACATTTTTTTTTACCAAAGACATGTGGCCGAATACATTTTGGCCTAAATGTATGACTAAAATTGAGTTTATTGATTTTTTTTTATAACAAAAAGTAGAAAATATCATTTTTTTTCAAAATTTTCGGTCTTTTTCCGTTTATAGTGCAAAAAATAAAAACGGCAGAGGTGATCAAATACCATCAAAAGAAAGCTCTATTTGTGGGAAGAAAAGGACACAAATTTTGTTTGGGTACAGCATTGCATGACCGTGCAATTAGCAGTTAAAACGACGCAGTGCCAAATTGTAAAAAGTGCTCTGGTCTGGAAGGGGGTAAATCCTTACGGGGCTGAAGTGGTTAAAGAGCATTCAACTAGAGCAGTTAGTGCTTCATGGGCAGTGCATCACCAGGCCTCCATGGCTCAGATCTGCAAGGCTGCAACTTGGTCTTCAGTCTATACATTCACTAGATTCTATCGGGTGGATGTAAGAGGGCATGAGGATGCCGCCTTTGGGCGCAGTGTGCTGCAGGCAGCAGTTTAGATCCTCTTGTCCGTTGCCGGTCTATGTCTTTTCTGATCTGTGTCTCCCTCCCCTCTATTTGGGCATTGCTTTAAGACATCCTACTAAGTAATTACCAAGCCTCTGTGTCCCATGATGTGTGAACAAGAAAATAGGATTTTTAAATACAGCTTACCTGTGAAATCCTTTTCTTGGGAATACATCATGGGACACAGAGCTCCAGCCCCTCTTTGGAATTATACGTTGGGGTACTTATTGCTTTTCTACAAAAAACTGAGGTACTCTCCATATGGGAGGGGTTATATAGGGGAGGAACTCGCTTTGTAATTAGGGTTACCAGTGTCCAATCACCAAGGTACTATCTAACCCACTAAGTAATTACCAAGCCTCTGTGTCCCGTGATTCCCAAGAAAAGGATTTTACAGGTAAGCTGTATATTAAAATTCTATTATTTTTCAAATGACAATTTACCTAAAGCAGAAAGGGCAGCAATGAAAACTCTTAAATCATGAGCCAATTTAGTGATCAGACAAGCAGACAAGGGAGGAGCAGTTGTCGTTTTGAACTCTGAGGACTATAAACTTGAGGCTTTACGTCAACTCAATGCTATGTCAACATATCATATACTAAAAGATAATCCTAACTCTGATTTAAAACAACATCTGTCTCATCTCTTGGATACAGGACAATATATGGGAATCATGGCACCTAAAATGGTTGAACATCTTCTTGTCGACAATCCAGTCTTTCATCATCTGCCCAAACTACACAAGAACATTGCACCCATTCAGGGGCCACCTATAGTTGCAGGCATTGGGTCTCTTTTTGAGAGACTTGGCCACTGGGTTGATCAATACCTACAGCCTTTTGTTATCAGGTTACAGGGATACATAAAATACACCACAGTAGTTCTAGCTAGTACACAAATTATAAAGTGGGTAGGTACATTCAGCTGGATTACAATGAATATCAAATCCATGTACTCCTATATCCATCACAAACTAGCATTATAAGTGCTTACATTTCATCTACACCACTATAGCTTGTATAATATGGAACAAAAAAAGTTCATTGTAACAACCGTTGATTTTCTACTCAAACATAATTATTTCACTTTTGACAATGTTTTTTATTTGCAAAGTAAAGGAGCTTCTATGGGAGCCAAGTTTTCTCCCTATTTAGCAAATCTTTACTTTCCAATTAATGACATCACCTAATTGGTGGCAGTGGACATTATCTTTTTATTCATGTGTATTTATATGTTGTGTCTGTTACTTTGAAAATGCTGTGAACAAGGCTTGTGCCGAAAAGCGTCAGCTGTCATTTTAATCTGGTCCTGTTTAAATAAAGATCACAGATGGGACTTCAAAAAGTGCTGGCTCTTTCGTTTCATTGCTCAAGTTCCTTTCACTGACCTTGTGCATTTGTTTACTCACACTGACCACTGAGCCTGGGGCATTGTTTATTTCTACTTACTTGGTAAGTACTGTATATATACATGTGAATGCTTCTGGATCTGTAGCCTTTCTACTTGGTGGGTCAGGAATCTATGCAGCTCCTGCACTGTAAGTATACACTTGAGCAGTATGTTTTTGCGTCATCTTTGCCTTTATACTTATACTTTATAACAAAGATATTGTGTACCTTTGTGCAGATACTCATAGTACTTCTTTTTATATATATGCATTTCAGACTTGTCGAATCAGTTTGGACATTGATCCACTGAGCCTGACATAATTTGTGGCCAATCCCGGGCCAGGTCACAAACTATAGTCTGGTTATATAGGGCGATTTGGCGCAGCTTCATATCTGCTTCAACACTTATTAAGGTATATTTGGGTTTATCTTGCTGTTTTCTTCTGTATTAGGCCCTAGTGATGACTTCTTTCTCCTTTCCTATAGTCACACACTGTTCACTTTTCGTACCCTTGTGCTCCACTAGCTTATCACTGTGGTTTTGCACACACTGTAGGTATTACTCTTCACCCCTTTGGGTCACTTTTCATATACTATGTATACACAAGTATTTCTTTACATACTCTATACTCTACTGCATCCCCTTCACCTTCTCACAATCCCTGCATTTTAATCGGGCTGACATATATTACTCTGACCCCTCAATCCACTACTTCATTTAACCATAAAACTTACTTACTCATTTATTTCTTTTAATCCATTCCCTTATATTTATTTATTACTGCTTAATAAAAATATAGTTGCCAAGTACCCAGAGGCTGCTAGCTGCATATATGGAATGCAGTTAGATTGGTGCCTGGTAGCCGGTCAATTACCACCTCTTTGGCCAACTATATATATTTTTTCAAATAATTCTTTATACTAAACATACTGTTTAGTATATTCTTTTTGGATTTCCACCACAGGTGTGGCTTTTCCCCCTGACCGATCACCTGGCCCAATGGGGGGTGACTTTTTAGTGTGACTTCTCGTAAGCCACATCGGTGGACTACTGCCCCTCTTTCCTGGCTGTGGTACCGGTGGAGGTGCCTGGGACCCTCTGGGGGTGAGAGAGTGAGCAGCTTTTAAAGGAACCTATATGTAGGAAGTCTCCTTTTGCCCTATTGGACATACACTGTTGGGTAACTATATCAGGTGTATACATTGTATATTACTGTTATCGTATACAATTGCCCTGTTACATGTGTACTTATATCACATATCTTTCAACAGACTGATCCTCTGAAGAAGACCCCTAGTATATGGGTTGAAATGCGTCAGTTTATTTCTCATATTGCTGACATTTTTTGTCTGATGCTATTATGGAAATATGTCTGTATAGTGACGTTTTTTTAAAACAAAAGGTTCAAATACTTCCTACTAAAGCTCATTTCTTAACTTTCATGATATGTGATTTTTTGTAAAATAAACTTTTTCAATTTTACACATACTTTGACTCAATATCCTTACTTTGCTGCCAGAAAACCCCACCTGGGGGATTTTTTTTCTCTTTTTCCTTGTTTATTTCTACTAACCACTGACACCAGGGGATTTTTTTCAGCACACACTGGCCCCCATAGACAATGAACCGTCCCTTAGCTTAGAAGGTCTGGGGACCCCTGATTTCTTTATAAGCAGGGTTTAGAATATGAATGATTGACACTTTAGTGTCTATTGGTGGATTGGTGAAACCATCAGCTATGGTTCTAGGTGCATTTCAAAGAAGAGATCAATAAAACACTTAGTTCAATTAAATATACACTATGTGCCTGAATGACTTGCAATGTTGGATCCTTCACACGCAACCTGGTTTCTGGTGTGTGGGTGAGTTATATTAAAACATGTATTCTAAATATACTATAATAAGTTAGAGTTAGAGGATAGAGGGTTAGAAATTATGAATTGCATATTGGTAACATCTATTGTTATGTTAGAAGATTGTCTTGTTTGCTACACTCCAATTCAAATCAGATATCATTTGTTTAGCTCTTTGTAATTTCAGACAAAGAAATTGTTCCATGATTGGCAACCCTGTGTTTTTTTTTTTTCAGAAAGTCCACCCAATTTACCCTATGCCAAAGCCATATAATCAAAATGTTCTCACAGTTAGCATGTGCTTCTAGCTAAAACTACAGCCTCTTTTCACGTGATTTGGTTTTCTTACAATGTCCTTGTCATACTCCTGTGTGATGCAAGAATCTATGATCCCATTGACTAGGAATTCTTCAGAGGTTGAATTGAGGTTAGCAGCAACACTGAGAATGTTTATAGCTGGGCAGTGTGACAGCGCAGTGCCCTGTCACCGTGTCACGTTGTTAAAAGGCAGTCTGGGCCAGATTTTTTAGTGAACTGGCACACTGATGGTGCAGGTGTTTTCTGGGTTCTTAGGGTAATCAGAACTAGAGAGCAGCCAGAGAAGTGTTCATGTCTGCATGGTGCTGTCTGGGACAGAACAGAGGCCGTGTCTGTGAAATGGTGCAGCAGGGAGCTGCAGGACAGAGACTGAGGGGTTGATTTACTAAAATTGGAGAGTGTATAATCTGGTGCAGCTGTGCATGGTAGCCAATCAGCTGCTAACATCAGCTTGTTCAATTATGCTTTGACAAAAAAACCTGGAAGCTGATCGGTTGCTGTGCAGAGCTTCACCAGATTTTGCACCCTCCAGTATTGGTAAATGAGTCCCAGAAAGCTGACAGAGGTACAGCATTTGTGCACGAGCACTGAGATGTTATGTTAGATGATCAGGAGGGTCAAGGCACAAGGCTTGAGCAACGGGGCTGCCAAAGAGAGCCATAAGACTGAATATTGTTAATTTTGTATTGATGGTGGAAACCCCCTGCAAGGTAAGCTGATTGCTGTTAACTTGTTTCCTTGTATTTCAACAAATGTAGGCCTTCAAGCACTGAAAAGGCATATCTGGCATAGACTGGACTCATTGGTGAATGCTACATTTGAGTTAAAAAATAATCCAAGTTGTCACAGCAGACAGACAAGCCACAAGATCTCTAGATCTCTGAAAGGTATTCATTAGGAAGACTGTGTCTATTAAGTTAGTTAAAAAAAAAAAAAAAAATAATGTTCCATTAGAGCTTACTGACTGCATTCAGAGTGAGGTAAACTGAAATCAAATTATAGAAATTGAGTGTTTTCACAGAAAACAAATGCACAACCAGTGAATTTAGGTAAAATGATATTTAAATGTATTCATTGATTTCTAAATTACCAAAATAAGCTGCAGGAAAGGGGTTGCAGTGATTAACCAATAGGAGTCCTTGTTGCTTTTAAATCATTAAATTTAATTGGCTGCTAAGGGCAGTTACTTACCTTTACTACTGATTTCTTTTAACAAGTAAATTAGTCTCTATATTCTTTTCAAATGAGCAAAGTAGCTCAAATACACCAGGTTTGCCTATTTCTTATGATAATATTATGATTATGATGATATATATATATATATATATATATTTTTTTTTTTTTTTTTTTTGCAAGTTTGTTTCAGCTAGAATAGGTTTGACTTTAAGCCTTCTAATAGATCTTGATCAACATTGCTCTGACAACTGTCAGTTTAATTATGACCCATCTAAATATACAAATGCAGCCATAGGTGGAATGGAAAGTTCAGGATGCTTTCTACCTCCACTTTGATATAATTCTCTGATTTATTTTGCATGAGTGGTATGGCTACTTTTCTGTCTATAAGCAGCTGCATGGCCAGGCGATTTATAGTAAACCCTCTGGCAGAAGAGTAGGGGCTCTCTGGACAGTTTCATCTCCATAGTCCTATGAAACATTAATAGTGATAGTCTAATCCTCACATCTCCCCCACTGATCACAAACTTTGATGAAGCAAAGCATCCACTACCATCTGGAGATGATGTAACAATTTGTCTCTTGGGTTCTAGAGGCAGCAATCATTATTTTAAAAGAATAAGCCTTCCTGAGTCTAGGTTCACTTATTTGCAGCATATTTGTTCAGGGTCTGGGGCTCAGGACAGAATTAATTGAAGTAAATGGAATTAAAATGAATCTGTATTTATGTAAGAATAAAAAGATAAAAAGATAGAGCTTGTCCTTCACAGAAAGGATGTTGAAAGTGAACATTGGTTCACTTACCTTTACCTCACATTTTATTTTAGATTTACAGTATGTAGCACTAACTCATGATGGGGCTGCTGGTTTAAAGCGGGCTGTTGCCGTCACCTTTGTTACCTCAATTTCACCGGAACCGGGTCTAGGGTCCCGTTGAGTTTAATCCCAGACAGTGTAGACACGAGACACTTGAGGATCTTTTCCAATGCTTTAATAAAGAGTAACTGAAGGAAGTAGCAGCAAAGAGGTAGAAGAAGAGTTGCAGGGAAGTTCAAATACCTTTTCTTGATGCAGTATTACGAATTGGAATCTTGTGGATGAATGTACTATCCTTTTAGAGTTAAATCTTTGCCCGCCCGGATAGGTTTCTCTCACTAACCTAGCAACCAGCACGCAGCACGAACAAAAGTCTCTGCCACAGACTTGAATGGAATAGAAACCAGTACGATCCTCTGCCACAGGATGTAATGGTTTATGATGAATAGCAAACACAGCACTAGAACCTTTAAGCTGACCCGGCAGTACTATGCGGTAGGTTAACTTTAGGATGCGTCCTCCAACTGAATCACCAGGCCCCTCTCCAGACCAGCACTCTGCATGATCCTTCCATGACGGGTCCTCCCCTGGGATCTTCTCAGTTGTCCAGCTTCTTCCCGCAGGACAGGCAGCACAGGACCATTCCCTCGCGGCTGTGGTAGGCCCAAGACAGACTTCTGGGCCCACCCACACACTGCAGCAGCATGGTCCTCCCGGTCGGAGGACCACACAGTAGTACTCCTAACACATACCTGTCGGCCAGGAGGGCCAGCAGGTGGAACGGAAAAACCCCTAAAACATGGCGTCTGTCCCATAAATACTCTCTCCCAGAATGCAACTCGGAGGACCACCTCCACCGAGTTATCTCCGGGACAGAAGAGCACCCATACGCTTCAGCGCGTTGCCTTTCCAACACTGACCCATGGCAACAATGACACCCACAGGCACAGTGTGAAACTACATGCAACACAGGCAAACTGGAACAGAGGCTAATCTGACTATGTATAAAACAGATAACCCACTAAATTTACCTATAAGCGGTAGATGAAAATCTACCAGCGCTACAAGTAGTTAATCAGAGATTTAGTAAATTGATAGCCTGTAGCTTTCTTCGATAGGATTAGACAGTCAATGGCTTGTTCAAAAGCACAGTTTTCAAATATATTCACTTTAAATATATTTTGCTCCTAAAAAATGCAACATTTTACCTATGAACATTAACATAAGCAAGTTTATAAAAGTAATTTATTTTATGTTTAATAAGCCCTCCATATTGTTGATCCTAAAAACAACCCCCAATTCTATTTTACCCTGTCAATTTAGCAATACTTCATGACATCATTTAAATAGGCTCTGGCCTGCTAGTAAGCCCTTCTAAGTTTTATCGGTGCATCTCAAATAAAAAGTGGGATAGTATTTCTATGCACGGTGCATAGAAATAGCTGTTGGGTATGTCAAGACAGGAAAAAATGTGTGATGAAACATTTATTGCTGCATAGAATAAGTGTCAAGAGTGAAAAGCTTTTTTACGCAAACAACATTAAATCAAGAGCAATCAAAAGGTTACGACCAGCGTGAAAGAAAAAAATAATATTTTTTCCTCTGTTCCTAGGTAACTAAAAGGAGTCTAATCAAATGCATGTCAGGTGTTTGGTGCGCTGTCCAGAACATTTCTGTATTTGTGCTGGTGCATCCGTACATCTAGTTCAAAAACACTTAAAGAGTGAAGAAGTAAAAATTAAATCAGGCACTTTAGTATGTTTTTTTTCATTTAAGTATGACCTTTTTTAATCCTAGACATACAGTAGTACATTGATGGTTTAAAAAGTGATTAAAAGTTTTTATGTGTTTGGAAACATAAATAAATTAACCTTGTATAAAATGAATAGATATCAGTCAACGTCTTCATACAGCTACAGTAATACCCAATGGTTTTTATTTTATGCTTTACCTTTAAATAATCCATTTACCAGTCCAGCTGCAAAGTTATAGCCTTTTCTGACTGGGTATAGTATATGTGCAACTAAAAAATATAGCCTAAACTTCACGCAGGAAAGAAAAATGAAATAAATTCATGTATATCAGACTGCTGCATCAACCTAAATCCTGAATATTGAATTCAAAAACACTGATACAAAAAAGATGTGATGTCTAGTGGAAAACTCCAATGATTCTGAAACAATTCTAAAACAAATTGTGCAACTAATCCAATCCATATCAAAAAACATAATTAAAATAATGAATAAATAAACTTCTTCATAAGCAAATGTGCAATTTATGCAATTTTATAAAGTTCATCAATTAAATTTCATAAAAAAATCATTAATAAAATAAAATGAAGTCAATGGTGCTCTTATAAGTGATTGTATCACACAAAGTGCTCCAGTGCTCCAAAATTCTTCTCACATGACACAGCCTCTTACCAGACACAGTTGATCTCTAAATGATAAGAGATAAATAGCACTTTTACTTTCCAAGTCACTGAGCTGATGTTCTCGCCACTGGAAAACCTTGATTTTCAGTGGCCCTGTCTGTAAGATTCAGCAGCCATGTCTTCACACCAAGCACTCCGCCAAAATGCCATTCACTAGTGACCATACCATCTCCAGTGATGGTACAGAATGTTAAAAGCGGGCAAAAGTATTGGGGCCCGCTTTCTTGGGACTGGGGCCACCTGGCCCCCTTTTAGGTAGTAAGGGGTTAAGGTGATATGGGTAAGAGTAGGCGGTTCTGTCCATCTAATTAGCTCAGGTACAGGTGAGGGATGTCCAATGGATATCCAGGGAAGTTTCTGGTTCCCCAGGGAAGTTTATTTATGGGCTGCAGAGGGTCTAGGGCTTCCTCTGCAGCGATCTAGAAAGAAAGAAGAAGAGCTCCCTCCCTTCCCGTCGCGGCATCTTCCGGCATGTGGTTGGGTCACCCCGGACTCCGGGGGGGACATATTTGGTGTTGATACAGTGAAGCTGCCTGAGTTCCAAAAACTGGGCAGAGATTATGTGATTTATGGTATTATTATTAAAGTGTTTCAGTTATATTTGGTTATATAAATATGTTGTTAAACCAATAAAGTGCCGCGGCCATTTCTGCCAAATAAACTGGTTTGGGTGTTTGTTTTATATAGTTGTATCTGAGGAATAGGTGGGGGCAGGTGTGGCCTACAGTCCCATGTAAAAATGTAAAAGAGAAGAGGGCTCATAGCGCAATAATGTAAAAATACCAGTTTAATATAAAAACGTTACACTTATGCCCCGTACACACGGTCGGATTTTCCGACGGAAAATGTGTGATAGGACCTTGTTGTCGGAAATTCCGACCATTTGTGGGCTCCATCACACATTTTCCATCGGATTTTCCGACACACAAAGTTTGAGAGCAGGCTATAACATTTTCCTGACAACAAAATCCGTTGTCGGAATTTCCGATCGTGTGTACACAAATCCGACGCACAAAGTGCCACGCATGCTCAGAATAAATAAAGAGATGAAAGCTATTGGCTACTGCCCCGTTTATTTTTTTGTTTAATAAATTTTTATTAGAAAAAAATATAACAGATACAATTATAACTCAAAATAGAAAACATTTCCATTTTAACAATAGCATAGAGAAAAAGAGACAGTACTCACATACCGTACCAGTTAGGAAAATTCTATAATTGCCTCTAGGTAGATACATAGAGTCAGCGTACTAACCGACTAGGCAAAGAATATATACTATGTGAGTATCATATATCGAACGTAATTGAGTAAAAACATAATACATTGGTTTATTGAAAATAGACACTTAAGAGGTAATATTGGGGAAAGAGTGTAGAGCAAGAGAGAATATAAGAAGAAAGAAAAAATAAAAAAGGAATAAAAGAGGAAGAAATGAAGGGAGAAAGGTGAGAAGGGAAGAGAAGGGAGGTGGAAGGTTGCCGGCATGCAGGGCCATGTATTGAAAAGAGGGTTGCGTTAGCGAGGTGAAAGACAATGCTAGGTGGCTAAGTCTGATTGATTGGTTTAAGGGGTTTCGGTAATGAGATTTTTATATGAGGAAGTGGTCTGAAATTTTTTCCAAGAGTCCCATATGAGAGAATGTTTTTGAGAGGTCCCTCTGAGATCGTGGGTGATACTCTCCATGAGGTGTATGTTGTCAATCATTTGTAGCCAGTTGTTAATAGAAGGAATTACTGGTTGACCCCATAAGGTGGGAATCAAGGCCTTGGCAGTGTTCAGAAGATGAGGAATGATTGAACGTTTGTACGACCTTATGGGAGTTTTTGTAACATGAAAGAGGATAGCCCACGGGTCATTTGGTATGTGAACATCGGCAATCTGAAAAATCAGATCACGAATGACATCCCAGTATGGACGGATAAGTGGACAAAACCACCATATGTGTGCATGGGTAGCTCTGTTCCCACAGTTCCTCCAGCACAAAGGGGAGCTGGCGGGGAACATTTGGTGCATTCTAACTGGGGTGTAATTCCATCTAGTGAGCAATTTATAGTTGACCTCCAACACCTTTGAGGCCAGGGACGAGGTGTGGGCTAATTGTAAGATCCTATCCTTTTGAATATCAGTCAGGGGAAGATCAAATTCAGCTTCCCATTTAGTCAAGTAATGTGGGAATCCGGGATTTTGGAGAGCGAAAAGGGCTTTATAAAATAACGAAATGCTATGTAGGGGAGGGTCTTTTGGATAAAGTATAGCTTCTATAGCGTTTAAATCACTGACGCCCCTAAGCGGAGTAGCGAGAGAGCTTAGAAAGTGTTGTATCTGGTGGTATCTCCATTTATCTAGATACGTGACAGGTTTAGGGGCGAGGATCGTAGATAGTGGTTTAAGTACCTTGCCATTAAGAATATGATGGAGCAAAAGAGGCTCTTCCAGTCTCCATGTCTTAAAACCTGAATCTAGAAGATGCGGCAAAAAGTATGTATGATTGAGGAGAGGTAATAGGGGGGAGTCATAAGCCCAAGAGAGTTTTTTATGTAAGGCGTCCCATACATCTAAAGAGGATATGGTGAGAGTAGTACGAGCAAGGTTTCTGTGAGATTTGGGTATCCAGGGAGCCATTGAAAGATCCATGCCACTCAAGAAATACTCAATTTGTACCCATAGCTTCGAGTTAAGAGCATATTTCCATTCAGCTAGTCTGGCCAATACAGTCGCTTGATAATATGCTTTGAAATTGGGAAGTGCCAGGCCACCTGAGCATTTGGAACGAAACAATGACTCCCTGGATATTCTAGGATGTTTGTCCTTCCAGATAAAGCGGGAAACCATGGATTGTAAGATAGTAAAAAACCCCACTGGAGCACTTCAATGGCAGCATTTGAAACAGGAAGAGAATGCAAGGTAAAATATTCATTTTAATTATATTTACTTTCCCTAACCAGGTGTGAGACAAGTTGGGCCAGTTTCGTAAGTCATTTCTGATCCTATTTAGCATGAGAATGTAATTATATCGGAAAAGAGAGTGGAGATTGGGAGTAAGATAAATGCCTAAGTATTTTATACATTTTTGTTCCCATTTAAATGGAAAGAGGGGTTAAAGCGAGAGAGCCTCAGACTTAGGGATGTTAATGTTTAAAATTTCCAATTTAGAATGAAACAAGGAAAATTCAGACATCAAATTGGGGATCGAAGTACGTGGTTGTTGAATGAAAAATAGAACATCATCTGCATAAGCTGCATATTTGTGGAATTTGTTGCCTATTTGTATGCCTTTGATATTAGCATTGTTCCTAATTGTAGCCAAGAAGGGTTCTAAGGTAATAGCAAACAGGAGAGGGGAGAGGGGACATCCTTGCCTGGTTCCATTGTGTAGAGCAAAGGGGTCACTTAGCGTCCCATTGATTCTAATTCAAGCTGAGGGATCAGAGTATAGGGATGAGATACGGTGGAACATTTTAGGTCCCAGGCCAAAGTGGCGTAAGGTCAATTTAAGGTACTCCCAGTCTACCCTATCAAAAGCCTTCTCTGCATCTGTAGAAAGGAGTAGGGTGGGCTGGGAGTAGCGCTGAACATATTGAATTAAGGAGATTGCCCGAAGGGAATTATCTTTTGCTTCTCTAGAGGGTATAAAACCTGATTGGTCGGCCGAGATCCATTTGGGTATAAGGGAAAGTAAGTGGTTTGCCATGACTTTGGCGAATAATTTAGTGTCAACGTTAATTAATGATATTGGTCTATAGCTGTTACAATGGGTAGGGTCCTTATCTGGTTTGGGAATGACAGTGATATGAGATGAAAGTGATTCCGGACGTAGACCTGAAGAGTGAGAGATAGAGTTTGCATATGCAGAGAGGCGAGGAAGTAAGATGTCACTGAATGTTTTATAATAAAGAATAGTGAACCCGTCTGGTCCAGGGGCTTTACCGGAGGGGGAAGACTTTAATGCTGCTTGAAACTCCTCCACCGAGAAGTCTGCTTCTAATTCTTTAAGGACAGATACGGGCAATTTAGGAAGATTAGCCTCTGTCAAGTAGGAAAGCATACGATTTCGTCTCTCCTTATGAGGAAGAGAGGACAAGTCATTTTTGACGTTATACAGGTCCGAGTAGTAGTCTCTGAAGGCTTTAGCGATATCTGGAGTTGCATAAGCTAATGAACCTGACGGGAGTTTGATTTTGGGAATAAATGATTGCAATTGCTTAGTCTTTAATGATCTAGCTAACAAGCTGCTAGGTTTATTCCCCCATTCGTATACTTTCTGTGACAGGCGTTGAAACTTTCGTTTGGTGTCTAAATTAAGGAGGGATTTCAGTTCCTCTCGTTTAAGTGTGAGGGATTGGAGATGTGCAGTATGTAAAGAAAGTTTATGTTGTTTATCAAGAGCCGCTATCTGTTGTAAAACCTGGTCAATTTGTTGACCATGTTCCCTTTTCTTCCGAGCGCCAAGCTCAATGAGTCGGCCTCTAATAGTAGCCTTGTGAGCTTCCCACACAATAGAGGGGGAGGTATCAGAAGGTTTGTTTTCCTTGAAATACTGCGATAAATGAGAAGCCAACATGGAAACCTCCACTTCATCAGAGAGAACGGAGTCATTCAGCTTCCAATTGGTGGTGCGTCGGGGTAGGGAAGGCATGGTCAATGTCATCGACACAGGTGCATGGTCTGAGATAGACGCGGTGCCTATATGAGTAGAGTGTAAGAGAGGAAGGTGAAAGTGATCTAAGAAAATATTGTCTATTCTAGAGTATGATTGATGCGTTGAGGAGTAATGTGAGAAATCCTTCTCCTTGGGGTGAAGAGGGCGCCATACGTCCATTAATTGAAGATCAAGAAGCCGTTTTTTCACAAATTTCAGGCGTTTGAAAGAAATATTAGAGCGATTTTGTGACGTGTCAACAGAGGGGTCTAATGGCATGTTTATGTCCCCTGCTAGGATAGTAAGTCCTTTAGCAAAATGTGACAATTTAGTCAGTATTTGGGATAAAAAGGTTGGTTGATTATGGTTCGGGCAATATATGTTCACAAGAGTGCATTGAGTATTTCCAATAAAACCCCTAAGAAAAAGAAAGCGACCATGATCATCTGCAAGCATTTCAGATAACCTAAAGGACATGTTTCTGCAAAAACCAATAGCTACCCCCTTAGCTTTATTAGTGTCCGATAAGCTATAATACCACTGTGGAAAGTTATGGGACGTTAATTTAACGGGTGTCGCGTGAGTTAAGTGGGTTTCCTGAACAAAGGCAATGGAACATGTAGCTTGTTTCAGTTCCCGGTATACTTGGTGTCGTTTAGCAGCAACATTAAGACCCCTAACATTATAGGATATTATCTTTACCTTAGCCATTTAGAAATAAGATGTAAGCCTTCAAACAAGTTAGCCAGGCATGCCAGCAGGGAGAAGGAGGTGAAGAAGAAAAGGGAAGAGAGAATAAGTAAAGAGAGAGATGAGGAGAAAAGGAAAAGGATAAACATATATAGAAGATATACATGTAAATCAAAGAACCTGGGGGAAATGAATGAATGTCACGCAGAAATCTGCAGTGGTCCCGTTGGGGAAAGAGAGAGCAAAAGGCCATCCCAATCCCTGAGCAGGGGTGGAATGGGGCAACTTCAGGGCCGTTCGCACTCGCCTACCCCAGAAGGAGATGGGGGCGAGGTTACGCTGTAAGAGGGAGGTAGTGAGGGGTGTGCGCCCCGACAGCGCACGGCCTGTAATAAAAACAAATTAACAGATAACTTGCAGCTAGCAAGAAAACAATAAGTTCCAGTTAGAAATATGATAAACCGTACAAATAGTACAAATAGAACCAGAATCAGTATAAATAGTGTACATCCTACAGGGTATCAAAAATGTAAGCCAGCTTAGGGCTTGATCCAAATAATCCAAAGGAAAAGAAAAAAAAAAAAAAAGAAGAAGAAGATCAAACACTGGTCAGAGTAGTGTCGAGTCCGCTTTAGTCAAAAGTAGGCAGGTAGGAGTAGGAAAAACATAGCAGCCAAAGTCGGACTCTATAAAAAACATACAAGAAAAAAAACATTTTTTTCAGAGACCCTGTAGGAGAGACACCGTCCACATTATTGATAAAGGTATGGGTGAAAAAATAAATGGTTCAGCCATGTTTTTGTGCAGAACCAGGGAGAGAAGTGCACTTCTTCTTTGAGGGGTTTTTTTTCCAAAGAGCGTCAATAGGGCAGGAGAATTTAGGGATTGGATCCTGCCAGCCTGGGAGTTCCATGGGCGAGAGATGTAACTCCTGCAGAAAAGATGAAAGTTCCTCAGGAAATCTCAGCGTATGGGAGCGACCATTTTTTGTGGAAATCAGGCAGGCAGGAAAGCCCCATCTGTAGGTGATCCCGTCGGAGCGTAGTCGGTCAAGAAGCGGTTTGAGGGCTCTATGACAATCTAGAGTGTCCTTGGAAAGATCTGGATAGATGGTAATAGTTGCACCGTCAAAGTCAATGCTAGGAAGTCCCTGCATCTTCACCATGATGGCATTTTTATCTTCAAAGTAATGCAGGCGACATATAACATCCCTGGGCAAATCTGAGTTAGCATTACGGGGTCGTAGGGCACGATGCACACGGTCAAAGCGTAATGGTGCAGTGGCAGGGTTACCCAGAATAGTATTGAAAATGCCCCTTATAGAAGGTTCAAGATCAGAGTCTCCAGTGGCTTCCGGCAGACCTCTAACATGTATATTATTTCTACGGTTACGGTTCTCGAGGTCTTCAAGCTTATATAAAGATGCACGGTGGGCGAACGCCAGCTGGGTAACAGCGTCTTGCAATTCTTTGATAGCTACTGCTTGCGTGTCTTGTCGCTGCTCTGTTTCCTCCACTCTGACCAAAATATGTGACATATCAGATCTAACTGCAGTTATTTCTTTTTTAATGGATTTTTAATGGATTTCTCCAAATCGTAAAACATGCCTGCAAGTTCTTTTTTTCATAAGTACAGACATTTCAGAGCCCGCGGGGGATCCAGGATCCAGGATCATCCATGAGATCCGAGCAGTAGGAGGATGCCGGAGAGCTCTCTCTCACCGATGCAGCGCGGGATGATGGAGAAGCGCTTGTTCTCGAGGTTCTAGGTTGGTTACCACGTGCGTTGGCTAAGTATTGCTGAATAGAGCCAGTAGAGGCTGGATTGAGTAATGATCTCTTATTTGGATGCTTAACTGGGGCAGACCGGCGTTTAGATGTTTTTGCGGGCATAGTTGGAGCTATATGGCCGATAGCTGTAAAGAGCACCCCCCTCCAAAGTTACACATTCATCAAGGTAATATCAGCATAAGCATACAGAGGGATTCCCATTAGGGGCGCAAAGGTGGCTTCTGGTCTCCAGATGCAGGCCAGAGCCATAAATCTTCCCAACGGCAGCGGTCAGTCAGGAGCTGCAGTATTATTTGGGGCTCAAAAAAGACAGTTGAAATCTATAGTCAAAGTCCCAGCATATAATATGTAGCACAGCTCTTTGAGGGGGGGATCTTGCTGCAGGGAACAATAAGGGAATTTCAGTGAGGTTCGGTGAGGCAAAAAGTCTAGAAGGGTGTATATGGAGCACCAAGATGGCCACCGGCTTCCAGAGGTAGGCCGGAGCCGCGGACTTTCCTAGCGGCTTCACCCGGCCGGGTGGGCGCCGCTTCTAAAAGAAAAGTCTAGTGTCCGTGCGGTGCGTGGGTAAAGGGTGGATGTTGTTACTCACTGTGTCCCAGCTTCTGATTGGTGTCCGGATCCTGAATACCACAGGCCGGAGGCTCCGATCGAGTCACAGGCCGCAAAATGGCGACCGGCCTCAGGGAAGAAAAGTTGTGGATTCGCAAGCAGAGCACCGCCGTTGGTTCCTGGTAATCTCCGGTGGGACGGGATGCCACCGACCCAAGGCAGATGCCCGCTCAGCTCTCGGGTCACAGGGACGCCAGGCCGGAGGCTCCGTGCAGGCAGTAGGCCCCAAGATGGCGATCGGGACCCCGGCGTAGTGCGATCCATAGGCCCGGATCAAGATGTGCAGCTGGAGCTAGGAAAGACCCCTCCCGAACTATAGCAGGGGGGTCTAGAAGGCTGTATAGGGGTGATGGAGCCTCAAAAGGTAATTTGGTGTCCAGATGGCAGCAGATTCCACCTGCTTTTGAGGAGCTTAGCTAACTCGCGTCCTCCTCGGTGCTCATCCAGACACGCCCCCACTGCCCCGTTTATAGTCCCGACGTACGTGTTTTACGTGACCGCGTTCAGAATGATCGGATTTTCCGACAACTTTGTGTGACCGCGTGTATGCAAGACAAGTTTGAGCCAACATCCATCAGAAAAAAATCCTAGGATTTTGTTGTCGGAATGTCTGATCAATGTCCGACCGTGTGTACGGGGCATAACAATCTTCAGGATACTAGGCAGCAGTAAAAACAGAGCAGTAGCCAGGCCTGGCACACTCTGGTCAGCTCAGACACGATGATATAACTCTAACTCCACCCAGCATGTTTCCCCATAACACCCACCCTCTGGGATTGTAGGGTACCTTTCACTTCATTGTTTTATGAATGTATTTTTTATGAACATTCATTTATGAACTTTATTTAATTGCTTCATGTGCACATTCACATACAAAGAAATGTATTTATTTTTTATTATAATTATCGTTTTTGGTATGGATTGTATTAGTTGCACAATTTTGTTTTAGAAATGTTTCCGAATCATTTGTTTTCCACTAGTCAGCGCATCTTTTTCATATCACATATATGTGCAGAATGTCAATAAAACAAGTCATTTAGGAGCATGGGTATATACATGGTACACCTTTACCAGTTATAAGGTTTTAAATAATCAAATGATTGTTTTTCATGTAGCATCCTATGATCTTCCACACTCATTTGGGATCTGAAAAATACCTTGATTTCAAAAGGCTGATGAAGCACAAAATCCACAGAACTACAATATTTATTGAGAAAAAAAAAGAACAGTAAAATGGAAAGACTTTCTCCAGACACCTATACATCTAGGATGTCTAAGATGATTATTTAACAAGGTACTGTAAAATATAATAACAGTATGCATCCTCCACAGACAAATGCAACCAGATTTAAGGTTAAAGTTCGCTATTAGGAAAGGAAAAATGTGAACTCTGCTTGCTGTGGGTTACTGCACTCAGCATCTAGTCAATACATTCTTGGTTACCCTATGGAAAAAACCTTTTATTAGTGGCTTACTGGTTATGTAAGCCCATTGTCGTGTCTAGATTTGTTGACACCACACAGCTCTGACCTTGAACCTTCTTATTATAATTCTTGATACTGGAAACAACTACAGGATCTACTGAAATTTAACACCCTTGGGAATGCGATTTTGAAAGTGACTGGAAACAACAGATTATAAAAAATACAAAATGTATTTTATTATTATACAAAACATTCATGGATTAAAAATAAGTTAATTCATGTGGAATATACAAATCCAAGTAGATTATTATTATGATACAAAACGGCTCTTAGTAAGACCCGACAATTGTTCCTGCCATTGATGCCCTTCTTCAGGAATTTTACACGTATAGAGCCAGATGTCTGGTGAAAAGACATATTACATTAATATATAAACACACACATATGTCATACTGTGCTAATGCAATGTACAGGGGCAGTTGAAGTTGCAATAAAGTAATCTTACATCAATAATGATTCTACATGGTATCCCACATCCCAGATACAGCAAATAACATTCAGTGCATCCCAGCGAGGGTCCCCGCACAGTCTCCGCAAAGGGAGCAGCTCGCAAGCTAGAGATCTAAAATTAATAGCAAAATAAATTAAATATATTCAAGAGGAGTCACCTAGGACCTTGCAAGATTAGAAATAATGACAAATAGGGCACCTACCTAGATGGAAGATCAAAGGGGAATAGTGGTGACCTGAAAGAGGCCCTCTATACAGCAACATGCATCCCAGTGTGGAAAAAGGATCAAAATAGTCCTATAATACGAGGGATATACCTATGGATGCAAATGTATATCTATCGTAAATGCCCCAAGGAACCACACAAGTAACCAAGTAGAAGTGCATAAGTAGCACATAGCCTATTTACCTGACTTTGTGAAGCAAGGAACAAGTAGGTATCTCTCCGCAATAAGAGCCGTCACTGCTAGCATGTCATTACTGCTGAATGGTTTAAATAAGAAGCTAGGTCGCCCGAGCATGCGCAGTGTGCTAGAACAGTGTAATGACGTCATTGCGACGGTGGATAAGAACCGTCGAATGTAGATGACGCGCCCGTAACTGTAGTGGCATTCTGTCGCCAAGACAACAGCCTGGCATCATAATGTTCCTTGCTTCACAAACAAATCAGGTAAATAGGCTATGTGCTACTCACGCTTCCCTGAGGACGTTCATAACGAAACGTACGTCGGAGGTACGTGGTCACGTGATTCTTACCTACATCCGGCTCTCTGGTTGCTTCTCACGCCCGGTAGAATGCACGCCGTTCTTCGATGTGGTGCGATGGGTCTTTGGTACCAATCTTACTCTGACAAACGAGCAGCCCCAGTGCCGGGTAGGCACCCCCAAATGTAAGCAGCCATTTGGCGTTTTTAATGTTTCCTTAGCTTTTTAATAAACGGTTTTACACTATGGAGACTTTGTTTGTTTCACATATATCCCATGCTTGAACGATTGGGACCGGAGGGGTTCTTAGCCTAATCATCATCCAGCCATCCAGCCATCCATGTGAGCAGGCACAATGCTGCAAAAGCGCTAATGACTCTCTTTTTGATTAAAGGTGTCATTGGTATCTGGTAAGCAGATATCCATTTCTACAAGGTGCATTTTTCTCTTCTTCTTTGGTGAAGGAACTTTTTATCTATCGACAGGAAGAGACTACTCATTTTGAAAGATATCACTATAGTTTATAATAATTTTGTTCACTGCATATGGAGATAGTATATCACTGTCACTGAAACTATCATTGTTGGTTTTGTGTGGTAGTATTTATGGTTTAAATTTAATAGTTACCATTAATTGCTTATTCATATTTACCTCCTTGTATAAAGGTATAAACTAAGCACATTTATATAAAAAAAAGTTGTAATTTAATAGTTCAATTATTAGCACCCCCTATCTATTTATTTATGTGCTACTTATGCACTTCTACTTGGTTATTTGAGTGGTTCCTTGGGACATTAACGATAGATATACATTTGCATCCATAGGTATATCCCTCGGATAATAGGACTATTTTGATCCTTCTACTTGGTTACTTCATCGCGACGGTGGATAAGAACCGTCGCATGTAGATGACGCGCCCGTAACTGTAATGGCATTCTGTAAAACAGAATAGCAACACAAAATTGCATGATAACGTGGCGGAATATTTTCCAAATAATAACTAACAACCAGCAACGAGTAAATGTCCCAATTTAGGAGAAGGCAAGGGCCTCCTGCACAGGAAGCGCAGAGCACCACCCCAGGGAAGGAGTTACGCTCTGAGCCAAGTGTGCACCAATGCAGATTCATGGCCAAAGCCACGAGTATACAGGGATGTCAGCACCAAATGAATGGCGTCCACATCCCTGGGTGCGCCGGTTGGGGCGCTCTGAAAGCTGAAAATGAAGAGAACCAAAAATTCACATGGGACACCACAGAACCCAACAGATGGATTAAGTGTAAACATGTATATATGAAAAATATAATAATAAGAAGCAAGAGGGAAGGGAAAAAGGGCGCTGACGTCCCTGTATACTCGTGGCTTTTGTGTTAATTCCGCATGATGTCTTCACGTTATGACGCCAGGCTGTTGTCTTGGTGACAGATTGCCACTACAGTTACGGGCACGTCATCTACATGCGACGGTTCTTATCCACTGTCGCGATTATGTCATTCCGCTGTTCTAGCACGCTGCGCATGCTTGGCGTCCTAGCTTCCTATTTAAACCGACCAGCAGCAATAACATGCTAGCGGTGACGGCTCTTATTGAGAAGAGATACCTACTTGTTCCTTGCTTCACAAACGAATCAGGTAAATAGGCTATGTGCTACTTATGCACTTCTACTTGGTTACTTGTGTGGTTCCTTGGGGCATTCACGATAGATATCCATTTGCATCCATAGGTATATCCCTCCTATTATAGGACTATTTTGATCCTTTTTCCACACTGGGATGCATGTTGCTGTATACCGGGCCTCTTTCAGGTCACCACTATGCCCCTTTGATCTTCCATCTAGGTAGGTGCCCTATTTGCCATTATTTCTAATCTTGCAAGGTCCTAGGTGACTCCTCTTGAATATGTTTAATTTATTTTGCTATTAATTTTAGATCCTATTGCCCCCATTCAACTGCCCCTGTACATTGCATTAGCACAGTATGACATATGTGTGTGTTTTATATATTAATGTAATATGTTTTTCACCAGACATCTGGCTCTATACGTTTTTAAATCCCATGAAGAAGGGCATCAATGCCAGAAACGATGGTCGGGTTTTACTAAGAGCCATTTTGTATCATAATAATAAACTTCTTGGATTTGTATATTCCATATGAATGAACTTATTTTTAATCCATGAATGTTTTGTATAATAATAAAATACATTTTGTATTTTTTATATTTTATATTTTTGTTTCCAGTCACTTTCAAAATCCCATTCCCAAGGGGGTTCTTTTCTTGTTTCTACATAACCGGGATGTGGTGACTGCCAACAGCTGTCTTCTGTGAATATTGGGTTTCTTTTTTTCTACTGAAATTTAACTGAAAAGTTGCTTTCTGAAAACATAAATTGCTGATGCTATTAGAATGCACCTTGTTCCATTTTTGAAATAAAAGGAAAACTTTTAATGCACCCTCAATACACCAGAAGTGGTGATTTAAATCAAGGGCTTTCCTAAAAGATCAGAGACACCAATTGCCACAGTGAGGAAACTCAGCAGCTCATAGAACACTGAACAGTGTACATAGCCAGATTGCACCTGCCAGGGGAGTGGCTTAAAGGGGTTGTAAAGGTATGCATTCTATGCATTAACATAATAAAACCTTCTGTGTGTAGCAGTGTCCCCCCAGACCTCTAATGCTTCCCTGAACCCCACTTAGATCCAGCGATGTTGCAGGAATGTCTCGTCTGCCCGGGATTCCCCTCCTCATTGGCTGAGTCAATCAAAGTCATTCAGCCAATGAGGAGAGAAAGGGGCGGGGCTCCATGTCTGAATGGACACAGGGAGCTGTTGCTCGGCTCATGCTCCCATAGCAAGCTGCTTGCTGTGGGGGCACTCGTCAGGAGGGAGGGGCCAGGAGCACTGAAGAGGGACCTGAGAAGAAGGGGATCTGGGCTGCTTTTTGCAAATCCACTGCACAGAGCAGGTAAGTATAACATGTTTGTTATTTTTAAACAAAAAAAATAGACTTTTCAATCACTTTAGGAGGAATAGGTTAAATAGAGTTTGAATATACCTGCTGTATGAACTGCGCACATACGTCAGCATCATTGTATTTACAATATATGCCTTATTACAGTGCCACAAGTAAAAGTCTCAAAGTTACAAATAAACCTTGGCACAAAGGATCATATTAAAAAAATTAAACCCTTCCATTACATTTGCTTTTCTGCACATGGAATATACACAGATAGCTAATACTTTGTCTGGTCTTAACTTAACGAAGAAGTTAATTAAAATATAGGGAAATTACTTTGAAAACCAGTATTTATTGATTCAAGAAACCCCCCTTTTAGGAGTAGATAATATGCATCATAGTGAATGCAGTGCAATTATCCCAACTATAGGATAAACAATAGAGTACAGCAGTCATGATTATGTAACATACAATGCAGCATATAAAGTGCAGCATGCGGGGTTAAGTAATGTACAACACAGCATATAAAGTGCAACTGTCAGGACTGCATCCCATACAACATAAAAGTGCAGTAATCAGTGCAGTATAAAATTCAATAATCAGGACTATCTAGTCTATAAAGCATAGCAGTCAGGACTATGTAACATACAACATATTGCAGGGATCAGGACTATGTAGTGTGCAAAATAGCATGACTATATAGCATGAAAAGTGCAGCGATCAGGACTGTAACACACAACATGGCAAGGTTTAGGACTATGTAATTGCACAGCACAGTTCGCACAGTGTAATGGTCAAGGGCAAGTGTATCTGTTGTGTTGGGGGTCAGTGCACTCCCTTACACTGGTGGTTAGTGTTCACCCCTTATACTGGTGGTCAGCACTCAGTTCAACCTCTTACATTGGTGATTAGTGCTCAGCATGCATATTTACATCAGTAGTCAGTTCTCAGGTGCTCATGCACAGTGTGGTTCTCTTCACAAGCAATCATCATCAGCAGCATTCTTATGCAGGTGGCTGGGTAGGGTGCAAGCAGACAGGTAGGCTGAAGCTGGCAGTGGCAAGTCCCCAACTTTAATGTGGAGACTAATTGTGCTTCCTGTTTGTTGGGCACATATTCCACTTGATGACAAACCTATGGGAGGTCTTGGAAACAGGAGCAGTGCCCTCCCCAAAAACCAAATCTTCTCCAGAGATTTGCTTACAGCCATTATGATAGGTGGGGGTAGCAATATAGATGGGCATTGTGCAAATTAAAAAGCAGTTATTGTTATTATTGTATAGAATATATACAGTTACATTAAATGGTGGGTGATGTGCAGCCTCGGGACCCAGGGCACCAACTATCAAATGTGGAGCAATGCTAGCAATAACGATGCTTTAAATACAGTGCAATTATAAATATACTTTCTAGGAGAACTTCACTGCATTCAATTCACATTTAGAAAACAGCCTGTGTTTTTCACTGCACCATTTTGAAAAAGCCCCTATATATAAACACAAAGTAAAGATTGTACCTCAAGGTAAATTCTACTGACTCTTCAGTAGAGATGCCACCTCTGGCTTCACTATTATATTTCTCCCAGCTTTGAAATTGATGTTAATATGATTATTTTAAAACTAGGTCTTTGAATAAGTAGTTGTATGATGCGCCTATCTCTCCTTAGTTTTAATTATCAGTTTGTCAAACATATACACATCAGCTTTGAAAAGAATATAACATTTCTACATTTCTAAGGAGTGCCCTTATTCTGTATATAACTGTACTTTATGTAAAAGTAAAATGGATAATCCACTCACCAGGGTCCTCCAAATTAAACTATAGAATAATTTGTTAAAGTCGTTATTCTTGGAAGAAAAATAACTTTGCCAGAGAATGCACAAATCTCTACATGAAGCAATGGAATGCCATTTTAAAATAAACCTGTCATATGCACATACAAAATGTGCAACTTTCTCAACAGACAGAACATACAGGTATAGTTATTATATATTGGGGTCAATTTACTAAAAAAGTAGAGACTGTTCAATTTGCAAAGTAAGCATTCACTGATATTAGTAAATAAGATTAAGCTCTGTTCATGTTGAATACCCATTTGTGCAATTTGGACAATTGAGGGGAACACAACTTCACTTTATTAATCCTAAGCTCAATTGACATTCACTTTGCAATGTGAGTATTCACTTTGATAAGTGTTACATCTTTGGTAAATAAACCCCCACATATTTCAGTCATAAAATTCCTTCCCTACAGAAATAAAAAAAAAAAGCCAGGTTTTCTGGCCCTGCCTGCACACTGTAATGTTGAAGCACTTTACATGCTGCATGAGATCAGAACTAGAACAAGGCTTATACACATTTCTACTAAAGTCAAGCTTGTGCGAAAGGCAAGACAAAGTGTAATAACTGTGTAAAATGCAAAAGCTTATATTAGATCTATTAGATTTTGCATTAGTGGTTAGTTCTGGCAGTTCACGTGGTTAAATAGGTTGGATTGTCTTATAGAAACAATTGTAATATTGTACAAACACTTTGGGGTTGGTAAAGGATTAGAAAATGTCCAGTTTGTGACATGCATAAGGTGGAGTTGTGTTCAGTTCAGTCATTCAGTTAAGTGACAGGATAATCTTTTTTTTTTTTTTAATGACAAAACTGTCAGTCATCCAAACAATCTGCAGTTTCTAATGACGTGAAACACTTTTGGCAGAGACTATGTGACATTTGTCTAGACTTCAGGTTACACAAAGTCTAGACAATAGTTTATTATTGTTGCAAAATGGCGTATTTATCCATAGGAACAATAAATGTTAATAATAGGACCACTTTCATGGTAGAGTTTTCATTTTCCATGAATTCTCCTTCAAGAACAAAACTTTGGAGTTTTGAAGTAAGTACTACAATAGAATTATGAAACAAAAGTGTTCATACAGATAGTAAGTAGCACATTTGACAACAGAAAGGAGCTTTCCTATGGCAAAGACTGTCCAAAAGTTCTCTGCACACTGTAGATCAATCAAGGAAATTCTCCCGAGATCTTGTTGTGTACAGCTCTGTTTTAACAAAAGGAACAATACTTTTGTTTGGCAATTGGAAAACTTAGATAGTAAACAATATTTGTTAAAAAGAAATGGCTAATTATATTTTGTTATGAATTTTTGTATGAATCACGTGTGATATGTTAAGATAAAAATAGAAATATACTCATATGCAACAGAATACATCAATCTGTAAATTCAATGAGAAAATAAATGTGGTTCTCTGGTACAAAATGTAAACAGATGTCCTCTAACACAGGCATATTTTTAAAAGAAAGAAACTGAAGTGCATTTTCAGTTAAATAGGTGATAAAAATAAAAGGTGTAGTGCTATCAAAATCATAATAACAGCCATACAATGAAGATTCCTCTGTTAATGCCAATGAATAAAGTGACAATGTGCTAATATAAAATGCAAATAAAATTAATAATTCTGGATCACAATAAAGTGGCAGTGTGCTGGTGTGAATGTGAACATTGTGCAATTTATACACTGAAAAATCACCAATGATATACGGTACAGAAAAAACAATGTGGAAATTACCAAACTAGGGTGAAATTATGTCTACAATAAAAAGTCTATAAGATGACAATGAAGGATCATAGCTGATTGTAAGGGTCACCGAAGTTGTGCATCCACCACCAAGGAAGGAGGGTAGGTACTCTTACCAGAATGTGGGGACTCTAATGCCAGCGGCAGAGAGTAAAAACCCACATAGAAGTAGGGAATCAATGGAAACATCATGGGGACAGCAGGCTCAGATGATCCGGCATGGAAGGTGTAACTCCAACAGACCATCACTGGAACTGTGGAAATGGGGTGCCAACGTCTCCTCTGCTGCCTCTTCCAGCAATGTCTCCTCAGACCCCGCCCACAGACCAATGGCCAGGGTCATCCCGAAAGAGGCTCTTGTCCCCATCAACATGGGGATAAGGTGCTTTGGAGGGACCCCAAAGCACCCTCCTCATGTTGAGGGCATGTGGGTGGTATGGTTCAGGAGGGGGGGAGCTCGCCCCCCCCATCCTGACCTCCAAGCTGCATGCTCGGATAAGGGTCTGGTATGAATTTTGGGGGGGCCCACACCAATTCTTTTAGAATTTTGCCGTGGAGTTCCCCTCAATATCCATACCAGACCCAAAGGGCCTGGTATAGACTTGGGGGGACCCTACTCCATTTTTTTCTTGACTTTTCATCTATATCGCCGGAAGCCGGCAATATATTGCAGGCACGAGCAAGTTTAAATGACATTTTTTCCTTTAGAAATCTCATTATTGCTGCGACACTATTCTACACATCACACAGATGTGCCACTTTACAGGCAGACTAAAGGGACCCCCAGGCAGGATATTTAAAGGAATATTTAATTTCTATTGTTTCACTTTAAGCATTATTAAAATCGCTGCTCCTGAAAAAAGATTGTCTTAAAAACTTTTTTTGCATTGATACATGTCCCTTGGGGCAGTACCTAGGTCCCCATACTTTTTTTATGGCAATAACTTGCATATAAGCCTTTAAAATTAGCACTTTTGATTTTTCATGTTTGTGTCTCATAGACTTTAATAGGGTTCTAATGTTCTCTAGAACTTTTTGCCTGTTTGCGGAGGGTGTTCGGCCCATCCCTACACACAAGTGATGATGGAGCACAGATAAAACGATTGTTAGTCACTGCACAAAATCTTTCCACTATGGTGACTGGATGATTCTTCCTGAGGACATTTTCTTTTTTCTCACAATTTATTGTGCTTTTATTGTGGAATGCTATTTTGGACCGAATATATAGATATATATATAGATATATGGTTTATTATGGATTTATATTGATTTATTTATCTGAGTTAGCACTGGACTTTTACTTTATTCTGATAATCATTTTTTAAGGTGAATTTTTTCACCTTTTTTTTCTCCTTTTTCACCAAGGATGAGTGTGGTTCCTACAGTTCCCAGCTTAAAGTAGAACTAATGGCAGCACTAATGGCAAAAAGTTTTTTTTTTTCATTTTGAGTAGAGTAAGGGAGGGTCATAACCACTGCCAGTTTTTTTTTTTTTTTGCAATTTGTGTCTCGGAGAGATTTTCCTTCACTTCCTGTCCAATAGCCAAAACAGGAAGTGAGAGGAAATCCCTGCAAATGAAGGGAATCCCTTGGGGACCCCCAGGTCACCAGAACTAGTGTCCCCATTGGAAGATTTCCCCTCTATTACTTTTCCGGGGACAACCAGAAATGTGGGATTTTCTTTTACTTTCATTTTCAATGATAATGATAAACAGATTCAATGATAATGGTAAACAGAACAAATAGAGAGGATGGATCTCCCTCACAGACACAGACAGCAATAAAAACCTGACAGGTGTTCTAATGCCTCTACACTGTATCCAAAACTAAAAACAAGTGTTGCCTTTACTTGAACTTTAAGACATGTATAGGTTTTTCCTGTCATTGTGGAGATTTCCCTTCTCTTCCTGTCCCAGACACACAAAATAAAGTGAGATAAAATCTTCTCTTAAAATTGCTGTCAATGGAACAGTAGTCCTTATTAAAAGATTTCCTATTACCCCATCCTGGTTAAAACTGTACATAGAAACACAGAAAAGTGATGGCAGAAAAAGACCAAGTGGTCCATCTAGTCTGCCTGTTTTTCTCCTTAATTTATATGTTTTTGTATTTTTGCTAACTTTTTTTGTATGGATCTAAGTTTTTTGCAATCATGTTTGAAACCACTTACTGTTGTCTGACTCACTACCTCTGCTGGAAGTCTATTTAAAGCATCATCTACCCTTTCAGTAAAATATTAATACTTTCTAAAATTGGCTTTGAAATTTCCTTCTGTTAGAGGAATTTTTACATTTTTAGATTTGTCTTGACTTTCTGTTCCAGTGGCACTAATACAGGACAAAAAGAGAGCAGAAATTTAAAGAAATACAGGATGCTTCTGGGAAAAAAATCATATTTTTTTTAAATAGGGGGCGTGGTTTGAGGGGTCTACGGGGTCTATGGTATGTGACCGTGTTTCAAGTTACACACAAAATATATGGATGTAACATAAAACATAATCAGAAAAGTATATTATAGTATCACTAAAGGCAAAACTTTGTTTCAGGTTTACATAAAGGGTAGAAGGATTAGAACATGTCAGGTTTTCATTGTTGTCTGTGCATTTGTAAGGGAGATTCACTCTCTCTATTTATCTTGTTTACCATTTTCACTGAAAGGGAAAGTAAAAGAAAAACCCAATTGGGGATATCTTCCAATTAGAACCCTAGCTCTGGTGACCCTGGAGACAACCAGGGATTCCTTCACTTTAGAGGGATTTTCTTTCACTTCCAGTTTGGCTATAGGACAGAAAGTTAAAGGCAATATCCCCCATGGGACAGAGATTGAAAAAAAAAAAAACATACAGGGGTCCTTACCCTATCCAGAATGAAGAAAAAAAGTTTTGCCTATAGTTACATTTTACCTTTAAAGCGGTTATTAAAGTTTATCTTCTTCCTTTATTGATGCTAGATACCCCCTCACAGTTGGGAACTTTTGGTTCTGCGTGTGTTAACAGCATTTTGTAAATGAAGGAGAGGCAGAAAAATGACAAGATCCCCTCCTTCAGTCACAGAATAGTTTGCATGCACCCCCCACCCCCTTCTAAACCATATCAAGCCACATGTCCTTAACATGGCTTCCAAAAGAGCTTGAACAGCACATCTTGAAACCCTAGTCTGCTTTGAAATCTTTGCCTGGGAGAGAACTTTCTGATGCATTATAACTACTGTACCTTGTGTCTTGTTGCTGTGCTCAATCTTACCATTTTCATGACCTGTGACATGAAACTGTCTTCCACAACCTCACCTTAGTAGCAGAGTTTGGTTTTACCTCTCCCAGTTTTAAGCCTCCTACACAGCTGTTTCTGTTTCAGTTGATGACTGTGTTTCAACATACATGTGAAATTGATGATCGTTAGCACCTATATGTATAATTGGATAATCATAATCTTGACTCAAAACCTACAGAATCCCAGATTTTGTACAAGTGTAAAATGTAATGCTGGTTTGAAGCCAAAGGGTAGTCACACCAAATTCTGGTTTAACTTTGACAATTTTTTTTTTGTTTGCTCACTTTGCATCTTGTAAATTGATCAAAATAAACAATTAAAATATATATTTTCGAAAGCATTCTTTGTTTACAGCATTTCTTCATACCTGCCTAAAACTTTTGCACAGTACTGCATGTACCAGCTTTACCCTTTATCACTTTCTAACTGTTAGCCAATGTATATGGTTTGTACCAGAAATTTTATCTAGACAATGATCATCTCATGTACTAAAGTAGGAGATACATCTGAGGTAGGACTACATGAATGATGCCAGAGTACTGATGCCACATCTTAGTGTCCACTGGAAATACACACATAGTGTAGCATAGCTTCAACTACCTCTTGCTACATGTGGGTGGGACTGTGTTTCCATTTTAGAGAAAAAGTCAAGATTTGCATATAAAATCAGCTGCCTACATCTCTGTATCTACAGATCAATTTAAATAGCAGTTTTCATAACTTTGGCTTATACATTTTATTTTATTTTATGCTTGGTTTGAATTGGTGAGGTATGTGACATGTTTACTATAACTTGAATTTCAGTAAGTGATACAATAACAGTATACATTTTCCTCCAAGAATGTATAAACATCTTTGAAAATAGTGTTGGAGAAATAGCTTTGGAAATAGATAAGGCATGTGTAGTAACCAGAGAAAAAGACGCATTCAGTTCTATCAAACTTGAAAACCTTAATAAAAAAGTAATTTAATATAAAGACTTTTTCTGAGGGGCTGAAAGATCATTATAGCAGACAGAGAAATTGAGGCAGCCATCTTGGGAGTTGTAAGCAAAGCAGTGGCAACATTAATTTCTACATTTATGGACATGGCTAGGGGGACTGTTTCACACTAGGTTCTCTTCTACACTATTTTCCCTTTATTTGCTTTCAAGAAAGTTTATTTCATGTTATTCAATTTTGAAGAGACATGCATTCATTTCCTTCATCTTCAAAGATTTATACAGCTAGTGAATGAATTATAAAAAAAAAAATTGCAAACATCATTAAACAAGGTACTATTAGAGAATTGTTAAGTACTCATGATAACGTTAAACACTCTGAGAACTCTGCTTGATAAAAACTTGTACCAGGCAATTTGTTCTAAAGTCTCATGTACATAGATCTTTCACAGGGGAAGGTAAAAAAAACTCAGATATAGAGATGAGCAATATATCAATAATTTAATCTGCTAGAGATTCGCCCAATCCATTAAAGCTGTTCTGTCATGTCCACATGTTCATCTGCCTGCAGCATTGTGGCCACTGGGTGCATCTGCCAATCTGTCAGGTTCTATAATGATACAACTCTTTTTTCAAATAAAAATCAGTTCCTTATCCTATGCCCCCCATACCTACATAATCTTTGTTTTTAAACACCCATAAAAATTACCTAAATCCAGTTTCACATGATCTCTAGAGAGAGTCTTTCAGCAGTGACTGGAGGTCAGAATCTTTCCTGCTGACTGATCTTCTGCCAACCCCTTGCATGACATCATTGCCTAATGTTGCAGGACCCAGTATGGACCTTGTAATGGGCCCCTTCAACAGGCAATGGGCTACTTAAAGCAATGTAGGCACTACAAATTGGACCCTTCCACACTATAGAGAAAGAATGAGAGCAAGGGGGGCTGTTTTAAGGCCACCTGGCGCATGGGAATGTGGCAGAATAGTAGTTCAAGGCCCCCCAAGTAGTTAATTGGGCAGTTAGTTAGGTAGGTGGGGCTTGTTTCCTGCCAGTTAAGGTTAATAGAAAGGTTTAAGGTAAAGCTTTTTTTTTTTTTTTTTTTTTAATCGAACAAAAAGTATTTTATTGAGCATAAATTGTACATTTATAAACATTTATATACATGGTTCAGAGCAAAGCAGATAAACACATGTAATTCTACCAAGTCTACTATCAGCATAATGTATTTAGCCATCTGGATATAAAAAAGAGAAAATGGGACCAACCCACCCGCAGTAGCGCACCTCAAATATTACCATTATAAAGCAAAAACAGTGGTAAACAACAAATCAATCATAGGAACAATCTGTCATACACCAGATCCAGTGGGGCTAGTCCAGGAATGTTCAACCATTGTGACCACAGTTTGTCGAATTTACCTCTTTTACCCCTATGCTGATATATGATCTTTTCCAGGCGAACAGTGTCACCCATTTGAGTGATCCACTCCTGTAGTGTGGGGGGTTCCGTGGATTTCCAGTGTCTCAATATTAGCCTTTGCGCCTGGAAGAGGGCCCTAGCTACCGCTTGTCTGGGAATTTCCTCCAAGGGTAATGAGTCTAGTATACCTAATAAATATATCTTGGGGTCAGTAGGTAACATGACCTGGAATACCTTATTAATAGTAGCCAGGACCTGTGTCCAATATCTGTGGAGCTTTGGACATCCCCATAAGAGATGTATCAAATCTCCCTGCTCTCTGTTGCATCTAGTGCATTTGGGGTCTGCCCTTACCCCCATAACGGCCAATCTGGCAGGTGTATAATGCACTCTTAGTAAAATGTATAGCTGGGACAACTGTTGAGCTACATTTAGGGAGCACTGGGGTACTGTCTGTAGAGCCTCCTCCCACTACTCTTCCTCGAAGGCACCCACATCTCGTTCCCACCGTGACACCACCCCATGAGGGGCATCACCATGGAAAAGGCAGAGAAGCATGGCATAGCTACAAGAAATAAAGCCTTTAAACGTTGTGACATCCGATAAGTAGTTAAATATGGGTGTGGGATCCAAAGACCATTGAGCCCCATCCCCATGTGCCCTAATCTCATGCTGAAGCTGCATATAATAAAAACGCATAGTGTTTGGAAGCCTGAAGGCCTCTCTGAGCTCAAAAAAAGACCTCAGTTTACCCTCCCGAAAAATGAGATAGATGTGAGATGCCAAACTGTAGCCACTTTGTGCCATAAGGTAGTTTTGCTAGTTCAGAAAAATGGTGATTATTCCATATAGGGCTGTATTTAGTAAAGCCTTGCACCCCTTGCATTGTTATCACTTTGTTCCAAACTTTTTGCATAAGTACGTAAGTAGGGTAGAGTTTGTTAGATTTGCTAAAGTGTAAGGCCTCGAGGCCATCTATTACCCTCGCCCCTGTCGTGATAGTGAGCAGTGTGTGAGAGGAATCCACTAAATTCAGGTGTGATGCCTGTTGGGGGCTCACTGCCCTCGCTATATGTTGTGTGAAGATATGAAATATACAAGACACATCTTTCTATGTATCCAGAGTTCCTTTTCAACACGAATTTGTATTTCTTTATCATTTTGAGTAAAATGTTTCTGAATTCTTTTGGTATTGCAACACATGTTGCTGTCTTGGTTGGCCTCCAGTTGACATTAAATGTTCTGCCAATGACATGACACAATTCTCGGAAAAGATGTGATATGGAAAGATGTTGATACGGAAAGTCCCTGTCTAAAAGTCAAATTAAATCCCTTGAAATAATTATTCTTCCCTTTTTGTCAAAATAATTTGTCAAACTAATAAATCAGCCAGGTCAAGCTGACCCAAGAAGCTGACCAAAAGTTATGTTGAAATACTTAGCAAAATGCGTACTTGTGATGTGTAACTTTGGGTTTGTGCCCACCATAGACTGCAATGTTATGATTTTCTATAAAAGGCTGTATCAACTTGTATTCTGTATCACATTCCCTTGAAAGATGTGATCCACTGTATGTACAGTGCATATTCTGAAGTAAATATACATGAGACGAATGCAGCTCTATTGGCGTTGATGTCCTTTATTTCAAGGCTCTACTTAACATTTAGTGACCCTGGTTCGTGTCTTCTTGTCTGCATCTCCACCACCGGCTCTCCACCCGCACCAGGACGGACAGCAGCAAAGAGGCCTCAGGTGAGAAAATGTTTATTTTCTCATATTAAATACTGTCTTTTCTGTGCGTTGTTAAGGTGCCAGGTGGGGAGTGCAGCGACAGAAGGTAAACAGATTTCCTATTTGATTTTGCCTGCATTCTGTCTCTGCATGATTACTGAGAATGTTAAAGGTACCTATTATAATTTAAGCATGCTAAAGATTTATCATTTTTAAGCACTTGCCTTTTCTCCTTATCCCCAGAAATGACAATTTATATATATATTTTGTGAAGGGATGTATAAGTGCAGGTACCACAATTTCTAAAGAATGAGTAGAAGTTGGTGGTGTTGAATTTTTTGTATGTATGATTTTTTGAACATTTGTGGTCCTAAGGCGGATAGGTTTGCCTTCAGCGGATAGCCACAAATGGGTGAATGACCTACTGTATGTTCTCTGGAATAGGGCGTCTAGATAGGGACTAGCCTATTGTTACTCAGAAAGGAAACGTCCTTCTGAGAGTAGAACGAGTGAGATATCTCAACTTATGTACTGGGCTGCTGGTACACAGCCATAACGATAAACGGTGGAGCTCTCGGTCCCGGAGTTCCAAATTATTGTCATTTCTGAAGAGAGTAATGAGAAATTGTGATAAATATGGGAAATTTGCTTGAAAAAAATATTTTACCTGTCATGAATACATTTGGGTTGACAAAAGATAGGGCAAAAAAGTTATTAAAAATAGCAAAAGCAACAGGGCTAAGTATTGCCAAATTACAACCAAGTGCTCCTATCATCAGAATGATGGTAAGTGGAGACCCAGATGCCCTGAAACATCATGTGAAATGGTGTAAACTAACAAAAAAGGAGTATAAAAGGGATCCATCTAAAGGGTGGCCGCCACATTACCGTAGAGAGGAACCATTCTATGATGTAGATGGTACAATGACGTTTATAAAAGATGGGGAGCTATGGCAGTACACTCCAGCAAGAGCAGATGCCTTGGCAAGATTTAATAAATTAAGTAAATCTGATACTAGTACTCCTCCAGCAGGGGGATCTAGGGATCCTGCCTCACATGTGCTAACTAGGCAACAGGTAAAACGGTTGGGCCTCAGCGTAACCCAGAAGATAGACAGAGGACAAAAGAATATTTTAGATCCAAATTAGAACCATTTGTACAAATGCCCTTGAGAGAGGTAGCTTTACCAGGAGAGGAAGATGACCACAGGAATTATACAGCAAGGATAGGAAAAGTTATGTCCCCTGGAAACCCAAAGAAATTAGGGCAATTGTTGCTGATCTACCCAGCTTAGAGAAATGTCCAAAGAAATGGTATAAAAAGTTGATGTGGATAGAGAAAACGCAACAAGCCACATATACTGATATGTGAATTCTGATTGATTGCGCTGTGCCTGAAAAGTATGTGGATGTATGGAATGTATTTGCAAAGAAATAAGGGAGCATATGATCAAGGGATAATGAAGGTGGAAGATCCACCACTAGACCCGGTTGTGTATGAAGAGACAATTAGCAGATTGAATGAAATCTTAAAAGATTGGGTAACAACCACTTTTGATAAGGGGCAAGATATGCGAGTAGGGATGAGCCGAACACCCCCCGGTTTGATTCGCACCAGAACCTGCGAACGGACCGAAAATTCGCACGAACATTAGAACCCCATTGACGTTTATGGGACTCGAACGTTCAAAATCAAAAGTGCTCATTTTAAAGGCTAATTTGCATGGTATTGTCCTAAAAAGGGTTTGGGGACCCGGGTCCTACCCCAGGGGACATGTATCAATGCAAAAAAAACTTTTAAAAATGGCAGTTTTTTTGGGAGCAGTGATTTTAATGATGCTTAAAGTAAAAAAAAAAAAAAGTGAAATATTCCTTTAAATATCGTACCTGGGGGGGTGTGGCTTGATGGTGGAGCGAGCGGCCGCATAGTCACAGCGCTCCGGCTCTCAACAACCATCCTGCAGGCATCCTGAGTCCTATCTCCTCACCGAGGGTCTCAATTTGTTCCCCACGGCGGTGGGCACAAAGCAGGCTGGCTACCATGGTGAAACATGGGCCGGCTTGGCCCCCATCCACGTCGGACCGTCTGGCGGGATTCTGGAGGCAAGATGGCCCCTGGGTCACAGGCCTCTCAGGCAGCCACGCTGCAGGTGCATCTATCTGATGACCAGAGCTCTGCTAGTGGGGTGAGTGCTTCTACTCCTGCTATCTTCCGTACACAGACTGTCTCCTAGTTATCACAAGACCCCCAGACAGCTCAGAACCCCCAGCAATCAACTGATGATGATGGTGAGCTGAATCCCCCTGCTGAACCAACCCTGGTCACCATTATGCTGGCTATACAAGATTGTAAGGCCTCCCTCACTACTCAAATAGTCTCCATAAGAATGGATTTCTCACTCCTTAAACAGGATGTCCAAAACCTCCGTGACAGGGCTGGGGATATGGAGGAACGTATTAGTTCTGTGGAGGACACTATGCACCCCCTAACTGTTAAAGTGAGAGATAATACTGGGGAACTAGCAGCTCTCCGCGCCAAAATTGATGATTTGGAGAATCGTTCTAGAAGGAACAATTTACGTTTTGTTGGATTCCCTGAACACGCGGAGGGCTCACACCCTGAAAAATTTTTATACTCCTGGCTGAGAGATATCTTTGGCACTGATGCACCTTCGTTTTCATATGTGATTGAGAGGGCACACCGTACAACCCCACGTCCTCCCCCAGAGGGAGCACCTCCACATTCAATCATCGCTCGCATCCTAAACTTCCAGGATAAAGTGGCCATTTTACGAATAGCAAGAGAGAAAGGTCCGCTTAAATACAACGGCAACAATATCTCTATTTATCCTGACTTCTCCTCTGAGGTGCAGCGCCAGCGCATATCATTCTCAGCAGTGAAGAATCGTCTACGTGAGGAGGGATTGAAATATGCCATGCTTTTTTCCTGCCAAGCTTTGCATCATATTCAATGGTAAAGCTCACTTTTACTCCAGCCCTAAAGAAGCCATGGCTTGGCTAAACGACCGCTATGGGCCTGCAGACAGGCGCAGAGTTCACTGACAGCTTCACCTGTTTAATGTTCCCCTCTGCTGAACTCCTTATGGATGAAACCATGCAGTCCCCCATCCACTAAATGCCAACCTTATCATATGGGGCTACCCACCTATACCAGAGGTCTTACAAAAAAGAAAAATCTGTAATCCTGCAACAACCTTTAACATTCCTGCTTGGCCTGTCATTTCTTTTTCTTCTTCTCGCTATTAAGAAGGACTGATTCTTATTTTTCTTTTTTTTTGTCTTCCTACAAAACGTACCGAAAAGACATCCTGGATCAGGACATAACTTTATTTTTTTCTACTGTCAGTTGAGAGCCACACCGATCTCCACGTTACCTCCCCACCAGACAGTGGGGTGACCACGGAATAGTTGGACCCTCAATAACATTTCCCCCCCCTTTTTTTTTACGGGGTAGGAGGGGTCTATTTGGGTTTTGGGATCCAAGGCTCGCTAAGTTGGGGATGGCCGAGCTGGGTGGGGGTTATGGGTTTTTCAAGCACGGTTTGCTCTTTTTTGTGCTCTTTTTTACTTTTTTTTACTTTTTTTTCTCTTTTTTCCTTTTTGCAATTTATATAGATGCTGCTCGGAACGGTTTATTGGCTTGCTTGGGTCTGTATACTGACAGTACAGACTCGACTAAACATAGATATTTGAAATGTGATATAGATATAATTGAATGCATATGGCCTGGCGCGGCCTGTGAGGTACTAGATAAGTATGTGCTTATTTGTCCTTATGATCATGATATATTGTTTGTCTTACAGTGACAGGGTCCTTAAAAATAGTGTCATGGAACACTAGAGGTTTGAATGCCCCTCAAAAACGATCTCTCGTTTTTTCAGTCCTAAAGAAGTGCCGTCCTCATGTGGTGTGTCTACAGGAGACCCACCGAACTGACACTAAGGTGAGGGCCCTTAAGCGTCCATGGCTGGCTCAGGGTTATCACGCTACACACACAAATTACTCTAGGGGGGTTTCTATCTTAGTGGCTAAATCCCTCCCAGCAGAAACTTTACAAGTTAAGACAGATCCAAATGGGAGATATGTCATACTTACTCTGCAAATCTCCTCAATAACGTTTACTATTGTCAACCTCTATATTCCTCCACCCTTTTCGGCTGAGGTATTATTGAAATTGTCACTGTACTTGTTGGATAGACCCCCTGGACCTCTCCTCTACATCGGTGATTTTAATGCTATACAGGACCCAGCCATGGACCGCTTGGGGGGTGGGGGTAGACCCTTTCCCTCCCTTTTGAACTGGATGCAGGTTTATGACCTTACTGAATTATGGCGCTGGAAACATCCAGATGATAGTCAGTTTTCTTGTCATTCAGACTCATTCCACACTATGTCTTGAATTGATATTGCCTTCGCCCCAGCAGACACTCTTCCCTTTGTCGCTGCAGCTTCATACCTGCCTATAGGGGTTTCAGACCATGCACCCCTTTCTGTGGACCTCACCATCCTTCCGGGATCTGGCCCCTCCATTTGGAGGTTAAATTCTTATTGGCTGGAGGATGAGGTGGTACAGGGAACATGTAGGCAAGGTATCAAGGAATACTGGAGGGACAATGTGGGGACAGTGGACCCTTCTATAGAGTGGGAGGCCTTCAAGACCTCATTGAGGGGCACCTTTATGCACCTACATTACTAACAACTTAGACCCCATACTGAGTCGACTACAGGAACAAATTAAACAGTGGATGGACCTGCCCCTAGATCTTATGGGAAGAGCAAGTCTACTAAAAATGATCTACCTACCGAAACTTCTATACGTGCTGGCTAACTCCCCTTGCAAAATCCCCAAATCTATTTTTAAAAGGATAGATACGATTTGTACAACGTTCCTGTGGAGTGGGGGGACCCCCAGGGTGGCACTGGAGACGTTAAGACTGCCATCACATATGGCGGGGTTGGCGTTTCCAATTTTTTTTCTTTATTACTTAGCATCACAGCTAGTGCATGTGCATGATTGGCTATGTCCAGTCCCGGCAAATGCATGTACTACCACTGAGGGAGCCATTGCGTCTTCTATGGAAACTCTACATAACATTGTTTATAGAGGTAAGGTCCCAAATCGACCAGACACCTCTATGCTAGCCACTTCTCTCTTACTTTTTCGATATATCGTTACAAAAATCTCTAAACATTCCTGGTCCACATCCCCAAATAATCCCCTGTGGTTCAACCCTACTTTGCAGGAACTATACTCATTGCCCGACACTAAGCGATGGTACTCCAAGGAAATAAAATACTTATGTCATTTGTATGATGCCCAAGGGTTTAAAACTTTTCAACAACTGAGATTAGACTTTGACCTACTACGCTCTTATTTGTTCCACTATTATCAACTTAGGCATGCTATACGAGCTCAGTTTGGCTCCTTAAAGAACCCCATTAATTTACCCCCACTAGAGAGACTACTAAGACAACCAGACCCTAATAAGCTTATTTCTACCTATTATGCGGCCCTAACGACAGACGTTAACCCCCGATTTAGTAAAGCGCAGGAAAAATGGACATCCATGGACATTTCATTTACTGAGGAGGACTGGACTGAATTCAGAGACACATATAAAGCCACGGTCATCTCATCCAGAGATAGAGTTATACAGATTACATTTTTTCACCACTCTCACCTTACTCCGGCCAGATTACACAAAATGGGGCTGAAGTCCTCCGCTGAGTGCTTTCGTGGTTGTGGAGGGAGTGCTGATTTCATGCACTGCTTCTGGACCTGCCCAGCGGTTCAGGACTTTTGGGTGGAAGTAGGCTCCTTCATTTCCTCTGCGCTAGGCCTCCCCAATATCATCCACCCAAAAAATGCTCTGTTGGGGATCTTTGGAGATTTACAACTATTAACACAGGCAAAGAGATTACTACGAATCCTCTACTTTTATGTTAGAAAGACCATTCTGCTGTCATGGAAGGGTGTATCAACACCCTTGAAATCCCTATGGCTAAAATTAATCAATGATGTTATACCACTGTATAGACTTACCTTTGAACTAAGGAAACGGACAAAAACATTCCATAACATTTGGGGTAGGTGGCTTGCTAGCCCTCTGATCCTCACCTTGTAGGATATATATAGTTGGGACATTTACAGGTCGCGCCAGGATAGCATATAATTTATGCAGATTATTAATACTGTTATATACGGACGAATTGCTTGTATAAGTAGTTGTGTGCAAATATTAGCAGATGCACCAATGTCTGTCTTTGTTTATATGAGCTACATATTGTTGCTGTTTACCAATGACTGACCGACCATATTAAGTGGTTGTTTGTTGTGCTTGTTTTGTACAACTGGTTTGTAAAAATTAATAAAAATATCTTTAAAAAAAAAAAATATATACCTGGGGGGTGTCTATAGTATGCCTGTAAAGTGGCGCATGTTTCCCGTGTTTAGAACAGTCCCTGCACAAAATGTCATTTTTAAAGGAAAAAATCCCATTTAAAACTGCTTGCGGTTTTAATGTAATGTCGGGTCCTGGCAATATGGATGAAAATCAGTGAGACAAACGGCATGGGTACCCCCCAGTCCATTACCAGGCCCTTTGGGTCTTGTATGGATATTAAGGGGAACCCCGCACCCAAATTAAAATAAGGAAAGGTGTGGGGCCACCAGGCCCTATATACTCTGAACAGCAGTATACAGGCGGTGCAAACAAGACAGGGACTGTAGGTTTGTTAAGTAGAATCTGTTTGTAATTTTGAACGGGTACATTTTTAACGTGTTTAGCTCCAGCCAAAAAAACTTTTTTAAGCTTTTTGGAAAACATAGGGAAGGGTTATCACCCCTGTGACATTTGTTTTGCTGTCTTTCCTCCTCTTCAGAAGATTTCACCTCACTTTTTGTCCCAATGACAAATGTTTTTTGAAAATTTGTTTTTTTTTTGTGGAACAAGGATTGGAAAGCATCAGTGGAAAGGAGAAATGTTTTTCCCATATTAACTCTTACAGGAGAGAATTTCCCTTCCTAGGGGTAGATTTCATCTCACTTCCTGTTGTCTCCTTCCGTTTGCAAGTAGGAGTCGTTTGTAAGTTAGATGTTTGAAAGTAGGGGCCTGCTCTATATACTCAGCAGAAATTTGGGCCTTAGGTGTTGTTGTGGCCACAACACTGTAAGCCCTCACACGGCCCTGCTGTGAAATATTAGATCAAGAATTGTAATTACATGCCCCTGTTGAACAGGGGCAGAAAAATTGGGCCTTTGGTGGTGGTGGTGGTGCTGGTGCCACAACACTGTAAGTCCTCACTCGCTCTTGGTGGGTGCAGAAATGGGCCCTGCTGTGAAATATTAGATCAAGAATTGTAATTACATGCCCCTGTTGAACAAGGGCAGAAAAATTGGGCCTTTGGTGGTGGTGGTGGTGCTGCTGATGCCACAACACTGTAAGTCCTCACTCGCTCTTGGTGGGTGCAGAAATGGGCCCTGCTGCAAAGTATTGCATCAAAAATTGTAATTACACGCCCCTGTTAAACAGGGGCTGAAAAATTGGGCCTTAGGCACTGGTGCTGGTGCCACAACACTGCAACCCCTCACAGATACTCTAGTTGGAATGATGAAATGACCCTGCTGCAAAGTATTGCATCCAAAATTGTAATTACACGCCCCTGTTAAACAAGGGCAGAAAAATTGGGCCTTAGGCACTGGTGCTGGTGCCACAACACTGCAACCCCTCACAGATACTCTAGTTGTAACGCAGAAACGAGCTCTGCTGCAAAGTATTGCATCAAAAATTGTAATTACACGCCCCTGTTAAACAGGGGCTGAAAAATTGTGCCTTAGGCACTGGTGGTGGCGCCCAGAACCAAAAATGTTCTTACAAGCTATCAGCGTAATGATTGAGGAGGAAGAGGATAATTACTCAGAGATAGTCACTCAGCATCAGCATAGGCAGTCTTTAAAGGGATCTGAGATTTAAAAAAAAATTATTTGGTTACATCAGCATCAGGTGCTTGGTAGCTGGTGGTGATCCAAGACTGATTCATTTTTATGAAGGTCAGTCGATCAACCGAGTCGGTGGACAGACGCACCCTGTGATCGGTTACAAAGCCTCCAGCAGCACTGAATGTGCGTTCCGAAAGAACGCTGGATGCAGGACAGGCCAGTAGCTCAATTGCATGCTGTGCAAGCTCTGGCCAGTGATCCATCCTCAAGACCCAGTAACCCAGAGGATTTTTGGTGGGAAAGGTGTCCAAGTCAGATCTTGCCCCTAGGTACAGTACCTGACCGCGAGATTGTGTTTCCAGCGCGATACCATCGCGCTGGTTCTCGGCGACAGGGTACTGTGCATGTCACGCTGGCTCACTCATCGGGAAAGGAAAACTTTGTTTTCCTTCCGCGATGAGTGACAGGCAGTGCTGACAGCTGTCTGGTATGAATCCTGAGGCGGGAACACCGCGCCAAATTTTAAATGAAAAAAACGGCGTGGGTTCCCCCCTCAGGGGCATACCAGGCCCTTAGGTCTGGCATGAATTGTAAGGGGAACCCCCTACGCCGAAAAATCGGCGTGGGGGTCCCCCCCAAATCCATACCAGACCCTTATCCAAGCATGCAGCCCGGCCGGTCAGGAATGGGGGTGGGGACGAGCGAGCGCCCCCCCTCCTGAGCCGTACCAGGCCGCATGCCCTCAACATGGGGGGGTGGGTGCCTTGGGGGAGGGGGGCGCCCTGCGGGGCCCCCCCACCCCAAAGCACCTTGTCCCCATGTTGATGAGGACAAGGGCCTCTTCCCGACAACCCTGGCCGTTGGTTGTCAGGGTCTGCGGGCAGGGGGCTTATCGGAATCCGGGAGCCCCCTTTAATGAGGGGGCCCCCAGATCCCGGCCCCCCACCCTGTGTGAATGAGTTTGGGGTACATGGTACCCCTACCCATTCACTTAGGGAAAAGTGTCAATATAAAAAAAACACAGTACACAGGTTTTAAGAATAATTTATTAGTCAGCTCTGGGGTCTTCTTCCGACTTCGGGGGGTCTCCTTCCAACTTCTCCCGGTGTTCGGCCTCTTCTCCCGGTGTTCGGCCTCTTCTCCCGGGCCCCGCCGCTATCTTCTTCCAGCTCTATTGCCAGCGAGGGGCCCGGTCTGCTGCCGCTGTCTTGTCGCCGCTGTCTTGTCGCCGCTGTCTTGTCGCCGCTGTCTCGCCACTTCTTCTCTTCTTTTCTTCTTCCCCGATGTTGACACGACGCTCTCTCCGGCTCGAATTCTGTGTGCGACCTGCGGAGCCATTTATATAGGCGGTGACCCCGCCCCCTTACGACATCACTCTGGGGTCACGCCCCCTTATGACACCAGAGTCCCTGCGCATGCTGGGACCATGACTTCGTAAGGGGGCAGGGTCACCACCTATATAAATGGCTCCGCAGGTCGCACACAGAATTCGAGCCAGAGAGAGCGTTGTGTCAACATCGGGGAAGAAGAAAAGAAGAGAAGAAGCGGCGAGACAGCGGCGACAAGACAGCGGCACCGAGACAGCGGCGACAAGACAGCGGCAGCAGACCGGGCCCCTCGCTGGCAATAGAGCTGGAAGAAGATAGCGGCGGGGCCCGGGAGAAGAGGCCGAACACCGGGAGAAGAGGCCGAACACCGGGAGAAGTTGGAAGGAGACCCCCCGAAGTCGGAAGAAGACCCCGGAGCTGACTAATAAATTATTCTTAAAACCTGTGTACTGTGTTTTTTTTATATTGACACTTTTCCCTAAGTGAATGGGTAGGGGTACCATGTACCCCAAACTCATTCACACAGGGTGGGGGGCCGGGATCTGGGGGCCCCCTCATTAAAGGGGGCTCCCCGGATAGGGCTAAAAAATGTTATTAGGGGGGCGTGGCCTGGATATGAGACGGTGAGGACGCACATCGTGTGAGCTCCGGCGCCAGCAACTAAAATCCTTCCTTATAAACATAATCCACGACTCCTCCGCACACATGCCAGGCACGGGCAAGAAGTCGGGTAAATCCCACGTCAAAAAAGCCGCTCCGGCGAGCTCTATCAAGTGCTATCTCGCTACGGAGCCTGAAGACCCTGGTGAGTCAGACGGCCTAGGCCGCTCGCCTCGTGGAATGAGTGTTAGCTCCGCCTCTCGCCATAGGCCGGAGACAAGACACCGGTCTCCAGTATCCTCGTGTGGATCAGACAGGGAGAGAAGCCCGAGGGAAGACTTGAGAGTGGTGGACTTAGTAAGCGGACTCCCCACCAAATCAGACCTTGCTCTGATGCTATCGGGCCTTGAAAAGGTAATTAAGAAAGAACTATTTGCCATCCGCACGGACTTAGCACAAGTTCTTGAGCGCGTGGAGGAGACGGAGCAGAGGCTAGACAGGCACGCCAACGCCATTAGAGACTTAAAATCCTCTACACGAAATCTGTATATTCACACAGAATGGCGTTATACAAGCTGGAAGACCAAGAGAATAGAAACAGGAGGAATAACATACGTATTAGGGGTCTTCCAGAGGCGACCAGGGATGACGACCTGGCAGCGTCTGTCCGCGGCATCTTTAATACCCTGCTGGGGAACCAAGCTGACCACCCAGTAAAAATAGACAGAGTACACAGAGCGCTTCGTCCTCGCAATCTATCCACTGATACGCCAAGGGATGTCATATGCAGACTGCATTATTATGAGGAGAAGGAGATCATCATGAAGAAAGCAAGAGAGGCAGAATCACTGGACTTTGATGGAGCGATCTTGTCCTTCTTCCCAGACCTAGCCAGAGAAACCTTAGAGAGGCGCAGAGCACTAAAACCTCTCACAGAGAAGCTGCGTAATGCCACCATCTCATACAGGTGGGGGTTTCCATCTGCACTGATTGCTCAAAGGAATGGAAAGATGGCGATCTTGCGATTCCCAGAAGATTTGCCAGCGTTCTGCATGGATCTCAGCATTGAACCACCTGAACTTCCTGGGTGGCAAGATGGCATCCCTGGATCACCTCCACTCACAACTGCAGATCAATGGCAGAAAGTAGCCCGTAAACGTCACCCAGCTCATAGGGACTCCACTGACGAGGCAGTTTGAAGGCATTAGATTGCCTAACGCTCAAAGGTGGTTGCAGTAAGCTATATATAGAGCTCAGCTATTATCTCTAATAACTATGCATACAAAAAAAAGGAAAGAAAACAAAATTTTTTTTTTTTTTTTTCTTTTTTTAGTTGGAGGCTTTTTCTTCCTTTTTTCCTTTTTTTTTGTCTCAGCGGCTTGGTTAAAGTTTCTGTTTGGTTTACGATATGCATTTAATAACGATTACTAGAGATATATAAGCTGACTAACTTGTCTTACTTAAAGCTTGGGTTATGTAACTTTATTGCATTGAGTTTGCTGGCGCCGGATCACGTGTGTGGATCCGAGTAGGCCACACATACATTGCTGTACAGGATGGGTTATCCCCCCCATCTAGGGGCGACGGGGGGATCCCCTTGGTGGCGTGGGCGACCCTTCGGGGGAGGGTGCGCGGCTGGGGGGGTCCACATGGGGCCCCTGTTTTTGCACCGCAAAAGTTTGCGTGCAGATTTTTGTTATTTTTACATGACGGAGATTCCGGATGTTCTCCTCCTGGATCTCTTTTTTCTTTTTTTTTCTTCTTTTCTCACTCTCCTCTCCTGCTCTCTTCTTCTCCCCTTCCCTTCCCCCCTTGAATTATCCCTGCCAGCCTTGCAGATATTGTTTATGTGTACAACCCCCCTAGGGACCTGATGGCCAACACTAAGCTAATCTCACTTAACGTGAGAGGTCTGCATGTTGCAGGCAAAAGACACTCACTATACATGGAATTAAGACGTATGCAGGGAGATATTATCTTCCTACAGGAAACCCATCTAACACATACTACGCATGCTAAATTATTTGATCACCATTATCCAAATTGGTATTATAGCCTATCAGACGTGTCTAAGGCGAAAGGTGTGGCTATTGGTTTCCGAAGGGGTACCCCATTTTCAGTGGAGGACCTCCTCGCTGATCCTTTGGGTAGATTTCTGTTTATAAGGGGCAGCCTGGGTGACTTCTCATGCACATTAGTGAATTTATATGCCCCGAACCAGGGACAAGCCGATTTTATGTCTACAACTCTAACTAAATTACATTTAAGTCTCCCCCTCATTCTGGGGGGAGACTTAAATGTCCCTCAAGAGCCACTTATAGACGCCTCTAAGGGAAAGTCATGCATCCCGCATAAGCGTCTGGCATATATCCGAAGGTTAATGCATAACTCCCAACTAATAGACACATGGAGGATAATGCACCCAGGCGCAAAAGACTATACCCACTATTCACAAGTCCATGACTCCCATTCGAGGATAGACTATCTCTATATACAACATCACTATCTGGACCTTTTAGTTAAATCACACATTGAAATTTCGACAATATCTGATCACTCCCCGATTAGCATGACGTTCCAACCTCCATCCCTACCTATGAAATCCACAAACTGGAAAATGAATGACTCTCTTTTAAATGACGAAATAGATGTAAAAGAAATTGAAAGGAACCTCTTCCTTTACTTCAGAGACAATGCTTCCCCAGAGACTTCTCCTGGAACTCTCTGGGAGGCCCATAAGGCTCTCTTTAGAGGTAAACTTATTGAATTGGGGGCGAGAAAAAAGAGGGAGAGAACATACCTACAATCTGCACTAATTAAAGAAATAGGAACACTTGAACAGACCCACAAACACAGCAACTTTAAAACAATATTCCATGCCCTCACAAAAAAAGAGAAGAATTGAAAGCTCTTTTCCATTCTGAGTATATATCCCGCCGTAGAATTGTTGATCAACAATACTACGAATGGGGCAACAAACCGAGTCGAATCCTAGCCAGATCTTTGCAACAGAGGAAATCAGCATCTTTTATCGCTAAGATTAAAACGACATCAGGTATAATGGTACACAAAACTAGGGACATTGCTCAGGAATTTCGGGCCTTCTATCAACAGCTTTACCAGGTCAGGAACACACAAACGTTTGATGACACCAGAGGCACATGCATAGAGGAATATTTATCTGAGGCCAACCTACCAAAACTCCCGGCCAACATTCTAGAAGCTTTGGAAGGGGAATTCACCGTGGCGGAAATCAGGGGTGCACTTAAGTCAATGGCCAATGGTAAGGCCCCCGGCCCGGATGGGCTGACAGTGGCCTACTATCGCGCCTTCGCAGATGTTTTGCTTCCACATTTGACTGCATATACTAACTCAGTGCCCAGCAATGGTGGGTTCAGATCGAAAACCCTCCATGCGTATATTACGGTAATCCCTAAACCTGGGAAAGATCCTACCTTGTGTGGTAGCTACCGCCCAATATCGCTGTTAAACCTGGATGTAAAGTTGTACGCCAAAGCACTGGCCATTAGACTGTTACCCCTGATTCCGCAATGGGTCTCTAGGGACCAGACTGGGTTTATCCCGGGGAGGGAGGCGAGGGACAACTCACTCAGAACTCTTTCTTTAATGTCCTACGCCCGTGGATGCTCCCAGCCCACCCTTCTTCTGTCTACAGATGCTGAGAAAGCGTTTGATAGGGTGGACTGGGAGTACCTTATGGCCACACTGTCACATTTTGGTCTAGGTCCAAATATGCTGGCAAAGATCTCCGCTCTTTACCAAACACCAACAGCCCAATTACGAATTAATGGAACGCTAAGTGACCCCTTCTCTCTCCATAATGGAACACGACAGGGGTGCCCCCTTTCCCCCATTTTATTTGCCCTTTCCTTGGAACCCTTCTTGGCAAAGATACGCCACAATCCTAACATACACGGAATTACAGTAGGTACCACTGAACACAAGTATGCGGCATACGCAGATGACGTTCTCTTCTATATTCAGCAACCACTCATAACTTTACCCAATCTTATGATAGCCTTTACGCAATTTAGTGACATATCTAATTTTAAAATAAATTTGTCCGAATCGGAAATTCTAAATATTTCAACTCCCCGTCCAACTGTGATTAACCTACAAAGATCTTTCCATTGGCAACCATCGGCTATGAAATATTTAGGCATATACTTAACCCCAGACCCGGCCTCACTTTTTCGTAAAAATTATATCCCTTTACTTAATGCTATTCGGTCAGACTTACAAAAATGGTCGCAGATGGCACACTCCTGGTTAGGAAAAATAAATATTGTGAAAATGAATATGTTACCTCGGCTGCTCTTTTTATACCAAATGATTCCATATAAGGTTCCTATAGGTTTCTTTAGGATCATTCAATCTGTGATAAGTAAATTCGTTTGGAACCGTAGAAACCCCCGTATTGCTCACAGGTGTCTAATTAGGCCCAAGACAGAAGGCGGTTTAGCACTCCCGGACCTTAGGAAATATTATTTAGCTACAGTTCTTAATAGGATTTCAGACTGGAAATACCATAAATCAACAAAGCTTTGGGTACAACTACAAATGGACTTGGGTAGAGCGGATCTTTTCCCTCTCATATGGATACCTAACAAGTTTCGCAAGTTAGCTCCAACTACTTCTCCATTGACCAAATCCTCATTGGCTTCTTGGGACTCTCTATGTCACAAACAGCATTGGCCATACAACTCTCCGCTGATGCAACTAAAGGGTCATAATTTCTTCCCGCCAGGGAACATGAACTCAAAATATGGTGAATGGTTTGCGGACCCATCCCTACTTCTTGGTAAAGTGGTAAAGGATCAAAAGGTACTGCCTATATCTACACTCTCAGCCAATGTACCAGTATCGTTTATGCAACAATGGCAATATCATCAGCTAATACAATTTATCAAAGCTCTACCTCAACCCTTACGGTCGGATGCAGAAATGAATCCTATAGAGTCATTATTGTCAGGAGATCTCCCACCTGACAAGCCTTTGTCTTGCTTCTATCACGCTCTACTTTCTTTAACGTCAACGAATCAGGTATCCTTCCTGTCTAAATGGGAACTGGAGCTCCAGAAACCACTTTCCGACCATCAACGTAGTGTGATCCTCCGTCTGTCGCACGTTTCATCAATCGCATCTAAGACTGCGGAAGTAAATTATAAATTACTAACCAGATGGCACTATACACCTGCTACTCTCCACAGATTCTTCCCATTCATCTCAGATCTATGCTGGAGGGGATGCGGGTCTACAGGCACTCACGCACATATATGGTGGTCTTGTCCTTTTATAAGACCATACTGGTCCACTATCCTGTTTTGGTCTGAAAAAATTCAAGGTTGTTCAATCCCAAACGATCCTTGGGTGTTATTGTTTCACTGTACAGATGAACCAATTGGATCATATAGAAAATCAATTACACCCCACTTGTTGAATGCGGCAAAGGCCCTTATACCAAAATTTTGGAAACAGCAAAAAGTACCCTCACTACGCCAGTGGTTACTGGAAGTAGATAGAATATATTACATGGAAGATAGCACTTTAAAACTCAGAAACAAATCGGCATTGGCATCTAAGATTTGGTCCTGTTGGTTCATCTTTAAATATTCATCCATGTATGCTGAGATTATGGAAAATAGAGATGCTTCATAGATGGAACAATAGAAATAACTCTGTAACTATAAGGTCGATGTGAATCTTAAATAACATGGCATACACTGAAATGGCTGGCAACCCTCTCTCCCCCCACCCCCCCCTTTCCTCCTCTCCCATCTTCTTTCCCCCCTTACCCCTCTCTTTCCCCACTACCCTTCCACTTTGTCTTTACTGCTTTTTCTATTCTCTAAGGTTTCCTTCTTATTCTTACATGGTTTATTTGTTATTGATGGTTTAAACTGGTTTAAACACGACATTCAGGAAATGGGTAATGGAAGCCTCTGGACTTTAAGAACGGTGATTTTTTGAATGCGTTCTAGTTCACAGAAGCAAGGATTCACCCCATATGCCAAGATGGGTTGGTCGTCCACTGCCCAACTACTAATTGCTTTCTATGTTTGATAGTGTGATAATAGACCCAGAACTTGATATATGTACCAGGAAGTCAATCTAAGTAACATTGTCGGTACACAACAGTACAGAAATTCTTATTTCCTGATGTTAATATTAATATTGTAAATGTTAACAATATGTTAATTCTCTATACTTTCAATAAAAACTTATTGAACAAAAAAAAAAGGGGGCTCCCGGATTCCGATAAGCCCCTTGCCCGCAGACCCCAACAACGGCCAGGGTTGTCGGCAAGAGGCCCTTGTCCTCATCAACATGGGGACAAGGTGCTTTGGGGTGGGGGGCCTCGCAGGGTGCCCCCCCTCCCCCAAGGCACCCACCCCCCCCATGTTGAGGGCATGCGGCCTGGTACGGCTCAGGAGGGGGGGGGGCGCTCGCTCGTCCCCACCCCCATTCCTCACCGGCCGGGCTGCATGCTCGGATAAGGGTCTGGTATGGATTTGGGGGGGACCCCACGCCGATTTTTCGGCGTAGGGGGTTCCCCCTACAATCCATGCCAGACCTAAGGGCCTGGTAAGCCCCTAGGGGGGAACCCACGCCGTTTTTTTCATTTAAAATTTGGCACGGTGTTCCCGCCTCAGGATTCATACCAGACAGCTGTCAGCACTGCCTGTCACTCATCGCGGAAGGAAAACAAAGTTTTCCTTTCCCGATGAGTGAGCCATCTTGGCACTGGCTCCTGCGACGGGGCTCGCAGGTGTCAAATCTCGTCGAGAAGTGCGGCGAGATTGACACAACATCGCGGTCACCTACTGTATTCCTGCACCATGTAAAACAGACGCTGGCGATGGTTGCTGGAACCGATCATACCTTGGGGCTGCGGACCAAAAAATTGTCTGAACACTTCGGTCAGACGGCCACCTTCTCCACCGCTCCTTCTTTGACTGACCGAAGCCTCAGCAACACGTTGTCCAGAAACAGGAGTTTGTAACCTCCCAGTCTCTGGGAACGCGTTGCACAGACCTTTCTGCAAGGCCTCCCGAAGATGTTTCATCCTCTGCTCCCTCTGCGATGGCAAGATAAGGTCCGCAACCTTACCCTTGTAACGTGGATCAAGGAGGGTTGCCAGCCAGTATTGGTCCATCTCCTTGATACCACGAATACGAGGATCCTTCCGCAGGCTTTGCAGGATCAGGGAGGCCATGCAGCGTAGGTTTGCTGAGGCATTCGGTCCGGAGTCCTCTGGGTCACTAAGGATGACATGGTCCGCAGCCACCTCCTCCCAGCCACGTACAAGTCCATGTGTTTCTTGGGACTGATCCCTTAAAGACTGCTGCTGATGCTGAGTGCCAGGCTCCACCTCCATACTAACACAATCTTCCTCCTCCTCCTCGTCCTCTTGCTGTGTGATCGGCGGGCACACAGGAACACTGTCTGGATAAAGGGGGCCTTGAGAGCTAAGGAAGTCCTCCTCTTCCTGCCTCTGTTCTGCCTCAAGCCCCCTGCCCATTATTCCACGCAGCGTGTGCTCCAACAGGTGGACAATGGGGACAGTGTCACTGATGCATGCACTGTCACTGCTCACCATCCTCGTGGCCTACTCAAATGGTGACAGGACAGTGCATGCATCCCTGATCATGGCCCACTGGCGTGGGGAAAAAAAACCAAGCTCCCCTGACCCTGTCCTGGTGCCATATTCGCACATGTACTCATTGATGGCCCTCTGATGCCTGTGCAGCTGCTGCAGCATGGCCAACGTTGAATTCCACCTGGTGGGCATGTCACAGATTAGGCGGTTCTTGGGCAGGTTAAACTCCTTTTGGAGGTCCGCCAGCCAAGCACTGGCATTATATGACCGGCAGAAATGCACACAGACTTTCCTGGCCTGCCTCAGGACATCCTGTAAGCCCAGGTACCTGCCCAAGAACCACTGCACCACCAAGTTAAGGACGTGAGCCAAACAGGGCACATGGGTCATTTGTCCCTGTCGGAGGGCAGAGAGGTTCAGAGGTGGTTGACGCCACGGAGGGCGTGGCGTCAACCACCTCTGAACCTGCCCCTGCAGAGATGACAGAACCTCTGCCCCAGTGTGACTCCTGTCCCCCAAGCACACCAGCTCAAACACAGCATGGCATCTTTTGGCCTGCGTACTTGCGTAGCCCCTTGAACGGCTACGGAGCACCGCTGGTTCCGAGGACAAAGCACAGGAAGAGGCCATGGAGGAAGAAGAAGAGGAGGGGGTGGAGGAGAGAGGTGTGTCAAAATCATTAGCATTTTGGAGGCGTGGTGGTGGAACAACCTCCAACACTACTGCACCTTGTCCTGCATCCTTCCCAGCTGCCAGCAGAGTCACCCAATGCGCCGTGAAACTTAGGTAACGTCCCTGTCCATGCCTGCTGGACCATGAGTCAGCGGTAATATGCACCTTACCGCTGACCGCCCTGTCCAGCGAGGCATGGACATTGCCTTCCACATGCCGGTAGAGAGCCGGAATCGCCTTCCGTGAGAAAAAGTGGCGTTTGGGTACCTACCACTGAGGAACCGCACATTCCACAAACTCACGGAAGGGGGCAGAGTCTACCAACTGAAAAGGCAGCAGTTGAAGTGCTAGCAATTTTGCCAAGCTAGCATTCAACCGCTGCGCATGTGGATGGCTGGGAGCGAACTTCTGTCGGTGGTGCAGCAGCTGGGGCAGGGAAATTTGCCTGGTACAATCTGACGTCGGTGTACCAAAAGCAGATTGCCCACAAATACTTGGCTGTGACACACCTAATTCTACACCTTCATTCCTCTCAGTGCAGGTCTCAGAGAGGACTGAAGGTATAGTAGGGTTGGAGATCTCAGCTGATGAGGAGCAAAGAGAGGTCCTCTTTGTTCTTTGGTGTGGGTCTTTTAGATACGCTTGCCAATGAACTGCATGGCAGGTCAACATATGTCTGGTCAAGCATGTGGTACCCAAGCGGGAGATGTTTTGGCCATGCAAGATACGCTTGAGACATATGTTGTAAATAGCAGCGGTGCGATCTGATGCACTCATCTCAAAAAAGGCCCACACCAAAGAACTTTTTGAATAACGCGCAGAGACTGCAGCGCCCTGCACATGTGGAGCTTTGGGGTGTGATGCAGTCAATGTGCTGCCCTAAGGCTGGCCCCTGGAGGGCATCCTGCCAGGTTGGTGATGTGCCGCCTCCTCCTCCTCCTCTCTCCTATTAGGCACCCACGTTGAGTCAGTAACCTCATCATCCCCTCCCTCCTCATCACTGGAGCAAACCTGGCAGCATGCTGCAGCAGGGGGAGCATGACTGCCAGATTGCTGTCCTTCTTGGGCACCCCCTCTGTCCGTGCTCATGTTACTGCCTTCATCGAGCTCAGTATCATCATCAGAGCCTTCCAAACGCTGGGCATCCTCCTGGAGCATGTACCCAACACTGTGGTCAAACAGTTCGGGGGACTCCTCAGGAGGACATGGTGGGGCTAGGGAAGGAGTCACTGATGACATTGAGCTGAAGGAAGAGGCCGCTGCTTTGCCAGGCAAAATACCCTGGGCATGGGTGAGAGAGGATGAGGAGGATGAGGACGGCTTGGTCATCCACTCGACCAAGTCTTCCGCATGTTGCGGCTCAACACGGCCAGCTGCCGAAAAAAAGGCCAAGCGTGTCCCACGGCCACGTGCTGATGAGGATGCACCGTCTCCATGACCAGCACTAGACACAGAGCCTGCTTGCCCTCTCTTATTGGCCTGTGACTGTCTGCCTCTCCTTCTTGGCCTTCCAGACATACTAATGGCCTGTAGCTGCACTAAGCTGGGATATAGATATATATATATATATATATATATATATATATATATATATATATATATATATATATATATATATATATATATATGTACTGATACTGCAGCTAGCAAAATCAACTGCCTGCCTGTAGTATGAGAACACCACCAACCTTCTACAGGTAGCTTTAGCTGAGCACTGTGCAGAGCTCGCAAAAAACTAACTTGTAGCTTTTTTAGCTGCCTGCGGTAGTGATAGGATCAGGAAAACACCACCAACCTTCTACAGGTAGCTTTAGGTGAACACTGTGCAGAGCTCGCAAAAAAATAACTTGTAGTTTTAGCTGAACACTGTGAGGTGGACGCAACACACTAACTTGTAGTTTTAGCTGAACACTGTGAGGTGGACGCACCCCACTAACTTATAGTTTTAGCTGAACACTGTGAGCAGGACGCACCGCACTAACTTGTAGGTTTAGCTGAACACTGTGAGGTGGATGCACCACACTAACTTGTAGGTTTAGCTGAACACTGTGAGCAGGACGCATAGCACTAACTTGTAGCTTTAGCTGAACACTGTGAGCAGGATGCACCGCACTAACTTCTAGGTTTAGCTGAACACTGTGAGGTGGACGCACCGCACTAACTTGTAGTTTTAGCTGAACACTGTGAGCAGGACGCACAGCACTAACTTGTAATTTTAGCTGAACACTGTGAGCAGGACGCACTGCACTAACTTGTAGCTTTAGATGAACACTGTGCAGAGGTCTCACTACACTAACTTGTAGGTTTAGCTGAACACTGTGTACAGGACGCACCGCACTAACTTGTAGGTTTAGCTGAACACTGTGAGGTGGACGCACCACACTAACTTGTAGTTTTAGCTGAACACTGTCAGGTGGACGCACCCCACTAACTTGTAGTTTTAGCTGAACACTGTGAGCAGGACGCACCGCACTAACTTGTAGGTTTAGCTGAACACTGTGAGGTGGACGCACCACACTAACTTGTAGGTTTAGCTGAACACTGTGAGCAGGACGCACCCCACTAACTTGTAGGTTTAGCTGAACACTGTGAGCAGGACTCACTGCACTAACTGTAAATAGTCTAGCTGCCTGACTGTGGTACTAATGGGATCAAAAGAACACCAGCAATTTTCTTCAGGTAGCTGTAAATACTGTAACAAGACAAGCCTGCCTGTCAGTAAGAAGATAACAGGAACGGATCTAGCTGAACACTGTGAGCAGGACGCACTGCACTAACTTGTAGCTTTAGATGAACACTGTGCAGAGGTCTCACTACACTAACTTGTAGGTTTAGCTGAACACTGTGAGCAGGACGCACCTCACTAACTTGTAGGTTTAGCTGAACACTGTGAGCAGGACGCACCCCACTAACTTGTAGGTTTATATGAACACTGTGAGCAGGACGCACCCCACTAACTTGTAGTTTTAGCTGAACACTGTGAGCAGGATGCACTGCACTAACTGTAAATAGTCTAGCTGCCTGACTGTGGTACTAATAGGATCAAAAGAACACCACAATTTTCTTCAGGTAGCTGTAAATACTGTAACAAGACAAGCCTGCCTGTCAGTAAGAAGATAACAGGAACAGATCTAGCTGAACACTGTGAGCAGGATGCACTGCACTAACTTGTAGCTTTAGATGAACACTGTGCAGAGGTCTCACTACACTAACTTGTAGGTTTAGCTGAACACTGTGAGCAGGATGCACAGCACTAACTTGTAGTTTTAGCTGAACACTGTGAGCAGGACGCAACGCACTAACTTGTAGGTTTAGCTGAACACTGTGAGCAGGATGCACTCCACTAACTTGTAGGTTTATATGAACACTGTGAGCAGGACGCACCCCACTAACTTGTAGTTTTAGCTGAACACTGTGAGCAGGACGCACTGCACTAACTGTAAATAGTCTAGCTGCCTGACTGTGGTACTAATAGGATCAAAAGAACACCAGCAATTTTCTTCAGGTAGCTGTAAATACTGTAACAAGACAAGCCTGCCTGTCAGTAAGAAGATAACAGGAACGGATCAGCTGAACAGTGTGAGCAGGACGCACTGCACTAACTTGTATCTTTAGATGAACACTGTGCAGAGGTCTCACTACACTAACTTGTAGTTTTAGCTGAACACTGTGAGGTGGACGCACAGCACTAACTTGTAGTTTTAGCTGAACACTGTGAGCAGGACGCACCGCACTAACTTGTGGGTTTAGCTGAACACTGTGAGGTGGACGCACCACACTAACTTGTAGGTTTAGCTGAACACTGTGAGCAGGACGCACCCCACTAACTTGTAGGTTTAACTGAACACTGTGAGCAGGACGCACTGCACTAACTGTAAATAGTCTAGCTGCCTGGCTGTGGTACTAATAGGATCAAAAGAACACCAGCAATTTTCTTCAGGTAGCTGTAAATACTGTAACAAGACAAGCCTGCCTGTCAGTAAGAAGATAACAGGAACGGATCAGCTGAACAGTGTGAGCAGGACGCACTGCACTAACTTGTAGTTTTAGCTGAACACTGTGAGCAGGACGCACCGCACTAACTTGTAGCTTTAGATGAACACTGTGCAGAGGTCTCACTACACTAACTTGTAGGTTTAGCTGAACACTGTGAGCAGGACGCACAGCACTAACTTGTAGTTTTAGCTGAACACTGTGAGCAGGACGCACCACACAACTTGTGGGTTTAGCTGAACACTGTGAGCAGGATGCACCCCACTAACTTGTAGGTTTAGATGAACACTGTGAGCAGGACGCACCCCACTAACTTGTAGTTTTAGCTGAACACTGTGAGCAGGACGCACTGCACTAACTGTAAATAGTCTAGCTGCCTGACTGTGGTACTAATAGGTGAACACTGTAAATAGTCTAGCTGCCTGACTGTGGTACTAATAGGATCAAAAGAACACCAGCAATTTTCTTCGGGTAGCTGTAAATACTGCAACAAGACAAGCCTGCCTGTCAGTAAGAAGATAACAGGAACGGATCTAGCTGAACACTGTGAGCAGGACGCACTGCACTAACTTGTAGCTTTAGATGAACACTGTGCAGAGGTCTCACTACACTAACTTGTAGGTTTAGCTGAACACTGTGAGCAGGACGCACCTCACTAACTTGTAGGTTTAGCTGAACACTGTGAGCAGGACGCACCCCACTAACTTGTAGGTTTATATGAACACTGTGAGCAGGACGCACCCCACTAACTTGTAGTTTTAGCTGAACACTGTGAGCAGGATGCACTGCACTAACTGTAAATAGTCTAGCTGCCTGACTGTGGTACTAATAGGATCAAAAGAACACCACAATTTTCTTCAGGTAGCTGTAAATACTGTAACAAGACAAGCCTGCCTGTCAGTAAGAAGATAACAGGAACAGATCTAGCTGAACACTGTGAGCAGGATGCACTGCACTAACTTGTAGCTTTAGATGAACACTGTGCAGAGGTCTCACTACACTAACTTGTAGGTTTAGCTGAACACTGTGAGCAGGATGCACAGCACTAACTTGTAGTTTTAGCTGAACACTGTGAGCAGGACGCAACGCACTAACTTGTAGGTTTAGCTGAACACTGTGAGCAGGATGCACTCCACTAACTTGTAGGTTTATATGAACACTGTGAGCAGGACGCACCCCACTAACTTGTAGTTTTAGCTGAACACTGTGAGCAGGATGCACTGCACTAACTGTAAAAAGTCTAGCTGCCTGACTGTGGTACTAATAGGATCAAAAGAACACCAGCAATTTTCTTCAGGTAGCTGTAAATACTGTAACAAGACAAGCCTGCCTGTCAGTAAGAAGATAACAGGAACGGATCAGCTGAACAGTGTGAGCAGGATGCACTGCACTAACTTGTATCTTTAGATGAACACTGTGCAGAGGTCTCACTACACTAACTTGTAGTTTTAGCTGAACACTGTGAGGTGGACGCACAGCACTAACTTGTAGTTTTAGCTGAACACTGTGAGCAGGACGCACCGCACTAACTTGTGGGTTTAGCTGAACACTGTGAGGTGGACGCACCACACTAACTTGTAGGTTTAGCTGAACACTGTGAGCAGGACGCACCCCACTAACTTGTAGGTTTAACTGAACACTGTGAGCAGGACGCACTGCACTAACTGTAAATAGTCTAGCTGCCTGGCTGTGGTACTAATTGGATCAAAAGAACACCAGCAATTTACTTCAGGTAGCTGTAAATACTGTAACAAGACAAGCCTGCCTGTCAGTAAGAAGATAACAGGAACGGATCAGCTGAACAGTGTGAGCAGGACGCACTGCACTAACTTGTAGCTTTAGATGAACACTGTGCAGAGGTCTCACTACACTAACTTGTAGGTTTAGCTGAACACTGTGAGCAGGACGCACAGCACTAACTTGTAGTTTTAGCTGAACACTGTGAGCAGGACGCACCGCACTAACTTGTAGGTTTAGCTGAACACTGTGAGCAGTACGCACCCCACTAACTTGTAGGTTTAGATGAACACTGTGAGCAGGACGCACCCCACTAACTTGTAGTTTTAGCTGAACACTGTGAGCAGGACGCACTGCACTAACTGTAAATAGTCTAGCTGCCTGACTGTGGTACTAATAGGATCAAAAGAACACCAGCATTTTTCTTCAGGTAGCTGTATATACTGTAACAAGACAACCCTGCCTGTCAGTAAGAAGATAACAGGAACGGATCTAGCTGAACACTGTGAGCAGGACGCACTACACTAACTGTAAATAGTCTAGCTGCCTGACTGTGGTACTAATAGGATCAAAAGAACACCAGCAATTTTCTTCAGGTAGCTGTAAATACTGTAACAAGACAAGCCTGCCTGTCAGTAGGAAGATAACAGGAACGGATCTAGCTAAACTGAATACAGTGTATAAATATATATGCAACACCTGGGATGCATATATATACACAATACACTGTAAGTGAAGCTAACTGACTGACTGTTTTGCCTAATCTATCTAACTCAAATCAAATGACGCTGTCTCTCATTCTATCTCTTTCAACGCCGGAACACACACTACACAGGGCCGCTGTGCAGGCGGCCTTATATAGTGTGGGGCGTGTACTAAATCCCCTGAGCCATAATTGGCCAAAGCCTCCTTGGCTTTGGCCAATTATGGCTCTCTGTTCAGACGGCGCTGTGATTGGCCAAGCATGCGGGTCATAGTGCATGTTTGGCCAATCATCAGCCAGCAATGCACTGCGATGCCGCAGTGAATTATGGGCCATGACGCGCCACACGAATTTGGCGCGAACGGCCTATATCGTTCACAATTCGGCGAACGGGCGAACAGGCGATGTTCGAGCCGAACATGGGTTCGACTCGAACACGAAGCTCATCCCTATATGCGAGCATTGATGGATGTTGTTCAGAAGAAAGGTGAGGATGTGTTAGATTATTGGAATAGATTTAAAGATGCTATTTAAAAGCATAAGGATTGGATCACAGTAGATGAAACTGCTTTGTCCAAGACAGGATCTGGTTGACAGTTTCATGGGAGGATTGTTACAGGAAATTAGAGAATGGAGAAAGAAGCCATCGCTAGAACTAACGAATATTGAATTTTACAGAATCTAAGAGATTAATAAGGATAGAGATAAAAATAAACAATAATGAATGTATAACAAGTTCCCGTACCGGGGAAAGCAGCACTGCATATGGAAAGTATTGAGGTATAGGTCTTGCCTGTTCAAATTGGAAGGGAAACACAAGCTAAGTCTAGCAGAACTAAGATGTATGTTAGAATTGCCCCAAGAGTGGGGGCTCTGGTTCAGCAGATAGTGGAGTGTGGTGATTTGATTAATGAAAATTTCATTCCTTCCCTGAACTTGCTGTCTTGAATTTGGGACAAAATACAGAACCAATGATTAATGTGTCAGTTAATGGTTTATCTATCCTGTGTTTAATAGATAAAGGTGATTCAAAGAGTTAAATATATGTGATGCCAATTTTTCCACTCTGAATCAGCAGGTAATTTTGGTCGGGGTAAGTAATGATGTACCGTATTTATCGGCGTATAACACGCACCGGCGCATAACACGCACCCCAATTTAGGAGGGAATTTTAAGGAACAAAAAACTTTTAGGAGGGAAGTTGAGGGAAAAAAAACTTACATTTAAATGCCCATCATTGCAGCCTTCTCAGTGCAGCCTTCTCAGTGCAGCCATGTCAGTGCAGCCTTGTCAGTGCAGCCATGTCAGTGCAGCCATGTCAGTGCAGCCTTCCCCAGTGCAGCCTTCCCCAGTGCAGCCTTGTCAGTGCAGACTTCCCCAGTGCAGCCTTGTCAGTGCAGCCTTCCCCAGTGCAGCCTTGTCAGTGCAGACTTCCCCAGTGCAGCCTTGTCAGTGCAGACTTCCCCAGTGCAGCCTTGTCAGTGCAGACTTCCCCAGTGCAGCCTTGTCAGTGCAAACTTCCCCAGTGCAGCCTTCCCCAGTGCAGCCTTCCCCAGTGCAGCCTTCCCCAGTGCAGCCTTGCCCCAGTGATCCCAGCCATTCTGGGCTTCAAAATTGCCGACCGCGATTTGAAAATGGCGCCGCCGGCGCCGAAATACACAGAGCCGGTCCTCGGCTCTTTCCGGCGGCTCTCATTCACTTTCGGCTCCACTCGTAGTCCCGAGCGGAGCTATCCGAACCTAGCCGAGTAGGTTCGGATAGCTCCGCTCGGGACGAGTGGAGCCGAAAGTGAACGAGAGCCGCCGGAAAGAGCCGAGGACCGGCTCTGTGTATTTCGGCGGCGCCATTTTCAAATCGCGGTCGGCGATTTTGAAAATGTGACAGGTCGGGATCGCAGGGGATCGGCGTATAACACGCACCTGTGATTTTCCTCTGGTTTTAAGGGGAAAAAAGTGCGTGTTATACGCCGATAAATACGGTAATTACTGCCTAAGTCACTGAGCCTCTATAGGTAAGAATGGGAGGTCAGTGTCATAAATGTTCTTTTGTTTTATCGCCATACTCCCCTGGCAGTCTGCTAGACAGAGGTATACTAATAAGTATAGGAGTAACTATAGTTTTAACCACTGAAGGAATGGGAGTAAAACATACTTGAAGTAAAGGGAGACTTTAGATTTGCTTCTTATGCCAGCAATTTATTAACCCCAAGCAGAAGGGGCTATTGTAAATATTTATAGTGACTCAGCCTATGCTGTAGGCATAGTGCATAGTTTTGTACAACTCTGGCAAGAGAGGGGTTATCTGACAGCGGCAGGAACTCCAATACAGCATAAAGAGTTATTTGTCAGATTATTGGCAGTGGACCAACTGCTTCTTAAAGTTGCAGTGATTACATGTAAAGCACATACCAGAGCAGATGATAGTATATCACTTGGGAATGCTTTGGCTGATAGATATGCTAAAGATGCTATACATTCTTATGAGCCAACTACAGTGCTTCCAACATTCCTGCTCACAGATCTTCAAGTGGATCTGGACATCCTATCAGCCCTGCAGGCAAGCTCGCCTCATACATCCTCTTGGACCACAAAGGGAGCTGTTTGTGGGGCAGATGGTCTATGGAGATTAAAAAACAGACTGGTTGCTCCTCCGACTTTGTTCCCTTTTTTGTTTGCTTTGAGCCATGGGCCTTGCCATGTCTCAACAGGAGGGATGTGTCGGGTGGTAGCCAGAGATTGGTGGGCTCCATGTTTTCCTGCATATGCTGCTAAACAGGTTACTGAATGTTCTATATGTCAAATGCATAACATTGGAAAGTCAGTGCCCACTCCCATGAAGCATATTCCACATACTGAGGAGCCATTTCAAATTGTGCAAATTGATTTCTCAGATATGCCCCCTTGTGGTCGATTTAAGTATATTTTGGTTTGCATTGATCAATTTTTGAGTTGGCCAGAAGTCTGGCCCATGGTGAAAAATGATGCCAGAACTGTGGTAAAATGTCTGACGAGGGAATTGATCCCAAGGTTTGGTATAGGTCAATAATTTCCTCAAATAGAGGGACACATTTTGATGACAAACTCAAGGCAGAAGTAGTGAACATTTTGGGTATGAAACAGCAATTGCATACTCCTTACAGACCTCAGGCTAGTGGGATGGTGGAACGCAGCAATCAAACCCCGAAGAGGTATTTAGCCAAAATAACTGCTAATGGACAAATCACATAATATTGTATTTGGTTTTCTGTATATTTTTACATTTAGCTATACACTATCACGTTGCACAGCTGATAGTCACATTTGTGTGGATCACTCAATCCTGATTTTTAAGTCTAGCGTTGCATTGTTTTTTCTTTTTACTGTTCGCATTGTCACTACTTTGTTGATGCTGGCTGCTACATGTGTCATTTGATACTCTTTTTACAGTAGCGCAACCACACCGTTATTTTACATGGGTAGAAGCATTACCTATAGCCTTGGCGACCATTAGGACTACCCCTAAGGAGAAACATGGACTGTAACCTTTTGACATATTGTTTGGGCGACCGCCTAAAAAACTACACTCATCTCTTGTGCAGCCAGAGACAGCGACTTTAACAAATGGTCAAGATTCCATGATAGAATATGTTCGCAAATTGGCAAATGTGTTTTCTGATACTTTTTCCAGAGCCAAAGCAGGACAACCTGTGGACACGAGTGAAGGAACTCATGGACTAAAGTCAGGAGATTGGGTATGTATCAAGAATCACACACCCCGGACTACTTTGTTCCCTAAGTGGAAAGGACCATTTCAGGTCATTCTTGTGTCTCCTACTGCAGTGAAGCTGAAAGACTATAATGCCGCGTACACACGAGCGGACTTTACGGCAGACTTTGCCCGGCGGACTTTTCAACGGACTTTATGATGGACTTTCCAAATGAACGGACTTGCCTACACACAATCCACCAAAGTCTGTTGAATTCGTACGTGATGACGTACGACCGGACTAAAACAAGGAAGTTTATACCCAGTAGCCAATAGCTGCCCTAGCGTGGTTTTTTTTCCATCGAACTAGCATACAGACGAGCGGACTTTTCGACCGGACTCGAGTTCGATGGATAGATTTAAAACATGTTTCAAATCTAAGTCCGTCCAACTTTTGAGAAAACAAAGTCTGCTGGAGCCCACACACGATCGAATTGTCCGACGAAATCCCGTCCGCCGGGCAAAGTCTGCCGTAAAGTCCGCTCGTGTGTACGCGGCATTAGTATTGGGTGCATGGTTCACACTGTAAGAAGTCTGTGGTTCCAAAAGAGAATATAAGCCGGTCTGCTACTGGCAAGAACTGTTCTGTACCTTTACCTTCCAGGTCTCCTCCACTGACTCGTGCTCGAGCAAGAAGACTGCAGAATGAATCTCCTAGGGATTAAAATTAATGTAAAGCTCTGGAGTGTTATCCTCTGCGGTGGAGCGGTGGTATGGATTACAGTCATGGCATATAAATGGACATACAAGAAGAAAAGTGTAAGATACGAGACACTTTTCTTTTAAATGCTACTGTAATGGAAGAAATGTCACAACTTGAACCGGTTTCAGATGCTGACCTAAGAGCACGGAGGGAAGCCGCACACGAATATCATGCCAAACTAGCAGAACCTTTCCACAACTCTTTTGTATCTATCCACTTGCAAGCCGCCGAGAAACTGAATATCACTAATTGCTGGATATGCACACATGCACCTATTTCTCATAAGACTACACCTTTGTTAGGAATACCTAGCACTTTAGCTGAAATAGAGGACAGTGCACACTTTGGTGAAGTCAGTAGAACAATGATTGACAGAGTCATTTCACTTTTACTGTTCACAAATGCTCCATTGGGAAAACCAGCAGTCTGCATTAACTTTACTTGAACCTATACACCTTAGTTACTTTCCCAGGGTTACCAGAGTACTACCTGAACTCCAACTACATGGATAATGCTGATATCAAGTACTGGTTTGATGGTAAGGATACTGTGTGGAGTACTGATAGATATCAGGAATTACATGACTACACACATCGTCAACATTCCCGGCAGAACAATATGAAATTATTGATGTGCCTGCAAGGATATAATTTCAATAAAGCTTGTGCTGCTCTACCAGGCTATTACTTCATATTTGGAAAGAAAGCATATACTTGGGTTCCTTTGAATTCTAATGGGGTTTGTTACTTTGGTAGAGTCATACAGTGGAAGCAGAACTACCAGGGTCGCAACAGTCGCAGTTGCGACTGGGCCCAGCATTCCGCCACTGTGGGGGGGCCCAGCGGGGTTGATCTTCACACACGCTCTGAGCGAAGATCGTGTGTCACAGAACAATAGCACAACAGAGACACCAGCGGCATTAATGTTCTTTTTGTCGGTTCTCGCTGGCACGGATGAGTGGGGACACACAGCTGATCTCACGGCTCCCCCTTCTCCCCCCTCCTGTGTGTTCCGCGGGCAGTCAAGTGTGAAGCTAAAGAGCTTACATTTCCCGCGGAACACACAGGAGAGGGGAGGGGGGAGAAGGGGGAGCCGTGAGATCAGCTGTGTGTCCTTTCTCATCCGTGCCATAGAGGACCGACAAATAGAACATTAATGCCGCCAGTGTCTCTGTGCTATTGTTCTATGACACACGATCTCCGCTCAGAGCCGTGCTGTCCTGAGAAGGCAGACAGCACTGATGGAAATTAATAGCAGGCACTGATGAGCACTAATAGAAGGCACTGATGAGCACTAATAGAAGGCACTGATGAGCACTAATAGAAGGCACTGATGAACACTGATGAGCACTGATGAGCACTAAAAGAAGGCACAGATGAGCACTAATAGCAGGCACTGATGAGTACTAATAGAAGGCACTGATGAGCACTGATAGAAGGCACTGATGAGCACTGATAGATGGCACTGATGAGCACTGATAGACGGCACTGATGAGCACTGATAGAAGGCACTGATGGGCACTGATGAGCACTGATAGAAGGCACTGATGGGCACGGATGAGCACTGATAGAAGGCACTGATGGGCACTAATAGAAGGCACTGATGGGCACTGATAGACAGCACTGATGAGCACTGATAGACAGCACTGATGAGCACTAAAATAAGGCACTGATGAGCACTGATAGATGGCACTGATGAGCACTGATAGACAGCACTGATGAGCACTGATAGAAGGCACTGATGGGCACTGATGAGCACTGATAGAAGGCACTGATGAGCACTGATAGAAGGCACTGATAGATGGCACTGATGAGCACTGATAGAAGGCACTGATAGACGGCACTGATGAGCACTTATAGAAGGCACTGATGGGCACTGATAGAAGGCACTGATAGATGGCACTAATGAGCACTGATAGAAGGCACTGATGGGCACTGATGAGCACTGATAGAAGGCACTGATGAGCACTGATAGATGGCACTGATGAGCACTGATAGAAAGCACTGATGGGCACTGATAGAAGGCACTGATGGACACTGATAAAAGGCACTAATGGGCACTGATAGGAGGCACTAATGTGCACTGATAGATGGCACTGATGATTGGGGCACTGATTATCAGTGTAAACAATTTACTGACATTCTTGACAGTTAACGGCAGTCCTTTCCTAACACAGACACAGCAGGGGAGGAAAGGGCTGTGGATAACCAGTCTGTTTACATGTGATCAGCTGATCACATGGTAAAGGGTCGATGTGATTGCGCTGGATGCATGTCCCAGGGGTCATGTGGGAAGCACGGTTTTGGGAGGATGTCCATGGACACCCTCCCAAAATTGGAAAGCCCGGGGCTTAGATGGAAGGGGGGCCCATCATGGTTTCTTGCACCAGGGCCCTGAAGGTTCTAGTTACGCCTCTGGAGTCATACCTGCTACTTGGGATATGGAGGATAATGGCTTTCAAGAAACACAGCTCCACAAAATACCTATACACTTTCTTAAAAAAGACTTTGTGCACCTCGTTAGAAGGAACCTTACTGGTCAGTCAGTTCCAGGAGAGGATGAACCCCCAAGACAAGAAGAAGAAGAAGACTCTGAAGTTATTGTAAAAAATGACAATTATCCTGATAGGCCTACATCTTATCCTAAGTCAGATGATAACTTCACAAATATTGAATCACATGGCAGAGAGATTAAACCATTGTTTTCTATTCCTTGGGTAAATAGATGTTGTATTAAAAAGGCTTTCAGTTTCATCATTGATTTAGCAGACCTGATGGATAACATTACTGCCTTGTATGATATGAAACTTTATAGCCCTTGCTACGGAATTAAAGATGATCAAAAAAGAGGTTTTGCAGCACCGGCTGGTGCTGGATTATCTCACGGCCAGTCATGGAGGAATATGCACCATAGTGGGAACCACTTGTTGTAACTACATTGGAAATGATACTAAGCCTGAAGATGCCATAATTTTGCATATAGAAAAGGTACAACAAATGAAGGTTAATTTTCGCAAAGAACATACCGAAACTGCTTGGGTTGAGGGTAGCTGGGAAGGCTGGCTCTCCTGGCTCAATGCTCTCAACTGGTTTTCTGGTATTGCAGGATGGTTTTCTGGTATTTTACATGGTATTCTATATATCGTAGGAATTATAGTCCTCATAATCTTAATAGTTAAATGCGCACCTATGTTATGCAAATGTTGTTTGAAGATAACCACACGTGCTTGTACTAATATCGGTTCTTCTGAGCCCTCAAGGTCTCGAGTCAGAACTGCTCATGAGATGGTGGTCCATATACCTGGAGATCAACCTAAAGACACAGAAGAAGCTTAAAAGGGATACCAAAAGAATTCTAAACACAGAAGGGGCTGTGAAGATATGAAATATACAAGACATATCTTTCTATGTATCCAGAGTTCCTCTATAACATGAATTTGTATTTTTTATAATTTTGAGTAAAATGTTTCTGAATTCTTTTGGTATTGCAACACATGTGGCTGTCTTGGTTGGCCTCCAGTTGACATTAAATGTTCTGCCAATGACATGACACAATTCTCGGAAAAGATGTGATATGGAATGATGTTGATACGGAAAGTCCCTGTTTAAAAGTCAAATTAAATCCCTTGAAATAATTATTCTTCCCTTTTTGTCAAAATAACTTGTCAAACTAATAAATCAGCCAGGTCAAGCTGACCCAAAAAGCTGACCAAAAGTTATGTTGAAATACTTAGTAAAATGCGTACTTGTGATGTGTAACTTTGGGTTTGTGCCCGCCATAGACTGCAATGTTATGATTTTCTATAAAAGGCTCTATCAACTTGTACTCTGTATCACATTCCCTTGAAAGATGTGATCCGCTGTATGTACAGTGCATATTCTGAAGTAAACATACATGAGACAAATGCAGCTCTATTGGCGTTGATGTCCTTTATTCCAAGGCTCTACTTAACAGTAATAGAGCCAGGGATTAGGCAACGCCAGTCCTCCAGCATCTTTGGGGCATTGCTCTAATTTTATTCTTGCCGGGTTAGATTGCCAAAGGAGTGACCTGAAGATTGAGTTTATAATACGAATTTTTTTCAAAGGAATGACCATTGGGGTGTTATGCAGTACATATAGTAACTGTGGCATCATGATCATCTTTATAAGGTTTACCCGTCCTGCAAGGGATATTTTGAGTTTACTCCATATTTTTACCTTATCTATGCAACGATTCAATAAAGGGGATAAGTTAAGGTCGATATATTCAAGCGTGCGGGGGGTCACCTGTACACCCAACTATCTAATTGATTGTGAAAGTGGGATGTCCTGCATGTTTCACACCGACGAATCTGGTGTCACATCTATGAGCATAAGGGAGGATTTCGTCCAATTTATTATTAAACCTGAATATTCCCCAAACTCTCTTATCAGGAGCATTGCCTCCCACAAGGAAGTTGACGTATCACCCAGAAATAGCATTGTATCGTCAGCATGTATCATTATTTTTTCATGTAATTCTCCAAATCTGAAGCCCTGAACAGAGGACTCGGCGCGCACCAAGGCAGCCAGAGGCTCTATGGCCAGGGCAAACAGAAGAGGGGATGGGGGCATCCCTGCCTTGTACCTCTGTATAGTTTGAAACTCTGAGATGTCTGACCTCCCTCTCTAATATGAGCTGTCGGCTGTGAGTACAGCAACTGGACCCACGAGATGAATCCGTCACCAAAGCCGAATTTGCACATGACTGCCGAAAGATAATCCCATTCAATGCTATCAAACGCTTTATGTGCATCAAGAGACAGTAATGCCCGGTCTCCACCATTATCCGCCGGGGACTGGATATTGAGAAAAAGGCGTCGCAAATTAATTGCGGTTGATTTTTGGGGCATAAAACCGAATTGATCCGAATGGATAATTGAGGAGATTACTTTGTTAAGGTGAAGTGTCAAAACTTTCGCTAAAATCTTAACGTCATTTTGTAAAAGGGAAATGGGTCGATAGGAACCTGGGTCCAGGGGATCTTTATGCGGCTTCAGAAATAACACAATTGTAGCTCTAGACATAGATTGAGGGAGCTCCCCCTTTTGCCTAGCTCCATTAAACACATTCAGCAATCTGGGTAGTATACACTCTGTATATTGTTTGTAAACCTCTATGGGTATACCATCATCTCCTGGGGCCTTATAATTGGGGAATGCACTGGTCGCCACCCACAGCTCATCCAAAGTCAATGGAGCGTCTAATAGCTTCCTGTGGGGGGAAGACATGGATGGAAGTTGCACCTTTTCTAGATACCGATTAAGAGAGTCTGTAGTATAATTTAGCTTAGACTCATATAAAGTGGAGTAGTAATTCACTAACGTAGACATTATCCTAGAGGGAGAATTTGTTACTTGCCCCGTATCAGTGCGTAGTACTCCAATGGAAGGAGACATCTGCTGTGCATGAGCTATTTTGGCAAGTAGGCGACCCGTGTGCTCCCCCTCCTCATCGAATGCTGATCTGCTAAAAAATCTCTTTTTTTCTGCTGCAGAAACAGTCAAACGACTCAAGGCCTCTGAGCATCCAACCATGCTTTCCTATTACTGTCTGTAGGGTTATCAGCAAAGGCCCTCTCAGAGTCTCCTGCCAACCATTCCATATCCTCCCTCTGAGCATTGGTGTTGCGTTTAATCTCCCTAATAAAGATTCCTCTAAGTGTTACCTTAAAGGCTTCCCAAGTGATATTAGTATTTGTCTCCTCATAATGGTTACGCCAAAATTCTAGAATTTGTGTCTCAATTTGCTCATGTGAGGGAAAGAGATGGAGCCAGAAGGCATTCAACTTCCAAGGAGCTCCAGCCAGTTCAGATGGCATGCGTACGTCGAGCTTTACCACTACTGGTGAGTGATCTGATACACTTTGAGGCACGTACTTAATCTCTAACCCATAACATTCTGCTATATATGAACATATACACAAATCTATTAGTGACAATGCAGAATAACTCTTAGAAAAACAAGAAAATACTTTTAACCCAGGGTGTTTTGCTCTCCACGGATCTTTCCATCCTACTTCATCTATAAACTTTTTCAGGGGTGTGTGATTATTCCCCTTGCCCTTATAACAGGAGGGTGTTTATCTAGAACTGGGTCTGTATAAAAATTAAAGTCCCCTAGGACATACAATGGTGCCTCCGGGAATTTAATTTGGAATTCTAGTAACTTTCTGAGAATCTGATTGTCATACGGTGGAGGTATATACACAAAAGCCAATATACATTTAATGGTATATAAATGACACATCAGAAAAATATACCTTCCCTCACTATCAATCTCTGTATCAATCTCCTCATAGTCTAAAGAACTATGGACCAGTACACTCACACCTCTTGAAAACGAGGTGTGAGTGGAGTGGTAAGCCCTCCCCACCCATCTAAAATTCAAACGGGACACTGACTCAGCAGTGAGGTGTGTTTCCTGTAAGGCACAAATGGCAGGTAGGTGTTTACGTAGCAAAAAAGACACCATAGTGTGTTTTAAGTGATCATTTAGTCCCCTAACGTTCCAGGAAATTATGGACACTGCCGTCATACTAGAAAGGTATTTCTGGATATGCTAGGGTAATGAGGGAAGCGTCTTTTGTCCCGGAAGTTCAGGGAGCATAGTTACCCTTAGTCCAGGCCATGTATATGACGTAGAAGTTCTGTCAGTGTATGCATAATAATATCTCTCTGATGCTCTGAATAAACCCAACAAAAAATGAATGCTCAACAAGCACAACTGTGCTTTGAACTGTTGCAGTGTGGTGTGACAGGGAAATAACTTAACCTGTAAGGGCCGGGTAGAGAACTGAGCCCCTTTCACCTGTACACCATGGCACTGAGATGACCTGAAAAACATTAATTGAATAGGGGACAACAGGTCCCAGTCCTTGACTACTTGACCGCAACATGCGGCGATGAGCATACAAGTGAAAAAGAGGGATATAGAAAGTTCCATATATAAACACAGTTTCGAGCTCGCGATTTGAGTAATCTGTAAATCAATGTATGTTTCCAGCAGTATGCCCAGGCAAGAGTGAGGGCTGGGTACGTATACGTTGTAATTCTTTGCTTATTATGATGATGGGGTGTTTTAATCTTCCTCCGCTATTGGTCTCTGGGCTTGTCTGAGAATGTTCTCATTGGCATCCAACCATGCTGAGGCATCCATCGCATTCTCAAAAAGGTGGGCTCTCCCCTCACAGGTAATGCGAAGCTTTGCTGGATATAGCATGGCATATGTAGCCTGCAGCCTCTGTAGGCGCTTTTTAACATCAGAGAAGTGTGATCTATTTCTCTGCACCTCCGCTGAGAAATCCGGGTAAAAATATATTCTCGCTCCATTAAACTGTATGTTCCTGCGTTCCCTTGCCAGCCGTAGGATAATTTCTCTGTCTGTGTAATTAAGCAACCTTGCTAGCACCGCGCGCGGGGGATGGCCAGGAGGTAGTGGTCTGGTAGGGACCCTGGGAGCCCTCTCCACCGCATACAGGTGTGTGAATGCCTCTTTGTCAAATGTGTCCATGAGCCATTGCTCCACAAATTGAGTGTGGTCGCAGCCCTCTGTCTTCTCAGGCAGCCCTACTATCCGCACATTATTGCGCCTCATACGGTTTTCAAAATCTTCGGCACGCAGGTCAATTGCTTTAGCCAAACGAGTGGTAGCTTGTGATTCTCTAATCATGTTAGGCTGCTTGTCCTCCATGTCACTGATCCTGCATTCAGCCGCCGTTGTTCTCTCTCTTATCTTTTGAATATCTTGTCTGACCAAGCTGACCTCCTCTTCCAAAGCGGGCCTGCAGGTTGTTCACAGAAGCTGTGCATTTGTTTACTGCCTTTAATATAGCTGCCAGGGTTGGCTGCTCCCCCTCCTCCTCCTCAGGGTCTTCTGCCTCCTCCATTTCCCCTGTGTGACTGTCACGGTAGTTGAGTGGCCGCTGCACCCCTCCCCTGCTCACTGTCCTCCATGTCTGAATTGCCATGTTCTGTGACTGTGTCCAGGTCAAGCTAGTTAAATCAATCAGACTTTCGTGTCATCTTTAGTGCATAATAGCGCATATCCTTTGGGGGGTCACCGGTCCCGTCTTTAAGGTCTTTATGGTGCTTACTCACCACCTCCTTGGCTTTGTCTCCCCCACGGGCCTTCTGAGCTGAGGACGGGGCACCGTCATGTTGGATTTCAGGCCGCGGTCCATCTCCCTTGTTTCCCCGTGTCATCATAACCTTTTTGCAGCAAAAAGCACTGTCGGGGTGTGCAGCGGGTGTTCCTGTGGGTTCTGGGGCAAAACCGCCTGTGTTATCCTGCTGGAAACCAGATTGTTTCAGGGTAATTTGTGGGAACTCTGTGTCTAAGCGTCTACTTCACATGCTGCGCTGGCCATGCCCCCCTAAGGTAAAGCTTAGGTAACCAATAAAAGGTCATACAGCAAAGGACCATGTCAGCTGACCACCAAGGTCAACTGAACTTTAGGAATATTCTAGAAGATTAGGTCACATGACCTCCTGGAATGTTCTAGAGGGGTCAAAAGGCTATATAAGGCAGTGCAACAGGTGCATTTTTGCCAGTTCCTCAAGACCCCACCTGTGAGCTCCTGAAGTGGTATTAGTATACATTATGAAGAGCCTTGTTCAGCGCCTCCTTGAGAGAGCAGGGGCAGAGGATGGGGAAGAATGGATGCAGCATTGCCTCTCATTACCTCAGCCGCAGGAACCACAATATTCATTATCCACCTCTGCACCAGCTCCAGCTGTGTCAGCCGCCTCCGCCTCCGTCTCTGTCTCCGCCTCCGCCCCCTCCTCCATCGTCACCTGCTTTGAAGTCTCTCCCCCGTTGGAACATGAGGTATCTCCCCCTTGGAGTGAAGTAGTGTCTATGGGCGTTATGGGAGGAGGTCCCCTCGGCAGTGGGCGGGAGGAGGATGCCACACTTGAGGTTTCAACTCCAGGCATACAAACAAAATTTTCCCCAAAGAAGGTGGGACTTTAAAGGAAAAGATTGTCAGACAAAAAATTAATAAAAAAGAATACATTTTATTTAAACAATGTATCAAAAAAGTATTTAAAAAATTTCATCACATATCATTGGTACAAAATATGATTAAAATTATTGCTATCTATGCATAAAGCTTTCGTGCGTGCGGTGTCTCCGGAAATCTCAGAGGAACAAAATACACCCAAAATGTAGTAGGCATAAACATATAAACATAAGCATTCAATGAATCCTACGTGTTATGGAGTGTTCCACACTCCTTCTTCAGGGATGATCCGATATGCAATAGTATTATACATGTTAAAAGAAACAGTAAAAGTCCAACATATGAAAGAAAGAAGCAGGCAAAATCCAGTAATTCCTCCAGTGACACTGGTGACATGAAAAACTTGCAGAGTGACTGTGGTGACAAACATGGACCTCCACCTTTGGTGACACAAGCCGCTCACCTCTATAGATGGACCCCTGAGTTAATCAGTCAGGTCAAAACAGCAGTTCCCTCACAGGGATAATAGCAGGAGGAGATGTATACAGGATCAGGCATCAACAGCGGATACGTAGGCAGTAATCACATGTAAAAGATATAAAGAAATCTAGTGCTCTCTGAATACTGCTATGGCTTTATTAAAAAGTAGCGGAAACACTTACAATTAGTTGCACTGTACCCCAGTGCGAAGGATGCAAGCATAGGTAAAAGTGGATGATCCACACAGGATGGACGAGCGGAGCGCGGGTGACGTCACGATCCAGACACGTTCAAAATGCCGTACGTGTTATGTCCCTAGAAGGGGGCGGGATTTCCTCAGCGGCGACGGCCGAACGTGATGACACCCGTATAAATGCATATCCGCTCCTCACAGATCAGCACCAATGTGTACTCATCTCTATAAGGTAACTAAGGACGAGGTGCTTAAAGGCACATAATATAAACAGCAATATCCACAGGATAACTATGGAAGCTTGTTATACGATGGCTATTAACAAATAACCAGTAATTAATGTACTAATAGACTTTTCTCTAAAAAACTTTAAGCAAGTTAAAGTATTTAAAAGGAAAAAGAACCTTGGTCTTGTGAATCCAATGGGATTCTCTGCGACTAAGTTGGCGTAGGAAGTTGCCCCCCCTCCAATGTTTATTAACTCTCTCTGGGATTTTGACTATGTACCAATTTAAAGTGCTTAGAGACATTATGTGTTTTTAATCCCTTTTTAATGTTGTTAACATGTTCCCCTAAACGGACATGTAAGGGACGAGAGGTCCTTCCTATGTATTGAAGGCCACACTCACACTGGAGCATATAGACAACCCCAATTGTAGTACACGTAATGAGTTGATCTATTTTATATTCCTTACCTGTGGAGGTGGCCCTAAAACTTTTACGTTTTTTATTATTGCATCTAGAATGCCTGCAGGCTGTGCATGGTCCTTGTTCCGGGGGGGCCTGAACGTCGACTTTGACGTTAATTGTTTTATTTCTGATCGATAGTGTCTGTTTTTTTAAATCTTTTTGAATTTTATTATATGGCGCCGTGCACCGCGCACTCGGGGGACCGCGACATCACCAAGTATGCACGTGTGGGTGTTTGCCATCAGGCAAGATCACTCACACCTGCTTGGAAGTGGAGGTCGGCTCTTTTGAGCCCTTGTATAAAGCCAGTTTCGTAATGGCGCATTTAGTGTTGTGGTTCCCACAAGGCAGTGTGTCTTTGGAAAGTGCGGATTAAGGTCAATGTTATACTTTCTGCTCTAACAGGGAGAGGTTTGGGTGCTGTTTGGCTATATAAAATCTGGATCTCATTTAGACTATCCCCTTTATGATTCATAGATTACATTTCGGTGGATGATTGTATCTATGGGATGCTTGTAAAGCTCCGCTCTGACCTCCTCTTCAGCTCTCAAACCTCATATAAATATATTTTATATTCCATGAAATTAATGATGAACATCTGATTCTCCTGACCCGGTGCTTTCCCATTATATGCGGCCTGTGCTTGTGCACACACAGCACCCTTTTGAGGTATATTTCTTCAATATATGTTTTGATATATCATACATTTCTCACTTGAGTTTACTTTGTGTTTATATATATATATTTAATTTATATATGAAATATATATATTTACATGGTGGTGTTCACTCCGTGTCCTGGGAGTTTTGCATGGTATGTTCTTGATGTGGGGGCTGGTGGGCTGGTGGTCTAGGCTGGACAAAACTGTGAATGCTCTTTGACATGACTGCTCACTTTAACTATGCTAGGATATTTGGATTCAATCAATAATATATTTTCTTTTCATTCTTTTCTTCAGTGTTTTTATTTCCTTGCATTAGTTTGTTTATTTCCCTGATGAAGCCAATGTATTGGCGAAACTACAGTAGTTGGGATGAATTGACTATCGATCACCTTTGAACATCTCTGGTGACAGTAATTATCTGGAATTGTATAATGTATTTTCCCTTTTGATTTTTCTATTTATGTTGTTTATGTATGAATTATATATACTTTTTATATTAATAAAAATACAATTTTTATAGTAACTTTTGTTCTAATTTGTTCATGGCACCGCAATAGTCCCATCTTCCCTGCTTCTAATTGAATACTTTTCAGGGATGAGGTGCCTTATCTATCAAGACATTCCACCCATCACCTGTTTATCTAATTACAAATTAGATTATTGGAGCGAGGATACTCAAAAACATGCCTGAGGATGGCTTCCAAAAAACTTTAGAAAAAACAAGACATGAATTCCTATATTCTTCTAAAAAACAAATAAGTGATGCCCATAATATCAATACAACTAAAATTATTATATCCTATTCCAACCAACATAACAAAATCCTTAATAAAATACAGAAGTAATGGCATCTTCTTTCTATGGACGCCCAATTGGGCAGGTTTGTACCCACTAGACCACTTATCACTTTTAGACGTGCCACGTCAATTCGAGACTGTATTGTTCAAAGTGAGTTCAAGGGTGACAATCAGGGTGATCCCTGTACAATCAAAGGCACATACACATGTGGGGGCTGAACCTTTTGTCAATACATACAGGTGGGACCCACATGTGTGTTGCATAATGGCAGACCCTTCAAAGCAGCACACTTTGCTAATTGCAAAACAAAAGGGGTGGTTTATTTGTTTCCTTTTACTTAGGTAAAACCAAGCTTGAACTACGCTCTAGGATGTCCAAACACATCTGGAGCATGAGCAAATGTGTTCCAGATCTCCCCCTTGAAAGACATGTTCTATCCTTGCACTGTGGACTTTAAAGGCACATGTATAAAGGCATAGGGAGAGTGTATGATATATAGACAATAGTTTATTCATTTCAAAACATAATAAAAACATTGATGGACAATATAACAAGCATGGCGGGGAATGCAATTCATGCACTAATACATAGATAAGATGTTGGTACCAATATATTTGCACCCACGCGTTTTGAAGTTAATTAGCCTTCTTCCTCAGGGGTGGGTGTAGGTTTACAAAGGCTTCTAAATTAAAAACAATGTATTGACAAAAAGGTAATAAACATGTGAATATACAAAACCGTGAGAACATAAGTACGTACTGTGCTTTTCATTATGTTTTACACTTACATTGGCACTGTGTAAGCTGGCTTAACATTCCAGAACGATTAAAAACAAAGGCACTGACACTGTCTGTCTATCCAACGTATTCCTGCTTGTGGTAGATGTAAGTTAATTAACGTATTCAAAATGTTGTTACTTCATGCATAACGATGAAGGATTTATTATATGTAGATGTAAAGAAGTAATTTAATTCCTCAAAAGATTGAAGAAAGGCCCAAAGATGGAGGGCATATAGAAGTATAAAACCTGAAGCTCCACTGAGGCCCAATGCGGGTCCTGCAAAATGTAATGATGAGATATGTAATGGCCAATCATAGGTCAAAGGCCTTAAATGAGCAAACTTAGATGGAAAATTGTCTTTTAAATAATAAAGGTAAAGGTAAACCATACCTGATAGGGCTACCATAGAAAGTTCAAAGGAATACGTAGAGAGTAACTGATATAGGCTTGATATGTCTTGGATGGCTAAAAAGTAGTGGCAGAAAAAAAGAGGGGGTATGAGAGTATAATTAATTAGGTGAGTAAATTCTCCAGCTAGATATTGCTGGCAGATTAAAGCATAGAGATATATCAATATCTAAAAAGGCTTATAAGATTTTGATAGAACTAAGCTATCATAAGTTAACTAATATTATAGGTGGTAAAAGGAATTTAGTAGTATATGATATGGTTGGCCGATCGAGCCAGTTAGTACAGACCAGAAAAGATCAAAAAGGGAAAAAGTTTCCTAAATAGGCTACATAGATAGAGGGACATTTTTGTTGTAAAAAAGCAAATCAAGCCATTCAGTGATAGGTAATGCCCTCTCACAGAGCAGGTATACATACAGAGGGTGGAATGACAGGAGCATTGCTCATTAAAGTATATTACATATAACTTGGATTAAGTAGTAGTAATGAAGTGTCACTTACTTTTCACATAGAGTAGCTGGACATCTGCTCAGGCCGAAAGCGTCCTGCAGACTGCACTGGACGCTTGGTGTGAGCAGTGTCCATGTATAAAAAGCCCCCCCCCCCAATCAACTGTTGATACAATGAACAACAGCTGACTGTGTCTGGCAGACATGGTAGGGACAGACACGCCATAGATGGCCCCCCGGGTGGAGCGATGGTCGCTGAGTCCCCAACACGCATGCGTGGGCATCCGTGTCAGGACGTGGTTACGCCCGCTCCACCCGCCGACATGTCCAGCTTCCCCAGCAGACTGCGCATGTCTGCCAGGGTCGCAAGATGGAGGCCAGTGTTTTCTGGCCTCACACAGCACCGTCGTGAGCTAAACAAACTCAGGCGGCTTTGCATGCCGGGCAAGCTGCAGGTTCAAAATAAAGAAATTAATAAGGTATAGAAACAGAGGCGCAACAGCGCTCAAAGTTCAGAATGATTGAAAACTACCACACACAACAGGTAGCCGCTGTTGACACAGTATTTTACAGGGTGAAGTAATACATTCAATAGAATTTTACAATATGAAATAATACATTCAATAGAGTGGATTTACAAATGGCATCGAAGAAATAAAAGTGAATGCAAATAGGGTATAAGGGGGAGGGGAGAGGGGGATTTTTTTCTTTTCAAGTTCATGATCCACTTAATAAACAAATTATTATAGTTGAGGTGGAAAGTAATACAGTTAAATTGTACATGAAAGCTACCTCCCAGAATTATTAATCAGACATGGACCACAGAAAAAAGTCAATTAGGCCAAGCAGGCACACAGGATCTGCAGCCATAGTGAATTGCAGAAAAACATAGCTGTAAGTTGTGATTAGAAGTAAAAAGAATCTTTGTAAAATGTTAGGACACTGATACCAAATGAGCAGTTTCTATGGCTAAAAACAGGATTATTGATCCTGGCATTGTGATAGTTCCATCGCACATAGTGGCACATATTAAATGGTACCACCAAGAAATACACAATTGGAAACGTTTAGATACTGTCATTTAAGACGGGGTCGACACTAAGAAGAATATTCTCCGTCAAGCCCAGGATCTATATAATATCTAAAGAGATACTAGCAGTATTCCTGTAACTAATGAGGGTTACTAATCATGTATGACCAAAGTTTTTTCTAATTAGCTGCCACAACATGTGGTAGTGGATGTAGATACAGTTGTGAAGTATAAGGGAATATATATAGGGACTAGATGTATGCAACCGGATTTCAGATGGAGGGGCAAAGGCAATATAGTAGGGGGAGGCAGTTACTGCTCCCTGCCGCCTGAAGAGAAGCCTTCAAGAAAAGGTTTAAACCATATAGTTTTATTTAGGCCTGGGGGTTGGGTAGCCTTTAAATTGTATATCCAATGGGATTCCAATTGTAACAATGTCTTGTTCCAGTCGCCCCCCCTAGAATCCGGGTGCACCAACTGATTTAATGCCTGGTTTTCTTGTGGGGTTAGATCATTGGACCCTTCCTGTCTATGGTAAAGTTTTTTTAGGATCAATTTCCGTATGAATAATTGAAGTTCCTTGTAGATTTCAAATTTATCCACATCTTGGTTGGGGCGAAAATTTAGGCCTTTTTTGAGGACAGCAACCTCATCCTCGGAGAGTTTGTCACCTTTAAACGAACCACCTCTCTGAGATATAAAATCACCACCAGTGAATTTAAGGGGGAAACAGGCAAATCCCACTGCAGATACAGGGGAACTTTTAGATGCGGGGATTGCAACTATTGTAAATATATGCTCACAGACAAAAATCCAAATCTCCCGAATGGCCAGATTTTCTATCCAAAACACTTCGCTAACTGTAAAACTTACGGAGTAATCTACATGCTTCTTTGCGAGTGTACATGTTTTTATATCGTAAAAACAAAAACGGAGTTCTGGAGGAGAGCTTATAGACACATACTAGGCATGAAAACCTGTGACCCAGACCTCCCACTTGGAAGACATACTACAATAGTGCACAATGGTAAATTCCCGAAGATTAAGTTTCTTATTTTGGACCGTGTGCACCCGGATTCTAGGGGGGGGCGACTGGAACAAGACATTGTTACAATTGGAATCCCGTTGGATATACAATTTAAAGGCTACCTAACCCCCAGGCCTAAATGAAACTATATGGTTTAAACCTTTTCTTGAAGGCCTCTCTTCAGGCGTGCAGGGAGCAGTAACTTTGACCGCTATCCCTGCCTCCCCCTACTATATTGCCTTTGCCCCTCCATCTGAAATCCGGTTGCACACATCTAGTCCCTATATATAGTCCCTGATGCCCCGTACACACGGTCAGACATTGATCGGACATTCCGACAACAAAATCCTAGGATTTTTTCCGACGGATGTTGGCTCAAACTTGTTTTGCGTACACACGGTCGCACAAAGTTGTCGTAATTTCCGATCGCCAAGAACGTGGTGACATCAACCACGTACGACGAGACTAGAAAAGGCCATTTCAGAACCAAGCGTGGCACCCTTTGGACTCCTTTTGCTAATCTTGTGTTAGTAAAAGTTTGGTGAGAGACGATTCGCACTTTTTCAGACTCGTGGTTTTCAGATCGTTTTCTGCGGTTCAGTTTGTGCTTGTGGGTTTGTATCTGCTCTTCAGTGCGTGCAGTCAGTTCGTATCGGAATTTTCTGTGCAATCTTGTCCGCTCGTTGCTGTTTTTCAGGTCGCTCTTCACAGGCCTTGCTGTTCTTCAGTGCGTTCTGTTACTTCGTTCTGAGCAGCCGACCGTTTTCTAGCCATGTTGCGTATACGTACTTCTCGTAGAGTTCATGCTGTGTGGGGGCTTGGTGTTGGGGTCCTGACCTTGACACAAGTCCAGTCCATGAACAGGGTGGGGAGGAGTTCATGGACCAAGAATTGGTTGCTTCAGCGTGACCAGTTCTGTCATATGCCTTTGCTCCGTGAGATCTGTGAGAATAATCATGGAGATTTCAGGAACTTTCTCAGGATGACGGACCCCGTATTTCACTGTTTGTTGGCTTCGCTGACCCCCTATATCAGCAGGCAGGATACCTGCATGAGGCAAGCCATCACTCCGGAGCAGAGGCTCGTCGCTACCCTGCGGTACTTGGCCACAGGGAGAAGCCTGCAGGACTTGAAGTTCTCGACAGGCATCTCCCCCCAGGCTCTGGGGATCATTATCCCAGAGACCTGTTCTGCCATCATCCAGGTCCTGCAGAAGGAGTATATGAAGGTAAGATTTTTATCCTTTAATATCACATTTTATTGTATTGAATGTTTGCTAATATATTGTATTTCTTTCCTCATTCCCTAATTACCATGATTGGAATATGCTGTGAATGTCCCCTTTGTCCTCATGCATGCTGGAATTTTATGGGGTTTTTTTTAGTCCTTCATACATATTTGCCTTCACTTACCTCCCCAGCATGGTCTCCTGGCCCTATATTCACCTCATGTAGTCACTTAACAATGTATTTTATAAGCTCCATAGTAGTGCTTTAGTAGTAATAGTAGTCCTTTACCCCAGTTTTTGTATCCTATTATTATCTTGATAGGTAATAGCAGAATGTCCAAATGTGCTCAAATGTGTACAATGTGTATTTATATCTTTGTATTATGACACTTCTTACCTGTCCAGTGGGCTGCCAATAGTGTAACTAAGGAGGGGCTGTTCCAAGTAATACCCATTATTTAGGCATTCACCTCTCAATGAAGTGGAGAGGGTTACCTGTCCATGATTCCCCCCCTATAATGTTAGAAATGGCCGATGAGAGGGGGGAGGGGGAATATGATAGGTGTACCTTATACTTTGGTGTTATAAAATTCCCCTAATAAATGTTATCTGGATGTTGGCCAAGAATGTTTGTGTCTAATCTGCTTTCCATGTTTATGTGCAAAAATACTAATTATTTTTTGGTTTTCCTCAACAGTTTCCTTCCACGCCACAGGAATGGCAGACTGTGGCCTCCCACTTTGCCCAGCGGTGGGACTTTCCTAACTGCGGAGGGGCAATTGATGGGAAACTCGTCCACATCGTCCCACCACCCAACTCGGGGTCGTACTATTATAATTACAAGGGGTTCAATAGTATTGTGATGTTGGCGGTGGTGTCGGCTAATTACGACTTCCTGTATGTGGACGTAGGGAAGAATGGCCGGATGTCCGATGGTGGAGTCATCACCCAGACGGAGTTTTTTCAGGCCTCTCCAGAATGGCAGCTTGGACTTGCCACCTCCAGAAGAGAATGTGGAAGGACTCCCATTCGTCTTTGTTGCGGATGAAGCATTTGCGCTGGGGGACCATCTTATGCGGCCATTCCCGATGAGGACCCTCAGCCCGGAACAGAGTGTTTTTAATTACTGGCTGGCCAGAGCCAGAAGAGTGGTGAAGAACACATTTGGAATCATGGCCAGCCGCTTCCGCCTATTTCTTACACCCATCCATATGGTGGAGTATAAACTGAATCATATAATCCTGGCATGCTGTGTTCTACATAACTTTTTATGGCAACATTCTGCCAACTATGCTAGCTCAGTTGGGCCTGAGCCCGGAATGATAAATGAAACAACCCTGACGGCGCTTGAAAGTGGCCGTCCTGGCTTGCCCTCCCTGAGTGCCCGTGATGTCCGGTTAAGATACCTTGAGTTCTTTGCGGGTAGGGGGACCATCAATATGCCAGACAATTTGTGAAATCTTGATCCAATAAAAAAAAAAATTTTCAAATATTTGGTGTGTGATTTTGCCTGCCGGTGCCATTCAGCCACAGTATATCTGCGTGAGGCGGTCGGCAACTGGTTAAGCATCATTAAAATCACTGGTCCCGAAAAAACTGATGTTTTTAAAAGTTTTTTTGCATTGATACATGTCCCCTGGGGCAGGACCTGGGTCCCCAAACCCTTTTTAGGACAATACCATGCAAATTAGCCTTTAAAATGAGCACTTTTGATTTCGAACGTTCGAGTCCCATAGACGTCAATGGGGTTCTAACGTTCGTGCGAACTTTCGGTCCGTTCGCAGGTTCTGGTGCGAACTGAACCGGGGGGTGTTCGGCTCATCCCTAATGCCAGACAATGTCTGAGACATTTTTTAACTAAATTTTTTTTTTAAACTGAACAAATATTTGCTTACATTTACTGCTTGTCTTTCTTCTAGCTGACCATGACTGAAATTTTGGGAGTCCTGAAAATGGCGTGATTGTGTAAAATTATAAAGCACTGTTGGGTGGTATTTACTAAAGGCAAAGACAGTTTGTACTGGGGGCGTGGCCTGACGAGCTATGGAGTAGGACGTCTGCATAGAGAGCTCCTCTGCCCAAAATCCTACAACAGCCATCCTGCCTGTATCCTGTCAATCCTACCCCAAAACACACCCCAGCAGAGATACCCTGGTGCCTGCAAAGCCTCTGGAGCGGTTGGATTGCCAGGAACGCTCCCCGAGGCCGCGAAAACCGGAGCGCTCCGTTTTGGGACCGGACATCTAGGAAAGTCCCCGGCTTCGGCCTAGTGCCTGGAGCGGCGGCCATTTTGCTCCACCCGGCGGCGGCTCCGTTCCGTTCCACGGGCGTGCTGGGACCCCCCGAGGCTGACCCCTGTATACACCGGCCCCCGGACTGCCTGTGGCCCCTGAAGCTGTGCCTCTGTGCCCTGTAGCAGCCTGTGGAGCGGCCCGTGGCTCTGGCCTGGCCCTGAGAGAGGCGGCCATATTGCTACACCCAGAAACGGCTCCACTAGTTCCCCTGGCCTGCCTGGCTCCACTAGAGAGGACTGATCCACAAGAACCTGGACCCCAGGACATCCTCAAAGAGTGCAGCACCCCGGGGGGGGACCAGGTATGTGGTAAAGTGTAAACCTGCACACAAAACCCCCCAGAAGGAAGAGATCCTGTGGAGCGCTTCACAGGAATATTCCACCCCACGGGCTCCCCCTCCTATCCCGGGACAGAAGCAGACTATGTCCCCACCGAGACGGAACACCGGGACGGCAGACAAGCTCGCTCAATATCGCCGCCAGGACAAAGACATGCAACAAGATAATGGAGCCGGCGCAAGCGCGGACCCCGCTCCTCAGGCGACAGATACCGCCAAAGTTCTGGATGCCATAGCCGCCCTACAAGGTACCTTGACTGCAAAGATAGACGAAGTGAAAATTGATATATCCCTGATAAGACAGGACTTCTCAAAACTGAAAGACAGAGTCACAGAGGCTGAAACCAGGATCAGCAACGCGGAAGATGCCTTACACCCCATGAGACATACTACAGAGGAGATGCAGAGACAGATACAACAACTCCATGCCCATCAAGATGACATGGAAAACCGCCTCAGGCGTTGCAACCTCCGATTCATAGGACTGCCAGAGAAAGAGGAAGGCGCAGACCCAGCAACATACCTAGAAACGCTCCTGATCAAAACATACGGCCGAGAAGCCTTTTCAGCAATGTTTGCGGTGGAGAGAGCGCACCGCATTCCCGCGCGGCCACCACCACCCGGAGCGCCATCCCGCACATTCATCGCCAAATTTCTAAACTTTCGGGACAGAGACAAAATCCTCAAACTCACCCGGGAAAGAGGAAATATACAGATCGGGAATAATCAGATTGCAGTATTCCCGGATTTTTCCAGCGAAGTGCAAAGGAGAAGAGCACAATATCAGGAGGTGAAACGCAGATTGAGGATCCTCCATCTTAAATATGCCATGTTGTTTCCTGCTAGGCTGCGGGTGGAGGAGGACGGAAGAGTACAGTTCTTCGACGACCCGGCGGCAGCGACAGCATGGCTGGATCGCAGAAACGGACCCGCTTAATCTGTCTAAGAACACGAAACAACAGTGAGTACTTTCTGACTTTGAACGAAACTCGTTAATACTAGGGTCGCGGGATCCCCCCCCCCCTTTTTTTTTTTTTTTTTTTGGGGGGGAGCCGGAGTTCAGCTGAGGGATTTGAAGAATGGGGGCATACACAGCTTGTGTGCGGGTGGGGCGGATGGGAACAAGAACGCTAGCTCATGTATAACGTAGCTATGGAACTTGGGGGATTATAAAATAGGATTGCGCAGGTTACCGGTTGCGCCTTTACAGTTTGAAAAGATTGGGGACAGTTTAAAGTGATCTGCTTTGCAAGACCTCTAAAAAACAGGAACGAACGCTACTATAGTATCCTGGAACAAGGGACTTAAATTAACCCGCTGCAAAGAGGGTGAAAAGGGCAAGAGGAACTTAATAACTGCAATGTGTGGTAGTCCTGATTATCAATGCTCCACGTTCGACAGGGGAACAGTCGCCCCGTTAGCAAAGTTGGATCAGCACAAAAGAAAAACTCATCTATTGCTTTTAAGAAATGTGCCTCCAGTGGAAGGTAACCGCTGGATGATTTGTTATATGCTGACAGTTTGGGTTTATATGCTCACATCAGGTTGGGGAGATGTGCAGCTGGGAGGGACGGGAACAGTTAAAGGGATATGTTACATGTTTTACTTTGGGAATATAAGAATTGTTATGACCTTAAAGTGGCTGAATAGGCAATACACAGTCAACAACAAATATGCATTAGCACACTGGTACTATGGAAAAGGCAGACTGAGGGGGTATTATCAGTATGAGATCCTACAAGATGGCAAATACACTAATCACATCCAGAAACTAACATGGCCAGTGTAAAGTTTTTAACATGGAACGTCCGCGGAATGCGGAATAAGGTTAAGCGAACCGCAGCATTAACATTTCTAAAATCACAAAAAGCAGATATTATAGCGTTAACAGAAACGCATATCACAGGTCAGATGCAGGTAGCCTTAAAAAAACCATGGATAGGATGGCTATACCACAGTACGCATACCAATCAATCAAGGGGGGTATCGATATTAGTAGCCAAAAGAGTGCCCTTTGAACTAATCGCACTAGAATCAGATAGAGTGGGAAGATACATCTTCCTACACGCCACCATAGGAGGCAACTCCCTATTGATTCTGGCATGTTATATCCCCCCCCCTTTTTCGATTGAGGTAGTATTGAAGGGATTGGCATTCATGGCACAAAACCCATCAGTTCCAGCTATTTGGTTGGGTGATTTTAACCAAACCATGAATCCAAATTTGGACAGACCAGACCTGGGAGGTGCGTCCAGGAATGTGCCGCACCAAACCAGACTCTGCAGACTTTTTACAGAATTTGCGTTAACAGACGTATGGAGATGGCAAAACCCGACCAAAAAAGCATACACATGTCACTCGGTAAGCTGCGACACGATGTCCAGGATTGATTTTATAATGGCCTCAAATGCACTGCTACCCAAAATTACAGGGTCGGGTATGGCTCCACGAGCTCTATCAGACCACTCACCTTGTTGGATAACAGCATCTCTATTAAAAGCGGTGCCCGCCTCTGGGTGGAGGCTGAATCCATTCTGGTTATCGATCCTGCCAGATCTCGAGAGCGTGGGGCAAGAACTACAGTATATGCTAAACAACTTATTAACCACAGATTCAGATACTGCAGCATGGGACAACTTCAAAAACCAAGCCAGTAGACTATTATCACTAAGAATAAACAGATTTAAAATTTCATCTAAACTGCTATTACAGATGACCACTGACAAACTACAGGAACTAGAACAGGTATACGCACAAGAACCCAATACAGATAATCTCCATAAAGTACAAATGCAATCCAGAGTAGTAACCCAAATGCACATAGAGAAAGCTAAGCAACAGGTTTTTTTCAAAAAACAAAAAATTTTTGAACACGGGGAGCGAGCAGGTAAATTACTGGCATATTTAGCACATTTAAATGAAAAACCCCCAGTAGTGGTGACCCTAGCCACCCCACAGGGAGAAGAGGTGACAGACCCACACCAGGTAGCAGACATATTCCTAAACTTCTACAGGAATTTATATAAAACTCAGACAATATACTCCGCACAAGAAATTAAAAACCACCTACACAGAATTCAGTTCCCTAGACTCACATTAGAACAGGTCAAGCAACTAGACGCCCCCATCAGCCAAGACGATATATCTGAAGCACTGTCCCAACTAGCTAAATCTAAGGCCCCCGGACTAGATGGCCTGCCACTAGAATTCTACACTGCATTCCCTGAAATACTAGTCCCGAAATTGCAAAAACTATACCAACAAATATTTGAACATAAATCACTCCCTCCATCAATGCAGGAAGCACAGATAATAGTTCTACCTAAACCAGGAAAAGACCTCAGATACCCCGAATCCTACCGCCCAATCTCACTACTTCAAGTGGATATTAAGATACTGGCCAAAATTCTAGCATCCCGCCTAAACAAAGTTATTCTTTCCTTAATACACCCAGACCAAACCGGCTTTATGCCTGGGAAAAATACGGCCATGAATATAAGAAGACTTTTTCTAAATATTCAAGCACAACACGACAATCGAGGTACCAGAGTAGTGGTGGCCCTAGACACAGCAAAGGCCTTTGACTCAGTGGAATGGCCTTTTCTATGGGAATGTCTACAGGAATATGGATTCGGTCCCAATTTTGTACAGTGGGTACAAATACTCTACCAGTCACCAAAAGCACGAGTTTTCGTCAATGGTTGTATGTCAGAGCAATTTCCCCTTGAGAGGGGCACACGCCAGGGGTGTCCCCTCTCTCCACTGCTATATGCCCTGGCTGCGGAACCATTGGCCATAGCTATAAGAGCTGACATGGACATAGTGGGTCTCAGAATAGGCGACTATATAGAGAAGATCGGACTTTACGCCGATGACACGATACTCTATTTAGCGGATCAGGGCCCATCACTTCAAGCAGCTCTAGACACAATAGACAAAATGGGGAAGTTCTCAGGCCTACGGATAAATTGGGAAAAATCACAGATACTCCCTATAGACCAATTTCCCCCAAACAATATACACCCAGAACTACCATTAGTCAGAGTAAACACTATCAAATATCTAGGGGTACTGGTTACAAGAGACTTACGCGAATATACAGCCAATAACATAGAGCCATTGTTTAACATGATAAAAACCAAAACGCAAGCATGGTCCAAACTACCTCTGGGAGTAATGGGGAGGATAAATATTATAAAAATGATCATTCTACCTAAGATCCTCTACATGGTATGGCATGCCCCACTATATATCCCCATAGGGATTTTCAAAAAAATGGAATCTATTTTGAACACCTTTGTCTGGGGACATCAAAGACATAAGGTAGCTTGGAATATCCTTAAAAACCCTACAGATATGGGGGGAACATCACTGCCAGATCTGCAGGAATACTACATAGCGGCACAACTGTCACATATGCACTACTACCATAACAATGAAAGTCAAAGATACAGTACACTAGTAGTGAGTAGCCAAGACAGTCCCTTATCTACCCCTCTTCAAACTATACTACGAGGGGGTCAGGTTCATAGGAAAGGTCCACAATTTAATGACGGGTTACTTAAACATCACCAACGAATATGGGGACTGGCCCAGAAAAAACTTAAAATAGGGAATATCCACACGCACACTCCTTTATGGGCTAACGACCAGCTTGTGGAACTCAAAAAAATCCCAGACCCTATTATGTGGGCCAGATATGGAATTATATACCTGCACCAAGTAATGGTAAGCGCTAGGCCCAAAGCGTTTCAAACTCTTAAGGAAGAATACTCTATTCCGCAACAATTATTCTTTAAATACCTACAACTCCGACATGCCTTACGTTCTCAATTCAGAAACGAAAGTAGCATCTTGGAATATCCCCAAATCCTGGATATAATTATGGGAGCCGATTCGCAAAAATTGATATCCAACCTTTACTACTCTATAAGATTACCCAGAATTAGAGAAGTGATGCAAAAAGCCAAAACAAAATGGGAAAGAGATATAGGAGCCATTGGTGAATCAGACTGGGAGGAAATTCTAGAAAATGTTAAAGTAACATCTCCAAAACTGTCTGACAGGCTAACACAGATATACATCATCCACCAAGCATACCTCACACCTAACATAATAAGGAAATTTCAACCTACACGGCCCGTAGTATGTCCTCACTGCCAGGCAGAGAGAGGTAGCTTCTTTCACTTAATCTGGAAATGCACTATTATTCAAACATACTGGAGTCAAGTGATTAAGTTCTTACACGACCAAATGGGTTCCCCTGTGGTGCTGGATCCAAAACTGTGCATACTCGGTCTTCTTCCAGACGTGGATATTGATAAATACCAAGCCACATTTATATCTGAAGTCCTGTTTTTGGCCAGGAAAGTGATTGCTAAGACTTGGATGCAGAATGTAACCCCCACCATAACAAGCTGGAAGAGGGATGTTAACAATTCCCTCCCATACAAGCAGTTGATCTACAAACACAGGGGAAACAGTCACAAATACTCAAGGATATGGGACGGATGGTTGGGAGACGGGGAGACATGTGTATAGTAATGCGTGAAAACAAGAATATCAACACCTAATAACCAAAACGCACAACTATAAAATAAACGTTCCAACTCAGTCTGTTAGAACTTTACAGAGCTATTAACAATAGATATATCTTTGCTATGCAATGCCAGCCTTGTAAGGCGCTAATGTATGTAATCGTACCACATGTGACAATATTGTATGTATCTATGCATAGATCTCAAATGTGCTGTATAAATTTATGCCTAATTTCAATAAAGACTATTTTCCCAAAAAAAAAAAAAAAAAAAGACAGTTTGTACTAAAAGTGCACTTGAGACTGCACTGAAACTGCACTTGTAGTGCAAAGTGGATTTGCCCTTAGAAAATAACCCCCATTGTCACTGAAAACACACATTTTACCACAAAAAATGCTTTTGAGCATTGCAAGAAGAAGCCACACATTGTTGATTATCAATGTTTTTAATACAAGCACAATCACATGTGCATTTATAAAAGGTTTTTAAAACAAACCAACTTGTGTGTTGTATAAAAATTTTTTAGGTCACATTAATAAAAGTAGAAATGTCCTTTTAGGGTAAAACAGGCATGTTTAAAACCAACAAGAAATACACAAATCTGGAACTTACAAAGTTCAACTTTTATAGAAATTTAAGGCAATATCAGACATGAGTATTTACAAACTGTATGATATTGCGTTCAGATGGGGTGAAGTCACCCCTGGAAAAGTCCAATTTTAAAGATGCACATAAATTGCAGAGTGTCAACATATGCTAGCTGCTATCATGGGGGATCAATGGACGTGTTTTGTGGGTGCAACCCCTTCCTCTCAGCTATTTTATTATTGAGTAGGGATGAGCCGAACACCCCCCGGTTCGGTTCGCACCAGAACCCGCGAACGGACCGCAAGTTCGCACGAACGTTAGAACCCCATTGACGTCTATGGGACTCGAACGTTCGAAATCAAAAGTGCTCATTTTAAAGGCTAATTTGCATGGTATTGTCCTAAAAAGGGTTTGGGGACCCGGGTCCTACCCCAGGGGACATGTATCAATGCAAAAAAAACTTTTAAAAACGGCCGTTTTTTCGGGAGCAGTGATTTTAATGATGCTTAAAGTAAAAAAAAAAAAGTGAAATATTCCTTTAAATATCGTACCTGGGGGGTGTCTATAGTATGCCTGTAAAGTGACGCGTGTTTCCCATGTTTAGAACAGTCCCTGCACCAAATGTCATTTTTAAAGGAAAAAATCTCATTTAAAACTGCTTGCGGGTTTAATGTCATGTCGGGTCATGGCAATATGGATGAAAATCAGTGAGACAAACGGCATGGGTACCCCCCAGTCCATTACCAGGCCCTTTGGGTCTTGTATGGATATTAAGGGGAACCCCGCACCCAAATTAAAATAAGGAAAGGTCCCTATATACTCTGAACAGCAGTATACAGGCGGTGCAAACAAGACAGGGACTGTAGGTTTGTTGTTAAGTAGAATCTGTTTGTAATTTTGAACATTTTTAATGTGTTTAGCTCCAGCCAAAAAATCTTTTCTAAGCTTTTTGGAAAACATAGGGAAGGGTTATCACCCCTGTGACATTTGTTTTGCGTCTTTCCTCCTCTTCAGAAGATTTCACCTCACTTTTTTGTCCCAATGAAAAATGTTTTTTGAAAATTTGGGTTTTTTTGTGGAACAAGGATTGGAAAGCATCAGTGGAAAGGAAAAATTGTTTTCCCATATTAACTCTTACAGGAGAGAATTTCCCTTCCTTAGGGGTAGATTTCATCTCACTTCCTGTTGTCTCCTTCCGTTTGCAAGTAGGAGTCGTTTGTAAGTTAGATGTTTGAAAGTAGGGTCCTGCCCTATATACTCAGCAGAAATTTGGGCCTTAGGTGTTGCTGTGGCCAAAACACTGTAAGCCCTCACAGGGCCCTGCTGTGAAATATTAGATCAAGAATTGTAATTACATGCCCCTGTTGAACAGGAGCTGAAAAATTAGGCCTTAGGCACTGGTGCTGGTGCCACAACACTGCAACCCCTCACAGACACTCTAGTTGAAACGCAGGAACAAGCCCAGCTGCAAAGTATTGCATCAAAAATTGTAATTACACGCCCCTGTTAGACAGGGGCTGAAAAATTGGGTCTTAGGCACTGGTGCTGGTGCCACAACACTGCAACCCCTCACAGACACTCTAGTTGGAATGCAGGAACAAGCCCTGCTGCAAAGTATTGCATCAAAAATTGTAATTACACGCCCCTGTTAGACAGGGGCAGAAAAATTGGGTCTTAGGCACTGGTGCTGGTGCCACAACACTGCAACCCCTCACAGACACTCTAGTTGGAATGCAGGAACGAGCCCTGCTGCAAAGTATTACATCAAAAATTGTAATTACACGCCCCTGTTAAACAGGGGCTGAAAAATTGTGCCTTAGGCACTGGTGGTGGCGCCCAGAACCAAAAATGTTCTTACAAGCTATCAGCGTGATGATTGAGGAGGAAGAGGATAATTACTCAGGGATAGTCACTCAGCATCAGCATAGGCAGTCTTTGAAGGGATCTGAGATTTCAAAAAAAATTATTCGGTTACATCTGCATCAGGTGCTTGGTAGCTGGTGGTGATCCAAGACTGATTCATTTTTATGAAGGTCAGCCGATCGACCGAGTCGGTGGACAGACGCACCCTGTGATCGGTTACCACGCCTCCAGCAGCACTGAATGTGCGTTCCGAAAGAACGCTGGATGCAGGACAGGCCAGTAGCTCAATTGCATACTGTGCAAGCTCTGGCCAGTGATCCATCCTCAAGACCCAGTAACCCAGAGGATTTTCGGTGGGAAAGGTGTCCAAGTCTGATCTTGCCCCTAGGTATTCCTGCACCATGTAAAACAGACGCTGGCGATGGTTGCTGGAACCGATCATACCTTGGGGCTGCGGACCAAAAAATTGTCTGAACGCATCGGTCAGACGGCCACCTTCTCCACCGCTCCTTCTTTGACTGACCGAAGCCTCAGCAACACGTTGTCCAGAAACAGGAGTTTGTAACCTCCCAGTCTCTGGGAACGCGTTGCACAGACCTTTCTGCAAGGCCTCCCGAAGATGTTTCATCCTCTGCTCCCTCTGCGATGGCAAGATAAGGTCCGCAACCTTACCCTTGTAACGTGGATCAAGGAGGGTTGCCAGCCAGTATTGGTCCTTCTCCTTGATACCACGAATACGAGGATCCTTACGCAGGCTTTGCAGGATCAGGGAGGCCATGCAGCGTAGGTTTGCTGAGGCATTCGGTCCGGAGTCCTCTGGGTCACTAAGGACAACAACGTCCGCAGCCACCTCCTCCCAGCCACGTACAAGTCCATGTGTTCCTTGGGACTGATCCCTTAAAGACTGCTGATGCTGAGTGCCAGGCTCCACCTCCATACTGACACAATCTTCCTCCTCCTCCTCCTCCTCCTCCTCGTCCTCTTCCTGTGTGATCGGCGGGCACGCAGGAACACTGTCTGGATAAAGGGGGCCTTGAGAGCTAAGGAAGTCCTCCTCTTCCTGCCTCTGTTCTGCCTCAAGTGCCCTGTCCATTATCCCACGCAGCGTGTGCTCCAACAGGTGGACAAGGGGGACAGTGTCACTGATGCATGCACTGTCAGTGCTCACCATCCTCGTGGCCTCCTCGAATGGTGACAGGACAGTGCATGCATCCCTGATCATGGCCCACTGGCGTGGGGAAAAAAAACCAAGGTCCCCTGACCCTGTCCTGGTGCCATAGTCGCACAGGTACTCATTGATGGCCCTCTGCTGCGTGTGCAGCCGCTGCAGCATGGCCAACGTCGAGTTCCACCTGGTGGGCATGTCACAGATTAGGCGGTTCTTGGGCAGGTTAAACTCCTTTTGGAGGTCCGTCAGCCGAGCACTGGCATTATATGACCGGCGGAAATGCACACAGACTTTCCTGGCCTGCCTCAGGACATCCTGTAAGCCCGGGTACCTGCCCAAGAACCGCTGCACCACCAAGTTAAGGACGTGAGCCAAACAGGGCACATGGGTCAGTTGTCCCTGTCGGAGGGCAGAGAGGAGGTTGGTGCCATTGTCGCAAACCACCATTCCTGCCTTAAGTTGGCGTGGCGTCAACCACCTCTGAACCTGCCCCTGCAGAGCTGACAGAACCTCTGCCCCAGTGTGGCTCCTGTCCCCCAAGCACACCAGCTCAAGCACCGCATGGCATCTTTTGGCCTGCGTACTTGCGTAGCCCCTTGAACGCCTACGGAGCACCGCTGGTTCCGAGGAAGAGGCCATGGAGGAAGAAGAAGAGGAGGGGGTGGAGGAGAGAGGTGTGTCACAATCAGCATTTTGGAGGCGTGGTGGCGGAACAACCTCCAACACTACTGCACCTTGTCCTGCATCCTTCCCAGCTGCCAGCAGAGTCACCCAATGCGCCGTGAAACTTAAGTAACGTCCCTGTCCATGCCTGCTGGACCATGAGTCAGCGGTAATATGCACCTTACCGCTGACCGCCCTGTCCAGCGAGGCATGGACATTGCCTTCCACATGCCGGTAGAGAGCCGGAATCGCCTTCCGTGAGAAAAAGTGGCGTTTGGGTACCTGCCACTGAGGAACCGCACATTCCACAAACTCACGGAAGGGGGCAGAGTCTACCAACTGAAAAGGCAGCAGTTGAAGTGCTAGCAATTTTGCCAAGCTAGCATTCAACCGCTGGGCATGTGGATGGCTGGGAGCAAACTTCTTTCGGCGGTGCAGCAGCTGGGGCAGGGAAATTTGCCTGGTACAATCTGACGTCGGTGTACCAAAAGCAGATTGCCCATAAGTACTTGGCTGTGACACACCTAATTCTACACCTTCATTCCTCTCACTGCAGGTCGCAGAGAGGACTGAAGGTCTAGTGGGGTTGGAAATCTCAGCTGATGAGGAGCAAGGAGAGATCGTCTTTGTTCTTTGGTGTGGGTCTTTTAGATACGCTTGCCAACGAACTGCATGGCAGGTCAACATATGTCTGGTCAAGCATGTGGTACCCAAGCGGGAGATGTTTTGGCCACGCGAGATACGCTTGAGACATATATTGCAAATAGCAGCGGTGCGATCTGATGCACTCGTCTCAAAAAAGGCCCACACCAAAGAACTTTTTGAATAACGCGCAGAGACTGCAGCGCCCTGCACATGTGGAGCTTTGGGGTGTGATGCAGTCAATGTGCTGCCCTTAGGCTGGCCCCTGGAGGGCATCCTGCCTAGTTGGTGATGTGCCACCTCCTCCTCCTCCTCCTCCTCCTCCTCCTCCTCCTCCTCTCTCCTATCAGGCACCCACGTTGAGTCAGTGACCTCATCATCCCCTCCCTCCTCATCACTGGAGCAAACCTGGCAGTATGCTGCAGCAGGGGGAGCATGACTGCCAGATTGCTGTCCTTCTTGGGCACCCCCTCTGTCCGTGCTCATGTTACTGCCTTCATTGAGCTCAGTATCATCATCAGAGCCTTCCAAACGCTGGGCATCCTCCTGGAGCATGTACCCAACACTGTGGTCAAACAGTTCGAGGGAATCCTCAGGAGGACATGGTGGGGCTAGGGAAGGAGTCACTGATGACATTGAGCTGAGGGAAGAGGCCGCTGCTTTGCCAGACAAAGCACCCTGGGCATGGGTGAGAGAGGATGAGGAGGATGAGGACGGCTTGGTCATCCACTCGACCAAGTCTTCCGCATGTTGCGGCTCAACACGGCCAGCTGCCGAAAAAAAGGCCAAGCGTGTCCCATGGCCACGTGCTGATGAGGATGCACCGTCTCCACGACCAGCACTAGACACAGAGCCTGCTTGCCCTCTCTTATTGGCTTGTGACTGTCTGCCTCTCCTTCTTGGCCTTCCAGACATACTAATGGCCTGTAGCTGCACTAAGCTGGGATAGAACACCTGTAATTTTCTTCAGGTAGCTTTATATACTGTAACCAGACAAGCCTGCCTGTCAGTAGGAAGATAACAGGAACGGATCTAGCTGAACACTGTGAGCAGGACGTACTGCACTAAATGTATATAGCAGGAACGGATCTAGCTGAACACTGTGAGCAGCACGCACTGCACTGAATGTAAATAGCAGGAACGGATCTAGCTGAACACTGTGAGCAGGACGCACTGTACTGAATGTAAATAGCAGGAACGGATCTAGCTGAACACTGTGAGCAGGACACACTGCACTGAATGTAAATAACAGGAACGGATCTAGCTGAACACTGTGAGCAGGACACACTGTACTAAATGTAAATAGTCTAGCTGCCTGACCGTGGTACTAATAGGATCAAAAAGAACACCTGTAATTTTCTTTAGGTAGCTTTATATACTGTAACCAGACAAGCCTGCCTGTCAGTAGAAAGATAACAGGAACGGATCTAGCTGAACACTGTGAGCAGGACGCACTGCACTGAATGTAAATAGCAGGAACGGATCTAGCTGAACACTGTGAGCAGCACGCACTGCACTGAATGTAAATAGCAGGAACGGATCTAGCTGAACACTGTGAGCAGGACGCACTGCACTGAATGTAAATAGCAGGAACGGATCTAGCTGAACACTGTGAGCAGGACGCACTGCACTGAATGTAAATAACAGGAACGGATCTAGCTGAACACTGTGAGCAGGACACACTGTACTAAATGTAAATAGTCTAGCTGCCTGACCGTGGTACTAATAGGATCAAAAAGAACACCTGTAATTTTCTTCAGGTAGCTTTATATACTGTAACCAGACAAGCCTGCCTGTCAGTAGGAAGATAACAGGAACGGATCTAGCTGAACACTGTGAGCAGGACGTACTGCACTAAATGTATATAGCAGGAACGGATCTAGCTGAACACTGTGAGCAGCACGCACTGCACTGAATGTAAATAGCAGGAACGGATCTAGCTGAACACTGTGAGCAGGACGCACTGTACTGAATGTAAATAGCAGGAACGGATCTAGCTGAACACTGTGAGCAGGACACACTGCACTGAATGTAAATAACAGGAACGGATCTAGCTGAACACTGTGAGCAGGACACACTGTACTAAATGTAAATAGTCTAGCTGCCTGACCGTGGTACTAATAGGATCAAAAAGAACACCTGTAATTTTCTTTAGGTAGCTTTATATACTGTAACCAGACAAGCCTGCCTGTCAGTAGAAAGATAACAGGAACGGATCTAGCTGAACACTGTGAGCAGGACGCACTGCACTGAATGTAAATAGCAGGAACGGATCTAGCTGAACACTGTGAGCAGCACGCACTGCACTGAATGTAAATAGCAGGAACGGATCTAGCTGAACACTGTGAGCAGGACGCACTGCACTGAATGTAAATAGCAGGAACGGATCTAGCTGAACACTGTGAGCAGGACGCACTGCACTGAATGTAAATAACAGGAACGGATCTAGCTGAACACTGTGAGCAGGACACACTGTACTAAATGTAAATAGTCTAGCTGCCTGACCGTGGTACTAATAGGATCAAAAAGAACACCTGTAATTTTCTTCAGGTAGCTTTATATACTGTAACCAGACAAGCCTGCCTGTCAGTAGGAAGATAACAGGAACGGATCTAGCTGAACACTGTGAGCAGGACGTACTGCACTAAATGTATATAGCAGGAACGGATCTAGCTGAACACTGTGAGCAGCACGCACTGTACTGAATGTAAATAGCAGGAACGGATCTAGCTGAACACTGTGAGCAGGACACACTGCACTGAATGTAAATAACAGGAACGGATCTAGCTGAACACTGTGAGCAGGACACACTGTACTAAATGTAAATAGTCTAGCTGCCTGACCGTGGTACTAATAGGATCAAAAAGAACACCTGTAATTTTCTTCAGGTAGCTTTATATACTGTAACCAGACAAGCCTGCCTGTCAGTAGGAAGATAACAGGAACGGATCTAGCTGAACACTGTGAGCAGGACGCACTGCACTGAATGTAAATAGCAGGAACGGATCTAGCTGAACACTGTGAGCAGCACGCACTGCACTGAATGTAAATAGCAGGAACGGATCTAGCTGAACACTGTGAGCAGGACGCACTGCACTGAATGTAAATAGCAGGAACGGATCTAGCTGAACACTGTGAGCAGGACGCACTGCACTGAATGTAAATAGCAGGAACGGATCTAGCTGAACACTGTGAGCAGCACGCACTGCACTGAATGTAAATAGCAGGAACGGATCTAGCTGAACACTGTGAGCAGCACGCACTGCACTGAATGTAAATAGCAGGAACGGATCTAGCTGAACACTGTGAGCAGGAAGCACTGTACTGAATGTAAATAGCAGGAACGGATCTAGCTGAACACTGTGAGCAGGACACACTGCACTGAATGTAAATAGTCTAGATAGAAGATAACAGGAACGGATCTAGCTAAACTGAATACAGTGTATATATATATATGCAACACCTGGGATGCATATATATACACAATACACTGTAAGTGCAGCTAACTGACTGACTGTTCTGCCTAATCTATCTAACTCAAATCAAACACTGTCTCTCTGTCTATCTCTTTCAACGCCGGAACACACACTACACAGGGCCGCCGTGCAGGCGGCCTTATATAGTGTGGGGCGTGTACTAAATCCCCTGAGCCATAATTGGCCAAAGCCTCCTTGGCTTTGGCCAATTACGGCTCTCTGTTCAGGCGGCGCTGTGATTGGCCAAGCATGCGGGTCATAGTGCATGCTTGGCCAATCATCAGCCAGCAATGCACTGCGATGCCGCAGTGAATTATGGGCCGTGACGCGCCACACGAATTTGGCGCGAACGGCCCATATCGTTCGCAATTCGACGGACGGTCGAACAGCCGATGTTCGAGTCGAACATGGGTTCGACTCGAACACGAAGCTCATCCCTATTATTGAGGAAGGGGTTGCACCCACAAAACGCATACATTGATCTCCCGTGATGGCAGATAGCACATGATGACACACTATGTGCATCTTCAAAATTTGTCTTTTCGAGAATATGTCAAAAAAGTTCTAAAAATTCTCTGGACAAAAAACTTAAATAATTTGGGATTTTGAGGGGTTTTAAATTCTCCCTAAAACATCAATGATGTTCTTCATTTTGTTTTGAACATCATTGATGTTTTGCTTGATGTTTTCAAAGTCCCTATTACACCCCATTATCTCCCCGATCAGGATCTGGGCACTTTCACTGGTAAAATGACCTTCATCCACAACATCACGATCACCTAAAAATATATAAAAAAAAACACCATGTATTATAAATATGCAGGCATCCATCTCTTACCTGAACCTGTGGTCGCAGACACTAACCTGTTGTGGTGACAATTTCTATACTGTCTCCCTCCTCCTCCTCCTGTTTTGTTTGTGGGATTTCCACTTCTTCATGAGGTGGGGGGTCTGTTGTCTCCTCTTATAAGTGGTGTCCTCCGAGTCTTTTCTCCCCTATGTAAAGAAAAATAGGTATACTTAGCACACAGATACTTGATGGCAGAAATAGGAATATGAAACATTGCTTGGAAGTGGGGTACAGTTGTCTATTTTGGCAGAGTTGCAAGATGAAGAAATATTTTTTTCCTTTGTCAAGCTTGAATACTTACCTGTTTTGTACAAGCTTCACAGATGGAGACACCCCTGTAGTATAAACTGGAGCACCTGTGTGGGGCCCCCTAATAAAAAGGGTGTTCTGGTGTCCCACACTAGTGCTCCAGCGTCCAGATGTGTAAACAGCTGCTGAATGTCCTCTCCTTACACAGAATCTAGTTTGCATTTCATTCTAGTTACAAACCCATCTAGACACCAAAATTATTTTAAGAGAAGTAGGCCAGAAAAAATGTATTTGCATCTGGACAAAACATGGTGTTTTATAGGCCAAACAAACAATGTTTCCTACGAACAAATAATGTGTCCATGGTCATGAAAGTTGCCATTTTAAACTGTACAACAGTATAAAGAAAAGCACATGGAGCAGCACAAATGTAATAAAAATAAAGAATAGGAACACAGGACAACTACTTACTTTTTTGCAGCACTCTCCTGATCCTTCTGTACTGATCATGCTCCCTTAATTTGAGGTCCGACCACCACTTCCTCAGTTGATCCTTGGATCGCCGTACCCCAAAATTTCTGTGCAGACTCTTCACAACTTTCGCCATGATCTTGGCCTTTCTGACATTGGGGTTGGGGTAAGGTCCATAATTCCCGTCATTTTCGGCCCTTTTCAAGATGTCCACCATCTCCAACATCTCTACAAATGACATATTTGATGCCTTAAATCATCTCTTCCGGGATCATGACATTTCTGTTTCCGGGCTTTCCTGCTCCTCGTTGTTGTAATTAGCATGCACCTGTTCTGTCTCCGCCATGTGCTCTTCCCCACTGTGCTGAACGAGAAGGGGTGGAGAATGGACTAGAAAGGATGTCAGGGGCGAGCAGAGTATCACGCATGCGCTGTGTATATAAAGCGGAACACGCGTGCGTCGTACATACGATCTGTGAGTGGAGGAAGGAGTAGAGGAAGCGCCGATCGTGAAAACGAAGGTAACATTTAAACTTGGGCCTATACTGCTTAGAGATTGAGGCCTATATTGGCACAAGATTAGGAGAGTTTAGCCTGACATTAGGGTTTGTCTTGTGTTGTGTCTTGCAGAGAAAATGGATATATTGAACGATCAGGACTTTATCACCATATTCACTGAATTGTTCAGGGAGCTGCCCTGTCTGTGGCAGGTAAACCACCCACATTATAAGAATCAAACAAAAAGGAAGGTAGCGCTGGATAAATTGTTGGAAATTGTGAAGCCGGTGATCCCCATGGCAGACATCGCCTATTTGAAGGCCCTAATTGGTGGCATGAGGAGCACTTATCTAAGGGAGCACAAGAAGGTCCAGGATTCCCAGAGATCAGGGGCTGCAGATGACATTTATCTCCCCAGGCTGTGGTACTATGACAGGCTGCATTTTCTGGCAGGTCAGACTGAACCCAGGCCAGCACTCTACAATCTTCCTTCCACGTTTCCTTCCCCCTCAGCTGAGGCTTCTGACGTCCAACCTGGGCCTTCCAGGCAGCAACATGTGGAGGAGCCCAGCTTGAGTCAGGTATAGCATTCTTCTAAATATTTCTGGTTGTCAAATTAATGATGTTAAATAGATGTTAGTTTGGAGTACAAATTTATGATTGTGATTGATGAACCAAAAACTAAAACGAAGTCTCTTTTTCATACACAGGAAAGTCTCAGCCAGGAGGTGGCCGGGCCAAGTACGCTGCCCGATACCCAGGTCCCTCCCCTCCGCCGTCAAAGAAAAAGTGTCAGGAAGAGGGGTAACCTGGAGGAGGCTGCAATTGGGCTATTTTGGAATGCTACTGAGGCCCTCAGAATCCCCCCCGTTTTGATTTTGGTGACCTAACAGCATGCAAAATGCTGCAAATTGAGGAGGGCCAACGCCTCTTATGTGAGTTTCTCATTTTAGAAGCACTAAATAAGGGGTTGAGGGGCCAACTCATATGCCAAAGCCACATTTGTGAGCTCACCCATGGTCCTCCTCCTCCTCCAGATCCTCCTCCTCCTCCAGGTCCTACTCCTCCTCCTGCCACACCTCCAACACCAGAGCCACAGCTGGGAAGGAAGCGTGTAAGGAAGACCAGAGAGTGATGGCCCTGGGTTCAGTCTGGTCTGGCATAAGATGCAGACTCTTCTATGACCACAGCCTGTGGACATACATGTCATCTGTTGCTGTTCATGATTCTCTTGGACTTCTGGACCAGATTGTACTCCCTTATATATGGACTCCTCGGGCCACCAATTTTGCAGTATAATGTGTGCCCTGGGGGCCAAAGGCTTCACCAATTTCTGCTGTTTATCCAGCGTTGCCTCCCTCTTTGTTTGGTTATGAGCCATTAATAAAGGAATTTTTTTTTCAATTATACTTGCCTATGTGTGTTTTCCTTCAAAAAGGACAGTTTGTTTGTGAGTAGGCAGGTACATTTCAAAAATACCATGTAAAATTAACAAGAGACACCAACACCAAACAATCTCCTTGAGATTAAATAATACAAGATAATAATGGTGTTGTGGTAACTTGACACACAAAACACACACAAAAATATGCTGGAGTAAAAAAAAAAAGATAAATGAAACACAAGGCTTTAAAAAACTCAAAAAAAATTATTTAATCTAAAAACATCCCAAAAATATGATTTTTGTCAGTAGATGTTACAAATAAAAATATTATATTGATGAAATCATGAGAAATTATGAAGAAAGAAGTTTGTGATAAGTCTGTGTGAATATGAGCAGCAAAACAACTTCATTCTTCTAGCATTATAAAGAAGAAGAGAGTGCGCTGCATTAAACAATTTAAAATATTGCAGCCTGACGAAAGTGCTATATCCATTACAAACGCTAATTTTACCAGACCGAGCAGTTCCATCTCGGAATTTATTCTGAGCAAGCGTGGCACTTTGTGCGTCGGAATTGTCCACACACGGTCGGAATTGACGCGATCGGATTTTGTTTTCGGAAAATTTTATAGCCTGCTCTCAAACTTTGTGTGTCGGAAAATCCGATGGAAAAAGTCCGATGGAGCCCACACACGGTCGGAATTTCCTACAACAAGCTCCGATCGCACATTTTCCGGCGGAAAATCCGACCGGGTGTACAGGGCATTAGAGTTGCCTGAAGTGGTAAGAGAAAAGATTTTCAAAGAAATACAGGAAGGTAGGGTTGCAGGCCCTTTCCTGCACCCTCCTTTCCATAATTTTAGAATCTCCCCATTAGGGGTCGTTCCTAAAAAAGAACAAGGTTCTTATAGGCTAAACCACCACTTATTACCACCACTTATTATTTCCTAAGGGTAGTTCTTTGAACGATCAAATAAGTGATGACTTAGCCTCAGTTCATTACTCTACGTTCGAGGATGCATTGGTGAAGATCCACAATTTAGGTCTGGGGACTTTGCTTGCTAAAGCAGATGTCCAATCTGCTTTTCGTTTATTACCCATTAACCCTTTATCTTTTAATTCTCTAGGTTTTTCTTTTGATGACTGATTCTTTCTCGATCGGTGCCTCCCAATGGGACGCTCACTTTCCTGTACATATTTTGAAGCATTCGCAACATTCATTGAATGGGTAGTCAAGGTTCATTCAGGTTCTTGCTCTATATTACATTATATGGATGACTTCCTTTTTCTTGTGAATTCCTTTACCGAATGTGCCAAGGTTCTGAACTCCTTTTTAAAAATCTGTGATGAATTTCACATTCCACTAGTTCAGGAAAAGACTATACGCCCCACCATGCATTTATTTTTTTTGGGAATCTTTATTGATACAAGCGCTATGGTATTTGAGCTACCAGCAGACAAGATTGACAATTTAAAATCTACTATTAATATCATAATTAGAAAGAAAAAAGCCATTATGAAGGAGTTACAGAAACTACTTGGCTTACTGGCATTCGCATCTAGAGTCATACCTGTGGGTCGGATATTCTCTGGACGACTGTATTTGGCCATTTCCAGGTTTAAATCCCCGTCCTCACATGTTGGGATTACTTCAGAGATTAGAGAGGATCTGCTAGTGTGGGCTCAATTCTTGGAGGAGTTCAATGGTAGGGCAATATTTCAATCTGAATTTATAGCGGACAGAGATTTCTTTCTTTTGACTGACGCAGCAGGCTCGGTGGGTTTTTCAGCCTTATGGAAGACTAATTGGTGCGCCTCGTTGTGGCATCCAGCTTGGCGCACCAAAGGCTATTTAAAAAACATAGTGATTTTAGAATTATTTCCCATTTTGGTAGCATTGGAAATCTGGGTGAGTATTTCATGAATAAAAGGATCCTGTTTAGCACAGACAACAAGGGGGTCCTTTTTGCTATAAATTGCTTGCCGTCCAAATCCCCTCCTGTCATTATTTTAATAAGATACCTTGTCTTTAAATGCTTAAGTCTTATGCCCCGTACACACGGTCGGACATTGATTGGACATTCCGACAACAAAATCCTAGGATTTTTTCCGACGGATGTTGGCTCAAACTTGTTTCGCGTACACACGGTCGCACAAAGTTGTCGAATTTCCGATCGCCAACAACGCGGTCACGTACACCACGTACAACGAGACTAGAAAAGGCCAGTTCAGAACCTAGCGCGGCACCCTTTGGGCTCCTTTTGCTAATCTCGTGTTAGTAAAAGTTTGGTGAGAGACGATTCGCGCTTTTTCAGACTCGTGGCTTTCAGATCGTTTTCTGCCGTTCAGTTTGTGCTTGTGGGTTTGTATCTGCTCTTCAGTGCGTGCAAGCAAGCTCCGCGTGACTTTGTCATTGTGTTCTTGTTCATTCGTTACTGTTTTTCAGGTCGCTCTTCACAGGCCTTGCTGTTCTTCAGTGCGTTCTGTTACTTCGTTCTGAGCAGCCGACCGTTTTCTAGCCATGTTGCGTATACGTACTCCTCGTAGATTTTGTGCTGTGCGGGGACTTGGTGTTGGGGTCCTGACCTTGACACAAGTCCAATCCATAAACAGGGTGGGGAGGAGTTCATGGACCAAGAATTGGTTGCTTCAGCGTGACCAGTTCTCTCATATGCCTTTGCTCCGTGAGATCCGTGAGAATAATCCTGATGATTTCAGGAACTTTCTCAGGATGACGGACCACGTATTTCACCGTTTGTTGGCTTCGCTGACCCCCTATATCAGCAGGCAGGATACCTGCATGAGGCAAGCCATCACTCCGGAGCAGAGGCTCGTCGCTACCCTGCGGTACTTGGCGACAGGGAGAAGCCTGCAGGACTTGAAGTTCTCGACAGGCATCTCCCCCCAGGCTCTGGAGATCATTATCCCAGAGACCTGTTCTGCCATCATCCAGGACCTGCAGAAGGAGTATATGAAGGTAAGATTTTTATCCTTTAATATCACATTTTATTGTATTGAATGTTTGCTAATATATTGTATTTCTTTCCTCATTCCCTAATTACCATGATTGTATTATGCTGTGAATGTCCCCTTTGTTCTCATGCATGCTGGATTTTTAATGCAATTTTTTTTTAGTCCTTCATACATATTTGCCTTCACTTACCTCCCCAGCATGGTCTCCTGGCCCTATATTCACCTCATGTAGTCACTTAACAATGTATTTTATCAGCTCCATAGTAGTGTTTTACCCCAAACACCCCCTAAAATGTTTAGAAATCTGATTTGTGCTTTAAATTCAGACAGAGTGCCAGAGGCTTTTTTGGGGGGTTCCCAAATCATTTGGAACCCTCCCTCCCCCCAACTGCTAAGTCAGCTGATCCCAATTCTCTATCTATCCTCAATCATCTATCTGCTGACTTTGCCAAACCCATACACACTATACCCACCTCTTTTGTGGTCAGATGTATGGATGAATTCCCCAAAGCATGTAGTGCAAGGGCCTGCCTGTATGCTTTCAAATGGTACTGTTTAAAGTTTTTGTATCCTATTATTATCTTGATAGGTAATAGCAGAATGTCCAAATGTGCTCAAATGTGTACAGTGTGTATTTATATCTTTGTATTATGACACTTCTTACCTGTCCAGTGGGCTGCCAATAGTGTAACTAAGGAGGGGCTGTTCCAAGTAATACCCTGTATTTAGGAATTCGTCTCTCAATGAAGTGAAGAGGGTTACCTGTCCAAGATTCCCCCCCTATAATGTTAGAAATGGCCCATGAGATGGGGGAGGGGGAATATGATAGGTGTACCTTATGCTTTGGTGTTGTAAAATTCCCCTTAAGAAATGTTATCTGGATGTTGGCCAAGAATGTTTGTGTCTAATCTACTTTCCATGTTTATGTGCAAAAATACCAAGTTTTTTTTGTTTTCCTCAACAGTTTCCTTCCACGCCACAGGAATGGCAGACTGTGGCCTCCCACTTTGCCCAGCGGTGGGACTTTCCTAACTGCAGAGGGGCAATTGATGGGAAACACATCCACATCATCTCACCACCCAACTCGGGGTCGTACTATTATAATTACAAGGGGTTCAATAGTATTGTGATGTTGGCGTGGTGTTGGCTAATTACGACTTCCTGTATGTGGACGTGGGGAAGAATGGGCGGATGTCCGATGGTGGAGTCATCGCCCAGATGGAGTTTTACAGGCATCTCCAGAATGGCAGCTTGGACTTGCCACCTCCAGAAGAGAATGTGGAAGGACTCCCATTCGTCTTCGTTGCGGATGAAGCATTTGCGCTGGGGGACCATCTTATGCGGCCATTCCCGATGAGGACCCTCACCCTGGAACAGAGGGTTTTTAATTACCGGCTGGCCAGAGCCAGAAGAGTGGTGGAGAACACATTTGGAATCCTGGCCAGCCGGTTCCGCCTATTTCTGACACCCATCCATATGGCTGAATATAAACTTAATCATATAATCCTGGCATGCTGTGTTCTACATAACTTTTTACGCCAACATTCTGCCAACTATGCTGGCTCAGTTGGGCCAGAGGCCGGAATTCTAAATGAAACAACCCTGACGGAGCTTGAAAGTGGCCGTCCTGGCTTGCCCTCCCTAAGTGCCCGTGATGTCCGGTTAAGATACCTTGAGTTCTTTGCGGGTAGGGGGGCCATCAATATGCCAGCAAATTTGTGAAGCCTTTATCAAATAAAAACAAAAAAAAGCAAATCTTTGTTGACATTTACTGCTTGTGTTTGTTTTAGCTGACCCTGACAGAAATGTGGGGAGTCCTGAAAATGGCGTGATTGTGTAACCTTATACAAAGCACTGTTGGGTGTTATTTACTAAAGGCAAAGACACTTTGCACTACAAGGGCACTTGAAACTGCACTGAAACTGCACTTGTAGTGCAAAGAGGATTTGCCCTCAGGAAATAACCCCCATTTTCACAGAAAGCAGCAATTACATCACCACAAAAGTGTTGTAGTGTTGAGACAATAATCCACACATTCTTGACTAACAATCTTTTTAATACCTGCACAATCACATGTGCATTTAGAAAAGGTTTTTAAAACAAACCAACATGTCCAAAATTTTTGGGGTGGCATTATAAAAAAATATAAATGTCCATTTAGGATAAAACAGGCATGTGTAAAACCAACAAGAAAGACACAAATCTTGAACTTACAAAGTTCACATTTGGTAGAACTTGAAGGCAATATCAGACATGATTATTTAGGAACTGTGTTTGATATTGCGTTCAGATGGGGTGAAGTCACCCCAGGAAAAGCCAAATTTGGAAGACACCCCTTCCTCTCAGCTACTTTAGAGAAACCCCTTCCTCTCAGCTACTTTATTATTGAGGAAGGGGTTGCACCCCCAAAACGCGTCCATTGATCTCCCATGATGGCAGATAGCACATGTTGGCACACTGTGTGCATCCTCCAAATTTTGCTTTTCGAAAAATCGCTAAAATATTTTTAACGTTGTAGCACACAAAAAAGGGATTTGGAGGGGTTTTAAACTCGCCCCAAAACACCAATGATGTTTTTATTTTTTTGAATAACATCATTGATGTTTTTCTTGAGGTTTTCCAATTCTAAATTACACCCCATGATCTCCCCGATCAAGATCTGGGCACTTTCTGATGTGAAAGGATCTGGATCCACAACATCACGATCACCTAAAAAGAGAGAAACCAAACAAAAACAGGTATCAAAAATATGCCAGCATCCATCTCTTACCTGAGCCTGTGGTCGCAGACACTCACCTGTTGTGGTGACTAGTTCCACCACGTCTTCCTCCTCCTGCTCTTTTTGGGTTGGGGTCTATTTCCCCTTCTTCCAGAGGTGGGGGGTCTGTGGTCTCCTCGGATGAGGGGTGTCCTCCGAGTCTTTTCTCCTCTATGTAAAACAAAAATGGTATACTTAGCACACAGATATTTGATGGCAGAACTATAAATAGGAAACATTGCTTGGGAGTGGGGTACAATTGTCTATTTTGGCAGAGTTCCAAAATGTAGCATTTTCAGTGTCCTTTGTCAAGCTGCAATACTTTACCTGTTTGGTACAAGCTTCACAGATGGAGACCCCCCTATAGTATACACTGGAGCACCTGTGTGGCCCCCCTAATAAAAAGGGTGTTCTGGGGTCCCACACTAGTACTCCAGTGTCCAGATGTGAAAACAGCTGCTCAGTGTCCTCTCCTTACACAGAATCTAGTTTGCATTTCATTCTAGTAACAAAGCCATCTACACAACCAAATTAGTTTCATACAAGTAGGGCGTAAAAAATGTGGCCAAATGCATATGGCCAAAACAATGGTGTTTTATAGGCCGAAAGAAAAATGTTTGATACGAACGAATAATGTGCCCATGAACATGAAAGTTGCCATTTTAAAATGTACACTTTTAAGAAAAGCACATGGAGCAGCACGAACGTAATAAACATAAAGAATAGGAACACAGCACAACTACTTACTTTTTTGCAGCACTCTGCGGATCTTTATGTACTGCTCATGTTCTCGTAATTTGAGGTCCGACCACCGTTTTCTGAGCTGATCTTTCGATCGTCGTACCCCGAAATTCCGGTGCAGACTCCTGACCACTTTCGCCATGATCTTGGCCTTTCTGACATTGGGGTTGGGGTAAGGTCCATACTTCCCATCATTGTCGGCCTTCTTCAGGATGTCCACCATCTCCCCAAAGGACATATTTGATGCCTTAAATCTCCTTCTGGATCGGGACGTGTCCGGATCTGGGCTTTCCTCCTCCTCCTCCTCGTTCCTGTAATTAGCACTCACCTGCTGTGTATCCTCCATGTGCTCTTCCCGCACTGCAAAGAACGAAAAGGGGCGAGGAATAGACTAGAAAGAACGTCAGGGGCGGGCGGAGTTACACGCATGCGCAATGTGTATAAAGCGTAACACGCGTGCGTATTACGTACGATCTGTGAGCGGAGGAAGGAGCATCGGAGGCGCCGATCGTAAGAACGAAGGTAAGAGACAAACTTGGGCCTATACAGCTTCTAGATTGAGGCCTATATTGTAACAATATTAGGAGAGTTTTGACTAACATTAGGGTTTGTCTTGTGTTGTGTCTTGCAGTGAAAATGGATATCTTGAATGATACCGACTTCATGGCAAAATTCATTGACATGTTCAGGGAGCTGCCTTGTCTGTGGGAAATCAACCACCCACATTATAAGAACCAAACAAAGAAGAAGGCAGCGCTGGATCAATTGTTGGAAATTGTGACGCAGGTGATCGCCACGGCAGACATCACAAATTTGAAGATCCTAATTGGTGGCCTGAGGAGCACATATGTAAGGGAGCGCAAGAAAGTCCAGGATTCGCAGAGATCCGGAGCAGCAGATGACATCTATGTCCCCAGGATGTGGTACTTTGACAGGCTGCATTTTCTGGCAGGCCAGACTGAACCCAGGTCATCATTCTCCAGTCTTCCTTCCACGCTTCCTTCCCCCCCAACTGAGGCTTCTGACGCCCCACCTGGGCCTTCCAGGCAGCAACATGTGAAGGAGCCCAGATTGAGCCAGGTATAGCATTCCTCTAAATATTTCAGGTTGTCCAATTATTGATGTTAACTAGATGTTAGTTTGGAGTACTAATTTATGATTGTGATTGATGATGCAAAACATTACAACCATGTCCCTTTTTCATACACAGGAAAGTCTCAGCCAGGAGGTGGCCAGGCCAAACAGGCTGCCTGATACCCAGGTCCCTCCCCTACACCTTCAAAGAGAAAGTGGCAGGAAGAGGAGTGCCCTAGTGAAAGCTGCCATAGGCCTCTTTTGGAAGGCTACAAAGGCCCTGGGAGCACCACACACTGTGGAGGAGGACTTTGCTGCCATAATTGCCTGTAAAATGCAGCAGATGGAGGAGGGTCAATAACTCATGTGTGAGTCATTAATGTTGAAAGCTCTCAATAAGGGGTTGAGGGCCCAAATAACATCTGATACCCACATTTGTGACCTCACACATGGTCCATCTCCTCCAGGTCCTACTACTCCTCCTCCTCCTCCTCCTCCAGGTCCTACTAGTCCTCCTCCTCCTCCAGGTCCTACTCCTCCTCCTGCCACATCTCCAACAGCAGAGCCACAGCGTGGAAGAAAGCGTGGAAGGAAGACAAGAGAGTGATGACCCTGGATCCAGTCTGGTCTGGCAAAAGATGCAGCCTCTTGTGGTACCACAGCCTGGGGACACAGATGTCATCTGCTGCTTTCCGGATCTCTGGGACTTCTGGACCAGACTGCACTCCTTGACATATGGACTCCTCAGGCCACCAATTTTAATGTTCAAGAATTTATGTCTGCCCTGGGGGTCCAAGGCTTCGCTAACTTCTGCTGTTTATCCAGCGTTGCCTCCCTCTTTGTTTGGTTCTGAGCCCTTAATAAAGGATGTTTGGTTTCAATTATACTTGCCTATGTGTGTTTTCCTTCAAAAAGGACAGTTTGTTTGTGAGGAGGCAGGTAAAAATACAATGTGAAATTAACAAGGGACACCAACACCAAACAATCTCCTTGAGATTAAATAATACAAGATAATAATGGTGTTGTGGTAACATGACACACAAAACACACACAAAAATATTCTGGAGTAAAACTAAAAATAAAATAAAACAAAGATCAGCCTTGGAAAAAATACAAACCTAAAATAAAATAAAAATCTGCCTTAAAAAAAAAAAATATATATATATTTTTGTCAGATGTGACAAATCAAAATATATTAAGGGAATCCCGATAAATAATATAGAAATAAGTTTGTGAGAAGTCTGTGTGAATATGAGCAGCAAAACTACTTCATTCTTCTCACATTATAATGAAGAAGAGAGTGCGCTGTATTAAACCATTTTTAACATTGCACCGTGACGAAAGTGCTGTATCCATTGCGAACGCTAAGTTTACCAAACCGAGCTGTTCCGTCTCGGAATTTCTTCTGAGCATGCGTGGCACTTTGTGCGTCGGAACAGGCCACACGCGGTCGGAATTGACGTGATCGGATTTTGTTGTCGGAAAATTTTAAAGCCTGCGCTCAAACTTTGTGTGTCGGAAAATCCGATGGAAAATGTCCGATGGAGCCCACACATGGTCGGAATGTCCGACAACACGCTCCGATCGGACATTTTCCATGTGTGTACAGGGCATTAATGTGTGGATTAATGCCCATTATTTACCTGGTAAGCTTAATGACATTGCAGATTCTCTTTCCAGTTTGCAGATGAAGAGATTCAAGTCTCTGTTTCCAGCTGCGGACAAGAAAGGGATCCAATGTCCTTCGCACCTATGGAACCTGATTTAGAGTGGTTCGCGAAAATATTAAGAGATCTATCGCTCCCTCTACTTTTGCAGCATACTCATGAGCATGGCTGCTGTGGTTATCTCATCTAGGATTATTGGGCAAGCTCCAGTCTTCATTTTCTGAAAGTTTAGTTTAGTTTTAGAAAGTTTTTTTTGTCATTTTTAGACAGCCTAATGACCAAATCTTTATTGTGGTCTCATATTAATAAAACGTTAGCAGGTATTTCCTTTTTCCTCAAACTGAACAATCACCCTTCATGTTCCTCCTTCTTTTCAGTAAGACAGGCACTGAAGGGTTATAAAAAAAAAAATCATTTTATAAAGATACCAGATTAGCGATTACTCCAGCAATTCTTACCCAATTATGTTCATCAGTTGACATGGTTTGTTTTTCACCCTATGAGGCAAATCTTTTTCGGGCCTTTTTTTTCATGACTTTTTTCGGGGCATTGAGAATTTCAGAAGTAATACTGCCGAATAAAAAGTCCACGTCGGGGCTCCTGTTGTCGCATGTTTTCTTAGATGAAGCTAACGTCAAATTATTTATTCCTAGATCTAAAATGGACCAGTTTGGTAAGGGTACTTTTACATTCATTTCCAGGTTACCCTACTTGCTGGGTTTTATTGTTAAAAAAATTTGTGCAGGTGAGATATAAGCACAAGTAAGCTGTTATTCATTCATTGTGATGGCCTCCCCCTGTCCGAGCCCCTAGCGTTTATGCAGGGCTCCATGGGACAGTACAGAGGGCGGTGGTATCTTCCACTGTCCCCCCCCACCCTTTTTTTCTCTGTTTTAATTTTAGGTTGCCCCAGGTGATGGCAGAACTTTGAGTGGCGTAGCAACGGTCCCCGATTGGCTGGATCGGGCGGGATTGAGCCAGGCTGTGGCTATATATAGCTGGCGGCTTTCCAGTGCTGCTCCACAGCATACCTGAGATGGAAGAGCTGCTGCGCTGCCTTATCCACAAGGCTGAGAGCCGTGGAGGGGCGGAATGGTTAAGGCGGTGTCTAGATGAATATGCAGTTCCGTCTGTGTCAGCCTCGGCTGACATGGAGCATGCCCAGTCTGTACCTACTGAAGTAATTATGGATGACAGTCTCCCAGGTCCCCCTGCTGGTATAAAGAGAGGTCGCAGAGGTAACAAGGGAAAGAGGTTGAGAGGTGATATTTCTCCCTCTTCCCCTGTGAGAGAACAATTAATGCAGGAAAGGTCATGCTCCTCAGACAGAGCCAGAATGGATTCACCTCAGGAGGCTTCTGCGGGCTTATCCTGTGAGGTGCCAGCTTCTGGGCAGCCTGTCAGCGTGGACCATTATTCTGGTGAGAAAAATGATTTACATTTAATAGAATTGGGTAAAGTAGTTGGTTCTTTAGCCAATGTACTTGCAAAAATGGGTGAACCTGTTAATATTGGTAATGTGTGGAGTGGCGGTGGCTCTGGAGGTTTAATATTATCTGATAATGCTGTTATTTCACAAGGTAACCCCGCCATTCCAGTGAGTTTTAATCACCTGAGTGAAAATAAATTACCTGTACATAATACCAATTTAAATGTAAATCCCTCTATGCCTGTTTCTGTTGCTAATTCTACATTTTCTTTACCTGTTAAAACTCTGGTTTCTGAATCCTGTTTTAAAGAAGCTCTCCCCTGTGAATTATCTCCCCTTGGTTATCACTTATCTACTGCTGTTAAAGAGAAAATTTGGCGTGGAGAATTCATAGACATTTTATCATTACTCCCGTCATCTAAAAAATTTTTTTAAAAATCTGATAAAAGAATAGACGATAGGTCTGAGGAAGATAGGAGGAGGGCAATTCTCCGAACTTTTCAAAATTGGCTTCAGGCTTTTTGCATTTTGCTTCTGTCGAACGTTTTCCGGAAAAATGTTCAGGTTTATTTCAACACCTGGATATAGTGGCGGAGGCATACCGCCATTTTGGCGCAATTGCATGGTTTACCTATGATGAGAGCTTTAGACAGAAGCTCTCCGTTCACCCATCTCTAAGATGGGGGGTTAAAGATGTAGGTTTATGGTTGAACTTGATGCTGCCACAAAGGTCTCAATACACACAGAGACCTTCATTAACAAATGTTCAATCAACTTTTCGTAAAGGAGTATGCTTTGCATTTAACTATTCCCAATGCAGATTCCTATCAAACTGCAGATATAAGCATGAATGCTCATTCTGCGCAGATACCCATCCAGCATCCCGGTGTTTCAAAAAATCAGCTACTGCATCTCAGTCAAGGGACATTAATGCAAAGGGCATGGACGCCAGTGAGATTGTCAAAAATGCAGTTCTGGCTAGATCAGTATCCAGACCGCAGGATGGCGGACTTTCTTTATGAAGGTTTTAAATTTGGTTTCTCTATTCCTGCCTTTTCCGGACAAGGTTGTCTTTTAGTAAAAAATTTACGATCTGTCCTTGCATGCCCTGATATAGTCCGAGAGAACATTTTTAAGGAATTAAAAGAAGGCAGAATCGCTGGACCTTTTTCCTCTCCTCCTTTATAAAATTTCCGTTTATCTCCTTTAGGCCTGGTACCAAAAAAAAAAAAAGAGCCAGGCTCTTTTCGGTTGATCCATCATTTATCTTTTCCTTGTGGAAATTCTCTAAATGATGAGATAGCTAAATTTGAGTCAGCAGTGTCATATGCTTCTTTTGATGAGGCTCTTTGCTTATTAAAGCGTTTTGGAAAAGCATCTCTTATGGCAAAAGCAGATATAAAATCTGCATTTCGGCTTTTGCCAGTTAATCCCAGTGGTTTTAACTCCCTTGGTTTTTCCTTTGAGGGGAAATTTTATTTTGACAAATGCATGCCCATGGTTTTTTCCAAATCTTGCAGTTATTTTGAGTCTTTTTTCGACTTTTTTACAATGGGTTTTGTCACAACATTCCCCTCAAGGTGGCATTATCCATTATTTAGATGATTTTTTATTTATAGGCCCAGATGAATCGCATATTTGGTTGTTTTTGTTTTGTTTTTGGAAATGTTAGGTTGTTTTTTCAACATTTGCGATTCTTTTGGCATTTCCTTGGCCAATGAAAAAACTGTCGGTCCAATTTCGGTTATTGAATTTCTGGGCATCACAATCGATTCTGTAGCCATGGAATTCCGTTTGCCAATGGACAAAATTATAAAAATGAGGTCTTTGATAAAAAAAAAATTGTCAAAAAGAAGGGTTTTGTTGAGGGATGTTCAGTCTTTGTTAGGTCTTTTTGCTTTTGCATCCAGGGTCATCCCAGTGGCGAGAATTTTTTCTCAGAGATTTGCTTTAGCTATTGGGGGTTTTAAAAATCCTTTTTCTCATATATCCATTACACGGCCCATTAAGGAGGATCTAAAAGTGTGGGATCAGTTTTTGATTAATTTTAATGGTCAAGCTGTATGGCAGAGTGAATTTGTTAAAGATTCTGAGATTCATTTGTTTACAGATGCATCTGGTTCGGTTGGTTTTGGTGCCTTTTTGGATGGCCATTGGTGTGCTGAAAGATGGCCTGAGTCTTGGAGGTCACCAGAGATTAGTCATAATTTAGTTTTATTGGAATTATTCCCAGTGGTGGTGGCTATTACCATTTGGAGTAATTTCTTTGAAAATAAACGAGTTATGCTTCATACAGATAATAAGGGAGTATTTTTTGCAGTAAACTGTTTGTCATCTAAGTCTGAGTTAGTGATAAAATTACTCTGTTTTTTGGTATTGCAATGCATGACTTTTAACATTTGGCTGAAAGCAAAACATGTTCCGGGCATTACTAATGAGATTGCCGATTCCTTATCTCGTTTGCAGTTCCAGAGGTTTCGGGAACTTGTTCCGGAGACGAACCAGGAAGGTTTCTCTTGCCCAGATTTTCTCTGGGGCCTGATATGGGAGTAATTGAAGAAAATATAAGGAATTCCATTGCTCCTAAAACTTGGGAAGAATACTCACAGGTTTGGTTCAGATGGTGCAAATTTTGCGAAGAAAATAATTTTTCGTACAATACAGTTACCGTGCAAATGTCGTTATGTTTTGTTTCTTTCTTGATTAAAGCTAAACTTGGCCCTGCTTCAATTAGCAAAATTATAGCAGGGGCTTCATTGTTTTTGAAATTGTCTGGACTCCCTGCCATTAATTCTTTCTTTCCAGTTAGACAAATGCTAAAGGGTTTTAAAAAATCCTCTCCGGCGTTAGATAGCAGACACCCTATTTCCTCTAATTTATTGATGCAGCTTATGGCTATGCTGGATTTAGTTTGTTTTTCCTCTTTTGAAACTTTGCTGTTCAGAACGGCTTTTGTTCTGGCATTTTTTGGTGCTCTTAGATTAGGTGAATTTACTGCACCTAATAAATCCTCTCCTTCCATTTTAGTTTTTTCAGACATTTCTGTTGTAGATGATTCGGTCAGAATTTTTATACGTAGATCCAAAATGGATAGATTAGGCAAAGGATGTTGGTTGACACTTTATAAAGCCCCTTTTGAAACCATATGCCCAGTTTTTAGAGTCTCTCAGTATCTGTATTCTCGCCCCCCTTTTTGGGTTCATTTTTTATTCATCTAAATTTATCTCCATTAACTAGATATCAATTCTCCTCTGTCCTGTCTTCTTGCTTAAAAAAAAACTTAATCTTTCTGGTTTTCACTTCTCTTCTTATCCTTTTAGGATAGGGGCAGCCACGGAAGCCAGTCTTCTTGGGTTTTCTAAAAACGGTTTAAAGCAGTTGGGTCGTTGGGATAGTGATAGATTTAAATTGTATGTTCGTCCTGATCTGGTTATTGTTTAATTTCTCTTAGGTCCTTCCAAGCGCATCATTTGGATAATTGGACATTCATTTATTTTTTGGGCCAAAAGGAGAGCTTCCGTCAAGAATGGCACAATCAATATTGGTCTGGATGAAAAACACTTTCAAGTATTATGGTGGGGAATAAGAGGGCTTAGATGGAGGAATGTAATGGACCAGTTAATTTATTTGTTAAGTCAGTGGCCTTCTCCCGATGCTCTTATTATTCATGCCGGGGGCAATGACCTGGGCAGGATCAAAACTTGGGAGTTGATTTGTGAAATGAAAAGATACTTATCTTCTTTTAAGTTATTATTTTCTTCTACTGTAATCATTTTTTCAGAGATAGTGCCGAGACTCATTTGGTCAGAATTAAGTAATCTTCATTATATAGATAAGATTAGGAAATGAGTTAATAGAACAATACGCAATTTGGTCATTTCCCAAGGTGGTTTTTCATATCGCCATGTAGATCTGGAGGGTTTCCTGCCTGGTCTGTATGGATTTGATTTTGTTCACCTATCGGAAGTTGGTTTAGACATTTTTATTGTTGGTTTGCAGAATATGATTGAGCACACCGCGACATTTTGGGGGCTTCAGCCACTCAGTTCTTGAGTGGCTTTCAGCTGTTGGGGTTTGTCATCCAGTTCAGTTCTGGATGGACTACGTTATATCATTAATAAATTAAATATTTTATGGTATGGAATTTTAAGTTAAAGATTTGGTTATAAATGATTTTCATTGGGTAACCCCTTAATAAATGCCGTAGCCATTATTGCCAACATGATTTTGTGTTGTGTTGATTTATTTATTTATATATTCTTTTAGTCCTTTGTGCTGTCCCATGTCCGAGCCCCTAGCATTTATGCGGGGCTCCATGGGACAGTACAGAGGGCGGTGGTATCTTCCACTGTCCCCCCCCTTTTTTCTCTGTTTTAATTTTAGGTTGCCCCAGGTGATGGCAGAACTTTGAGTGGCGTAGCAACGGTCCCCGATTGGCTGGATCGGGCGGGATTGAGCCAGGCTGTGGCTATATATAGCTGGCGGCTTTCCCGCTCCGTTCACCGCCTGAGGAGACATTACTGAAGACGAACCCGCGCTGTGAAATAAATATATTTATTTGAATCCATCATGGCATTTTTTAGTGGGGTTTGTCATCCAGTTCAGTTCTGGATGGACTACGTTATATCATTAATAAATTAAATATTTTATGGTATGGAATTTTAAGTTAAAGATTCTTTTAGTCCTTTGTGCTGTCCCATGTCTAAATATCAGTTCAATGCATTTTTTTACAATTGTTTGTCTATTCTAAAACTGGACAAATTGGCCCTGTCATCACATTCATTTCATATCGGGGTGGCTACAGAAGCCACCAGATTGGGTTTAGATGTCGGGATTAAAAGCATCGGAAGATGACAGTTGGATGCTTATAAGTTGTACATCCATCCTAATTGTTTATTCTGATTTACAGGTCAGTCCCTGTCTGTATGGATCCTGGGGCACTTGTTCATATTCTGGGCTGAAAGGAGAGCTTTGCGAAGAATATATTCCGAAAGCTTGAAGTCTGACCCCTCTTTGGTAAATATCTGTTGGAACGGTAGGAGAGGTATGCGCTGGCAGGATCTTTTTGATGAGTTAAGTTTAATGTTTCAAATGTTACCGGTGCCTGATATTTTAATTTTACACTTAGGGGGGAATGATATAGGGCTCATCAAAACTCTGGACCTAATTTTTCAAATTAGGGACGATTTGCATCAGTTTAGTTTGTCATTTCCTAATGTAAGATTGGTTTTCTCGGAAATCGTTCCAAGGTTGGTGTGGTTAACCACTTGCCGACCGCCTCACGCCTATATATGTGAGCAGAATGGCACGGGCAGGCAAAATCACGTACCTGATACGTGATGCCTTCCCGCAGGCGGGGGTCCAATCGGACCCCCCCGGTGCCATAGGCGGTCGGCTCTTGTTTGCGGGCGATGAGAGGTCAGGGGGAGGCCATCCATTGATGGCCACCCCCTCCCGATCGCTCCCAGCGAATCAAATGCTTCCTCTCCCTCTGTAATGTAAACAGAGGGAGAGGAAGTGATGTCATCCCTCCTCGAGCCGGTCTTTTCGTCCCGGCGCCGAGGAGAGAAGACATCCAAGTAAGTGCACCAACACTACACTTCCAGTAGAACAAGCAGGCACACTTTTCACCCCCCTTCACGCCCCGATCACCCCCCTGTACCCCCTGTCACGCTGATACCAATAGCAGTTTTTTTTTTTTTTTTTGCATTGGTGTCAGTTTGTGACAGTTATAAGTGTTAGGGTAGTTAGGTTAGCCCCCTTTAGGTCTAGGGTACCCCCCTTTAGGTCCAAGGTACCCCCCTAACCCCCCCTAATAAAGGTTAACCCCGTGATCACCCCCCGTCGCCAGTGTCGCTAAGCGATCGTTTTTCCGATCGCTGCATTAGTGTCACAGGTGACGCTAGTTAGTGAGGTAAGTATATAGGTTCGCTGTCAGTGTTTTATAGCGACAGGGACCCCCATATACTACCTGCTAAAGGTTTTAACCCCTTGATTGCCCCCTAGTTAACCCTTTCACCAGCGATCACCGTATAAGTGTTACAGGTGACGCTGGTTAGCTAGTTTGTTTTTTGTAGTTTATTATAGTTTATTATAGTTTTAGGGCACCCGCCATTTATTACCTTATAAAGGTTTAACCCCCTAATTGCCCGGCGGTGATAGAAGTTAAGTTTTTAGGGTCAGATAAGGTCTGCGTCGCCCCAGGCAGCGTCAGGTTAGTGCCAGTACCGCTAAAACTCACGCATGCAGCATACACCTCCCTTAGTGCTATAGTATCTGAACGGATCGATATCTGATCCGATCAGATCTATTTTTCCCAGCAGTTTAGGGTTCCCATAAACACAGTGTTAGCGGGATCAGCCCAGATACCTGCTAGCACCTGCGTTTTGCTCCTCGGCCCAGCCCAGCCCAGCCCACCCAAGTGCAGTATCGATCGATCACTGACACAAAACACTAAGCACACATAACTGCAGCGTTCGCAGAGTCAGGCCTGATCCCTGCGATCGCTAACAGTTTTTTGGTAGCGTTTTGATACAGTCGCTGACAATCAGGAGCTTTTTTGCCTGTGAGTCTCACTAGTGTACCCCTAAATTTAGAGCCCAAAATGGCAAATCGAAGGTAAACTAGTGAAGAGGCCTACACGTTTCTAAGCATGACAGATAGTGAAGAGGAAGTCACTCATCTGTCAGATTCAGGCTCAGAATACGATCCTGTAGAGGACAGCGGCTCCATGACAGATAGCTCTGACGACGGAGTTGTGGTCCCTGCTAAGGTCAGGCGTACCAGACCCCAATCTTCTTCTTCTGTCCTTGAAGTGCAAGAACCGCAGGGCTCTCGTATGGAGCAGAGAAGTACTAGTGCCGCTATTCCTTCTGGTGAACTGGCAAGTACCAGCGGCCTAGTACACCCTGGTCGTACATTCAGCACTGCAGTATCACGTGGTGACGTGGCGAGTCCCATAAGTGCGGTTCAAGCTGGTGAGGTGGCAAGCACAAGTAGTGTCCCGCTGCCACCAAAAAGACGAACACAGGCCCGTCGTGCCCATAGTGCCCTTCCTGCTGCATTCGCCAATCCGAATTGGGTACCCACCACTTCTGCAGCACCCGTACTTCCCCCATTCACTGGCCAACCCAGAATTCAGGTGGAAACAGTTGACTTTATGCCACCGGATTTTTATTCGCTGTTTTTCACCGAAGATCTCTATAGATCTATTGTGGACTAAAGCAATTTGTACGCTGGTCAACACATCGCCACTATTCCCCAGTCCTCCCTTGCCTTTCCCTCCTCATGGGCTTGAATAAAAAGAGTGAGTTGCGGTCATATTGGTCCACTGACCCAATTTACCATTCGCCCTTGTTCTCTGCTTCCATGGTCAGGGCACGATACGAGAACATTTTGCGGTTCATGCACTTCAACGACAATGAACTCTGTCGTCCTCATGGAGACCCTGGATACGATTCGGCCCCTCGTAAACCACTTCAACCAACGTTTTGCAGACTTGTTTACTCCCCATCAAGTTGTCTGCGTTGAGGAGTCCCTGATTAAGTTTTCTGGACGCTTGTCATTCAAACAGTACCTTCCCAGCAAGCGTGCCAGATACGGGGTCAAGATGTATAAGATCTGTGACAGGGCCACAGGCTATACATGTAGTTTTATGGTTTACGAGGGAAGAGATAGTCACGTAGAGCCGACAAACTGCCCTGACTACATAGGAAGCGCTGGCAAGATAGTGTGGGACTTGGTGTCACCCTTATTCGGAAAGGGGTACCACTTGTACGTGGACAATTATTACACGAGCATGCCACTTTTTAGTCACTTGTTTGATCATCAGATTGGAGCATGTGGCACCGTGCGATCTAATCGCCAGGGCTTTCCCCAGCGGCTTGTAGATTCCCGTCTTAGGCTGGGGGAGAGAGCCTGCTTGAAGTGTAATAACTTGCTCGCTATGAAGTGGAGGGACAATAAGAATGTTTTCGTTCTTACCTCCCTTCATGCAGACACGACGGTCCAAATTCCTACGGCGACTGGTGTTGTGGAGAAACCCCTCTGTGTCCATGAATATAACCTTAATATGGGAGGGGTGGACCTCAACGACCAGTTGTTGGCGCTGTACCTAATTGCCCGTAAGGCCAGATGCTGGTACAAAAAAGTGTCTGTTTATTTATTTCAATTGGCTTTGCTGAACGCTCATGTGCTATACAGAGCTTCAGGATGGACTGGATACTTCCTTAAATTCCAGGAAGAGATCGTCAGAGCCCTTCTGTTTCCAGACGGTGCTCCACCTCACCTTCCCCAACCAAATGCAGTAAGCATAAGAGGCATTTTCTTTATGCCCTCCCGAGTACCCCTACCCTACGAACCCCCCAAAAAAGATGTCGTGTCTGCAGCAAGCGCAGATTTAGGCGTGACACCCGGTATTATTGTCCCCTCTGTCCTGGCAATCCTGGTCTTTGCATTGGTGAATATTTTGAACACTACCATACACTAGTGGAGTATTAGCATAGGGTACAGCACTGCACAGACTAGGACACACTTTCACAGGGTCTCCCAAGATGCTGTCGCATTTTGAGAGACCCAAACCTGGTACCAGTTAAAAAAGTTAAAGTTACAAAAAAAAGTGTAAAAAAAAACAAAAAAACAAAAAAAGTAAAAAAAAAGAAAAAAACACAAAAAAATATATAAAATAAAAAAAAACAAAAATAGTTGTTGTTTTATTGTTCTCTCTCTATTCTCTCTCTATTGTTCGGCATTCTATACTGCAATGTTTTATTGTTATGTTTTTATCATGTTTGCTTTATAGGTATGCAATTTTTTTATACTTTGTTTTTTTTATTGTTAACCACTTTTTTGTTTTCAGGTACGCCATTCAGCTGCAGAGCGGATTTATTTATCTTGACAGCAACAGCGTTTGCTCCCACGATACATAAAGCCGTGACTCCAGCGCTGTCGGAGGTGATTTCACCACCACAGTTACATACTTCAGCATATATGCCGACGCGTGGGGGCAGCAGTGGGTGGAGGAGCGATTTGCTCTTGCCTTTTGCGGGAGGATGCCCCCATGCTTCGGCATATATAAACGGTGCATGTATGCCCATCATTAGAAGTGGGTGGATGAAGGGAGGTATTCTAATGGTGGGCATACCCACCGATCAATATCTTTTTTTCGTTCAGCCCACAGGCTGCAAGAAAAAAAAGTTTACAATGTATGCCCAACAAGGACCAGCAACGTACTGGTATGTTACTGGACTTTGAGTGGTTATACCAGAATGATGCCTGCAGGTTTAGGTATCATCTTGGTATCATTCTTTTCAGCCAGCGGTCGGCTTTCATGTAAAAGCAATCCTAGCCTCTAGGCTGCTTTTATGCAGACGGTGATTCAGCCAGCTGACCATAGAGCTAATCAGAGACCAGAATGGCTCCAAACATCTCTATGGCCTAAGAAACCGGAAGCTACGAGCATTTCATGACTTAGATTTCGCCGGATGTAAACAGTGCCATTGGGAAATTGGGAAAGCATTTTATCACACCGATCTTGGTGTGGTCAGATGCTTTGAGGGCAGAGGAGAGATCTAGGGTCTAATAGACCCCAATTTTTTGAAAAAAGAGTACCTGTCACTACCTATTGCTATCATAGGGGATATTTACATTCCCTGAGATAACAATAAAAATTATTTTAAAAAAATAAAAATGAAAGGAACAGTTTAAAAATAAGATAAAAAAGCAAAAAAATAATAAAGAAAAAAACACCCCTGTCCCCCCCTGCTCTCGCACAAAGGCGAACGCAAGCGTCGGTCTAGCGTCAAATGTAAACAGCAATTGCACCATGCATGTGAGGTATCACCGCGAAGGTCAGATCGAGGGCAGTAATTTTAGCAGTAGACCTCCTCTGTAAATTTAAAGTGGTAACCTGTAAAGGCTTTTAAAGGCTTTTAAAAATGTATTTAGTTTGTCGCCACTGCACGTTTGTGCGCAATTTTAAAGCATGTCATGTTTGGTATCCATGTACTCGGCCTAAGATCATCTTTTTTATTTCATCAAACATTTGGGGAATATAGTGTGATTTAGTGCATTAACTTTTTTGGGAGCCTAGCCGCGTACGGGACCCCGAAAACCAAGCACCGCCTTCAGGCTTTATAAGGGCGTAAATTTTTGATTTCAGTCTTCACTGCCTATCATAGTTTCGGAGGCCATGGAATGCCCAGATGGCACAAACCCCCCCCAAATGACCCCATTTTGGAAAATAGACACCCAAAGCTATTTGCTGAGAGGTATAGTGAGTATTTTGCAGACCTCACTTTTTGTCACAAACTTTTGAAAATTGAAAAAAGAAAAAAAAATATGTTTTTCTTGTCTTTCTTCATTTTCAAAAACAAATGAGAGCTGCAAAATACTCACCATGCCTCTCAGCAAATAGCTTGGGGTGTCTACTTTCCAAAATTGGGTCATTTTGGGGGGTTTTGTGCTATCTTGGCATTTTATGGCCTTCGAAACTGTGATGGGTAGTGAGGAGTGAAATCAAAAATTAACGCTCTTAGAAATCCTGAAGGCGGTGATTGGATTTCGGGGCCCCGTATGAAGCTAGGCTCCCAAAAAGTGCCACTCATGTGGTATCCCCGTACTCAGGAGAAGCAGCTGAATGTATTTTGGGGTGTAATTCCACATATGCCCATGGCATGTTTGAGCAATATATCATTTTGTGACAACTTTGTGCAAAAAAAAAAAAAATTGTCACTTTCCCGCAACTTGTGTCAAAATATTCCATGGACTCAACATGCCTCTCAGCAAATAGCTTGGGGTGTCTACTTTCCAAAATGGGGTCATTTGGGGGGGGTTGTGCCATCTTGGCATTTTATCACCTTCAAAACTGTGATAGGTAGTTAGGAGTGAAATCAAAAATTTATGCCCTTTGAAATCCTGAAGGCGGTGCTTGGTTTTCGGGGCCCCGTACGCGGCTAGGCTCCCAAAAAGTCCCACACATGTGGTATCCCCATACTCAGGAGAAGCAGCTGAATGTATTTTGGGGTGCAATTCCACATATGCCCATGGCCTGTGTGAGCAATATATCATTTAGTGACAACTTTTTGTAATTTTTTTTTTGTCATTATTCAATCACTTGGGACAAAAAAATAAATATTCAATGGGTTCAACATGCACCTCAGCAATTTCCTTGGGGTGTCTACTTTCCAAAATGGGGTCATTTGGGGGGGGTTTGTACTGCCCTGCCATTTTAGCACCTCATGAAATGACATAGGCAGTCATAAACTAAAAGCTGTGTAAATTCCAGAAAATGTACCCCAGTTTGAAGACGCTATAACTTTTGCGCAAACCAATAAATATATGCTTATTGACATTTTTTTTACCAAAGACATGTGGCCGAATACATTTTGGCCTAAATGTATGACTAAAATTGAGTTTATTGGATTTTTTTTATAACATAAAGTAGAAAATATCATTTTTTTTTTAAATTTTTGGTCTTTTTCCGTTTATAGCGCAAAAAATAAAAACGGCAGAGGTGATCAAATACCATCAAAAGAAAGCTATATTTGTGGGAAGAAAAGGACGCAAATTTCGTTTGGGTACAGCATTGCATGACCGTGCAATTAGCAGTTAAAGCAACGCAGTGCCAAATTGTAAAAAGTGCTCTGGTCAGGAAGGGGGTAAATTCTTCCTGGGCTGAAGTGGTTAAACTCTCCTTTTGATAAAGTGAGAAGGCAAATCAATAGGGCAATGGCAAAGTTCTTGCCCACTATTGGTGGTTTCTCCTTTAGACATGTAGATCTAGAAGGGGGTGTAGTTGGCCTTTTTAGAGCTGATGGCATAGTTTATCAGACATTGGTCTAGATATATTTAATATTTAATGGGGCCAGGCTTGTTTCCTTTTAAAAAAAAGAGGGAACAACCCTGGCTTGTGGGGAGTGATTAATAGAAAATTGTTATATTTGTCATCAACTTGAGTCGTCGTGGTTGGGTTGCTTATTGTAATGTTGTTTTAAGTAATTGTTATTTGCGAATTTATTTATTTAACTATGAATGGTTACATGTTTAATAAAAAATAAATTGAATACCAACAATAAAGGCCGCGGCCAAGTTTACTCCACTATTTTGTTTGTTGGTTTTATTTATAGGTTAATTGTTTCTGTCTACATTCCCATGAGAGCAAGGGGGGCTGTTTTAAGGCCACCCAGCGCATGGGAATGTGGCAGAATAGTAGTTTCAAGGCCCCCCAAGTAGTTAATTGGGCAGTTAGTTAGGTGGGCGGGGCTTGTTTCCTGCCAGTTAAGGTTAATAGAGAGGTTTAAGGTAAAGCTAAGTAACCATTAAAAGGTCATACAGCCAAGGACCAGGTCAGCTGACCACTGAAGGTCAGCTGACCTTTAGGAACATTCCAGAAGTTTAGGACACATGACCTCTTGGAATGTTCTAGAAGGGTCAAAAGGCTATATAAGGCAGTGCAACAGGTGCATTTTTGCCAGTTCCTCAAGACCCCACCTGTGAGATCCCCTCTCCCCCTCCCTCCCTTGTTGTGGCCTTATAATATTATGTGGTTTACCCCTCCCTTTCTCTTCAGGGAGTGATTAATAGAAAGTTGTTATACTTGTCATCAACCTGAGTCGTAGTGGCTGGGTTGCTTATTGTAAGGTTGTTTTGAGTAATTAATTTATTTGTGAATTTATTTATGTAACTATGAATGGTTACATGTTTAACCACTTGCTTACAGGGCACTTAAACCCCCCTCCTATCCAAACCAATTTTCAGCTTTCAGCGCTGACGCACTTTGAATGATTTGAAACATTTGCGCGGTCATACAACACTGTACCCAAATGAAATGTTTATCATTTTTTCACCACAAATAGAGCTTTCTTTTTGTGGTATTTGATCACCTCTGCAGTTTTTACTTTTTGTTAAAAAAATGTAAAAATCTGAATTTAAAAAAAAAAAAAATTATTTTTTTTATATTTTGTTATAAAAAATTTAAAACTGGTCATTTTTCTCCTTCATTGATGTACGCTGATGAGGCGGCAGTGATGGGCGCTGATAGGCGGCAGTGATGGGCACTGATGGGTGGCAGTGATGGGCACTGATGGGTGGCAGTGATGGGCACTGATGGGTGGCAGTGATAGGCAGCACTGCCAGGTGGCACTGATTGGCATAAATAGGTGGCACTTGTGGACATTGATAGGTGGCACTTGTTGGCACTGTTAGGTGGCACTGTGGGCACTGTTAGGTAGCACTGTGGGCACTGTTAAGTAGCACTATTTTGGTGGCACCGATGAGGCAGATGTGCCTCTTCCACTTGGGGACCGATGTCCCTGACATCCGAGCCGGTGATCGGCTTTTTTTTCTACTCGCGCTGTCAGCGTGAGTAAAAAAAAAACGATTCCCGATGTTTTGTTTACATCATGTGATCAGCTGTCATTGGCGCGCGCAGGGAGGGCACGCGCAGGGAGCGTGCACAGGGGAGGCCGTCATATGACGGCATCCCGGGAATTAAGGTCCGCGCTGTGGCTGTCATTCGGCCATAGCGCGGATGGCAGGTGGTTAATAAAAAATAAACTGAATACCAATAATAAAGGCCGAGTTTACTCCACTATTTTGTTTGTTGTTTTTTTTTTTATAGGTTATTATTTCTGTCTACATTCTAATAAGAAAGAAAGAAGACATGAGACCTGGTGTCCCTTTGTATAACCCTGACTTGCCCAGGTGAGACGAACAGGAATCTGTCCACTACTACCCAATTAGCTCTTCAAAAATACAAGGTAAAGCATTGTTGTGACAATGTTGTTCTTTAGGTTTATCAGATGTTTTGCCCCCAAATGCATCTTCACTATATACATTATTAAAAAAATGCAATCAAATGTTATGCGGAACACCACTTTCTCGGTAAGTTGGGCTAATTTAGGTTGTTCATTTTTCCTCTAAACTGAAAATGGAGGAAATTCAATTTGCAAAGCACACCCTATCATGTGCAAAAGTAATTTGATTGCACCTGATTGGACGATGGAAGTCAATAGACTTTCACCTCATTCACTAGACTAAAGGAAAAATCCCTTTCAAAGTGAAAATTCTTCTCCAAAGTGAACAGACTATTTGCCTTTTAGTAAATCAACCCCAATATGTTTCATTAACGGTCAACATGCTGAGGCAAAACTAAACATCACCTCACGGGATGCACTGGGTACATTTTAGTATAGTTGTATAAATCCTATAAGAACTTAACCATAAAATAACAAATGGTGGTGCACAGGGGAAAAACATTTTATTCTATAATGTACAAAATGAAAAGTAAGCTCAGAGCTATAAATAAAGGGAAGCTCGCAAGGCTAAGAAACATTGAACAATATGCACATCCTGCAGTTATAGCTCTCTTAATGTGCAGTTTGGGGTCTATAGACCTACAGTGAATTATAGCTGAATGATGGCCATAGACTCTAGAGGCATGTCTGTATATCTGACTGCCTAAGGATATTTTTGCACAATCTAAACATGTACATTGGTATCACCCAAACATGTTTTTGTGCCTATAGAGGGAGAATAAAAATCAAAGCACGACACCTTCAAAGTCAGAATATTTTGGGAGAAGCAGGAGCAAATGACTAAGATTATACAACAAGTATTTCTCACCTAAATCAGCTTGCCAATCCTCTAGGGTCTGATGTAGAAAAACTGTAGCAGGGAAATTTGCAGGAAAGTGGAACACTTACTCATCAAGATTAGTTAAGTTTCATCTTTTTCATAACAAGAAATGAAAGAAGCAACCTGACTTGCTGCTCTGGGCTTGTAGTCCAATTTTCTCTGTATTTCTTGCTCCAGTTTTTAATACATCAACCCAGGCAGGTGATACATGTCCTGACAGCAGCAATGTGACAGATTAAACCATTGATCATGATGACTATGCATTTAGGGGCATTTACATAAACTTCAATGTGCCAAAAGTCCAAATTTTCTTTTCAATTGTTTTTTATTAGAATATAGCATTGTTACATAAAGTACAACAGTAGCATTGCATATGCTTAGAGATAGAAGTAGTAAGTATACATTAATATTACCTGAGTGTTATCTTTTAGTAAGAGGGTACGTACATCCTACTACACAATGTGGATGTTGCGTTCCCATGAACACACTAGTCCCAGGTTAGAAATGAGATTTCAACTCAATCACGTTGTCTCCTGGGTTTGCAGACTACCATTGCATTATCTGTGATAATTGTAAAAGTTAACAGAAAACACAAGTATAAAAAGTACAACGAACATAAAAGAAAATACGAACACTGTACCCGAACCTATGAGTAGTTCTTTTAATACGCATTGGTGAGGGTTTTACTAATAGGGTCAATCAATACCAAGAAATCTTGATGTCCATGGTGCCCATTGGTTATTGAAGGAACTTAGGTTATTTGTTTGGATGTCAAAGTATTTTTTATAAGAGTGTTGAATTTAACCCTACGTAGCACTTCTTCAGTATTAGGGGATAGGGTGGTTTTCCATTTGGCTGTAATAGTTAATCGGGCCGCTATTAGTATATGTGTTACAATACTTCTAAGTTGGGATGGTATAGTGTCTATAGAAAGATTAAGAAGAGCTAATTGAGGAGAAGGTTTAATAATTAATCCAGTTACCTTGGTTATTAGTTTGAAGATTGTGTACCAAAAGCTGTGTATGTTTTTGCAATCCCAAAGTATATGGATAATAAAACCTTTAGAACCACATTGCCTTCAACAGGTATTCTTTTCAGACGGAAAGATGAAAGATAGTCAAATTGGGGTGAGATAAGATCTGTGAAGAGTTTTGAGCATTTGATCCCAATGATTAGTACAATGGAAATAGCGGAAGCTAGACTGGATGGCAGATTGCCACTGTTTGGGAGAGTATACTGAGTCAAGTTCTTTTTCCCAGTTAGACATATTAGTCGTTTTTACAAAATTCTTATTATTTTTTAGTAGGGAGTAAAACCAGGATAGACCTTTAGGAGTATTGTATTTTGTCTTCAGGTAGTGTCATACAACTTTCTGCAATTCGTAGCGTGAATCTGGGTGGGTGGCATGGAAATGTTTTAGTTGAATCAGGGCATAAGAGGTGGGTCTTGGCTGTCTAGAAAGATGTTCTTTATATGTTATTATGTTATCTTGTAGCCATGGTTGGACTCTGAGGTTAGGAATCAAATATTCATACACCTGCAGAGGTAGATCTTGGCGTGTTTTAGAAAGACGATCAAGCTGCATATTACATTTTCCCAAGCTGATAGGGTTGCTATGATTGAAGGAAAGTTTGGGCATTTTAATTGGCTATTTGTCAGTTTGGCTATGAGGAAGGAAGGTAAGTCCCTATTGTGCAATGTGGCTTTCTCAATTTGCACCCAGAGTTTATCAGACTCTAGCTCAAACCAAGCTTTCATCTGGTCTAATAATGCTGCTACGTAATAACTACGGAGTACAGGAAAGCCGGCTTCCCCTTTATGTCTGTGTCTCTGGATGACTGAGAATGATATTCTCACCATTTTACCTTTCCAAATGTATTGCCTGAAGAGTTTGTTGGTTGTGTTAAAGATGGCCTCGGGAATACTAATTGGAATAATTCTAAAAAAGTAAATAATCTTGGACAAGAGAAGCATTTTTAATGCCTATATTCTTCCTAACCATGAAAGTTTGTAAGTAGAATAATGGTGCAGGTCCTCTTTTATGGTTTCCAACAAGGCTGGGAAATTTTTTTCATATGTGGAGAATGTAGGAGTTGTTACTTTAATTTCCAAATTTCCAAATAAGGGATGGATTGAGACGGAAATTTCTGTTTTAGCTGGGTTATGTGACATTTAGAGACATTTACAGGGAGAATACAAGATGTAGTAATATTGAGTTTGTAGTACGACACTGCACAGTATTCTTGCAGTAAAGAGTATACTTTAGTTAGGGAAGAAGCTGGATTGGTGAGTGTGAGAATCACATCATCTGCAAAAAGGCCTATCTTATGGGTATGACCTGCAACAGTAACTCCAGGGGTTCCATCATCAGAATGAATATGATCGGTGATAAGGGACAGCCCTGGCGAGTTCCATTTGTACTATAAAAATTTTTACAGATGGCATTGGACATGAAAACTGTGACTGAGGGTTTAGTATACAAAGCTGAGACTGCTGAGAGTATGGGTCCATGAAGGCCAAACTGAAGAGTCGCGGTGAGGTAGCCCCAGTGTACTGTTAAAAGCTTTTTCAGCGTCCAATGCCAAAATTACAGTGGGTGTATGCTTTGTTTCTACTATAATAGGGAGGTTAAATAATCTCCTGGTGCCATCAGGGATTGTCTTCCCTTGACAAAGCCCACCTGGTCAGCTTTCACTAGTGATGGAGTTATTTTAGCTAGCCTATTGGCCAAAATTTTAACATGTGTTCAACAGGGAGATAGTTCTAAAATTTTGCGCGGTGTCCGGCTTCTTCTCTGGCTTTGGTAGAGTAATAATAGCGGCCTCTAAGTTTTCCTCAGGTAAATTGGCTGCTGATTCAAAGCTGTTGAACAGCACTCCCATATGAGGGACTAACGTTTGAGAAAAGGCTTTATAGTATTCTGACGTGAAGCCGTCATTACTTGGTGCTTTGTTTGCTGGTAGGGCCTAAATGGTATCTGCAATTTCTTTGTCTGAAATTGGGGCATTAGGTGTATTCCAGGTTATCTACAATCAAGGTGGGTAAAGTCACTGAGTCAAGAAAAGATTTAATAGTTTACACGGATGGTTGAGGTGTCTCTTTGTCTAGTTTAAGATTGTTTTGATCTCTATAGTATTCCATAAAGGCACTGGCTATGAAGGTAGGGTGGTGTTGTAAAACTCCACTGTGGGTGTCCTTAATGCAGTTCAGTTTGGAGTGTTGTTGTCTCTTTTTTATGTACCCCTGTACTATGTTCAGGGGAATACCTGCCTTATTCCCCTGAACATAGTATCTAGCTTTTGTTCGTTTCAAATAGTTCTCTGGGCTGAGATGAGCGCTGAGCGAATTTTTTGCCTAGAGTCAAACAGGTCAGATTCTACTTGGGGAGATTTTTTAATTTATTTATGTTGTTGCTTTAAGTTTTTGAGCTCTGTTAGTAGATTGTTCCACAGCTTTGCCCTTTTCCTTTTTTCCCTAGCAGCCGCCTGGATGAGTAGACCCCTGCTACATGCTTTATGAGCGCATCATAAAGATGCCACATTAATGTCTTCAGTGTCTTCAGTGTCTTTCAGACAGTCCAACACAATTACTTGCCTTTTCGGCATACTTAGATTAGTTTAACCACTTGAGCCCCGGACCATTATGCTGCCTAAGGACCAGAGGTCTTTTTCCAATTTGGCACTGCGTCGCTTTAACTGCTAATTGCGCGGTCATGCAATGCTGTACCCAAACGAAATTTGCGTCCTTTTCTTCCCACAAATAGAGCTTTCTTTTGATGGTATTTGATCACCTCTGCGGTTTTTATTTTTTGCGCTATAAATGGAAAAAGACCGAAAATTTTGAAAAAAAATGATATTTTCTACTTTTTGTTATAAAAAAAATCCAATAAACTAAATTTTAGTCATACATTTAGGCCAAAATGTATTCGGCCACATGTCTTTGGTAAAAAAAATGTCAATAAGCGTATATTTATTGGTTTGCGCAAAAGTTATAGCATCTACAAACTAGGGTACATTTTCTGGAATTTACACAGCTTTTAGTTTATGACTGCCTATGTCATTTCTTGAGGTGCTAAAATGGCAGGGCAGTACAAACCCCCCCAAATTACCCCATTTTGGAAAGTAGACACCCCAAGGAAATTGCTGAGAGGCATGTTGAACCCATTGAATATTTATTTTTTTTGTCCCAAGTGATTGAAAAATGACAAAAAAAAAAAAAATTTACAAAAAGTTGTCACTAAATGATATATTGCTCACACAGGCCATGGGCCTATGTGGAATTGCACCCCAAAATACATTCAGCTGCTTCTCCTGAGTATGGGGATACCACATGTGTGGGACTTTTTGGGAGCCTAGCCGCGTACGGGGCCCCGAAAACCAATCACCGCCTTCAGGATTTCTAAGGGTGTAAATTTTTGATTTCACTCTTCACTGCCTATCACAGTTTCGGAGGCCATGGAATGCCCAGGTGGCACAAAACCCCCCAAAATGACCCCATTTTGGAAAGTAGACACCCCAAGCTATTTGCTGAGAGGCATATTGAGTCCATGGAATATTTTATATTTTGACACAAGTTGCGGGAAAGTGACACTTTTTTTTTTTTCATAAAGTTGTCACTAAATGATATATTGCTCACACAGGCCATGGGCATATGTGGAATTGCACCCCAAAATACATTTAGCTGCTTCTCCTGAGTATGGGGATACCACATGTGTGGGACTTTTTGGGAGCCTAGCCGCGTACGGGACCCCGAAAACCAATCACTGCCTTCAGGATTTCTAAGGGTGAAAATTTTTGATTTCACTCTTTATTGCCTATCACAGTTTCGGAGGCCATGGAATGCCCAGGTGGCACAAACCCCCCCCCAAATGACCCCATTTTGGAAAGTAGACACCCCAAGCTATTTTCTGAGAGGCATGGTGAGTATTTTGCAGCTCTCATTTGTTTTTGAAAATGAAGAAAGACAAGAAAAAACATTTTTTTTTTCTTTTTTCAATTTTCAAAACTTTGTGACAAAAAGTGAGGTCTGCAAAATACTCACTATACCTCTCAGCAAATAGCTTTGGGTGTCTACTTTCCAAAATGGGGTCATTTGGGGGGGTTTTGTGCCACCTGGGCATTCCATGGCCTCCGAAACTGTGATAGGCAGTGAAGAGTGAAATCAAAAATTCACGCCCTTAGAAAGCCTGAAGGCGTTGCTTGGTTTTCGGGGTCCCGTACGCGGCTAGGCTCCCAAAAAGTCTCACACATGTGGTATCCCCGTACTCAGGAGAAGCAGCAGAATGTATTTTGGGGTGCAATTTCACATATTTCCATGGCATATTTGAGCAATATATCATTTAGTGACAACTTTGTGCAAAAAAAATTAAAAAATAAAAAAATTTGTCTCTTTCCCGCAACTTGTGTCGCAATATAAAATATTCCATGGACTCGACATGCCTCTCAGCAAATAGCTTGGGGTGTCTACTTTCCAAAATGGGGTCATTTGGGGGGGTTTTGAACTGTCCTGGCATTTTATTCACAACATTTAGAAGCTTATGTCACACATCACCCACTCTTCTAACCACTTGAAGACAAAGCCCTTTCTGACACTTATTGTTTACATGAAAAAGTTATTTTTTTTTGCAAAAAAATTACTTTGAACCCCCAAACATTATATATTTTTTTAAAGCAAATGCCCTACAGATTAAAATGGTGGGTGTTTCATTTTTTTTTTTCACACAGTAATTGCGCAGCGATTTTTCAAACGCATTTTTTGGGGAAAAAACACACTTTTTTAAATTTTATTGCACTAAAACACACTATATTGCCCAAATGTTTGATGAAATAAAAAAGATCATCTTAGGCCGAGTACATGGATACCAAACATGACATGCTTTAAAATTGCGCACTAACGTGCAGTGGCAACAAAATAAATACATGTTTAAAAGCCTTTAAAAGCCTTTACAGGTTACCACTTTAGATTTACAGAGGAGGTCTACTGGAAAAATTACTGCACTCGATCTGGCCTTCGCGGTGATACCTCACATGCATGGTGCAATTGCTGTTTACGTTTGACGACAGACCGCCGCTTGCGTTCGCCTTAGCGCGAGAGCAGGGGGCGACAGGGGTGCTTTTTTTTTTTTCTTTATTATTTTTTTGCTTTTTTAATCTTACTTTTAAACTGTTCCTTTCATATTTTTTTTTTTTAATCATTTTTATTGTTATCTCGGGGAATGTAAATATCCCCTATGATAGCAATAGGTAGTGACAGGTACTCTTTTTTGAAAAAATTGGGGTCTATTAGACCCTAGATCTCTCCTCTGCCCTCAAAGCATCTGACCACACCAAGATTGGTGTGATAAAATGCTTCCCCAATTTCCCAATGGCACTATTTACATCCGGCGAAATCTAAGTCATGAAATGCTCGTAGCTTCCGGTTTCTTAGGCCATAGAGATGTTTGGAGCCACTCTGGTCTCTGATCAGCTCTATGGTCAGCTGGCTGAATCACCGGCTGCATTCTCAGGTTCCCTGTTGAGACAGGAGAGCCAGAGAAAAACACGAAAGACGGTGGGGGGGGCATTCCCTCCCACGGCTTGTAAAAGCAGTCTAGAGGCTAATTAGCCACTAGGATTGCTTTTACATGAAAGCCGACCGCTGGCTGAAAAGAATGATACCAAGATGATACCTAAACCTGCAGGCATCATTCTGGTATAACCACTCAAAGTCGTGAATGGCGTACCTGAAGACAAAAAAATGGTTAACAATGGTTAACAATAAAGCACAGTAAACAGTAAAGTATAAATAATTACATACCTGAAAAACAAACACGATAAAACATAATAACAACAACAATAAAACATTGCAGAATAGAATACAGTAAAAAAGAGCAGAACAATAGAGAGAGAGAGAACAATAAAACGACAACTATTTTTTTTTATTTTATATATTTTTTTTTTTTTACACTTTTTTTGTAACTAACTTTTATAACTGTAATCGGTTCCAGGTTCGGGTCTCTCAAAATGCGATGGCATCTTGGGAGACCCTGTGAAAGTGTGCCTAGTCTGTGCAATGTTGTACCCTACGCTAATACTCAACTAGTGAATGGTAGCATTCAAAACATTCACCAATGCAAAGACCAGGATTGTCAGGACAGGAGGGACAATAATAGCGGGTGTCACGTCTATATCTGCACTTGCTGCAGACACAACATCTTTTTTGGGGGGGTTCGTTGGGTAGGGGTACTCGGGAGGACATAAAAATGCCTCTCATGCAGCTGACTGCATTTGGTTGGGGATGTGAATGGGGGAAGTACGGGCGCTGCAGAAGCGGTGGGTTCCCAATTAGGATTGGCGAATGCAGCAGGAAGGGCATTATGGGCACGACGGGCCTGTGTTTGTCTTCTTGGTGGCAGCGGGACACTACTTGTGCTTGCCACCTCACCAGCTTGAACTGCACTTATGGGACTCACCACATCACCAAGTGTTACTGCAGTGCTGGTTTGACTATGACCGGGGTGTACTACGCCGCTGGTGCTTGCCAGTTCCCCAAAACGCTACCAAAAAAACTGTTAGCGATCGCAGGGATCAGGCCTGACTCTGCGAACGCTGCAGTTATGCGTTTAGAGTTTTGTAAGTGACAGTGATCGATCGATACTGCACTTGGGTGGGCTGGGCCGGGCCGGGCGGAGGGGCAAAACGCAGGTGCTAGCAGGTATCTGGGCTGATCCCGCTAACACTGCATTTTTGGGAACCCTAAACTGCTGGTGATGCTAGTATAGATCTGATCGGATCAGATATTGATGCGATCAGATACTATACCACTAAGGGAGGTGTACGGTGCGTGCGTGGGTGTTAGTGCTACTGGCGCTAACCTGACGCTGCCTGGGGCTGGTGCTTGCCAGTTCACCAAAATGCTACCAAAAAAACTGTTAGCGATCGCAGGGATCAGGCCTGACTCTGTGAACGCTGCAGTTATGCGTTTAGTGTTTTGTAAGTGACAGTGATCGATCGATACTGCACTTGGGTGGGCTGGGCTGGGCGGAGGGGCAAAACGCAGGTGCTAGCAGGTATCTGGGCTGATCCCGCTAACACTGCGTTTTTGGGAACCCTAAACTGCTGGTGACGCCAGTATAGATCTGATCGGATCAGATATTGATCCGATCAGATACTATACCACTAAGGGAGGTGTACGGTGCGTGCGTGGGTGTTAGCGGTACTGGCGCTAACCTGACGCTGCCTGGGGCTGGTGCTTGCCAGTTCACCAAAATGCTACCAAAAAAACTGTTAGCAATCGCAGGGATCAGGCCTGACTCTGCGAACGCTGCAGTTATGCGTTTAGTGTTTTGTAAGTGACAGTGATCGATCGATACTGCACTTGGGTGGGCTGGGGGGAGGCGCAAAATGCAGGTGCTAGCAGGTATCTGGGCTGATCCCGCTAACACTGCGTTTTTGGTAACCCTAAACTGCTGGGGACGCTAGTATAGATCTGATCGGATCAGATATTGATCCGATCAGATACTATACCACTAAGGGAGGCGTATGCTGCGTGCGTGGGTGTTAGCGGTACTGGCGCTAATCTGACACTGCCTGGGGCGACGCATATCACTGCCGGGCGATTAGGGGGCTAAACCTTTATTCAGTAATAAACGGCGGGTGCCCTGACACTATAAAAAATAAACAAACTAACCAGCGTCAACTGTAACGGTTATACGGTGATCAGTGGTGAAAGGGTTAACTAGGGGGCAATCAAGGGGTTAAAACATTTATTAGATAGTATATGGGGGTCCCTGACGCTATAAAACGCTGACGGCGAACCTAAATATTTACCTCACTAACTAGCGTCACCAGCGACACTAATACAGCGATCAGAAAAATGATCGCTTAGCGACACTGGTGACGGGGGGTGATGAAGGGGTTAAAACTTTATTAGGGGGGGTTAGGGGGGTACCCTAGACCTACAGGGGGGTAATACTAACTGTGCTAACACAGCAACTGTCACAAACTGACACCTAGCAGTAATCAGAAAAAAAAAACTGCTGGTGTCAGTTTGTGACTGGGGGGGGTGATCGGGGGGGGATCGGGGGGGGATCGGGGGGGGGATCGGGGTGTAATGTGTGCCTGGCATGTTCTACTGTGTGTGTGTGTGTTGGTGCACTCACATACCTGTCTTCTCTCCTCGGGCCGGAACGGAAACTACCGACCCGAGGGGAGATGACATCACTTCCTTTGCTGCTGTTTAGCATACAGCAGCAAAGGAGTGTTCCCATTGGCCAGCGGCGATCGCGAGGGGGGGGCCACGAAGGGATGGCCTCCCCCTCGTCTCCGATCGCCGGGGAACAAAACGGGACCGCCTCGGGCGGCGGGGGGGGTCCGATCGGACCCCCCACCCGCGGGAGGCAAATCACGTACATGTACGTGATTTTGCCTGCCCGTGCCGCCTTGCCGACGTACATCGGCGTGAGGCGGTCCTTAAGTGGTTAACAATCCTAACATAGGTAGAATCTGAAGCAGTGACCACAATCATCTGGTTGCTATTAAGCCTGCCAGGCCTCTTCATTTAGTGTAAATTCCTTTCATGCGACAAGCAGTTCATCAGTTATACAATAACTCATACAGTATCATCCGAGGAGAGCCAGCATTGCCATATCTTCTCAAATTTTTTTGGGCACCCTCTGCTTAAATATGTTGCATCATATAACGGTAATACCTTATTCACTATACCTTTCCAGAAAGCCAAAGATGGGGCCTCAGGTTTTTTCCAGTATAAAAGGATAGCTTTGCGTGCATAAAACAGCGTGAAGGAAAGCATGGTTCGCTGTGCCCTTAGTGAAGCTATTTCCTCCACCAGGCCCAACAAACATACTGATATTGTCATGGGAAAAGGTAGAGAAATCAGTCCCTGCATGGTTTTGGTAACCTCTGTCCAAAATTCCTGTATCAGCCGACACTGCCAAAATACATGGTTGAAATCCGCCCCCACTGCGGTACAACGCCAACAGGTTGCATCATCCAGGCCATAAATGCTGGCTAGTCTGGCTGGGGTATAGTACACCCTGTGGAGTATTTTAAATTGAATATACTGATCACGCGCCGAGATTAGGACCCGAAAAGGGTGGCCCCACATATCGTCCCAATCATCCCCGTGGAAATTGGAGCCTAGGGAGCTCCACTTCTCTCTACATTTGTTGAGTGCTGGAAGCCTTTCGGCAAATAACTCTTTATAAGTGGCTGACAATGTCTTTTGCACGGATTCATCACAGAGCAACTGCTCCAGAGGTGAGGACTGAAGCACCATTGTGCTTGTGCCAGATTGTGTGATAAAAGCATGCCGCAGCTGCAAATAACGAAAGAAGTACCAGTTCAAGAGGTCATGCCTATCTTTTAGTTGGTTAAAGGAGAGCAGTTTTCCTTCCCCCACTATGTTCTTTAGTTGTTTTGTACCAACTCTGGCCCATATGATTGGATCTGGTATTTCGCTATAATGGGCTAATCTGGGGTTAAACCACAAAGGTGTATCTGGTGACCACACCTCCGTATCAGTACGCATTAGCACCCTTACCCTGTCCCACGCGCGAATAGTAGCACACATGGAGCCGGTCAAGGACGCCCTTGTCCATGGTGCTCTATATAACAGGAAACCAAGACCCTCATAGGATCCTAACAAGGCAGCCTCCAGTACTGTCGCTGCATCACCATCGTCTCTCACCAACCAACGCCTGGCAAAAACCATCTGCCCTGCAATGAAATATTTGAACAGGTCAGGTAGAGCCAAACCTCCCTGTCCATAGGGTTCTTGTAATGTGGGGAGGCCTATTCTAGGGTGTCCAAAACTCCATAAAAATTAGCTGAACAGGCTGTTTGCACGCCGAAAGAAAGAGCAGGGGATCCAAATGGGAGTATTGCGCAAGAATTACAAAAACACTGGTAATATCTTCGTTTTAAGGAGATTCACCCTACCAATTAAGGAGAGTGGTAAATGTTTCCAGGTCTCTAATTGTCTTTTAACCTTTAACAGCAGTGGCATTAGATTAAGTGTCAAGTAGTCTGTAACTTGAGGGGATACCCGTACACCCAAATATTTAATTTCAGAGACCCAAGCAATTGGTACCAAAGGAGATGTCCATGCCTGAGCTCCATCATCAATAGCCATGATATTGGACTTTTCCCAATTTACCCGTAGACCTGAGAATTTTGCAAATGTGCCTAGAATTTCAAATACTGCCTCCAATGAAGGTCCGGGGTCTTCTAAAAAGAGGAGTATATCATCTGCATATAAGGCCGTACATTCACGAATGCCACCTACCTGAAGGGCTTTAACTTCTGTGGATGCCCTTAAAGCAATAGTTATGGGCTCAATGGCTAAGGCAAATAAAGCCGGGGAAAGCGGGCATCCCTGCCTTGTCCCTCTACCCACTGAAAACTGTGTGGAAACTGATGTACCTATCTTAATTGTTGCCTTGGGTGGGCTGTATAACAGTGATATCCATATAAGAAACACTTCTCCAAACCCCATGTGCCGCAACACCGTGGACATGTAATGCCAGTCCACCGAATCGAAGGCTTTGGCCATGTCTAAAGACACAATCACCCTGGCCCCGGGATTATTATGATCGATCTGTAGGTGCGCAAACAGCCTGCGGAGATTTGTATCAGTAGATTTCTGTGGAATAAAACCCGTTTGATCTATATCTACCAGTGTGGTTATTACTCTTGACAGTCTTGTGGCAAGTATTTTTGTGAGAATCTTAAGATCCTGATTGAGAAGAGCTGTAGGTCTATAGGAAGAGCAGCTCAAGGGATCCTTGCTTGGTTTAGGCAATAGGACCACCCGAGCCTCCATAAGAGAATCTGGTAAGATCTTATGTTCCAAGCAGAAGTGAAACAATATCCTGAGTCTTGGCACAAGAGTCTCCAAGTGTGACCTGTACCATTCAATGCAAAAACCATCCGGCCCAGGTGATTTGTGAGGTGGGAACGACCTTATGGCAGACTCTATTTCTTTTTCTGTTATCTCTACTTCTAGGCTCTTTTGGTCTGACTCTGATAGTTTAGGTATACCTATGGAGGTAAGGAGGGATTCTAGATCTTGTTTGTTATATGCCGGGATAGGCATGTAGAGCGAGCTAAAGTATTCCACAAAGGTGTCAAGAATATCACTTGGGTCTGTCAAAAGAGTTCCTTGAGAATTAGTGATACAGGGTATACTGGTCTGAACTCTCTGCTCTGCCACCAGCATAGCCAGAAGTTTCCCATTTTTGTCTCCTTGCTCGAAGAGGGACTCAACCCTTTTCATCCAAGAAGTGTATGTTAATTCAGTATAATGCAACGTCAGAAGATAGCGCGCCTCAAGCAGTTCAATATAAGTAACATTTAATTGGTCAACTTCCTGGGCTGCCTCACACCTCCTCTCCTTGTCCTGCAGTTCCTATAATTTAATATTGAATTGTGTACGTGCTTGCTTAATTGCCGAGATGTACTGTCCTCGCATACACACCTTAAAAGCGTCCCAAACTATCGTAAGGGGCGCTGACTGCAAATTATTCTCCCAGTAGCCAGAAAAAGTTGGTGCCACCTGGGAAGATGCAGACTCTACCTCCAACCATCCCGTATTAAATCGCCATGCCCCCCCTCTCACTTGCGAAGGGATTCCAATATGAACCCGTAGGGGAGTGTGATCTGACAGACCTCCCGCAATATAATTGGCTCCCCTCACCAGCTGTAACATGGGAGCATTTGCAAATGCCAGGTCAATCCTGAATGAGGATTTATGCGTTTTGGATAGGTGTGAGAAACTTTTGGTAGTGGGATTTTTCCACCTCCATAACTCCGTGAGAGCAGCTGTCTCCGCCCACGCAGCCAGCTCTACCGACGCCATTCTCCTAGAGCTAGAGGTATCCAAAGCAGAATTCAAAATGGCATTAAAATCCCCCACCACAATAAGAGGTAAGTGCATGAAGGGAGCCAACCTACCCAGCAGGTCATATAGTACTTGCGTTTGAAATGGTGGGGGAACATACACATTGATCTAGCACCATTTTATGCCCATGGATGTCCACCACCACAATTACATACTGGCCCCCTGGATCTGTGAGAACCTGATGAATACTACATGGAACCGTTTTACTGATCAAAATGGCCACGCCTCTGGCGTAAGTAGAATATGTAGCATGTAGTGCACGTTGGATCCAGGACCGCCTCACAGTCAGAATCCTATTACCATCTAAATGTGTCTCTTGTAAAAAGACAATATGCGGTTTAAGTGGTTTCAAGTATTGGAACATCAAGGCACGCCGAAACTTGTCGTTCAGGCCTCTAACATTCCAAGACAATATATCAAATATATTTCCTGCCATAGAAATACCTTAAACATAAGACAAAAGATGGTATATCCTTACAATAATTGCTAGCAATCACTAAATACTGAGATTCTTGCCCATAATACAAGTCCCAAGTAGCACCAGGCAGATTCTGGAACATTGCATATAAGAAAACCAAGCTCCCCCCCAACAAAAAAAAAAAACATAACTCCCTGCTGTGCGAAACATTCACTGATACACGCAGCGTAGACCCAAAACTAGTCCAACTTTAACGTGAAGGTGACCTAAAATAGAAAAAAAGATTAGTATGTCCAGATCATTGCAATCCGTCCAGAAAAAGAAACAAAAATAAAACTGTAAAAAAAGTGTCTGTTTCTATTTCACTTTTGATCCATGCCCCTGAGAAGGGATAAAAGGCCCACCTGTCCCCCACAAAAAAATATCCAGGAGAGTCAACTCAACACCCACCCAATGTGAGAACACTGAGAGTACGGGTATAGGAAAATAAGTGTTGCATAGGAAGTCCCAGTCTCCTCATCCACATGGTGTCAAGGATTCTGTATAATCAGCATTTCAGCTGTGTGGGTGTATAAGCAGTTCCCCTAATGCGGGCCCCCCGTGGGTGTGAATAACAAGGTCCCCAAAACTGAATGAGGAAATGGAACCTCCATTACCTTTCTTCACAAGGTATAAAAATGGGGGTTTAAGGGAATTTAAGTGAACCTGTGGCCTGGTAAGGCTAACTGTTCCATCCCTTGGGACTTTAAATGAAAATGTGACCAGGTAGGGTCACATGTTTCCATCCCTGTCATATATCAGGAAAAGGGGGACAAGAACAAGGGGGTGGGACTTTAAATGAAACGTGTGGTGGCAAAAGAATAAAAGGTGAACCAAATGGAATCTTGTTGTTGAGTAATTTGTATTAAGGTCGATTGCCACATGGTGCAATCAAATAAAACAGGTACAACATGTAACAATAGTACACTGGTAATCAGGATGCATAATATTATACAAGCAGTATCACATAAGATTCTTCCATGTTGCTACCATTGGGTAACACAGTATGACCAATATTGCATAGATAATATCACATAAACAGCAAACAAAATTCATTCATAGGGCACCCAAATGTCATTGAATAAAACAATACACCATGGTAGTATTTGCAAGGTCTATGACCTCTATGGTCCAAGAGGAGGGAAATACAGTTAAGCTTGGTATGCAGGTAATATGTGTTGTAGTCATGGCGTATGGCAGCTCTACGCGTTTCGTGGCTAGAGGGCCACTCGTCCGGAGCAAGCACAGGATGTATCTGTGGGTGAGAAGGATTGACCGGTTGGTGGAGTGTATGTACAAATGAGAAATAATGGGGTAACAACCCCCTAACCCAAGGCTAAGGACTTACTGAGGTTCGCATGTTGGCTGCGTGGTGCCAGGCACCATATGCCGTCCGAGGGAGTGCTCTCCACCGGGAGCTGCGGCGGACGTCTCGCCCGCACTCCCCCAAAAGGCATCTACCAGAGCAGGCCGCGGAACACAAGGCCATCTAGGTGTAAGTGGGAAGGAAAAATGAACTATGGTGAGACTAAGTGCAAGGGGTGTGTGTGTGATAGATAGATGAGCTGACTGGGGTGGGGGAAATAGGAAAATAGTGACAGTCAAGAGGCTGACATAAAGTGAGAAGAGCAAAGTGAAAAGTGAAGTGACCTATCCAAAGGGCTATGGCAATACAGTGAAGACGAGGGAGGAGTAGACAGTGACTAATGCCTGTGGTGTGCACCGGGTGGATAAGAAAAGGAGAGTGGGAATCCTAAACTTCCGTGATTGTGAGAGGGAGCCCTGAGTGCCGGAGCCAACCCCGGAGACGCCTATGAAGGGGTCGCAGCGATGACGTCACCGACCTCGCGCCAGCGCAGCAGAGGTGAGAGGGGGAGGAAGGGGGGCGGGACGAATCCGGCACCAGTACCGAACCCTACGCCCCTGTCCATCCCTCAATCCGCTCGCGAGCGTGGTAACCACAACAAAGGACGCAACGGCGCCCTAGAGCGCCGAACTTCTGATGCGGGGTGCGTGACGTAGACGCGCAGTGGCGGTGCCCACTCCCCCCCCAGAAGTAGAGGGAGGAGGCCCGACAGGCGCGTCACAGCTCCCGGACTTTGAGAACAACACGGGCGGCAGGCAGCCCGGCCCAGCTCACACCGCCCCCAAGATCGGACCAGAGCAAGGCCAATTAGCCCGGGGAAATGTAAAATAAAATAAAATAAAATAAATTTGTAGAAGTTCAATCAATCACCAAATGTTGAACAAGGTGAAGAGGGTAACAATATTGTAAGAATGAAAAGGATAATCTGGTAATCAATAATAGGAAGATGGCTATAATTGAAAGGTAAATTGGATCAAGAGAATTGTCATAGATTAAATAATTGCAAAAAGGGTAATATATGTTAATAAATTAGAGCCAAGCCACATGCTTCCATCCCTGTGTCTACTAATGGAATGAAAATGGGGGTTTAAGGGACTTTAAGTGAACCTGTGGCCTGGTAAGGCCAACTGTTCCATCCCTTGGGACTTTAAATGAAAATGTGACCAGGTAGGGTCACATGTTTCCATCCCTGTCATATATCAAGAAAAGGGGGACAAGAACAAGGGGGTGGGACTTTAAATGAAGCATGTGGTGGCAAAAGAATAAAAGGTGAACCAAATGGAATCTTGTTGTTGAGTAGGGATGAGCTTCGTGTTCGAGTCGAACCCATGTTCGACTCGAACATCGGCTGTTCGGTCGTTCGCCGAATTGCGAACGATATGGGCCGTTCGCGCCAAATTCGTGTGGCGCGTCACGGCCCATAATTCACTGCGGCATCGCAGTGCATTGCTGGCTGATGATTGGCCAAGCATGCACTATGACCCGCATGCTTGGCCAATCACAGCGCCGTCAGTAGAGAGAGCTGTAATTGGCCAAAGCCAGGGTGGCTTTGGCCAATTATGGCTCAGGGGATTTAGTACACACCCCACACTATATAAGGCCGCCTGCACGGCGGCCCTGTGTAGTGTGTGTTCCGGTGTGCTGAGAGATAGAGAGAGAGAGAGACAGTGTCATTTGATTTGAGTTAGATAGATTAGGCAGAACAGTCAGTCAGTTAGCTGCACTTACAGTGTATTGTGTATATATATGCATCCCAGGTGTTGCATATATATATATACACTGTATTCAGTTTAGCTAGATCCGTTCCTGTTATCTTCTATCTAGACTATTTACATTTAGTGCAGTGTGTCCTGCTCACAGTGTTCAGCTAGATCCGTTCCTGCTATTTACATTCAGTGCAGTGCGTCCTGCTCACAGTGTTCAGCTAGATCCGTTCCTGCTATTTACATTCAGTGCAGTGCGTCCTGCTCACAGTGTTCAGCTAGATCCGTTCCTGCTATTTACATTCAGTGCAGTGCGTCCTGCTCACAGTGTTCAGCTAGATCCGTTCCTGCTATTTACATTCAGTGCAGTGCGTCCTGCTCACAGTGTTCAGCTAGATCCGTTCCTGGTATTTACATTTAGTGCAGTGCGTCCTGCTCACAGTGTTCAGCTAGATCCGTTCCTGCTATTTACATTCAGTGCAGTGCGTCCTGCTCACAGTGTTCAGCTAGATCCGTTCCTGCTATTTACATTCAGTGCAGTGCGTCCTGCTCACAGTGTTCAGCTAGATCCGTTCCTGGTATTTACATTTAGTGCAGTGCGTCCTGCTCACAGTGTTCAGCTAGATCCGTTCCTGCTATTTACTTTCAGTGCAGTGCGTCCTGCTCACAGTGTTCAGCTAGATCCGTTCCTGGTATTTACATTTAGTGCAGTGCGTCCTGCTCACAGTGTTCAGCTACATCCGTTCCTGCTATTTACATTCAGTGCAGTGCGTCCTGCTCACAGTGTTCAGCTAGATCCGTTCCTGCTATTTACATTCAGTGCAGTGCGTCCTGCTCACAGTGTTCAGCTACATCCGTTCCTGGTATTTACATTCAGTGCAGTGCGTCCTGCTCACAGTGTTCAGCTAGATCCGTTCCTGCTATTTACATTCAGTGCAGTGCGTCCTGCTCACAGTGTTCAGCTAGATCCGTTCCTGCTATTTACATTCAGTGCAGTGCGTCCTGCTCACAGTGTTCAGCTAGATCCGTTCCTGCTATTTACATTTAGTGCAGTGCGTCCTGCTCACAGTGTTCAGCTAGATCCGTTCCTGCTATTTACATTCAGTGCAGTGCGTCCTGCTCACAGTGTTCAGCTAGATCCGTTCCTGCTATATACATTTAGTGCAGTACGTCCTGCTCACAGTGTTCAGCTAGATCCGTTCCTGTTATCTTCCTACTGACAGGCAGGCTTGTCTGGTTACAGTATATAAAGCTACCTGAAGAAAATTACAGGTGTTCTTTTTGATCCTATTAGTACCACGGTCAGGCAGCTAGACTATTTACATTTAGTACAGTGTGTCCTGCTCACAGTGTTCAGCTAGATCCGTTCCTGTTATCTTCCTACTGACAGGCAGGCTTGTCTGGTTACAGTATATAAAGCTACCTTAAGAAAATTACAGGTGTTCTTTTTGATCCTATTAGTACCACGGTCAGGCAGCTAGACTATTTACATTCAGTGCAGTGCGTCCTGCTCACAGTGTTCAGCTAGATCCGTTCTTGCTATTTACATTCAGTGCAGTGCGTCCTGCTCACAGTGTTCAGCTAGATCCGTTCCTGGTATTTACATTTAGTGCAGTGCGTCCTGCTCACAGTGTTCAGCTAGATCCGTTCCTGCTATATACATTTAGTGCAGTACGTCCTGCTCACAGTGTTCAGCTAGATCCGTTCCTGTTATCTTCCTACTGACAGGCAGGCTTGTCTGGTTACAGTATATAAAGCTACCTGAAGAAAATTACAGGTGTTCTTTTTGATCCTATTAGTACCACGGTCAGGCAGCTAGACTATTTACATTTAGTACAGTGTGTCCTGCTCACAGTGTTCAGCTAGATCCGTTCCTGTTATCTTCCTACTGACAGGCAGGCTTGTCTGGTTACAGTATATAAAGCTACCTTAAGAAAATTACAGGTGTTCTTTTTGATCCTATTAGTACCACGGTCAGGCAGCTAGACTATTTACATTTAGTACAGTGCGTCCTGCTCACAGTGTTCAGCTAGATCCGTTCGTGTTATCTTCCTACTGACAGGCAGGCTTGTCTGGTTACAGTATATAAAGCTACCTGAAGAAAATTACAGGTGTTCTATCCCAGCTTAGTGCAGCTACAGGCCATTAGTATGTCTGGAAGGCCAAGAAGGAGAGGCAGACAGTCACAAGCCAATAAGAGAGGGCAAGCAGGCTCTGTGTCTAGTGCTGGTCGTGGAGACGGTGCATCCTCATCAGCACGTGGCCATGGGACACGCTTGGCCTTTTTTTCGGCAGCTGGCCGTGTTGAGCCGCAACATGCGGAAGACTTGGTCGAGTGGATGACCAAGCCGTCCTCATCCTCCTCATCCTCTCTCACCCATGCCCAGGGTGCTTTGTCTGGCAAAGCAGCGGCCTCTTCCCTCAGCTCAATGTCATCAGTGACTCCTTCCCTAGCTCCACCATGTCCTCATGAGGATTCCCTCGAACTGTTTGACCACAGTGTTGGGTACATGCTCCAGGAGGATGCCCAGCGTTTGGAAGGCTCTGATGATGATACTGAGCTCAATGAAGGCAGTAACATGAGCACGGACAGAGGGGGTGCCCAAGAAGGACAGCAATCTGGCAGTCATGCTCCCCCTGCTGCAGCATACTGCCAGGTTTGCTCCAGTGATGAGGAGGGAGGGGATGATGAGGTCACTGACTCAACGTGGGTGCCTGATAGGAGAGAGGAGGAGGAGGAGGAGGAGGAGGAGGAGGTGGCACATCACCAACTAGGCAGGATGCCCTCCAGGGGCCAGCCTAAGGGCAGCACATTGACTGCATCACACCCCAAAGCTCCACATGTGCAGGGCGCTGCAGTCTCTGCGCGTTATTCAAAAAGTTCTTTGGTGTGGGCCTTTTTTGAGACGAGTGCATCAGATCGCACCGCTGCTATTTGCAACATATGTCTCAAGCGTATCTCGCGTGGCCAAAACATCTCCCGCTTGGGTACCACATGCTTGACCAGACATATGTTGACCTGCCATGCAGTTCGTTGGCAAGCGTATCTAAAAGACCCACACCAAAGAACAAAGACGATCTCTCCTTGCTCCTCATCAGCTGAGATTTCCAACCCCACTAGACCTTCAGTCCTCTCTGAGACCTGCAGTGAGAGGAATGAAGGTGTAGAATTAGGTGTGTCACAGCCAAGTACTTGTGGGCAATCTGCTTTTGGTACACCGACGTCAGATTGTACCAGGCAAATTTCCCTGCCCCAGCTGCTGCACCGCCGAAAGAAGTTTGCTCCCAGCCATCCACATGCCCAGCGGTTGAATGCTAGCTTGGCAAAATTGCTAGCACTTCAACTGCTGCCTTTTCAGTTGGTAGACTCTGCCCCCTTCCGTGAGTTTGTGGAATGTGCGGTTCCTCAGTCGCAGGTACCCAAACGCCACTTTTTCTCACGGAAGGCGATTCCGGCTCTCTACCGGCATGTGGAAGGCAATGTCCATGCCTCGCTGGACAGGGCGGTCAGCGGTAAGGTGCATATTACCGCTGACTCATGGTCCAGCAGGCATGGACAGGGACGTTACTTAAGTTTCACGGCGCATTGGGTGACTCTGCTGGCAGCTGGGAAGGATGCAGGACAAGGTGCAGTAGTGTTGGAGGTTGTTCCGCCACCACGCCTCCAAAATGCTGATTGTGACACACCTCTCTCCTCCACCCCCTCCTCTTCTTCTTCCTCCATGGCCTCTTCCTCGGAACCAGCGGTGCTCGTAGGCGTTCAAGGGGCTACGCAAGTACGCAGGCCAAAAGATGCCATGCGGTGCTTGAGCTGGTGTGCTTGGGGGACAGGAGCCACACTGGGGCAGAGGTTCTGTCAGCTCTGCAGGGGCAGGTTCAGAGGTGGTTGACGCCACGCCAACTTAAGGCAGGAATGGTGGTTTGCGACAATGGCACCAACCTCCTCTCTGCCCTCCGACAGGGACAACTGACCCATGTGCCCTGTTTGGCTCACGTCCTTAACTTGGTGGTGCAGCGGTTCTTGGGCAGGTACCCGGGCTTACAGGATGTCCTGAGGCAGGCCAGGAAAGTCTCTGTGCATTTCCGCCGGTCATATAATGCCAGTGCTCGGCTGACGGACCTCCAAAAGGAGTTTAACCTGCCCAAGAACCGCCTAATCTGTGACATGCCCACCAGGTGGAACTCGACGTTGGCCATGCTGCAGCGGCTGCACACGCAGCAGAGGGCCATCAATGAGTACCTGTGCGACTATGGCACCAGGACAGGGTCAGGGGACCTTGGTTTTTTTTCCCCACGCCAGTGGGCCATGATCAGGGATGCATGCACTGTCCTGTCACCATTCGAGGAGGCCACGAGGATGGTGAGCACTGACAGTGCATGCATCAGTGACACTGTCCCCCTTGTCCACCTGTTGGAGCACACGCTGCGTGGAATAATGGACAGGGCACTTGAGGCAGAACAGAGGCAGGAAGAGGAGGACTTCCTTAGCTCTCAAGGCCCCCTTTATCCAGACAGTGTTCCTGCGTGCCCGCCGATCACACAGGAAGAGGACGAGGAGGAGGAGGAGGAGGAGGAGGAAGATTGTGTCAGTATGGAGGTGGAGCCTGGCACTCAGCATCAGCAGTCTTTAAGGGATCAGTCCCAAGGAACACATGGACTTGTACGTGGCTGGGAGGAGGTGGCTGCGGACGTTGTTGTCCTTAGTGACCCAGAGGACTCCGGACCGAATGCCTCAGCAAACCTACGCTGCATGGCCTCCCTGATCCTGCAAAGCCTGCGTAAGGATCCTCGTATTCGTGGTATCAAGGAGAAGGACCAATACTGGCTGGCAACCCTCCTTGATCCACGTTACAAGGGTAAGGTTGCGGACCTTATCTTGCCATCGCAGAGGGAGCAGAGGATGAAACATCTTCGGGAGGCCTTGCAGAAAGGTCTGTGCAACGCGTTCCCAGAGACTGGGAGGTTACAAACTCCTGTTTCTGGACAACGTGTTGCTGAGGCTTCGGTCAGTCAAAGAAGGAGCGGTGGAGAAGGTGGCCGTCTGACCGATGCGTTCAGACAATTTTTTGGTCCGCAGCCCCAAGGTATGATCGGTTCCAGCAACCATCGCCAGCGTCTGTTTTACATGGTGCAGGAATACCTAGGGGCAAGATCAGACTTGGACACCTTTCCCACCGAAAATCCTCTGGGTTACTGGGTCTTGAGGATGGATCACTGGCCAGAGCTTGCACAGTATGCAATTGAGCTACTGGCCTGTCCTGCATCCAGCGTTCTTTCGGAACGCACATTCAGTGCTGCTGGAGGCGTGGTAACCGATCACAGGGTGCGTCTGTCCACCGACTCGGTCGATCGGCTGACCTTCATAAAAATGAATCAGTCTTGGATCACCACCAGCTACCAAGCACCTGATGCAGATGTAACCGAATAATTTTTTTTGAAATCAGATCCCTTCAAAGACTGCCTATGCTGATGCTGAGTGACTATCCCTGAGTAATTATCCTCTTCCTCCTCAATCATCACGCTGATAGCTTGTAAGAACATTTTTGGTTCTGGGCGCCACCACCAGTGCCTAAGGCACAATTTTTCAGCCCCTGTTTAACAGGGGCGTGTAATTACAATTTTTGATGTAATACTTTGCAGCAGGGCTCGTTCCTGCATTCCAACTAGAGTGTCTGTGAGGGGTTGCAGTGTTGTGGCACCAGCACCAGTGCCTAAGACCCAATTTTTCAGCCCCTGTCTAACAGGGGCGTGTAATTACAATTTTTGATGCAATACTTTGCAGCAGGGCTTGTTCCTGCGTTTCAACTAGAGTGTCTGTGAGGGGTTGCAGTGTTGTGGCACCAGCACCAGTGCCTAAGACCCAATTTTTCTGCCCCTGTCTAACAGGGGCGTGTAATTACAATTTTTGATGCAATACTTTGCAGCAGGGCTCGTTCCTGCGTTCCAACTAGAGTGTCTGTGAGGGGTTGCAGTGTTGTGGCACCAGCACCAGTGCCTAAGGCCTAATTTTTCAGCTCCTGTTCAACAGGGGCATGTAATTACAATTCTTGATCTAATATTTCACAGCAGGGCCCTGTGAGGGCTTACAGTGTTTTGGCCACAGCAACACCTAAGGCCCAAATTTCTGCTGAGTATATAGGGCAGGACCCTACTTTCAAACATCTAACTTACAAACGACTCCTACTTGCAAACGGAAGGAGACAACAGGAAGTGAGATGAAATCTACCCCTAAGGAAGGGAAATTCTCTCCTGTAAGAGTTAATATGGGAAAACAATTTCTCCTTTCCACTGATGCTTTCCAATCCTTGTTCCACAAAAAAACCCAAATTTTCAAAAAACATTTTTCATTGGGACAAAAAAGTGAGGTGAAATCTTCTGAAGAGGAGGAAAGACGCAAAACAAATGTCACAGGGGTGATAACCCTTCCCTATGTTTTCCAAAAAGCTTAGAAAAGATTTTTTGGCTGGAGCTAAACACATTAAAAATGTTCAAAATTACAAACAGATTCTACTTAACAACAAACCTACAGTCCCTGTCTTGTTTGCACCGCCTGAATACTGCTGTTCAGAGTATATAGGGACCTTTCCTTATTTTAATTTGGGTGCGGGGTTCCCCTTAATATCCATACAAGACCCAAAGGGCCTGGTAATGGACTGGGGGGTACCCATGCCGTTTGTCTCACTGATTTTCATCCATATTGCCATGACCCGACATGACATTAAACCCGCAAGCAGTTTTAAATGAGATTTTTTCCTTTAAAAATGACATTTGGTGCAGGGACTGTTCTAAACATGGGAAACACGCGTCACTTTACAGGCATACTATAGACACCCCCCAGGTACGATATTTAAAGGAATATTTCACTTTTTTTTTTTTACTTTAAGCATCATTAAAATCACTGCTCCCGAAAAAACGGCCGTTTTTAAAAGTTTTTTTTGCATTGATACATGTCCCCTGGGGTAGGACCCGGGTCCCCAAACCCTTTTTAGGACAATACCATGCAAATTAGCCTTTAAAATGAGCACTTTTGATTTCGAACGTTCGAGTCCCATAGACGTCAATGGGGTTCTAACGTTCGTGCGAACTTGCGGTCCGTTCGCGGGTTCTGGTGCGAACCGAACCGGGGGGTGTTCGGCTCATCCCTATTGTTGAGTAATTTGTATTAAGGTCGATTGCCACATGGTGCAATCAAATAAAACAGGTACAACATGTAACAATAGTACACTGGTAATCAGGATGCATAATATTATACAAGCAGTATCACATAAGATTCTTCCATGGTGCTACCATTGGGCAACACAGTATGACCAATATTGCATAGATAATATCACATAAACAGCAAACAAAATTCATTCATAGGGCACCCAAATGTCGTTGAATAAAACAATACACCATGGTAGTATTTGCAAGGTCTATGACCTCTATGGTCCAAGAGGAGGGAAATACAGTTAAGCTTGGTATGCAAGTAATATGTGTTGTAGTCATGGCGTATGGCACCCCCTTGTTCTTGTCCCCCTTTTCTTCACAAGGTGTCGATCCGATCATTTGCGCCTTCAGGCGTATAAAAAAACGGATTGTACCTTTGTGAGGGATCCGCAGCTGGCTCGGGTACAGCATACCATACTTAATGTTCTTTTCCGGGAGACGGCGCCCCACCTCATTGAAGGATCTGTGACGTTTCTGAACCTCGGCTGAGAAATCCGGGAACAGCATCAGCTTGGTGTTTTCGTATGGCAATTCCGGATGCTTTCTTGCCCCTGCCAGGATCATATCCCTATCTTGGTAGTTTAGCAGTCGTACCAAGAATGGTCTAGGTGGTGCGCCTTCTGGACGTTTCCCTGTGGGAACTCTATGTGCCCTCTCCACAACGTATGTGGGTGGCATATCTGGAAGATTCAATATTTGCTTGAATAGCGTTTCAGCAAAGATGGCGGGCCTCTGCCCCTCCGCGCCCTCTGGCAGGCCTATCACGCAGGCATTGTTTTGCCTCTGTCTATTTTTAGTGTCGTCTACTGTATGTGCCAGGGAACTCACCAGCGATTGTAACTCTGCAATTTGTGCCGTGTGTGTGCCCTGCTGATCTTCCACCGTGCCGATCCGGTCTTCCGCCTTATTAATTCTCCCCCTCATTTTGCCCAAGTCATGGCGAATCAGGGTACACTCTGATGCCAGGTGGTCTATGCAGACCATCATCATGGATTTAAACCCCTCTATAGCAGCTAGAATGGGTTTTGTTTTTGCCTCTGGTGCTGTCTCCAGGGCAGCAGATAGGAGATCCATGTCCTGTGCATCTGAGGGGGCCAACATGCCTGCAGAGGATGCAGCGGTTCCCGGGCTATGTACTGCTCCCAGCCCGCTCCGTATAATGGAAGTGGAGGCTGTCATGGCGCTTGGTGAGCTTGCGCCCCTCCCCTTCACAGAGCACGGCGGCTTTGGGTCCTTGCTAAGCTTACTCAGGCCTTTTGCTGACATAATTGCTGTCACAGGGGGGTCCTGGGTGCCCGCAGGAACTGCCGTGTTGTTTCATGGGTGAGATGCGCCAGTATACAGGGATAAATCGTCGGATCTGCATGGAGCTCCAGAGACCCTTGTCCGACCTGCTTCACATCCCGGCCACGCCCCTGTCTTCAGTGTTATTAATCTTAAAAAATTCACTAAGTTTTTGGTTTAGTCCAATTGAGTGCTTTGGATTGGACAGCAGGTCAATATTGTTTCTCCATAGATATGCAGGCGTGGTGGAGTTTTGTTCCCTCAAGACTATGGATAGTGGAGCATGATCTGACCATGTAATAGGGTGGATCATGACTGATAGTGTCCTCTGTAGCAGGCTGAGATCAGTTAAGATAAGATCTATCCTTGAGTATACCTGGTGGGGGGGGGGGTGAAAAATAAGTATAGTCTTTTTCTGTGGAATGTACACATCTCCAGGTGTCATAAAGGTCTGCTTCATTTAGGAAAGGTAAGAGCATGGCTTTCATGAAAGCTGTTTGACCCATATTTGGGGCATACAGGTTCACCAGTATATAGGTGGTGTTGTTTATGTCACATATCAATATTATGTACCTGCCATTTGGGTCACAGACTATATCGTGCAGTTGGAAGGCGACAGAGTGTTTGATCATTATTAAAACCCCCCTCTTTTTAACTGGGGCTGTAGCGGTAAAGATGTGTGGGAAAGCTTTGTGTGAGCATTTAGGTTGTTTATTGGACATAAAGTGTGTCTCTTGTGCACAGAGCACTTCTCCCTTCAGTTTGTCTATTTCTCTCCACATAGAGCTTCTCTTAAATGGGCTGTTCAGGCCATGTACATTTAGAGAGATAATTGATAGTGACATGGGTCCTTCTGAAATGGAATGACTGTAGTTGCTGTAAAGTTATTCAGAAATAAGTGCAATGATACTTTTTTACCTGTAGGTGGTGCTGTTAGGGCAGAGATGGGTGACAGGATCATATGTAGATGAATTTTTCAGTCCTAGGTGTCCAGAATAGGGTGAAGATGTGATGAACTTTGAGATCCATGGGTACAGCAAGAAAATTAAACAGAATTAGGAACAAAAACATGAACATATAAAAGTGAACACATTTGCGGCGTGCAAAAATTTTCGCAAAGGTTTAAGGGGGGTTTTGGCTCCCAGTAACCTGAAACAGACATCCTGATAGAGATGTGGCCGTGGCAACTTCTATATAGGTATCTGGAGGATAGTATTGTTGCGTGACTTATGTGGATTGCCAGTCTGGCGCTATCATAAATGATGGGTATTTGGAGGGAGGGTTGTCATTCTCTTCAGGGAGCAATTCCCATTTCCTTGCAAGATTTAACTCATCTTCGAGTGTCGTTATGACATGGGTGCGATTCTCTCTTGTGATGAGGATTTTAGTGGGAAAACCCCATGTGTATGGGATCTTATGATTCTGGAGCAGTTTGGTAAGAGTAGCCAGACTCCTGCACGCTGCCATGGTATGTTGAGACAGCTCTGCGAACACTGATATGTTAGAGTAGGAGTTCGGTAGCATTTTGTTTTTTCTAGCAAATCGCATAACCTCATCTTTGACATGAAAAAAATGGATGAATTTTTCTGGTAGGAACTTTGGTTTGGAAGGCGGTGGCTCTGTCCACTATTACTGTCAGGGGTGTCAGGTAAGATTGTCGCAATAAACTGTTGGACATAGTGCCTGAGATCTGCTAGGGTCACAGCTTCCTCCACTCCTCGCAATTTTATATTGTTCCTTCTTGATCTGTCTTCTAAATCTGTGATTTTATCTTTCATGGCTTGCATTTCCCCCTTTGTGTCGTTATGTGTGTCTACTATTGTGGGCAACTGTAAATTCTCCCATTTTGTCCTCAATATAGTTGACTCTGTCACCAACAGAAGAGACATCCTTCCTCAGTTCTGTTATACAGGTCATCATATCTCTATGCAGGGAACCCCTGAGTGTAATCAACATGTCCCTCATTACAGTATCACTTATCTGTTGTCCTGTGGTGGGGAATTCATTAATCTGCTCCACAAACTCCCTAGTGCTGTCCTGAGACATATTCTGATCCTCAGGCTCACCTGAATATGTATGTGCTGACGATCGTTTCTGGGATGATTTCTGAGGGCTATTGATCTGTGAAGCTCCTGGTGTGGACTCTCCACTGCCTCCTTGAGAGGATGAGCTTTGTGGAGGTGGTTCAGAGACCATGTAGTGACCGCCGTGTTGCAGGCAGCGCCGCGGACCTGAGGTCCCGGTACCATTTTGAGGCATAGGCGTGCTTTCGGCCTGGTAGAAATCAGTAAGTTTCCGTGGCATTTTGAAATTTTTTCTTTTACCCATGATGTTCAGGGTGATCTCCAGAGTGTAGGGAGCCGGTTAGATGTCATGGATGGTTTCCCACATCGCTGGATTAGGCTGGATGCTGCAGGTGCACTTGGAGCTCTCTTACTACACAGCCATTAGCTCTGGCTGCAAAAGTCATGGCTTTCAATCAGTTTTTTAAAACATTAACAACAGAATGACATAAAATCCTTAAAATAACACAATAAAATACTCATTCTTACAGTCCTAGAAAGATTGTCAATGTGGGTTATTAGCCTATTAGCACTTTATCGAGATTCAATTATACATTCCAGACATTTACCCTACAGGCTCTCATAAGAACAGTTGAGTAAAATTTTACAAATATGAAAACCACTTGAAAATATCATCCTCAGAACTTATATATACAATATAAATAGTATACTAATCTCACACCCTTGAATTCCACCCCCTTTGAGTACTGGGCAGTAAAGCCTAACAAAGAGTTGCATAGCACCCTGTTATCTTATGAGTTGTATTTTGTAGAGTGGATATGTTCATACACAAAGTGTGGATCTGCTGGTGTGGTATCTTTTCATGATGTGATTTTATTAGTAGTTCTAATGAATACATGGTTTTAATCTTTATTTCAATATGGTAAATTAAATGTTCTAATGAAAGCTAACTGCCTAAATACAGGGGTATATATGTATTGTGTTTGGGCATGTACAATCTAGCAATCACAAAGTGCCACCAGGGAGTTAACATGTTAGCTACCTGCTTTCATTTTTCTACTTCTCACCTGTTGTTACTGTAAATTATGTAAGATTTTCCATGTGTCAGGCATCCTCCATATAAGGTACATATCCTACTCTCTGATACTGGTATTAGCATCTGAGTGGATGAGCTTACTAAAAGGAAACATATGCACCTTTTCCTGCTGCTGTTAGTTGATATTGATTGTTCTCCTTTCTGTAGAAAATAGAAGAATAACACTTTTTACATGCACAACCCATCCACACATTATTGGTCTCAATAAACACATATAAAGAGGTAAAGTGAAATGGTAATCCCGTTTTGTCAAAATATTAAATAATAAAACTGAGGTATAAGTGCTGCAATCACCAAAAAGTCAATCCATGACCAATAAAGGAATATGTAAAGGTGAATAGTGCTGCGCTGTTAATGATTGTGACAAGTGAAATAACTCACTATAGATAATAATAAACATCAACTAAATGAATAGCAAAAACCCAAACAGTTTAATAACATCATAACAATAATGAAAAGACAAAAACTAGAGTCCTAAGTGATATTTCTGGTAAAACATAAAAAGGGATGAATAAAGTGATGAGGTCCCTCTACCACTCTTGTACAAAATAGAAGAATAAAGTGGGTGTCTTTTTTATTCTTGTGCAGTTGTGGCCGCTCACCTTACAACTGTAAGGTAACAGCATAAGAAGATAATAATGGAGGTCCTGGATGGTATAATCAATGTTGCTGCAAACTTCTATAGAGGGATACCAGCGAATTCCTCTAGGGGGCCTTTTTCTCCTTATAGATAATTCCCACTGGGATTAGAGTGTTTGATATACTTCTTTAAAACGAATGTATATTCTGGGTATCCCTCCCGGGCTTACCCATATGATATATAGAAGAAAAGGGGTTCTAGATAGTGTAATATGGTAAAACAAGTAGTGCTTTATTCAGCAAAGAGCTGTGGTACTCACATAAACATGCAGGATAAAAAACATGCAATCCACGAGCGGCGAGTTTGTACACCAACGTCACTTCTGGTGTGCCTGTCTTTAAATAGGCTAAGCAATTACATAATGAAGCGGCCATTTTCTTGTAGCTCATATTGGAAAATATTGCGGCGGTCATGTTCTAGTAGACTCCCATATAATCCTACTATCCCGGCCATTTTCTTGTAGCACACAATGGAAGACCTCATGGCGGCTATATTCCAATAGATTTAACCATTAGCCTAATTGTCCAGCAATTATCAGAAAATTCAGAAAGGTGCATTTGGATGACAAAACTAAAAAACATATAACTGTATTAAGGATAACGATCCTAGTCAAAAGACTATTACCGCTGATCTCCCATATAAAAAAAAAATAAAATAAATGGTGCAAAAGCCGTGAAAAATAGGATGGACCCGTCACACAGATGCAAACAGGAATATGGGACACTGGAAGTAATGTCAACAGCTATACAATTATAACACAGCTGGAATGAAATAAGTAAACAAATATAAATAAAAATTAATAAAAACGGTCATATAAATATAAAATGTAGATTTAATGAAAAGAGGTTTATGGAAAACTGCTTAATAAGGCCACATCCCTAATACTTTGATAGGAAGGAAACTCCCCGAAAAACATACAGTGCTGGACAAAATGTAAATTCAAAATATTTATTAGCATCAAAAGTTAAAAGGTAGCCATAAAATTTTAATATATACAAAAATGTCACATAGAATGATATAGTAAGTGGCCGCAAGGCACAAAATAGCACCAATCAATGTACAATGGTCGAATATGTGAATAAATTGAACACCAACATGTTTCAGAGTCCTATATGATCCTTCTTCAGGGTAGGTTTAAACAATCTTGGTAAATATCTTCTATAAAAATATTTATAAGAACATAATCGCAGATTGTCTGCAATGTATACAAAGCAGATTGAAAACAGGTAAGGAAAATGAAGGGTAACAGAAGAATTACTCACAGTGCCTGAGAGTTGATACACAGCGCACAGCCAACCAGAATATAAAAACATTATTACAGAATCCAATAGAGTGGTTAAGAAGAGAGCAAAAAATCCCCACCGGCTAATGCAGGGCCCACGGGGTGTACAGAGATAACTTAATGTGAAACACAAGGGGGAAAAAATGGAATATATGTATATGTATAAAAATACACACAAATAGGGATATATTGAAAGAAAGTAATAAGTGAAATGTGCATGAATGCACATATCATGTATGAAGTTACCTCACAAGCAATGAGACAAACCCCAGCCCCTGAAGCAACAAAAAGTATTAAGTAGTCCCTCTAGGATAGTGCTAATGGCTAGATACAGCTTGGAAGTCCGTTCCCAGGGAGAGGGTTCACAACAGTAGTGGATGTCAGATGAAAAATGATATACTCCAAATAGTTTCTTAAATGGAACAAAAAAAAAAAAAATATATATATATATATATGAATATATACACCCAGGCCAGTTGGATTCATATATACTTTGACACCTAGGGGATGTGTCCCCTTGTGTCATCACTGTCTGCATCTCATTGTCTCTCTAACGCCATCCATTTCTGGATTGGGATTTCCCTTGCACCCATGACCTCTGGGTGTCATTTCCGCCTGTCTGGCCGCCACACACCTCTGGCGATGCTGTCCACGGCCACAGGCTGGGACGGCCTCACTGTGTCAGCGGGTTCCGAGTGTGTGGCATCACCCCGCATACTACGCCCCCTCCTCCGGCAGATTATTGTTTTGGCGCAGTTCACCGTTGGGAAGGAGGTGGCATGATTAAGTTTCTGCCGCCATCCCCACATTTTAATACTACCCTTACTTACTAACCACATATACATATACATATACATATACATATATATATATATATATATATATATATATATATATATATATGTGGTTAGTAAGTAAGGGTAGTATTAAAATGTGGGGATGGCGGCAGAAACTTAATCATGCCACCTCCTTCCCAACGGTGAACTGCGCCAAAACAATAATCTGCCGGAGGAGGGGGCGTAGTATGCGGGGTGATGCCACACACTCGGAACCCGCTGACACAGTGAGGCCGTCCCAGCCTGTGGCCGTGGACAGCATCGCCAGAGGTGTGTGGCGGCCAGACAGGCGGAAATGACACCCAGAGGTCATGGGTGCAAGGGAAATCCCAATCCAGAAATGGATGGCGTTAGAGAGACAATGAGATGCAGACAGTGATGACACAAGGGGACACATCCCCTAGGTGTCAAAGTATATATGAATCCAACTGGCCTGGGTGTGCTGGGGGTAACAGCCAGGGGGAACACAAGCATAGCCAGGATGATGATAAAAAATAAATAATAATTAAAAATGAAATGAAATGAATAAAGAAATAAAAAATCCAATTCTTGTGATGGCAGCTTTCCAGCGGAAAGAATTGTCTTTTCAACATCCCCAAAGACCAAGTTATGCACCTGTGACACAACTGCACCAATGTAGATGACCAAGCTGCCCAAATGGGACATAGGTTCATCAAGCAAGGCTACGATAGGCAATATATAAAAGGAAGAATAACAGAAGTAGCTGAAATGGATTAAATCAAATTCATTAGGGATAAGAAAAAACAGGGCCTTCCATTAGATACAGTACCGATCATTCTTAAATATAATATCCAATACAAGAAAATAGAGAAGATCATAAATTGGCACTGGCATATACTTTTGATAGACACCTTCAAGATATACTACCTGGTAATCGTAAATTTGTTTATAAGAGAGCACCTACAATCCGTGATAAGGTCGTTAAAAGGTTATTGGATCCACCCAAAAGAGGTTTTAATGTTTTTTACTGGACAAAAACAAAATGACCGAATGAGAAGGAATACAAGTTTATATCAACAAGCACAGGAAATACATATGAGATAAATTACTTTATAGGTTGCAATACAGAGGTGGTAGTATATGCCTTGCAATGTAGTTGCGGACTACAGTACATAGGATGCACTAAAAGACTCCTAAAAATATGCATTAAAGAGAATGTACAGAACATCCATAAAGGATATGACAAACATAGCATATCTAAACATTTTGCCAAAAGCCATAACAAAGATCCTACCCATTTGAAATTCTGGGAGATAGAACCATATGAAAAACACTGTCAGGGCAGCCATAAAGTGAAAACACTCAGTCAGCTCGAATCCAAATGGATTTTCATAATGGATACTTTTGCACCTCGTGGATTGAATATTGAATTCAATTTAAATTGCTTTATCAATGATTTTTTTGTCTATTTACAAACTCCTAATTCCTGCTCCACATGCCCTTATTCACTTGAGAGCCACTTCCCTTCATACTGTCCCGTAGGACCTAGTATTTATTAACAGGTCCATGTATTTATCCACATGTTCATTGGTAATCTGCTTTTTACATATATTGGGACTGATTTACAAAGCATTTGCGCCATGAGTTGCGGCGCACGCCGATGCGCAAATGAGATTTTCGTATTTACAAAACATATGCGCCGGTAACACAGTGCAATCCCCATTTACTATTCTCTTCCCAGCGCACGGGAGGAGGTGATCGGTACGCCACTATAGACATGGCGCACGGCATCTTTAACTTAAAATTTAACCACTTAAGGACTAGCCTTGTTTTGGAATTTAGGTGTTTACATGTTTAAAACAGTTTTTTTTGTTAGAAAATTACTTAGAACCCCCAAACATTATATATTGTTTTTTTTTAACACCCTATAGAATAAAATGACTGTCATTGCAATACTTTTTTTCACACTGTATTTGCACAGCGGTCTTACAAGCATGCTTTTTTTGGAAAAAATTCACTTTTTTTAATAAAAAAATAAGACAACAGTAAAGTTAGCCCAATTTTTTTTATATTGTGAAAGAAAATGTTACGCCAAGTAAATTGACATCCAACATGTCATGCTTCAAAATTGTACCCACTCGTGGAATGGCGTCAAACTTTTACCCTCAAAAATCTCCATAGGCGATGTTTAAAAAATTCTACAGGTTGCATGTTTTGTGTTACAGAGGAGGTCTAGGGCTTGAATTATTGCCCTCACTCTAACGATTGCGACGATACCTCACATGTGTGGTTTGATCACCGTTTTCATATGCGGGCGCTACTCACGTATGCGTTCACTTCTGCGGGCGAGCTCGTCAGGACGGGGGTTTTAAAAAACATTTTTGATTTTTCTTATTTATTTTACATGATTTTATTTATTTTCACACTGTTTAAAAAAAAATTGTGTCTCTTTTTGTCCTATTACAAGGAATGTAAACATCCCTTTTAATAGAAAAAAGCATGACAGGACCTCTTAAATATGAGATCTGGGGTCAAAAAGACACTAAAATGAAAAAAAAAAAAGCGGTGGAGGGCACCGGATCACGGCGGGAGGGGGGCCCCTCTCCCGTCTCCGATAAAAGTGATCTTGCAGCGAATCTGCCACAGAGACCACTTTTATCTGAAAGCAGACCGCCGCACGAAAATGGGGATACTGGGGTTATGGCAGCTAGCTGCTGCCATAACAATGATATCCGCCGCCAAACTTAGAATGTACATCGGCGTGCGGTGGTCGGCAAGTGGTTAAACAAGCTGGAAATGCCAATATTATGGGGGTGATGTGGGGTGATATGAGGAAGTGTAGTACTAACTGTCCAAGTCACAAATATGCCCAAAATAGCAGCGCCGGCAAATACATTTAGAACTGCGAGAAGTCAATTTATGTACTGCGCATGCTCAAACGGCATTTGCGCACGTTCAAATGCATTTGTTTCAGTGCGCTGGCAAAATCAGTAAATGTCAAGCAGCGTAAATGCATTTGCATAGGTTGAACAGGCGCACCTCTAAACATTTTTTTTTTTTTTAACGCTGGTTCACTTCGCGGCTATAATGAAATGTCGGTCCAGCAATACCCATAAAAGTTCATTGATAAAAACAGCATTAAGAAAAAAAACAAAATTAAGAAAAAAAATGCATGGGGTTCCTCCGAAATTCCATACCAGGCCCTTCAGGTCTGGTATGGATATTAAGGGGAACCCTGCACCAATTTTTTTTTTTTAAATGGCGTGGGGTCCCCCTAAAAATCCATACCAGACCTTTAACCAAGCACGCAACCTGGCAGACTGCAGGAAAAGAGGGGGGACGAGAGAGTGCCCCCCCTCCTGAACCATACCAGGCCACATGCCCTCAACATTGGGAGGGTGCTTTGGGATCCCCCCAAAGCACCTTGTCACCATGTTGATGAGGACAAGGGCCTCATCCCCACAACCCTTGCCCGGTGGCTGTGGGGGTCTGTGGGTGGGGGGCTTATTGGAATCTGGAAGCCCCCTTTAAAAAAGGGACCCCAGATCCCGGCCCCCCTGTGTGAAATGGTAAGGGGTACAAATGTACCTCTACCATTTCACAAACAGAGTGTCAAAAATGTTAAAAATGACAAGAGGCAGTTTTTCACAATTCCTTTATTTAAATACTTCTTCTTTCCTTCTTCTTCGGGTCTTCTTCCTTCCTTCTTCCTTCGGTTTCTTCCTCCATCTTCTTCTTCCTCTGGTTCTTCCTCCGATCCTCTGCTTCTTGCTCCGGTGTTCTCGTCCAGCATCTTCTTCCACAGGGTCTTCTTCCCCGCTTCGTTCTCGGGCCGTTCCGCATCCATGATGGGAGGCTCCCACTTCACTCCATGCTTCTCTTCTTCTGACACTTCTTATATAACGGAGGGCAGGGTCACAAATATAAGTGGCAGAAGAAGAGACGCATCACACAGCGGGAGCCTCCCATCATGGATGTGGAGCGACCCAAGAACGAAGCGGGGAAGAAGACGCCATGGAAGAAGATACCAGACGAGAACACTGGTGCAAGAAGCAGAGGATCGGAGGAAGAACCAGAGGAAGAAGAAGATGGAGGAAGAAACCGAAGGAAGGAAGGTAGAAGAAAGAAGATAGAAGAAAGAAGATGGAAAGAAGAAGTCTTTAAATAAAGGAATTGTCAAAAACTGTCTCTTGTAATTTTTAACATTTTTGACACTTTTTTGGTGAAATGGTAGGGGTACAAGTACCTCCTTACCATTTCACACAGGGGGGTCTGGGATCTGGGGGTCCCCTTGTTAAAGGGGGCTTCCAGATTCCGATAAGCCCCCCACCCGCAGACCCCACAACCACCGGGCAAGGGTTGTGGGGATGAGGCCCTTGTCCTCATCAACCTGGGGACAAGGTGCTTTGGGGGGACCCCAAAGCACCCTCCCAATGTTGAGGGCATGTGGCCTGGTATGGCCCCCCTCTTTTCCTGCGGCCTGCCAGGTTGCGTGCTTAGATAAGGGTCTGGTATGGATTTTTGGGGGGTCCCCCACGCCATTTTTTTTTATTTTGGCTCGGGGTTCCCCTTAAAATCCATGCCAGGCCTGAAGGGCCTGGTATGGAATTTTGGGGGAACCCCACACATTTTTTTTCTTAATTTTGTTTTTTTCTTAATGCTGTTTTTATCAATGAACTTTTATGTGTATTGCCAGACAGACATTTTATTATAGCCGCGAGTAGTTTTAAATAACTTTTATTCCTTAAGGGCCAGTTCACACCACATACAGTCCATTGTGTTTTTTTTCTGCATCAAAAACGCATGGAAAGTAGGTTATATGGTTTTCAATGGCATAGTTCACACCAATGCTTGCAGTTCCAGTGCGTTTCCAGTTTTCGAAAAAAAAGTACAAAATGCTGCATTTTTTATGCACTGGACTGTACTGGAACGCTGTAAAATGCATCAAAAATGCACTGGAACGCACCTAAATGCACCAAAAATGCACTGCAACTCACTTGTCCTTATTTAAGGTTAAGAAACAAGAGGGGGGAAAAAAGCACTGGACTGCATCAAAAACACACCAAAAATGCACTGGAACACATCAAAAACGTGCATGCAGAAAAGTACCTGGAACGCATCCGGACTGCGTTTCTATTGTGTGATCTGGCACTTAGGACCCTTAGGGCCAGTTCACGCCATAGAAACACAGTCCGGACGCGTTCCAGGTGCTTTTCTGCATTCGCATTTTTGATGCGTTCCAGTGCGTTTTTGGTGCGTTTTTGATGCAGTCCAGTGCTTTTTTCCCCCCTCTTTTTTCTTAACCTTAAATAAGGACAAGTGTACAGCAGTGCATTGTTTGGTGCATGTAGGTGCGTTTTTGATGCGTTCCAGTGCGTTTTTGATGCATTTTTGGTGCCTTTTTGATGCAGTCCAGTGCTTTTATTCCCCCTCTTTTTTCTTAACCTTAAATAAGGACAAATGCGTTCCAGTGCATTTTTGATGCGTTTTACAGCTTTCCAGTACAGTCCAGTGCAGAAAAAATGCAGCATGTTCTATGTTTTTTCTGGGACTGGAACACACTGGAACTGCAAGCACCGGTGTGAACTATGCCATTGAAAACCATATAACCGACTTTCCATGCATTTTTGGTGCATAAAATATACACTGGACTGCATTGGTGTGAACTGGCCCTTAAGCAATTTGGCATATTTAAAGGCATTTCTCCTTGTTTAGTTTTTGGGGTTGTCCAATTGGTGACATTGATATATGTCCCTTAGGGTGGGACATGGCCCCATACCCATTTTAAGGCCAATAACTAGAAGATAAGCCAGCCAAGTGGGGACTAGTAAAATTGCCAAGTCAGTTCCCTTAGCCTGCAATGGTATTTGTTGTATAACTTTTGCACATGTTAGGCTCTTTAGTTGCCCTCCTGGACTGAGGGGGTGTTTTGTCCCATCTGTAATTTTGGTGCATGCTGGATGTGCTTAATTTTGAACAGGGGGTGGCTTATTTTGTGCTAGCTGCATTTGGGTTGTTCTGGGCATGCTCAGGGACTGTTTTTTTTTTTGTGGTGCTTTTTGTGTGTGAACAGCACTTGGATGTTTCTGGGCATGCTCAGAGGGTGTTTTTAGGTTAGTAATTTAAGGACATCCTTAACAGGTGTACCCACTTTGAAGTTCTCTCTACATTGGGTGAACTTGCATTTTGTGTGTTTCATGGACTGTCCATGTGTTTGCAATTGCCTCATTATCACACAACCCTATGTTATATAAAGCTTGCAGATAGCATTCTTTACTTTGCCCTGAAAAGAGCCAAGATTGGGTGGGGCTGGCAAGAGAGTACATTTGGGTGTCCTTATTGAGTTTCTAACACATGTATTTTCCTATTTGTATTTTGTTTGTTATGTTGTTGCAAAACACATGTGTTTTTATGCAATTTATTTGTTACTTTGGTTTGTTGTATTTTTTTGGGTGGTGGTTATTTTACCATGAAATCTTTTTTATGTTGGCAATTTTTGTGTTTTTTACATTGTTCACTTTGATTTAACTGTCTGCGCTGCATTATTTTTAAAATTCTTTCTCAAGATGTTGTGCCTAATGTTGTTTTAATCCTTAATAGATGTCCATTTGTGGGTGCACTCCTGTTAATTTACACTGCAAAAGGGTCAAACCTCAAACATATTCTGTTAGTGTCTCAAATTAACATACATGTGTGTATTTTGCTTTTCTTGCTTTTCCAAATCCTGTGTTTTTTTTTGTTTTTTTGGACCAATAAAATTGTTTCAAATTTTGTATGTTTTATGTGTGTTCTTTTAATGCAACAGATTTCCCAGCTGCAGCTTAACTAGGCTGATTGGCATGTCTTAGACAAATCCCTTTTTTATTTTTTAAATTTTTTTTAGCTTTTAAATTACTTTCCTGGTGCCTTCATGTTAGCACATGCATGGATTGTGCGTATGCTGCCATGGATAGTCACCAGGAAAGTAACATTTCAGAGTGGTAAGTATTCAATTTTCTTTCTGAGCAGTGGTTTTCAGCCTCAGTGCTCAAGTACACCCCCGACTTACATTGGTGGGGTTTTACCCTCATTTCCTGTTTGGCTATTTGACAGGAAGTGAATCATTTTGAATGAGAAATTGGCAAAATTTGGGAGTTGTCTTCACCCTATCAGGGGTGTAGACATCTGACAAAACATCTAATCCCTCTACAGTCTATCCCCAAGCAAAAATGAGAAAAACTAATTAAAATTCTAACTTTGCAAAGACACATTCCTAAGTTCAATTGTGATGCATGTTAATGGCCCATTTAAACCTTTAATAGAAAGTCATCAGTTGCCTTTGACTCTAAACATTATTTTTGGCCAGTCCTAGAAATCTGCATCTGTTTTACTATTAACCACTTGGTGTCTGTGCAATAGCCAAACGACAGGCTACAGCGTGGACCTGAATTTCTGGGAGACTGTCATAGGACAGGCTCACCGTGTGCTCCCTGTAGGGTGCGCAGCACGCACTGAGTCACTGAGACTCGGGTGATCACAGATCGAAGTAAGGGCCGATCCCGGCCCCTTACCACAAGATTAGCTGTCAGACAATGATGTAAACTAAAGCTCGGTAATTGTTTATTTTGTTCTCCTCATGCTGACAGCATGAGGATAAAAATAAAAGCTGATCACCAGCTTAGGTGCAAGGGACATTGGTCCCAAAGAGGCAATTCTGCCTCATCTGTGCCCACCAGTACCATCTGCCAGTGCCACCTATCAATGCCCACCAGTGGTCCCAAACAGTGCTGCCTATCAGTGTAACCAATCAGTGCCGCCTCATCAGTGATCATCAATGAAGGAGAAAAATTAACTGTTTGCAAAATGTAATATTAAAATATACAAAATTATTTATAAAAATCTATCTTTTCTTTTTTTTGAACAAAAGAAAAAAAACCACAGAGGTGATCAAATACCACCAAAAGAGTGCACTATTTGTGGGAATAAAAAACAAAAAAAAACATTTGTCTAAGTATGACCGCGCAATTGTCATTCAAAGTGCATCAGCGCTGAAAATTGGTCAGGACAGCAGGGGGGTTTAAGTGCCCAGTAAGCAAGTGGTTAATTTCCATGCCAAATATGGATTTCTGTAATAAAGATGTGTGCCCGCTGTGTATATGGCATGTGCGCATGGGCGTAAGCAAGTCGCACACATATGAATGTTACTGATTGTAAATCATGGGGTACAACTTGTGATGCAACTTTTTAGTCCCAAGTGGCCTTAGGCTCTCTTTCCTCTACTGCCAGTTGTTGTGCGACTTGACACATGTGAAGTCGCAGGACAAGTCAAAACACATGTATTTCAATGTTCCCCCGTTCTGAATGGTGCAAAACCAAAAAAAGCTCTTGCACTACTTTATCCAATTTCAGTGCGACTTTTTCTCTGATGTTTTGAACTAGTCGCATGACATGGCATTAAGGCTCGGTTTCCACTATTGCAAGCCCAAAGTTGCGTGTTTTTTGCCGCAAGTTTCCCACAAATTTTTGCCGAAACTTGAAGCAATGTCTGTGTTATTTTGAGGTCTATGGAGTCGCATCAAAGTGGGACCAAAGTAGTGCAGGGACTACTTTGAAGTTGCTACGACTTGAAGTCGCACACATATGAACACTACTCATTGTAAATCATGGGGTAGAACTTGTGATGCAACGTTTCAGTCCCAAGTAGCATGACAAGTCGCAATAGTGGAAAACAAGCCGAAAAAGCACATTGTAAATCACGCAACTTTGGGGTTGAAATAGTGGAAAAAGAGCATTAGGCTAAAGCGGTAATAGGAAGATGCACTGTAAGAATTACTTCTAATTGTAGAAAATCAAACAGGCTCTTGCACTGAATCTAATTTAGGGAAGATCTAACTGATTGGCCAGTGTATGGTGACCTTTAAAGATATGAAAACTTGAATTTCTGGTGTTTAGGCCGTGTTTAAGATGGGACTTCGTACAAACTTTCCCGTGGATTTTTGTACAAAGGGCGTTGGCCTTGGGGTTCTTTCATACGGACGTGTCCATGTACGGAGCCCGCTCTGCTCAGCGGGGGATCGCTCCGTGGATCCCCACTGAGCAGGCAGATGACAGGACCGTAGAGTCTGTCGCCAACCGATCCGATCCGCAGTTGGATGGAAAAATAGGTTTTTCCTCCGTTACACTTTTTCGGATTGGAGTGGTTCGGATGTTAGCGGACATGTCACCACTGACATCTGACCCTCCATAGAGGTCTATGGAGTGTCCGTTCAGGTCCGCAGGTCCAAGGTGGATCTGAACGGTCCATCCATGTGAAAAGGGCATTAGGCGCCTTTCACACAGGGGCGGTGTGGGTGGCAGCGGTAAAACAGCGCTATTTTTAACACCGCTTTACCGGCGGTATTCAGCTGCTAAAAATAGTGCCTGAAAAATGCCCTAAAGAAGCGGCTCCATTTACTCCAGTGAGGGCTTTCACACTGGAGCGGGGCGCTGGCAGGGCGTCATAAAAAGTCCTGCCAGCAGCTTCTTTGGAGCGGTGAACTCACCGCTCCTCCACTGCTGCTCCCCATTGAAATCAATGGGGCAGCGCTGTGATACCGCAGGCAAAAAGCCGTTCCAGCTGCATTTTGCGGGCGGATTTAACCCCTTTTCGGCCGTTATCGGGGAGGTTAAAACCGCCCCGTGGAGGGTTAAAACCACCCTGCTAGCAGCTGAATAACGCAGCTAAAATGATGGTAAAGCGGCGCTAAAAATACCGCCACTTTACCACAGACGCCCCCACCGCCCCAGTGTGCCTGGAGCCACTTCTTTAGGGCATTTTTCAGGCGCTATAGCGCCTGAAAAATGCCCCAGTTAGGCCCCTTTCACACGCATGGATAGAATTGTGCTTTTAGCTACGTTTTCTACCACAGCTAAATGTACACAATGCTTTCCTATGGCCCCATTCACACACTGCGTTAAGCTGCGTTTTTATTACATGCGGTTTGGTGCGGTTAGGAAAAATAGAATTGACTGCATCCAGGAGCGATTTAGTGCAGCTCTCCGCACATAACCGCAGGAAATCTGAGTGCACTGTGTCAGCTGCAGATAGCAGTGCTGAGTTGGCTCGCTCATCGGGAAAGGAAAAAATGTTTTTTCCTTTCCCAATGAGCAACAAGCACAGGGATCCGACTTGGATCCCCGCCAATGCCAGGCACTGTGGTATGAATCTTGAGGGAGAACTCCACACCAAATTTTACATAAAAAACCGGCATGGGTTCCCCTCCAAGAGCATACCAGGCTCTTTGGTCTGGTATGGATTTTAAGGGGAACCCCCTAAGCCAAAAAAAATGGTGTGGGGGTCCCCCAAAATCCATACCAAACCCTTATCCAAGCACGCAGCCCAGCCGGTCAGGAAAAGTGGTGGGGACGAGCGAGCGCCCCCCCCTCCTGAACCGTACCAAGCCGCATGCCCTTTAACATGGGGGATGGGTGCTTTGGGGAAGGGGGGCGTGCTGCAGCCCCCCCACCCCAAAGCACCTTGTCCCCATTTTGATGAGGACAAGGGCCTCTTCCCGACAACCCTGGCCGCTGGTTGTTGGGGTATGTGAGCGGGGGGCTTATCATAATCCGGGAGCCCCCTTTAAAAAGGGGGGCCCCCAAATCCCGGCTCCCCACCCTATGTGAATGAGTATGGGGTACATGGTACCCCTACCCATTCACCTGGGGGAAAAAGTGTCAAGAAAGAAACACACTAGACAGGTTTTTAAAGTAATTTATTAGGCAGCTCCGGGGTCTTCTCCTGACTTCAGGGGTCTCCTCTGTGCTCTCCGGCCTCTTCTCCCGGTTTCCGGTTCTTCTTCATGCTGTCCAGCCTCTTCTCCTGCTCTCCGGCCTCTTCTCCAGGCCTCCAGTTCTTCTGCCGGGCTCCTCCGCTATCTTCTGCTCTTTTGCCGCTCTTTTGCTAGCGGTGGCCCGGTCCTCTCCCGCTGTCCAGTTCTTCTGTCGCTGTCCAGTTCTTCTCCGCTATCTTCTGCCGGAATCCCCTGCTATCTTCTTCCAGCTCTTTTTCTAGAGGTGGCCCAGTCTTCTCCCGCTGTCCGGTTCTTCTCCGATATCTTCTGCCAGACTCCCCCACTATCTTCTTCCAGCTCTTTTGCTAGCGGTGGCCCGGCCTTCTCCCACTGTCTGGTTCTTCTGTCGCTGTCCGGTTCTTCTCCGCTTTCCAGTAACTTCTGCCGGACTCCCCCGCTATCTTCTTCCAGCTATTTTGCTAGTGGTGGCCCGGTCTTCTCTGTCGTCCTGTTCCCTCTTCTCTTCTTTCGATGTTGACACGACGCTCTCTCCCGCTGTAATGCCATCTACGAGGTGCGCGCCGACTTATATAGGCATTGTCCCTGGGCATGATGGGACTGTGCCATCATAATGGGCGGTGTCACCTGGTGACATCACACGGTGACCACGCCCCATGCCTATATATGTCAGCGCGCACCTCGCAGACGGCATTACAGCGGGAGAGAGCGTTGTGTCAATATCGGAAGAAGAGAGGAGGGAACAGGACAACGGAGAAGATCGGCCACCTCTAGCAAAAGAGCTGGAAGAAGATAGTGGGGGAGTCCGGCAGAAGATACCGGAGAGCGGAGTAGAACCAGACAGCGACAGAAGAACCGGACAGCGGGAGAAGACCAGGCCACCGACATCCTGCATATTTATGTGAGTACCACAGCTGTTAGCTGAATAAAGCACCACTTGTTTTACAATATTACACTATCTGGAACCCCTTTTCTTCTATATATTCATGGGTAAGCCCGGGAGGCACACCCAGAATATACATTTGTTTTTAAGAAGTATATCAAACACACTTATACCGGTGGGAATTATCTATCAGGAGAAAAAGGCCCCCTAGAGGAATTTGCTGGTATCCATCCATAGAAGTTTACAGCAAGATTGATTATACCATCCAGGACTTCCATTATCATCTTCTTATGCTGTTACCGTACAGTTGTAAGGTCAGAAGCCACCCTGCACTTAGGTGTCAATGCACAAGAAAGAAAAAGACACCCACTTTATTCTTCTATTTTGCACAAGAGTGGTAGAGGGACCTCATCACTGTATTCACCCCTCTTTATATTTTGCCAGCAATATCACTTAGGACGCCGGTTTTTGTCTATTCATCATTGTTATGATGTTATTACACTGTTTGGATATTTGCTATTCATTTATTTGATGTTTATTATTATCTATAGTGAGTTATTTCACTTGTCACAATCATTAACAGCACGGCACCATTCACCTTTTACATATATAAGCAAGCAAGGGCATGCAGATGTCTCATCAGCCAACACACATATGGGTAAAACATAAATTCCAGGCAGAAAATGCTCTGGAAGTGAAGATAATACCCAGCAACCTTGTGTTGCAAAACATGAATTCCCACTTTTGCACCATTTGTTGCAAAGACTTTAGTATCCTACTAATGCTTTCACAACAGTATTTATTGTACTCTGTTTAAAAGTAATGTTAATTTGCAACATGGAATGTCCTCATTGGTTTAAAATACTACTTGGAAAAATATCTAAATCTAGATCCTTTGGTAGTTGAATACATTTTGGACTTTTTCTTCTTTATATCGATTTCAGTTGTATGTTTGTCCAACCATTTAATGTACATTATATTCCCCACATATGAAATTAACAATGGTATCACATCATATCATAACAAGCCACTTAGAATTTATAACCTTGTTTAAAAATGTGTCTATTTTCCTCCCAAAAGAGACGTACAATCAATGAAACTAAGATAAATAAGAAAAACTCTGCGCTTAAGTGAGAAAGCAAGTAACAAAAAAATGAAAGCAACAGCAGTCAGCACTACAGCTCTTGATACCAACCCACAACACACATGTCCGTTGTGACTAAATGCATTGGGAAGGGCCAGTGTAGGTGACATGATCACGCCAGCTGGGACCTGGAAGTGGACAAATAGGCAGCACGAGGAAGAAGTTTTGATGCTTGTTTATGACTATACAATCATGCTTTTTGGAATTTTGATCCCTTTACTTACTACACTATGAGAGCCTCTTCCATTTTATATAACCTGTTTGGAGGATATTTTGAGCATTTATGGAAGGACTGTTGGAGCTCCAGTGATTCCCTTGCCACAGAGATGTTTTGACCATCCGTTATAGATTGTCTCCTCATTCGGTAAGGTGGATTTATATACACGAGTACAGCTTTGGTGGAGGCTTTTTCTGCTATTTCTTCTGTTTAAGGGAAGCCTGTCTTCTTCAGAAGGATTTATTGCTCATTTTGTTTTTGGGACATTTTCATTTGTACACATTGTTTGTGGTGTTTTTTTACACAAATACAGTATCTCACAAAAGTGAGTACACCCCTCACATTTTTGTAAATATATTATTATATTTTTTGATTTTCACAGCACTGAAGAAATTACACTTTGCTACAATGTAAAGTAGTAAGTGCACAGCTTGTATAACAGTGTAAATTTGCTGTCCCCTCAAAATAACTCAACACACAGCCATTAATGTCTAAACTGTTGGCAACAAAAGTGAGTACACCCCTAAGTGAAAATGTCCAAATTGGGCCCAAAGTGTCAATATTTTGTGTGGCCACCATTATTTTCCAGCACTGCCTTAACCCTCTTGGGCATGGAGTTCATCAGAGCTTTACAGGTTGCCACTGGAGTCCTCTTCCACTCCACCATGACAACATCATGGATCTGGTGGATGTTAGAGACCTTGCGCTCCTCCACCTTCTGTTTGCGGATGGCCCACAGATGCTCAATAGGGTTTAGGTCTAGGGACATGCTTGGCCAGTCCATCACCTTTACCCTCAGCTTCTTTAGCAAGGTAGTCGTCATCTTTGAGGTGTGTTAGGGGTGGTTATCATGTTGGAATACTGCCCTGCGGCCCAGTCTACGAAGGAAGGGGATCGTGCTCTGCTTCAGTATGTCACAGTACATGTTGGCATTCATGGTTCTCTCAATGAACTGTAGGTCCCCAATGCCGGCAGCACTCATGCAGCCCCAGACCATGACACTCCCAACACAATACTTGACTGTAGGTAAGACACACTTGACTTTGTACTCCTTACCTGGTTGCCACCACACACGCTTGACACCATCTGAACCAAATAAGTTTAGATTGGTCTCATCGGACCACAGGACATGGTTCCAGTAATCCATGTACTTAGTCTGCTTATCTTCAGCAATTTGTTTACAGGCTTTCTTGTGCATCATCTTTAGAAGAGGTTTGCTCCTGGGATGACAGCCATGCAGACCAAATTGATGCAGTGTGCGGCGTATGGTCTGAGCATTGACAGGACCCCCCACCCCTTCAACCTCTGCAGCAATGCTGGCAGCACTCATACATCTATTTCCCAAAGACAACCTCTGAATATGACACTGAGCACAGGCACTTAACTTCTTTGGTCGACCATGGTGAGGCCTGTGCTGAGTGGAACCTATCCTATTAAACCGCTGTATGGTCTTGGCCACCGTGCTGCAGCTTAGTTTCAGGGTCTTGGCAATCTTCTTATAGCCTAGGCCAATTTTATGTAGAGCAACAATTCTTTTTTTCAGATCCTCAGAGAGGTCTTTGCCATGAGGAGCCATGTTGAACAATCCAGTGATCAGAATGAAAGAGTGAGAGTGATAACGCAAAATTTGACACACCTGCTTCCCATTCACACCTGAGACCTTGTAACACTAACGAGTCACATGACACCGGGGAGGGAAAAGGGCTATTTGGACATTTTCACTTAGGGGTGTGGAGGTATTTTGAGGGGACAGAAAATTTACACTGTTGTACAAGCTGTAAACTCACTACTGCACATTGTAGCAAAGTGTCTTTTCTTCAGTGTTGTCACATGAAAAGATATAATAAAATATTTACAAAAATGTGAAGGGTGTACTCAGTTTTGTGAGATACTGTATATGGACTTTTTTCACATTATAATATTTCTATATGTTGCATTTATATATGAATGTATTTGCTCATTATTACTTTTTTCATGAGTGCTGCACTTATTCTATATATAATGAAACTAAGACCACATCCAATAGAAGAAGCTTTGTGCAGAGGAGGTTGCAAGTTCATACTTGCAAAAAAAAGATAGTCATACCATAAAAAGCTGCAGTCCTAGAACAGATTGGACTACAGTACTACTGGCCACAATGAGTTACATAACAAACACACTTTTATCCCTATTATGAGTTTTGCATTGTATTTATTATCCAAATTACAAATACACCAACTTCAATCATTTTGACCCATTCAGGCAGTTTCTTGAGAAGCTTGTGGTGTTCTTCACAATCATTTAGAATAGCTAGGACTTTAACATGGAGAATGGCCTCCACACAACCTCGAAGGAAATCCAAAAACTCTCTTAATGCTACAGGGTCGTTTGCTGATATCTTTGGCTATTTAGTCAGCCTTTTTCTAAAAGCTCTTTGCACTATGAATGGACCTCCATACCTGTCCTGTAGGATTCCCCAGGCACCTAGATAAGCGTCTTCTGAATTTCAATAGAAGAAACCTTCCACTGCATTATGAGCTTCTCCACTGAGATACCTCTACAAGTACAGCATTTTTTCGCACAAAGGGAGTGGTTTTTGATCAATCAGCGCTATAAAGGATATCTTCCAATCTATGAACTTTAAAGGATCGCTTGTAAATACAGTTGGTTCAGGTATAGGGAGACGGTTAGGGATGAGCAGACTTGCAAGTCCTGGAGACCTTGTGGTCTGTCACCTGTTCACAATATTCAAAACTATCAGAGGAGTTGTAAACTTTCATTCTTGCTGCAGCTACCTTGACTTCATTTTCTGCTTGTAGCTGTTTCAGTCTTGTCTTTTCCTCATCTAACTTAAAGTTGTTGTTAACCCATCTATACAAGTCTATGTCAGCCCCTCTATTAGAGGCTGGCATAGTACACTATGTCATTCATTTTAAAAAACAAGCGCTGTAAATACCTAATTTGAGCTGTCTTCAGGCCGGTCACTTGACTCGCGGCCGCTTTACAGCTCCGATACATTGCTTCTGAGGGAGGGGCCGTGATCTTCCTCTGACATCAGCCAGGGAGATCACATGGCCGCTCATCACCTCCGCAGAAGCCGTGTATCGTAGCTGCAAAGTGGCCTCGAGTCACATGACCGGCCTGAAGACAGCTCAAATTAGGCATTACAGCACTCGTTTTTTAAAACAAATGACATAGTGTGCTATGCTAGCCTCTAATAGAGAGACTGGCAGTGAAAATTTTGGAGATTTAGTTTACAATAATAGTGGCAGACACAGAGGGGGATGACAGGCAGGAAGGGAGGGGGGAGAGAGGAGAGCAGGCAGCCTATCACAGAGGGAGGCACTTTGACCACGGTGATCAGGGCAGAGCAGCCCTGGTTATCGTGGTCTGTTTAGAGCAGTGTTTCTCAACTCCAGTCCTCAAGGCGCACCAACAGGTCAGGTTTTCAGGATTTCCACTATTTTGCATTGGTGATTTGATCAGTTTTCACTGCCTTAGTAATTACCACAGCCGTTTCATCTGAGGGAAATCCTGAAAACATGACCTGTTGGTGCGCCTTGAGGACTGGAGTTGAGAAACACTGGTTTAGAGGACATACAGGAAGTGGTAGGTTTAGGGGTTTTTTTTACAGTTTAGAGGGAGCAGATTACATGGCACAAGCGCTGTGCTGTATAATCTGCTTTAAGGGACCAGAATCTACTTTTTTTTTTTGAGTTAACAAGCACTTTAAGTTTAATTTCTGCCTTCATTTTGCTCAGCTTAGCTTGTTGCTCACGCATCAGTTGCGTCCCCTTTGCCTGTTCCATTTTGGCTGCAAGGTCGGCTTCTGCATCTGCGTATTTGCTAGAAGATCTGGAAGTGACTCTCGAGCTTGAGCTAGAGTCTGGTAATGACTCTGAGAGGGCAGTTTCTGTTTCTGTGTTTCCAAAGACTGACTCCTGCTCTTCTTTATCATGTACCATCCCCACTCTTTCCTTCTCAAGTTGATAATCAAAGGTTTCCTCTACGTTCTCTAGCCATTTGCTGGTGAAGTTGCAGATTTCAGCTGTTAACGTGATGCATGCATCCATTCTTTTAACAACGTATGGGGTAGTGGAATGATTACAGCAAATGGACTCATACTGTCGGTGTACTAACGCTTCTTTGGCTTTAATCTCCTTCATTCTTGTATCAAGGTCTTCGGCTAAGCAGTTCTTTAACTACATCCTAATTTCTTTTGCTAGCCCCTTCCAAGAGTTGTACACCTTGTGAAATGCTGTTTATTTTTTTCTTAACTGTTTCTTTGTGCATTTCTTGGCCCTTTTCTGTTAAGCTTCATTCTCTGGAGCTGGACCGCACTTGTTGTAACTCGGTGGGTTTGTCTGTTTCTTTAGTGGATGACAATATTTTGTTCTAGTCTGCCTTTGCCTTTCAAGTGTGTGTGTGTGCCTGAAACCTAATTTGAATGAGAGTTGGCTCAAACTTGCTACTAAGGGCTACAAAAGAAAATAGCCATTTACACTTGTAACATATAAAGATTAGCAAACAATGCATCCCATATGACAAAATGTTTTTAAACAAATATACTGCTGATATTTTTTAACCAGACAATTTACCCTTTACGTAATTAACAACAGTTTAGTGAATTAGGAAACTTAGGAGATAGCGTTGCTTACAATTTGACATTAGGCCTCTAAACACTAGGCACTCATATCACAAATATAATAACTTAATCATTGCTTTAGTAAAATATTAAATTACTTGGTTCGTATACTAATTAAGTGCAATTTCTATACAGCGTATAGAACAGCCAGCTTATATTTAAATGTCCACGTGATGCGTTTACTTTTCAGCCTATTCTCTGTTGCTAAGATGGCATCCTCACATGTCCTTGGGAGGCGTTGGGAAGCCTTTATTCACAATTTAATGAAGACAGCGAAGCAGCCAGTGATGACAGAGATGCAGCATCGAGTCTCCACCCCAGCGACAAGTTTTCACTGTACCGGCTCTATTGGATTTGAGTTAGGCTGCATTCACACCTGAGCATTTTCAGCTCATAAAACGGTTGTAAAACGCCCAAAAAAAGCCTTAAAAGCGCCTAACAAGTAAAATGCCATTCATTTCAATGGCACCTGTTCACACCTGAGCATTTTGTCACCTGAAACAAAATGCCTGGAAAACGCCCTAAGCTCAAAAAGAACAGGAGCTTCTTTGGGGCAGATTACAGACGCTTTTCTGTCTTTTACAATGGAGACCTGAACAAAATCACGGCAAAAACACAGTAAAAATAAGTGAGATTGAGAAAAATTCTGGACAGCCACACTCCAAAAAATAGCCTTTATTTGTCAAGAAAAATCAAAAATACATGCCACAGCAGAACGGACAAAAGAGCTGACGCGTTTCACACTATCAAACAGTGCTTAATCATAGCTAACAATCACAGAAATAAATATCATAAATACTTGTATCTATTGACCATGTGATCAAATGAGTGATTAATTGGGTCCAATCAACAGATAGACAAATGCCGTGGACTCAATCAAAAACATGTGTGATTGAATAAAGTGCTCAAAATTTGTCTAGGTGAAAAGATAAAAGTGAAAAACTATATATGTATATATGTGTACATTTAAACCCTAAATAAATAGTTTATGTAAAAAAAAGGAAAGAATAAATAGTGACACTTAATCAATTCCTAACAAATCTAAATCTGTGCAAAAAAAAAAAAAGATGAAAAATAAATGTGAATGTAAATACCATAGATCTCTGTATGCTAAATGTAAATATTATTCATTTAAATATTATATTTATCAAGTACTTTCTAGCATATAACGAAAAAATATGTGAAATATGTGAAAAAATATAAAAATAAAAATTAATAAAGATGAGATGAACACATGCATATATTGAATACATAGAATGCACATAATATCTCAACTTTCATCATATTGATTGTTTTAATACTATGAGGGCACCTCTCATTTAAAAATGCTATGCAGACCTCACCAAGATCTCCAGTGAATTTCAAGTTGAGAGAGTTGTCATTCAAATAAGAAAGCCACAGATCTTTGCAGATAATGTAATTTGATTTGGTGATCTGTTGTAATGCTTGAAAACTTGAAAAAAAAGAAAGCCACAAATCTAGATCAACCTTATCATCTGATGTGACGAACGGGAGATCGTCAATGTAGAAATAGAAAAAAAAAATTCTGTCGCTACATTGATGATCTCCTTTTTTTATTAGTATTTATTTTATTTTATCAAAACTTGATACAATATATAAAAGGATAACATAAACTGCACAACACAGTTATCAATTTACAATACATTTTAACCCATCACTCTCCCTCCACCACCCCCCTCCCCCCCTGGCCCCCCTCTCGCTCCATCGGACAGTTAAATTATGTCCTATTTTATCCCTAATCTCAACTAGTCATAACCTCCACATACCTCCACGACTTCTTGAACTCCTGCCAACAGTCCCACTTATCCATTATCCCCTCTCTTGTTTCCAACCCACTATATCTCAGGTCCTCCAATTCATAGATTCCTTCGATAACATTGACCCATTCCCGCATTGTGGGGCAACCTGCCTCCTGCCATTTTTTGGGTATAAGGCTTTTCACCGCATTCAACAAATGAGAGATTATTGAGTCCATATATTGTTTCTCTGGGCCTTCTATTCCATGGACTAGACAAAACCATGGTTCCTTGGGAATCACTCTACCAGTGATTTCCATTATCAGTTGTAAAATTTCTTTCCAGTATTTTTTAATTTTGGGACAATTCCACCACAGGTGGGCTATCGTTCCAATATCCTTACACCCTCTCCAACACTCATGTGATTTCTCTAAATGAAATTTACTTAATTTGTCAGGGGTGGCGTTAAACATTTAAAGTTCATTTCAGCCATCTTACTATCTATGGTGGAATTATGTACTAAATACAAAATCTTCCCTATCTTGTGTCTAAACCCCAGTGACCCTAATTCTTTTCCCCATTTTGTTAAGAATGGCGGTATCTCCAGTTCGTCACTTTCCAATAGCATCTTATAAAGCCGAGAAATATCTCCTTTTACATCTACAGCTATACACAGCTGCTCAAATGGTGTCAATTCTTCTGCTGTTCTTATTGGTTGAGGCAGATTGTCTACAAAATGCTTTAAGTGGAGGTAGCGCTATTCATTAATCAATAATAGATCCGTGTTTTGTTGTAACTCTAAAAACATGTTAATTTTCCCTTTATTAGTTATGTCCCTTAGTTGTGCTTGATCTCTTTTTATCCAATTCCCACCTAATATCCTTTTCCCTGGTGCAAAATAATCATTATCTTTCAAATAAATTAAAGGTGAATTGTACTTCCATTTACTTTGTGCACCAAATCCCAAATTTTGAATGCATTTTGTGTAATCTCGTCCATTTTAACACCCAATACCCTGTGTTGAGGAGGATTCCATATTAAACGTTTTAACCGTGCGTCACACAGACTATTTTCAATACTAACCCATCGTTTTACACTTTTCCCTCTTGCCCACTCCACCACTCCTGATACTACCACTGCATAGTAATACTTTTTAACGTTAGGGACCGCTAAACCCCCTTATTTTTTCCCCTGTCTCAACACTGCAAAAGAAATTCTAGGATTTCTATTTTGCCAGATAAATTTCATTAATATAGATTTTAGTATTTTAAAGTAAAGGTGTGGTGGTGCAATGGGTAACATTTAAATCTTGTATGTGATCTTCGGAAGAACAACCATCTTGACTGCATTGATACGCCCTATCCAAGAGAGGGGCCTTAAAGTCATCTTTTTAATTCCACTTCTAATTTCATCGAGTAGCGGGATATAATTTGCTTTAAAAAATTTTTTAAGGGAAGTTGTTATCTTGACCCCAAGGTATTTTAGACCCTCCTTCTTCCATGGAAACTGAAAGTTCTTTTGAAGACTCTGTTCTTCCTGTTTATTTATATTTATATTTAAAATCTCAGACTTGTTAAGGTTTATTTTAAAGTTTGAGAGTTCCCCATATTGTTTAAGGGTTTTAAGTAAATTAGGTAATGTAATCCTGGGATTAGAAACATAAAACAAAACATCGTCGGCAAATGCTGCCAGTTTATGTTCATCATCCCCAATTTTAATACCCCTAATGTCTACATTAGCTAGAATCCTTGCAAAAAGTGGTTCCAAGGATAGTACAAAAAGTAGCGGGGAGAGGGGACACCCCTATCTCGTCCCATTTTTCATTTCAAATAGGGGAGACATTTCCCCTTTAATTTTAATAGCCGCAGTCGGATGTTTATAAAGGACTCGGATCCACTGAACCATTCTAGGGCCCATTCCCATGACTTCCAAAGTTTTTATCATGAATCCCCAGTCTACCCTGTCGAAGGCTTTCTCAGCGTCTATCGACGGGAATAGACCTGGGGACCCACTATTCTTTATTTCCTGGAGGAGGAGCAAAGTTCTCACTCCATTATCTCTCCCCTCCCAGGGATGAAACCCACCTGGTCCGGGTGTACTAAATCATTCATCAGATTTTTTATCCTAGTAGCTAAAACTTTTGCAAATAGTTTTGTGTCAACATTTAGAAGGGATATTGGCCTGTAACCTGAGCAGAGTGATCCATCTTTCCTCTCCTTCAAAATGACTGTTATTGAAGCTAATAGGGCTTCTCTGCTCATGTCATAGTCCTCACCTAATCCGTTCATATATTGACAAAGCCTTGGAATTAAAATTCCCTTAAATTTTTTAAGATAACTCATTGTGAACCCGTCTGGTCCTGGGCTTTTCCCCGGGGCCGAGTCCTGTAATGCTTTATTAATTTCTTCTTCAGTTATTGGTTTATCTAACAGTTCCCTGTCACTTTCAGATATTTTTTAGGGAGAACCGCTCTTGCTAGAAATTCTTCTATTTTCCTTGTTTTGCCTTTGTCTTGTTGCCCTGTATGGTTAACAGAATACAGCGCTCCTTAGTAAGATTTAAACACCTCTGCAATCTCCTTTGTCTTATATATTTCTCCGTGTTTATTTTGAATCTTATCTATATAGTTTATTGATTTTTAATCTTTTAATATCCTGACCAGGTGTTTACTCGTTTTATTTCCCCATTGATATCTGTCTTTTAAGATTCTATTAAATGTCCTTTTCGTGTCCTGTGCTATGAGATCCTTTAACTCATCTCTCTTTACTACCAGTTGATGAAATGTTTCTTGGTGCCTACCCTTATGTTTTTTGTGTTCTTGTTCCAATCTAAATATTTCATCTAATACTGAATTTATATTTTTTGTTCTTTTTTTTTTTTACAGGCCCCTAAGGAGATGAAAATGCCCATAATGTAGGCCTTGTGGGCCTCCCAGAGGGTAGCATGAGAGGTTTCTTTTGTATCATTAGACTGGAAGTAGTTCTCCTTCTGGACTATTTCTACATCAAAAAAATTATACTGCGCTGTCCCTCAAAATAACCTTCAAATAGTGTGTTTGTGAAAAACAAAAAACATAATTGTGCTGCTGCAACCACAAATGAGAGACAACCCCCACCTCAAATAGCTAAATGGAATAGGCTGCGCTGCTAGATAAGTGAACGTAATTATGACAGGTTAGTATGACCATACCAAGAACATTCCTAGTGATGAATAGAAAATAAATACAAACAAAACAAATAAGTAAATGCTGTTATAACAGTGTAGACTAGACTCCACAGACTGCACGATTCAAATAGTGGATGAATAAAAAGTGAAAACTCAGAATCGAGGACCAAATATTGCTAATAAGTCCATGCTATCAAAGAACAGTCCTTATGAGAAAAACAACTTTTCTGGTAAAGGAAGAAAGCACCAATCTTGATACAGAGTGAGGCATGCACAAAAATGTCTCCCTGGGGAGCGTGGTGATAAAGGAAGTTCCTCCACCTCAGATAACAACGCCCCTTACCAGATGGTTAGATCTCCTGTCACAGAGATCGTGCGAGCGAGTGGCTGTGTCCCCCAGCCACTGGGTCTCTGTTTGGAAGTATCTAAAGGTCCCCGCTCTGGAGTTCACAGGATTGGGGTATTAACGCTCAGATCCCAAAAATAAATATGAAAAGAGATGCTCCATAGCGTAATACAGTTTTGGTTTATTGAGATAAAAATTATAAAAGAAATGCACTTACAGTGTAAAACGTCTTTAAAAGCAATGTAAGCCGGCCGGCTCTCAGATGCTGCCCGTAACTTCCGGGATCAGCGTGGTGTGGTGGTGACATCAGCACGCCACTCCTCCCAGCCGGCTTACATTGCTTTTAAAGACTCCGGTAGCTTATGGTGATATATTTATATGTATGTTCCCACGTCTGTTGATGTTTGTAACCTTAGGCTGAATTGAGCACTAACATATGTAGTTATTAATATAAGCCTGAGTGACCGAAGCATCACCTAATTTAAGGACCGTTCAGGCAGACCTATAAGCAAGATTCAAGTCCACTTAAATAGCCTGAAACAAGTGTAGCCGGACGGCTAATTTTGAACTAGCTTACTTTCTATCAGCTATATCTACTCCAAAAGTAGGCTGATAAGCAGATTTATAAAGAGTAGTAGTCCATGTGTCTATCCAGAATACTAATGGTCAGGCCCCAAGGGGTACAGTGGCAAATTTCCTTATAGGAATATATCCCGACATCTCCAGATACATTCAGATATTACATTTTCCCTCAGGGAAAGTACATTCAAAATTATAGTTGTCTACAGAGAGGTAAAAGTAACAACGGATTTTGCGTTAGAGATCACCGGGGTACGCAGATTTTTCATCTGTAGCAGTTATTTGATGCTGTACACAAAAATGCGCAGCCTTGCACCTCAGTTCCCTCCAATGCTAATATAGTTGTATTCAGAACCGAACAGGAACAAACACAATTCCATCACAGATATGCTAACTATTGCAGGCACAGGCAAGCAGGCCCAGACAGGGCTCTCGTCGTGTATATAAGATTGTATTAAAGTATGCGTGTCAAGGCTGGTATAATTTTTTTTTTGTGCAGGTAGATAAAGTACTTGTGCGGGCATGATGTAAAAAGCTGAATTATGCAGATGTTTGCTTTATCTGGCTTAAGCACAGTTCATAGTCCATGGCAAATCACAAAGAAAAGTGTACCTTACAGCTTCTACTGCCCGTCTTGCTTGTTTCCCTGCAACTCTGCTCCAATCGAGTGTTCGACCCTCCGTTGCATCTCTCCAGGGGTCTGACGCTTTAGGGAATCCTCTCCAATCTTCCACCTGTTAACCAGCCTCTCACGCTGTCACTTGTCAAAGCGTCTGACAATAAGCCTGAGCCGCACTTCAATCGCGTGGTGCGAGGGGGGAAGGCAGCGAACCCTCAGCCCTCCTGCATTCCTCCGTGTCTCAGCAGTGCGTCTGTCTCCCGGGCCTAGTGAGGGATTTCACGCAGGTCTCCGAAGGGGTACTGGGTCGTCATCAATGGGCCACCGCTGCCTCTCACTCAACGGTGACACCACATCGTTCCCTGGATCGCCTCGTGCGCTCCGACGGCAGCACGATCAGGCCCCTCCCTCTGTGAGGCTCGTCACATCCTCACATGATCTCCCATGTGACATTGATGATCTCCTGATCGTCGCATCAGACGATAAGGTTGATCTAGATCTGTGGCTTTCTTATTTGAATAACAACTCTCTCAACTTGAAATTCACTGGAGATCTTGGTGAGGTCTCCCTAGCATTTTTAGATGTGCAGCTGACAGGTATAGGTGGTACAGTGGTCACAGGCTTACATAGAAAATCCGCAGCAGGTAATGCTCTTTTAAGAGCTGACTCTGCCCATCCAGGGCACACCATCAAAGGTGTGCCTTATAGTCAGTTTCTTAGATTGAAACGTTTGTGTAGTACACCTGCTCATTTTGAGAGGGAAGCCATAAATATGACCCAAAGATTTAAAGACAGGGGATATCAAGACAAAATTGTCAACAGGGCTTTCCTTGCAGCTGAAAGCTTTCCCAGGAATACCCTGTTGATGGAAAATACTAACAACAGTAAAAACAAAAATAATGAAAAATGTTCCCCGTCCTTCTGTAATATTCCTGTTTTCTCCACATCTTATAGCTCAGAATTCACTAAAATCAAGAACACAGTCAACAAGTATCTTCCGATTTTATTTAACGACCCTATTTATAGTGAAATTCTGGCATTAAGCCCGTATCCCGAAGAGCACCTATGTTGGGAGTTCCCTTTCACCAAGCTTTTTCTCTAGTTAACCTTCATGTTCCAATTGGCTGTATCTCAAAGGTAATTTTAAATGTGGCATCAAAGGATGCGACTATTGTCGCTTCATTAAAAAAGGCAAATGTGTGAGTTCCAGCACTAATGGCAAAAGTTTTGACATCTTATCATTTATCAATTGTAATACCAAATTTTTAGTGTATTTAATCACATGTGAGGTATGCCACATTCAATACATGGGTCGTACCACACGCAGACTAAAAGACCGGTTGTATGAGCATTTGTATGATATTGAGAAGAACAAATCCACCAATGTGGCTAAACATTGGAATCTCATTCACTTTAAAGATGTTACAAGCCTTTCAATTCAGGGTGTGGAGAGGATAGTGACCCGCAAAAGAGGAGGGGACAAATTCAGAACACTTTGTAAACGCGAAGTGTTCTGGATATTTTCTGTACATACAAGGATCCCTTCAGGGTTAAATTTTGAGTGGGATGTTTCCCACTATTATGACTGACCCTTTTATTTTTTGGCATTGTTGTTTGAGATATTGTCTATTTGCTGTTTTTCCGTTTCTTCTTCCCCTTTCTCCTCGATGTTCAATGTCTCGCATTGTTGTTGCATGTATGTTGGCCAATATCGCTTAAGACCAGCCCAGGCCAATTGTAGTTTTTTGAATATGCACACATTTGCATACATCTATGATCATATAGATGAATGTGTTCATTATATACAGCTTAGTTAAATACATTTATTAAATACTAAAATATATACATTCATCTATATCTTCAGCTTATAGTGCCTTAGAGCTATGTGTTATATTCTGTGGGTTAAAATGGCCATGCATACGTTTTTAATTTTATTTTTTCTATTTTTTATTTATTTTTTAGCCTCTGACATAGCATTCTGTTATTACGGAATGTATATGTCTGGTGTAGGCTTTATACATGCAGTGAGGGTTCTGCTTCAATTTTATATGACCACTTTCCTTTGTTCTTCTGCACCTTGAAGATTATGCTCATTACAACAATATTATGTACACTATCGGTACATTGTACATTGTACACTGTATTAGTAAACTATTGAGAGTGGATAAATTGAGCTGGTTTTAGATCAAGATATGAGGGAATAAGTGTTCATTAGTGCACATTGTAAATCTTGTGCGTATTGATTGTTTTATGAGTGAGGAGAATATGTGTTTTAATGTAACAATTTCTTTTTCATCTACTTTAATAATGATTTTCTTTTTGGAATGAAGACTGGTCAGAACTATGGTGTTAGTTCATTGAGTCGGGGTTAACCCGTATCCATGGTTCACATACACAGCCATATATAGTAGGATTGAGTTTCATGCTGACATTTTTAGTTTGGTTATATGCAATGGAGACTTTTGCTTCCATTGTTTCTGAACATTTACACTAGCACATACTCATTTTCTTACCTTTTTTTTTCTTATTTCTATGTATATAATTTTGGTTTGTCTAGGTCAGGTTCACTAGTCTATGAACACATTCCAATATTGTCTTCATCATTGACATACTTATAAGATTATTCTTTATTGTTACACGCACCATATGTAATTTAATCTATGTACATGAGAGGTGCCCTCATAGTATTAAAAGTATCAATATGATGAAAGTTGAGATATTATGTGCACTGTATGTATTCAATATATGCATGTGTTCATTTCATCTTTATTTATTAATTTTTATTTATATATTTTTTCACATATTTCATATATTTTTTCTTTATATGCTAGAAAGTACTTGATAAATATAATATTTACATGAATAATATTTACATTTAGCTTACAGAGATCTATGGTATTTACATTCACATTTATTTTTCATCCTTCTTTTTTGCACAGATTTAGACTTGTTAGGAATTGATAAAGTGTCACTATTTATTCTTTCCTTTTTTTTTTTTACATAAACTCTTTATTTAGGGTTTAAATGTACACATATATAGTTTTTCACTTTTATCTTTTCACCTAGACAAATTTTGAGCGCTTTATTCAATCACACAGGTTACCCATGTTTTACCCATGAAGTCCACAGCATTTGTCTCTCTGTTGATTGGACCCAATTAATCACTCATTTGATCACATGGTTGAAAGACACAAGTAGTTATATGATATTCATTTCTGTGATTGTTAGCTATGATTAAGCACTGTTTGATAGTGTGAAATGCGTCAAATCTTTTGTCCGTTCGGTATGTATTTTTGATTTTTCTTGACAAATAAAGGCTACTTTTTGGAGTGTGGCTGTCCAGAATTTTTCTCATTCTCATTGCTACATGCATTGCCAGCACCTGTGGCTTCTAAACTAGAGGAGAGGTTCATTCCAATTTGATCTACCTGGAGCGGTGATATCCCTTTCCCGGTAAAAACACGTGACTTTGAATAGCGCAGGTGTGAACGCAGCCTAATAATGAGAGGAGAGCTTCCGATAGGTGCAGTACTTTTATTCTTTTGCTTTAAAGGTGTGCAGTAGAGTTTAACACCACAGAGGTTAATCTTTTTAACTCCTTAAACACCATGAAAACTGTAAAATGCCATACAATAAAGTAGTTTACAGAGATCACCAAAAGGGGGGGGTTTACAAAAAAATTTCCGTTATCTGCACACATATCTAAATTAACATTAAACATCTAAGGAAACATGACTATATGTTCAAGGATTTGGATTGTCTACTGCATATCTTTTAACTAACAGCATGGACACAATTTACGCCTAAAAACATATAAACTTTTATAGACAACGCACCTTTACTGCATACCTTGCACCGCTTCCCAAGGGGTGCAACTTCAAACTTTAGAAAACTTCAATAAATAATCGCCTTCCCACGAGGTACTGCTGACTTGCTTTGCCTCTGAATGCTGAATCACAAGAACCCCCTTTCTCCAAAACTAGAGGAAGGAGGAAGGGTCTGATGATCAAAACGTTCCCAAGGGAAACAAGAGGAAGGCATAAAGATTCCACCTGTCAGTCAGTGCTGAACAAGGTTTTAAAGTGACAAGTGGACAGTTACACCCAGTTTCAGCTGCAGGTCCAGCCTCCAAACCACCCACCTACAATATGGTTGATAGACAGGGCCGGACTTACCATTGGGCTTAAATGGGCTCAGGCCCATGGGCCCCGCCCAATAGGGGGCCCCACGGGCCCCGCCCGTTTACGTTTTAAACAGGGATGGACTGGCCATTGGGACTCCCGGGAGATTTCCGGTGGGCAGATGGCTCAGAGTGGGATGGTTTCAGCCACATCTGCGGTGCTCGGCGATCTATCCATCAACCGCCGACAGCTGATGGGTAGATCGAGATTTAGCCAGTATGCAGAGTAGCGCAGTAGTGCAGGAAGCGTCTGTCTGTAGTAACTTCTCTCTCATGTCACGCAGCGTTGCTCGCTCCCCGGCAGCCCCTTCTCACTTCTCGTCTATCCCCATTGGCTTGTGACATTATCTAGGATAGACAAGAAGAGAGGAGGGGCCGCTGGGGAGCGAGCAGCGCTGCGTGAAATGAGAGAGAACTTACTACAGACAGACGCTTACTGCGCTACTGCGCTACTCTGCATACTGGCTAGTAGGGATGAGCTTCGTGTTCGAGTCGAACCCATGTTTGACTCGAACATCGTGTGTTCGGTCGTTCGCCGAATTACGAACGATATGGGCCGTTCGCGCCAAATTCGAGTGGCGCGTCACGGCCCATAATTCACTGCGGCATCGCAGTACATTGCTGGATGATGATTGGCCAAGCATGCACTATGACCCGCATGCATGGCCAATGACAACACTGTGTGTACAGAGAGCCGTACTTGGCCAAAGACAAGAAGGCTTTGTCCAATTATGGCTCAGGGGGTTTAGTACACGCCCCAAACTATATAAGGCCGCCTGCACATCGGCCCTGTGTAGTGTGTTCCGGCTTGAGAGAGAGACAGACAGAGAGAGAGACAGTGTCATTTGATTTAAGTTAGATAGAGTAGGCAGGCGAGTCAATTAGCTGCACTTACAGTGTATTGTGTGTGTGTGTATATATATATATATATATATATATATATATATATATATATATATATATATATATATATATATATATATATATATATATATATACATACATACATACATACATACACACTGTATTCAGTTTAGCTAGATCCTGTTCTTCTCTTCCTAATATACTGACAGGCAGGCAGGTGTTTTTACAGTATTTCCAGTTGCACCTACAGTATAGCTACCTACAGCCAGGTGCTTGTGTAGGCTCTTTGAAGTATTTCCAGTTACTGTACTGTGTACCCTGCACAGTTGCACCTACAGTATAGCTACCTGCAGCCAGGTGCTTGTGTAAGCTCTTTGAAGTATTTCCAGTTACTGTACTGTGTACCCTGCACAGTTGCACCTACAGTATAGCTACCTGCAGCCAGGTGCTTGCGTAGGCTCTTTGAAGTATTTCCAGTTACTGTACTGTGTACCCTGCACAGTTGCACCTACAGTATAGCTACCTGCAGCCAGGTGCTTGAGTAGGCTCCTGAAGTATTTCCAGTTACTGTACTATATACCCCGCACAGTTGCACTTACAGTATAGCTACCTGCAGCCAGGTGCTTGTGTAGGCTCTTTGAAGTATTTCCAGTTACTGTACTGTGTACCCTGCACAGTTGCACCTACAGTATAGTTACCTGCAGCCAGGTGCTTGTGTAGGCTCTTTGAAGTATTTCCAGTTACTGTACTGTGTACCCCGCACAAGTGCACCTACAGTATAGTTACTGTACCTGCAGCCAGGTGCTTGTGTAGGCTCTTTGAAGTATTTCCAGTTACTGTACTTTGTACCCCACACAGTTGCACCTACAGTATAGCTACCTGCAGCCAGGTGCTTGTGTAGGCTCTTGAAGTATTTTTAGTTTCTGTACTGTGTACCCCACACAGTTGCACCTACAGTATAGCTACCTGCAGCCAGGTGCTTGTGTAGGCTCTTTGAAATATTTCCAGTTACTGTACTGTGTACCCCGCACAGTTGCACCTACAGTATAGCTACCTGCAGCCAGGTGCTTGTGTAGGCTCTTGAAGTATTTCCAGTTACTGTACTGTGTACCCTGCACAGTTGCACCTACAGTATAGCTACCTGAAAACAAGTGCAGGTGTTATCATACTAATAATACTACAGGCAGACAGTTGATTCTGCTAGCTGCTGTGTAATCCAGGGGTGTCCAAACTACAGCCCTCCAGCTGTTGTGGAACTACACTTCCCATGAGGCATTGTAAAACTCTGACATTCACAGACATGACTAGGCATGATGGGAGTTGTAGTTCCTTAACAACTGGAGGGCCATAGTTTGGACACCACTGGTGTAATCGGTATATATATATATATATATATATATATATATATATATATATATATATATATATATATATATATATATATATATATATATATATATATATATATATATATATATATATATATTGTAACCTGGGGGACAGGTAGCAGGTACAAAAGCTCCCTGGGATGAGCAGTCTTTCAGGCACAGATACCAAATCCAGCAAAATAGTGACAAACAGTGCGGTGTTTATTTGTGATATATACAAGTCTATATACAGGTGCTGTACAGTGTTCCAAAAAAAACAAATAGGAACAAAAATAGCCAAAGCAAAACCTAGCCGTGTCTCGGCACTAACTAAACAATATTTACAGATCCTAACTACCCAAGCTGAGCAAGCCTACAGCTTGTCAGTTTCCACATACCTTTTTGCTCTCCTACACAGAAGTCGTCTGAGTATCCCAGGCCAAGAGCAAAGGCTGTCTGCTCAGGTGAGCTTAAATTAGCCTGGGGGAGAGGACCAAGACCTGAACCGGACCATGGATCAGAGATCCTTGAACCTGTATGAGAGGAGCCTGGGAGATGTATAAACCCCGAACAGGACTTTTCCTGGCTCTCTCTGGGACGCTCTGCTACAATATATATATATATACATCCTAGTTTTGTGCAGCTCACTGCAGGCCAATAGTATGTCTGGAAGGCCAACAAGGAGAGGCAGACAGTCACAAGCCAATAAAAGAGGGCAAGCAGGCTCTGTGTCTAGAGGCAACAGTGCTGGTCGTCGACACGGTGCATCCTCATCAGCATGTGGCCGTGGGACACGCTTGGCCTTTTTTCGGCAGCTGGCCGTGTTGAGCCGCAACACGCGGAAGACTTGGTCGAGTGGATGACCAAGCTGTCCTCATTGTCCTCATCCTCTCTCACCCAGACTCAGGGTACTTTGTCTGGCAAAGCAGCTGCCAATGCGGCCTTTTCCCTTGGCTCAATGGCATCAGTCACCCCTTTCCTAGCCCCACCATGTCCTCCTGAGGAGTCTCTCGAACTGTTTGACCACAGTGTTGGGTACATGCTCCAGGAGGATGCCCAGCATTTTGAAGGCTTCGATGATGGTACTCGGCTAGAGGAAGGCAGTAATTTGAGCCCAGACAGAGGGGGTGCCCAAGAAAGACAGCAATCTGGCAGTCATGTTCCCCTTGCTGCAGCATACTGCCAGGTTTGCTCCACTGATGAGGAGGGAAGGGATGATGAGGTCACTGACTAAACGTAGGTGCCTGATAGGAGAGAGGAGGAGGAGGAAGCACATCACCAATGAGGCAGGATGCCCTCCAGGGGCCAGCCTAAGGGCAGTACACTGACTGCATCACACCGCAGAACTCCGCATGTGCAGGGAGCTGCTGTCTCTGCGAGTTATTCCAAAAGTTCTTTGACGTGGGCCTTTTTTGAGACGAGTGCATCAGATCGCACCGCTGCTATTTGCAACATATGTCTCAAGCGTATCTCACGTGGCCAAAAAATCTCCCGCTTGGGCACTACATGCTTGACCAGACATATGTTGACCTGCCATGCAGTTCGTTGGCAAGCTTACCTAAAAGACCCCCACTTCCGCTCTGACGGAGTGACGTCAGTGTCCCGCGTTTGTCAAACGTAACATGCGCACTGACTCTTAAGGAGAAAGCCGGGAGCCCCTGAGCCGCCAGCGTCATTTCTCTGCTACCTGTTGAGGAGAACGGACAGTCCTTGGGCCAGTGCTCTAATCTGGAACTGATTCCTGTCCTCTCTGGACCTGCGTGCGGATCCTATACTCGGTAAGCTTTAATCTTTACCGCATTTTGTCTTCCTGCTTGAATGACATACTCTACCTTTTTACCACTCTTTGTTTTTTGGATTCCTTTCCCATGTTGTGGATACAACTTGGAAAAGGAGATATTTTTCCACATTAATTGTTATATTTTATATTTTCCTTTTTTTTAGGAAGGAAAACTTTCCTTCTCTATTACATACGGAAAATAAACTTCTTATACTCGAAGACATATTCAAATCATTTTTTATACAAGGTTGGTTTTGATCTCCGCAGATGTGATTTTTTCACACAGAGGATACACAAATTTACATATATATATATATATTTTTCCAGATTGCACACACCCCCCTCCCCCCAGGTGTTTCTCTTTCACTTGGGGGAATTTGGCGTCTCTCCTTGGATTTTGATATCTGGGGGCTCTTCTGCACGATAAAAGACGGTTCATTAACCGGATGGGGAGATGCTTGGAGCGCTATGCTGAGAATTCGTTGGGTCGATCATGATTACTGTAAGCTTTCTTCACACATTATTATTTTTGGTACTGTAAATATGTATGTATGTATACTTATGTTACCTTTATGCCTTCCAGATGATGGCAAGGTTTATCCCTGAAGAAGAAATTTAATTATTTTGAAACGCGTTGGATTTTTTTGCCACATCTGTAATATATCATATTGTCTTTTTTTCTAATGCATTTGTCCATGTGATCAATTTACTTCATATTTTAATACTATTTTTGTATCAATAAATTTATTCAATTTTTAAATACTTTTGCCTTTGTTGCCTTAAAAATCCCCGTCTTTGAGGTTCCTATTCTAACCTAAAAGACCCACACTCTGCCCCCTTCCGTGAGTTTGTGGAATGTGCGGTTCCTCAGTGGCAGGTTCCCAAATGCCACTTTTTCTCACGGAAGGCGATTCCGGCTCTCTACCGGCATGTGGAAGGCAATGTCTTGGCCTCGCTGGACAGGGCGATCAGCAGTAAGGTGCATATTACCGCTGATTCATGGCCCAGCAGGCATGGACAGGGACATTACCTAAGTTTCATGATGCATTGGGTGACTCTGCTGGCAGCTGGGAAGGATGCAGGACAAGGTGCAGTAGTGTTGGAGGTTGTTCCGCCACCACGCCTCCAAAATGCCAGTACTGGTGATTCTGACACACCTCTCTCCTCCACCCCCTCCTCTTCTTCTTCCTCCATGGCCTCTTCCTGTGCTTTGTCCTTGGAACCAGCGGTGCTCCGTAGGCGTTCAAGGGGCTATGCAAGTACGCAGGCCAAAAGATGCCATGTGGCGCTTGAGCTGGTGTGCTTGGGGGACAGGAGCCACACTGGGGCAGAGATTCTGTCAGCTCTGCAGGAGCAGGTTGAGAGGTGGTTGACACCACGCCAACTTAAGGCAGGAATGGTGGTTTGCGACAATGGCACCAACCTCCTCTCTGCCCTCCGACAGGGAAAAGTGACCCATGTGCCCTGTTTGGCTCACGTCCTTAACTTGGTGGTGTAGCGGTTCTTGGGCAGATACCCGGGCTTACAGAATGTCCTGAGGCAGGCCAGGAAAGTCTGTGTGCATTTCTGCTGGTCATATAATGCCAGTGCTCGGCTGGCAGACCTCCAAAAGGAATTTGACCTGCCCAAGAACTGCCTAATCTGTGGAACTCAATGTTGGCCATGCTGCAGCAGCTGCACATGCAGCAGAGGGCCATGAATGAGTACCTGTGCGACTATGGCACCAGGACAGGTTCAGGGGAGCTTGTGTTTTTTCCCCACGCCAGTGGGCCATGATCAGGGATGCATGCACTGTCCTGTCACCATTTGAGGAGGCCACGAGGATGGTGAGCAGTGACAGTGCATGCATCAGTGACACTGTCCCCCTTGTCCACCTGTTGGAGCACACAATGCGTGGAATAATGGACAGAGCAGGAAGAGGAGGACTTCCTTAGCTCTCAAGGCCCCCTTAATCCAGACAGTGTTCCTGCGTACCTGCTGATCACACAGGAAGAGGAGGAGGAGGAGGAGGATTGTGTCAGCATGGGGGTGGAGCCTGGCACTCAGCATCAGCAGCAGTCTTTAAGGGATCATTTACAGTCCCAAGAAACCCATGGACTTGTACGTGGCTGGGAGGAGGTGGCTGCGGATCATGTTGTCCTGAGTGACCCAGAGGACTCTGGACCGAATGCCTCAGCAAACCTACGCTGCATGGCCTCCCTGATCCTGCAAAGCCTGCGGAAGGATCCTCGTATTTGTGGTATCAAGGAGAGGGATCAATACTGGCTGGCAACCCTCCTTGATCCACGTTACAAGGGTAAGGTTGCGGACCTTATCTTGCCGTCGCAGAGGGAGCAGAGGATGAAACATCCTCGGGAAGCCTTGCAGAAAGGTCTGTGCAACGTGTTCTCAGAGACTGGGAGGTTACAAACTCCTGTTCCTGGACAACGTGTTGCTGAGGCTTTGGTCAGTCAAAGAAGGAGTGGTGGAGAAGGTGGCCGCCTGACCGATGCATTCAGACAATTATTTCGTCCACAGCCCCAAGGTATGATCGGTTCCAGCAACCATCACCAGCATCTGTTTTACATGGTGCAGGAATACCTAAGGGCAAGATCTGACTTGGACACCTTTCCCACCGAAAATCCTCTGGGTTACTGGGTCTTGAGGATGGATCACTGGCCAGAGCTTGCACAGTATGCAATTGAGCTACTGGCCTGTCCTGCATCAAGCGTTCTTTCAGAGCGCACATTCGGTGCTGCTGGAGGCTTTGTAACCGATCACAGGGTGCGTCTGTCCACCGACTTGTCGATCGACTGACCTTCATAAAAATGAATCAGTCTTGGATCACCACCAGCTACCAAGCACCTGATGCTGATGTAACCAAATATTTTTTTTTAAATCCCTTCAAGACTGCCTATGCTGATGCTGAGTGACTATCCTGTTATGCTGAGTGATTATCCTCTTCCTCCTCAATGATCATGCTGATAGCTTGTAAGAACATTTTTGGTTCTGGGCGCCGCCACCAGTGGCTAAGGCCCAATTTTTCAGCCCCTGTTTAACAGGGGCGTGTAATTACAATTTTTGATGCAATACTTTGCAGCAGGGCTCGTTCCGGTGCTCCAACTAGAGTATCTGTGAGGGGTTGCAGTGTTGTGGCACCAGCACCAGTGCCTAAGGCCCAATTTTTCAGCCACTGTTTAACAGGGGCGTGTAATTACAATTTTTGATGCAATACTTTGCAGCAGGGCTTGTTCCTGCACTCCAACTAGAGTATCTGTGAGGGGTTGCAGTGTTGTGGCACCAGCACCAATGCCTACGGCCCAATTTTTCTGCACCTGTTTAACAGGGACATGTAATTACAATTCTTGATCTAATATTTTACAGCAGGGCCCGTCCCAGCGCCCACCAAGAGTAACTGTGAGGACTTACAGTGTTGTGGCACCAGCACCACCACCATCACCAAAGGCCCAATTTTTCTGCCCCTGTTCAACAGGGGCATGTAATTACAATTCTTGATCTTATATTTCACAGCAGGGCCCTGTGAGGGCTTACAGTGTTGTGGCAACACCAACACCTAAGGCCCAAATTTCTGCAGAGTATATAGGGCAGGCCCCTACTTTCAAACATCCAACTTACAAATGACTCCTACTTGCAAATGGAAGGAGACAACAGGAAGTGAGATGAAATCTACCCCTTAGAAGGGAAATTCTCTCCTGTAAGAGTTAATATGGGAAAAACGTTTCTCCTTTCCACTGATGCTTTATCACCAATCCTTGTTTCACTAAAAACCCCAAATTTTAAAAACATTTGTCATTGGGACAGAAAGTGAGGTGAAATCTTCTGAAGAGGAGCACAGACAGCAAAACAAATGTCACAGAGGTGATAACCCTTCCCTATGTTTTCCAAAAAGCTTAAAATAGATTTTTTGGCTCGAGATAAACATGTTAAAAATGTACCAGTTCAAAATTACAAACAGATTCTACTTAACAACAAACCTATAGTCCCTGTCTTGTTTGCACTGCCTGTATACTGCTGTTCAGAGTATATAGGGCCTGGTGGCCCCACGCCTTTCCTTTTTTTAATTTGGGTGTGGGGTTCCCCTTAATATCCATACAAGACCCAAAGGGCCTGGTAATGGACTGGGAGGTACCCATGCCATTTGTCTCACTGATTTTCATCCATATTGCCAGGACCTGACATTACATTAAAGCCGCAAGTAGTTTTAAATGACTTTTATTCCTTTAAAAATTTCATTTTGTGCAGGGACTGCTCTAAGCATGGGAAACACACGCCACTTTACAGGCATACTATAGACACCCCCCAGGTACGATATTTAAAGGAATATTTCACTTTTTTTTTTACTTTAAGCATCATTAAAATCACTGCTCCCGAAAAAACAGACGTTTTTAAAACTTTTTTTTGCATTGATACATGTCCCCTGGGGCAGGACCCGGGTCCCCAAACCCTTTTTAGGACAATACCATGCAAATTAGCCTTTAAAATTAGCACTTTTCATTTTGAACATTCGAGTCCCATAGACGTCAATGGGGTTCTAACGTTCGTGCAAATTTTCGGTCCGTTCGCAGGTTCTAGTGCAAACCGAACTGGGGGTGTTCAGTTCATCCCTACTGGCTAGTAAGATCCCCTGATATGCCCCCTAATGTGCCCTATTAAGTGCCCCCTGATGTGCCCTATAATGTGCCCCATCATGTGCCCTGATGTGCTATGTGCCCCAATGTGCCCTGATGTGCTATGTGCCCCAATGTGCCCCATAATGTGCCCTGATGTGCTATGTGCCCCAATGTGCCCAATAATGTTCCCTGATGTTCCCCGTAATGTGCCATGTGCCCTGATGTGCCATGTGCCATAATGTGCCTTGATGTGCCCCGATGTGCCATGTGCCCTGTGCCCCGATGTGCCCCGTGCCCTGTGCCCTGATGTGCCATGTGCCCTGTGCCCTGATGTGCCATGTGCCCTGTGCCCTGATGTGCCATGTGGCCTGATGTGCCCCATGCCCTGATGTGCCCCATGCCCTGATGTGCTATGTGCCCTGATGTGCTATGTGCCCCAATGTGCCCCATAATGTTCCCTGATGTGCCCCATAATGTGCCATGTGCCCTGATGTGCCATAATGTGTCCCCTGATGTGCTCCGATTTGCCATGTACCCCATGCCCTGATGTGCCTTGTGCCCTGATGTCCTATGTGCCATGTGTAAAGAGACCCTGCTTGCTCAATTCCACTCTCCCAACACTCCTCTGTGGCTATAGAATCAGATTGCAGATCGCAAAATTTGATGGTTCGGTCATCCAATGCTCCGGGATTCGAACTACAGCTATGTGCCGATCGAATCCAGTTGTGATAGCTCAGAACAAACACCAGGCAGGCTGTATGTAAGTTCAAACAGGAATCTCCTCTTTATTGATGCACACAACACACTTTTATACATAGCAGTTTGAACACCCCGCCCCCAACAACCACTTTCCTATTGGTCAATTGTAAAGTACACTCGAGTCTTCACTCAGGTCCTCTTGTCCATGCAAATGAGGACTTGAAACAGGGTCAGCAGGGATTGATCCGATAGCTTGAATAGGAGGACTGATATGTGTAATGACACAGAAAAGCCCCAGGGGGTAATTAAAGTACATAAACAGTCAAACAATCAAACACAGTACAATGCCTTCCTTCCAGACAATGGAGCCGTCTGGAGGGGGTTAGCCTTAAAACAGGGCAGCAGATCCCCCCCACTGTGTAGTAGAATCAAAGGAGAAATACTTCAGTATTCCAAGCTTCATGACAATACTCCCCCCTGGAAAATAGTCCAACAGCCACAGTGGGACCCCGAACGGGTCAACTTCAGGATGTTGGAAAAGTAGTCTTAAGGTTCCAATAGTATGAATCGGTCACACTGTAATATGGCAAATACAATTTCCCAGAGTCTGTGTCTCTTGGGGGGATATGGACCTGAATCCAAAGTAACACAACCTCAGGGGTCCTCAGGCATACAGCTCACAAAGAGCACGTTCCCCCAAATGCCAGGGCCCACTGTCATGAAGCTTGGAATACTGAAGTATTTCTCCTTTGATTCTATTACACAGTGGGGGGGGGATCTTCTGCCCTGTTTTAAGGCTAACCCCCTCCAGACGGCTCCATGGTCTGGAAGGAATGCATTGTTCTGTGTTTGACTGTTTGTTTATGTACTTTAATTACCCCCTGGGGCTTCTCTGTGTCATTACACATATCAGTCCTCCTTTTCAAGCTATCGGACCAATCCATGCTGACCCTGTTTCAAGTCCCCATTTGCATGGCCAAGAGGACCTAATTGAAGACTAAAGTGTACTTTACAATTGACCAATAGGAAAGTGGTTGTTGGGGGTGGGGTGTTCAAACTGCTGTGTATAAAAGTGTGTTGTGTGCATCCAATAAAAGTGAGATTCCTGTTTGAACTTACATACAGCCCGCCTGGTGTTTGTTCTGAGCTATCACAACTGGATTCGAACGGCACATAGCTGTAGTTCTAATCCCGGAGCATCGGATGACCGAACAATCAGATGTTGCGATCTGCAATCTGATTCTATAGCCACAGAGGAGTGTCGGGAGGGTGGAATCGAGCGAGCAGGGGCTTGTTACATTGGTTGGCAGCGGTGGGATTTGCTTTCCAGTTACTGGGACACTCCAAACCACCACAGTGAATGATCAGCTATGCAAGCTGCAGGAGAGCCACGCTGAAAGACTTACTTGAGAGCCGTAGAGGGACCGGTGGGATCGTGCTTCCTTGCTGTGAACACATCCAAACCATTACCTGGATCCAAGGTCCGGATAGCAGTAGAGGAGAGGTACAGATACGTCATCATGGAAGAGGAATTCAGAAGGAGGTTGCGAGAGATGCAGATACAGCACAGAGGACCAGTATCAGAGCAGGTCCTGCTGGAATGGTTTGATTCTATCCGCTGCAAACTCTGGAAGGAAGCGCTAGCCCGTAAGCAGTGACACCAGGGAAAAGTTCTCCCCTCCATCCATGTAAGGTACTGGTTGCAGTATGAAGTATGAATGCTGTTATTGGGGGGACAACCGAACCAGGAGTGGACAGCTGAGTTAAGCAGGCTGATCCAGGCAGAAATGCAGTTGGGTGAGAGCTACAGAGCCCTCCTGTGGTATGTAGCCCAAGTGTGCCCGTGGACGGCGGATGACAGCCCCACGGAAGGCTTTGACTATGATGGCCTGGGATTGTTGTACTGGAGGCTGTCCAGGGACCCTGACTTTGGGAGTGGTCGAGAGTGGTGTTTGGAGGAAATAATGGAGCACAGAGAGCGAAGACGGAATGTCTCGGAAGTGCACTGGGCACAGGAAGATTTGGAGTTTCTGGCCATTCAGGAATGGGAGCTGGAGATCGCCTACAGACAGCTGCTAGACTCTGCTCAGCAGCAGGGTGGGGCTCCCTTTGCCTGGGACTATCCGGAAATACCAGTTGACAACTCTGAAATCCTGGCTGAAGAGTCGACAATGTGGCAGAGTAACAGTGTGCTTTGCCAAGCTGCCCCTGCAGCTATGGACACGGAGGTCTTATGGCGGATGGAGCAAGTGCTGACTGACCTTCATGAACCAGTTTCTGCATTGGATGATCTTGGATGGAGGAATGTGCCTGTCCAGCAGAATGCCAGAGAATCGGCAGTGGAAAATCTGGAGATTGCTATCTCCAAAGCTGAAGTGCTGACAACAGGGCAGAGCTCTGCTAACCTCTGCCCATCACTGATAGCATCTTCTGGGTTCCACGGACAAGAGAGGGTGAACCTTTATCCCCAGACACCAGTTGCAGAGACAGGGGATTTGATAGACTTTTCTGCTGAGGAAGAACAACCTGGTGAGCCTCCAGCAGAAGAAGAGCTGTTATTAGGGCCAAACTTCACTGTGCTCTGCCCAGCACCAACAGCAGTATCAGTGGAGTCACAAGGAACTTCCCCAGCTGAAGTGCTGGTCACCGGACAGAGGGTCCAAGACCTCTGCCCCACATCTGGGGTGGTTTCAGAGGCTCTGGGTGAAAAGGAGGTGGTCACTTCCCAGCAGCAGATCAGGATACAGGGGGAGAAGGGAGAGGAGGTGTTTGTCATCCCTCCCCAACAGTTGGCCAGGGTGGAGGAAGCAGTCTTTCCTCCCCAGCAAAGATCCGTGCACCTGGGTAACAGTACCACAGACATTTCATCCCAACAGCCAGATGAGGGAATGGAAAAGGAAGCAGCTGGCTCACCTCCCCAATGGCAGTTGCACAGTTTGGGAGTGGAGGAAGCCAGCCTCCTGCCCCAATGGTTAGCCAGAGCGGAGGATGTGGAGTCCCCAGCAGAAGTGCTGGCAAGAGGGCAGAGTGCTGCTGGCCTCTGCCCCCAACTAACAGAAGAGGGAGTTCCTGTGGTAGTGGATGGGACTTCGGTCTCCACTGACACAACCCCAGAAAATGGTGCAACACTGAGAGAGGAGGATGTCAGCCATGCTTTGCAAGCACTGGGGGATTTTCATCTACTAAAAGTGGATGGGACTTCAGTCCCCACTTGTATACCCCAGGGATGCTGGGCCGTCAGCCCAGATCCCCAACAGCATGACGGAGTGAGCTCAGTCACCCTGTCTTCTCTCCAGCGGCTGAAAGGACTCCAGGGAGAAGGGCCAGTCCTTGCCTGTCCCCAGTGGAGGGCGTGTTCTCTGAGAGAGGCAGAGCTTGGCTGGGTAAGTAATGCTCTGTATGAAACAATTTGTTTTGGGTACTGTGTGGGTACAGGCATTAGGGGACTGGAACTATGGACTAACTGTGGAGTAAATCCGTCTACAACTTTAGTAAATTGACCCCTATATCTTAAGGCTTACATTGTTGCAGTTCAGCTCCAATTGATCTTGCTCAAAGATTTTCATAGTGAAAACATTAAATACTGCAATATCAGAAAAAATAAATTCTCATGTGAAAAATAATGCAAAAACTTTTCAAAAAGCTGTCATCTGCATCTGCCATCAACAGGAAACAAAGATAAAAAAAGAATATTAAATGAAACCATATTTCATTCCTTTCAGTCTGACATTCACTCTCTAGTTCTAGTTAGTCTCTAGTTCCCAACATTTTGTTTCTCTATAGACAAAAATAAATAAATAAATAAATAAATAAATAAATAAATAAATAGCCAATCATCTATTACTGTTAGAGAGATGTGACTATACTTTGCTGTAATAATCAGTTTTTATGCATTCTGGTCTGCTGTGTAATGCTTCTTGTTTTTTACCTTTCTATATTGTTATACTCCTCTTCTGCTACGTTGTTAATCTCTATGTACAGATTACACAGCCTGCACAATGCTTTCTACTTTTTACAACTGCTTTCTTTTTCTCTCTAGCTGCTTTATTTTCCCCATTGACTTGGTATTTCTCTTTTCACTTTCCTGTTTTGCTTATTTTTATTTTATTTTTTATTTCCCCCCTGCTGTACATAGGTGATTCTCAGGTAGTAAAAGCAGCAGACTACTTATCCTCTTTCACATTCAGATGCCTCCTGATGTGTTCATGTGTGCATAGATGTACAGAACTCAGAAAAAATAATACTGCATCTCTATCTCAGGTGGTGACCCTTGGGCTTCTGCTTGAGCTTTTGGTAAGTTTAACTTCTCCACCTCCCCATCAGCATGGGGATAATCTCCTCTTTTAACCCAGATGAGTGCTCCAGAAATTAATTTGCATTCTGCATTCTTCTCTTTGTCAACAAGATTGCTTTTCTAACTATCTTTCTTTTCCAGGCTTATTGCTAGAGCGCCAACACACATTAGAGTCAATTCATTTGACTGTAGGAGATCAGGCAAACAGCTAAATACTGTATAACAGCTAAAATACATTGATGTTTACAGTTCTACCCACCAAAAGTATTTCTACTTCTGTATAGCCAATGTTGTGATGTACACATGTTTTGCACATGGTACAGTAAGATAGGTGACACAAGTAGTATCTGATTGTATCTATATCTACAGCCTTTTTTTTAATTTTACTTTCGGATAAAATGTGGAAATGTTAAAACACCTGTCAGGTTTTACTGCTATCCAAGGTTGTGTTATAAAAATGTACTTTATTCCATTACCAGATAAGAAGTGATGGGAACAGCAGCACAGACAGAAGTAAAATTATTTTTATTAGATTAAAGCTGAACTCCACCCAAAAGGGAAAGCTCCAATTGTTTGTTTCCTCCTCCCCTCCGCTGCCACATGTGACACCTTTCGGGCGGAGCAGGTACCTGTTTGACAGGTACTCATCCCCACTTTTGGGAGACCTCATTGCGCGAGGTCTCCTGGAAATTCGCCCCCCTCTACCTTCCATCACCACGGGCCAATGCATGCGCATTAGGCTTCACTACTGGTCTCCCTTATGAGGATTGGTGGAAGTAGCATCCAAGAGCCAATTAAAAAAGCGGCTGGGGTGCCGACATTGCAGAATTCCTGGACAGTTAGGTGTCCTAATACTAAAAGTCAGCAGCTACAGTATTTGTAACTGCTGACTTTTAATTTTTGGAGGGGGGGGGGGGGGCTGGAGGTCTGCTTTAATATGTAAGTTCACTTTTTCACAAACAAATGAAAAAGATGAACTAACAGCATACACCCTCCCCACCCTCTCATTTACCTTCATAGATGATTAGCTTTTAATGCCCATGCAGCTAGTGCAGGGGTCTAGAGATTATAAAACTGTATTCTTCTAGTATGGTTCAGAGTGATTCTGACTGGTCACAGGCTGGCACATTTGACCACTTTGACCAATCAGAATTGTTCTGATCTGTCCCAACATCCTAAAGAAAAAATGGAAAGATGGCCACAGCTTTCAAATCCCTGGACAGCTGCACTAGCTGCATGGGCAGGGAAAGCTATTTATCCACAGGGGTAAGTGCATCAGGGATCAGAGGGAGGGTGTACAATGTTAGTTTACTTTTTACTTTTTTGTGAAAAAGGTGAAATAACACTTTAAATAGGGAAATGCTAAAATCCATACCAGCTTTTTTTTATTGTTGTATGTTTCCCTGTTGAAGATTTTCCCTGAATTCCTGTCAGGCGAAACCATGTATCAGAACAAAAAGTGAAGTTACATTTCAGTAAAAACTGACAAGGGTTGCAACCCTTCCCCACTCTATCAAGGACTAAAAAAGCACAACTATAGCTACATTGTAAGCAATTTTACTTTCCAGCTATTTAATTTAGATTCCTTTGTCCGCGCTCTGCCTGTAGTCTTGCACTGAACCGTGATTCAGCAGCATCAGTTCCTCTATAATTCCTACATAATTTAATTCATTTTTTTACTTCACAATCATATTCTCATCAAAGAGAGAGACCAAGTCAAGCACATGGTCAGTAGCCCAAGCATACTAAATAGTGCTGCCCTAATCTCTATTTCTAACCACCTCCCCTACTACAGAAATATCCCCACTGCCTTGTGATAGAGATTGTCACAGGAAGAGCAGCCTGACTTCAGCTATGCTGTGTAAAAGGCAAGATGGCAGTGCCCAATGAGGAAATAACTAGAACTCAGAGAACAGACTTACATTGTTTTGTTTTTTTACAGAATATGCACTGAGCAGTTTATAAGCTGAATAATGTATATTTGTTAGTGGTTTTTATAACCTTTGGCAAAGGAAATGGTTTCTTTAAAGTACAACCATACTGTGTAAATCTCAGATATGAAATATGAAAAAAGCACACCCTTCTATACTTCTATAGTTGTTTTTGAGTGTAATTTCCCTCTGCTGCTTGCTTCCACTGTTATCAGCATGACTAAGTTAAAATGGCGATGAGGAGGGAGCTACAGCACTCAGCCTATGACTGTTATTCAAAGTTGTGCTTGTTCTCCATTGTGTGAAAAAGGTAGGGGGGGTGTTCCTTATCTCCAATCAGATTTCCGAGCTGTTGGCCGTCTGAACACTATAGGCCCCTGTCCCTGCTCCCAGCACTAAAGAGAAGAAAGAAGAGAACCCTTTACTGTTTGTATTTTCAGAACAATCTACAGAAGAAATGGATTGTAAATACACAGCTACAACTTATGTAGGAGGATTTGTTTCATCTCTGTGTATCACCTAATGCTAGTCACTTCACTTAGTACATGTGAGGGTTTACTACCACTTTAAGGCATGTTCCCACCCGCAAGTGCATCCTACCTGGAGACATACTTACCTTCCTCATTAACCACTTTCACCCCGGAAGGTTTTATCCTCTTCCTGACCAGAGCACTTTTTACAATTTGGCACTGCGTCACTTTAACTGGTAATTGCACAATCATGCAATGCTGTACCCAAACAAAATTTGCGTTCTTTTTTTTCCACAAATAAAGCTTTCTTTTGGTGCTATTTGATCACCTCTGTGGTTTTTATTTTTTGTGCTATAAACAAAAAAGTGCGACAATTTTGAAAAAAAAAACAATATTTTTTACTTTTTGCTATAATAAAAATCCCCCAAAATGTTTTTAAAAAACACATTTCTTCATCAGTTTAGGCCAATGTATAGTAAATTATAAACACATATATACTGCGCTGTCTATAAATGAAATCAAACAAAAATGGAAAAAACTAAAGCAGCCAGCACAGCACTGGATAAAGTTGCAAAAATGACAAATTAGGTGAAATGTGCAACGCTTATGTGATCATATAAACCATAAAAAATAATATGAGTACAGAAACGTGAATAATAATGATGTAATAACAGTTGATAGTAGATCCACCACCAAAGACACCAGAAGCTGCTTACCAGGGGGATTGAACTCAAATAGGTGTACACCTAGTGAGTCAATCAAGCTTTGTGGTATAATATACCAAGGGGATCAGATGCTCTATCCAGATATGACCTCCAGATGGACCTCCGAACACCCCAGATGATGACTTCTAAGTTGAAACGCATTGGGAGGATATGCTGAGACCACTGTCTTCTTTTATACAAGCGCTTGATTTTACTGCTAAACACGTGAGTGTATTTCTTTTGCTTTTCATGTATTAAAATTTCCATACGGAGTTACGCTATATGCCTTCCTCTTTCTTTTAATAGTGGGGCTGACTGCCTATATCTACTGAGTCCATCCATACCTTACACCTGTTCGGAGGTCCATCTGGAGGTCATATCTGGATCGAGTATCTGATCCCCTTGGTGTATTATACCAGAAAGCTTGATTAACTCACTAGGTGTATTCCTATTTGAGTTCAATCCCCCTGGTAAGCAGCTTCTGGTGTCTTTGGTGGTGGATCTACTATCAACTGTTATTACATCATACATATTTGAAGTTAAAGACTGTCACCATATCATATCCACATGTGGTTGAGGATTATCATCACACATGATTGAAGTTTGTCACTGACTTTTTTTGGACATCACACGTCCAAGTTCCTCTATTTATAGACATCACATGTCATAATAGAGGACTGCTCGGAGAATTTTTGAGCACATCATTTATTATTAATGTTTTTTTGTACTCATATTATTTGTTATGGTTTATATGATCACATAAGCACTGCACATTTCACCCAATAGGCCAATGTATATATATATAATTATAAAAATATCCAAGGTATCCAATTTAGCTAGAACTGACTGCAGTCTGTTCTTGGTGTACTGTTTCTAATAGGCAGGCAGGCAGGTGATTCAGTTAGCTGCAGTGTATTTAATATATATATATATATATATATATATATATATATATATATATATATATATATACAGTCGGTCTCGTATATATATATATATATATATATATATCCACTGTATCCAGTTTAGCTACATCTGACTGCAGGCCATTCCTGGTGTACTGTTTCTAATATACTTCAGGCAGGCAGGTGATTCAGTTAGCTGCAGTGTATTTAATACACATATATATATATAGATATAGATAGATAGATAGATAGATAGATAGATAGATAGATAGATAGATAGATAGATAGATAGATAGATAGATAGATAGATAGATAGATAGATAATCCACTGCTGGCAGGCAGGTGATTCAGTTAGCTGCAGTGTATTTAATATATATATATATATATATATATATATATATATATATACAGTGGGGATGGAAAGTATTCAGACGCCCCTAAATTTTTCACTCTTTGTTATATTGCAGCCATTTGCTAAAATCATTCAAGTTTATTTTTTTCCTTCATTAATGTACACACAGCACCCCATATTGACAGAAAAACACAGAATTGTTGACATTTTTGCAGGTTTATTAAAAAGGAAAAACTGAAATATCACATGGTCCTAAGTACTCAGACCCTTTGCTCAGTATTTAGTGGAAGTACCCTTTTGATCTAATACAGCCATGAGTCTTTTTGGGAATGATGCAACAAGTTTTTCACACCTGGATTTGGGGATCCTCTGCCATTCTTCCTTGCAGATCATCTCCAGTTCTGTCAGGTTGGATGGTAAATGTTGGTGGACAGACATTTTTAGGTCTCTCCAGAGATGCTCAATTGGGTTTAAGTCAGGGTTCTGGCTGGGCCATTCAAGAACAGTCACGGTGTTGTTGTGAAGCCATTCATTCATTATTTTAGCTGTGTGCTTAGGGTCATTGTCTTGTTGGAAGGTAAACCTTCGGACCAGTCTGAGGTCCTGAGCACTCTGGAGAAGATTTTCATCCAGGATATCCCTGTACTTGGCCGCATTCATCTTTCCCGCGATTGCAACCAGTCGTCCTGTCCTTGTAGCTGAAAAACACTCCCACAGCATCATGCCGCCACCACCATGCTTCACTGTTGGGACTGTATTGGACAGGTGATGAGCAGTGCCTGGTTTTCTCCACACATACCGCTTAGAATTAAGGCCAAAAAGTTCTATCTTGGTCTCATCAGACCAAAGAATCTTATTTAACACCATCTTGGAGTCCTTTAGGTGTTTTTTTAGCAAACTCAATGCGGGCTTTCATGTGTCTTGCACTGAGGAGAGGTTTCCATAGGGCCACTCTGCCATAAAGCCCCGACTGATGGAGGGCTGCAGTGATGGTTGACTTTCTACAACTTTCTCCCATCTCCCGACTGCATCTCTGGAGCTCAGCCACAGTGATCTTTGGGTCTGATTACTTAGGACCTTGTGATATTTAAGTTTTTCTTTTTTTAAATAAATCTGTGTTTTACTATCAATATGGGATGCTGTGTGTACATTAATGAGGAAAAAAATGAACTTAAATGATTTTAGCAAATGGCTGCAATATGACAGTGAAACATTTAAGGGGGTCCGAATACATTCCGTCCCCACTGTATATATATATATATATATATATATATATATATATATATATATATATATATCCACTGCATACAGTTTAGCTATATCTCACTGCAGGTCATTGCTGGTGTACTGTTTCTAATATACTTCAGGCGGTGTACACAGTATAGAGTGCTGTGAACCCATAGTGCAGTTGCTCATACTTTTCTGGTGGTCAATACAGTACACCCATAGTTGTTATTAAACTTCCCTTGGTGTACACAGTATCGTGCACCCCTAGCGAAGTTGCTACTACTTTCCTGGTGGTGTGCACAATACATACAGTGCACCCATAGTTGATATCAAACTTCTGTTGGTGTACACAGTACCGTGCACCCCTAGTGCAGTTGCTACTACTTTCCTTGTGGTGTACAAAACACATACAGTGCACCCATAATTGTTATTACACTTCTGTTGGTGTACACCATACCATGCACCCCTAGTGCAGTTGCTACTACTTTCCTGGTGGTGTACACAATACATACAGTGCACCCATAGTTGTTATTAAACTTCTATTGGTGTACACAGTACCGTGCACCCCTAGTGCAGTTGCTACTACTTTTTTGGTGGTGTAAACAGTAGACAATACAGTGCACCCATAGTTGCTATTACACTTCTGTTGGTGTACACAGTACCGTGCACCCCTAGTGCAGTTGCTACTACTTTCCTGGTGGTGTGCACAATACATACAATGCACCCATAGTTGTTATTAACCTTCTGTTGGTGTACACAGTACCATGCACCCATAGTGCAGTTGCTACTACTTTCCTGATGGTGTATACAATACATACAATGCACCCATATTTGTAGTTGCTACTACTTTCCTGGTGGTGTACACAATACATACAGTGCACCCATAGTTGTTATTAAACTTCTGTTGGTGTACACAGTACCGTGCACCCCTAGTGCAGTTGCTACTACTTTCTTGGTGGTGTACACAATACATACAGTGCACCCATAGTTGTTATTAAACTTCTGTTGGTGTACACAGTACCGTGCACCCATAGTGCAGTTGCTACTACTTTCCTGGTGGTGTACACAATACATACAGTGCACATATAGTTGTTATTAAACTTCTGTTGGTGTACACAGTACCATGCACCTCTAGTGCAGTTGCAACTACTTTCCTGGTGGTCTACACAATACATACAGTGCACCCATAGTTGCTATTAAACTTCTGTTGGTGTACATAGTAACGTGCACCCCTAGTGTAGTTGCTACTACTTTCCTGGTGGTGAACACAATACATACAGTGCACCCATAGTTGATAATAAACTTCTGTTGGTGTACACAGTACCGTGCACCCATAGTGCAGTTGCTACTACTTTCCTGATGATGTATACAATACATACAATGCACTCATAGTTGTTATTAAACTTCTGTTGGTGTGCACAGTACCGTGCACCCATAGTGCAGTTGCTACTACTTTTCTGGTGGTGTAAACAGTACACAATACAGTGCACCCATAGTTGCTATTAAACTTCTGTTGGTGTACACAGTACAGTGCACCCCTAAGCAGTTGCCACTACTTTCCTGGTGGTGTACACAATACATACAGTGCACCAATAGTTGTTATTAAACTTCTGTTGGTGTACACAGTACCGTGCACCCATAGTGCAGTTGCTACTACTTTCCTGGTGGTGTACACAATACATACAGTGTACCCATAGTTGTTATTAAACTTCTGTTGGTGTACATAGTAACGTGCACCCCTAGTGTAGTTGCTACTACTTTCCTGGTGGTGAACACAATACATACAGTGCACCCATAGTTGATAATAAACTTCTGTTGGTGTACACAGTACCGTGCACCCATAGTGCAGTTGCTACTACTTTCCTGATGATGTATACAATACATACAATGCACTCATAGTTGTTATTAAACTTCTGTTGGTGTGCACAGTACCGTGCACCCATAGTGCAGTTGCTACTACTTTTCTGGTGGTGTAAACAGTACACAATACAGTGCACCCATAGTTGCTATTAAACTTCTGTTGGTGTACACAGTACAGTGCACCCCTAAGCAGTTGCCACTACTTTCCTGGTGGTGTACACAATACATACAGTGCACCAATAGTTGTTATTAAACTTCTGTTGGTGTACACAGTACCGTGCACCCATAGTGCAGTTGCTACTACTTTCCTGGTGGTGTACACAATACATACAGTGTACCCATAGTTGTTATTAAACTTCTGTTGGTGTACACAGTACCGTGCACCCCTAGTGCAGTTGCTACTACTTTTTTGGTGGTGTAAACAGTAGACAATACAGTGCACTCATAGTTGCTATTACACTTCTGTTGATGTACACAGTACCGTGCACCCCTAGTGCAGTTGCTACTACTTTCCTGGTGGTGTGCACAATACATACAGTGCACCCATAGTTGTTATTAAACTTCTGTTGGTGTACACAGTACCATGCACCCATAGTGCAGTTGTAACTACTTTCCTGATGGTGTATACAATATATACAATGCACCCATATTTGTAGTTGCTACTACTTTCCTGGTGGTGTACACAATACATACAGTGCACCCATAGTTGTTATTAAACTTCTGTTGGAGTACACAGTACCGTGCACCCATAGTGCAGTTGCTACTACTTTCCTGGTGGTGTACACAATACATACAGTGCACATATAGTTGTTATTAAACTTCTGTTGGTGTACACAGTACCATGCACCCCTAGTGCAGTTGCTACTACTTTCCTGGTGGTCTACACAATACATACAGTGCACCCATAGTTGTTATTAAACTTCTGTTGGTGTACACAGTACCGTGCACCCATAGTGCAGTTGCTACTACTTTTCTGGTGGTGTAAACAGTACACAATACAGTGCACCCATAGTTGCTATTAAACTTCTGTTGGTGTACACAGTAATGTGCACCCCTAGTGTAGTTGCTACTACTTTCCTGGTGGTGAACACAATACATACAGTGCACCCATAGTTGATAATAAACTTCTGTTGGTGTACACAGTACCGTGCACCCATAGTGCAGTTGCTTCTACTTTCCTGATGATGTATACAATACATACAATGCACCCATAGTTGTTATTAAACTTCTGTTGGTGTGCACAGTACCGTGCACCCATAGTGCAGTTGCTACTACTTTTCTGGTGGTGTAAACAGTACACAATACAGTGCACCCATAGTTGCTATTAAACTTCTGTTGATCTACACAGTACAGTGCACCCCTAGTGCAGTTGCTACTACTTTCCTGGTGGTGTACACAATACATACAGTGCACCCATAGTTGTTATTAAACTTCTGTTGGTGTACACAGTACCGTGCACCCATAGTGTAGTTGCTACTACTTTCCTGGTGGTGTATACAATACATACAGTGCACCCATAGTTGTTATTAAACTTCTGTTGGTGTACACAGTACCGTGCACCCATAGTGCAGTTGCTACTACTTTTCTGGTGGTGTAAACAGTACACAATACAGTGCACCCATAGTTGCTATTAAACTTCTGTTGGTGTACACAGTAATGTGCACCCCTAGTGTAGTTTCTACTACTTTCCTGGTGGTGAACACAATACATACAGTGCACCCATAGTTGATAATAAACTTCTGTTGGTGTACACAGTACCGTGCACCCATAGTGCAATTGCTACTACTTTCCTGATGATGTATACAATACATACAATGCACCCATAGTTGTTATTAAACTTCTGTTGGTGTGCACAGTACCGTGCACCCATAGTGCAGTTGCTACTACTTTTCTGGTGGTGTAAACAGTACACAATACAGTGCACCCATAGTTGTTATTAAACTTCTGTTGGTGTACACAGTACCGTGCACCCATAGTGTAGTTGCTACTACTTTCCTGGTGGTGTACACAATACATACAGTGCACCCATAGTTGTTATTAAACTTCTGTTGGTGTACACGGTATCGTGCACCCCTAGTGCAGTTGCTACTACTTTTCTGCTAGTGTAAACAGTACACAATACAGTGCACCCATAGTTGCTATTACACTTCTGTTGGTGTACACTAGGGATGAGCCAAACAGCCCCCAGTTCGGTTTGCAGCAGAACCTGCAAACGGACTGAAAATTTGCACGAACATTAGAACCCCATTGACGTCTACGGGACTCAAGCGTTCAAAATCAAAAGTGCTCATTTTAGAGGGTAATTTGCATGGTATTGTCCTAAAAAAGAGTTTGGGGACATGGGTCCTGCCCCAGGGGACATGTATCAATGCAAAAAAAACTTTTAAAAACGGCCGTTTTTCCGGGAGCAGTGATTTTAATGATGCTTCAAGTTAAAAAAAAAATGAAATATTCCTTTAAATATCGTACCTGGGGGTGTCTATAGTATGCCTGTAAAGTGGCGCGTGTTTCCCATGCTTAGAACAGTCCCTGCACAAAATGTCATTTTTAAAGGAAAAAAAGTCATTTCAAGCTGTTTGCGGCTTTAATGTAATGTCGGGTCCTGGCAATATGGATGAAAAGCAGTGAGACAAACAGCATGGGTACCCTCCAGTCCATTACCAGGCCCTTTGGGTCTTGTATGGATATTAAGGGGAACCCCACACCTAAATTAAAAAAAGGAAAGGCGTGGGGCCACCAGGCCCTATATACTCTGAACAGCAGTATACAGGCGGTGCAAACAAGACAGGGACTCTAGGTTTGTTGTTAAGTAGAATCTGTTTGTAATTTTGAACTGGTACATTTTTAACGTGTTTAGCTCCAGCCAAAAAATCTATTTTAGGCTTTTTGGAAAACATAGGGAAGGGTTATCACCCCTGTGATATTTGTTTTGCTGTCTGTGCTCCTCTTCAGAAGATTTCACCTCATTTTTTGTCCCAATGACAAATGTTTTTTGAAAATTTGGGTTTTTTTTGTGAAACAAGGATTGGTGATAAAGCATCAGTGGAAAGGAGAAACGTTTTTCCCATATTAATTTTTCGAGGAGAGAATTTCCTATCCTAGGAGTAGATTTCATCTCACTTCCTGTTGTCTCCTTCCATTTGCAAGTAGGAGTCGTTTGTAAGTTGGATGTTTGAAAGGAGGGGCCTGCCCTATATACTCAGCAGAAATTTGGGCCTTGGGTGTTGTTGTGGCCACAACACTGTAAGCCCTCACAGGGCCCTGCTGTGAAATATTAGATCAAGAATTGTAATTACATGCCCCTGCTGAACGGGGCAGAAAAATTGTGCCTTTGGTGGTGGTGGTGCTAGTGCCACAACACTGTAAGTCCTCACTCGCTCTTGTTGGGTGCAGAAATGGGCCCTGCTGTGAAATATTAGATCAAGAATTGTAATACATGCCCCTGTTGAACAGGGGCTGAAAAATTGGGCCTTAGGCACTGGTGCTGGTGCCACAACACTGCAACCCCTCATAGATACTCTAGTTGGAACGCAGAAACGAGCCCTGCTGCACTGTCACTACTCACCATCCTTGTGGCCTCCTCAAATGGTGACAGGACAGTGCATGTATCCCTGATCATGGCCCACTGGCGTAGGGGAAAAAAAACAAGCTCCCCTGACCCTGTCCTGGTGCTATAGCCGCACAGGTACTCATTGATGGCCCTCTGCTGCATCTGCAGCCGCTGCAGCATGGCCAACGTTGAGTTCCACCTGTGGGGCATGTCACAGATTCAGCAGTTCTTGGGGAGGTTAAACTTCTTTTGGAGGTCTGCCAGCCGAGCACTGGCATTATATGACCGGCGGAAATGCACACAGACTTTCCTGGCCTGCCTCAGGACATCCTGTAAGCCCGGCTACCTGCCCAAAAACCACTGCACCACCAAGTTAAGGACGTGAGCCAAACAGGGCACATGGGTCACTTGTCCCTGTCGGAGGGTAGAGAGGAGGTTGGTGCCATTGTCGCAAACCACCATTCCTGCCTTAAGTTCGTGTGGCGTCAACCACCTCTGAACCTGCCCCTGCAGAGCTATCAGAACCTCTGCCCCAGTGTGGCTCCTGTCCCCCAAGCACACCAGCTCAAGCACAGCTACGGAGCACCGCTGGTTCCGAGGACAAAGCACAGGAAGAGGCCATGGAGGAAGAAGAAGAGGAGGGGATGGAGGAGAGAGGTGTGTCACAATCATTAGTAGTGGCATTTTGGAGGCGTGGTGGTGGAACAACCTCCAACACTACTGCACCTTGTCCTGCATCCTTCCCAGCTGCCAGCAGAGTCACCCAATGCGCGGTGAAACTTAGGTAATGTCCCTGTCCATGCCTGCTGGACCATGAGTCAGCGGTAATATGCACCTTACCGCTGACCGCCCTGTCCAGCGAGGCCAAGACATTGCCTTCCACATGCCGGTAGAGAGCCGGAATAGCCTTCCGTGAGAAAAAGTGGCGTTTGGGTACCTGCCACTGAGGAACCGCACATTCCACAAACTCACGGAAGGGGACAGAGTCTGCCAACTGAAAAGGCAGCAGTTGAAGTGCTAGCAATTTTTGCCAAGCTAGCATTCAACCGCTGGGCATGTGGATGGCTGGGAGCGAACTTCTGTCGGTGGTGCAGCAGCTGGGGCAGGGAAATTTGCCTGGTACAATCTGTGTACCAAAAGCAGATTGCCCACAAGTACTTGGCTGTGACACACCTAATTCTACACCTTCATTTCTCTCAGTGCAGGTCTCAGAGAGGACTGAAGGTATAGTGGGGTTGGAGATCTCAGCTGATGAGGAGCAAGGAGAGGTCCTCTTTGTTCTTTGGTGTGGGTCTTTTAAATACCCTTGCCAACGAACTGCATGGCAGGTCAACATGTGTCTGGTAAAGCATGTGGTGCCCAAGCGGGAGATGTTTTGGCCACAGGAGATACGCTTGAAACATATGTCGCAAATAGCAGCGGTGCAATCTGATGCACTGGTCTCAAAAAAGGCCCACACCAAAGAACTTTTGGAATAACTTGTAGCTTATTTAGCTGCCTGCGGTAGTGATAGGATCAGGAAAACACCACCAACCTTCGACAGGTAGCTTTAGGTGAACACTGTGCAGAGCTCGCACTACACTAACTTGTAGCTTATTTAGCTGCCTGCGGTAGTGATAGGATCAGGAAAACACCACCAACCTTCGACAGGTAGCTTTAGCAGAGGTCTCACTACACTAACTTGTAGCTTTAGCTGAACACTGTGCAGAGATCGCACTACACTAACTTGTAGTTTTAGCTGAACACTGTGAGGAGGATGCACTACACTAACTTGTAGCTTTAGCTGAACACTGTGAGCAGGACGCACTACACTAACTTGTAGCTTTAGCTGAACACTGTGCAGAGGTCTCACTACATTAACTTGTAGCTTTAGCTGAACACTGTGCAGAGGTCGCACTACACTAACTTGTAGTTTTAGCTGAACACTGTGAGGAGGACGCACTACCCTAACTTGTATCTTTAGCTGAACACTGTGCAGAGGTCACACTAAACTAACTTGTAGCTTTAGCTGAACACTGTGAAGAGGACATACTACACCAACTTGTAGCTTTAGCTGAACACTGTGAGGAGGACACACTACACTTGCTTGTATCTTTAGCTGAACACTGTGCAGCGGTCTCACTACACTAACTTGTAGTTTTAGCTGAACACTGTGAGGAGGACGCACGACACTAACTTGTAGCTTTAGCTGAACACTGTGCAGAGGTCGCACTACACTAACTTGTAGTTTTAGCTGAACACTGTGAGCAGGATGCACTACACTAACTTGTAGCTTTAGCTGAACACTGTGCAGAGGTCTCACTACACTAACTTGTAGCTTTAGCTGAACACTGTGCAGAGGTCGCACTACACTAACTTGTAGTTTTAGCTGAACACTGTGAGGAGGACGCACTACCCTAACTTGTATCTTTAGCTGAACACTGTGCAGAGGTCACACTAAACTAACTTGTAGCTTTAGCTGAACACTGTGAAGAGGACATACTACACCAACTTGTAGCTTTAGCTAAACACTGTGAGGAGGACACACTAAACTAACTTGTATCTTTAGCTGAACACTGTGCAGAGGTCTCACTACACTAACTTGTAGTTTTAGCTGAACACTGTGAGGAGGACGCACGACACTAACTTGTAGCTTTAGCTGAACACTGTGCAGAGGTCGCACTACACTAACTTGCAGTTTTAGCTGAACACTGTGAGCAGGACGCACTACACTAACTTGTAGCTTTAGCTGAACACTGTGCAGAGGTCTCACTACACTAACTTGTAGCTTTAGCTAAACACTGTGCAGAGGTCGCACTACACTAACTTGTAGTTTTAGTTGAACACTGTAAGGAGGACGCACGACAACTAACTGTAAATAGTCTAGCTGCCTGACTGTGGTACTAATAGGATCAAAAGAACACCAGCAATTTTCTTCAGGTAGCTGTAAATATTGTAACAAGACAAGCCTGCCTGTCAGTAGGAAGATAACAGGAACAGATCTAGCTAAACTGAATACAGTGTATATATATATATATATATAGTGTATATATATATATATATATATATATATATATATATATATGCAACACCTGGGATGCATATATATACACAATACACTGTAAGTGCAGCTAACTCACTGACTGTCCTACCTAATCTAGCTAACTAAAATGAAATGACACTGTCTCTCTCTCTATCTCTCAGCATGCAGGCGGCCTTATATAGTGTGGGGCATGTTCTAAACCCCCTAAACCATAATTGGCCAAAGCCACCCTGGCTTTGGCCAATTACAGCTCTCCCTACCGACGGCGCTGTGATTGGCCAAGCATGCGGGTCATAGTGCCTGCTTGGCCAATCATCAGCCAGCAATGCACTGCAATGGCGCAGTGAATTATGAGACGTGACGCGCCACACAAATTTGGCGCGAACGGCCCATAACGTTCGCAATTCGGCGAACGATCGAACAGCCGATGTTCGAGTCGAACATGGGTTCGACTCGAACGCAAAGCTCATCCCTAGTGTACACAGTACCGTGCACCCCTAATGTAGTCGCTACTACTTTCCTGGTGGTGTACACAATACATACAGTGCACCCATAGTTGTTATTAAATTTCTGTTAGTGTACACAGTACCGTGCACCCCTACTGCAGTTGCTACTACTTTCCTGGTGGTGTAACAATAATTACAGTGCACCCATAGTTGTTATTAAACTTCTGTTGGTGTACGCAGTACTGTGCACCCCTAGTGCAGTTGCTAATACTTTCCTGGTGTTGTACACAATTCATACAGTGCACCCATAGTTTTTATTAAACTTCTGTTGGTATACACAGTACCGTGCACCCTTAGTGCAGTTGCTACTACTTTCCAGGTGGCGTACACAATACATATAGTCCACCCATAGTTCTTATTAAACTTCTGTTGGTGTACACAGTACCATGCACCGATAGTGTAGTTGCTACTACTATCCTGGTGGTGTACACAATACATACAGTGCACCCATAGTTGTTATTAAACTTCTGTTGGTGTACACAGTACTGTGCACCCCTAGTGCAGTTGCTACTACTTTACTGGTGGTGTACACAATACATACAGTGCACCCATAGTTATTATTAAACTTCTGTTGGTGTACACAGTACCGTGTACACCTAGTGCAGTTGCTACTACTTTCCTGGTGGTGTGCACAATACAAACAGTGCACCTATAGTTGTTGTTAAACTTCTGTTGGTATACACAGTACTGTGCACCCCTAGTGCAGTTGCTACTACTTTCCTGATGGTTAGTACATTACATACAATGCACCCATAGTTGTTATTAAACTTCTGTCGGTGTACACCGTACCGTGCACCCCTAGTGCAGTTGCTACTACTTTCCTGGTGGTGTAAATACAAACAGTGCACCCATAGTTGTTAATAAACTTCTGTTGGTATACACAGTACCGTGCACCCCTAGTGCAGTTGCTACTATTTTCCTGGTGGTCTACACAATACCTACAGTGCACCCATAGTTGTTATTAAACGTCTGTTGGTGTACACAGTACCGTGCACTCATAGTGCAGTTGCTACTACTTTTCTGCTGGTGTAAACAGATACAGTGCACCCATAGTTGCTATTACACTTCTGTTGGTGTACACAGTACCTTACATCCCTAGTGCAGTTGCTACTAGTTTCCTGGTGGTGTACACGATACTAGGGATGAGCCGAACACCCCCTGGTTCGGTTCGCACCAGAACCTGCGAACGGACTGAAAATTCGCACGAACGTTAGAACCCCTTTGACGTCTATGAGACTCGAACGTTCAAAATCAAAAGTGCTAATTTTAAAGGCTAATTTTCATGGTATTGTCCTAAAAAGGGTTAGGAGACCCGGGTCCTGCCCCAGGGGACATGTATCAGTGCAAAAAAAACTTTTAAAAACGGGGTGTCTATAGTATGCCTGTAAAGTGGCGCGTCTTTCCCTTGCTTAGAACAGTCCCTGCACAAAATGTCATTTTTAAAGGAAAACTGCCTGCGGCTTTAATGTAATGTCGGGTCCTGGCAATATGGATGAAAATCAGTGAGACAAACAGCAATGGTACCCCCCAGTCCTTTACCAGGCCCTTTGGGTCTTGTATGGATATTAAGGGGAACCTCGCACCCAAATTAGAAAAGGAAACAGCAGTATACAGGCTCTATACTCTGAACTGCAGTATACAGGCAGTGCAAACAAGACAGGGACTGTAAATTTGTTGTTAAGTAGAATCTGTTTGTAATTTTGAACTGGTACATTTTTAACGTGTTTAGCTCCAGCCAAAAAATCTATTTTAGGCTTTTTGGAAAACATAGGGAAGGATTATCACCCCTGTGACATTTGTTTTGCTGTCTGTGCTCCTCTTCAGAAGATTTCACCTCACTTTTTGTCCCAATGACAAATGTTTTTTGAAAATTTGGGATTTTTTGTGAAACAAGGATTGGTGATAAAGCATCAGTGGAAAGGAGAAATCTTTTTCCCATATTAACTCTTACAGGAGAGAATTTCCCTTCCTAGGGGTAGATTTCATCTCACTTCCTGTTGTCTCCTTCCGTTTGCATGTAGGAGTCGTTTGTAAGTTGGATGATTGAAAGTAGGGGCCTGCCCTATATACTTTGCAGAAATTTGGGCCTTAGGTGTTGTTGTGGCCACAACACTGTAAGCCCTCACAGGGCCCTGCTGTGAAATATTAGATTAAGAATTGTAATTACATGCCCCTGTTGAACATCACTGGAGCAAACCTGGCAGTATGCTGCAGCAGGGGGAGTATGACTGCCAGATTGCTGTCCTTCTTGGGCACCCCCTCTGTCCGCGCTCACGTTACTTCATCTAGCTTGGTATCATCATCAGAGCCTTCTAAATGCTGGGCATCCTCCTGGAGCATGTACCCAACATTGTGGTCAAACAGTTCGAGGGACTCCTCAGGAGGACATGGTAGGGCTAGGGAAGGAGTCATTAATGCCATTGAGCCGAGGGAAGAGGCCGCGTTGGCAGCTGCTTTGCCAGACTAAGTACCCTGAGCATGGGTGAGAGAGGATAAGGAGTATGAGGACGGCTTGGTCATCCACTCGACCAAGTCTTCCTCATGTTGCGGCTCAACACGGCCAGCTGCCGAAAAAAAGGACAAGCGTGTCCCACGGCCACGTGCTGATGAGGATGCACCGTCTCCACGACCAGCACTGTTGCCTCTAGACACAGAGCCTGCTTGCCCTCTTTTATTGGCTTGTGACTGTCTGCCTCTCCTTGTTGGCCTTCCAGACATACTAATGGCCTGTAGCTGCACTAAGCTGGGATATATATATATATATATATATATATATATATATATATTATTATTATTATTACAGTACCTGACCGCGAGATTGTGTTTCCAGCGCGATAGCATCGCGCTGGTTCTCGGCGACAGGGTACTGTGAATGTCGCGCTGGCTCGCTCATCGGGAAAGGAAAACTTTGTCTTCCTCCCGCGATGAGTGACAGGCAGCGCTGACAGCTGTCTGGTATGAATCCTGAGGCGGGAACACCGCGCCACATTTTCAATGAAAAAACCGGCGTGGGTTCCCCCCTCGGAGGCATACCAGGCCCTTGGGTCTGGCATGGATTGTAAGGGGAACCCCCTATGCCGAAAAAATCGGCGTGGGGGTCCCCCCCAAATCCATACCAGACCCTTATCCGAGCACGCAGCCCGGCCGGCCAGGAAAGGGGGTGGGGACGAGCGAGCGCCCCCCCCCCTCCTGAGCCGTACCAGGCCGCATGCCCTCAACATGGGGGGGTGGGTGCCTTGGGGGAGGGGGGCGCCCTGCGGCCCCCCCACCCCAAAGCACCTTGTCCCCATGTTGATGAGGACAAGGGCCTCTTCCCGACAACCCTGGCCGTTGGTTGTCGGGGTCTGCGGGCGGGGGGCTTATCGGAATCCGGGAGCCCCCCTTAATAAGGGGGCCCCCAGATGCCGGCCCCCCACCCTGTGTGAATGAGTTTGGGGTACATGGTACCCCTACCCATTCACCTAGGGGAAAGTGTCAATAGAAAAAAAAACACACTACACAGGTTTTAAGAGTCATTTATTAGTCAGCTCCGGGGGTCTTCTTCCGACTTCGGGGGTCTCCTTCCGACTTCTCCCGCTGTCCGGCCTCTTCTCCCGGGCCCCGCCGCTATCTTCTTCCAGCTCTATTGCCAGCGAGGGGCCCGGTGTGCTGCCGCTGTCTCGCCGCCGCCGTCCGGCCTCTTCTCCCGGGCCCCGCCGCTATCTTCTTCCAGCTCTATTGCTAGCGAGGGGCCCGGTCTGCTGCCGCTGTCTTGTCGCCGCTGTCTCGCCGCCGCTGTCTCGCCGCCGCTGTCTCTTCTTTTCTTCTTCCCCGATGTTGACACGACGCTCTCTCCGGCTCGAATGCTGTGTGCGAGCTGCGGAGCCATTTATATAGGCGGTAACCCCACCCCCTTACGACGTCATGGTCCCAGCATGCGCAGGGACTCTGGCGTCATAAGGGGGCGTGGCCCCAGAGTCCCTGCGCATCCCTGCCGCAGGGCGCCCCCCTCCCCCAAGGCACCCACCCCCCCATGTTGAGGGCATGCGGCCTGGTACGGCTCAGGAGGGGGGGGGGCGCTCGCTCGTCCCCACCCCCTTTCCTGGCCGGCCGGGCTGCGTGCTCGGATAAGGGTCTGGTATGGATTTGGGGGGGACCCCCACGCCGATTTTTTCGGCATAGGGGGTTCCCCTTACAATCCATGCCAGACCCAAGGGCCTGGTATGCCTCCGAGGGGGGAACCCACGCCGGTTTTTTCATTGAAAATGTGGCGCGGTGTTCCCGCCTCAGGATTCATACCAGACAGCTGTCAGCGCTGCCTGTCACTCATCGCGGGAGGAAGACAAAGTTTTCCTTTCCCGATGAGTGAGCCATCTCGGCGCTGGCTCCTGCGACGGGGCTCGTAGGTGTCAAATCTCGCCGAGAAGTGCGGCGAGATTGACACAATATCGCGGTCACCTACTGTATACAGGATTTATATAGCGCCAACAGTTTGCGCAGCGCTTTACAACATGGGGCAGACAGTACACTTACAATACAAATCAATACAGGAGGGATCAGAGGGCCCTGCTCGTTAGAGCTTACAATCTAGAAGGGAGGGTCAAGTGGAGACAAAAGGTAATAACTGTGGGGGATGAGCTGATGGGAAAAAAAATAAAAGTACAGTTGTTAGGTGTGGGTAGGATAGGCTTCTCTGAAGAGAAGGGTTTTCAGGGATGTTCTGAAAGCTAATAACGTAGGAGATAAGCGGACAGATTGGGGTAAGGAGTTCCATAGGATTGGAGAGGCTTTGGAAAAGGCCTGGAGGCGAGCATGGGAGGAGGTGATGAGGGAGCTAGAGAGAAGGAGGTCTTGAGAGGAACGAAGAGAGCGAGTAGGTTGGTATTTAGAGACTAAGCAAGTGATGTAGCTGGGGGCAAAATTGTGTATGGCTTTGTACGTAGTTGTTAGAATTTTGAATTTAATTCTTTGGCCGAGCGGAAGCCAGTGGAGGGATTGACAGAGAGGAGTGGCAGACACAGAGCGATTGGTAAGGTGGATGAGTCTGGCAGCGGCATTCATAATGGATTGAAGAGGTGATAGACTATGTAGAGGTAAGCCAATGAGAAGGGAGTTGCAGTAGTCAAGGCGAGAGATGACCAGTGAGTGAATTAAGAGCTTTGTTGTGTCATTGGTTAGAAAGGGGCGTATTTTGGAGATGTTGCGGAGGTTGAGGCGGCAGGATTTGGACTGTGATTGGATGTGTTGCTTGAAGGAGAGTTCAGAGTCTAGGACTACACCTAGAACCTTGGCATGTGGGGATGGGCTTATAGTTGTGCCATCGATTTTGACAGAGAGATCAGGGGAAGAGGCATAGGGGGGGGGGATTAGAAGTTCGGTTTTGGCTAGATTGAGTTTAAGGAAGTGGTGAGACATCCAGACTGATATATCTGAGAGTAAATTACTGATACGTGAGGAGACAGAGGGAGTGAGCTGAGGGGTAGAGAAATAGATTTGGGTGTCATCAGCGTAGAGGTGGTATTGGAAGCCATGGGAGGCTATCAGTTGACCCAGGGAGCCAGTGTAGATTGAAAATAGTAGAGGTCCAAGAACAGAACCCTGAGGGACCCCAACAGAGAAAAGAAGGGGAGAGGAGGAAGTGGAGTTATAAGAAACGCTAAAGGTGCGGTTGGATAAGTAGGAAGAGAACCAGTGAAGTGTACAGTCACGGAGACCAAAGGTGTGTAGTTTTTTGAGGAGGAGGGGGTGGTCAACCATATCAAAGGCAGCAGAGAGGTCCAGGAGGAGGAGTACAGAATAGTGTCGATTGGTTTTGGACGTTAGTAGATCGTTTGTTAGTTTTAGGAGAGCAGTTTCTGTGGAGTGATGAGGACGAAATCCAGACTGAAGGGGATCGAGAAGGCCATTATCAGCGAGGTCGACGCTCAGTCGGTTGTAGACCAGACGTTCGAGGAGTTTGGATAAGAAGGGGAGCAAGGAGATGGGGCGTAGGTTGTTAAGATTTGATGGATCCAGTGAGGGCTTTTTAAGTATGGGTCTGACAAGTGCATGTTTTAGGGAGTTAGGGAAGATGCCAGAAGAGAGGGAGAGATTGAAGATGTGGGTTAGAGAGTGTAGTATAGGGCCAGAGGGTGAACGTAGCATTTGTGAGGGAACAGGATCCAGAGGGCAGGTGGTAAGGTGGACATTAGCAAGTAGCTTTGCAACTTCGTCCGTAGTGGTGGGGTTGAAAGAGGGAAATAATGATTGTGCCTGTGGGCATGAAGTATAAAGCGTGGAGGGTGTCGGCACAGTAGAGATCTCAGCGCGAATAGTATCAATCTTCTGTTTGAAGTGATTGGCGATCTCCTGTGCAGTGAGTGAGTTGGCGGGTAGAGGCGGTGGAGGATGAAGTAGAGAGTTGAAGGTGGAGAAGAGTTGACGGGGACAGGATGATAAGTTGCTAATGAGAGTGGTAAAATAGGTCTGCTTGGCAGAGAGGAGGCTGAAGTTGTATTTTTGGAGGGCAGATTTATATTGGTAGAAATCTCTCTGGGACTTAGTCTTACGCCACAGGCGCTCCAGAGCACGACTACGTTTTTTCAAACTTCTAGTATCATCTGTTTGCCAAGGTTGAAGGGGTCTGGGCTTGATTCTGTGTGTAGTGAGGGGGGCAAGTGAGTTCAGTGAGGCTAGAAGTGAAGCGTTGTACACAGAAGTGGCTAGGTTGGTGCAGGATAGGGGAGAGATTTTGTCGTAGAGGTTGTTGATGGCAGAGTAGAGAAGAGAAGGGTTGAGATGACGTAGGTTTCTGCGGGTAACTTTAAGGTGGTTGGAGGGAGAGGAGGTGAAGGAGAGGGAGAGAGTGAAACTAATAAGGTGGTGATCAGAGAGAGGGGATGGATAGTTAGAGAGGTTGCATGGAGTGCAAAGGTGAGAGAACACGAGGTCAAGGATATTGCCTTCTGAGTGAGTTGGAGCATGTATCCACTGCTTCAGGTCAAAGGAGGATGTTAGGCTGAGAAGTTTGGAAGTGGAAGGAGTGTTAGTATTAATAGGGATGTTGAAGTCCCCGAGAATGATAGTGGGGATTTCAGAAGAAAGAAAGTAGGGTAGCCAGGCAGAGAAGTCTTCAAGAAAGGTTGATACTGGTCCAGGGGGCCTGTAGATCACAGCTATCCTTAGAGAAATTGGAGTGAAAAGGCGAATACAGTGTGCTTCGAAAGAGGAGAGTGACAGAGAGGGAGGTGGCTGAAGTACCTGAAAGGTGCTATGTGGGGCTAGAAGGATTCCGACACCTCCTCCCTTACGTCCGCAGGATCTGGGGGAGTGATTCCAGAGAAGACCACCATGGGATAGGGCAGCAGAAGATGCAGTGTCGGATTCGTGGAGCCAGGTTTCAGTAATGGCGAGTAGGTTAAATGAGTTGGCAATAAAGAGGTCATGGAGAGAGGTGAGCTTGTTGCAGACAGAGCGCGAGTTCCAAAGGGCACAAGAGAAAGGGAGTCTGGATTTGGGAAGAATAGAAATGGGAATTAAATTGTGTTGATTGTGGCGGCTGCTGCCAGAGGGTGCAGGGTGATGGGTGCATGGGGTACAGTTAAATGATGGAGGCCCAGGGTTTGGGGATATATCTCCAGAGGTTAGGAGAAGCAAGAGGGTGAGGGAGGTAATATGGGAGTGGGATTTATATGAAGTGACATGCCCCAGGGTCTTGGAGATTTTTAGTGTATGTGGATTTAGAATTAGCAGGAGTTGGTGGGTGCAGTAATAGGGACAGGACAGGAGTGAGGGTGATATTTATATGCTGTGGGGGGGAGAAGAGGGGTGAAGGAGAGATAGTTTTAGGATGGAGGACAGAGTTGTCAAAAGCAGTGGCAGAGAAAGCATGTTCCAAGGAAAAAGAGCTAAAGGAGTAAACAAGTTCACCTGATGTCTGTGTGCTGTTTTTCAAAGTGTTTATCTTGTGTCCTTTCGCTTTAGTGCAGAGTCAGAAGTGCATTTCACTTGTAGAAATCGCCACTTTGGGAAAGAGCCAAGTTGCAAATGTGTACCCCCTGCAAATGCTTCCCCCAAGAGCACTAAAGTTCAGAGGGCCATAATTTTGGGTAAGACAAGGGAGATAATAAAGCATTGTAATGTGGACAGGTCTACAGACAGTTAAGTAAAAATAACATACCAGCATTATTAGAGACACACAAGAAAAAAGATAGCAGTGTTTCAGTTTTTGGCTGGAGCTGTAGCAGTAGGAGCATACCAGAGTTAAGAGACATAGGAGATAGATTTCACTAATGCGATTCTGGCTGGAGCTGTAGCAGTAGGAGCATACCAGAGTTAAGAGACATAGGAGACAGATTTCAGTAATGCGATTCTGGCTGGAGCTGTAGCAGTAGGAGCATACCTGTGGGAGGACAAAGACGATATTTTCAGATCAGACAGTCAGATGATATATATATATATATATATATATATATATATATATATATATATATATATATATATATATATATGTACTGATACTGCAGCTAGCAAAATCAACTGCCTGCCTGTAGTATGAGAACACACCAACCTTCTACAGGTAGCTTTAGCTGAACACTGTGCAGAGCTCGCAAAAAACTAACACAGTACCGTACCGTGCACCCATAGTGCAGTTGCTACTACTTTCCTGATGGTTAGTACATTACATACAATGCACCCATAGTTGTTATTAAACTTCTGTCGGTGTACACCGTACCGTGCAGCCCTAGTGCAGTTGCTACTAATTTCCTGGTGGTGTAAATACAAACAGTGCACCCATAGTTGTTATTAAACTTCTGTTGGTATACACAGTACCATGCACCCCTAGTGCAGTTGCTACTACTTTCCTGGTGGTGTACACAATACATACAGTGCACCCATAGTTGTTATTAAACTTCTGTTGGTGTACACAGTACCGTGCACCCATAGTGCAGTTGCTACTACTTTTCTGCTGGTGTAAACAGTACACAATACAGTGCACCCATAGTTGCTATTACACTTATGTTGATGTACTCAGTACCATGCACCCCTAGTGCAGTTGCTACTACTTTCCTGGTGGTGTACACAATACATACAGTGCATCCATAGTTGTTATTAAACTTCTGTTGGTATACACAGTACCGTGCACCCATAGTGCAGTTGCTACTACTTTCCTGATGGTGTACACAATATGCACCCATAGTTGTTATTAAACTTCTGTTGGTGTACACAGTACCGTGCACCCCTAGTGTAGTTGCTACTACTTTCCTGGTGGTGTACACAATACATACAGTGCACCCATAGTTGTTATTAAACTTCTGTTGGTGTACACAGTACCGTGCACCACTAGTGCAGTTGCTACTACTTTCCTGGTGGTGTACACAATACATACAGTGCACCCATAGTTGTTATTAAACTTCTGTTGGTATACACAGTACCATACACCCCTAGTGCAGTTGCTACTACTTTCCTGGTGGTGTACACAATACATACAGTGCACCCATAGTTGTTATTAAACTTCTGTTGGTGTACACAGTACCGTGCACCCCTAGTGCAGTTGCTACTACTTTCCTGGTGGTGTACACAATACATACAGTGCACCCATAGTTGGTATTAAACTTCTGTTGGTATACACAGTACCATGCGCCCCTAGTGCAGTTGCTACTACTTTCCTGGTGGTGTACACAATACATACAGTGCACCCATAGTTGTTATTAAACCTCTGTTGGTGTACACAGCACCATGCACCCATAGTGAAGTTGCTACTACTTATCTTGTGGTGTGCACAGTACACGATAGAGTGTACTCATAGTTGTTATTACACTTCTGTTGGTGTACACAGTATTGTGCACCCCTAGTGCAGTTGCTACTACTTTCGCCTCCAAAATGCTAGTGGTGATTCTGCCACAGCTCTCTCCTCCACCCCCTCCTCTTCTTCTTCCTCTATGGCCTCTTCCTCTGCAAATTTCTCCTCTGAATTTCTCCTCGGAAAGCCTGTGGTCATTTCCGTCGGTCATATAATGCCAGTGCTCGGCTGGCTGACATTCAAAGAGAATGCAACCTGCCCAAGAACCGCCTCATTTGTGACATGCCCACCACTGCTGCGTGTGCAATGCTGCAGCAGCTGCACACGCAGCAGAAGGCCATCAATGAGTACCTGTGTGAGTATGGCACCAGAACAGGGTCAGGGGAGCTTGGCTTTTTTTGCCATGCCAGTGGCTACTGATCAAGGATGCATGCACTCTCCTGTCACCAATTGAGGAGGCCACGAGGATGGTGAGCAGTGACAGTGCATACATCAGTGATACTGTCCCTCTTGTCTTCCTGTTGGAGCACATGCTTCATGGAATAATGAACAGGGCAGAACAGCGGGAGGAAGAGGAGGACTTCCTTACCTCTTAAGGCCCACTTTCTCCAGATACTAGTATTCCTGCAGGCCCGCCGATCACATGGGAAGAAGAAAAGGAGGAGGAGGATTGTGTCAGCATGGAGGTGGAGGATAACACTCAGCATCAGCAGCAGTCTTCAAGGAATCATTTGCAGTCCCCAAAAACCCATGGAGTTGTACGTGGCTGGGAGGAGGTGATTGAGGATCATGTGATCCTTAGTGACCCAGAGGACTCAGGATTGAATGCCTCTCCAAACCTGCGCTGCATGCCCTCCCTGATCCTGCAAAGCCTGTGAAAGGACCCTAGGCATAGTGGTATCAAGAAGAGGGATCATTACTTGCTGGCAACCCTTCTTGATCCACATTACAAGGGTAAGGTTGCAGAACTTATCCAGTCTTCGCAGAGGGATCAGAGGATGAAACATCTTCGGGAGGCCTTGCAGAAAGCTTTGTGCAATGCGTTTCCAGAGCCTGGGAGGTTACAATTTCCTGGTGCTGGACAACGTGTTGCTGAGGCTTCATTCGGTCACAAAAAGAGCAGTGGAGAAGGTGGCCGGCTGACCGATGCCTTCAGGCAATTCTTCAGTCTTCAGCGCCCAGGTCTGATCGGTTCCAGCAACCATCGCCAGCATCTGAATTACATGGTGCAGGAATATCTAAGGGCAAGATCAGACTTGGAGACCTTTCCACCAGAACATCCACTGGGTTACTGGGTCTTGAGGATGGACCACTGGCCAGAGCTTGCTCAATATGCAATTGAGCTACTGGTCTGTCCTGCATTCAGCGTTCTTTCTGAACGCAAATTCAGTGCTGCTGGAGGCTTTGTAACTGATCACAGAGTGCGCCTGTCCACAGACTCTGTTGATCGGCTCACATTCATAAAAATGAATCAGTTTTGGATCACCAGCTACCAAGCACCCGATGCTGAAGTAACCGACTGATTTTCCTGTGGATTTGGGATCCCTTGAAGACTGCATATGCTGAGTGACTATCCTATTATGCTGAGTGACTATCCTATTCCTCCCCAATTTTCATGATGACAGCTTCTAAGAATATTTTCGGTTCAGGGCACCACCACCACTACCTAAGGCCCAATTTTTAAGCCCCTGTTTAACAGGGGCACGTAATTACAATTTTTGATCAAATATTTAACAGCAGGGCTCATTCCTGCGCTCAACAAGAGTATCTGTGAGAGGTTGCAGTGTTGTGGCACCACTACCACTGCCTAAGGCCCAATTTTTCTGACCCTGTTAAACAGAGGCGTGTAATTACAATTTTTGACCAAATATTTAACAGCAGGGCCTGTTCCTGCACTCAACAAAAGTATCTGTGAGGCTTAACAGTGTTGTGCCACCACCACCGCCTAAGGGACAATTTTTCTGCCCATGTCATTACCATTCTTGATATAATATTTCACAGCAGGGCCTGTTCCAGTGCCCACCAATAGTAACTGTGAGGGCTTACAGTGTTCTGGTACCACCAACACCTAAGGCCCAATTTTCCGCGGAGTGTATAGGGCAGGCCGTATAGTATATTTTCAAACATCCGACTTACAAACAACTCCTACTTACAAATGGAGGGAGACAGCAGGAAGTGAGAGGAAATCTACCCCTAGGAAGGGAAATTCTCTCCTGTAAGAGTTAATATAGGAAAAAGGTGTCTCCCCACTGATGCTTTATCACCAATCCTTGTTTCCCTAATAACCCAAAATTTTCTAAATCCAATTGTCATTGGGACAGAAAGTGAGGTGAAATCTTCTGAACAGGGGCACAGACAGCAAAACAAATGTTACAGGGGTGATGATAACCATAGGCGTCGCCAGGGGGTGGCTATCGAGGCTGGAGCCCCGAATCTGGAGCCCATAGCCCCGAGTCTCTAACCCACCCTGCAGGTGCATTGTCCGCATAAGTCTGTTGATTATGTGATAGGTTTTGGCTCAGTAGGACCTGCAGCAGTGTGATCATCCAGCACAGCCAGGGATTGATGGACAAGCTGGATGGATGTACACTGTACAGTCAGGAAGGAAGACTTCACCTGTCAAATTGAGAGTGTGATGTCGGGTATGGGCGGGACTGCTACCCAGACCTGCCCCTCTGTCATCCAACCAGTGGAGACATTCATACATTGCTGGCTGGGACAAAGGGCGTAACATGAGGAGCTGCAACTGTGACCCCGCCCATGCTTCAGGGGGGCAGTGTGGCTCTCTGTTGCATTTGGTTTTATGTCGCTGCTGTGTGTTAGGATAGCGGGCTCGCATGAGGGTCAGTATGTTATAGGACAAACCACTCCCCTCTCCTGCATTGGAACGCTGCTGAGTGGAGGAGGCGGGTCATCTGCTAAGGGGCTGTTCTCTTGATTAGAATGACACTGCCTCCCAACCACCTGTCCTTCCTATCCATGCACCTCCGTGAGTTGCTCCCCGCCCCCCTCCGCAAATTGGCCCCCGCCCCCTCCGCGAATTGGCCCCACCCCCTCTGCGAATTGGCCCCGCCCCCTCCGCGAGCTGGTCCCGTCCCCTCCGTGAGCTGGTCCTGCCTTCTCGCTGGTCTCCTCACCGTTCGCTCCAATTCATTCCCTGCTGATCTCTCCTGGCTTTGTTTTTTCCCTCTCACCCCCCACCTGTCCTCAGTAATGGCAAGGGTCCGGCCGGGGGAAATGCTCTCTAAGCGGGTGCAGTAGATCCTACAAGAAAGCATATTTATGATGAGAGCAGAGGATTGGGGTGACTGAGTACATTCTACTGTCCAGGAAACTGACAGGGCTGGGGGCTTCTATTAAAAGGGAGGAGGACTGAGACTTCCCTGGATTCCCCCTGGAGTGACAGGAGCCAGCATGTGGAAGGGATAAGTTCTGAACATGCTGGGACTTGTAGTGTGCAGGCAGCAGTCGGACTTCTGTGGAAATAATGGCATAGTGCTGGGCCCATGCTCCAGGAGCCCATTCCACCTCCCTGTTACATTATATTAGGGGCGCTCAGCCGCTGGCCCGCGGGCCACGTGTGGGTATGGCTGGCTTGCTGTCCCCCAGGGTGGTTATAACTGCCTGGGGGACAGCAGCAGCCGCCAGCCATACCCGCCCTGGGGGACAGCAGCAGCCGCCAGCCATACCCGCCCTGGGGGACAGCAGCAGCCGCCAGCCATACCCGCCATGGGGGACAGTAGCAGCCACCAGCCATACCCGCCCTGGAGGACAGCAGCAGCCGCCACCAGCCATACCCCCCTGGGGGACAGCAGCAGCCGCCACCAGCCATACTCCCCCCTGGGGGACAGCAGCAGCTGCCACCAGCCATACCTGCCCTGGGGGACAGCAGCAGCCGCCAGCCATTCTCGCCCTGAGGGACAGCAGCAGCCGCCAGCCATACTTGCCCTGGGGGACAGCAGCATGCACCAGCCATACCCGCCCTGGGGGACAGCAGCAGCTTCTGCCAGCCATCTCCGCCCTGGGGACAGCAGCAGCTGCCGCCAGCCATGCCCACCCTGGGGACAGCAGCAGCTGCCGCCAGCCATGCTCGCCCTGGGGGACAGCACCAGCAGCCACCAGCCATACCCGCCCTGGGGGACAGCAGCAGCCACCAGCCATACCCGCCCTGGAGGACAGCAGCAGCCATGGAGATTGAGGTCAGTTTTTTTATAAAATCAAACAGCAATGGACATGTCTGTTTTCTACACTGAGCTGCTTTTAAACTCATCCACAGGTGCAGCTGCGGGTTGCCTGTACTGAGTCATAGACTTCTGTTATTACCTGCAGGTTTGGTGTGCTTTCACAAAGTACATCCATCACATCTGCAGTATATAATAGAATTCTATGGCAACTAACCTGCAGGAAAGTCACAGGTACACTGCGCTGCACCCACGGTGTGTGCAACCACAGTGCATCAATGTGAAAGCAGCCTTAGGCCCTTTTCATACGATCAGTCCAATCGGGTCCGCCTGTCTGTTTTTCAGGTGGACCCAATCGGACCCTCCATTCACTTCTATGGAGCGGCAGATGTAAACGGATTTGTGTCTGTGTACACTTGCCTACCTCCAACCTCTGCCCTACTGACACCGTCCTCTGCCCTACTGACACCGTCCACTGTCCTACTGACACCGTCCACTGCCCTACTGACACCGTCCTCTGCCCTACTGACACCGTCCTCTACTCTACTGACACCGTCCTCTACTCTACTGACACCGTCCTCTACTCTACTGACACCATCCACTGCTCTACTGACACCATCCACTGCCCTACTGACACCGTCTACTGCCCTACTGACACCGTCTACTGCCCTACTGACACCGTCTACTGCCCTACTGACACCGTCTACTGCCCTACTGACACCGTCCTCTGCCCTACTGACACTGTCCACTGCCCTACCGACACCATCCTCTCCTCTGCCCTACTCCACTGCCCTACTGACACCGTCCTCTGCCCTACTGACACCGTCCTCTGCCCTAATGGACACCGTCCACTGCGATACTGACACCTTCCACTGCAATACTGACACCGTCCACTGCCCTTCTGACACCGTCCTCTGCCCTACTGACACTGTCCTCTGCCCTACTGACACCGTCCTCTGCCCTACTGACACCGTCCTCTGCCCTACTGACACCGTCCTCTGCCTTACTGACACCGTCCTCTGCCTTACTGACACTGTCCTTTGCCTTACTGACACTGTCCTCTACTCTACTGACACCGTCCACTGCCCTACTGACACCGTCCTCTGCCCTACTCCACTGCCCTACTGACACCATCCACTGCCCTACTGACACCGTCCACTGCCCTACTGACACCGTCCACTGCCCTACTGACACCGTCCACTGCCCTACTGACACCGTTCACTGCCCTACTGACACCGTCCACTGCCCTACTGACACCGTCCTCTGCCCTACTGACACCATCCTCTGCCCTACTGCCCTACTGACACCATCCACTGCCCTACTGACACCGTCCTCTCCCCTTCTGACACTGTCCTTTATGGTAGGCTAACTTTTTATATTTTAACAATGATATTTTGTTTTATTATATTTATTATATTTTTCCCTATTTTAGGCCTTGCTGGGTAATTTCTACAAAAAAAAAAAAAAAAGGGCGCCAAACCCCGGTGATCTTTTTCATTTTGTTCAGATTGATCTGTTGCATACCCCTGCTCCAGAGTAGTTAAAAGATTTTGAAGAATCTGTCCACATTTTGACATACTGTTCCTCCAAATTCTTTTGAATGATCCTCTCAATATCTAAATAAAGATCTGAAATTATTCTTTAGCCACTTGGAGTATCTTGGTATGCGGTGGAAGTGGCAGGTGGTAGTAGGGGGGGGTCAACTTTTGCATTAACCTTTTGTTTAACCATGTCCTTTAAGCCCCTCCCACTGTTAAGTTTAACCACACCCACTAATGCTGTAGTGCGCATAGTGCATTCACGTAGCATGTCCCTCATTCTGAAGTTCAAAAGTTGGGAGGTATGCCACAGGGTCGCGGCTGCGGCGGGCTGCATTAGAGGTGGAGGAGAGAGATGAGCAGGCTCCACCGCTCTTCCGCCCTTACAGCCGGGCCACTTCAATGTGGGAGCGATATGCAGCGGGGAGCAGAGAGATGACATCATCTCTCACTGCCCACCACACATCAGCGCTCTTTCACACGCACAGCACGGGCCTCTTCAATGTCAGAGGTGCGGCGGGGAGCAGAGAGATTACATTATCTCTCACTGCCCGCCCCGCATCGCCGCTCTCCTGCCCTCATGGACCAGTGCTGCTAGCCTGCCACCAATGCAGCGACAATGCACATTTGGTGGCACTGGCTGGCATGGCAAGTGTCAATCCACATCAGTTGGCAAGTGACAACCCACATCTAGTGGCAGGTGATGTGGCAAGTGACAGTCTGCAAATGGTGGCAGGTGACGTGGCAAGCGACAATCCGCATCAAGTGGCAGGTGACGTGGCAAGTGACAACCTGCAAATGGTGGCAGGTGACGTGGCAAGTGACAATCTGCAAATGGTGGCAGGTGACGTGGCAAGTGACAATCTGCAAATGGTGGCAGGTGACGTGGCAAGTGTCAATCTGCAAATTGTGGCAGGCGACGTGGCAAGTGTCAATCTGCAAATTGTGGCAGGTGACGTAACAATCTGCAAACGGTGGCAGGTGATGTAGCAAGTGACAATCCACATCTGGTGGCAGGCGACATGTTAAGCGACAATCCACATCTAGTGGCAGGTGATGGTAGCAAGTTAAAAAGCTGCATCTGCTGACAGGCGATGGTGGCAAGTGACATGATGCATCTGGTGGCAGGAGATGTGGCAAGTGACAAACCCAGGGCTCCCACTGATTCTGCATTATGGTGAGTTGAACCACTTCATTATATATTAGAATGTAACAATAGAAACAATGCACCTCGATCACCCCGACACCATATCAACCATGGTGCCATGATGATTGAAACGCCAACACCATCCTTTGCCCGCATAAAATTGCTTACCACCAGCCCCCCCTCCCCCGGGTCTGCAAAAAGGTTGGTGACCGCTGCTATGGGCTCTAGCCCCAGATCTTTTGCAGACCTAGCAACGCCCCTGATGATAACCCTTCCCTATGTTATCCAAAAAGCTTAAAAATAGATTTTTTGGCTGGAGCTCCACTTACAAAATGTACCCGTTCAAAATTACAAAGAGATTCAACTTAAGAACAAACCTACAGTCCCTATCTTGTTTGTAACTCGGGGACTGCCTGTATACTGCTGCTGTTCAGAGTATATAGGGCCTGGGGGGCCCCACAACTTTTTTTAAAAATTTGGGTAATGGGGCCTGGTAATGGGCTGGGGGGGCAACATTACATTACAGCCGCAAGCAGTTTTAAATGACTTTTTTTCCTTTAGAAATGTAATTTTGTGCAGGGACTGTTTTAAACATGGCAAAAATGCACCATTTTACAGGCATACTATAGACACCCCTCAGGCATGATATTTAAAGGATTATTACACTTTCATTGCTCCACTTTAAGCATTATTAAAATCACTGCTCTCGAAAAAAACAGACGTTTTTAAAACTTTTTTTTGCATTGATACATGTCCCCTGAGGCAGGACCCGGGTCCCCAAACACTTTTTATTTTATGTCAACAACTTGCATATTAGCCTTTAAAAATTAGCTTTTTTGATTTTTCACATTTGAGTCCCATAGGCTTTAATGGGGTTCGCGTGTTCGCATAAATTTTTGGTCTGTTCGCATGTTCTGCCGTGAACCAAACCGGAAGTGTTTGGCTCATCCCTAGTAATGGCTGTGATCTGCGATTTTTAGCGGTATTGCAATATTGCGATGAAAAGATCGGACACTTTTGACACATTTTTGGGACCATTGACATTTATACAGTGATCAGTGCTATAAAAATGCACTGATTATTGTGTAAATGTCACTGGTAGGGAAGGGGTTAATATTAGGGGGCGATCAAGGGGTTAAATGTATGTTCCCTCAGTGTATTCTAACTGTATGGGGATATGACTGAGTAGGAGAGGAGACATTATGCTGTTCCTACTTACTAGGAACAAATTTACACACGCACAAATCCCCGTGCTGGCGCTGGTGCACGCGATCGCACGTGGCCGGTGGCGATTGCGACCGCCTGACACACGCATTGGGTCCCCCGCCAAGCAGTGGGCGCTCACGCTTTCTGGTGCCTCTTTTTCTTTTCAATCTTAGTTTATTTCAGAAAAGGAGAAAAACATAATACAAAAGGATATATAACAGAGAGAAAATGTTTGCTACATTGTACTCTTACATCCCGTGGTTACATGTATTATGTAAAAAAAAAAGCAAACACTGTTATAAAACTATACCATATATGAACAGCTGTATATAGTTTGACATAAAGTCTCTGATTAAACAACGAAATATCACAATGTAAACAAAGGTCTTTATACATATGGGAAGTATGTTGTATGAGTGGGATCCAACATATGTTTACTCTTATGGTTTGGTGTATTAGTGTTATCGGAGGGATCTCCCCCTACATGATAAGCTGTCGGGGCCTTTTTTGCTCACTTATACAAAGTATTGATGTTGTTAGCCTAATCTGGGTATATGGCCTTTGTTCATAAGCTGAGAAAACTAGTTCAAAACATAGAGGGGAATGAGTGGATAGAGGGACGAGAAGAACTCTGTGAGAACAGGTAAAGAATGATGAAGAAAGTGGGGAACATCCCAGCATGGCTAGCCAGTAGATGGTAGTGGGGCATCCCTGACCCATACAGAAAAGTCGTCGGAATAACGAAACATTGCCCACGCGGTCCAGGTGATGGAAAATTGTTCCTCCTTCTCCATTTCCTGTGCCAACAGACGCTCCAGATCTCTAATCTGGTCCACCTCCACAGCCCAGTCACCCAAAGAAGGTACCTCTGTTGTTCTCCAGTGGCGGGGAATCACTGTCCTGACTGCGGCTAAAAAGTGGCGCAATATATCTTTTTTAATCGTTTTGAGGGGGCCTGGAAGCATAGATAGTAGGGCTATCTCTGGAGTAGGTTTAATTGCGGTCGCCATCAGCCTGCTGTATAAATCGAAGACCTTTTGCCAAAGTTTCCTGATTGGAGGACATTCCCACCAGATGTGGAGCATTGTCCCTTTAGAGGACATGCACCACCAGCAGGTATCTGACAAGGATGGATTATACCGTTGGATAGTCGCTGGGCATCTGTACCACCTCGTTAGTAGCTTAAATCCTTTTTCTTGGGACTTAGTCGCTAAGGAAATCCTATGCGTCAGGATAAAGCTTTTTTGCCAGTCAGCAGGGGAGATGGAGTGTTGTAGATCTATTTCCCATTTATGCATGTATGTTGGAAGGTCTGGGGCAGAGATGTTTAGTAGTATGGAATAAAGCAATGATACTACGTGGGCAGGCGGGTCTGATTATAAAAGTAGCTTGTCAAAGTCTGATGGGTCAGCTAAGATCTCAGAGATGGAGGAGAAAGTACGTACATATGACATTAATTGACCCCTCTGTATCCACATTGTTGGGGGCCCTCTGCTCGTCTGGGGGGGTATGTCTGTTCTCAGAGATGGGTCAGCTCGTAAAACCTGTGCTAAGCGTCTATGACTATCCCTATTCCATGGTCCAAATCTGTTACTGTGTACTGCCGGGGGGAAGGCTGGAGTTCCAAAGAGAGGGGTCATTGGGCCCTGAGGTTTAGATAGTTTACCAGTTAAAGTCAGGTAGTCCCAGACCCGAAGGGTTTGCCGAGTAAGAGCAGTAGAGAATGAATTATCCTTACGCTGCGCCGTAGTAGTCCACGGCAGGGCGCAAAGGTCACCCTCATTGAGATGTCCCTCCAATTGGACCCATAGCTTGGAGGAGGAGTGGTGAAACCAGTCTACTATACGTGTGAGTACCGCCGCCTTATGATACGTAGAAGCATCCGGGACCCCCGCTCCCCCCCGGGCCTTCGGGAGGGTCATCGTGTCGTATTTTATCCTGGGGCGGTTTCCCTTCCATATGAATTTGGAAAAAATCTGTCGAAGCTTTTGAAAGAACGAAATGGGAATATATATGGGGATGGTTTGAAAGAGATATAGGAATCTAGGGAGAACATCCATCTTCAAAACATTTATCCTCCCCAACCAAGAGAGCTGTTTAGACGCGTATGAAGCCAGATCTGTTTGTGTTCTGAGAAGTAGAGGGGTAAAGTTACTGGAAAATAGTTGGGATGCGTCTGTTGGAATATGGATTCCCAGATACCGAATAGTAGTAGAGCTTGTCTTAAAAGGGAAGGAGGATGAGAGCTGTTGGAGAGCCGCTTTTGAAAGTGAAATGTTGAGAATTTCTGACTTACTATGATTAACTTTAAAGTTACTAACATCTCCATATCTCCTAAATTCTTGCATAATAGCAGGCAGGGAAACTTGCGGTTGGGTGACAAACATGAGCAGGTCATCTGCAAATAAGGCCATTTTGGTATGTATAGGGCCTACATTAACACCATGAATAGCCGTATTGTTTCTAATGGCAATGGCCAAGTGTTCCATAACCAGAACATAGAGAATGGGGGGCAAGGGGCACCCCTGTCTCGTTCCATTGTGGATAGTGAATTTTGGAGAGAGGGAACCGTTTAGTCTAATCCTAGCGGAGGGCGTTGTATATAGGGACATTTGTCTGGAAATCATGTTTCGGCCTAGGCCTACCTGCTGTAGTGAGAGGCGAAGGAATTGCCAATCAACACGGTCAAACGCCTTCTCTGCATCCACCGTGAGGAGGCACAATGGGACATTATGTGTCTGAGCATAATCTGTAATGAGAAGTGTTTTCAGGGTGTTATCCCTCGCCTCTCTTCCACTCACAAAGCCCACCTGATCTAGGTGTATTAAACGGGGTAATAATGGTTGTAGTCTATTAGCTAGCACCCTCGCATACATCTTTAGATCTACTCCTATCAGCTATATGGGTCGGTAATTAGCACAAATAGTCAGGTCTTTGTCTGGTTTTGGAATAAGGGTGATATGAGCCTCTAGTGTTTGCGGCGGGAATACTGAGCTCTCAGATATGGAGTTAAACACTTTCGTTAAGAAGGGGGTAAGGAGGGGAGCAAATTCTTTGTAGAATTTTGGAGTGAAGCCATCAGGGCCTGGGCTTTTTCCAGATGGGGTAGATGTAATGGCACGGGCCACCTCATCTTCCGATATCGGATCCTCAAGGTCCTCTATCGTTGCACCATCTAAGGTAGGAAGTGCAGTTTGCGCAATATATGCGGCCTGTGTTTCCGCTGTGATGGAGGTAGATTCATTGGGGCTTACTGAAGGTATGTTATATAGGGATTGGTAGAAGTCTCGGAATACCTGTCCCATCTCGGCTGGCGCTGAGACAGTTTTCCCGGTCCTGTCTTGAATGTGAGGTATAAAAGTGTTGGGTTGTTTGGAATGTAAGGTGCGAGCTAGCGATCTACCACATTTATCCTTGAATTTGTATTGGTGAAAGGCTAGTTTGTTCGCAAATGTACGTGCTGATGCTTCGTATAGTTCCTTAAGCTGAGTGCGAGCGGTAGAAACCTCCGCAAGCACCTCCGCCGTGGGGGAACGCTTATGAGTAGTCTCAAGCGTTTTAAGTTTGTGAACTGCCATAGTTATTGCAGCTGAGCGTTCTTTTTTCAAGCGAGTGCCCAATTGGATAAATTTACCCCGCAAGACCGCCTTTAATGCCTCCCATTGAATCAGTGATAAAGTGTCGTCAGAGGCGTGGTCCGCAAAAAAGTTTATTATAGTCTCTGCTATCTGTGTATCGGAGCCTGGTTCAGTTAGTATTGAGTCATTTAACCTCCATGTCCATTCTTTTATTGGGGTAGAAAGGGACCTCAAGCGTCTGGGTTATTGGTGAGTGGTCAGACCAAACCATAGGATCTATGTCACATTTTGGGGACCAGTCTAAACAGCCGTGGTCTATTAAGAAGTAATCTATACGGCTGTAAGAGTGATGCACGCTGGAGAAATGAGTGTAGTTTCGATAGTCAGGATATAGTATCCGCCATATATCAACAAGATGCATGTTATACATGGCACGTTTTAGAGCCCGCAATTTTGGAAAGGAAACAGAGGAACAGGGTGTTGAAGAATCCAATAATGGATCCAGGGGAGTATTGAAGTCCCCTCCAAGTATGAGTTTGCCCTCAGCAAAACCTGTCAGAGTCTTTAGATACTGCAAGGCTGATGGGACTTGATGCGTGTTAGGTAAATAAATATTGGCTATTGTAAATTTAGTCCCCCAAAGGGATATCTTTACAAAGACGTATCTGCCGTGTGGGTCTGTCATATGGTCAAGCAATTCAATAGGGAGTGTTTTGTGGAATGCAATACATACTCCCCTAGATTTTTGTGTCGGGTTGGTACTGTGGATCCATCTATTGAAGTATCTGTTGGAGCAGGAAGGGGTGGAGCCAGACTGGAAGTGGGTCTCCTGCAGCAGAAGCACGTTAACCTGTCTTTTGTGCATCTGATATAGAATTTGTCCACGTTTTGAAGCGATGTTGAGCCCATTTACATTATATGAACAAAAGTTCACCTGTGGGTGTGAGGTCACCGTGTGAGCCATGCTGGGATGCTATAGGTTATATAAAAGAAAAAAAAAGAAGAAGGGGGGGGGAAGTAAAATGTAAAAGAAAAGACACCTAAAAATATGTGTCTGAGAGACTAATGTGTCTGCTAACGCAAAACACTGCGTGAAATATCACGCGCTAGGCACAAACAGTGCCCGTCCTATCGTGGGGGAGAGGTCGAGACGAAAGGACCTGAGCCGTGGTCCTGACAGCGAATCAGGCGTATAAAAATTATGTGTTGCACATTTAACGTTTGAGCCGCTTGTGAAGCAAGCGACTACTTTTTCCTATAGCAATAATGACAGTACCTTCTGGGTGGGATTGAAATAACTCCCACTGCAGCACGGAAGAACATGGGTGGGGTGAGGGTCAGTAAACTAAGCCTTGCTATGTTTGTTATTCCCTTTCTGATACATAGCCTCTATTCCTAAATCTTATCAGATATATAAGGCCAGTGTGTCAAGACTTGTGGATGCGTTTGTCTTTACCTATTCACCAAAATAATTGAAACCTATTCCTATGAACTACTTTTAATGATAACAGTTGGGAACAGCCCACTAAATTAGTGAATAAGATTCAGGTAGTTAACCCGGGGGTACATAACTAGAACACTTATATTACTTCCTGTGTTTAGAGAGATTATGTAGCCAAACCCACCATATACATATACAGAGGGCAGGGGGGAGCGGAGGATCCGCTCACGGACGCCACCAACCACCCTGTGGGTGGCAACTTTAGTCCTGTAGCTCACAAAGCAGAGATTAAATAAAGCCTGTGGTCAAGGCTCCTCAGAGCGGTATCCCCCACTCCCACCACAAACCCCCAGCACATACAACATAAGGGAGGCTGAGAGAAAACAATTTGTAATGGGACAAAAACACAGAGAAAGAAAAAACATTTATATATACGTTGGCATTACCTGGCGCCCGTCACATTGAGGGTCACAGAGTGGCTATTACCTATGCTCTCTCCCAAACCCCAGCCAGCTATTAAATCGGCAAAGAGCAGGGAAAGAGCTAGTATTTCCAAGTCCTTTACTTACAGACCCACTTTCCAAGATTACTAGAGAGCTCTGGCTTTAAAGAAGAGGAAAGGCACATTCTGAGGATCATAGCGATAACAGGATAAGGTTAACGGGTTAAGGCGATACAAGACATCAGTCCCCAGTAAGCTGTTGTATCAATCTTCTGAGGAGGTAGGTCCCCTTATCCCGGAGCCGGATGAGGCTGATCTAGACCTAGAACGTCTACGGCGCTGTGGTAGTGAGCCAAGTCCCATCTGTCATACTCGATCTTCTGGAGGATCCAGCCAGTTTAAGACATCTACCGGTTCTTGCTCGAGAAAGAGGAAAAAGTCCGGCAGTTGATCTGGGTCTGATAGCGTGAACCTGCTTGCTCCTCTGGTCACCTTGATGCTGAAGGGGTGACCCCATGTGTATGAACCTCCGGCTTGTCGTATAAGGTCGAGGAGAGGACGTACCACTCGACGCATGTACAGCGTATTGCGAGACAGGTCCGGGTACAGGTCTATAGGGGCTCCAAAAAAGTCTACTGAGCCCAGGCTCCATGCCTTTCGCATGACCTCTTCCTTCAAGGTGAAATAGTGGACCCGACAAAGAACATCTCGGGGGCGACCATCTCGTGTCCCCTCCGGACCTCCCACTCTGTGAACACGGTCTATTTCAATTGGTGATGTTGCCTCTCTCCCCAGTACTTTATTGAGGATAGCTATGACAGTGGGTCTCAACTCTGCTCCAGATGTTGCCTCCGGTATGCCTTGCAGTCTAATGTTATTTCGGCGACTGCGATTTTCGCTGTCTTCTATGCGGAGTTGCTGTTGGCGTAGGCGACGGAGGTGTGTCACGTTTGAGTTTTCAAGTACTGTTATACGTGCTTCATGGTCATCTTGAGCCGTGGTTAAGACTGACACTGCTTCCTCATTTGCTGTGACTTGTTGTCTAAGAGCATTTAGCTCCACGTGAAGGGAATCTTCCATTTTGCTTGCCCATGATTCAAAATCCATTCTGAAGGCAGAGAGGAGGGCTGTAGCTTCCGTTCTGATGGGCTCTCCTGACAGGGGATGTGTGGCTGACTGAGATTCCCTAGCGCCTGTGTCTAGCGGTGCGATTAAGCTCACCGATGAGGCTGAGGGTTCTCCTCCGGATTCTTGCCGACATTATCTTGCCATTGCAGAGGGAGCAGAGGATGAAACATCTTCTGGAGGCCATGCAGAAAGGTCTGTGCAACGCGTTCCCAGAGACTGGGAGGTTACAAACTCCTGTTCCTGGACAACGTATTGCTGAGGCTTCGGTCAGTCAAAGAAGGAGCGGTGGAGAAGGTGACCATCTGACTGATGCGTTCAGACAATTTTTTAGTCCGCAGCCCCAAAGTATGATCGGTTCCAGCAACTATCGCCAGCGTCTGTTTTACATGGTGCAGGAATACCTAGGGGCAAGATCTGACTTGGACACCTTTCCCACCGAAAATCCTCTGGGTTACTGGGTCTTGAGGATGGATCACTGGCCACAGCTTTCACAGTATGCAATTGAGCTACTGGCCTGTCCTGCATCCAGCGTTCTTTCGGTTTACCAGGGGCGTGTAATTACAATTTTTGATGCAATATTTTGCAGGAGGGTTCGTTGATGTGCTCAACTAGAGTATCTGTGAGAGGTTGCAGTGTTGTGGCACCAGCACCAGTGCCTAAGGCCCAATTTTTCAGCCCCTGTTTAACAGGGGCATATATTTACATTTTTTAATGCAATACTTTGCAGCAGGGCTCTTTCCTGCGCTCCAACTAGAGTATCTGTGAGGGGTTGCAGTGTTGTGGCATCAGCACCAGTGCCTAAGGCCCAATTTTTCTGCCCCTGTTCAACAGGTGCATGTAATTACAATTCTTGATCTAATATTTTACAGCAGGGCCCATTTCTGCACCCACCAAGAGTAACTGTGAGGAATTACAGTGTTGTGGCACCAGCACCACCACCACCACCATGAAAGGCCCAATTTTTCTGCCCCTGTTCAACAGGTGCATGTAATTACAATTCTTGATCTAATATTTCACAGCGGGGCCCTGTGAGGGCTTGCAGTGTTGTGGCAACACCAACACCTAAGGCCACAATTTCTGCAGAGTATATAGGGCAGGCCCCTACTTTCAAACATCCAACTTACAAACGACTCCTACTTGCAAACAGAAGGAGACAACAGGAAGTGAGATGAAATCTACCCCAGGAAGGGAAATTCTCTCCTGTTAAAGTTAATATGGGAAAAACGTTTCTCCTTTCCACTGATGCTTTATTACCAATCCTTGTTTCACTAGAAACCCCAAATTTTCTAAAAAACATTTGTCATTGGGACAGAAAGTGAGGTGAAATCTTCTGAAGAGGAGCACAGACAGCAAAACAAATGTCACAGGGTTGATAACCCTTCCCTATGTTTTCCAAAAAGCTTAAAATAGATTTTTTGGCTGGAGCTAAACACGTTAAAAATGTACCAGTTCAAAATTACAAACAGATTCTACTTAACAATAAACCTATAGTCCCTGTCTTTTTTGCATCGCCTGTATACTGCTGTTCAGAGTATATAGGGCCTGGTGGCCCCACGCCTTTCCTTTTTTAATTTGGGTGCGGTGTTCCCCTTAATATCCATACAAGACCCAAAGGGCCTGGTAATGGACTGGGGGTACCCATGCCATTTGTCTCACTGATTGTCATCCATATTGCCAGGACCCAACATTAGATTAAAGCCACAAGCAGTTTTAAATGACTTTTATTCCTTTAACCACTTCGGATTGACGTCCGGGAAGTGGTTGTGTTATCCTGACTGGGCGTCATATGACGTCCAGCAGGATAACATGCCGCAGCGCGCCCCCGGGGGCGCGCATCGCGGCGATGGGTGGAGCGGTGTGTCAGTCTGACACACCGCTACACTGATTTTGGTAAAAAGCCTCCGGCGGAGGCTCTTTACCACGTGATCAGCCGTGTCCAATCACGGCTGATCACGCGGTCAATAGGAAGAGCCGTTGATCGGCTCTTCCTCACTCGCGTCTGACAGACGCAAGTAGAGGAGAGCCGATCGGCGGCTCTCCTGGCAGGGGGGGTCTGCGCTGATTGTTTATCAGCGCAGCCCCCCCGCAGATCACCACACTGGACCACCAGGGATCGCCACTAGGACCACCAGGGAAGGGGCAACATGTGGATGGCCAGGTATGTACCCCATGGCCATCCACATGTGCCCAGTATGCCAAATCTGTGCCAATCACTGCCCACAAATGGGCACTGATTGGCACAATTATGTTGCAGTGATGCCAAGCAATGCCACCCTTAGGGGCATCACTGCAAACAAGTAATGCCACCAGTGCCACCCATCAGTGTCCATTCATGCCACCTGTCAGTGCCCATCCATGCCCATCAGTGCCCATCTATCAGTGCCCATCCGTGCCCATCTGTGCCAACTATCAGTGCCACCCATAAGTAACCATCAATGCCACCTACGAGTGCCCATCAATGCCACCTATGAGTGCCCATCAGTGCCGCCTATTAGTGCCCATCCGTGCCACCTATGAGTGCCCATCAGTGCCGCATACCAGTGCCACCTATCAGTGCCCATCAGTGCCACCTATCAGTGCCGCCTATCAGTGCCCATCATCAGTGCCCGTCAGTGCCACCTCATCAGTGCCACCTCATCGGTGCCACCTCATCGGTGCCCATCAGTGCCGCCATATCAGTGCCCGTCAGTGCAGCCATATCAGTGCCCGTCATTGAAGAAGAAAACGTACTTATTTACAAAAAGTTTTAACAGAAACAAAGAAAAACTTGTTTTTTTTCAAAATTTTCGGTCTTTTTTTATTTGTTGCGCAAAAAATAAAAACCGCAAGGGTGATCAAATACCACCAAAAGAAATCTCTATTTGTGGGAACAAAATGATAAAAAATTTGTTTGGGTACAGTGTAGCATGACCGCGCAATTGTCATTCAAATTGCGACAGCACTGAAAGCTGAAAATTGGGCTGGGCGGGAAGGTGTCTAAGTGCCTGGTATTGAAGTGGTTAAAAATGTCATTTTGTGCAGGGACTGTTCTAAGCACGGAAACATGCACCACTTTACAGGCATGCTATAGACACCCCCCAGGTACAATATTTAAAGGAATATTTCACCTTTTTTTTTTTTTTTACTTTAAGCATCATTAAAATCACTGCTCCCGAAAAAACGGCCGTTTTTAAAACTTTTTTTGCATTGATACATGTCCCCTGGGGCAGGACCCGGGTCCCCAAACCCTTTTTAGGACAATACAATGCAAATTAGCCTTTAAAATTAGCACTTTTGATTTCAAACATTCGAGTCCCATAGACGTCAATGGGGATCTAACATTCGTGCAAATTTTTGGTCCATTCGCAGGTTCTGGTGCGATCCAAACTGGGGGGTGTTCGGCTCATCCCTAGCGAACACCGATAAAGTCTATGGGACACGAACATGAATAATCAAAAGTGCTCATTTTAAAGGCTTTTATGCAAGTTATTGTCATAAAAAGTGTTTGGGGACCCGGGTCCTGCCCCAGGGGACATGTATCAATGCAAATAGAAGTTTTAAAAACGTCTGTCTTTTCGGGAGCAGTGATTTTAATAATGGTTAAAGTGAAACAATAAAAATGTAATATTCCTTTAAATTTTGTACCTGGGGGGTGTCTATAGTATGCCTGCAAAGGGGTGCATGTTTCCCATGTTTAGAACAGTCTGTCAGCAAAATTACATTTCAAAGGAAAAAAGTCATTTAAAACTACTCGTGGCTATTAATGAATTGTCGGTCCGACAATACACATAAAAGTTCATTGATAAAAACGTCATGGGATTTCCCCACAGGGGAACCCCGAACTAAAATAATAAAAAAAATGCGTGGGGGTCCCCCTAAATTCCGTACCAGGCCCTTAAGGTCTGGTATGGATATTAAGGGGAACCCCACGCCAAAATTTAAAAAAAATGGCGTGGGGGTCCCCTTCAAAATCCATACCAGACCCTTATCCGAGCACACAACCTGGCAGGCCGCAGGAAAAGAGGGGGGTATGAGAGAGCGCCCCCCTCCTGAACCATACCAGGCCACATGCCCTCAACATTGGGAGGATGTTTTGAGGTAGCCCCCCAAAGCACCTTGTCCCCATGTTGATGGGGAGAAGGGCCTCATCCCCACAACCCTTGGCCGGTGGTTGTGGGGGTCCACAGAAGGGGGGCTTATCGGAATCTGGAAGCCCCCTTTAACAAGGGGACCCCCAGATCCCGCCCTCCTGTGTGAATTGGTAATGGGGTACAAATGTATCCCTACCATTTCACAAAAAAAGTGTGAAAAAGGTTAAAGAACACAAGAGATGGTTTTTGACAAGTCCTTTATTAATTACTTCTTCTTTCATCTTCTTTCTTCTGATCTTCCTTCGGTGTTCTTCTTCCTCCACCTTCTTCTTCATCTTCTTCTTCTTCTCCATCTTCTTCTTCCTCCACTCCCATGTCCCGCATCTTCCTCCAGGCTTTTTCTCTGCTCCGTCCAAACGATCCGCCTCAGTAGGAGGCTTCCGCCATGTGCCACTTTGGTTCTTCTGACATTTCTTATATAACGGAGGGCGGGGCCACCCAGTGACCCCGCCCTCTTCTGACACACGGGGAACTTCCCTGTGGCTATCCCCGTGTTGTCAGAGGGGGGCGGGGACACCTGGGTACATAAACGGCCACAGGGAAGTTCCCCGTGCGTCAGAGGAGGGCGGGGTCACCGGGTGGCCCCACCCTCTGTTATTAAAGAAATGTCAGATGAACCAAAGCGTCACACGGCAGAAGACTCCCACTGAGGCGGATTGTGCAGACGGAGCAGGGGAAGAAGCCTGGAGGAAGATGCAGGATGAAGAAGATGGAGAAGAAGAAGATGAAGAAGAAGATGGAGGAAGAAGAAGATGGAGGAAGAAGAAGAACACAGAAGGAAGACCAGAAGAAAGAAGATGAAAGAAGAAGAAATTAATAAAGGACTTGTCTAAAACCGTCTCTTGTGTTCTTTAACCTTTTTGACACTTTTTTTGTGAAATGGTAGGGGTACATTTATACCCCATTACCAATTCACACGGGGGGCAGGATCTGGGGGTCCCCTTGTTAAAGGGGGCTTCCAGATTCCAATAAGCCTCCTGCCCGCAGACCCCCACAACCACCGGCCAAGGGTTGTGGGGATGAGGCCCTTCTCCCCATCAACATGGGGACAAGGTGCTTTGGGGGGCTACCTCAAAGCACCCTCCCAATGTTGAGGGCATGTGGCCTGGTATGGTTCAGGAGGGGGGGTGCTCTCTTGTCCCCCCTCTTTTCCTGCGGCCTGCCAGGTTGCATGCTCGGATAAGGGTCTGGCATGGATTTTTGGGGGGACCCATGCCGTTTTTTTTTTTAATTTTGGCGCGGGGTTCCCCTTAAAATCCATACCAGACCCTTCAGGTCTGGTATGGATTTTGAAGGGGACCCCAACGCCATTTTTTTTTAGATTTTGGCACGGGGTTCCCCTTAATATCCATACCAGACCTGAAGAGCCTGGTATGGAATTTAGGGGGACCCCCACACATTTTTTTTTAGTTTGGTTCGGATTTACCCTGTGGGGAAATCCCATGCCGTTTTTATCAATTAACTTTTATGTGTATTGTCAGACTGACAATTCATTAATAGCCACAAGTAGTTTGAAATTACTTTTTTTCCTTTGAAATGTCATTTTGCTGTCAGACTGTTCTAAACACGGGAAACATGCGCCCCTTTACAGGCATACTATAGACACGCCCCAGGTACAAAATTTTAAGGAATATTACACTTTTATTGTTTAATCTTTAAGCATTTTTAAAATCACTGCTCCCGAAAAAACGGCCATGTATCAATGCAAAACTTTTTTTTGCATTGATACATGTCCCCTGGGGCAGGACCCGGGTCCCCAAACACTTTTTATGACAATACCATGCATATAAGCCTTTAAAATTAGCACTTTTGATTTCTCCCATAGACTTTTAAAGGGTGCTCCGTGACTTTTAAATTTGCCGCAAACACCCCAAATTGTTCGCTGTTCGACAAACTGGCAAACAGCCAATGTTCGAGTGGAACTTATGTTCGACCTGAACATAAAGCCCATCCCTACTAAGCACCCCTGTCAGTGTTAATTGGCTTGTCTCAACCCTCTAACTGCCATTTCAGCTGTACAGCTTGGTCTGTTATAGGATGTTGAAAAATAACAGCAGGATCAATGGCAAAAACTAAGTTATGGGGGAATGCTAGTGACAGACAGCATCACATGCCATTTTGTATTTTGCTACTAGTACCACTTTAAATACACAAACAACTTTATAATCTTATAGGAAAGTTGTTGGTGAAATTATTGTCTGGTGACAGAGTCTATTTAAAAGACCCCTTGTGAGAAAGGTACAACTGCCCTTTAAATACTGATTTAAATACTGAAGTAACCACCCTGCAGATTGAGGAGTTGTAAGCCACCCTAGTTTTGAGGTTGAAGGCAAAAATGGTTATCCATGTGTCAAACGTAGCAATCCTATTTGTAGCCCAGTTTCAAAAATGGTAAGGCAAGGATTCTGATAGGGTTCCATGCCTATTGCTAACTTTAAACAACATAACAACGTAAAAGCAAAAGGAAACAGATATACTGTATTTATGTGACAATTAGCTCTGATGTGAAGTAATCTCTAATTGACTACACATTACTGAAAAAATCATGAAGCCCCAAACAGGGTTGCTTAACAATTCAGGCCTGGTAACAGTTATACTGTATTAATGTAGTAGCCGTCAACATGTTTCTGCTTTATATTTTAAGAAAACAATACAAGACTACTAGCCAATAAAGAAAACCTAAATGAACCCTCTCTGTAACACTGTAAATTAAAATACACATTTGTCTTCATTTGCAAATATGGAATCCTCACCACCACCGCTATTTTAATCTATAAGATCACAAAACCAGGGCATACAGTATGTAGTCATTATATATCTTTTTACTTTGTCTATACTGGAAGAAATTATAAAGGTTATTATTTAGTCTCTGATCTATACAAATGGCTTGTAGAGACACCAAATAAGGAAAGTAAATTGTGATGGCATTAATGTATTTGTTGCTTTATGCGGTAGAAAATTATTTCAGCCTTACAAAGCAATATCTATAGTATATTCGCATATTAGCTTCTACAATGTATGTTTCTTGGGAACTTTGGATGTCTTCCTTTAATATTTCTTTTGCAGTCATAAGCACATGGTGTCCAAAGGTGTTATTAAAATGATTTTGTTACAAATTCCTTTGTATTGGTGAAGTCACATGAAGCTGGGTACAGTGATTAAATTGAGCGAACACGCGTGTCTCCACACCGCCGAATCACAGAGTGCTGCAAGAGTGTATCTGCTTGCTTTCTGCTAATCAACACACACTGATCCATCAGTATTTTGCAGATGTATATGTAATTAAACTCCCCAGCTGTACAAATAATCCAGACTCATGTTATTAATATACCTCTCCTGCACAGCTATGTGCTTTCGTAAACCTTGTAGCTATTAGAAGTATGAGTGGATTGTTTAATTGTAAATAGAAAATATTACCACTGATGATTTTAGAAAAGGGGAGTAATGAGTTAGACCTGGTATTATTTCAGAATAATAAGAAATAACTAAAGATATAGGTATTTGTCTGAGCTTCTCTTACTGTTAATAGGAATATGGTTTAAGAAAGCACACATTTGTGCAGCAGTAGTGTATTAGCATTGGTTTTAGCTTGAAATGGTCTATTTGCACCTGCTTGTACCACCAGAGAGTTCAATTATACACACACCTGTAAAATAAAAAGTAAAATAAAAGTGATTTGCTGGGATGGATTATAGTAATAGACCCCCATAACAATCGTCCTCTTCTCTATGATTAAGCACCATAGGGCATGAAAACTTGAATCGTGTACATGTGGATTCTAATCTCCTGTGCTGTTTCATTTAAATGTGCTCACTATCAAAATAAACCCTTTTTTCTAGCAGACATAGGGGGTCATTTACTATAACTCCAGGAAGTACTGGGCACTATGGCAAATAATAGAGCCAATTTTAGCCAAATGGAAACAAAACGGCGAATTTGCGCATGAAAATCAGCGATATAAGTGGAGAACAAACGTTTGAAACTTCTAAATTGCCGCTAATTAGCGCTTCCGCGTATATACAAATGCCAATTCTTATCAAGTTGTTATATAGCAGTGTACTGTAGCCATGATCCATGTATGTGAAAGAAACATTTTTATGTGAGATGTGCTCTACCTCGTGTGCATCTATTGATGTATGTTGCAATTAGTATTCCTATTTCTTTCCTTCTTTTGCTAACTAATGCAGTTATGAATGATTATTACATAGTAATGTCTGCTATTCTGTAAAGTTACATGTATTAAACATTTAGGTTACCTATTTGTTGTATGTTGTTTTTTATTTTTTAATTTAGGTGACTATAAAGCGGTAATTATTTATTTTCATTCTTTAATCATACTACACTATTATGTAGGTCTCATACTTAGCACAATGGCTTAGTAGTCTGCTCAGATGTCTCCACAGCACTCACGGTACAAGTTCAAATACCAGCCAACCTACCATCCCCAAGCTGTGTTTATTTTTTCAGTGCACAAGCGAATTAAAATGAACAAACAAAAAAATGTAATCTGCCCATTAGTTAGTGTGTGGTGTTTGGAATTTCACACCATAATAGTATTGAATACTTACATATCATTGCATGCATTTGAAGAGTTAATATAATCAGCCAAATTTAAAGTGCATTGGCTAATTGGCATTCACCTATTTTCAGCATATGCTACTTTGGCTAATTGGCTAATAGTCATTTGCTTTTTTTTTCACTAATTCAATCTTTTAGTATTTCTCTGTGGGATTTGAACCCATGAGTTCTTCAAGGTAGAAGTGCTGACTGCTAGCCTATTGGGTGTAGCACAGTCATAAATAGAAAATACATAGAAAATACATTCACTAGTGTTTGATGTTTCTTCTCCCCGAGCTGTCTCTCCTGCTGCCACCATCTTCCCCGCTGATGTGTTCTTCAGCACAGCCGGTTACCCACTAATAAAAAAAAAAGCCGCTCTTCTTGTGGCGGTCTTCTGTGGCCATCCGATAATGTCACCCGGAGAGTCCGCTCCATGGCTATGTAAGAGACGCCACACAGCGGGTGACAACACAGCAGAGGAAGATCACCATGGAAAAAGAGCAGCTTTTTTTTATTAGCGGGTAACCAGCGGTGCGGAAGAAGACAGCAGATTGAGAACATGGCAGCGGCAGGAGAGACGGCTCTGGGAGAATACAGCTCGGGGAGAAGATGGAGGAGGGAGAGACAGCGTCTGGAGAAGATGGCCAAGGGAAGAAGACAGCTCGGAGCTATTTTACAATGAAGGACTTGTCAAAAACCGGCTATTGATTTTTTTTACATTTCACTGCTTTTTTTGGTGAATGGGTAGGGGTAAAATGTACCCTATACCTATTCACATAGGGGGCAGGATCTGGGAGCCGACTTTTTAAAGGGGGCTTCCAGATTCTGATAAACCCCCTGCCTGCAGACCGACAACCACCGACCAGGGTTGTCGGGAAGAGGCCCTTGTCCCCATCAACATGGGGAAAAGGTGCTTTGGGGCATGTGGCTTGGTAAGGTTCAGAAGGGGAGGGTGCTCACTCGTCCCCCCCTATCCTGACCTCCAGGCTGCATGCTCGGATAAGGGTCTGGTATGGATTTTGGGGGGCCCCACATCAAATTTATTTTACAATTTGGTGTGGGGTTCCCCTTAAAGTCCATACCGAAGGGCCTGGTATGTACTGGGGGGACCCTACGACATTTTTTTCCTTGAATTTTGGAATTCCATACCATAATATTATTGAATAAGTACATACCATTGCATGCATTTGAAGAGTTAAAATATGGAATAAAGCAAGCTGATGTGCTTTGGCTAATTATGCTTCTGAGTACAATGCACACTTCTAGGAGGTAATGCTGTCAGTGGGATTTGAGTTCATGGCTTGAACTTTTGGGGGCAGCAGGGTATACCGCTATGCTACAGAGCTGAGCACTTACCTACAGAGAAAATACATTTACGAATGTTTGATTCAATACAAGAATGTTTTGCATTTCAGGCATTAATATTATAGTAACAACCATGCTCATGCCGATGTGCCGATGTGGCATTGGCTAATAGGCGTTCGCCTCTTTTCAGCATACGCTGCTGAGTACAATGCAAGCTTTCAGTAGGTGATACCATCTGTGTGATTTTCAGCCATTTGAGCACAATTATATTGAGAACATATGTTTACTAGTGTTTGATGGTGGGACTACTTTATATTCTAGGTATAAAATAGTACTCAGCACAGTGACTTAGGCACCTTTCACACTTGTGCAACCTGAAAGTTGCGAGATTTTAATGCGACTTTAAGCAATGCCTGTGTAATCTTGAGGTCTATGGACGCAGGAGTCGCAGGGAAAGACACGCAACTTTCCCATGATTTTGCATCAGCAATTTTGCCGCAATTCCAGGGAATGCCTGTGTAAACTTGAGGTCTATGGACCTCAACTCGCATCAAAGTCAGACCAAAGTAGTACAGGGACTACGTTGAAGTCAGTGTTACTTGAAGTCGCACAGATATGAATGGTACACATTGAAAATCATGGGGTATGACTTGTCATACGACTCTGATGTCCAAAGTTGCACAAGTGTGACTCAGCCTGACTTTGTCAGCGATTTCAGAGACATCAGTGCACTTTCCTGCACAAATGGCTAGTGAAATCACATAGGTCCCAACTGTTCTCCTTTAAGAAGGTGTCCTATGCCTACCTACTTTTGCTAATAGGTGTCCCTTATACCCATCTCAAAAAGTTGGGAGGTAAGAAATCGCCCCCTGAAGTCGCCCAAAGTAGTGCAGGAACTACTTTTGGGAATTGTTGTGGCGTCGCACCAATTTGGACAGTTCCATTGCCATCAATAGGCGCTGATTTGGCCTACAATTTGACATGTCAATTCAGACCTATGTGAACATGGGTGAAGTTGCATAGATATTAGAGCTGCACGGTTCTGGCCAAAATGAGAATCACAATTTTTTTGCTTAGAATAAAAAGATCACGATTCTCGTGACATAAAATCTTTCACATTATCCCACAAGAAATTGGGCTAACTTTTCTTTTCTTTTTTTTAAATCATTAAAGTAATTTTTTCCAAAAAAAATTGCATTTGAAAGGCGCAAATACAGTATGACATAAAATATTGTAACAACCACCATTTTATTCTCTAGAGTCTCTACTAAAAATATATATATAATGTTGGGGGGTTTTAAGTAATTTTCTAGCAAAAAAAAAATGATTTTAACCTGAAACCAACAAATGTCAGAAAAATGTTTAGTGTTTAAGTGGTTAAACTTTCCTCACTTACACAGAATTCTATTTAATTGACAAATTGTTACAAGGTTTCTAGTCAAGTTCACTGATAAAGAATGTTCTAATTCTTGGCAGACTTCCTGTTTTTTCGGCTGTGGCTTCAGAAGAGCAGAGAGAGTTCTTTGCAATAGCAAGAATCGTGAAACGCTTTTTTCAAGATCGTAAAGGGGAAAAAAATTACGATGACGATTAATCGTGCAGCTCCAATAAATATTAATGGAAATCAAGGGGGACAACTTTTCATGTGACTCTGAGGTCCAAAGCTCCATGAAAAGTCACCCAAGTGTGAAAGTAACCTAATGCGATTAATTGATAACACCTTTGAATAAGGCCCCATTTGCACAGCTTTGTCATGACTTGAAGCAATGTCTGTGTAATCTTGTGGTGTATGGACCTCAAATTGCATCAGTCAAACCAAGGTAGTGCAGGGACGAATTTGTTACACTTTCAGGATGCACAAGTGACAATAGGGCCAAATTCAAAAGGTGTTATCCTTGAATCTCATTCACACTGCTGCGACCTGAAAGTCACACTATTTTGCTGCCACTTTGCCGCTGCAACTTGGCCCCAACTTCTGGGAATGCCTGTGTAATATTGTACCCGATATACCTCAAGTCACACCAAAGTAGTACAGGGACTACTTTGAAGTTGGTGCGACTTAAAGTAGCACAGATATGAATGGTTGTCATTGAGAATCATGGGGTACAACTTGCCATGCAACTCAGAGGTCCAAATTTGCTGGAAAATTCGCCCAGCTGTGAAACAAGTCATATATATTTTAATAAAAGGAGCTCTCATTTATACTTGCATAGTCCTTACTGATTTACATCAGCAGAACAAATGCAGGAAGTGATGTGTGCACATGGGACGGAAGCAAATGTGTGGTGATGCCAAACAATCCAATGAACCCCACCCACACCAAATCTAACTATGACATCCACCCCCGCATTGATTAAGTACAAGTACATATCCTACACTTACCCGGCCAATGAGCAGCGCCTCCTCTCTGCTAAAGAGACCTCGCCATGTCCACCTAGATTGAGATCCTGACCAGCACAAGAACTTCCGGGTGCATACAATGACTAATTTCCAGGTCAGAAGGTGAAACCACATTGCAGCTGCGAATATTTGATCTCAACCATGATTAGTATTTTTTTATTTTCAGATATGCAAATCTGTATTTCTACATATATTTGAAGGTAAACTTAAGGGAGTTTGCTAAGAAATGGTGTCCCTGGGTTAGCAGCAGGTGAATTACAAAGGCAAAAGGCCCAGTTTGAGCCCTGGTTCACACTGACAGCAGGAGGAAAGCGTACAGCTGAACTCCCACAATTTCATTCCTGCATGTCAGTCCCGACTGTGGGGGCAACATCAGAGACATCGTTGCAGGTTTCTGCACCAATATCAATACAAATCGCACTAATTAGAACAGTGCAATTGCCACAGATTTGACATGTCAAATCACACCAATGTGAACCAAAGCTGACAGATTCAAACACTGCCTATCCACCAGCTGAATTCATTACCTGCTATATATAAAGATTCCACCTTTATCATTAACTTGCAGTTGTGCAGAAGCCTAGGTTTACATTGGAGCGATTGGTCATGCGATTTGAGAGATCAAATCGCGTGACTATTGGCAATGGCACTGGCACTGTTCCAATTGATGCAACATTTTTTTTGTGGCACCGCATCAATTTGCTAAAGTAGTTCCTGCACTATTTTTGCCGATTTCAGGTGCGACTTCAATAGACATTTGTGTATGAAGCCACCTGAAATCACGCTGACCTTGCTACTTTGAAATCATGCTACTTCAAGTGAAGTAGCACAATTTCAAAGTAGCATGTGAACCAGGGCAAAGAGATTAGTTTTTTGGTGCACAAATACATATTGAAATAAAATATAAAAGAGATATTGCACTTTCCCAAAACCACCACCCACAAAAACTAAAGAAAGAAAAGTAGAAGGAAAAAAAAAAAAACCGACACCACAACAAGAGCTCAATGTACTTTTATTTTACCAGCAGAAAAAAAATAAATTTACATTTACTAGTTTCAAAAAAATTTGGACAGGATATATGGTACTACATTTAGCAACGGAATTTTAAGGGCCCTGCTCATAGGAGCTTACAATCTAAAATTAGACAAAACCTTAGAGTGGACACAGCTTTAATTTCAGTGTATAACGGGCAACACATCACATTATTATCTGAAAGATTATAGAAACATACTTAACAGTCATTCTTACAAAGCATTCCAACATAATATTGCAAAAGACTTATTCAAAACACCCACCACCAGCCCACAATCCACACATACATACATTGGTGACCATGTTCTACTGGAAGCTGCATTTCGGTGTACACAATTAAACGAGATCAAAAATAGTAGGTCAGCAGATGCTTCCAAACGATGTTTGCATGATCAGACAGGAACAATACACACACAACATTGACAGCATGGCCACATAAACCCACTTTTGATTGAAAAAATGCACAAGAATTTCATCAAATCTCCCAATATCATTCCTTCTCCATCACAACAAAAAACCTGACCTTCTCAGGCCAAACGAACCCCCCTACTGCAGGCCTTTATATAAGAGAGGTTGTATTGTTAGCACACTGACACACCCAATAGAAGTACACGCCCACCAGTATCTTTCAATCTGTCTCTTCATGTATGTCTAAAGTGATTGCACCTGATGAGCAGGAACACATAATAGTATTCGCAACTGTGTTAGCCTTGGCTATGTGCATCAAATCTCCAATTACGGGACAAAGATCAAAGTCCATTTGCATCCACATAAACAAAGCAAAAGTTTTCTAAGCATATGTACCTGTGCAGTGTAAACCCTAAAATTTGAAATGTCCAAGTCCCTGGGCATGATTAGTGCTAATAAACATTAATATCAGTCCCTGGCTGCAATGAGCTTCCAATATAAAGTCCAAAATTAACTTTCTTACATTAGAACCTATTTCGACAGGAGACAAATAAGATGCCAGCATGTCTTTAGATTGTGGTGAGAAACCCACACAGGGAGAACATATAAACTTCAACACAAGCATTAGCATGTTGGTGGAAGTGAACCAACATCCCAGGTGCTGCTAGACAGAACTGCTACCCACTTAGCCACCAGGGCAGACCCACACATGTTCTCTGCATCTCTGTGGTGTGAACTAGCCCTAAGTCCATAGCCATGCTCAGTGTCACAAGCAATATACAGTATATTGGCGTAAGTATTGGGATGCCTGCCTTTAAACACACATGAACTGTAATGGCATCCCAGTATTAGTATTGGGTTCAAAACTCATTTGGCCCACCCTTTGCAGCTATAACAGCTTCAACTCTTCTTGTCCACAAGGTTTAGGAGTGTGTCTATGGGAATGTTTGACCATTCTTCCAAGTGCATTTGTGAGGTCAGGCACTGAAGTTGGACAAGAAGGCCTGACCTACAGTCTCCTCTCTAATTTATCCCCAAGGTGTTCTGTTGTGTTGACGTCAGGACTCTGTGCAGGCCAGTCAAGTTCCTCCACCCCAAAATCACTCATCCATGTCTTTATGGACCTTGCTTTGTGCACTGGTCCAAATGATTTGGTGGAGGGGGATTATGGTGCGGGGTTGTTTTTCAGGGGTTGGGCTTGGCCTCTTAGTTTCAGATAAGGGAACTCTTAAGGCGTCAGCATACCAAGACAATTTGGACAATTTCATGCTCCCAACTTTGTGGGGACAGTTTGGGGAAAGCCCCTTCCTGTTCCAACATGACTGCACACCAGTACACAAAGCAAGGTCCATAAAGACATGGATGAGCAAGTTTGGGGTGGAGAAACTTGACTGGCCTGCACAGAGTCCTGGCCTCAACCCGATAGAACACCCTTTAGCTGAATTAGAGTAGAGACTGCAAGCCAGGCCTTCTCATCCAACATCAGTGCCTGGCCTCACAAATGCACTTCTGGAAGAATGATCAAACATTCCCATAGGCAGACTAAACCTTGTGGACAGCCTTCCCAGAAGCTGTTCTAGCTGCAAAGGGTGGGCCAAATCAAATTTTAACCCTACGGACTAAGACTGGGCTGCCATTAAAGTTCATGTGTGTGTAAAGGCAGGCGTCCCAATACTTTTGGCTATATAGTGTATCTGGAAAAGACTTACAATGGTGGTGGAACCCTCCTACACATAACTACTACAATTAGACATAGTTATAGGACCTGGGAAATGAGACAACTTCTCTACATGAAGTAACATGGTTGGGATTTGAACCCAGACCCTCAGAGATACTAAGCAGAAGTTCTAACCTCTAAGCCACAGAGCTGCCACGTGTGAGACCCTCCTACACATAACTACACATAAATACACATAAAAACACATAAATACTGCATTTCTATGGACATACAGGTGATGGAATTACATTACTCAAGAGTTATTCTTCTTGATTTATTCTGTGATATTTGGTGTTTTTTTGTGGGTGAGAGTAGAATATTACCCTCAAATTTTTGGGAATGACATTTTGATTTCTGATGTTGGTACACATATCACATTTTTGGGCTCAAATTATGAATATTTGCAAATAATACAAAGCACAAAAAATTGTGATTCATTTTAAATTTTCATCAGCAATGGTATTGTTTGTGGATTGTAAAGACACCTGTGTGAGTTTGGGGTAAAGATGGTTGTGAGATGAAGAAAAACAAGTGAAAGTGACAGAGAAAAATATATTTTACCAAAACATCAAAACATTCCACATTGTAGCATTCTTAAAATCAAAATATTTTAAGTAGAAGCAACAATGTTGCAAAGGAAAATGTATTTCACAGAAAGATACATTTCATCTCAACATTAAAAGGTTTTTTTTTGTAAAAGTTAGAATTGTTCCATTAGAATCAGTGACTGAAACTTCATTTGGACTAAATTAGAGCAGATTTTAACTCCCAAAAAATGTTCTCTAATTAGCTCTCATTTTGGTATTTACTATACCTCCAGGTAAAAAAGACACTTGAGTTAAAATGAGAGTTATTTTCAGGTCTGAGCATGCTCAGTTGTGTTGGCACCTAGTTGTCCAAAACGGGGAATTTTTCACTTTTCAGACTTTTAAAGATATTTCAGTGTAGAAATCACTTTTTCACACAGTTTAAAAGCAGATAATCTTTAAATAATATACTGCATATTTCAGTACCATTTAGGCAATTATATCATGCTCTAAAAATTATTTCCATGTGCAATTCTCTAGGTTTTAGCAGAGTAAGGGTTTGGGCTCTATTTAGTTTCAGAGAGCTATAGTAAATTCGATTTTGGGAGAATTTTCTCACCAGCGCTATAGTGAATACCGTTTTAGCGCGAATTACCGCTATTAGCGCTAATTCGCGCTAAATTGCCGCGAATTAGCGCTAAATTGCCGCGAATTAGCGCTAATTCGCTGCAATTTGCGCGAATTAGCGCCATAGCGCTATAGTAAATGACCCCCATAGTCATCATATGTGTTGGAGTTCTTAGCATATTTACTGAGACTATTTTAGTACTAGTTACATTTTGTGCATTATTAAATGGAATGTATGTTACTTGGCAAAAAACAGTGACAACGATGGACTAATATTTGCATTTTGTGCAATATCTGTTCTAATAATTAGGTTTATTTCATGAGAAGTGATATATTGACAGTTAAAGATATTCCTCAACACACACTTGCACCCATTTGTATTAAGAACAACTGTGGCTATTAATAACAGAGGACACAATAAAAGTGTCCTCTGATAATAAAGTTACCATATTGAAGTAAAAAAACACTACTCTATCTCTTTATATACTGAAGTTGAGAAAATTGATCTGTTTCAATCTCCGGATGGCAGCACGAGTAGACTTTCTACTTACAACAACAAGTGAGCACTTGGACCGACTTGATTAATTCACTCATCATATCTGCACCCATCAAATCTACTCATTAATAATTTTAAAACATAAGATGGTCTTAAATCTGCAGCATTCTTTTTGGGAAAAAGATTATCGGCCAGATTAAAATATTTTGGTCTTCCTGACCCGGTCGTGTGGGCTAGATATGAGGTCAAAAATTTGGGGGATATAGTAGCACATGGCCGACTGGTCTCTTTCGATGACTTAAAAAGAGATAAGGATCTCCCGAATCATATGTTCTTCACATTCCTTCAGTTGCGCCATGCATTCCGGTCCCAATTCCCTGGCCCGCTGAATCTGGAGGGGTCGCCTGTGGAAAATACACTTAAATCCCCAGATACTGGGAAAATGCTGTCCACACTGTATAATATATTTGTGTCCCATGACACATCTAGAGTGTCCCAGTTGTGTGAGTTATGGCGGAGGGATATTCCGGAACTGACGGATGAGGACTGGGAGGAGGGGATTCAGCAATATCTACCCCTTACAATCTCGGCTAGAGATAGGTTCATGCAACTGAAGTTTCTCCATCGTGCATATTACTCTCCAGTACGTTTAGCGAGAATCTACCCTGATAGATCGTCGAGATGCGCTAGGTGTGGCTCGGATGACGCTGACTTCTTCCATACAGTCTGGTCCTGCCCTGGTGTGAAGGAATTCTGGGAAAATATACTTGCTGATATTAACTCTATTGGGAGAGTGATGATCCCATACAGCCTGATCCCTCTTTTGTTAGGTATTTGCGACTTCCTGGAGGTCTCATGGGGGAAGAAACTATTTATCTTCTACACCACACTATATGCTAGAAAGGCAATCCTATTACAGTGGAATCAGTCCCAGCCACCCACCAGACAGCTTTGGCAGTCCTTGATAAATAGGGCATTACCATTATATAAAATGACATATATGGGAAGAAACTGCCCTAAAAAATTTGAGAAGATTTGGGCAGCATGGGTGAAGGCAAAACATCTAACTATTGACTGAAGCCCCCGGGTCATGGCTCACGATAATTGATATAAACTATTCATCACCAATAAATTTCTGGGTCTCCTTATGAGAATGTGGGATTAAAGGGTACGAACTAAAGGTAATCAATGTGACCCCCTATACCTCCACCCGGGATGGGTGCAATGTTCTTGTTAACATATTGTTGCTTTGACTGCTACTCCTACATTTGTTAAGAAATGTAAGAAAACTTTGTAAGATGTCTGTATCTATGTCTAATCCGCTATAAATTGTTTGTTTTGGAAAACCTTAATAAACTTTTTTGTTAAAAAAAAAATATATATATTTTGGTCAACAGCCCATTGTTTCCCTGAAATAAAGGTGATACCAATTTACTTAACCAAGCATGCTAGCACAATACAATATTTGGGGCAGAAAAATAATTAGGGGTCGGATACTTGACCAACATTAACCACTGCTAAATGTCTATTGTCTGTACCATAAGTGTTCTTGTGCACTGCAATACATTTTGCTCTGTGCTGCATTCAGAATTCAGAAAGCAAGCTTGGAAGGGAGATATAGATCTTATAAATCCTGTGACAATCACACTCTTACACACTTCTCGTGAAGTGAACCTATGAGGAAATAAATATACAAGCAGCCTATGGAGAAAATTATCTCAGACAGATCATAAATGCCCTATATGAATTCCCACATCCCAAAAGAGAATGAAAATGCAAAGTACAATGGATGGGACTCTATAGGCACCAAAATAACTTGTTTTCAAAATAATATAATTTGATTCCACAAGGGGTTAATAATTGTTTGTCCTAGAGTTTTCAGTCTGTGTTTCCATTCTTTCCCTCCCCCTTTTCTCTGGTTCTACCAAACTCACGTGATTGTAATTGTTAATTGGTTTTAAATTGGATTGTACCGCCCCACTTTTTTGAAGGAATGAACACCTTTTCCTATATAAACTTGATTTTATTGTAAATCTGTATGCTATGGGGAAGGCTTTTGCCGAAACATGTTAGCGTTTTGATGTCGCACTGCTGTTTGTGCTCAATAAAGAATTAAGAAGAAGCAATCGAGTTGCCGGCATTCTTTTTGCAATTTTGATGTATGGGACACAATGGCCTGAGCACCGTTATTCAACTCATTATCCTATAACCATGCGGTAGAGCTTGGGTGAGTTTTTGTCTATATTACCACCAAAATAACTTACACCAATAAAATACAAAAAGTTTATTGTACATTTTACATTAAAAACAGATACAAAGATTAAAGACATATAGATCCCCTGTACATACTGAATGTGTCACATGAGTATATACATAGATACCCAAAAACCACACCAGAATTGCAAGTGTGGAGATGCACACCAAAGCATTTCAACTTTCGTTTGTTTTCTTTAGGGGGTTATTGCAGAGGGTAAGCTCTACAAGAGACAATGCATTACCCAACCAATATAGAAATATGAAAAACCACATTCTGTTTCACATAGTTATAGCATAACATCGCAATAAATGATAAACAAACTTACACTGTTGGTGCTGGGGAAAGCCAATACAACTGTAGGGCACCCTAGGATTCCATAAGAAAACCAAGACACAGCAGGGAAGAGAACTTAAGGGACAAACTACCAGAACAGAGATAGACAATAAAAAAGTGAAATCACTAATGTAGTCTAAAAAAGACATTCATCGCCCCAAACATGGATAGAAATTTAAAAAAAAACGTACATACGTCATGCATACATCCACAAATATATCAAAGTAAATGGGATATCTATAGGAACATTATGAATCCTTACAAAGTAGTAATATATGAGAAAGGATGCAAATAGTCCTTAGTCAAGAAAATATATCTGTAAACCCAAAATGTGGAATTGATGGTATTAAAAGGGAGGCAAAAATGTATAAGCAAGTCCAAAAAGGAAATTCTGAGAAATCCAATCACAGAGAGAACCTCATATGCAATAGGTAAGGTCCCCAAAGATTAAACAAGCTGGGAACACCTAATGAGACAATACAAAAATCAGTGTCCACTGCCCAGCATAAGAAAATGACAATAAATACAACAAATTGCATTGCTACAATAGATATCAAAATAATTATAACTACAGTGCCTTGAAAAAGTATTCATACCCCTTGAAATTTTGCACATTTTGTCATGTTACAATCAAAAATGTAAATGTATTTTACTGGGATTGTATGTGATAGACCAACACAAAGTAGCACATAATTGTGAAGTGGAAGGAAAATAATAATAAATGTTTTTCACAAATATATATATATATATATATATATATATATATATATATATATATATATATATATATATTTGTGATGTCGCATGCAAGATCGCATTGGCAGCAGTCAGCAGCATGGAGGAGGACAGGATCACATCGGTAGCAGTCATCAGCATGGAGGAGGACTGGATAGAATCGGCAGCAATCATCAGCATGTAACATGGATAGTGGCAGAGTTGTAAGAGCAGGAGAAAAGTTTTGTTTCTTTTTGGACTTAAATACTGGAGTCCTGTATGTAGTTGCAGGGTGCTGACCAGAGTGTACTGCTGATGGAAAGGTAGTAACAGTACTGGGGAGAATAGAGAAAAGAGAAGCAGAAGTACAGGAAGAGGCCTGAGAGGTTGCTATGGGTAACAGTACTGCAGGGGAAATCTCCAATGGATTACATACAGAGAAAGTTTGCTTACTGGTGGCAGGGTACTGATCTACAGGAAGTAAAGAACACTCAGTAGCAGCTGTGGTTGCCAAAGGTAACAGAGGAAGATATTCTTGATTTTTTTTTTTTCATCATTGGTTTTTTATTGATTTTTGCAAAGAGTATATAACAATACAATGTGCACATTGTATATTAGGTACAGTACATTCGTTTAGTTGTGTACAAAGAAACATATTATCTGAATAATGTTATAACATATAGCAGAGAACTGTCATAGTGCCGCTTCCGATATCTGAGATTAATTATGGCCTGAGTAGCACCACCCCAGGTGCCCTAATGGGAAGATATTCTTGATTTTTAGCAGCAGATCTGACTTTATGTGACTCATCTAGCACTGGAGATATGATCTCTGACCAAGCTTGTAGCAGAGGGTGAACTAAAGTCAGTTTGTCTTTCCCTTGCTCACTTTGCTCAATTAAAGAGTGCACAGCAGTAATGCAATCCAACAGCACCTGTTGTGAATAGGCTGAATACTGCTGAACAAAAGAACCTGCACAATGTTCCAGCAACCATCCTAAAAATCCAACCTGGTACATAGTAAATAGAGGAGTGAAAACATCATGGTCCTGAGAGATAACCTGAAATAATAGCTCAGAATAGACCTGAATCAAAGGTTGTACTTTGCTAAGGGAGAATCTGCCCTCAACAGCTAAGACATGTGCTGTCAGAATGCTTCACAGCAGTTCCTCCTCAGTGATATCCTGCCAAATGAAGCGACAATAATCTTTATCTATTTCTACTGCGAGCTGCACATGCCAAATAACTTTTGCTCTAAGCATCCTGACAAGGGGAAGCAAAAAAACTCAAGCAACTGGCTCCCAGTTCCCAAGTCTAGCTGATCTGGTCGTTGGTGGGCGTCACTATTATGTCGGGACTAAACAGCTAGGGAGACCAGATATATATAGCTACACATGGAAACAGACCAACCAATGTAAATATCCCTAACCACTTAAGGACCTGAGGATTTGCCCTGCTTAATGACCAGGCCATTTTTTGCTATACGGCACTGCGGCGCTTTAACTGACAATTGCGCGGTTGTGCAACGTTGTACCCAAACAAAATGTATGTTAATTTTTTCCTACAAATGGAGCTTTCTTTTGGTGGTATTTGATCACCTCTGCGTTTTTTTTTTTTTGCACTATAAACAAAAAAAGACCAACAATTTAAAAAAAAAAACATTTAAAAAAATATTTTGAAAAAAAAAACATCCTCAGTTTAGGCCGATATGTATTCTTCTACATATTTTTGGTAAAAAAATCACAATATGCGTGTATTGATTGGTTTGCACAAAAGTTATATTGTCTACAAAATAGGGGCTAGATTTATGGCATTTTTATTATTATATTTTTTTTTTTACTTAATGGCGGTGATCAGTGATTTTTAGCGGGACTGCGACATTGTGGCAGACAGATTGGACACTTTTGACACTTTTTTTGAACCATTGACATTTATACAGTGATCAGAGCTAGAAATAGCCACTTGTTACTGTATAAATTTCATTGGCAGGGAAGGGGTTAACACTAGGGGGCGATCAAGTAATTAAATGTGTGTCCTAGGGAGTGTTTCTAGCTGTGGAATGGGACCAATCGCTGTCCATAATCAGTATTAACAGCAGATCTGTCTCCTCTCTCCTGACAGAACAGAGATCTGTCTGTTTACATTTACAGATCTGTCTCTCTCAGGAGCGATCGTGGGTGCCCTGGGGACATCGCGGGCACGCTCATCGGCTCTTTCGCCGTGCGGCGGGCGCACACATGCCTCCTAGAGCTCTTAAAGCAGCGGACATACAGCTACAGCGATTTGCCCAGGGGAGCCAACCTGCTGCAGTATACCTGCGGCAGCTGGTCCTTAACTAGGTAAAGTGAGATCTATTTACAATGAAACACATAAACTAACAAACACAACAACAATGAACATAGGACACTCCAGCAAACAAAAACAAACCCTAATGACAAAAATAAATAATAAACCTAACTACTGACTATATACAATATAAGAAAATCAAACCAGAGGAAGGGAGTACAGGGATTATGGCGGTGCCAAGAGAAACACAGTATATTCGATTTTAAAGTTAAAATTAATTTTTATTGTTTAACAAAAATCGTTTAAAAATGGACATCAAAATCACAAAAACATGGTGTGCATAATTACTAAAAACATATCTGTAGCAAGCTTCACGTAACTTGGCCTGAAAAGCGTAGCGGCCAATTCAGTGGGTAGGTATTTTAGATGCCCGACATGTTTCGTCAGTGATGGCTTCCTCAGGGACAGATTATTGATACCTAAAGCGCTACAGTGCACTCTATAGAGAGAAATATAACAATCAATATACATGCTAAGACAGATGATACATTAAATACAAAAAGGATATAAAGGATATAAGTGTACACATGTTTGCGAGCCGTCAGGGTAGACCAACCCCCACCAACCAAATTATGCCACAGAAAAACTCCCCACATCACCAGATAGCCAGGAACCCCCAACCAGGCATTCTAAAGATGGAGAATATGTACCTGCAAATCACCAGGAAAAGGTGCCACACACCTCCAAAGCAGGGCCTCCAACAAAGATCACAATGGGTAGCTGCAGGGAGCAATGGGAAAGGCCTGGCCGAGTTTATATCTAAAAAGTACAATTGTTTGTAGATAAATTCATTATAATGGGTTCTAGAAGGGTCTTATGACCCCCCATTAATTAAAGAAAAGTATAGGACTAACATAGTCTCTAAATAATGTACTTACAGAAAATACTCTTTATAGTGAGTAACAGGACACCGATAGGTCGCCAGTGTTGAAGGAAGTTCAACAACGGCGGGGAAAGTATCTCTATAAATTAATAAAAAGGAGAAATTTTGTGGCATATGATATTATCTAAAGGATAGTGCGGTTGCAGATTGCAGACTGACTGTGTCAATAAATGGACTAGACCAACAATAAGCAGAGTTAGTTTGACACTCACCAATAAGTAGATATGGAATGAGATAGTAGGCTGAGAGAGAACCTGCAGCCGGTTAGAGCGCCAGATGAGGCAAGCTAAAGGACAAGAGATATTGTCAGCATGGAATAAATAGGTCTTTGGGAAAGATAAACCAACTACCTCATGCACAGATGGTCAACAAAAATACCTACCGGACCGGATGGCAGTGAATGCAACGGTGTCCTGTAAATCCCTGGCGTGTGTACTGGCTTGGGATGCCGGCGTTCTTATGCCCCCCACACACGAACGGCATCTGACGCCACCGCACGTGTGAGCGGACTAGAGGGAGCCACTGCCCATGCGCCAATCGCAATTCCGTCCGGGCCTACAAGGTTCAGAGAGCATTGCGGTGGTGTCTATGGTGATGTGTAAACACATCACAGACAACCCGCAGTATCCAAACGCCGCAACTAGCAGCGCGATACCTGGAAGATGGGATTAATTTCCAGTGTGCTGTGGCTGAGGCGGGCAGAGGAGAATAACAAAGGCATAGGGCCACCCCATATCAGAAAAATTTATCAATGTATCTCAACCAAGTTAGGATACATTGAGAGTATTTGGACAAATTTTCCAAAAGTAAAAAAGAAAGTTCCCACTTCCCCAACTACAAATTGGCATAGGATGGGGCAAAGCCCCATCGCTTTGCCTTGTAGGAAGTGGGACCAATTTAACACAAACACATTGTGTTGAAGGATAAAACTTAAAACCTTCCAAACAAAATCAAAGACCACCATTGAGTGTTGGGTACTCTGGAAAACAAAGTTTTCAATAACACAAATCCCTTTAGAGTGTGGAATTGAACACAGAGTTCAGAGTGTGTCCTTCACATAGGACGGTAAGTTCTATCTGTTTTTAATGTGATGTACAATAAACTTTTTGTATTTTAGTCTTGTAAGTTATTTCGGTGCCTCTAAAGTCCCATCCATTGTACTTAGCATTTTCAAGCAGCCTATGGAGGACTGTGCTAAGGGCCAGCCAATATAAATAAGATATGTTGGGTTGACTGACCTGAGTCAGGACCCACAAAGTAGGACCCACAGGCACTGACAGCTGGATATCCATTCCCTGTTCAGACCTGTGATCCCAGAGACTGACCATTGGAAATATTTCAGCAATGTTTTGGAGCTCTGACTGATCATATGACTGCATGTAGAGAGCCACAAACTATGTTGGTCCTTGAAGAGTTTCCTCTGCCAGTTAACAAATTTGATATGAACTCTGTGCTATGGATTGCTTTTAAACATGTAGCTGTCTGCACAATGGTTGCCCTTAGCGGGGGTAACCTCGATCAAGTTCAAATATCAAGTACCAATATGTACATATAAACCAATAAATTATGCAGTGTCTACCACAACTCAATATTTTCTATTGCCACCTGTACGAATACTAAATAAACACATAAATAAATGCATTACATAAAGCTGCCCTGTGTCTGTGAATCAGTACTGCAATCTTCAGTGAATCAGCCAGATTGTAGGACACAGGCTTTGCAATCAAATACATGTTTATCAACTTAAACAGCTTCATGGCAGCAAAATAACACAAGAGAAGATACAAGTTTCACCGACTTGAAGAGTTCAGTTAAATAGTCCCCGACCTTTGCAGGGGGTAACTTACCTTGCCAACAGGTTTCCAGGCAGGATACTGACATGCAACCTCACAGCTGTACACAAATCCACAATCCACAGTCTCCAATCTCCTCTATACTCCTTCACACTCCACCTACAACTTGCTGTCTTTTTTAAGCCCACTTCCTTTGGCCAGTGAGTTTACCCTGTTTTTCCCTTAAAGGGAGCACAGTCCAAACAGAGGGGAAATATAGGGGGTCATTTACTATAGCGCTATGGCGCTAATTCGCGCAAATTGCCGCGAATTAGCGCTAATGCGCGGCAATTTAGCGCTAATTCGCGGCAATTTAGCGCGAATTAGCGCTAATAGCGGTAATTCGCGCTAAAACGGTATTCACTATAGCGCTGGTGAGAAAATTCTCCCAAAATCGAATTTACTATAGCTCCCTGAAACTAAATAGAGCCCAAACCCTTACTCTGCTAAAACCTAGAGAATTGCACATGGAAATAATTTTTAGAGCATGATATAATTGCCTAAATGGTACTGAAATATGCGGTATATTATTTAAAGATTATCTGCTTTTAAACTGTGTGAAAAAGTGATTTCTACACTGAAATATCTTTAAAAGTCTGAAAAGTGAAAAATTCCCCGTTTTGGACAACTAGGTGCCAGCACAACTGAGCATGCTCAGACCTGAAAATAACTCTCATTTTAACTCAAGTGTCTTTTTTACCTGGAGGTATAGTAAATACCAAAATGAGAGCTAATTAGAGAACATTTTTTGGGAGTTAAAATCTGCTCTAATTTAGTCCAAATGAAGTTTCAGTCATTGATTCTAATGGAACAATTCTAACTTTCACAACAAAAAACCTTTTAATGTTGAGATGAAATGTATCTTTCTGTGAAATAAACTTTCCTTTGCAACATTGTTGCTTCTACTTAAAATATTTTGATTTTAAGAATGCTACAATGTGGAATGTTTTGATGTTTTGGTAAAATATATTTTTCTCTGTCACTTTCACTTGTTACTCTTCATCTCACAACCATCTTTACCCCAAACTCACACAGGTGTCTTTATAATCCACAAACAATACCATTGCTGATGAAAATTTAAAATGAATCACATTTTTTTGTGCTTTGTATTATTTCCAAATATTCATAATTTGAGCCCAAAAAATGTGATATGTGTACCAACATCAGAAATCAAAATGTAATTCCCAAAAATTTGAGGGTAATATTCTACTCTCACCCACAAAAAAACACCAAATATCACAGAATAAATCAAGAAGAATAACTCTTGAGTAATGTAATTCCATCACCTGTATGTCCATAGAAATGCAGTATTAATGTGTTATTATGTGTAGTTATGTGTAGGAGGGTCTCACATGTGGCAGCTCTGTGGCTTAGAGGTTAGAACTTCTGCTTAGTATCTCTGAGGGTCTGGGTTCAAATCCCAACCATGTTACTGCATGTGAAGAAGTTGTCTCATCTCCCAGGTCCTATAATTATGTCTAAATGTAGTAGTTATGTGTAGGAGGGTTCCACCACCATTGTAAGTCTTTTCCAGATACACTATATAGCCAAAAGTATTGGGACGCCTGCCTTTACACACACACATGAACTTTAATGGCAGCCCAGTCTTAGTCCGTAGGGTTAAAATTTGATTTGGCCCACCCTTTGCAGCTAGAACAGCTTCTGGGAAGGCTGTCCACAAGGTTTAGTCTGCCTATGGGAATGTTTGATCATTGTTCCAGAAGTGCATTTGTGAGGCCAGGCACTGATGTTGGATGAGAAGGCCTGGCTTGCAGTCTCTACTCTAATTCAGCCAAAGGGTGTTCTATCGGGTTGAGGCCAGGACTCTGTGCAGGGCAGTCAAGTTTCTCCACCCCAAACTTGCTCATCCATGTCTTTATGGACCTTGATTTGTGTACTGGTGTGCAGTCATGTTGGAACAGGAAGGGGCTTTCCCCAAACTGTCCTCACAAAGTTGGGAGCATGAAATTTTCCAAAATGTCTTGGTATGCTGACGCCTTAAGAGTTCCCTTCTCTGAAACTAAGAGGCCAAGCCCAACCCCTGAAAAACAACCCCGCACCATAATCCCCCTCCACCAAATCATTTGGACCAGTGCACAAAGCAAGGTCCATAAAGACATGGATGAGTGATTTTGGGGTGGAGGAACTTGACTGGCCTGCACAGAGTCCTGACCTCAACACAACAGAACACCTTGGGGATAAATTAGAGAGGAGACTGTAGGTCAGGCCTTCTCATCCAACATCAGTGCCTGACCTCACAAATGCACTTGGAAGAATGGTCAAACATTCCCATAGACACACTCCTAAACCTTGTGGACAAGAAGAGTTGAAGCTATTATAGCTGCAAAGGGTGGGCCAAATGAGTTTTGAACCCAATACTAATACTGGGATGCCATTACAGTTCACGTGTGTTTAAAGGCAGGCATCCCAATACTTAGGCCAATATACTGTATATTTCTTGTGACACTGAGCATGGCTATGGACTTAGGGCTGGTTCACACCACAGAGATGCAGAGAACATGTGTGGGGTTGCCTGGTGGCTTAGTGGGTAGCAGTTCTGTCTAGCAGCACCTGAGATGTTGGTTCAATTCCCCAACATGCTAATACTTGTGTTGAAGTTTATATGTTCTCCCTGTGTGGGTTTCTCACCACAATCTAAAGACATGCTGGCATCTTATTTGTCTCCTGTCGAAATAGGTTCTAATGTAAGAAAGTTAATTTTGGACTTTGCAGCCAGGGACTGATGTTAATGTTTATTAGAACTAATCATGCCCAGGGACTCGGAAATTTCAAATTTTAGGGTTTACACTGCACAGGTACATATGCTTAGAAAACTGTTGCTTTGTTTATGTGGATGCAAATGGACTTTGATCTTTGGCCTGTAGTTGGAGATTTGATGCACATAGCCAAGGCTAACACAGTTGTGAATACTATTATGTGTTCCTGCCCATCAGGTGCAATCACTTTAGACATACATGAAGAGACAGATTGAAAGATACTGGTGGGCGTGTACTTCTATTGGGTGTGTCAGTGTGCTAACAATACAACCTCTCTTATATAAAGGCCTGCAGTAGGGGGGTTCGTTTGGCCTGAGAAGGTCAGGTTTTTTGTTGTGATGGAGAAGGAATGATATTGGAAGATTTGATGAAATTCTTGTGCATTTTTTCAATCAAAAGTGGGTTTATGTGGCCATGCTTTCAATGTTGTGTGTGTATTTTTCCTGTCTGATCATGCAAACATCGTTTGGAAGCATCTGCTGACCTACTCTTTTTGATCTCGTTTAATCGTGTACACCGAAATGCAGCTTCCAGCAGAACATGGTCATCAATGTATGTATGTGTGGATTGTGGGCTGGTGGTGGGTGTTTTGAATAAGTCTTTTGCAATATTATGTTGGAATGCTTTGTAAGAATGACTGTTAAGTATGTTTCTATAATCTTTCAGATAATAATGTGATGTGTTGCCCGTTATACACTGAAATTAAAGCTGTGTCCACTATAAGGTTTTGTCTAATTTTAGATTGTAAGCTCCTATGAGCAGGGCCCTTAAAATTCTGTTGCTAAATGTAGTACCATATATCCTGTCCAAATTTTTTTGAAGCTAGTAAATGTAAATTTATTTTTTTTCTGCTGGTAAAATAAAAGTACATTGAGCTCTTGTTGTGGTGTGTGTGTGTGGGTTTTTTTTTTTTTTTTTTTTTTTTCCTTATACTTTTCTTTCTTTAGTTTTTGTGGGTGGTGGTTTTGGGAAAGTGCAATATCTCTTTTATATTTTATTTCAATATGTATTTGTGCACCAAAAAACGAATCTCTTTGCCCTGGTTCACATGCTACTTTGAAATTGTGCTACTTCACTTGAAGTAGCACGATTTCAAAGTAGCAAGGTCAGCGTGATTTCAGGTGCCTTCATACACAAATGTCTATTGAAGTCGCACCTGAGATCGGCAAAAGTAGTGCAGGAACTACTTTAGCAAATTGATGCGGTGCCACAAAAAAAATGTTGCATCAATTGGAAGAGTGCCATTGCCAATAGTTATGTGATTTGATCTCTCAAATCGCATGTCCAATCGCTCCAATGTAAACCTAGGCTTCTGCACAACTGCAAGTTCTATATAAAGATTCCACCTTTATCATTAACAGCTGTGGAGAATTGTAGGTAATGAATTCAGCTGGTGGATAGGCAGTGTTTGAATGTGTCAGCTCTGGTTCACATTGGTGTGATTTGACATGTCAAATCTGTGGCAATTGCACTGTTCTAATTGGTGCGATTTGTTTTGTACCTGCACTGATGTTGTCCCCACAGTCGGGACTGACATGCAGGAATGAAATTGTGGGAGTTCAGCTGAACGCTTTCCTCCTGCTGTCAGTGTGAACCAGGGCTCAAACTGGGCCTTTTGCCTTTGTAATTCACCTGCTGCTAACCCAGGGACACCATTTCTTAGCAAACTCCCTTAAGTTTACCTTCAAATATATGTAGAAATACAGATTTGCATATCTGAAAATAAAAAAATACTAATCATGGTTGAGATCAAATATTCGCAGCTGCAATCAAAAGTGTGGTTTCACCTTCTGACCTGGAAATTAGTCATTGTATGCACCCGGAAGTTCCTGTGCTGGTCAGGATCTCCATCTAGGTGGACATGGCGAGGTCTCTTTAGCAGAGAGGAGGCGCTGCTTATTGGCCGGGTAAGTGTAGGATATGTACTTGTACTTAATCAATGCGGGGGTGGATGTCATAGTTAGATTTGGTGTGGGTGGGGTTCATTGATTTGTTTGGCATCACCACACATTTGCTTCCGTCCCATGTGCACACATCACTTCCTGCATTTGTTCTGCTGATGTAAATCAGTAAGGGCTATGCAAGTATAAATGAGAGATCCTTTTATTAAAATATATATGACTTGTTTCACAGCTGGGCGAATTTTCCAGCAAATTTGGACCTTTGAGTTGCATGACAAGTTGTACCCCATGATTCTCAATGACAACCATTCATATCTGTGCTACTTTAAGTCGCACCAACTTCAAAGTAGTCCCTGTACTACTTTGGTGTGACTTGAGGTATATCGGGTACAATATTACACAGGCATTCCCAGAAGTTGGGGCCAAGTTGCAGCGGCAAAGTGGCAGCAAAATAGGGTGACTTTCAGGTCACAGCAGTGTGAATGAGATTCAAGGATAACACCTTTGAATTTGGCCCTATTGTCACTTGTGCATCCTGAAAGTGTAGCAAATTCGTCCCTGCACTACCTTGGTTTGACTGATGCAATTTGAGGTCCATACACCACAAGATTACACAGACATTTCTTCAAGTCATGACAAAGCTGTGCAATTTTAAGGTCGCACAAGTGCAAATGGGGCCTTATTCAAAGGTGTTATCAATTAATCGCATTAGGTTACTTTCACACTTGGGTGACTTTTCATGGAGCTTTGGACCTCAGAGTCACATGAAAAGTTGTCCCCCTTGATTTCCATTAATATTTATTAGAGCTGCACGATTAATCGTCATCGTAATTTTTTTTCCCCTTTACGATCTTGAAAAAAGTGTTTCACGATTCTTGCTATGCAAAAAACTCTCTCTGCTCTTCTGAAGCCACAGCCGAAAAACCAGGAAGTCTGCCAAGAATTAGAACATTCTTTATCAGTGAACTTGACTAGAAACCTTGTAACAATTTGTCAATTAAATAGAATTCTGTGTAAGTGAGGAAAGTTTAACCACTTAAACACTAAACATTTTTCTGACATTTGTTGGTTTCAGGTTAAAATCATTTTTTTTTTGCTAGAAAATTACTTAAAACCCCCCAACATTATATATATATTTTTTGTAGAGACCCTAGAGAATAAAATGGTGGTTGTTACAATATTTTTTGTCACACTGTATTTGCGCCTTTCAAATGCAATTTTTTTTGGAAAAAATTACTTTAATGATTTAAAAAAAAAAAAAGAAAAGTTAGCCCAATTTCTTGTGGGATAATGTGAAAGATTTTATGTCACGAGAACCGTGATCTTTTTATTCTAAGCAAAAAAATTGTGATTCTCATTTTGGCCAGAACCGTGCAGCTCTAATATCTATGCAACTTCACCCATGTTCATATAGGTCTGAATTGACATGTCAAATTGTAGGCCAAATTGGTGCCTATTGATGGCAATGGAACTGTCCAAATTGGTGCGACGCCACAACAATTCCCAAAAGTAGTTCCTGCACTACTTTGGGCGATTTCAGGGGGCGATTTCTTACCTCCCAACTTTTTGAGATGGGTATAAGGGACACCTATTAGCAAAAGTAGGTAGGCATAGGACACCTTCTTAAAGGAGAACAGTTGGGACCTATGTGATTTCACTAGACATTTGTGCAGGAAAGTGCACTGATGTCTCTGAAATCGCTGACAAAGTCGGACTGAGTCACACTTGTGCAACTTTGGACATCAGAGTCGTATGACAAGTCATACCCCATGATTTTCAATGTGTACCATTCATATCTGTGCGACTTCAAGTAACACTGACTTCAACGTAGTCCCTGTACTACTTTGGTCTGACTTTGATGCGAGTTGAGGTCCATAGACCTCAAGATTACACAGGCATTGCTTAAAGTCGCATTAAAATCTCGCAACTTTCAGGTCGCACAAGTGTGAAAGGTGCCTAAGTCACTGTGCTGAGTACTATTTTATACCTAGAATATAAAGTAGTCCCACCATCAAACACTAGTAAACATATGTTCTCAATATAATTGTGCTCAAATGGCTGAAAATCACACAGATGGTATCACCTACTGAAAGCTTGCATTGTACTCAGCAGCGTATGCTGAAAAGAGGCAAACGCCTATTAGCCAATGCCACATCGGCACATTGGCATGAGCATGGTTGTTACTATAATATTAATGCCTGAAATGCAAAACATTATTGTATTGAATCAAACATTAGTAAATGTATTTTCTCTGTAGGTAAGTGCTCAGCTCTGTAGCATAGCGGTATACCCTGCTGCCCCCAAAAGTTCAAGCCATGAATTCAAATCCTACTGACAGCATTACCTCCTAGAAGTGTGCATTGTACTCAGAAGCATAATTAGCCAAAGCACATCAGCTTGCTTTATTCCATATTTTAACTCTTCAAATGCATGCAATGGTATGTACTTATTCAATAATATTATGGTATGGAATTCCAAAATTCAAGGAAAAAAATGTCGTAGGGTCCCCCCACATACATACCAGGCCCTTCGGTATGGACTTTAAGGGGAACCCCACACCAAATTGTAAAATAAATTTGATGTGGGGCCCCCCAAAATCCATACCAGACCCTTATCCGAGCATGCAGCCTGGAGGTCAGGATAGGGGGGGACGAGTGAGCACCCTCCCCTTCTGAATCTTACCAGGCCACATGCCCCAAAGCACCTTTTCCCCATGTTGATGGGGACAAGGGCCTCTTCCCGAAAACCCTGGTCGGTGGTTGTCGGTCTGCAGGCAGGGGGTTTATCAGAATCTGGAAGCCCCCTTTAAAAAGTCGGCTCCCAGATCCTGCCCCCTATGTGAATAGGTATAGGGTACATTTTACCCCTACCCATTAACCAAAAAAAGCAGTGAAATGTAAAAAAAAATCAATAGCCGGTTTTTGACAAGTCCTTTATTGTAAAATAGCTCTGAGCTGTCTTCTTCCCTTGGCCATCTTCTCCAGACGCTGTCTCTCCCTCCTCCATCTTCTCCCCGAGCTGTATTCTCCCAGAGCCGTCTCTCCTGCCGCTGCCATGTTCTCCATCTGCTGTCTTCTTCCGCACCGCTGGTTACCCGCTAATAAAAAAAAAGCTCCTCTTTTTCCATGGTGGTCTTCCTCTGCTGTGTTGTCACCCACTGTGTGGCGTCTCTTACATAGCCATGGAGCAGACTCTCCGGGTGACATTATCGGATGGCCACAGAAGACCGCCACAAGAAGAGCGGCTTTTTTTTTATTAGTGGGTAACCGGCTGCGCTGAAGAACACATCAGCGGGGGAAGATGGTGGCAGCAGGAGAGACAGCTCGGGGAGAAGAAACATCAAACACTAGTGAATGTATTTTCTATGTATTTTCTATGTATGACTGTGCTACACCCAATAGGCTAGCCGTCAGCACTTCTACCTTGAAGAACTCATGGGTTCAAATCCCACAGAGAAATACTAAATTGAATTGGTGAAAAAAAAGCAAATGACTATTAGCCAATTAGCCAAAGCAGCATATGCTGAAAATAGGTGAATGCCAATTAGCCAATGCACTTTAAATTTGGCTGATTATATTAACTCTTCAAATGCATGCAATGATATGTAAGTATTCAATACTATTATGGTGTGAAATTCCAAACACCACACACTAACTAATGGGCAGATTACATTTTTTTGTTTGTTCATTTTAATTCGCTTGTGCACTGAAAAAATAAACACAGCTGGGGGATGGTAGGTTGGCTGGTATTTGAACTTGTACCGTGAGTGCTGTGGAGACATCTGAGCAGACTACTAAGCCATTGTGCTAAGTATGAGACCTACATAATAGTGTAGTATGATTAAAGAATGAATATAAATAATTACCGCTTTATAGTCACCTAAATTAAAAAATAAAAAACAACATACAACAAATAGGTAACCTAAATGTTTAATACATGTAACTTTACAGAATAGCAGACATTACTATGTAATAATCATTCAGAACTGCATTTCTTAGCAAAAGAAGGAAAAAAAACTAGGAATACTAATTGCAATATAAATCAATATATGCACAGGAACTAGAGCACATCTCTGATAAAAAAAATGTTTCTTTCACATACATGGATCATGGCTACAGTACACTGCTATATAACAACTTGATAAGAATTGGCATTTGTATATACGCGGAAGCGCTAATTAACGGCAATTTAGAATTTACAAACGTTTGTTCTCCACTTATATCGCTGATTTTCATGCGCAAATTCGCCGTTTTGTTTCCATTTGGCTAAAATTGGCTCTATTGTTTGCCATAGTGCTCAGTACTTCTTGGAGTTATAGTAAATGACCCCCATAGCGTCCTTCCAGTACTCAGCCCCAGCATCCTGTACAGTACATATATAAAAAATGTATATATAAAAAGTGCTCCATGCCTGTAAATAAATCAATTTAAGCACTAATATCTCATAAGTGCAATATAATAAGGTCCATAAATATAAAAGTCCATTGTGCTTTAAAGTGCCCAGTGCTTCAATTTTCATGACATTCAGTGATCTGGGTGAAAACACTCCGTGCTCCCCTCCTTTGTCTCCAAACTCACCAGATCATGATGACACAAGCTATTTATATAATACAGCCTTCCTTTTGCTGTCCCTGCTGCTCTCGCTTTGAGTGGATAGATATTCCTCTGTAAAACTCCATCATGCATGGATGTAAGGGGAGATAAAAAACAGGCAGCCTTCCATAGCTCCATACCGTTTTATTTGGACTTATAAAAACATTTAAAATACTACTCGCACAATTCTGATGCTCGCATTACTCAAGATGCAAATGCATGCAATGGTATTTCCAGCAAATTACCCTCATCTGCGTTCCATTAACCCGAAGTAGGTAACGTTTCGTCACACTGACTTCATCAGTCATATGACTGAATGTAGGACGTTGGTCCTGGAAGATTTCCCTCTGCCAGGTGCTGTAAAATCAGGTCTGAATAGGATGAAGGTAGTTATATAAATAGCTTAGCATCTATTACTGACTGCATGTCCTGAACTGATCAAGGTCTGAAAGGATAAGCAGGATTAATCACTCTTTCAGTGTGCCCACCAATCATTGTGGTATTGTGGTATACTTTGTGACGGCACACTTTTTTTTATACGCAGGATATATATTCTTCTCCCAGGTTAACATTTCCCAGTCCTCCCCTAATGCGGCCATTGCTGACTTGTTTTTAAAATGTGTAAGTTCTTGGTCTGATATCCTGACCCTGGTTACATTACCTAATACATTACTGCTTTATAACAATCATGCATTGTACCATTGTTGGAAATTTAGATTGCAATGACTGCATGTATGTTTTAGGTCAGTTACCCTCTAGGTAGTAAAGACAAGATTAGGATGACATCAACATTTCCTGCCACTTTAAAAACAAGCCGGCATGGTTAGCTTCCATAATTGTATCATTATATGTTTCCTTTAAGAATGGAGAAATGCCTCCTTTACAGATTTTCTCTTTAAAGAGGTCAGTAGAATCCAGCTGCCCTCTGAACTGTTCTGCTGTTGCTGCACTTATCAAACAAATTAATTTACATTGCAGTGATCTTTGATTAACAGGGTTAACATCTCACAACATGTAAGAAAAAATACACAACATGTATTTTTGATATTATACCTTTATATTAAATTTACATTTAAAATTACATTTTACTTTTAGATATAAAGATAAAGACTACAGTTACAAATGACTTTTGTGTGATTTCAATGTATTAAAAAGCACAACTCATTTAAAATAAGCACATACTGAACACTGCCCAGGTTCCATACACACAATGTAATTAAAATCATTATTGATTAAGTGATAGAATGGCCAATCACAGAGAAAATAAAACGAAGCCTTTTTTCCCAGTGGGTCTCCTTTAATCAGCTATAGTGGTTTGTACTAGACTGTTTTAATAGTTGTATTGTTATGTAAGATTATTTGATCTATATAAAGGACAGATACATGTTTTTCGGTGTCCAATCAGCACTTTTCATTCTTGGCTGCCTTTGTCATAGCCTGAACCTCTGGAAATAGAATACAAGCTGAAAATCTCTTACAGGTTAGATTTTTCTTTAACAACGCACATCAAGAGACAGGAGTTTTCATAAGCTCAGTCAGCAGCAATCCGATCTACACAGAGAACTCTTTTATAGTCTTGGAAAGGTGTCACACTGTAAAGCTGTATAGGCTTATTGGTGATTTTATAATATGGAATAAATAAGCTGCTACTCTGAAGCAGTTAAAAGGAAAAGAAAACTAGTCCCAGTAGGTCTTTGTTCATTCATTCTTTTCTATCTGAGTATGTCTGTATAGTGATTAATTCTCTGCTTCATTGGTTATCTTTTTGGCTTTTCTTGCTGAGCATATATATTCTACTCTAGCTACAGTACCAGCATTGAGCATTTACTCTGAAAGCTTCATGAAAAGTTTGACAGGCTATTCAGACTATTTATCATTAGAAAGAGATTCCGATTTGTAGTAAAATTGCTATTATTTAACACTTTTGCTCACCTGCCCTCTAGGAGCATAAAAGGGGACTTCAGTGCCTGTTCCAGGCTCTGTTTAAAGCGCATGAAGCTGAGCTGTCTAATTCTATTTATATGTTTTACTGAACCATATTGACAGTTTGTAAGGTACTGCTTAACCTATCCACTTCCACAGTGTAAAACTGCAGGTACACTACTTGAAGGGCTTGATGAACCCTGAGAAAGTAGCTTAATTAAATTAAATATGTTTGCAATGGGCGACTACCTTTCTAAAACTCACTGCTAAGTCTAATAGGAGGCTCAGGCAGCTACAACCACTTGCTTATTTCCAGTGTTGTAATAATGGACAAATGGTGTCTTTAACCCTCCTTTATATGTAAAGCCAAAGTTTAACCCGCCTCGCTGCAGTATACTTAAAAACAAAGCAGACTCCTGGAAAAACCAATAACTCAATCATATTTCTAGTACAGTACCTCCAAAAATATTTTGACATGAAATTACATTTTTTTTTTTTTTTTTTAGAGCGAACCTTAGCTGTCTGTATCAATTAAAGAATCATTGTAATATAAATAAATTATAATGTGGCATGAGTAGCAATTATACATGTTATATCATTTTAAAACATTTTTTTGCTTGGAACCAGGGTGGCAAGACCATTAGGGTTGACCTGTTAAAAATTGCATGTGCAAAGCCTGTTTAAATTTAAATCGAATTGCAGAATTACTGCCATTTTCTTTAAGTTATGCTTGTGTTTAAAACAGAGTTGTATATAGCATGTCCTTTTTTAACTACTGTCAAAAAGCACTTGGTCTGCATTAGGATTGCCTGCTAATTTTTAGTACAACAGAAGATGGGAATACCACTGAATTTTCCTACTTGGTAGACAATTACAACTTCATTCTGTAAAATAAAAAGCGACTGTTGTAAAACCTGAAGAAAGTAGCTAGATAGATGAAGTATATCAACCAAGCAAAACACAAAGGATAACAACATTAAAATATCAACCTGGAATATATTGAGCCTACATAGAGCTGGCTCTGTTGTTAAGCTAAATGCACTACGGATAAGCAAAATTAGAGTGATTGTTATTTAAGAAGTTAGATGGGAAGGCATCAATATAATTGGTGCTTGTAACTATACCACTTTTTTAGTAGCCATTCAAATAATACAATTATAGCAAGATTTGTCTTAGGGGAAAAAATGAGCATATTACCAATGGAGTTACGACTGTAAACAAAAGGATATGCATTTTAAGAGTAAGTGGTAAAATGTTTGTTCTCTTATTCATAAGTGCTCATATATCTACAGAAGTACAGAAGGGAAGATAAAAAAAAATCTTTAATGCACAGGAATAAATAAATAAATAAATAAATAAATAAATAAAAGGTGATTTTATGAACTGCTGGGGAAAGTGCATAACAACTCACAAGAGCATGATTTTAAAATACTAACAGGTGAGCTGAAGGCTAAAACTGAAGAAGAAAAGAAAGTATAGACCAGTGTTTCTTAACCTTTTTTCAGTTAAGGCACCCTTTGAAATTCAGAATGATCTTGAGGCACCCCATTCTAAAATTTAAAAAACTAAACAAATTGTTTTTTTAAAATGCAGCAACATCCACAAAAATGACAGGTGATGTATTCTTCCAAGGCAAACACACATTTGCACACTGGCTAGTATTCCAGTGTTTCTCTTCTCCCACAGTTTCTCTCCCTCACTTAGTTAATGTGACCCCAAGGCCAACGGGAGGAGCAAACAATATCCTCCTTATAAACTAATGATGTCATTGGATGCGAGGGTGCCGGTGGCTAGAAGGTTTTAGTGGTGCACAATGAAAACCTGTGGTTGTGTCTAACTAAAAGTTAGGCTTGATCCACCTGCCGGCTTATATACAATTTTTGGGGAAATTTTACCAAGGCACCCCTGAAGGCACCCTGGCTGAAAAAGGCTGGTATAGACAATTACAGTAGGAACCTATAGTCCAGGAGATGAGAAACACAAAGAAAATATATTAAAAAATATATAGTTATCAGCAGTACATAGCCAGTCACAATGCTGTATGCCCTTCAGATTCCCTGCAACCCCCCACTCCTTTTCCCACTCTCTAATGTCTAACATTACATTTTTACTTCACTATGGGCACTCTGTTTAAACCACCCCTGCCCACGCATTCTGCCCCCCCTCTACCCAGACACCCCTTCTTTGTCTACCCAATTTTCTCTCTTTCTCTACCATTTCCTTTAATAACACACATGCACATAACCTCCACAACACTAAACTTACTTTTGACTATTTGAATAACTGCTTACATTGCTTTAGAATTCTCAAAGAAATATACACCCTTACCTGTATTGCTTGGGATTTTACTATGTGTTGTTTTCTTACCAACTTACTGTTCTTCCCCAGCTGTAACCAACTACCATAAGGCTCGGTTTCCACTATTGCGACCCCAAAGTTGCACGATTTACAGTGCGACTTTGCAATGCGATTTTTGTTGCGATTTGATGCGACTTTCCAAACGACTTTGTGCGACTTTGATGCTCTGCGATTTAGTCATAGTGATGTAATTCCTTATCATGCTTAGTTATTTCCCCTTCTTCTTTCATTGTCACATGTTGTATAGTGCTTAGCAAACATGTTGGCTATGCAATATGTTGGGTCAACAGTCATTATGGCTGCTGTAGCAGCATTAATAGATGAAGAAGAAGAGGATAACCGGATGAGGAGAAGGCATAGATTTTGGATCCATCCCATCATCACCCAAAGGGAAGGGAGAGGCCAGTTTTGAGTCCTTTACAACGACCTCCGTGCTCATGAAGAGAAATTCTTCAACTACACATGGATGTCAATTAGAAGGTGGGAACATTTGTTTATGTCAACTTGCAAATGCTCCAAGATATATTTAGGAAAACGTGTATATGTATGGCCACTATGACTCTTTTTATCATTTTTAGCTTTGAATAGCTAGAAGTGTTAACAATAACCTGATCAAATGTTTTTAAAAATGGAAATAGATTTGTAAATGGTTGATTTTTACATGGTCAATGTAGATAATAGCCATACATTTTCTCTTTACAGTTTTGATGAATTGTTGGCTTTGCTCTCTAGCCATCTAGAGCGACAAAACACCAGTTTCCGAAGGAGTATTCCAGCTGTTGAAAGACTCATTATAACATTGAGGTAACTTTTCATACCTACTTTGGTGGTATTTGGATATCCACATCATTCTTTCTTCCTCTTTAAAGGAATTTAAATAATAAATACTAGAATGTTATTGTGTGTGTGATTATTTTTACAATAATAATTGTCCCTGTACATCAGTGTCTTTCTCCTGCTCCTCTTCTTCCTTCACTTTCTCAGGCCTCCTTCCAAGCTCATTTAGTTCTAATATAGAAGTAGCTTATTGTTAATATGTATCATTCTAATAAACTGTATTTACTCTTCCATTTTAGGTACCTGGCAACTGGACATTCCTTTGCAAGTTTGCATTTTGAGTTCTTGGTTGTAAAAACTACTGCCAGCAATATTGTCCATGATGCCTGCAGAGACATCTGGAATGTTCTTGGGGATTTTGTACTGAAGAAGCCCACTCCCGAAGATAGTGGAATTTTTCTGGGACCGATGCAATTTTCTGAATTGTGTCGGGCAATTGACAGCAAACATATAAGAGTAGTGATGCCGATTGGCAGTGGAACAAATTTCTTCAACTATAAAAAATATTTTTTGTTTGTCTTACTAGCAGTGGCTGATGCCAATTATTGTTTTAGATATATAGACATAGGACATATGGCAGCAGCTCAGACTCCAGTATTTTTGCACAATCATCTTTTGGAAGAATGTTGAGGGAAAATGGCCTGGACCTGCCACAAGACTGCCCGTTGTCAGGAACAAATGGGCCGCCACTGCCATTTGTGTATGTTGGAGATGAGGCCTTTGCTCTCAGTGACCATCTACTAAGGCCTTATTCCAATTGGTCTCTGAATGAAGAGAAGAGAATCTTCAACTACTGCTTAATGAGGGCAAGATGGGTTGTCGAATGTGCATTTCGCATTTTATTTAACAAGTGGCGGTTCCTACATACACCTATCAATTTGAAAATGGAGAATGCAATATCTGCGGTAAAAACAGCATGTGTGCTTCATAACTATGTTCGAATTCGTGATGGGTACCTTTTTGAAGATTCCCTCATACATGATATGGAAGGTACACAATGTAGTGCCAGTAGGGGCACCATCAATGGTGCCACTGTGCATGAGGGTTTTACTTTGTTTTTTATGTCTGCTGCTGGTTGTGTCCCCTGGCAGCAGGATACCATTGCATAATGTATTTCACGCATTTTTTGATTTATTATTATTTATATGTCTGTTATGTTTAATTGCATTCAAATGCTGAATAACAGGTCTTTAACACAAAATATAAAAATGGATAATTAAAAAACGCATAATGTAACCAGAATAGTTTTTATTTTTAAAATGTTTGTGCAAGAATGCACCAAAAATATAGTATTTTTTGGTGAACTCCACCATTTGTTGTTTTTTTTAGACAACCACAACAAAGAAAAATAAATTAACATATATAAATTTGAACAACACCAAAAAAAAAAAAGCATACAAAAAATAACAATATATAATCTGAATATTTTTTAGCAGCAAAATCTTTTTGCAAGAATGCAAAAATAACAAAAATTAGGTTCCGTGAACTAAATCATTTTTGGGTTGTTGTTTTGGCAACCACAACAAAAAAAATAAATGAACAAGTATCAAAACAACACCAAAACTAAAAAAACCTTACAATTGCTGGTATGTTTTTGTTTCAGTGGTCCTGGAAACTGAACTAGTGGTTGGTCCAGAGTAATCCACTGATGTTCCTGGGTAGTATTTCCTTTCAAGAAAAGGCAGAACCTGACTGGGTGTAGGCAGCCTAAGTTGGTGAGTAGGGATGAGCTTCGTGTTCGAGTCGAACCCATGTTCGACTCTAACATCGGCTGTTCGCCCGTTCGCCGAATTGCGAACGATATGGGCCGTTCGCGCCAAATTCGTAAGGCGCGTCACGGCCCATAATTCACTGCGGCATCGCAGTGCATTGCTTGCTGATGATTGGCCAAGCATGCACTATGACCCGCATGCTTGGCCAATCACAGCGCTGCCTGAACAGAGAGCCGTAATTGGCCAAAGCCAAGGAGGCTTTGGCCAATTATGGCTCAGGGGATTTAGTACACGCCCCACACTATATAAGGCCGCCTGCACGGCGGCCCTGTGTAGTGTGTGTTCCAGCGTTCATAGATAGAGAGAGAGAGAGACAGACAGTGTCATTTGATTTGAGTTAGATAGATTAGGCAGAACAGTCAGTCAGTTAGCTGCACTTACAGTGTATTGTGTATATATATGCATCCCAGGTGTTGCATATATATATATACACTGTATTCAGTTTAGCTAGATCCGTTCCTGTTATCTTCTAGACTATTTACATTTAGTGCAGTGCGTCCTGCTCACAGTGTTCAGCTAGATCCGTTCCTGTTAAATTCTAGACTATTTACATTTAGTGCAGTGCGTCCTGCTCACAGTGTTCAGCTAGATCCGTTCCTGTTATCTTCTAGACTATTTACATTTAGTGCAGTGCGTCCTGCTCACAGTGTTCAGCTAGATCCGTTCCTGTTATCTTCTAGACTATTTACATTTAGTGCAGTGCGTCCTGCTCACAGTGTTCAGCTAGATCCGTTCCTGTTATCTTCCTACTGACAGGCAGGCTTGTCTGGTTACAGTATATAAAGCTACCTGAAGAAAATTACTGGTGTTCTATTTGATCCTATTAGTACCACGGTCAGGCAGCTAGACTATTTACATTTAGTACAGTGCGTCCTGCTCACAGTGTTCAGCTAGATCCATTCCTGTTATCTTCCTACTGACAGGCAGGCTTGTCTGGTTACAGTATATAAAGCTACCTGAAGAAAATTACTGGTGTTCTATTTGATCCTATTAGTACCACGGTCAGGCAGCTAGACTATTTACATTTAGTACAGTGCGTCCTGCTCACAGTGTTCAGCTAGATCCGTTCCTGTTATCTTCCTACTGACAGGCAGGCTTGTCTGGTTACAGTACATAAAGCTACCTGAAGAAAATTACTGGTGTTCTATTTGATCCTATTAGTACCACGGTCAGGCAGCTAGACTATTTACATTTAGTACAGTGCGTCCTGCTCACAGTGTTCAGCTAGATCCGTTCCTGTTATCTTCCTACTGACAGGCAGGCTTGTCTGGTTACAGTATATAAAGCTACCTGAAGAAAATTACTGGTGTTCTATTTGATCCTATTAGTACCACGGTCAGGCAGCTAGACTATTTACATTTAGTACAGTACGTCCTGCTCACAGTGTTCAGCTAGATCCGTTCCTGTTATCTTCCTACTGACAGGCAGGCTTGTCTGGTTACAGTATATAAAGCTACCTGAAGAAAATTACTGGTGTTCTTTTGATCCTATTAGTACCACGGTCAGGCAGCTAGACTATTTACATTTAGTACAGTGCGTCCTGCTCACAGTGTTCAGCTAGATCCGTTCCTGTTATCTTCCTACTGACAGGCAGGCTTGTCTGGTTACAGTATATAAAGCTACCTGAAGAAAATTACTGGTGTTCTTTTGATCCTATTAGTACCACGGTCAGGCAGCTAGACTATTTACATTTAGTACAGTGCGTCCTGCTCACAGTGTTCAGCTAGATCCATTCCTGCTATCTTCCTACTGACAGGCAGGCTTGTCTGGTTACAGTATATAAAGCTACCTGAAGAAAATTACTGGTGTTCTTTTGATCCTATTAGTACCACGGTCAGGCAGCTAGACTATTTACATTTAGTACAGTGCATCCTGCTCACAGTGTTCAGCTAGATCCGTTCCTGTTATCTTCCTACTGACAGGCAGGCTTGTCTGGTTACAGTATATAAAGCTACCTGAAGAAAATTACTGGTGTTCTTTTGATCCTATTAGTACCACGGTCAGGCAGCTAGACGATTTACATTTAGTACAGTGCGTCCTGCTCACAGTGTTCAGCTAGATCCGTTCCTGTTATCTTCCTACTGACAGGCAGGCTTGTCTGGTTACAGTATATAAAGCTACCTGAAGAAAATTACTGGTGTTCTTTTGATCCTATTAGTACCACGGTCAGGAAGCTAGACTATTTACAGTTAGTGCAGTGCGTCCTGCTCACAGTGTTCAGCTAAACCTACAAGTTAGTGGGGTGCGTCCACCTCACAGTGTTCAGCTAAAGCTACCTGTAGAAGGTTGGTGGTGTTCTCATACTACAGGCAAGCAGTTGATTTTGCTAGCTGCAGTATCAGTACATATATATATATATATATATCCCAGCTTAGTGTAGCTACAGAGCTACAGGCCATTAGTATGTCTGGAAGGCCAAGAAGGAGAGGCAGACAGTCACAAGCCAATAAGAGAGGGCAAGCAGGCTCTGTGTCTGGTGCTGGTCGTGGAGACAGTGCATCCTCATCAGCACGTGGCCATGGGACACGCTTGGCCATTTTTTCGGCAGCTGGCCGTGTTGAGCCGCAACATGCGGAAGACTTGGTCGAGTGGATGACCAAGCCGTCCTCATCCTCCTCATCCTCTCTCACCCATGCCCAGGGTGCTTTGTCTGGCAAAGCAGTGGCCTCTTCCCTCAGCTCAATGTCATCAGTGACTCCTTCCCTAGCTCCACCATGTCCTCCTGAGGAGTCCCTCGAACTGTTTGATCACAGTGTTGCGTACATGCTCCAGGAGGATGCCCAGCGTTTGGAAGGCTCTGATGATGATACTGAGCTCGATGAAGGCAGTAACATGAGCACGGACAGAGGGGGTGCCCAAGAAGGACAGCAATCTGGCAGTCATGCTCCCCCTGCTGCAGCATACTGCCAGGTTTGCTCCAGTGATGAGGAGGGAGGGGATGATGAGGTCACTGACTCAACGTGGGTGCCTGATAGGAGAGAGGAGGAGGAGGAGGAGGCGGCACATCACCAACGAGGCAGGATGCCCTCCAGGGGCCAGCCTAAGGGCAGCACATTGACTGCACACACCCCAAAGCTCCACATGTGCAGGGCGCTGCAGTCTCTGCGCGTTATTCAAAAAGTTCTTTGGTGTGGGCCTTTTTTGAGACGAGTGCATCAGATCCCACCGCTGCTATTTGCAACATATGTCTCAAGCGTATCTCACGTGGCCAAAACATCTCCCGCTTGGGTACCACATGCTTGACCAGACATATGTTGACCTGCCATGCAGTTCGTTGGCAAGCGTATCTAAAAGACCCACACCAAAGAACAAAGAGGATCTCTCCTTGCTCCTCATCAGCTGAGATTTCCAACCCCACTAGACCTCCAGTCCTCTCTGAGACCTGCAGTGAGAACAATGAAGGTGTAGAATTAGGTGTGTCACAGCCAAGTACTTGTGGGCAATCTGCTTTTGGTACACCGACGTCAGATTGTACCAGGCAAATTTCCCTGCCCCAGCTGCTGCACCGCCGAAAAAAGTTTGCTCCCAGCCATCCACATGCCCAGCGGTTGAATGCTAGCTTGGCAAAATTGCTAGCACTTCAACTGCTGCCTTTTCAGTTGGTAGACTCTGCCCCCTTCCGTGAGTTTGTGGAATGTGCGGTTCCTCAGTGGCAGGTACCCAAACGCCACTTTTTCTCACGGAAGGCAATTCCGGCTCTCTACCGGCATGTGGAAGGCAATGTCCATGCCTCGCTGGACAGGGCGGTCAGCGGTAAGGTGCATATTACCGCTGACTCATGGTCCAGCAGGCATGGACAGGGACGTTACCTAAGTTTCACGGCGCATTGGGTGACTCTGCTGGCAGCTGGGAAGGATGCAGGACAAGGTGCAGTAGTGTTGGAGGTTGTTCCGCCACCACGCCTCCAAAATGCTAATGATTGTGACACACCTCTCTCCTCCACCCCCTCCTCTTCTTCTTCCTCCATGGCCTCTTCCTTGGAACCAGCGGTGCTCCGTAGTCGTTCAAGGGGCTACACAAGTACGCAGGCCAAAAGATGCCATGCTGTGCTTGAGCTGGTGTGCTTGGGGGACAGGAGCCACACTGGGGCAGAGGTTCTGTCAGCTCTGCAGGGGCAGGTTCAGAGGTGGTTGACGCCACGCCAACTTAAGGCAGGAATGGTGGTTTGCGACAATGGCACCATCCTCCTCTCTGCCCTCCGACAGGGACAAATGACCCATGTGCCCTGTTTGGCTCACGTCCTTAACTTGGTGGTGCAGCGGTTCTTGGGCAGGTACCCGGGCTTACAGGATGTCCTGAGGCAGGCCAGGAAAGTCTGTGTGCATTTCCGCCGGTCATATAATGCCAGTGCTCGGCTGACGGACCTCCAAAAGGAGTTTAACCTGCCCAAGAACCGCCTAATCTGTGACATGCCCACCAGGTGGAACTCAACGTTGGCCATGCTGCAGTGGCTGCACACGCAGCAGAGGGCCATCAATGAGTACCTGTGCGACTATGGCACCAGGACAGGGTCAGGGGAGCTTGTTTTTTTTTCCCCACGCCAGTGGGCCATGATCAGGGATGCATGCACTGTCCTGTCACCATTCGAGGAGGCCACGAGGATGGTGAGCAGTGACAGTGCATGCATCAGTGACACTGTCCCCCTTGTCCACCTGTTGGAGCACACGCTGCATGGAATAATGGACAGGGCACTTGAGGCAGAACAGAGGCAGGAAGAGGAGGACTTCCTTAGCTCTCAAGGCCCCCTTTATCCAGACAGTGTTCCTGCGTGCCCGCCGATCACACAGGAAGAGGACGAGGAGGAGGAAGATTGTGTCAGTATGGAGGTGGAGCCTGGCACTCAGCATCAGCAGCAGTTTTTAAGGGATCAGTCCCAAGAAACACATGGACTTGTACGTGGCTGGGAGGAGGTGGCTGTGGACGTTGTCGTCCTTAGTGACCCAGAGGACTCCGGACCGAATGCCTCAGCAAACCTACGCTGCATGGCCTCCCTGATCCTGCAAAGCCTGCGTAAGGATCCTCGTATTCGTGGTATCAAGGAGAAGGACCAATACTGGCTGGCAACCCTCCTTGATCCACGTTACAAGGGTAAGGTTGCGGACCTTATCTTGCCATCGCAGAGGGAGCAGAGGATAAAACATCTTCGGGGGGCCTTGCAGAAAGGTCTGTGCAACGCGTTCCCAGAGACTGGGAGGTTACAAACTCCTGTTTCTGGACAACGTGTTGCTGAGGCTTCGGTCAGTCAAAGAAGGAGCGGTGGAGAAGGTGGCCGTCTGACCGATGCGTTCAGACAATTTTTTGGTCCGCAGCCCCAAGGTATGATCGGTTCCAGCAACCATCGCCAGCGTCTGTTTTACATGGTGCAGGAATACCTAGGGGCAAGATCAGACTTGGACACCTTTCCCACCGAAAATCCTCTGGGTTACTGGGTCTTGAGGATGGATCACTGGCCAGAGCTTGCACAGTATGCAATTGAGCTACTGGCCTGTCCTGCATCCAGCGTTCTTTCGGAACGCACATTCAGTGCTGCTGGAGGCGTGGTAACCGATCACAGGGTGCGTCTGTCCACCGACTCGGTCGATTGGCTGACCTTCATAAAAATGAATCAGTCTTGGATCACCACCAGCTACCAAGCACCTGATGCTGATGTAACCGAATAATTTTTTTTGAAATCTCAGATCCCTTCAAAGACTGCCTATGCTGATGCTGAGTGACTATCCCTGAGTAATTATCCTCTTCCTCCTCAATCATCACGCTGATAGCTTGTAAGAACATTTTTGGTTCTGGGCGCCACCACCAGTGCCTAAGGCACAATTTTTCAGCCCCTGTTTAACAGGGGCGTGTAATTACAATTTTTGATGTAATACTTTGCAGCAGGGCTCGTTCCTGCATTCCAACTAGAGTGTCTGTGAGGGGTTGCAGTGTTGTGGCACCAGCACCAGTGCCTAAGGCCCAATTTTTCTGCCCCTGTCTAACAGGGTCGTGTAATTACAATTTTTGATGCAATACTTTGCAGCAGGGCTCGTTCCTGCGTTCCAACTAGAGTGTCTGTGAGGGGTTGCAGTGTTTTGGCACCAGCACCAGTGCCTAAGGCCCAATTTTTCTGCCCCTGTATAACAGGGGCGTGTAATTACAATTTTTGATGCAATACTTTGCAGCAGGGCTCGTTCCTGCGTTCCAACTAGAGTGTCTGTGAGGGGTTGCAGTGTTGTGGCACCAGTGCCTAAGGCCCAATTTTTCTGCCCCTGTCTAACAGGGGCGTGTATTTACAATTTTTGATGCAATACTTTGCAGCAGGGCTCGTTCCTGCGTTCCAACTAGAGTGTCTGTGAGGGGTTGCAGTGTTGTGGCACCAGCACCAGTGCGTAAGGCCTAATTTTTCAGCTCCTGTTCAACAGGGGCATGTAATTACAATTCTTGATCTAATATTTCACAGCAGGGCCCTGTGAGGGCTTACAGTGTTGTGGCCACAGCAACACCTAAGGCCCAAATTTCTGCTGAGTATATAGGGCAGGACCCTACTTTCAAACATCTAACTTACAAACGACTCCTACTTGCAAACGGAAGGAGACAACAGGAAGTGAGATGAAATCTACCCCTAGGAAGGGAAATTCTCTCCTGTAAGAGTTAATATGGGAAAACAATTTCTCCTTTCCACTGATGCTTTCCAATCCTTGTTCCACAAAAAAAACCCAATTTTTCAAAAAACATTTTTCATTGGGACAAAAAGTGAGGTGAAATCTTCTGAAGAGGAGGAAAGACAGCAAAACAAATGCCACAGGAGTGATAACCCTTCCCTATGTTTTCCAAAAAGCTTAAAAAAGATTTTTTGGCTGGAGCTAAACACGTTAAAAATGTACCCGTTCAAAATTACAAAGAGATTCTACTTAACAACAAACCTACAGTCCCTGTCTTGTTTGCACCGCCTGTATACTGCTGTTCAGAGTATATAGGGCCTTTCCTTATTTTAATTTGGGTGCGGGGTTCCCCTTAATATCCATACAAGACCCAAAGGGCCTGGTAATGGACTGGGGGGTACCCATGCCGTTTGTCTCACTGATTTTCATCCATATTGCCATGACCCGACATGACATTAAACCCGCAAGCAGTTTTAAATGAGATTTTTTCCTTTGAAAATGACATTTGGTGCAGGGATTGTTCTAAACACGGGAAACACGCGTCACATTACAGGCATACTATAGACACCCCCCAGGTACGATATTTAAAGGAATATTTCACTTTTTTTTTTTTACTTTAAGCATCATTAACCACTTGAGCCCCGGACCATTATGCTGCCTAAGGACCAGAGGTCTTTTTCCAATTTGGCACTGCATCGCTTTAACTGCTAATTGCGCGGTCATGCAATGCTGTACCCAAACGAAATTTGCGTCCTTTTCTTCCCACAAATAGAGCTTTCTTTTGATGGTATTTGATCACCTCTGCGGTTTTTATTTTTTGCGCTATAAACGGAAAAAGACCGAAAATTTTGAAAAAAAATGATATTTTCTACTTTTTGTAATAAAAAAATTCCAATAAACTAAATTTTAGTCATACATTTAGGCCAAAATGTATTCGGCCACATGTCTTTGGTAAAAAAAATGTCAATAAGCGTATATTTATTGGTTTGCGCAAAAGTTATAGCGTCTACAAACTAGGGTACATTTTCTGGAATTTACACAGCTTTTAGTTTATGACTGCCTATGTCATTTCTTGAGGTGCTAAAATGGCAGGGCAGTACAAAACCCCCCCAAATGACCCCATTTTCGAAAGTAGACACCCCAAGGAAATTGCTGAGAGGCATGTTGAACCCATTGAATATTTATTTTTTTTGTCCCAAGTGATTGAAAAATGACAAAAAAAAAAAAAAAAAAAAAATATTTACAAAAAGTCGTCACTAAATGATATATTGCTCACACAGGCCATGGGCCTATGTGGAATTGCACCCCAAAATACATTCTGCTGCTTCTCCTGAGTATGGGGATACCACATGTGTGGGACTTTTTGGGAGCCTAGCCGCGTACGGGGCCCCGAAAACCAATCACCGCCTTCAGGATTTCTAAGGGTGTCAATTTTTGCTTTCACTCTTCACTGCCTATCACAGTTTCGGAGGCCATGGAATGCCAAGATGGCACAAAACCCCCCAAAATGACCCCATTTTGGAAAGTAGACACCCCAAGCTATTTGCTGAGAGGCATATTGAGTCCATGGAATATTTTATATTTTGACACAAGTTGCGGGAAAGTGACTTTTTTTTTTTTTTTTTTCATAAAGTTGTCACTAAATGATATATTGCTCACACAGGCCATGGGCATATGTGGAATTGCACCCCAAAATACATTTAGCTGCTTCTCCTGAGTATGGGGATACCACATGTGTGGGACTTTTTGGGAGCCTAGCCGCGTACTGGACCCCGAAAACCAATCACTGCCTTCAGGATTTCTAAGGGTGAAAATTTTTGATTTCACTCTTTACTGCCTATCACAGTTTCGGAGGCCATGGAATGCCCAGGTGGCACAAAACCCCCCCAAATGACCCCATTTTGGAAAGTAGACACCCCAAGCTATTTGCTGAAAGGCATGGTGAGTATTTTGCAGCTCTCATTTGTTTTTGAAAATGAAGAAAGACAAGAAAAAACTTTTTTTTTTTCTTTTTTCAATTTTCAAAACTTTGTGACAAAAAGTGAGGTCTGCAAAATACTCACTATACCTCTCAGCAAATAGCTTGGGGTGTCTACTTTCCAAAATGGGGTCATTTGGGGGGGTTTTGTGCCACCTGGGCATTCCATGGCCTCCGAAACTGTGATAGGCAGTGAAGAGTGAAATCAAAAATTCACGCCCTTAGAAAGCCTGAAGGCGGTGCTTGGTTTTCGGGGTCCCGTACGCGGCTAGGCTCCCAAAAAGTCTCACACATGTGGTATCCCCGTACTCAGGAGAAGCAGCAGAATGTATTTTGGGGTGTAATTTCACATATTTCCATGGCATGTTTGAGCAATATATCATTTAGTGACAACTTTGTGCAAAAAAAAAAAAAAAAAAATTTGTCTCTTTCCCGCAACTTGTGTCGCAATATAAAATATTCCATGGACTCGACATGCCTCTCAGCAAATAGCTTGGGGTGTCTACTTTCCAAAATGGGGTCATTTGGGGGGGGTTTGAACTGTCCTGGCATTTTATGCACAACATTTAGAAGCTTATGTCACACATCACCCACTCTTCTAACCACTTGAAGACAAAGCCCTTTCTGACACTTATTGTTTACATGAAAAAGTTTTTTTTTTTTGCAAAAAAATTACTTTGAACCCCCAAACATTATATATTTTTTTTAAAGCAAATGCCCTACAGATTAAAATGGTGGGTGTTTCATTTTTTTTTTTCACACAGCAATTGCGCAGCGATTTTTCAAACGCATTTTTGGGGGAAAAAACACACTTTTTTAAATTTTAATGCACTAAAACACACTATATTGCCCAAATGTTTGATAAAATAAAAAAGATGATCTTAGGCCGAGTACATGGATACCAAACATGACATGCTTTAAAATTGCGCACAAACGTGCAGTGGCAACAAAATAAATACATGTTTAAAAGCCTTCAAAAGCCTTTACAGGTTACCACTTTAGATTTACAGAGGAGGTCTACTGGAAAAATTACTGCACTCGATCTGGCCTTCGCGGTGATACCTCACATGCATGGTGCAATTGCTGTTTACGTTTGACGACAGACCGCCGCTTGCGTTCGCCTTAGCGCGAGAGCAGGGGGCGACAGGGGTGTTTTTTTTTTTTTTTTTTTTCTTTATTATTTTTTTGCTTTTTTAATCTTACTTTTAAACTGTTCCTTTCATATTTTTTTTTTTAATCATTTTTATTGTTATCTCGGGGAATGTAAATATCCCCTATGATAGCAATAGGTAGTGACAGGTACTCTTTTTTGAAAAAATTGTGGTCTATTAGACCCTAGATCTCTCCTCTGCCCTCAAAGCATCTGACCACACCAAGATCGGTGTGATAAAATGCTTCCCCAATTTCCCAATGGCGCTATTTACATCCGGCGAAATCTAAGTCATGAAATACTCGTAGCTTCCGGTTTCTTAGGCCATAGAGATGTTTGGAGCCACTCTGGTCTCTGATCAGCTCTATGGTCAGCTGGCTGAATCACCGGCTGAATTCTCAGGTTCCCTGTTGAGACAGGAGAGCCAGAGAAAAACACAGAAGACGGGGGGGGGGGCATTCCCTCCCACGGCTTGTAAAAGCAGTCTAGAGGCTAATTAGCCGCTAGGATTGCTTTTACATGAAAGCCGACCGCTGGCTGAAAAGAATGATACCAAGATGATACCTAAACCTGCAGGCATCATTCTGGTATAACCACTCAAAGTCGTGAATGGCGTACCTGAAGACAAAAAAATGGTTAACAATGGTTAACAATAAAGCACAGTAAAGTGTAAATAATTACACACCTGAAAAACAAACATGATAAAACATAATAACAATAACAATAACAATAAAACATTGCAGAATAGAATACAGTAAAAAAGAGCAGAACAATAGAGAGAGAGAATAGAGAGAGAGAGAACAATAAAACAACAACTATTTTTTTTTATTTCATTTTTTTTTTTTTTTTTACACTTTTTTTGTAACTAACTTTTATAACGGTAACCGGTTCCAGGTTCGGGTCTCTCAAAATGCGATGGCATCTTGGGAGACCCTGTGAAATGGCGCCTAGTCTGTGCAATGCTGTACCCTACGCTAATACTCAACTAGTGAATGGTAGCGTTCAAAACATTCACCAATGCAAAGACCAGGATTGTCAGGACAGGAGGGACAATAATAGTGGGCGTCACGCCTATATCCGCGCTTGCTGCAGACACGACATCTTTTTTGGGGGGTTCGTTGGGTAGGGGTACTCGGGAGGACATAAAAATGCCTCTCATGCAGCCGACTGCATTTGGTTGGGGATGTGAATGGGGGAAGTACGGGCGCTGCAGAAGCGGTGGGTTCCCAATTAGGATTGGCGAATGCAGCAGGAAGGGCACTATGGGCACGACGGGCCTGTGTTTGTCTTTTTGGTGGCAGCGGGACACTACTTGTGCTTGCCACCTCACCAGCTTCAACTGCACTTATGGGACTCGCCACGTCACCAAGTGTTACTGCAGTGCTGGTTTGACTACGACCGGGGTGTACTAGGCCGCTGGCGCTTGCCAGTTCACCAAAACGCTACCAAAAAACTGTTAGCGATCGCAGGGATCAGGCCTGACTCTGCGAACGCTGCAGTTATGCGTTTAGTGTTTTGTAAGTGACAGTGATTGATCGATACTGCACTTGGGTGGGCTGGGCCGGGCCGGGCGGAGGGGCAAAACGCAGGTGCTAGCAGGTATCTGGGCTGATCCCGCTAACACTGCGTTTTTGGGAACCCTAAACTGCTGGTGACGCCAGTATAGATCTGATCGGATCAGATATTGATGCGATCAGATACTATACCACTAAGGGAGGTGTACGGTGTGTGCGTGGGTGTTAGCGGTACTGGCGCTAACCTGACGCTGCCTGGGGCTGGTGCTTGCCAGTTCACCAAAATACTACCAAAAAAACTGTTAGCGATCGCAGGGATCAGGCCTGACTCTGCGAACGCTGCAGTTATGGGTTTAGTGTTTTGTGTCAGTGATCGATCGATACTGCACTTGGGTGGGCTGGGCCGGGCCGGGCGGAGGGGCAAAACGCAGGTGCTAGCAGGTATCTGGGCTGATTCCGCTAACACTGCGTTTTTGGGAACCCTAAACTGCTGGGGACGCTAGTATAGATCTGATCGGATCAGATATTGATCCGTTCAGATACTATACCACTAAGGGAGGCGTATGCTGCGTGCGTGGGTGTTAGCGGTACTGGCGCTAACCTGACGCCTGGGGCTGGTGCTTGCCAGTTCACCAAAATGCTACCAAAAAAACTGTTAGCGATCGCAGGGATCAGGCCTGACTCTGCGAACGCTGCAGTTATGCGTTTAGTGTTTTGTAAGTGACAGTGATCGATCGATACTGCACTTGGGTGGGCTGGGCCGGGCCGGGCGGAGGGGCAAAACGCAGGTGCTAGCAGGTATCTGGGCTGATCCCGCTAACACTGCGTTTTTGGGAACCCTAAACTGCTGGGGACGCTAGTATAGATCTGATCGGATCAGATATTGATCCGTTCAGATACTATACCACTAAGGGAGGCGCATGCTGCATGCGTGGGTGTTAGCGGTACTGGCGCTAATCTGACGCTGCCTGGGGCGACGCATATCACCGCCGGGCGATCGGGGGGCTAAACCTTTATTCGGTAATAAACGGCGGGTGCCCTGACACTATAAAAAATAAACAAACTAACCAGCGTCAACCGTAACAGTTATACGGTGATCAGTGGTGAAAGGGTTAACTAGGGGGCAATCAAGGGGTTAAAACATTTATTAGGTAGTATATGGGGGTCCCTGTCGCTATAAAACGCTGACGGCGAACCTAAATATTTACCTCACTAACTAGCGTCACCAGCGACACTAATACAGCGATCAGAAAAATGATCGCTTAGTGACACTGGTGACGGGGGGTGATCAAGGGGTTAAAACTTTATTAGGGGGGGTTAGGGGGGTACCCTAGACCTAAAGGGGGGTAATACTAACTGCCCTAACACACTTACTGTCACAAACTGACACTATGCAGTAATCAGAAAAAAAAAAAAAAAAAAAAAAACTGCTGGTGTCAGTTTGTGACAGGGGGGGGGGTGATTGGGGGGGGATCGGGAGGCGATCGGGGGGGGATCGGGGTGTTTTGTGTGCCTGGCATGTTCTACTGTGTGTGTAGTGTTTGTGCACTCACATTGATGTCTTCTCTCCTCGGGCCGGAACGGAAATTACCGAGCCGAGGAGAGATGACATCATTTCCTTTGCTGCTGTTTAGCATACAGCAGCAAAGGAAGATTCTCATTGGCCGGCGGTGATCGCGAGGGGGGGGCCACGAACGGATGGTCTCCCCCTCATCACCGATCGCCGCTGGACAAAAGACGACCGCCTCGGGCACCGGGGGGGAGTCCGATCGGACCCCCCACCCGCGGAAGGCAAATCACGTACCCTGTACGTGATTTTGCCTGTCCGTGCCACTTTGCCGACGTACATCGGCGTGAGGCGGTCGTCAAGTGGTTAAAATCACTGCTCCCGAAAAAACGGCCGTTTTTAAAAGTTTTTTTTGCATTGATACATGTCCCCTGGGGTAGGACCCGGGTCCCCAAACCCTTTTTAGGACAATACCATGCAAATTAGCCTTTAAAATGAGCACTTTTGATTTCGAACGTTCGAGTCCCATAGACGTCAATGGGGTTCTAACGTTCGTGGGAACTTTCGGTCCGTTCGCAGGTTCTGGTGCGAACCGAACCGGGGGGTGTTCGGCTCATCCCTATTGGTGAGTGGTCGGGGGACCAAGGGTAGTGGTAGTGGGGGCAGGAATTGGATGCAACCTGCGTGGCCTTGAGGGATTCAGCATATTACCATCCTGGTCACAGTATGGCCAGTTTATTGGTGGAGCATACTGTGTACTTTGAAAGTGAGGGTATTGTTTATAAGGGGGATATGGTGGGGGGTTTCATATATTCTGAGGATGTTGTTGGCTCATCACCCACAAAGGATTGAGCAGTTGACATCAAAGCCATCCCATCAAATCAAGATCCCCGTCATGGGCATATGGGGCTAATCTTTTTGAGCCGGAACCACTCCTTCCTTCTTTTAATTTTCCTAGGTACCGGTTGTAACAGTCTTTGAGACTTCTCCATTGAGTTTGTAACGAGTGCACTGCAAAATATAAAGACAATACCGAGTTAAAAAAATCTTTCTTTATTAACTGCCCATAGGTCATTAATTTGCTAGGCTGCAGAATTGATGTTGATGGTGGGAAAAAAACGCAAGATATATTATCCATGACTAGGGATGAGCTTCGAGGTCGAGTCAAACTCATGTTCGACTCGAACATTGGCTGTTCGCAAGTTTGCCGAACAGCGAACAATTTGGGGTGTTCGCGGCAAATTCGAATGCCGCAGAACACCCTTTAAAAGTCTATGGTAGAAATCAAAAGTGCTAATTTTAAAGGCTTATATGCAAGTTATTCTCATAAAAAGTGTTTGGGGACCCGGGTCCTGCCCCAGGGGACATGGATCAATGCAAAAAAAAGTTTTAAAAACGGCTGTTTTTTCAGGAGCAGTGATTTTAATAATGCTTAAAGTTAAACAATAAAAGTGTAATATCCCTTTAAATTTCGTACTTGGAGGGCGTCTATAGTATGCCTGTAAAGGGGTGCATGTTTCCCGTGTTTAGAACAGTCTGACAGCAAAATGACATTTCGAAGGAAAAAACCCTGTATTGTCGGCTATTGCATTGCCGACAATACAGATAGAAGTTCATTGATAAAAACGGCATGGCAATTCCCCACAGGTTAACCCCGAACCAAAATTTAAAAAAAAAATGACGTGGGAGTCCCCCTAAATTCCATACTAGGCCCTTCAGGTCTGGTATGGATATTAAGGGGAACCCCGGACAAAATTGAAAAGACCCTTCAGGTGGCGTGGGGTCCCCCCAAAAATCCATACCAGATCCTTATCCGAGCACGCAACCTGGCAGGCCGCAGGAAAAGAGGGGGGACGAGAGTGCGCCCCCCCCTACTGAACCGTACCAGGCCACATGCCCTCAACATTGGGAGGGTGCTTTGGGGTAGCCCCCCAAAACACCTTGTCCCCATGTTGATGAGGACAAGGGCCTCATCCCCACAACCCTGGCCGGTGGTTGTGGGGGTCTGCGGCCAGGAGGCTTATCGGAATCTGGAAGCCCCCTTTAACAAGGGAACCCCCAGATCCCAGCCCCCCCTGTGTGAAATGGTAAGGGGGTACTAACCCCTATCATTTCACTAAAAAACTGTCAAAAATGTTAAAAATGACAAGAGACAGTTTTTGACAATTCCTTTATTTAAATGCTTCTTCTTTCTTCTATTTACCTTCATCTTCTTCTGGTTCTTCTGGCTCTTCTGGTTCTTCCTCCAGCGTTCTTGTCCAGCATCTCCTCCGCGGTGTCTTCTATCTTCTTCTCCTCGGGCCGCTCCGCACCCATGGCATGGGGGGAGGCTCCAGCTCTTCTCTTCATCTTCTTCTTCATCCTCTTCTCTTCTTCCTTCTTCTCTTCTTCTCTTCTTCATTTTCTTCTCCGGGCCGCTCCGCATTCATGCTGGCATGGAGGGAGGCTCCCGCTGTGTAGTGAGAAGAGGGTGAAGAAGAAGATGAAGAGAAGAGCGGAACCTCCCCCCATGCCATGGGTGCGGAGTGGCCCGAGGAGAAGAAGATAGAAAACGCCGCGGAGGAGATGCTGGAAGAGAGCGCCGGAGGAAGAACCAGAAGAGCCAGAAGAACCAGAAGAAGAAGAAGATGAAGGAAGATAGAAGAAAGAAGAAGCATTTAAATAAAGGAATTGTCAAAAACTGTCTCTTGTCATTTTTAACATTTTTGACAGTTTTTTAGTGAAATGGTAGGGGTAAGTACCCCCTTACAATTTCACACAGGGGGGGCCGGGATCTGGGGGTCCCCTTGTTAAAGGGGGCTTCCAGATTCCGATAAGCCCCCTGCCCGCAGACCCCCACAACCACCAGCCAGGGTTGTGGGGATGAGGCCCTTGTCTTCATCAACATGGGGACAAGGTGTTTTGGGGGGCTACCCCAAAGCACCCTCCCAATGTTGAGGGCATGTGGCCTGGTATGGTTCAGGAGGGGGGCGCACTCTCGTCCCCCCCCTCTTTTCCTGCGGCCTGCCAGGTTGCGTGCTCGGATAAGGGTCTGGTATGGATTTTTGGGGGGACCCCACGCCGTTTTTTTTTTTTACTTTTTGGCGCGGGGTTCCCCTTAATATCCATACCAGACCTGAAGGGCCTGGTATGAAATGTAGGGGGACTCCCACGTCATTTTTTTTTTTCAAATTTTGGTTCGGGGTTTCCCTGTGTTGAATTCCCATGCCATTTTTATCAATGAACTTCTATGTGTATTGTTGGCAATGCAATAGCCACGGGTAGTTTTAAATGGGTTTTTTCCTTTGAAATGTCATTTTGCTGTCAGACTGTTCTAAACACGGGAAACATGCACCCCTTTACAGGCATACTATAGACACCCCCCAGGTACAAAATTTAAAGTGATATTACACTTTTATTGTTTGACTTTAAGCATTATTAAAATCTCTGCTCCTGAAAAAACGGACATTTTTTTTTTTTGCATTGATCCATGTCCCCTGGGGCAGGACCCGGGTCCCCAAACACTTTTTATGACAATAACTTGCATATAAGCCTTTAAAATTAGAACTTTTAATTATTCATGTTCGTGTCCCATAGATTTAAATGGTGTTCGCGTGTTCGAGCGAACTTTTTTCCTGTTCGCATGTTCTGGTGCGAACCGAACAGGGGGGTGTTCGGCTCATCCCTATCCATGACTAGGGATGAGCCGAACACCCCCCGGTTCTGTTCGCATCAGAACCTGTGAACGGACCTTAAATTTGCACGAACGTTAGAACCCCATTGAAGTCTATAGGATTAGAACATTCAAAATCAAAAGTGTTAATTTTAAAGGCTAATCTGCATGGTATTGTCCTAAAAAGGGTTTGGGGATTCGGGTCCTGCCCCAGGGGACATGTATCAATGCAAAAAAAACTTTTAAAAATGGCCGTTTTTTCGGGAGCAGTGATTTTAATGATGCTTAAAGTGAAAAAAAAGTGAAATATTCCTTTAAATATCATACCTGGGGGGTGTCTATAGTATGCCTGTAAAGTGGTGCGTGTTTCCCGTGCTTAGAACAGTCGCTGCACAAAATGACATTTTTAAAGGAATAAAAGTAATTTAAAACTGCTTACGGCTTTAATGTAATGTCCGGTCCCGGTAATATGGATGAAAATCAGTGAGACAAACGGCATGGGTACCCCCCCCCAGTCCATCACCAGGCCCTTTGGGTCTTGTATGGATATTAAGGAGAACCCCGCACCCAAATTAAAAAAAGGAAAGGCGTGGGGCCCCAGGCCCTCTGAACAGCAGTATACAGGTGGTGCAAACAAGACAGGGTCTGTAGGTTTGTTGTTAAATAGAATCTGTTTGTAATTTTGAACTGGTACATTTTTAAAGTGTAGCTCCAGCCAAAAAATCTATTTTTAAGCTTTTTGGAAAATAGGGTTAGGGAACGGATATCACCCCTGTGACATTTGTTTTGCTGTCTGTGCACCTCTTCAGAAGATTTTACCTCACTTTCTGTCCCAATGACAAATGTTTATTGAAAATTTGGGGTTTTTAGTGAAACAAGGATTGGTGATAAAGCATCATTGGAAAGGAGACACGTTTTTCCCATATTAACTCTTACAGGAGAAAATTTCCCTTCCTAGGGGTAGATTTCATCTCACTTCCTATTGTCTCCATCCGTTTGCAAGTAGGAGTCGTTTGTAAGTTGGATGTTTTAAATTAGGGGCCTGCCCTATATACTCTGCAGAAATTGTGGCCTTAGGTGTTGGTGTTGCCACAACACTGTAAGCCCTCACAGGGCCCTGCTGTGAAATATTAGATCAAGAATTGTAATTACATGCCCCTGTTGAACAGGGTCAGAAAAATTGGGCCTTTGGTGATAATGGTGGTGCTGGTGCCACAACACTGTAAGTCCTCACAGTTACTCTTGGTGGGTGCTGGAACGAGCCCTGCTGTGAAATATTAGATCAAAAATTGTAATTACATCCACCTGTTGAACAGGGGCAGAAAAATTGGGCCTTTGGTGGTGGTGGTGCTGGAGCCACAACACTGTAACTCCTCACAGTTACTCTTGGTGGGAGCTGGAATGGGCCCTGCTGTGAAATATTAGATCAAGAATTGTAATTATATGCACCTGTTGAACAGGGGCAGAAAAATTGGGCCTTTAGTGGTGGTGGTGCTGGTGCCACAACACTGTAATGCCCCGTACACACGGTCAGATTTTCCGATGGCAAATGTCCGATCGGAGCGTGTTGTCGGAAATTCCGACAGTGTGTGGGCTCCATCGGACATTTTCCATCGGATTTTCCGACACACAAAGTTGGAGAGCAGAAGATAAAATTTTCCGACAACAAAATCCGTTGTTGGAAATTCCAATCGTGTGTACACAAATCCGACGGACAAAGTGCCACGCATGCTCAGAATAAATAAAGAGATGAAAGCTATTGGCCACTGCCCCGTTTATAGTCCCGACGTACGTGTTTTACGTCACCACGTTCAGAATGATCGGATTTTCCGTCAACTTTGTGTGACCGTGTGTATGCAAGACAAGTTTGAGCCAACATCCGTCGGAAAAAATCCTAGGATTTTGTTGTCGGAATGTCCGAACAAAGTCCGACCGTGTGTACGCCCTATAAGTCCTCACAGTTACTCTTGGTGGAGTGCAGGAATGAGCCCTCCTGTAAAATATTGCATCAAAAATTGTAGTTACACGCCCCTGTTAAGCAGGGGTAGAGAAATTGGGCCTTAGGCACTGGTGCCACAACACTACAACCCCTCACAGATACTCTAGTTGCAGTGCAGGAATGAGCCCTCCTGTAAAATATTGCATCAAAAATTGTAATTACACGCCCCTGTTAAGCAGGGGCTGAAAAATTGGGCCCTAGGCACTGGTGCTGGTGCCACAACACTGCAACCCCTCACAGATACTCTAGTTGGAGCACAGGAACATGCCCTGCTGCAAAGTATTGCATCAAAAATTGTAATAGCACGCCCCTGTTAAACAGGGGCTGAATAATTGGGACTTAGCCACTGGTGGCGGTGCCCAAAACCAAAAATATTCTTACAAGCTATCAGCATGATCATTGAGGAGGAAGAGGATAGTCACTCAGCATAACAGGATAGTCACTCAGCATCAGCATAGGCAGTCTTGAAGGGATCTGACATTTAAAATTAAATTATTCGGTTACATCACCATCAGGTGCTTGGTAGCTGGTGGTGATCCAAGACTGATTCATTTTTATGAAGGTCAGTCGATCGACCGAGTTGGTGGACAGGCGCACCCTGTGATCGGTTACAAAACCTCCAGCAGCAATTGAGCTACTGGCCTGTCCTGCATCCGAAAGAACGCTGGATGCAGGACAGGCCAGTAGCTCAATTGCATACTGTGCAAGCTCTGGCCAGTGATCCATCCTCAAGACCCAGTAACCCAGAGGATTTTCGGTGGGAAAGGTGTCCAAGTCAGATCTTGCCCCTAGGTATTCATGCACCATGTAAAACAGACGCTGACGATGGTTGCTGGAACCGATCATACCTTGGGGCTGCGGACTAAAAAATTGTCTGAACGCATCGGTCAGACGGCCACCTTCTCCACCGCTCCTTCTTTGATTGACCGAAGCCTCAGCAACACGTTGTCCAGGAACAGGAGTTTGTAACCTCCCAGTCTCTGGGAATGCGTTGCACAAACCATTCTGCAAGGCCTCCCGAAGATCTTTCATCCTCTGCTTCCTCTGCGACGGCAAGATGAGGTCCGCAACCTTACCCTTGTAACATGGATCAAGGAGGGTTTCCAGCCAGTATTGATCCCTCTCCTTGATGCCACGAATAGGAGGATCCTTCCACAGGCTTTGCAGGATCAGGGAGTCCATGCAGCGTAGGTTTGCTGAGGCATTCAGTCCGGAGTCCTCTGGGTCGCTAAGGACGACATGATCCGCAGCCACCTCCTCCCAGCCACGTGCAAGTCCATGGGTTTCTTGGGACTGTAAATGATCCCTTAAAGACTGCTGCTGATGCTGAGTGCCAGGCTCCACCTCCATGCTGACACAATCCTCCTCTTCCTCCTCGTCCTCTTCCTGTGTGATCGGCGGGCACGCAGGAACACTGTCTGGATAAAGGGGGCCTTGAGAGCTAAGGAATTCCTCCTCTTCCTGCCTCTGTTCTGCCTCAAGTGCCCTGTCCATTATTCCACGCAGCATGTGCTCCAACAGGTGGACAAGGGGGACAGTGTCACTGATGCATGCACTGTCACTGCTCACCATCCCCATGGCCTCCTCAAATGGTGACAGGACAGTGCATGCATCCCTGATCATGGCCCACTGGTGTGGGGAAAAAACCAAGCTCCCCTGACCCTGTCCTGGTGCAATAGTCGCACAGGTACTCATTGATGGCCCTCTGCTGCGTGTGCAGCCGCTGCAGCATGGTCAACATTGAGTTCCACCTGGTGGGCATGTCACAGATTAGGCGGTTCTTGGGCAGGTTAAATTCCTTTTGGAGGTCAGCCAGCGTAGCACTGGCATCATATGCCCTGCGGAAATGCACACAGACTTTTCTGGCCTGCCTCAGGACATCTTGTAAGCCGGGGTACCTGCCCAAGAACTGTTGCACTACCAAGTTAAGGACGTGAGCCAAACAGGGCACATGGGTCAGTTGTCCCTGTCGGAGGGCGGAGAGGAGGTTGGTGCCATTGTCGCAAACCACCATACCTGACTTAAGCTGGTGTGGCGTCAACCAACTCTGAACCTGCCCCTGCAGAGCTGACAGAATCTCTGCCCCAGTGTGGCTCCTGTCCCCCAAGCACACCAGTTCAAGCACCGCATGGCATCTTTTGGCCTGCGCAGCCCCTTGAACGCCTACGGAGCACCGCTGGTTCCAAAGTCAAATCAGCACAGGAAGAGGCCATGAAGGAAGAAGAAGAGGAGGGGGTGGAGGAGAGAGGTGTGGCAGAATAACCACTAGTAGTATTTCGGAGGCGTGGTGGCAGAACAACCTCCAACACTACTGCACCCTGTCCTGCATCCTTCCTAGCTGCCAGAAGAGTCACCCAGTGCGCGGTGAAAGATAGGTAACATCCCTGTCCATGCCTTCTGGACCATGAGTCAGCGGTAATATGTACCTTACTGCTGACCGACCTGTCCAGCAAGGCCAAGACATTGCCTTCCACATGCCGGTAGAGAGCCGTGAGAAAAAGTGGCATTTGGGAACCTGCCACTGAGGAACTGCACATTCCACAAACTCACGGAAGGGGCAGAGTCTACCAACTGAAAAGGCAGCAGTTGAAGTGCTAGCAATTTAGCCAAGCAGATTCTCCCCAAGTACTTGGCTGTGACACACCTAATTCTACACCTTCATTCCTCTCAGTGCAGGTCTCAGAGAGGACTGAAGTTATAGTGGGGTTGGAGATCCCAGCTGATGAGGAGCAAGGAGAGGTCCTCTTTGTTCTTTGGTGTGGGTCTTTTAGGTACGCTTGCCAACAAACTGCATGGCAGGTCAACATATTTCTGGTCAAGCATGTGGTGGCCAAGTGGGAGATGTTTTGGACCATGCGTGATACGCTTGAGATATATGTTGCAAATAGCAGCGGTGGGATCTGATGCACTCGTCTAAAAAAAGGCCCACACCAAAGAACTTTTGGAATAACGCGCAGAGATAGCAACGCCCTGCACATGCGGAGCTCTGCGGTGTGATGCAGTCAGTGTGCTGCCCTTAAGCTGGCCCCTGGAGGGCATCCTGCCTCGTTGGTGATGTGCCTCCTCCTCCTCCTCTCTCTTATCAGGCACCCATGTGGAGTCAGTGACCTCATCATCCCCTCCCTCCTCATCACTGGAGCAAAGCTGGCAGTATGCTGCAGCTGCGGGAACATGACTGCCAGATTGCTGTCCTTCTTGGGCATCCCCTCTCTCTGGGCTCATGTTACTGCCTTCCTCTAGCTGAGTACCATCATTGGAGCCTAAAATGCTGGGCATCCTCCTGGAGCATGTACCCAACACTGTGGTCAAACAGTTCGGGGGACTCCTCAGGAGGACATGGTGGGGCTAAGGAAGGAGTGACTGATGCCATTGAGCCGAGGGAAGAGGCCGGGTTGGCAGCTGCTTTGCCAGACATTGTACCCTGAGCCTGGGTGAGAGAGGATGAGGAGGATTGGTCATCCACTCTACCAAGTCTTCCGCATGTTGCGGCTCAACATGGCCAGCTGCTGAAAAAAGGACAAGCGTGTCCCACGGCCACGTGCTGATGAGGATGCACCATCTCCACGACCAGCACTGTTGCCTCTAGACACAGAGCCTGCTTGCCCTCTTTTATTGGACTGTCTGCCTCTCCTTGTTGACCTTCCAGACATACTAATGGCCTGCAGTGAGATGTAGCTGCACAAAGCTGGGATGTATATATATACTGATACTGCAGCTAGCAGAATCAACTGCCTGCCTGTAGTATTATTAGTATGAGAACACCAGCAATTGTCTTCAGGTAGCTTTAGGTTCACACTGTGCAGAGGACGCAGTGCACTAACTGTAAATACTATAGCTGCCTGAGGGTGGTATTAATAGGAGCAGAACAACAGCAATTGTCTCCAGGTAGCTTTAGGTGCACACTATGCAGAGGACGCACTATACTAACTGTAAATACTGTAGCTGCCTGCCTGTGGTATTAATAGGATCAGAAGAACACCACTATTTTTCTTCAGGTAGCTTTAGGTGCACACTGTGCAGAAGACACAGTGCACTAACTGTAAATACTATAGCTGCCTGAGGGTGGTATTAATAGGAGCAGAACAACAGCAATTGTCTCCAGGTAGCTTTAGGTGCACACTGTGCAGAGGACGCACTACACTAACTGTAAATACTGTAGCTGCCTGGCTGCCTGCGATACTGTACTAATAGGATCAGAAGAACACCACTAATTTTCTTCAGGTAGCTTTAGGTGCACACCGTGCAGAGGACGCACTACATTAACTTGTAAATACCGCAGCTGCCTGCGGTACTGTACTAATAGGATCAGAAGAACACCACTAACTTTCTTCAGGTAGCTTTAGGTGCACACTGTGCAGAGGACGCAGTACACTATCTTGTAAATACTACAGCTGCCTGTGGTACTGTACTAATAGGATCAGAAGAACACCACTAATTTTCTTCAGGTAGCTTTAGGTGCACAACGTGCAGAGGACGCAGTACACTAAGTTGTAAATACTGTAGCTGGCTGCGGTACTGTACTAATAGGATCAGAAGAACACTAATTTTCTTCAGATAGCTTTAGGTGCACACTGTGCAGAGGACGCACTACAATAACTGTAAATACTGTAGCTAATAGGACTAATAGGATCAGAAGAACACAAGCAATTTTCTTCAGGTAGCTGTAAATACTGTAAAAACACCTGCCTGCCTGTCAGTAGTAGGAAGAGAATACAACACCTAGGATGTGTATATACATATACACAATACAATGTAAGTACAGCTAACTGACTCGCCTGCCTACTCTATCTAACTTAAATCAAATGACACTGTCTCTCTGTCTATCTATCTCTCTCTCAACGCCAGAAAACACTACACAGGGCCGCCGTGCAGATGGCCTTATATAGTGTGGGGCGTGTACTAAACCCCCTGAGCCATAATTGGCCAAAGCCACCCTGGCTTTGGGCAATTACGGCTCTCTGTACAGAGGGCGCTGTGATTGGCCAAGCATGCGGGTCATAGTGCATGCTTGGCCAATCATCAGCCAGCAATGCAGTGCCGCAGTGAATTATGGGCCCTGACGCGCCACTCGAATTTGGCGCGAACGGCCCATATCGTTCGGAATTCAGCGAACGTCCGAACAGGCAATGTTCGAGTGGAACATGCATTCGATTCGAACATGAAGCTCATCCCTATCCATGACACCAGCAGGATTTGTGATGTGCTGAAGGATGTCGACAGGGCCATCTTCAATGGGCAAATATTATTTGGGGCCTCCCCCACACACACACATGCACACACACACAGATTTACTTTCCTGCTGCCACAGGTTACAGGAAAGAAACTAGCTAAATTCCACCATCAACACAGATAGTGTTGACAGGGGATTCCCTCCTGCCAAACCATTGTGATCTCCCGGCAGGAGAAGCGGTCCCCACCAAGACACACACACACCCATTGGTTGCTAGAGGTAACTGCACATTATTAACACACACACATTGGTTGCTGCATATTTAAATAGGTGCAAGCCGCAAAATGCTAAGCAGCATATATCAACCACTTACTTTTTCCAGACCGTTCTGTAGGTGATAAGGAGTCCCAGGTATCATAATATATGCGAGCCACTTCCAACCATGCTCTCTCCTTCTTTACATGATCTTTGTAACAAGGATCTCTGAGGTCATATATTGCCGGACGTTGTTACATAGTTACATAGTTACATAGTAGGTGAGGTTGAAAAAAGACACAAGTCCATCAAGTCCAACCTATGTGTGTGATTATGTGTCAGTATTACATTACATATCCCTGTATGTTGCGGTCATTCAGGTGATTATCTAATAGTTTCTTGAAGCTATCAATGCTCCCCGCTGAGACCACCGCCTGTGGAAGGGAATTCCACATCCTTGCCGCTCTTACAGTAAAGAACCCTCTACGTAGTTTAAGGTTAAACCTCTTTTCTTCTAATTGTAATGAGTGGCCACGAGTCTTATTAAACTCTCTTCTGCGAAAAAGTTTTATCCCTATTGTGGGGTCACCAGTACAGTATTTGTAAATTTAAATCATATCCCCTCTCAAGCGTCTCTTCTCCAGAGAGAATAAGTTCAGTGCTCGCAACCTTTCCTCATAACTAAGATCCTCCAGACCCTTTATTAGCTTTGTTGCCCTTCTTTGTACTCGCTCCATTTCCAGTACATCCCTCCTGAGGACTGGTGCCCAGAACTGGACAGCATACTCCAGGTGCGGCCGGACCAGAGTCTTGTAGAGCGGGAGAATTATCGTTTTATCTCTGGAGTTGATCCCCCTTTTAATGCATGCCAATATTCTGTTTGCTTTATTAGCAGCAGCTTGGCATTGCATGTCTGACAAGCCAAATGATTTCTCCATTGTCATGAACTTGTCACTTGTTCTTTCTAGCCCTAGTCATGCTTCCACACTCACGTACATACATATAGGAAGTGATGTATTTGGGAGGAGCAGAGATCATGTGCTTCCATAGACTTCCGTGGAAGTCGCAACAAAATCGTTGTGTCATACATGTACATGCAACTGCATTGTGACTTAATGACTTTTTCTGGAGAACAAGTCGCACTGAAGATGGAACAAAGTAGTGCACCAATTAGAACGGGGACCATTGAAATACATGGATTTTTACTTGTCAGGTGACTTCACATGTGTCAAGTCGCACAACAACTCGCAGTAGTGGAAACCGAGTCTAACTGTCTTTGATAATCTACAAGTCCTGTAATTGTTTTCTCTCTACACTTTATATTTCAATACATTTTTATTGTTTCATAAAGAGAATACACATAACATAAACAAGTGTAGGACCACTCGTCCCGCCAAGGCCAACATGGCCAAATAAAAATAAGTAATCTAGCAATTGTAGTAAAAGGTGAGATTCAATTCAATTATAAAAAGAAAACACATATATGTTCCTTTTCAACGAGCGTGAAATACAAAAGCAGATAGCTATATAGCCTGTGGGACCATAGGGGAAGGATCTGGCCTGGGAGTCTCAGGGAGCATTTCAGCCACCCCTAATGGGTGCACACTGTGGCTGAAGCTCCCAACCCCCCCTGCTCGAGGTCAAATTAAATCCACATAATCTCCCACATGCTATGCCAAAGCATATAGCACACAGTATATTAGCAGGTGATAAGCGGAACATCTCGTGTTAACTAACAACAAACCCGCTTGTGTGGAAAGGACATGGCGGTTATTGTTAAGCGTCCCATCCTCAGAGATGAATGGGTTCATAAAGGTGCGGGCCTAAGCCCGACCTCCTTGGAGAGATGAGAACAAAAGGGGAGGAAAGAAGAAAAGTTAAGAAAGGATGAGAAAGAGAAAGAGGAGAGAGAAACCAACTAGGGAAGCGCTGCTGGGAGAGAGGTAGAGTTGGAGTCAGAATGTAACTTAACCCTAATGAAGCCAGCCCATGGATCCCAAACCTGTGCGAATTTCTCCGTGCGGTCCAGAAGTACGCCCGCTACCCTCTCTTGTGTCATGATCCAGGAAATTTTTCTCTTTGCAAAAGTGCAGATACAGTCGGTTTTTTCCAGGCCTTAGCCAGGGTTAGTTTAGCACCTAACAGGATAAAGAATATCAAGCGTTGCATACTTCTGGACACTGCCCTGACTGGAAAGTTTAGGAGAGCAATTAGGGGAGAAGTTGGGATGGGGGCTTTGGTAATCTTACGTAACCAGGAGAAAACTTTGTTCCAGAAACTCCTTATTCTGGGGCAACCCCACCACACATGTAACATATCTCCGCGGAGGTCACACCCCCAAAAGCATATGGGGAAGTTGTCGGGTACATTTTGGCCAATCTCGTGGGAACAAGGTACCACCTAGATAAGACCTTTATGCTGGCTTCCACAAGGTTGGAGTTAAGAATGCCTTTGTAGGATTGTAAAAAGTTTCTATTCCAAGTTTCCAGTTTCCATTGTTAGGAGAGATCCTCCTCCCAGGCCAACATGAAGAAAGTCTTGGAGTGAGAGGATGAAAGTGCCCTGTATATTACTGTGATTCCTCCCCTCTGCTCATCAGCCTGGCTGCACCATTGTTCGTATGACGTAATCCGGGAACTACCCGTGTGTCCCTTCCATTGTTTGTGTAGGAAGTTTGAGATCTGTGTATAGCGAAAGAGTTCCGACTGAGGCATGTTCAGTTAATTTATATAATATGCTTTAGGGTGAGGGCCCATGGGTCTGAGGAAGTGTCCTATTCTATACATTCCCTTATCGATCCACCATCTGAAAGCTTTTACATTTAGACCTGGTGGGAATGCAGGGTTTTGGAACAGGTGTTATAGTGGGGCAATGGGTGATGTTAGCTGCGTATTGTCTTTAAGAGTTGGGGACAATATAGCTGGTCTAAATTTTTTATGGTACCACAATAGATAGTCTAGGGTGTGATTTGGAACCGCCTGGCATTCAATGTGTATCCAATCAGGTAATTCCCAGTGGGAGTAAACTGTTGAGATCTGAGCTAGTTGAGCCGCCTGGAAATACCGAAATAAGTTCGGGAGGCCCAGGCCGCCCTCCTACCTTGGCCGAAATAGGACCGACTTCGAAAGCCTGTGGCTCCCTCCTCCCCAAATGAATTTCGAGTTAAATCCTTTTTTATTGAAAAAATCACATTAAAAAACACACAAACAAGGACTGACATATCCAACATCTACGCAGTCCTTATATTTACCTCATTTGTACAGTAATCCACATAGTAAGCAAAGAAAACAAACAACAATAAAACACCCTCCTTTATCAAAGGGATGTTCGAGAGTTTTCCCTTTTTTCCCTATTTATCCCCTTATCCTTACCATTAAATCCCCCCCCAGCTCCCTTCCCCACAACCCTCCCATTCCTCATTCTCCGCATCTACCGTTCATTCTATGCTCCTCCCACATCACCCAAAACTTCCATATTTTTTCAAATTTTTTATAATTACCCCTTTTCTTATATATATACTTCTCTCTACTGATTTCCTCCTCTACTTCTTTCACCCATCCTTCGAACGTCGGGGGTTCTTTTCTCTGCCAGTTCTTAGCTATGAGCTTTTTCCCTTGAAACAAGCACCTAACTATTGCGGTCTGTGTCCCTTGCGAGCTGTTGTTCCTCCGTCAGGCCCAATAGACAGGTCTTGGCACCCATGCTCAGTGACGTCTTAAATATGGAGTTTATTTTGTTCACTATGCCTTTCCAATATCTGTACAACTTGGGGCAGCGCCAGAACATATGCAGCAGATCTCCTCTCTCTCCTCCACACCTTTGGCACCTCGCATCTAGCCTTTTCCCCATCCTAAACAACTTTGATGGTGTTAAATACACCTTATATATCAAATATAGATGAGAGACTGCTTGTGATGGGGAGAGGGAGACCCTAGGTCCAGAGAACAGAACATACTCCCATTGACTGTCTGACAATGGCCCAACCTCTTCCTTCCATTTCCTCCTGTTGTTGTCTTCCGCCCTGTCCCCCTGGACCGAAGCTCTCAAACTACTATACATATCAGAAATTAAGCCTTTCGTAGATTCTGCATCGGCCAGCTTTCTCAAAGAGGACATATCACTCCAAAATGGCTCCTTTCCATTAAATTGTGCATCTAGGGCATGCCTTAATTGCAAGTATCTGTAGAATGATCGGTTGGGGATCGCAAATTCATTCATTAGCTCCTGGAATGTTTTTAGTCTCCCTGCCTTATAAAGCTGCGGCAAATAATGGATGCCCCGTCGGTCCCACTCCTCGATCTTCCCCATTGTTTTTAGCTCATTGAGCTTGTTATTTTCCCATATTGGGGAACTCCGAGAAGTCCACATATCCCATTATTTTTTTAACCTTAGCACAGCTCTTAACCATCAACCGAGTGGTGGGACATCTAGTGTCAAAGGAGTCCGCCTCCAGCGCTTCTACTATGGTTTCATGATTAGTGTCCTTTAATAATACGTTGTTCCCTGCTACCCAATTCCCGGGCCTATTACTCCCTCCCATATGCTGGACTTGAGATGCCAAAAAGTAGCATCCCGGATCCGGCACTCCCAATCCACCCTTCTCACCCGGTCGCCGAAGAGCCTGCAAGCCAATCCTTGCTGCCCCGCCCTTCCAGATCAGCTCTCTAAATAGGCTATCCATTTTATTAAACCAGCGTTTAGTAATCCAAACTGGTGAGTTGTGTAAAATATATGCGGCATCCAAACCATTTTTATCAGATTGCAGCGCCCGGTGACCGAAAGAGGCAACCGTCCCCACACTCAACATTTCTGTTTAAGTTTTTTCATTAATGGAACTAGGTTTTCTGCAATATATTGCTCCGGATCCATTGAGATATTAATCCCCAAGTATTTCAACTGACTTACTACCTTAATTTGTGGAATTAGCGTTGGGATTATTTTCTTTAGCCTTGTTGCCAGGGCTTTTGCCAGAATCTTCACGTCCGAACATAATAACGATATCGGTCTATATGATGCCACATCTAACGGGTTTTTCCCCTCCTTCAGCAACATTATTATAATGGCTTCTGTCATAGACGCAGGTAAATTACCGTCCTTCCTAGTTCCATTAAGCACCTCCAAAAGTATGGGGAGCAAAATCTCCCCATATTTTTTGAATATTTCTATGGGTAAGCCGTCGGGACCAGGGGCTTTCTGATTTGCCATATCTGCCACAACCCTTTGTAACTCCTCAAGTGTTAGTGGAGCCTCTAGCAATTCCCGATCTTCTTTCGCAAGGGGGGTTAACTTTAGCTGTCCAAAGAAATCTCTAATTTTCCCAACCACGTCTTTCTGTGCTGAGCTATATAGGTTTTTAAAGTATTCCCTGAACTCTTAACAATATTTCTGGGTTAGTGTTTTTTATTATTCCCTCTTTCCCTTCAATCACCGGTATGGTGTTTGGAGGGCCATTGGCCCTAATAATCAGGGCCAAAGTCCTCCCAACACACTCCCCCTCACAGGCGAACCTCTGTTTTTGAAATAATTTTTTCCTCTCTGTCTTTTCCAAAACCATTCTACTATACTCATTTTGCCTCTCCACCAACGCCTCGTGATTAGATGGGGTTGGTGCCTCAACATACCGTTCTTCCGCTCTTCTAACCCTCTCCTTTACTTTTAGTTCTTCCGTTTGTGATTGTTTCTTAATGTGGGATATTTTTTGGATTAGGACCCCCCGGAGAAAAGCCTTCAGGGCATCCCAAACTATCCCTAATGGAGCAGTGCCTAAATTTAGATTTGCGAATTCCACCAACCTTTTCCACTACAGTACCTGTATCCTCAATAATCTCGAGCCAGAAGGGATTTACTTTCCAGTCGCCCTTATTAAAACATCTCTTACCCTTTAAATCAATTATCACTGGTGAGTGGTCCGAAATCCCCCTTGGCTCGTAGACTATTTCTTCCACTACGTTTAGCGCTTCCTCATTGCCCAACACTAGATCTATTCTGGACAGGGTGGCATGTGTCCTGGAGTGACAGGAATATTGTCTCACCTCGGGATGCCTCCTTCTCCAGATGTCCACCAATCCCACCTCATCGCAATATGATACTTGTGAGTTGAGCTTCCCCCTACCCCTCCCACCCTTACCTCGAAATCTACATTCCTCCCTTCCCACCACACACCTATACACATGTTCCACCCCACCTACCCCCCACCCATCCGCCCCACCCCCACCCCCACCCCCCAGCTATTTTTTACCCCATTGCCCAATTTTGGGCCTACCCCTATGGCTTCTATTGTGACCGGCCACATTTACTTAAGGTGAAAAAAGCAGAACTACAACCCCCGGACCCCATTATTTCCATTGTGCATATAAACAATCAAATTAACATACTCCCCCCATCCCCACTCCCCCTTTCATTTATAAATATGTGCATGTTATACAAAAAAAAAAGAAGAAGGGAGAAACAGGAAAAAAGGGAAAAAGAGTCCTCTTTTGACTTCTAAGTTCCTTGCTTTTCTACATTTCCTCTTCTCGCTGTACTCTTCCTTCATTTCTCTCTAACCAAGTTGCGACTTCGGTGGGAGTGTCAAAATATTGAGTTTCCCCCAGAGCCACTATGCGTAAGCGTGCTGGATATAATAATGCATAATTAATTTTTAGTTGCTGAAGCTTGCACTTGCATTCCAAAAATTTTGCTCTCTGCCTCTGGAGCTCAGGAGAAAAGTCAGGATAAATTGAGATCCTTGCGCCTCTGTATTGAATATTCTTCATCTCTCTTGCCTTCCGAAGAATAGTGGTTTTATCTCTAAAATATTGCAGCTTGAAAATCAGGGGTCTTGGATATCCCCCCGGAGATCGCGTCCTAGTAGCCACTTTATGCGCATGCTCGATGGAAAAAAAATCTGAGAGTGATTCCTTCCCAAATCTCTCCTTTAGCCAATCTTCCATAAATTTTACAGGATTATTGCCTTCGCAGCCCTCAGGTAGACCCAGCACCCTTAAATTCTCTCTGCGCAGTCTGTTTTCCATACTATCTATTTTTTGCATGCATTCATTAAGTTGCTTTTTCATAACTAAGACTTCCTGTCTTAAAGGAAAAACATCGTCCTCCATCTGGCTAATCCTGTCTGGGTACAGACCACCTGCATATCATTTTTTACCGTCAATAATTCATCTTTAAAACTTTCCATTTGTGCTGATAAATCAGTGATAGATGCTTTGCAGCTCTTAACTGCTAGGAAAATGTCTCTCAATGATGGCTCCTTCTCGGCTGTTGGTGCTAATGCGCCATCTCCTATTTCCATGCTCGAGCCAGAACCCCCCTCCACCATTCCACTCGCCCCTGGATCCAATGGTAAGTTCACAGCTGCACCCCCAATAGGGGCTAGGCTTCTCCTCCCAAGCTGGCTAGATTGATGTTGTGTCCGCCCTACATGACTGCTCTTTTTAGGTGTCGAGCTTGCGGGTTGGTTTGGTGTATGGGCGAACCGTTCTAATTTGGCGGCTACCTGGCTTCCTTTTTCTTTGGGGTTTCGCTGTGCTAGAACCCCTATGCCTTCCTGTGCTGATGCCTCCTCCTGCCCCTTCTTTCTGGTCATGATGAACCGACTGTTTCAGTGTGTACCCCTCAGCGGGGGCTGCCACAGCCTCACTCCCCCAAAAAAGCGGCACTTTTTCCTCCACTGGCTGAGCAATGATAAATGTCCTGACCATGCAAAGGGGTTCAAGTTGCTATACAGGGTAACATCAACATTCCCTATATATCCTCCAAATCCCACTGATGCGGGTCACTCACCCCTCCAATTCAGGGCTGATGTAGCACAGGTCCGCATGGTTCATGTAGCTGCCCTCGCCGCTCACGCTCGATCCCAGACAGGCGCGCTCCCCTCTCTCTCACACAGGCGGCGAGCAGCTGTCAGTCCTCCCGGGAGAACTTCGAGCATGAGGATTTTTTCAACGCTGACACCGGCTCTTCTCCTCTCCTTCCACAGCGTCTATCGTGCTAGTTGTAGCAGGATCCACGGGTATGGACCAGCAGCATCTCCCACCCCGCTTTACCCTGAAATTTTCAGCATGAGAGCGGGGATTGAGCAGGGACTGGGTCCGGCTGCACCTCTCTCCCTCACCTTAGCATCCAGTCACGCCCCCCCCGCCTCTCCCTCCCTAAATGAATTTAATGATTTTGTTTTGGAATTGTTTTAGATGAGCCTTAACTAGGGGGAGAGGGAGTGCTCTAAAGAAGTATAAGATGCGTGGCAGTAGTGTCATTTTTATCGCATTGATTCTGCCCAGCCAGGAAAGAGATAACTGTGACCACCTTGAGAGATCGGCCTCTAGTTTGTGGAATAGTGGGGGGTAGTTAGCTTGATAAAGGAGTTCCATCTTGGAAGTCAGCATAATCCCCAGGTATGTGATGGACTTGTCGCTCCACGTGAATCGGAAGCCCTCCCTAATCCTGGTGAGCAGAGAGTCAGGAAGATTGACGTTGAGTGCCTGGGATTTTCTGTAGTTGACTAAAAGTCCAGAGACTTTCCCAAAGTCATCTAAGAGTCGGCACATGTTAGGGAGAGATATCAGGGGAGAGGAGATGAAGAGGAGAATATCATCGGCAAACAGCGCACATTTATGCGACCGAGAACCAATTCTAATGCCATGGATATCCGGATTATTTCTAATGGCTATCGCTAGGGTCTCAATTGCTATGGTGAAAATAAGGGGCGAGAGCGGGCATCCCTGTCTGGTGCCTCTAGATATTTGGAAAGATTCAGAGTAAAATCCCTGCAGACGCACCTGGGCCTCTGGGGAGGAATATAGGTCTTGCAGGGTATTGTGAAGGAGTCTACGAATCCCCAGCGCTTCAGGGTAGCAAAAATGTAGGGCCAGTGAACAGAGTCAAAGGCTTTTTGGAGGTCGAGGGAGAGGAGACATCCCTGTCGTGGAAAGCCCTTGTCCCAGTTTGAGTTGAGAAGGGATACAATATCAATTGCTCGGCTGATTTGGTCTGGGCCCTGTCTCCCAGGGATGAAGCCAACTTGGTCCTTATGGACATATAGGCTGATGAAAGAGGACAAGCGGTCTCCAAGGATCTTAGTCAAATTCTTCCGGTCATTATTTATGAGCAAAATCAGTCTGTAGTTACATAGCGAACTAGGGTCTTTCCCTGGTTTGGGTAGAACAGTAATATAAGCTGAGTTACTGGCGTTATCTAGTGGGTCGCCTCGTCGCAGTGCATTAAAGAAGCGTGCTAGATAGGGAGCTAGTGTCGTGGAGAACTTTTTGTAATAAGGGACAGAGATTCCATCTGGGCCAAGAGCGGATTGTGACTTTAGGTTTTTGATAACCGTGCATACCTCTTCCGATGAGATAGGGGCTTCTAACTGCAAACGATGTCTGTCTTCTAATCTGGGGATCTGGATATTATCTAGGAACTGGTCTATCTCGTTTTGGGGAGGTTGCTCTCCTCTACTATACAGCGCTTTGTAGAAGGAATTAAATTCTTCCATAATACGCTGTGGGTCCTGGGATAGAGTGCCCCCCCTTAATTTTGATTTTGGGGAGAGCAAAGAAACTAACTTTCGGAGTGAGCCTACCCGCGAGCATAGAGCCTATCCTATCTCCCTGGCAGTAAAAGCGTGCTCTGTTCCAGCGCAACCATTTCTCAGCTTTTGTAGTTAAGGCTAAATTCAGGGCCGTGCGGGCCGAGTCAAGATGTTCTGTAGGAACGGATCTGGGGTTTGCTTTATGTTTTCTTGCTAGAGTACAAAAATCTTGTTCTAATTTTGTTATTTTGTTTCTCCTAGCCCCGTGTAATTGGGAGGCTATTTGAATGAGTTTTCCCCTGATTACGGCTTTATGGGCCGCCCAGAGGCAGGAAGTAATTTTCGATTGCGTTTTTAATTCCTTTCGCTCTGACCGGGTCACTCAAGATGGATTCATTTAGTCTCCAGCGATCCGGAGACCGTTGGCCCGAGGGGAGCTGCAGTGTTAGGAAGACCATGGAGTGATCCGACCATGCCGAATCTCTAATGTATGACTTGGAGGCCAGAGGAACCTCAGCTGTGGAAATGAATATGTGGTCAATCCGAGCAAAGGAACTGTGAGGACTAGAGTAATGAGTGTAATCTCGCATTGTCAAGTTGACTTCCCTCCAGATGTCAACAAGACCGTGGTAAAAAAATTAGTTTAGCAATACGTAAACTTAGTAGGCCTAGTGAGGCCTCTGCCCTGAGCGCGGGATTTGTCTAGGCCCTGATCAAAAGCAGTATTGAAGTCACCTCCAAGTATTACCGTGCCTTCCAATAAGGGTGTCAGTGTCTTCAGCATAGATTGGAAAAAGGGGAGTTGTCCCTTGTTAGGGGCGTATTACGAAAGGAAAGAATAGGTATGGTTGTCCAGTTCCCCAATAATTAAAATGAACCTGCCCTCTGGGTCCTTATGTTCCGATTTAAGGGAAAATTTGCATTTGTGGGAAAATTTGGAGTGTAGAAATGTCGGGCAGAAGCGTTTAGGGAAGTGTGTTTCTTGTAGGAGGGCCACGTCTATTTTTTGGGAGTGACGGTATTGTAGGACTTTTCGCCTTTTGACCGGGGAGTTTAGGCCCTGAACATTGTGGGTGACCACCTCAGAGGGTGCAACACTGGGGGGATATCAGCCATGGAGCAGAGGGGAAAACCATATTGGCATACCATGGGCACTTACCGTTTCCTTTCCACAGGCTACAAAGTTTTCATCCTGCAAGATGATGGCTTCCAGCTTTGCTGGTATGAATCGAGGAGCTCTTCCCAAGTTGGTTACTGCAAAAAGACAATAGTTAAAAAGATGCAGGTGGAAGGAAGAACAGAGAGAGGGGAGAGAGCCGAGGAACAAGAGAGTTTCCCAGGGTAGGGTCCTCCATCCTTAAGGTGAACCAAATAAAGGATCCCCGCCGCGAAGAGGGGAGCAATCCTGTCGAGAGAAGGGTATATTACCTGTTCTACAAGACAGGGTGGGGTGCATGAGCACCACTCTAGCCGCGAGGCCAATTCAAAACAGACAAATAACTGGTTAAAGCGGGCCTAGTGTCCGCATACATATCGAGCACCGATATAATAGATAACATTAGAGGGAGAAAAAAACAATAGAAAAAACACACAAAACCCCACAGTAGGTCTAGTACCATAGCCCATATCAGATAAGCTTTCTGAGTCCCATGAAGAAGGTAGCGAAGGGCGGGGGGAGGGGAATAGGCAGGGTTGAGGGGAGGGAAATAGGCTGGAAAGGGTGGTGGGGAGAGGGCAGGTGTTAGGTACCTGGTAGTTGGACCCGACTGGTAGAAGAAGACCTCTCTTAAGCGCTGGTTCAGGAGCCACTGGAGTGGGAACAGTGGTCTCTTGAGCACAGTGGGTAGGAGTGCCTGATGCAGGTTCTTGCGGTGGCCAACACAGGAGCTGAGAAGACGTCCCTTCGGGATGGCTGAGCTGCGGATGCTGACAGGCTGAAGCTGATCAGTAAGCAGACAGGTGGATGATATGGCAGCAGCAGAACCTGGAGCTGGAAGAGCAGACTGGAAGCAGCGTCACAGGACACAGGCAAAGCAGAGTCAGACAGTCCGTTCAGCAGGAGATCAGGCAGGTATATGGCAGAAGGGATGATCACAGAATAGTCAAGCAGGCAGGTGTTCGGCAACAGGTCACAAGATATAAGCAAGGTCAGGCAGGCCGGGTTGGAGACAGAAGAATGGTCAGACAAAGCCGGGTCAATAGCAGATAATAACAACAGGCAGTATACAGGAACTCAGGTGCAGAGCTGCAGATGAACAGCACCTGATGGAAGCATCTGACAAACTTTTAAAGAGTCTTTGGCGCCAAACAGCGCTAGCGCGAACAGGCACGCGCAAGGGCGCGCGGGCGGGCGCGGGAGGGCGCCGGCGCCCCCCAGTGGGGAATTCAGCTGAACTGCCCTGGAAAAGCCCCTCGTTTACCTGCGCGCACGAATGTTTGCCCGACTGCCACCGACATGTCCCTGACAGCAGGGATGGGGAAGGGAAGATCCGGGGAGGGGAGGTGGAGAGGGGAGGGGGATATAGAAGGCGTTGAAGTTAACATACTTCAACTAGGTGATCAGGGGCAAGCAGAGCGTGAAATGGAATCAATCCTCTCCCTCCATCCCCATCCCAGTCAAAGTGCAAGTTCTGTTAAACGGATGAAAATCAAAATAATGAGCCCTTAGGGGCAATAATTGACTAGGTCCATCTTAACTGAGCCAAAAAGGGGGGCCAAACGGGTCCAATTTAGCTCAGTGAGAACAGAAAGGAGACTGAGCCGTCCCTATATTTAGGGAAAATAAGAAAAAGGAAGTCCCGGAGATCCGCGCGTCTCAGGGTGGAGGTGTTTCCTTCGATTTCTTTGATCTGGTGGACCCCAGCTGTAGAGGGCTAGTGGGTAGCTGTCTTTTCGATGAATGGGGAGCCTGTCCAGAGGGCTGGAGATTTGGGTCTTGTCTGATGAGGTCTAGTTTCAGTAGAAGATTTTCTCCCTCCTGCATGGAGGCAAACGTGTAGGGTTTGCCCTTGTAGATGAGCTTGAGTTGGAATGGGAAGAGTCACCAATATTTCTTTTTCTATCAAGATGTTGAGCAGTGATTTGGGGGCTCTTCTCTTTTGAATGGTGGACGGAGACAAGTCGGCGAAGATTTGGAGCTCTTTGGCCCCGATATGTGAGCTTAGATGAGGCCCGTGATTTTCGCATCACCTCTTCTTTGACAGCATAGAAATGTGGCTTCACCACAAAGTCTCTTGGGAGACCATCAGATCTTGGTGGCCGCAGGGCTCTATGAGCTTGGTCCTGCTCCAACCTGTGGAGAGGGATCTCCAGAATAAGTTCCTTAATGAAGGAGCGAATGGCTTCAGGGACATCTTTGTAGGATTCTGGGAGGCCTCTGACCTTAAAGTTGTAGCGCCAGTTTCTGTTCTCAAGGTCATCGATTTTAGCATGCGCTGTCTCGAGTTGGTCTTGAAGGGACTGGATACAGCTAGTATTTTGATTTGTTCTTGCAATGGTAGTCTCCAAATGATTTTCTATGATCTCAATGCGGAGCCTATAGTGAGGAGGTCCGCTTTAATGTCTTTTGTGATCCTAGTGGCTGTATTTTGAAGACCCCTGTCTAGGAGTTCAGCAAATTTTGAGAACATATCTGCCATTGATACAGGCAGGACTAGGCCGGATCACCAGGCTGTAGTAGCTGCTGGGGCTGGGGGGGCGGCTTCCATGGGGGAGAGACAGAGTTCCTCCAGGGTCTGATCTAGCAGGAACTCAGTGGAGGCAGGTGAGCTAGGGCCCAGGTCAGCTGTACTCACTGTGTAGCCGAGTAACTGTGGATGGGATGGAGCTGCGTCCTGAACACCGCTCAGGCGATCCGGGGCTGCCATTTTGGGACTCGCGGCCCGCTCGTTCTTGGTCCCAAAGGATAATTTGAGGCTTCTCCTCACTGTCCCCGAGTGCATCGGGGGGTTCAGCGGGGGTGTCCGCTACCTGCGGGGGGGGCGATGTGTGCGGGAAGCGGGGGTGCTTGAGACGCTGGCAGCCTTGGATGGCTGGAGTGGGACGGAGCTCACTGACTAGACCTCCATGTCAGGAGCTGCCGCGCATATGCCCCTCTCTCTACACTTTATTGCTGCGTAAACTGTTGCGTTACCTTAAACATTCGCAAAACTCAATAAAATGTATGTAAAAGAAAAGCAGTGCATTTGTTGAACATGAAAGTATAAATAAAGCAATATGGATATCACCTAGTAAAACCCAATACCAAGTAGATATCTGTGTAATTGTAAAAAGCATTAAACAGATATAATAGATAATGAAAACAGTGTTCCTCAATATTTTTTCAGTCTTGGCGCCCCTTAAAAGTGGTTTTAGTCTTGAGGCATCGTTCACACATAAGGTTGGGGTATGGTAAAGCCACACGATTGAGCTGCATTTTTACCACCCTCCAATTGCTCCACCTTTAGCGGCAGAGGCAACAGCTGGGGTCATACACATGCTGCAAACATGGCAGGAATTATACCTCCTATCATGTTTTCTGGGCACTACCGTCCACTGAATATGACCCATTCATGTGAATGAGGCCACACTGCAACAGGTGTTACTGCATTTAGGGGGTTAAAATAAACAGAGAGGTGGCAACATATTGCTTCCTTACCACTTGCAATGTGTAATCCTCCTCCTCTGTGCCAAAAAGAATCATATGCGTCAATCTCAGCAACATCACTGAAATGTGTCACTTGAAATTTAAAAAAATCAGTATGCAGTGCGTAAAACTCAGATGGGGGACAATTTGTAAAAAATACTTTGCAAGTTCTACAATACTGCCAGATTCAGTGGTTTTAGTAGATTCAAGGTTTTAGTAAAGCCAACAGCTGAATGACATTGTTTGCAATAGGCATCTGTTTTTTAATTATATGTCGTTACGTGCACCATGAACTGGTGAACAACTGACAAATCATTTACTCTAGAAAATATGTACTCTTCTTTAGTAGCAAATGAAATTCTGTCTGATGATTTGAGGTTTGAACTATTACTTTTGGTCAAATAAAATCAGTGCATTAGTGAAAACAACAGGTTTAGTCTTATTAAATAGCCATTTAATCTATTGGCACTACTTCATGGAATAGTCAGGTAAACTAGGGGAATTGCTATGGAATGCTTTATTGAACTGGGTGAAATCTGAAAGAACTACTTGAAGAAAAAGGGCCTTTTAATGATATTTTAATTTTAATGATTTTAATGATAGGATCCTGTAGTTTGACCCTGTTCACAGTTCTGCATCATTGCTTGATTGAAAATTACAATAACAGGGCATCATATTGGTTCAGAATGTGGTCCACATAGCCAAGCATAGAAAGCTACCTGGCAGAAAAAAGCTGTAGAATCTATAGACAATCTGCAACTATGAATGCCTGAAATTCACAACTAACTATAAACATGTGTAGTGGTTATGTATGTCACTGTAAAACTGCTCAATCGTTTTAGGCATAGTCTTACAGAGCAGAAATATGACAGGTACAGTGAGTGTGAAAAATGAAAGACTGATTTGAAGTAGGATAGCACTGAGTTTCATGGACCAAACACTCACACCATCTGTACCAAGAGCCATAACATCTTTCAATGGGATACCGTCTTCCAGAAAAAAATAATAGCATCAGTAGTACCTCAGTGAGATTAACAAAGCAGTATAACTGGTACTGGTTTTTACCAGCATCAAGATAAATTACAACCATGGCTAATTTGTGCTAGTTGATGTGTCTTTATTTTCATCATTACATAATGAGAATCGGCAACATCTAAGCATGTTGCACAATATCTCTTTTTCACACTTGGCAATTATGTTTTTTATTAGCATGGAACCTTTGGTGGGCTTATAGGTCATGGATTTTACTATTTTTAGTCAGAAAACCAGTCAGTGATGCTACTAGTTAAATAAATCATCTAAAAAACATAGTGGAAAAATGTTTGTGTACAAGAAAACTAACTCTTTTAACTATTTCCAGAGGTCCATGTGAGCCAACAGTGCTGGACTTGGTGGCGTGTTTTTGTTTTTTTTTAGCAAAGTTAACAAATTGGCTTGTCTAGCTTCAGTAACGGAAATATTTCTTGAATTTGGGACGTGACTACAGACATTGTGAATACCACCATGTGTTATGTTGAACATTTTTTTGCACCATATACACTTTTTGTTGTGAGTCAGCATCTGCTGTTAACCAGTATTTGTACTGTATATCTGTTAGCCATGAGCCTGAAAAAGGAACATAGCCTAAATTTTTTTTTTATTATTTGCAGGAGGCGGGGCCCTTCTATTTCAAAATAGGAACTCCAGACAGTGCCATCTATGGCTAACACAATCCTTAAAATGTGTTCTGTAAAGTCTACTTAATCTACATCCAATTACCACCAGTCCTTCAAAATGTTTTCCACTTCTGTATGAAACGTTTGGCCAACATTAACCCCTTAACATTTTACCCACTTCTGGGTGTAATCCTCACCCAAGTGTATAACGTGTTATCTCAGGTAATAATGAAGCTTCAAATGGATACATTATTAAGCTATAGATTATCCCTCTGCTTACGGGGCAATTTTTTCTTCTTGAGTCTGTAAGGAAAACACTATCAACTGCTCTCTGCTGAGGACAGCTTATTGAGGTGGTAAAGTGGGTGGCCCCGCCCTCAGCTACATAAGAGCTGTCAAGCTAGCGGCGCGTCATTGGCTGGGTGCCTCCGGTGGAGGCAGGATCCTGTGCGTGTTCCTTGCTGGAGTCGCTGGAGATCATACATCGCTGGAGATCATCCATCGCTGGAGATCGAGAATTGGATTACATCGCTGGAGTAGGAGCATGGATTTATTGGATTACATCGCTGGAATCTCTTTTTTATTTTTTTATTTTTAATAAAGGGCTTGTCCCAAGCCGTCTCCTGTGGTTTTTTAACAATGTACCCCTTACCAATTCACATGGGGGGGCAGGACCTGGGTGTCCCTTTTGTTAAAGGGGGCTTCCAGATTCCGATAAGCCCCCAGCCCGCAGACCCCCACAACCACCGGGCATGGGTTGTGGGGATGAAGCCCTTGTGCCCATCCACATGGGGACATCCTCCCCATGTTGAGGGCATTTGGCCTGGTACGGTTCAGGGGGGCACTCTCTAATCCCCCCTCTTTTCCTGCAGCCTGCCAGGTTGCGTGCTCGGATACGGGTCTGGTATAGATTTTTGGGGGGAACTCCACGCCATTTTTTTTTAAATTTTGGCACGGAGTTCCCCTTAATATCCATACCAGACCTGAAGGGCCTGGTAATGGAATTTTGGGGGACCCCCATGCATTTTTTATTATTTTATTTTTCAATGACTTTTATGTGTATTGTCGGGACCGACAATTCATTAATAGCCGCCACTAGTGCTAGCACTTTTAAATGACTTTTTTTTCCTTTAGAAATGTAATTTTGCTCTCGTACTGTTATAAACACGGGAAACATGCGATACTTTACAAGCATACTATAGACACCCCCCAGGTATGAAATTTAAAGGAATATTTCACTTTTATTGTTTCACTTTAAGCATTATTAAAATCACTGCTCCCTAAAAACGGACGTTTTTAAAACTTTTTTTTGCAATGATACATGTCCCCTGGGGCAGGACCCAGGTCCCCAAACACTTTTTATGACAATAACTTGCATATTAACCTTTAAAATTAGCACTTTTGATTTTTCATGTTCGTGTCCCATAGACTTTACCGGTGTTCGCGTGTTAGAACAAATTTTTTGCCTGTTCGTATGTTCTGGATGCGAACCGAGCAAGGGGGTGTTCCGCCCGTCCCTAATAGAGATACATATACTGTCCTAAAAATGGATCCCACTAATGTTTATAGGAAATTCCTTAATATTTTAAATCAAGAGGGGCATAGGAAAGGGATCATTAACAAGAAGGAGTTGGCATTTATAATACCATTAGCTCCCCAAATCCCCATTATTTATTATATACCCAAAGTACACAAAAACCCTGTTGACCCACCAGGCTGCCTCATAGTAAATGGCATAGACTCCCTTACCTCACTTGTAGGGAAATTCATAGATCAGTTCCTTCAGCCTTCAGTCACCAAAACTCCAGCCTTTTTAAAGGACTCTATGCAAATAATTAATGAAATCTCACAATGTAGTGTGGAGGAAGACGTCTTACTGGTAACAGCGGATGTCTCCTCCCTATACACTATTATACCCCATGATTAAGAATATCAAGCAGCAAGATTTTTTCTAAAGGAGGAACCTTCTCTCCCAGGTCCCACGTTAGAATTCATTTTGAAATTGTTACAATTTGCCATGGAGCACAATTATTTCTTTTATGGTGGAGATTAGTATTTACAGAGCACCGGAGTGGTGATGGGGGCTAAGTTTGCTCCGAGCCTTGCTGGCCTCTTCATGGCCCTTTGGGAGAATGACAACCTTTTTTCCAGAAATGAGCCCCGCCTTCTTTTTTGGCATCATTACATAGACGACGCCTTCTTTTTATGGAAGGGGGTGAGGAATCGTTATGTATATTTATGGCTAGTCTCAATGACAACCATTGGGGGATTAGGTTTACCTATGAATGTAGTAGAATATCAGTCAATTTTTTGGACTTGGTGAAGAACAAGGTCTACTACTAACTAAAACTTTTTTAAAGACACAGACAGAAATGGATATATTCCAACAGGTAGTTGTTGTCACCCTAATTGGCTTAAGGCCATCCCTAAGGGCCAATTTCAGTGCATTAGAGGAAACTGTTCACGCCAGGAAGATTTTGAAGCCTAGGCTAATGTTCTGAAGGGTCATTTTGTGGAAAAAGGGTATGACCCTAGGATTCTAGAGAAGGAATTACAAGAATAGATCTAACTTACTGGTCCCCAAGAAAAGGGCTGAAAAAAGTGGTGGTTTTGAGTGGTCCTTCATAACCACTTTTTCATCCCAGTATTGGTGGGTCAACAAAATATTTAAGAAACATTGGCAGGTCCTGAAGTGTGATAAAATATTGGGGCCCACACTTTCAGACAAGCCAATGGTTCCTTATAGGAAAAATCAAACCCTGAAAGACCTTTTGGAACCTAGTGCAATAAATCCACCCCAAAAAAACAGTATGTTTGGGAATCTGAAAGGTTTCTTTCCATGTAGGAGATGCACAGTATGTAGCACTTCGAAAACCATCAAGACATCCACTTTTTTTTCCTATGTGTCAGGAAAGGTTCCATCCGTGGATGTCTCTGTCAGGTATTTGGCATGCAGTACTGATGTCCACCAGTGGGTATCTCCTGACAGTTCCAGACTGTCAGGGGAGCTCTCTCCTGCTGGTGGTATTATTTGATATTTGATCGCAGTACTGGCGCCCACCAGCGGATGGTTCCTGGCAGTGTGGAGCCGACATCATCTCCTGTGATCAGGTGTCACCTGAGCCTGATTGCAGGAGATGTGTATAAATACCCAGCAGACACACACACCTTCCCTTGGTATCTTTCCTTGTGCCCTGACCCTCAACCTGAGACCTCTGTATCTGTACCTGATCCTGTTCCTGTCTTTTTACCTGAACCCTGAGCCTTGTACCTGTACCCGTCCCTCCTGCGATTCTATTACCCTTACCTTTGTCCTTTAGCCTGATCCATCCATCCTCTCCTTGTCCTGTTTGTTCCCTATCCCCAGCTGCTGACCTCCCGTTGACCCTGGCCTAGCTCCATTTATGATTCCGGTATTCCCAATTATATGTATATATTTATCTGTTACTATTATTATTGGTGGGTTTCTGTTTGTGGTTGGTTGGTTGCACATGGTATTATATTGGAGGTGGTTGTGTTTATTCACTTATCTTAAGAAATCATTATATTTCACTTATACACATTTGGGTTTCCTCTGTTGCAGTCCACACAGTTCTGGTCTTATCTGTGCCTTATAATAACTATTATGCCTCATACAAAGTCCCAAACCTTTTCCCTTTTTTTTCTATTACTGATTTCATCACATGCAGAACAATAGGGGTGGTTTACCTTCTTGGGTACCCATGTGGCTTCCAATACGTGGGGAGGACCACAAGGGCACTTAAAGTATGAATAGGAGAACACCTTTCCAATATTCGTAGGGGATTCATTGGTCATAGTGTTTCCTGGCATTTTCGCCAGTTTCACAATAGAGATCCTTCCCTACTCCAGGTTATAGCCATTGAAAGGTTTTTCCCTCATTGGAGAGGAAATAACCTAAAAAGACACATTTCACGTCGTGAAACGAAGTGGATTTTTGATATCCAGTGTTATAGTCCCTTGGGACTTAACATTGAGTGGGACATCGATTGCTATATAGACAATAGTTCGAATATTCATTTCCGTCCTAGTTGGTCTTTGTTTAAGTGCATTTTTTATGTACCCTCTTTTGGCATGCATTTTTTATGCACATAAGTATATGTATGGTATTTACTTTACATTATACTTTGTCCTCTTCCTTTGTGTGCACAGGCTGTGTGCGTTTATTTGGGTGCATTATTTGAGCAGAACAGTGCACATTGTTAGCATGTATAACCATAGTGTCTGCTCTATACTAAATCTTGTCTTCCCGTTTCCTACCAATATTGTGTGTGTGTTTTATTGCGTGCATTTTTAATGCAGAATAGCACACTTTTTTGGGTTTGTTTTTTTTTGTGCATATTTGATGTATGCCTATTTTTGCGCATACCTCCTGTGTAGGGATGAGCTTCGTGTTCGAGTCGAACCCATGTTCGACTCGAACATCGGCTGTTCGGTCGTTCGCCGAATTGCGAACGATATGGGCCGTTCGCGCCAAATTCGTGTGGCGCGTCACGGCCCATAATTCACTGCGGCATCGCAGTGCATTGCTGGCTGATGATTGGCCAAGCATGCACTATGACCCGCATGCTTGGCCAATCACAGCGCCGTCAGTAGAGAGAGCTGTAATTGGCCAAAGCCAGGGTGGCTTTGGCCAATTATGGCTCAGGGGATTTAGTACACACCCCACACTATATAAGGCCGCCTGCACGGCGGCCCTGTGTAGTGTGTGTTCCGGTGTGCTGAGAGATAGAGAGAGAGAGAGACAGTGTCATTTGATTTGAGTTAGATAGATTAGGCAGAACAGTCAGTCAGTTAGCTGCACTTACAGTGTATTGTGTATATATATGCATCCCAGGTGTTGCATATATATATATACACTGTATTCAGTTTAGCTAGATCCGTTCCTGTTATTTTCTATCTAGACTATTTACATTTAGTGCAGTGTGTCCTGCTCACAGTGTTCAGCTAGATCCGTTCCTGCTATTTACATTCAGTGCAGTGCGTCCTGCTCACAGTGTTCAGCTAGATCCGTTCCTGGTATTTACATTTAGTGCAGTGCGTCCTGCTCACAGTGTTCAGCTAGATCCGTTCCTGCTATTTACATTCAGTGCAGTGCGTCCTGCTCACAGTGTTCAGCTAGATCCGTTCCTGCTATTTACATTCAGTGCAGTGCGTCCTGCTCACAGTGTTCAGCTAGATCCGTTCCTGGTATTTACATTTAGTGCAGTGCGTCCTGCTCACAGTGTTCAGCTAGATCCGTTCCTGCTATTTACATTCAGTGCAGTGCGTCCTGCTCACAGTGTTCAGCTAGATCCGTTCCTGGTATTTACATTTAGTGCAGTGCGTCCTGCTCACAGTGTTCAGCTAGATCCGTTCCTGCTATTTACATTCAGTGCAGTGCGTCCTGCTCACAGTGTTCAGCTAGATCCGTTCCTGCTATTTACATTCAGTGCAGTGCGTCCTGCTCACAGTGTTCAGCTAGATCCATTCCTGGTATTTACATTTAGCGCAGTGCGTCCTGCTCACAGTGTTCAGCTAGATCCGTTCCTGCTATTTACATTCAGTGCAGTGCGTCCTGCTCACAGTGTTCAGCTAGATCCGTTCCTGGTATTTACATTTAGTGCAGTGCGTCCTGCTCACAGTGTTCAGCTAGATCCGTTCCTGCTATTTACATTCAGTGCAGTGCGTCCTGCTCACAGTGTTCAGCTAGATCCGTTCCTGCTATTTACATTCAGTGCAGTGCGTCCTGCTCACAGTGTTCAGCTAGATCCGTTCCTGGTATTTACATTTAGTGCAGTGCGTCCTGCTCACAGTGTTCAGCTAGATCCGTTCCTGCTATTTACATTCAGTGCAGTGCGTCCTGCTCACAGTGTTCAGCTAGATCCGTTCCTGGTATTTACATTTAGTGCAGTGCGTCCTGCTCACAGTGTTCAGCTAGATCCGTTCCTGCTATTTACATTCAGTGCAGTGCGTCCTGCTCACAGTGTTCAGCTAGATCCGTTCCTGCTATTCACATTCAGTGCAGTGCGTCCTGCTCACAGTGTTCAGCTAGATCCGTTCCTGTTATCTTCCTACTGACAGGCAGGCTTGTCTGGTTACAGTATATAAAGCTACCTGAAGAAAATTACAGGTGTTCTTTTTGATCCTATTAGTACCACGGTCAGGCAGCTAGACTATTTACATTTAGTACAGTGCGTCCTGCTCACAGTGTTCAGCTAGATCCGTTCCTGTTATCTTCCTACTGACAGGCAGGCTTGTCTGGTTACAGTATATAAAGCTACCTGAAGAAAATTACAGGTGTTCTTTTTGATCCTATTAGTACCACGGTCAGGCAGCTAGACTATTTACATTTAGTACAGTGTGTCCTGCTCACAGTGTTCAGCTAGATCCGTTCCTGTTATCTTCCTACTGACAGGCAGGCTTGTCTGGTTACAGTATATAAAGCTACCTTAAGAAAATTACAGGTGTTCTTTTTGATCCTATTAGTACCACGGTCAGGCAGCTAGACTATTTACATTTAGTACAGTGCGTCCTGCTCACAGTGTTCAGCTAGATCCGTTCTTGCTATTTACATTCAGTGCAGTGCGTCCTGCTCACAGTGTTCAGCTAGATCCGTTCCTGGTATTTACATTTAGTGCAGTGCGTCCTGCTCACAGTGTTCAGCTAGATCCGTTCCTGCTATTTACATTCAGTGCAGTGCGTCCTGCTCACAGTGTTCAGCTAGATCCGTTCCTGCTATATACATTTAGTGCAGTACGTCCTGCTCACAGTGTTCAGCTAGATCCGTTCCTGTTATCTTCCTACTGACAGGCAGGCTTGTCTGGTTACAGTATATAAAGCTACCTTAAGAAAATTACAGGTGTTCTTTTTGATCCTATTAGTACCACGGTCAGGCAGCTAGACTATTTACATTTAGTATAGTGCGTCCTGCTCACAGTGTTCAGCTAGATCCGTTCGTGTTATCTTCCTACTGACAGGCAGGCTTGTCTGGTTACAGTATATAAAGCTACCTGAAGAAAATTACAGGTGTTCTATCCCAGCTTAGTGCAGCTACAGGCCATTAGTATGTCTGGAAGGCCAAGAAGGAGAGGCAGACAGTCACAAGCCAATAAGAGAGGGCAAGCAGGCTCTGTGTCTAGTGCTGGTCGTGGAGACGGTGCATCCTCATCAGCACGTGGCCATGGGACACGCTTGGCCTTTTTTTCGGCAGCTGGCCGTGTTGAGCCGCAACATGCGGAAGACTTGGTCGAGTGGATGACCAAGCCGTCCTCATCCTCCTCATCCTCTCTCACCCATGCCCAGGGTGCTTTGTCTGGCAAAGCAGTGGCCTCTTCCCTCAGCTCAATGTCATCAGTGACTCCTTCCCTAGCTCCACCATGTCCTCATGAGGATTCCCTCGAACTGTTTGACCACAGTGTTGGGTACATGCTCCAGGAGGATGCCCAGCGTTTGGAAGGCTCTGATGATGATACTGAGCTCAATGAAGGCAGTAACATGAGCACGGACAGAGGGGGTGCCCAAGAAGGACAGCAATCTGGCAGTCATGCTCCCCCTGCTGCAGCATACTGCCAGGTTTGCTCCAGTGATGAGGAGGGAGGGGATGATGAGGTCACTGACTCAACGTGGGTGCCTGATAGGAGAGAGGAGGAGGAGGAGGAGGAGGAGGAGGAGGTGGCACATCACCAACTAGGCAGGATGCCCTCCAGGGGCCAGCCTAAGGGCAGCACATTGACTGCATCACACCCCAAAGCTCCACATGTGCAGGGCGCTGCAGTCTCTGCGCGTTATTCAAAAAGTTCTTTGGTGTGGGCCTTTTTTGAGACGAGTGCATCAGATCGCACCGCTGCTATTTGCAACATATGTCTCAAGCGTATCTCGCGTGGCCAAAACATCTCGCGCTTGGGTACCACATGCTTGACCAGACATATGTTGACCTGCCATGCAGTTCGTTGGCAAGCGTATCTAAAAGACCCACACCAAAGAACAAAGAGGATCTCTCCTTGCTCCTCATCAGCTGAGATTTCCAACCCCACTAGACCTTCAGTCCTCTCTGAGACCTGCAGTGAGAGGAATGAAGGTGTAGAATTAGGTGTGTCACAGCCAAGTACTTGTGGGCAATCTGCTTTTGGTACACCGACGTCAGATTGTACCAGGCAAATTTCCCTGCCCCAGCTGCTGCACCGCCGAAAGAAGTTTGCTCCCAGCCATCCACATGCCCAGCGGTTGAATGCTAGCTTGGCAAAATTGCTAGCACTTCAACTGCTGCCTTTTCAGTTGGTAGACTCTGCCCCCTTCCGTGAGTTTGTGGAATGTGCGGTTCCTCAGTGGCAGGTACCCAAACGCCACTTTTTCTCACGGAAGGCGATTCCGGCTCTCTACCGGCATGTGGAAGGCAATGTCCATGCCTCGCTGGACAGGGCGGTCAGCGGTAAGGTGCATATTACCGCTGACTCATGGTCCAGCAGGCATGGACAGGGACGTTACTTAAGTTTCACGGCGCATTGGGTGACTCTGCTGGCAGCTGGGAAGGATGCAGGACAAGGTGCAGTAGTGTTGGAGGTTGTTCCGCCACCACGCCTCCAAAATGCTGATTGTGACACACCTCTCTCCTCCACCCCCTCCTCTTCTTCTTCCTCCATGGCCTCTTCCTCGGAACCAGCGGTGCTCCGTAGGCGTTCAAGGGGCTACGCAAGTACGCAGGCCAAAAGATGCCATGCGGTGCTTGAGCTGGTGTGCTTGGGGGACAGGAGCCACACTGGGGCAGAGGTTCTGTCAGCTCTGCAGGGGCAGGTTCAGAGGTGGTTGACGCCACGCCAACTTAAGGCAGGAATGGTGGTTTGCGACAATGGCACCAACCTCCTCTCTGCCCTCCGACAGGGACAACTGACCCATGTGCCCTGTTTGGCTCACGTCCTTAACTTGGTGGTGCAGCGGTTCTTGGGCAGGTACCCGGGCTTACAGGATGTCCTGAGGCAGGCCAGGAAAGTCTGTGTGCATTTCCGCCGGTCATATAATGCCAGTGCTCGGCTGACGGACCTCCAAAAGGAGTTTAACCTGCCCAAGAACCGCCTAATCTGTGACATGCCCACCAGGTGGAACTCGACGTTGGCCATGCTGCAGCGGCTGCACACGCAGCAGAGGGCCATCAATGAGTACCTGTGCGACTATGGCACCAGGACAGGGTCAGGGGACCTTGGTTTTTTTTCCCCACGCCAGTGGGCCATGATCAGGGATGCATGCACTGTCCTGTCACCATTCGAGGAGGCCACGAGGATGGTGAGCACTGACAGTGCATGCATCAGTGACACTGTCCCCCTTGTCCACCTGTTGGAGCACACGCTGCGTGGAATAATGGACAGGGCACTTGAGGCAGAACAGAGGCAGGAAGAGGAGGACTTCCTTAGCTTTCAAGGCCCCCTTTATCCAGACAGTGTTCCTGCGTGCCCGCCGATCACACAGGAAGAGGACGAGGAGGAGGAGGAGGAGGAGGAGGAAGATTGTGTCAGTATGGAGGTGGAGCCTGGCACTCAGCATCAGCAGTCTTTAAGGGATCAGTCCCAAGGAACACATGGACTTGTACGTGGCTGGGAGGAGGTGGCTGCGGACGTTGTTGTCCTTAGTGACCCAGAGGACTCCGGACCGAATGCCTCAGCAAACCTACGCTGCATGGCCTCCCTGATCCTGCAAAGCCTGCGTAAGGATCCTCGTATTCGTGGTATCAAGGAGAAGGACCAATACTGGCTGGCAACCCTCCTTGATCCACGTTACAAGGGTAAGGTTGCGGACCTTATCTTGCCATCGCAGAGGGAGCAGAGGATGAAACATCTTCGGGAGGCCTTGCAGAAAGGTCTGTGCAACGCGTTCCCAGAGACTGGGAGGTTACAAACTCCTGTTTCTGGACAACGTGTTGCTGAGGCTTCGGTCAGTCAAAGAAGGAGCGGTGGAGAAGGTGGCCGTCTGACCGATGCGTTCAGACAATTTTTTGGTCCGCAGCCCCAAGGTATGATCGGTTCCAGCAACCATCGCCAGCGTCTGTTTTACATGGTGCAGGAATACCTAGGGGAAAGATCAGACTTGGACACCTTTCCCACCGAAAATCCTCTGGGTTACTGGGTCTTGAGGATGGATCACTGGCCAGAGCTTGCACAGTATGCAATTGAGCTACTGGCCTGTCCTGCATCCAGCGTTCTTTCGGAACGCACATTCAGTGCTGCTGGAGGCGTGGTAACCGATCACAGGGTGCGTCTGTCCACCGACTCGGTCGATCGGCTGACCTTCATAAAAATGAATCAGTCTTGGATCACCACCAGCTACCAAGCACCTGATGCAGATGTAACCGAATAATTTTTTTTGAAATCTCAGATCCCTTCAAAGACTGCCTATGCTGATGCTGAGTGACTATCCCTGAGTAATTATCCTCTTCCTCCTCAATCATCACGCTGATAGCTTGTAAGAACATTTTTGGTTCTGGGCGCCACCACCAGTGCCTAAGGCACAATTTTTCAGCCCCTGTTTAACAGGGGCGTGTAATTACAATTTTTGATGTAATACTTTGCAGCAGGGCTCGTTCCTGCATTCCAACTAGAGTGTCTGTGAGGGGTTGCAGTGTTGTGGCACCAGCACCAGTGCCTAAGACCCAATTTTTCAGCCCCTGTCTAACAGGGGCGTGTAATTACAATTTTTGATGCAATACTTTGCAGCAGGGCTTGTTCCTGCGTTTCAACTAGAGTGTCTGTGAGGGGTTGCAGTGTTGTGGCACCAGCACCAGTGCCTAAGACCCAATTTTTCTGCCCCTGTCTAACAGGGGCGTGTAATTACAATTTTTGATGCAATACTTTGCAGCAGGGCTCGTTCCTGCGTTCCAACTAGAGTGTCTGTGAGGGGTTGCAGTGTTGTGGCACCAGCACCAGTGCCTAAGGCCCAATTTTTCTGCCCCTGTCTAACAGGGGCGTGTAATTACAATTTTTGATGCAATACTTTGCAGCAGGGCTCGTTCCTGCGTTCCAACTAGAGTGTCTGTGAGGGGTTGCAGTGTTGTGGCACCAGCACCAGTGCCTAAGGCCTAATTTTTCAGCTCCTGTTCAACAGGGGCATGTAATTACAATTCTTGATCTAATATTTCACAGCAGGGCCCTGTGAGGGCTTACAGTGTTTTGGCCACAGCAACACCTAAGGCCCAAATTTCTGCTGAGTATATAGGGCAGGACCCTACTTTCAAACATCTAACTTACAAACGACTCCTACTTGCAAACGGAAGGAGACAACAGGAAGTGAGATGAAATCTACCCCTAAGGAAGGGAAATTCTCTCCTGTAAGAGTTAATATGGGAAAACAATTTCTCCTTTCCACTGATGCTTTCCAATCCTTGTTCCACAAAAAAACCCAAATTTTCAAAAAACATTTTTCATTGGGACAAAAAAGTGAGGTGAAATCTTCTGAAGAGGAGGAAAGACGCAAAACAAATGTCACAGGGGTGATAACCCTTCCCTATGTTTTCCAAAAAGCTTAGAAAAGATTTTTTGGCTGGAGCTAAACACATTAAAAATGTTCAAAATTACAAACAGATTCTACTTAACAACAAACCTACAGTCCCTGTCTTGTTTGCACCGCCTGAATACTGCTGTTCAGAGTATATAGGGACCTTTCCTTATTTTAATTTGGGTGCGGGGTTCCCCTTAATATCCATACAAGACCCAAAGGGCCTGGTAATGGACTGGGGGGTACCCATGCCGTTTGTCTCACTGATTTTCATCCATATTGCCATGACCCGACATGACATTAAACCCGCAAGCAGTTTTAAATGAGATTTTTTCCTTTAAAAATGACATTTGGTGCAGGGACTGTTCTAAACATGGGAAACACGCGTCACTTTACAGGCATACTATAGACACCCCCCAGGTACGATATTTAAAGGAATATTTCACTTTTTTTTTTTTACTTTAAGCATCATTAAAATCACTGCTCCCGAAAAAACGGCCGTTTTTAAAAGTTTTTTTTGCATTGATACATGTCCCCTGGGGTAGGACCCGGGTCCCCAAACCCTTTTTAGGACAATACCATGCAAATTAGCCTTTAAAATGAGCACTTTTGATTTCGAACGTTCGAGTCCCATAGACGTCAATGGGGTTCTAACGTTCGTGCGAACTTGCGGTCCGTTCGCGGGTTCTGGTGCGAACCGAACCGGGGGGTGTTCGGCTCATCCCTACTCCTGTGCATAAGTGCATAGGCACAATGCTTGTTCAACAACAGCCCTTCTGTGTTTTCTCCCTCCCATATGCATATCTTGTAAACGCTTTTTTTAGCGTTTACCTTTTTATGCATATATACACATTTTTTATATGTTGCTGATACATATTTTGTATTTTATATACATGGTTTTTATTCAAATTTTATACATTTTTATCCACCCATGATAATCACAGGACATAGGTGAATTGAATGGATCATAGTGAATCAGTAATCCCTATTTTTGTGTTTCTATATCATGATACACTAAGTGGATCCTCCCCCTTTTTATATAATATATCAACTTATTAGTATATTTGTAGGGGTAGAGCAAATACTCATAGCTATACGTACGGTGTTCCCCCTATTCGCATGTGCAAATTAATTCCACTGTATAACAATTAAAGGTGAGGATAAGTTTTTTGACATGTCCTTTATCATATGTTTTTAATATATGAAATGTATGTAATATTTTTTAGGTACATGAGATAGTATAATATATTATATCTTTTGTTTTTTTATTGTGCTGTTTAAACATATATCTAATTTTTAAAGCAATTGGTATTAATATGTGCAGTATACATCTTTATGACATCTCAGGAAGTAGCGCATAATGGCGGTTCCGGTGTCTCTCCTGTCTGTGACCGTATAAATAGCGTGGTGTGTGACGTCCAGACGCAGCCTCCTTTCCCAGTCGAAGTCTTGTATGGGGAAACGCATTGGGTGGAGCTACAGGTCTTGACATCACCGCACACCAGCTGGCTGGCATGAGCCGCAGCTCAGTGAATGCCGCTTTGTTTGGATGTCAGTGCCTAAGGTTCTTGAAGAATAAATACCCTTTAAATTTGAGTACTGCACCATGAATGAATCTTCTTTTCATTTCATAAATACATCCCTTGGAGTAATCTATTTTACTAGAAGGCTCTTAGAGGAGTATTTCAGCAGAGAAAAGCCGCTACAGGAGGAGGGATCCTGTTATTGGAAAAGTCCGTGGAAACCACGCTTTTGGCCAAGTGATACTTCCTGTGTGTGCCTATCCGATCTCCAGCGCTGTTTTACTTACTTTGTTTGATGAACAAAAAAATAGTTTGTTCTTCTAAGAAGTTCGTCCTGATTGTTCACATTGGGTCAAGCACTTTTTGGACTGCACATTTTTATCCTTTATTTTTATTTCAACAATTTTAAGCACATTAATTTATTTATAGCACATGCTGGCGTTTATATATGCCTCCTCATTTGATTTTTTGGATTGCGCATCTTTATTAGTTATACATGAAATTTATTCAAACACTCAACAGGGACCATGATGTCATCACACACCCACCCTGCTGCGCAAGCTTAGCTGATTGCTAATCAGGCCAGCTTTAGAACTGCACGTGAGCAGTACAGAGTTGGCAAGAATCTAAAAGGTTTTACTGGCCCTGTTTCTTGTTCACTGACAATTACAGACAGTAGAAACTGTCCAGAACTTCATATGCAGTTGGTAACCCTGCCTTCCCAGCACTGCAGCCTCCATTGGTTTTGTCAGCATTCATCAGTTTAAGTAGTGTTGGATACCGTGTCCATCACCACGCACCACATTTTCTTCCTTCAAACTCTACATCACTGCTGTGTATACTAGGAGGGTAAAAGCCCGGTGAAACTACAAACAGAAAATGTGGAGAATGAATAAGAAATTGAGAGAAGGTGACAAAATTAAAAAAACAAGGTATTAAATTCTACATGAAAAATTTATTGGATATCAAACAGTATGAAGAAAGGAAAATATCTTTGATAGTGGATTTAAAAAGGCAAAAGAAAAAAAAATAATATGGTCAGGTCACAAATGTTAGAAAAATAGGGACAATTATAGATGAATGTACTGAAAAGAGGAGAAGGGTCAACAGAATTTGCAGGAGGAAGAAAAATGAAACATACAGAGAATTACTCCAGAGAACAGACAAGCTGTGTGAAAAAAAGAAGGTGAAATTTGTTCAAAGAGATTAGTATAGTAAAAATGGTTTAAACCAAGAATGATGATGTGTAGAAATGAAAATTGAAAACTTACAGGAAATGAAGAGACAATATTAGAATGCTGGTCTAAATCCTTAAAAAATCTATTAAACAAACACAGGCATCTAAGAGGCAGAAACTGGAAATTAGAAGTTTTATTTTGTGGGCCAGAAACAGATTTGGAAGATCCATTGTACAAAAAAGCTAAAATTGCCATTAAATAGCTGAAAAGTAATAACATTCTATTTGAATGCTATAGGTTTAGTATTGTTAAAACAGGGAGGAGCTGACAAAAAATGGAGATGTCAATGGATATGTATTATATACAGTACATGGACTAATAACCCAGATAATGCAGAAGAAACAACTGCTAAAATGATGAAAATTGTGAATAATTTGCCCTATCTTAAAGGCATGTGATAATTCCATGTAAGAATTATTGTGGTGTATTCCTTGTAAGTGTCAAATAAAGCATAAGGCCTCATGTACATACTATAGGTTGTTTTGCAAACTCTCCTAGAAGTCTTTTCTCCTGGCAGCAGTGTTTTGGCAGAAAAGAAAAAAAAACATACACTTGTAAATGTGTCTAAAGCTTTTACAAGCTTTTAGGTGTGTTTACAGGCGTCAAGACCTTGAGCATTAATTCATTTAATTGGCCAGAATACTAACTTATTCTGGCCATTGAAATGAATTAACGCTCAAGTGCTAAACACGCCTAGTGTTTAAATGCGTTTAGCAGCATCAAATGTTTTTTTCTATCAAAACTCTGCTGCTCCTGGACGCACTGGTGGTGGGATTTTTTGTCCTGCCTCTAAACTCCCTGTCACTAAACGTCATTAAATGCCTATGTGTGCATGGACACATAAGCTAACATGCAGGGGAGTTTAGAGGCAGGAAAAAAATGCCTGATGCCCCTAGAAGCAGCTGCAAAAACATCCAGTGTGCATGAGGCCTAAAGGGTAGTGCAACATTACTGGCAATGAGATTAGAACATTTGTTAACCACTTCCCGACCACCGCACGACGATGTACGTCCTAAGTTTGAACGGGGATATCGTTGTTATGGCAGCAGCTAACTGCCATAACCCCGGTATCCCCGTTTTCGTGCGGCGGCCGGCTTTCAGATAAAAGTGGTCCCTGCAGCGGATTCGCCGCGAGATCACTTTTATCGGTGGCGGGAGAGGGCCCCCCCTCCCGCCGCGATCCGGTGCCCTCCACCGCTTACCGGAGCCGTCGGTAGCGGCAGGGGCGATCGCGTCCACTCCCGTGGTGTGTCTGAAGACAAGTGAGCCCAAGATGGCGCTCACTCGTCTCCATGACACTGCTGGGCGGAAGCGACGTCAAAACGTCACTTCCGTCCACGCCTCTTAAAGGCATATTTTTTCAAATGTCATTTTTACAAATGACTTTTTTTTTTTTTTTTATTTCATTTTAGTGTAAATATGAGATCTGAGGTCTTTTTGACCCCAGATCTCATATTTAAGAGGTCCTGCCATGCTTTTTTCTATTACAAGGGATGTTTACATTCCTTGTAATAGAAATAAAAGTGACACAATTTTTTTTTTTTTTTTAAAGTGTAAAAATAAATAAAATATTGTAAAATAAATAATAAAAATAAAAAAATTTTTTTTAAAACCCCCCTGTCCCGACGAGCTCGCGCGCAGAAGCGAACGCATACGCGAGTAGCGCCCGCATATGAAAACGGTGGTCAAACCACACATGTGAGGTATCGCCGCGACCGGTAGAGTGAGAGCAATAATTCTAGCCCTAGACCTCCTCTGTAGCGCAAAATATGCAACCTGTAGAATTTTTTAAACGTCGCCTATGGAGATTTTTGAGGGTAAAAGTTTGACGCCATTCCACGAGCGGGCGCAATTTTCAAGCATGACATGTTGGGTATCAATTTACTCGGCGTAACATTATATTTCACAATATAAAAAAAAATTGGGATAACTTTACTGTTGTTTTATTTTTTTATTCAAAAAAGTGATATTTTTCCAAAAAAAGTGCGCTTATAAGACCGCTGCGCAAATACGGTGCAAAAAAAAGTATTGCAATGACCGCCATTGTATTCTCTAGGGTGTTAGAAGAAAAACCATATATAATGTTTGGGGGTTCTAAGTAATTTTCTAGCAGAAAAACCTGTTTTAAACATGTAAACACCTAAAATCTAAAACGAGGCTGGTCTTAAATTGGTTAAAGATGCTCTAAAAATGCTTGTTGCTTATAGACAGGCCTATGATAAGAAGCGAAATATTGCATGAGGCATTACAGGAATTTGAATCCCATGTATAACTGATACAGCTAGTGAATCTGTCAGGGACAGGTGTGGCCAAGTGTATGCCTCCTGATTCATCTGTACTCCTTTAACAACTTGCTGACCGCTGCACACACATATACGTTGGCAGAATGGCTTGTACATGCAAATGGGCATACCTGTATGTCCCTTTGAATTTGCCGCCTTGCGGGCACGCAAGCACCGCTGATGTTGCTCGTGCGTGCCTGCCGCACGCCACAGGAGCGTGTCCGCGGGTCCCGCGAACTCAATGTTTGCCTCCGGCCTGCGATCATGAGATAGAGAGGCAGAACAGGGAGATGCCTATGTAAACAAGGCATTTCCCTGCTCTGCCTAGTGACATGACAGGGATCTACTGCTTCCTGTCATCGGGAGCAGTGATCGCTGTCATGTCAGTGGTAGCCCATCCCCCCCACAGTTAGAATCACTCCCTAGGACACACTTAACCCCTTGATCGCCCCCTAGTGTTTAACCCCTTCCCTGCCAGTGTCCTTTATACAGTAATCAGTGTCTATTTATAGCACTGATCGCTGTATAAATGTACAAAATAGTGTCAAAAGTGACCAATGTGTCCATCATAATGTCGCAGTCCCGATAAAAAATGCAGATCGCCGTACTAGTAAAAAAAAATATTAATAAAAATGCCATAAATCTATCCCCTATTTTTTAGACGCTATAACTTTTGCACAAACCAATCAATATATGCTTATTGTGATTTTTTTTACCAAAAATATGTAGAAGAATACATATCAGCCTAAACTGAGGAAAATTTTTGTTTTTTATATATTTTTGGGGGATATTTATTATAGCAAAAAGTAAAAAATATTGCTTTTTTTCAAAATTGTCGCTTTCTTTTTGTTTAAAAATAAAAACCGCAGAGGTGATCAAATACCACCAAGAGAAAGCTCTATTTGTGGGAAAAAAAGTATGTCAATTTTGCTTGGGTACAATGTTGCATGACTGCGCAATTGTCAGCTAAAGCGACGTAGTACCGAATCGCAAAAAAATGCTCTGGTCAGTAAGGGGGTAAATCCTTCCCGGGGCTGAAGTGGTTAAGAGGGCACCAAAGTTCATAGTTTGGACGTCTTTTTTGGTGATCTGATTTCTGTCACTAGGGTATGCTTCTACATGATTTTGTACTTGTATTTTTGGGGCTCCTTTTCTAGCGTCCTAGCTTGTTTGCTCCAGTTTGTCTAGACCCTGTTACCTTGCTAGTCCCCATCTCCATGACTCTGCTTTCTCCTGACCTTTGATCTCTTGGACTCCCTCGGTATGATTACTTGCTTGTCTTGACCTTTCTAGTACTCTGCCACACCTGACCTTTGCTCCATGCTCTAGTGTGGATACTTGGCCCTAGTTACCTCCATAAATAACCTTAACCAGTTATGGACATTAGGCATGCTTAGTGCCCCCCAAAGTATGCAATAAAAGCACACAGGGCACGAAAATGACAGATTGAACTTGCTGAATAATACAACAGCTGGCTGTGTTCACTGCTGGGAAAAGCATAGCTTTCAAACAGTGTATCAGAACATTATTTTTACTTTGTACTTACTCTGTTTTATTTTAAAATAAAAAGGTAACTCATCTTTCGTGGGAAAAAAATTGCAGACAATTGTGACTAAAGTCATACTGTAAATACTTTTCCCTTTCAATCTGCAGCTCTGTAATTTTCTGTAAAATGCAATGCAATATGGCTACCTGGGGGTGTTCTGTACACAGAATGTGTACAGAATGCCCCACAGAAACATAATTTCCTGCTTGTGTGATTAGCTCACTGAATTTCCCAGAAGTCTACAGAAACAAGTCAGATATCAGGCATTCCCTGCAACAAAAATATCACTTTTTGATTGTATACTTCCAATAGGAAATCACATATAAAGGGATGCAGACCCTGTAATTTTCCTCATCTGAGCCCTGCAGGTACAGCAGCAGATTGATAATTATGAAACCACTCCCAGTAAATTCACTTACCACATGGACACAAACAAACACACAGAGATTTCTTCAAAATAGCAAAAGGTAGGAATCTGCAACACAGTTTGTTAAAATCCCTGCAATGTACATAGATCACCCAGTTTGGAATGTTCTTTTTCTCAACAAAAGTGGAGTTACTCTTTAAGTTTGTTCCTATTTGACCCATTATTAACCCTTAGTTAATCCTTAACAGCCCAAACTAACCCCTCTCATCTTTCTTTCCTGAGCTATATTTTTCTACTAATTTCTTATTTGCTTTTTTATTAATGTTTTTGCTGCTACCAAAGTAATACCTACATTAGGTATTTGTGAGAGGCAGCATTTGCACAGCATGTATGTACTTTCTCAGCTGACTGTCAGATTTCTGGCACATCCCCTCCCCTGTGTGACCCCCTAGTATGTATTTTGTGCTCAACTGTGCCACCTGCAGGCCCAAGACCGGCATGGCAGATGTCGCTGTGTAGAGCAGAGGGAGCTCAGGGAACATCCATTCACTGATCCTCCCATGAACGAACCTAGAAGCAACATGTATTATGTGACTTCTGGGTTGGGTGCTATCATTCTCTGGCTCCTGTGGCTTTTAGCTTCAGTATAGTACAGGGGAAACAGACTCCTTATGTCCCATTAAAAATAACCTGTCACTGTAAATAATGTCCCATTAAAAATAACCTGTCACTGTAAATAGGTGTCTATCTGTCTTCTATGTGATAGCAACAAAGTTAAATGAAAAAAAAGTTCAAAAGATTAGAGTAACATGAAAAACCCTGGCCTTCCTGTACATACATACATACAGTGTGTAACGCATGCATCTGGTGTGACTTTGTACAAAAATGTGCTAAGCATGTTAACCACTTTCCCACTGGGCACTTATACCCTCTTCCTAACCAGGCCAATTTTTAGCTTTTAGTGCTCTTACATTTTGAATGACAATTGCGCAGTCATGCAACACTGTACACATATGAAATTTTTGTCCTTTTTTTCACACAAATAGAGCTTTCTTTTGGTGGTATTTAATCACCACAGGGGTGTAGCGCTGGTAGATTTTAATCTACCGCTGATAGGTAAATTTAGTAGGTCGCTTGTTAGAGGAGTTAGATTTGCCTCTGTTCCAGCTTGGCTGAGTTGCGTGTAGTTCCACATTGTGGCGGTGGGTGTCGTTGTCACCATTGGCTGGTGTTGGAAGAGCAACGTGTTGAAGCGGATGAGTGCTCCTCTGTCCCGGAGATAACTCGGTGAAGGTGTTCCTCCGAGTTGCATTCTGGGAGAGGATATTTATGGGACTGACGCCATGTTTTAGGGTTCGTTTTCAGCCACCTGCTGGCCCTCCTGGCCGACGGGTATGCACTGGGAATACCACCTAGTGGTCCTCCATTCCGGAGGCCCGCGTCGCTGTGGCGTGTGGGTGGGCCCAGAAGCCTGTCTGGGGCCTACCACAGCAGCAGAGGAACGGTCCTGAGCTGTCTATCCTGAGTGAAGAAGCTGGACAACCGAGGAGATCCCAGGGGAGGACCCGTCATGGAAGGATCACGCAGAGTTCTGGTCTGGTGAGGGGCCTGGTGACTCAGTTGGAGGACACATTCCGAAGTAATCTTTCAGCATAGTACTGCCGGGTTGGCTTAAAGGTTCAAGTACTGTGTCTGACTTTCATCACAAACCAATACATCCTGTGGCAGAGGATCGTACGGGTTTTATTCCAAACAAGTCTGTGGCAGAGACTTTAGTTCGTGCTACGTACTGGATGCTAGACAAGTGAGAGAGGTCTATCCAGGCGGGCAAAGATTGAATCCCACAGGGGGAGCGTTTTCAACTACAAGTGATCAATATTCAGAGAAATGTTCTAAAGAATACTAAGAAGAGTATTTAAGCTTCCCTGCAGCTTTCCTTCTACCTTTTTCCTGCTATTTCCCTTGTTCGTTTATTAAAGCATTGGAAAACCTGCTCAAGTGTTTGGTGCTTATATTGTCCAGAGGTAAACTTAACAGAACCCTAGACCCGGTGCCGGTGAAACAGAGGTATCGAGAGTGAAGGTAACAAGCCCGCTTAAATCAGCAGCTCCACCGAGAGTTATTGCTACAGGGGTTGTATTTTTGCCTCTATAAATAAACAAGTACTGACAATTGTGTAAAAAAATAATTTTTCTTTGTTTCTGTTGTAACATTTTGCAAATTAGTAATTTTTCTTCATAAATGTTGGCCAAAATGTATGCTGCTACATATTTTTGGTAAAAATAATGCAAATTGGTGTATATTATTTTGTCTGTGTGAAAGTTATAGAATCTATAAGCTATGGTACCAAACATTAAAAATTGATCACACCAGATGTACTGGCGGCCTATCTCATCTCTACAAACACTAACAAGCCAGGAAAGTACAAATACCCCCCAAATGACCCCTTTTTGGAAAGTAGACAGTTCAAGGTATAAAGTAAGAGGTATGGTGAGTTTTTTCATGTTGTAATTTTTTTCCCACAGTTCTTTGCAAAATCAATATTTTTTTTTCACAAAACTGTCATATTAGCAGGTAATTTTTCACACATGGCATAGTCATACTTGCAACTACACCTCAAAACACATTCTGCTACACCTCCTGAGTATGGCAATACCACATGTGTGAGCCTGGCCACATACAGAGGCCCAACATGCCGGTAGCACTGTCAGGCATTCTAGGAGCATAAATTACACATATATTGCACTACAGAGCACTGCTGGGCACTTGGAATAAAGAAAAAAAACACAAGCAACCTCACACTGCAGCTTCTCCTTCCTCTCCTCACATGATCAGTGTGAGGAGAGAACCGGACATGATACCGGTTTGTTGACAGTGATCGCTCCATCATTGGATGGAGCGTTCATGTGGTAAAGGGATGCTGGTATTGGCCCTTTACCCCAATCCGTGGCGGTCATGGATACTGCCAGATGTATGCTCCAGGGGGCGCAGGAGAAGCTCATTCACAAGTAGATGTCATTGTACACCCTCCCAAAACTAGCCGGCTGCGCAGTAGCCGTCATTCGGCTATGGTGCGGTCGGCAAGTGGTTACATTTTACCATGTACACTGGAGTAAAAGCAATAATTTGAAGACCATGATTCAAGCTTAAGGCTAAACTAATGACCTTTAACCACTTCAGCCCTGGAAGATTTTACCCCCTTCCTGACCAGAGCACATTTTACAATTTGGCACTGCATTGCTTAAACTGACAATTGCGCGGTCATGCAATGCTGTAGCTAAACTAAATTTGCGTCCTTTTTTTCCCCACAAATAGAGCTTTCTTTTGGTGGTATTTGATCACCTCTGTGGTCTTTATTTTTTGCTCCATAAACAAAAAATAAGCGACAATTTTGAAAAAAAAAAAACAATATTTTATACTTTTTGCTATAATAAATATCCCCAAAATTTAAAAAAAAAAACGTATTTCTCCATAAGTTTAGGCCAGGGATATGCAATTAGCGGACCTCCAGCTGTTGCAGAACTACAAGTCCCATGAGGCATAGCAAGACACTGACAGCCACAAGTATGACACCCAGAGGCAGAGGCATGATGGGACTTGTAGTTTTGCAACAGCTGGAGGTCTGCTAATTACATATGCCTGGTTTAGGCCGATATATATTCTTCTACATATTTTTGGTAAAAAAAAACGCAATACGTGTATATTGATTGATTTACGCAAAAGTTAAAGCGTCTACAAACTATGGAAAAGATTTATGGCATTTTTATGGCATTTTTAATATATATATTTTTTTTACTAGTAATGGCGGTTATCTGCGATTTTTAGTGGTACTGCGACATTGCGACGGACAGATCAGACACTTCTAAAACATTTTTGGGACCATTGACATTTATACAGCGATCAGTGCTATAAATTATTATTATACAGGATTTATATAGCGCCAACAGTTTACGCAGCGCTTTACAATATAAAAGGGAGACAATACATTCATAATACAATAAGATACAAGAGGATTAAGAAAGCCCTGCTCAGAAGAGCTTACAATCTAAAATATGCACTGATTACTGTGTAAATGTCACTGGTAGGGAAGGGGTTAAAAAAATGGGTAATTTATTACATTTATGTGCACTAAAACTAACTTTAGAGTATTTTTTACTGAAAATATGTATTTAATAAACTGTTGCCCTAATATTGTGTGACATAAAAATTGCAACAACAATCAATTTATTTTCCAGGGTCCCTGCTTTCAGAAAATATACATTGTTTGGACGTTTTATCAAATCTTTAGGCTTAAAATGTGCAAAAAAAAAAAAAAAACAGCTCTTGAAGCACATGGGTTAAACCATTAGCAGTAAAACTCTTTTTGTTTTGTTCCTTATTTTTTTTTTGTTTCACATTAAAACAAATTATGCAGAATAAAAAAAAAAATATAGTAACAATCATTTTTTTTAAATATCTCTATATATATCTATGTATATCTACTGTATCTATCTATCTATCTATCTATCTATCTATCTATCTATCTATCTATCTATCTATCTATCTATCTATCTATCTATCTATCTATATATCTCTCTCTCTCTCTATATATATATATATATATATATATATATATATATATATATATATATATAGATAGATAGATAGATAGATAGATAGATAGATAGATAGATATATATATATATATATAGAGAGAGAGAGAGATATATAGATAGATAGATAGATAGATAGATAGATAGATAGATAGATAGATAGATAGATAGATAGATAGATAGATAGATAGATAGATAGATAGATAGATAGATACAGTAGATATACATAGATATATATAGAGATATTTAAAAAAAATGATTGTTACTATATTTTTTTTTTTATTCTGCATAATTTGTTTTAATGTGAAACAAAAAAAAAATAAGGAACAAAACAAAAAGAGTTTTACTGCTAATGGTTTAACCCATGTGCTTCAAGAGCTGTTTTTTTTTTTTTTTGCACATTTTAAGCCTAAAGATTTGATAAAACGTCCAAACAATGTATATTTTCTGAAAGCAGGGACCCTGGAAAATAAATTGATTGTTGTTGCAATTTTTATGTCACACAATATTAGGGCAACAGTTTATTAAATACATATTTTCAGTAAAAAATACTCTAAAGTTAGTTTTAGTGCACATAAATGTAATAAATTACCCATTTTTTTAACCCCTTCCCTACCAGTGACATTTACACAGTAATCAGTGCATATTTTAGATTGTAAGCTCTTCTGAGCAGGGCTTTCTTAATCCTCTTGTATCTTATTGTATTATGAATGTATTGTCTCCCTTTTATATTGTAAAGCGCTGCGTAAACTGTTGGCGCTATATAAATCCTGTATAATAATAATTTATAGCACTGATCGCTGTATAAATGTCAATGGTCCCAAAAATGTTTTAGAAGTGTCTGATCTGTCCGTCGCAATGTCGCAGTACCACTAAAAATAGATAGATAGATAGATAGATAGATAGATAGATAGATAGATAGATAGATAGATAGATAGATAGATAGATAGATAGATAGATAGATAGATAGATAGATAGATAGATATATATATATATATATATAGATAGATAGATATAGATAGATATAGATATATATATATATAACTTTTTTATCTTAAAGTGGATGTAAACCCAATGTCATCCTTTCTAAACTACTGCCATAGGGGTTATCTATAAGGATACACATGCCTTTTTTATAAACTTCACCAGATTTATTGCTGCCCTTGTCTCCACTGGAGAAATTTACTTTATCTATTCATTCTGTGTGAAGCTGATTTTTTTTTTAACAGTTGTCATCAGAATAGAAATAGTGAAGAATTCTTTCACTAGGGGCAAGTGGTCCAGTGACAAATGTCTAGGAGGGGATATCCTCTCACTTTGAGAGAATTCTCCTACCCTTCTTTTGAGTCTTGGATACAGGGGTTCTAATTAATCCTTACTCTATCCAAAACTTAAAGGTTTTGGCTTCAAACAGTTTAAAATAACTGTAAAGGTTTTTTTTCTTAAATAACAAACATGTTATACTTAAACTTCCTCTTCTCGGGTCCTTCACCGGCACTTTTAGCTCCTTCTCCAGGTCCCCCACAGCAAGCCACTTGTGTGGGCTCAATCCAGAGCTGGGATGTGTGCGTCTGTAGACACACACAGCCCGAATCAGCCCCGCCCCCTCCTCACATGATTTAACAAACAGCAGCAGAAGCTACTGTAATAAATCCTGTTGCAGCCGGATGCAGACAGCAGGGAGGTGCACTGTAGTCCCGTAGCAGGATGCAGACAGCAGGGAGGTGCACTGTAGTCGCGTAGCAGGATGCAGACAGCAGGGAGGTGCACTGTAGTCCTGTAGCAGGATGCAGACAGCAGGGAGGTGCACTGTAGTCCCGTAGCAGGATGCAGACAGCAGCGAGGTGCACTGTAGTCCCGTAGCAGGATGCCGACAGCAGGGAGGTGCACTGTAGTTCCGTAGCAGGATGCAGACAGCAGGGAGGTGCACTGTAGTCCCGTAGCAGGATGCAGATAGCAGGGAGGTGCAGACAAGCCGGGTCAAGGCACTGGCGGGCAGATCAGGTACAAAAGGGCAATCCAAAAGAATAGTCAGAGTCCAAGCCAGAATCAGGGCAGGCAGCAAACGGGGAAGTCAGGAACAAGCCAAGTAGGTACTGGATTCAGGTAAACTGGGTAACAAGGCAGCAGGGGTCTTCAGGAAACGCTGTAGACCGGACAGCAAGAAAGTAAGGCATCAGTCTCCTTTAAATATCCCCATGTTGGTGCCAAGTGCTGTCACAAGGGGCACGCGCACGCTCCCGCACGTGCCCGTGCGCCGCTATTCGCGCTACTGAGCATGCGCGTGCGCCAGACGGCCCTTCTATGCACAGGAATTGTTCTAGTGCTAGAACGTCTGCTGGAAGGGATTTCCTGACATTGCCCCCCTCCAATGGGCAGCCTTTGGATGCCCAACTGGGCCAATTGGGGTGGGATCTTTTAAAGGCTAGGATTTCAACTCATAAGCCACATTATTAATTTTTCTTACCACCGGGAAGGGACCCACAAACTTAGGGCCCAACTTCCTGGATGGGCATGCTAGTTTCAAGTTCAGGGTGGATAGCCAGATACCCAGTTTACCTGAATCCAGTACAAGTTTTCAGGTCAAGCTCCCCTCTCCTCTTTCTGTCAAATGTCTCTTTGTTATGTTCTTGGGTCTTTGCCATTGTCTCTTGAAGTAGCTTGTTATTTGTGCTAAAGAAATTCAAGGCTTCTTGAGCAGCTGGTACTGCACACTCTGGAATGTTGTGAGACAAAAACAAGGGGTGGAACCCATAGTTCACAAAAAATGGAGACTGGTTGGTTGCAGAATGAACAGAATTATTGTAGGCAAACTCAGCAAGAGGTAGCAGGGGCACCCAGTCATCTTGAGAAAAACAAGAATAGCATCGCAAGTACTGCTCAAGGGTCTGATTAGTCCGTTCAGTCTGGCCATTAGTCTGGGGATGGTAGGCAGAAGAGAAGGAAAGGTCAATCTGCAGTACTTTCAGGTACTCTAAATTTTTGTGGTCTGATTAGTCCGTTCAGTCTGACCATTAGTCTGGGGATGGTAGGCAGAAGAGAAGGAAAGGTCAATCTGCAGTACTTTCAGGTACTCTAAATTTTTGTGGTCAGTGTACACCAGAATAGGATAGGCGCTCCTTCCAAGAAGTAACGCTATTCTTCCAGCGTGGCTTTGATTGCAAGTAGCTCCCTGTCCCCAACATCATAATTCCTTTCAGCCTCGATTAGCCTGCAGGAGAAGAATGCCACTGGGTGTAATAGAGCCTTGGATCCTTGTCTCTGTGAAAGAACCACCCCTACTGCTATCTCGGAGGTGTCTACTTCCAGTATGTAAGGTAAAGCTGGGTCAGGATGTTTTAGGACACAAACTGACACAAACTGTTTCTCCAAAGAGGTGAAAGCTGCTTGAGCCTCAGGAGACCATTGGAACCGGGTGCCTTGCCGAATAAGACTTGTGATGGGGGAGATGATGGAAGAAAATCTTCTGATGAACTTGCGATAAAAATTTGCAAAACCCACAAAGCGCTGGACTCTCCTCTTATCAGTCAGGGCTGGCCAGTCCAGGATGGCGGAGACCTTCTGCGGATCCATCTTGACACCATCTATAGAAATGATTAGGCCCAGAAACTGAATGCTTTGGCGTTCAAACTCGCATTTCTCAGGTTTTGCATACAAACCGTGTTGGCGAAGACGGGTTAGAACTTTTCTGACGTGCTCCCGATGAGTGGACAGCGAGGAGGAAAAGATCAAGATGTCATCCAGATAAACTATGATGAACAGGTCAAGGTAGTCTCTAAAAATATCGTTAACAAAATGCTGGAAAGTGGCAGGAGCATTACATAGCCCAAAGGGCATGACAAGGTACTCAAAATGTCCGAAGCGGGTGTGGAAGGCAGTTTTCCATTCATCCCCACTTCGGATTCGGACTAGGTTGTAGGCTCCGCAAAGGTCCAATTTGGTAAATATGGATGCAGTTCCGAGTCGCTGAAAGAGTTCAGGTACCAAAGGTAGGGGGTACCGGTTCTTGATTGTAATTTTATTAAGGTCCCGATAATCTACGCAGGGGCGTAGGGAGTGGTCCTTCTTTTCCACGAAGAAAATCCCTGCTCCTGCTGGGGAGGTGGAAGGGCGTATAAACCCTTTTTTCAGATTGTCATCTATGTATTCTTTAAGAGTACCAAGCTCAAGTTCGGTTAAGGGAAAAATCCTCCCAAAGGGAATTTCTGCTCCGGGGAGAAGTTCAATCGGGCAGTCGTAAGGTCTATGTGGTTGAAGTGTCTCTGCCCCCTTTTTGCTGAACACATCCAGAAAATTATGGTATGCCTCAGGAACTGCTTGGCAGGTTTCAGCATCGGTTTCCAGACACCGCAAGGAAGACGGGACATCGGTAGCTCCCTGTAAGCAATGTTGACGGCAGTAGGAGGAATGAAAACTGATTTTTCCAGTAGACCAGTGAATTTGTGGATTATGAGCCTTGAGCCAGGGCATACCCAGTATGATGGGAAACAGGGGAGATTCAATGATGTCAAGACAGAGTAGTTCTTGGTGGTTACCGGAAATGATGGTGTTAAGAGGAACTGTTTCTTGTGTTACAGGCCCAGATTTAATAGCCGATCCGTCGGCCAGGTGTACAGGCAGTCCCTGTGCTCTGGGTCGTAGAGGGATTCAGAGTTTGCGGGCAAAAGACAAGTCCATAAACCCACTGCAGGCTCCGGAATCTATTATAGCGGTTGCTTGAGTATTCCCTTCTGGAAGCTGTAGAGAAATGGAGATAGCCAAATGAGTTGCATTATTAAACACAGCAGGTGAAGAGGTAGAGGAGAGGGTAATGTGCTTACGGATCTTTGCGGGACAAGTCCTCACATAGTGTCCAGATTCCCCGCAGTAAAGGCAAAGGTTATTAGCCCGCCGGTGTTGACGTTCTTCCAGAGTCAGAGAGGGACGGATCAGGCCTAATTGCATTAGCTCAGGAGTATCAGCAGAAGTGTGGACAGGAGGATGTTGTACACGTGGGAGCATCCATACTGGGCGAAAGGGACCAGCAGTCCGTTCAGCTCTTCGTTCTCTTAAACGCCTGTCTATTTGGATAGGTTGATAAGAGCTTCAAGTGTTGCCGGAATGCCAACCCGGGCCAACTCATCTTTTAATGGCTCGGAGAGCCCCATGCGGAACTGGTGACGTAGGGCGGCGTCGTTCCAGTTTGTGTCGGAACTCCAATGCCTGAATTCAGATACATAGTCCTCCGCCGCCCTACGGCCCTGCTGGAGAGAAAATAAAGCTGCTTCTGCGGTAGCCGCTTGTTGCGGATCCTCATAGAGAAGGGCCATAGCTTGGAAGAAAGTGTCCAGTTGGTTAAGACAGCTATTCTTCTGCTCCAAGAGTCGGTGGGCCCATGCCTGGGGTTCGCCCAGTAGGAGGGAAATGACAAAACCCACCTTAGTGGTTTCTAGTGAAAAAGTTCTGGGTTGTAGTGCAAAAAAAAGTTCACAGGCATTACGGAATGCTCTATACTTGCTGCTGTCCCCGGAGAATCTTTCTGGTGTTGGAACTTTGGGTTCTGGAGGCAACATTACTACTGAAGGAACAGTGGATGGACCCGGAGTTGAGGTAGCGAGAACTGGGACACGTTCTTCTAGTCGTTTATAACCGTCTTGCAAGTCCTTAACAGCTTGTGTGAGTCCAGCTAGATGATGGCATAAGTCCTCCATAGGCGACGTTCCCTGCGTGGGCTCAGACATGGCTGTCCGGTACACGTACCTGGTAGGTAGAGCCCAGAATGCAGAGAATGGCCTCTCGTATACCTCTGACTCGGGAACCCCTGGTAGTGATGACAGGGGCTCGAGAGTGCAAAGGGGCACAAGTGCCTGACTGGAACACTGGAGTAGAGGGCTGGATCCGGTAGTCAGCAGGGAAGTGCACTTGTGGTTCAGCAGCAGGTTGCAGACAGCAGGGAGGTGCACAGTAGTCCCATAGCAGGATGCAGGCTGCAGGGAGGTGCACTGTAGTCCCGTAGCAGGATGAAGACAGCAGGGAGGTGCACTGTAGTCCTGTAGCAGGATGCAGACAGCAGGGAGGTGCACTGTAGTCCCGTAGCAGGATGCAGACAGCAGGGAGGTGCACTGTAGTCCCATAGCAGGATGCAGACAGCAGGGAGGTGCACTGTAGTCCCATAGCAGGATGCAGACAGCAGGGAGGTGCAGACAAGCCAGGTCAAGGTACTGGTGGGCAGATCAGGTACAAAAGGGCAATCCAAAAGAATAGTCAGAGTCCAAGCCGGAATCGGGGAAGGCAGCAAACGGGGAAGTCAGGAACAAGCCAAGTAGGTACTGGATTCAGGTAAACTGGGTAACAAGACAGCAGGGGTCTTCAGGAAACACTGTAGACCGGACAGCAAGGAAGCAAGGTATCAGTCTCCTTTAAATAGCCCCATGTTGGCGCCAAGTGCTGTCACAAGGGGTGCGCGCGCGCTCCCGCGTGTGCCCGTGCGCCGCTATTTGCGCTTCTGCGCATGCGCGTGCGCCGGATGGCTCTTCTATGCACAGGAATTCTTCTAGTGCCAGAACGTCTGCTGGAAGGGATTTCCTGACAGTGCTATATCGTTAAAAATAGCACCTACAAACCGCCCTAAAACTGCTCCATGCACTACAGTGTGAAAGCCCGAGGGCTTTCACACTGGAGTGGTACGCTGGCAGGGCGTCAGAAAAAGTACTGCCAGCAGCTTTTCCGCAGCGGTGAAGGAGCGGTAAACTCACCCCTCCTCCACCGCCTCTCCCCACTGAAATCAATGGGGCAGCGCTGTGATACCGCCGGCAAAACGCCACTCTGGCATTTTGCAGGCGGATTTAACCCCTTTTTGGCCGCTAGCAGGGGGTTAAAACTGCCCCACTAGCAGCCAAATAGCGCCGCTAAAACAATGGCTTTTCCGCTGATGCCCTAGGCGGCTCAGTGTGAAAGGGGTCTTAATGCTGAAGTACTCTAGGCTCACGTGGTAGCAAAATTATCTCTTCTGGCCTGCAGGTCTAGGGCAGTGGGCAGTATGAAAGCATAATAACAGCTCGTTAATGTCAGTGTAGGCTTCAGGATTTAAAGTCAAAAGCTCCCATGTGACATATTTTTAAACCCCATCTCACACCCTCTAGTCTAATTTCAGGGGATGATTATGGTTACTTAAAGTCATGCTGTGTGTAGGCATGGTGTCCTATAGTTCCAAAGTAAGAGCATGTATAGGAGGGTGACAATGCTTATACAGCATTTGGTAGCCTTTGGTTAGCATTGTCACCAAATTACAGGAAGAACAGAAGAAACAAGCTGATTGATGAGTATTTTCTAAAGCCTTGTACTGGCTTCAATTTAAAGAATTTTGCATTACCATATTTAACTGTCACAGAGGGAGATACTTATAGGAACTGAGTATTGGGGTTTACCTACGCTTTAATTGTACAGTTACATGATGGGTAAATCTTAAGTTTGTTGAATTAACCTGTGATGCCTTATCATAGAGGAGAAGCTTTTACATCAGCCCAGGTTAAATCTTAGCTGTGCTGTGTGTCCCACTGCAGCAGAAACAGTTTTGTGTCACAGTGAGCAGAATACTGAAACCCCTCGTAAGTCAGCTGTTATTCTAACACTTTCTATCTAACTCCTGTACAGTTACTATAGTAACTATTTTCCTAAATATGTAGCTATTGTTATTATATTTCAGTATGATAGGAGGTCTTGATTCCACAAATTTTTTTTTCATGTAAACATGTTTCAGATATTATATTTTTTATATATGCAGAAGTATAACTATTGAACTAGCTATCTGAAATGTCATACAGTATACTTACAACGTTTGTGTTAATATATGTTAATATGTTATGTCATGTGTCTGAAATTTAAAATGTAGTTAGCCGTGCATAATAGCATCCAAAGCATTTACAGTATCTGTATATCTGAATGTGTGAGTGTGTTTGTATATATATATATATAGTGGGGACGGAAAGTATTCAGACCCCCTTAAATTTTTCACTCTTTGTTACATTGCAGCCATTTGCTAAAATCATTTAAGTTCATTTTTTTCCTCATTAATGTACACACAGCACCCCATATTGACAGAAAAACACAGAATTGTTGACATTTTTGCAGATTTATTAAATAAGAAAAACTGAAATATCACATGGTCCTAAGTATTCAGACCCTTTGCTCAGTATTTAATAGAAGCACCCTTTTGATCTAATACAGCCATGAGTCTGTTTGTGAAAGATGCAACAAGTTTTTCACACCTGGATTTGGGGATCCTCTGCCATTCCTCCTTGCAGATCCTCTCCAGTTCTGTCAGGTTGGATGGTAAACGTTGGTGGACAGCCATTTTTAGGTCTCTCCAGAGATGCTCAGTTGGGTTTAAGTCAGGGCTCTGGCTGGGCCATTCAAGAACAGTCACGGAGTTGTTGTGAAGCCACGCCTTCCTTATTTTAGCTGTGTGCTTAGGGTCATTGTCTTGTTGGAAGGTAAACCTTCGGCCCAGTCTGAGGTCCTGAGCACTCTGGAGAAGGTTTTCGTCTAGGATATCCCTGTACTTGGCCGCATTCATCTTTCCCTCGATTGCAACCAGTCGTCCTGTCCCTGCAGCTGAAAAACACCCCCACAGCATGATGCTGCTACCACCATGCTTCACTGTTGGGCTTGTATTGGACAGGTGATGAGCAGTGCCTGGTTTTCTCCACACATACCGCTTAGAATTAAGGCCAAAAAGTTCTATCTTGGTCTCATCAGACCAGAGAATCTTATTTCTCACCATCTTGGAGTCCTTCAGGTGTTTTTTAGCAAACTCCATGCGGGCTTTCATGTGTCTTGCACTGAGGAGAGGCTTCCGTCGGGCCACTCTGCCATAAAGCCCCGGCTGGTGGAGGGCTGCAGTGATGGTTGACTTTCTACAACTTTCTCCCATCTCCCGACTGCATCTCTGGAGCTCAGCCACAGTGATCTTTGGGTTCTTCTTTACCTGTCTCACCAAAGCTCTTCTCCCCCGATAGCATAGTTTGGCCGGACGGCCAGCTCTAGGAAGGGTTATGGTCATCCCAAACATCTTCCATTTAAGGATTATGGAGGCCACTGTGCTCTTAGGAACCTTAAGTGCAGCAGAAATTTTTTTGTAATCTTGGCCAGATCTGTGCCTTGCCACAATTCTGCCTCTGAGCTCTTCAGGCAGTTCCTTTGACCTCATGATTCTCATTTGCTCTGACATGCACTGTGAGCTGTAAGGTCTTATATAGACAGGTGTGTGGCTTTCCTAATCAAGTCCAATCAGTATAATCAAACACAGCTGGACTCAAATGAAGGTGTAGAATCATCTCAAGGATGATCAGAAGAAATGGACAGCACCTGAGTTAAATATATGAGTGTCACAGCAAAGGGTCTGAATACTTAGGACCATGTGATATTTCAGTTTTTTTTTTTTTAATAAATCTGCAAAAATGTCAACAATTCTGTGTTTTTCTGTCAATATGGGGTGCTGTGTGTCCATTAATGAGGAACAAAAATTTACTTAAATGGCTGCAATATAACAAAGAGTGAAAATGTATATATATATATATATACACACACACACAGTAGTTCACAAAAGTGAGTACACCTCTCATATTTTTGTAAATATTTTATTAGATCCTATTATGTGACAACACTGAAGACATGACACTTTGCTACAATGTAAGGTAGTGAGTGTACTGCTTGTATAACAGTGTAAATTTGCTGTCCCCTCAAAATAACTCAACACACAGCCATTAATGTCTAAACCGCTGGCAACAAAAGTGAGTACACCCCTAAGTGAACATGTCCAAGTTGGGCCCAAAGTGTCAATATTTTGTGTGATCACCATTATTTTCCAGCACTGCCTTAACCCTCTTGGTCATGGAGTTCACCAGAGATTCACAGGTTGCCAATGGATTCCTCCTCCACTCCTACATAACGACATCATGGAGCTGGTGGATGTTAGAGACCTTGTGCTCTTCCACCTTCCATTTGAGGATGCCCCACAAATGCTCAATAGGGTTTAGGTCTGGAGACATGCTTGGTCAGTCCATTACCTTTACCCTCAGCTTCTTTAGCAAGGCAGTGGTCGTCTTGGAGGTATGTTTGGGGTCGTTATCATGTTGGAAAACTGCCCTGCAGCCCAGTCTCCGGAGGGAGTGGATCATGCTCTGTTTCAGTATGTCACAGTACATGTTGGCATTCATGATTCCCTCAATGAACTGTAGATCCCTAGTTCCGGTAGCACTCATGCAGCCCCAGACCATGACACCCCCACCACCATGCTTGACTGTAGTCAAGACACACTTGTCTTTGTACTCCTCACCTGGTTCCTGCCACACACGCTTGACACCATCTGAACCAAATAAGTTTATCTTGGTCTCATCAGGCCACAAGACATGGTTCCAGTAATCCATGTTGTTAGTCTGTTTGTCTTCAGAAAACTGTTTGAAGGCTTTCTTGTGCATCATCTTTAGAAGAGGCTTCCTTCTGGGACGACAGCCCATGCAGACCAATTTGATGCAGTGTGCAGCATATGGTCTGAGCACTGACAGGCTGACCCCCCACCCCTTCAACCTCTGCAGCAATGCTGGCAGCACTCATACATCTATTTTCCAAAGACAACCTCTGGATATGACACTGAGCATGTGCACTCAACTTCTTTGATTGACCATGGCGAGGCCTGTTCTGAGTGGAACCTGTCCTGTTAAACCGCTGTATGGTCTTGGCCACTGTGCTGCAGCTCAGTTTCAGGGTCTTGGCAATCTTCTTATAGCCTAGGCCATCTTTATGTAGAGCAACAATTTTTTTTTCAGATCCTCAGAGAGTTCTTTGCCATGAGGTGCCATGTTGAACTTCCAGTGACCAGTATGAGAGAGTGAGAGCGATAACACCAAATTTAACTCACCTGCTCCCCATTCACACCTGAGACCTTGTAACACTAACGAGTCACATGACAGGTGAAGTCACCAGGGAACAGGGCTGTCTAAATGAGTGGGCACACCTGGGCACTGCCCAGCGGCCCCAGCTGGATGGGGGGAATGATACCTATTATTTCACAGCCAGTAGGTAGGGGCAGTGCCAGGGAGCCAGTGATGCTTTGACCCTGCCCCATGCAGCTTGAATGCTCGGGACTCGAAGGCTGCGAGGTAGGAGCTGGAGTAGGAGCTGCTGAGTCGGCAGCACTGAGAGACCACCTGCGGAAGTAGCATTGTGGATGGTGTCATGGTGAGCCCAGCTGTCCAGCATTGTTTGCACCGAAAGGCTTGGAATTCCTGGAGGGATGCTCCCTCCTCCGCACCCTCCTTCTGCCTGCTTGATTGGTATAGGTGAGTTCAGTGCTTGAGGTGGGCACATAGCCAAACATTTACATGCACTGTATCTCCACTGGAAAAGAGGGTACTATATGGATGGAAAAATTATGGGGAATATCAAGGGTGTATGGGGAAAAACAATGCTGAGGTGGGATCTGGGGTGTATAGGGGGTAGCTAGGGTGGCTATAGTGCTAGAGGTATGAGTGATGTAGAGAGGCCGCATTGTAGGGGGTATCAGGGATGTAGTGGGGTCACAATACAAGGGGTATCTTATGGTATATGGTAACAGTGCTGGGGGGAATATCTAGGATGTAGAGGGGTCAGAGTGCTGGGGGGAATATCTAGGGTGTAGAGGGGTCTGAGTGCTGTGGGATATCTAGTGTAGAGGGGTCAGAGTGCTGGGGGGATATCTGGGATGTAGAGGGGTCAGAGTGCTGGGGGGGATATCTGGGGTGTAGAGGGGTCAGAGTGCTGGGCAGATATCTGGGATGTAGAGGGGTCAGAGTGCTGGGGAGATATCTGGAATGTAGAGAGGTCAGAGTGCTGGGGGGGATATCTGGGGTGTAGAGGGGTCCGAGTACTGGGGGGAAATCTGGGGTGTAGAGGGGTCAGAGTGCTGGGGGGATATCTGGGGTGTAGAGGGATCAGAGTGCTGGACGGATATCTGGGGTGTAGAGGGGTCAGAGTGCTGGGGGGATATCTGCGGTGTAGAGGGATCAGAGTGCCGGGGGGATATTTGGGGTGTAGATGGGTCAGAGTGCTGGGGGATATCTGGGATGTAGAGGGGTCAGAGTGCTTGGGGGATACATGGGGTGTAGAGGGATCAGAGTGCTGGAGGGATATCTGGGATGTAGAGGGGTCAGAGTGCTTGGGGGATATCTGGGGTGTAGAGGGGTCAGAGTGCTGGGGGGTATCTAGGGTGTAGGGAGGTCAGAGTGCTGGGGGATATCTTGGGTGTAGAGGGGTCAGAGTGCTGGGGGGGTATCTGGGATGTAGAGGGCGTCACAGTGCTGGGGTGATATCTGGGATGTAGAGGGGTCAGAGTGCTGGGGGGATATCTGGGATGTAGAGGGGGTCACAGTGCTGGGGTGATATCTGGGATGTAGAGGGGTCAGGGTGCTGGGGGGATATCTGGGGTGTAGAGGGGTCAGAGTGCTTGGGGGATACCTGTGGTGTAGAGGAGTCAGAGTGCTTGGGAAAATCTAGGGTGTAGAGGTATCAGAGTGCTGGGGGGATATCTAGGGTGTAGAGGGGCCATAGTGCTGGGGGGCATCAATCTAGCAGCTTTATTATATGCACAGGATAGCTTTGTTACTTTATGTATGAAGTATTTTCCCACTGTGTTTTTGCTGTACAGAATGATTGTTCATGTAGTAAATGTGGAGCTCCACACAAAAGGAGAAGCTCCACTTGTCTGTCTCCTACCTACTTCATGTCTGTTTACCTGCACTGGCTCCATTGTAGGGGCCCCAGAGCATTACTTTGGCCAGGGGATCCCCTGGCAGGGTTAAGACAACCCTGCCAGGGGATCCATAATTTTCAGGGGTTAGCGGTTGCAGCCGCACTGTCTCAGCTCCTCTAGGAGGTCCTGGCAAGTTAGTCCATAAGATTAGGCATTAGAGGAATTAGTTGGCGTGGGGGTTCTTAGGTTTTAGGGGGGTGGGAGGAGGTTGGGTGTGTTAGTACTGGAATTTTTGTATATTTTGTGCATGTGCAGTTATACCCCTTTTATAATAAACTACATTAGGAGATAGCCTTTGGGTGTGCACATTATTTTCTTTTTCTATAGGGAAGAGGATCTGTACTAGAAGCATTATTTTGTTTTTCTATGGTATATGGTGTGTTTACACACGCTGCCTGTATTTATGGGCGGCACCCCTAATTATTTAATCAGGTTCCAAGGTTTTTCTTTTTTGCCCAGATTCAAACTACTGTGACCACAGACATCGCATGTGATTCGCACCTGAGGTGCTGATCGCATGCGATGTCTGTGAGATGCAAGTTCAGCCATACAGTTGTATGGCTGAATTCACATTAGATTTGCAGGAAAAAAGTACAGGGACTCCCCCAACTCCAAATCCCCCCTCCCAGCACAACCCACCTTTCTTCCCTATCTCAGCACAAGTCCCCACCCACCTCAGCCCTCCCCCTCCCAGAACAACTCTTTTTCCCCTCCAATTCCCGCACAAATCCTCTTCTACCCCAGCAATCCTCCCTCACAGCATAACCCCCCATTCCAGTAACCTCCCACCCTTCCCCCCAAAAAATCCCCCAGCACAAATCCTCCTTTCCTCCAGTCCCCCTTCCAACCAAATGTCTCTCTCCCCCTTCAAAGCACAATTCCCCCAATCTCCATTTCTAGCAAAAATCCTCTCACCTCTGTCCTTTACTAGAGCCGGAGGTGGCGGGGTGAAGAGCTGTGAGGAGCTGGGATTCCGGGACTCCAGCCCAGATGCGCGGGACCCCGGGACTTACTTTAAATCACGGGACGGTCCCGTAGAATCCGGTACAGTTGGGAGGTATGCATTTTTGAGCAGGATAGACTGTGCACTACTCCACCTCTGTCTTAGCATTGGTCTATGTATGTTGCCTGATGTGGAATCCTTACTGAGCTTCTTATTCACCATCTTTTATTGGTTACTGATCCACTTGTTATATATAACATTCCATGGTAAATGTGGACTATATTGTTTATTACATTGCCACAGGGCAAGCAGAAGCCTATATTACTATGCATTCAGTGTGAGACTGATTAGTATTTTAGAATTAGATTGGTAGCATGTTTTAATTCAGTGCTTGAAATTTAAAATGTAACTTTTTGGAGCAGTGTTTAATTGCATGTGTTACTGTATCTGTTTTGAGGATGAGTTTTGGGTTGACTATGAGTTCAACCCAGACCTAAGCTGTTCACAGTACACCAACTGGACAAACTGAAATGTCCAGATTTGTCCAGTTCAAATGCTAACTCAAACCTCTGGCTTCTGCAGCAGGAATTCATCAATTTGGTCATGGTATTACTCAGGGCTTTTTTTCTCAAACAATAGGCGCTGGAACTTAACCACGGCCCCACAAAACCCCTCCCCCTACACACACCCTCCAAATCACATCAAATAGTGGGTGTGTTCAGTAGACATGTGCAATTCGTTTCGTAACTAATCAAAATTCGGACGAATTTTGCATCTTTCGGACATTCGGATGCATCCAAATGTCCGAATAAAAAGATAACGAATTTCAACTAATATGAAAGAAATTATAGCGAATATAACGAATGAATTTGACATGATTCGGTAATTCGTTACAGATCTAATGAAACAAAAGGTCAACTCAAAGTCCAATCAGCTGATTAATTTTGTGCTGGAGGTTGGATTACTAGCAAAGTGCATTCCTGAGAACTGGGTGAGAAGGGTGTTGTATTGTATTTGAGCAGAGGAGAAGAGATATTGTCATTGTGTGTGTTAATAGATTCAATAAGCAAACGACTTTCCAAACTACGAATCATTATCACCAATATATATACATACATAAATATTGAATTTCAACTAATATGAAAGAAATTATAGCGGATATAATGAATGAATTCGACATGATTTGAGATTCAGTATAACGAATATCGACACTCTACGAATAATAATGAATTTTCCCAAAAACGAATTAACGTAACATGAGGAATATAACAGAATGAAATTATGTATTTTACGAATGACAACAAACCAAAACTAAAGGAAAATTTCCCGTTGTGTACAAGTCTAGTGTTCAATCAAATTTCACGAAAACAGTAGGAGGGTCTTAAAGGGGCATTAAATACCAGGATTGCACTATATACAGAGTGCAGAGCTTTTACTTGTAAACACAGAAACCAGACTTCTGTGTTTAAAAGTACTGTAATTGTGGTGAGCAGGCACCAAAGGGTCTGAGCCAGAGGTGATGGAACTGAGTTCCACCAAGTTCCCCCTGAAAAAAAGCCCTGGTATTACTACCAATGCTGGCATCCTTGGTGATGTCATTGACCAAATATATTTGGGTTGCTATATCCTAGAGATGCTCTGATACCACGTGATTTTACTTTGTTTCCTCCTTTTTGTGATCACATTTTACCCATTGTATGGTGCCACTGAGCACTTTTTAGCTTTTCAATAAAAGCTTTTTTTACGGATTCATGCCCTATGTGGAGATTTTTTTGTTCTTCCCTCCTTCCACCATGGGGACCTCGCTGAGCCTCAGTCTCTAACTGACGTTCCATCCAAGAGAGATACCGTGATTGGCTGTGGATCTACATACCACTAAACAGCGACTGCCGTCCCGGATGAGACTCCCCGTTAAGATCTCTTCAACCAGACATCCCTGGAGTAGTTGGATCCCACAAGCCCGTATGACACTCCACCGTACGGTGACTGTGTCCATCCCCTCTGGTAAGGGTATCTATTTCTATTGTTTGCTGTGTTGATTTGGATTTTTGGAAGATTTGGATGCAAGGTGTCTCCCCTACATACAGAGCTTGCTTTAGTTCCTATTCCATGCGTGGGTCTGATACCGCATACACCCACGAACCTCCAGTTCCTGTGGACCTATATAAGATTCACTACACATTTATGGACTTTTTTTCCTTTATGTGTCTATTCGTTTAATTTTACCACATTTTTTACTTATTTGCCTAAGTTTTGTAATTCAGCACTTATCACATATACACGTTTAAGATGTATAAGCACATTTTTTAGCGCTGCATGTGTTTCATATAAATATGGTTTGTTGACATGCAACAGTCAGCTGGGGAGCTGTTATTTAGCAATAGCAGTGTGGCAGGAGAGGATCAGTGTGGCATGGGTTAGCAGGTCTTTGAAACATTGTTTAGAGTAATTGATGTTGAATTTATATCACAGGATGACACAATTAATGTTAAATTTGTATCGGGGGATAATATATATATATATATATATTTTTTGTGAATGAGTAACAAAGAGTACCAAGTACTCCTTACATATTTCTGTGGGCTTCCTCACATAATTCATACCAAACCTTCATTCCAGATAGGCATCTGGTATGGGTTTTGAGGGGGCCCCACAAAAAATATTGTGTGAGGTCCTCCAAAACCCATACCAGAACCTTATTCAAGCATACAGCCTGGCTGGCCAGAAAAGGGAGAGAAAATCAGCTTTTATATCCTTGACCTGGACCAGGCCATATGCCCCTAACATTGGGAGGGTTCCTTTCCGGGGGCATTCCCTGGCAGGGCACCTTGTCCCCGAGTTGATAAGAACAAGGTCCTCATCCGCACGCATCCCTGGCTTGGTGGATGTGGACTTTTTGGAACCTTGAAACCCCTTTTAGGAGAAGGGGCCCCCTAGCTATCTGCCCTCCTCCCTACGTGAATAAAATATTAATTCACAATAATTTTTTTTTTTTAAATGTAAATAAACATGCAGTACAAACACATTGTGAAAAAATCCTCAAAAATAATATAAAAAAAAATTGCCCCACCCCCATGTAAATCCAATATCAATCACAATTTCCAGTGATATGGACCCAGCGTCAACCAAGAGGACTCACGGACACAATGACCTGGGCCATGATTATCTATTCTGGTCGCACTCCTTCCACAAATGACAGCTTCTCAGCTGGCTGTTAGGCTTCATGTACACAAGACGTTGTTCAACCTCTCCTGAACGATTTAACTTGTGGACATGTGCATTTCATTTCTTTCCGAATTGAAATTCAGAGAAATTTTTCATTATTCCGAAATTCGTATGCATCCGAATTTCCGAATTACAAAAGTAATGAACTTAAACTGATCCAAAAAAAAAGCGAACTAATTCGAATCGAATTCAAAAACATATTCGAATCGAATTCGAAAACAATAGAGATCGATTTTCTAAAAAATACAATAGAATAGAATATAAAATCATAAAGCAATAGAATACATATATATATAATATTTTTTTATTCTGTTTTATTGTTTTTCTATGCTTTTCTTTTCTTTTCTATTATTTTCTATTCTATAATAGTCTTTTCTATTCAAATTCGAATTTCGGAACATGGCTTTTGAAGATCGAATTTCGTATAGAATGAATTTTAATTAGAATAGAAAAGATTTGAATAGAAAAGAATAGACTAGAAATTCGAACATCATATAGAATTAAATCGAATTTGAATAGAAAAGATTAGAATAGAAAAGAAAATGATAGAAAATAATAAACTAGAATAACATATATTGTATTTTATTCTATTCTGTTCTATTGTTTTTCTATTCTATTCTTTTCTATTTTCTATATTTTCTATTCTATTGTAATCTTTTCTATTTAAATTCAAAATCATTCTATACGAAATTTGAATTTTTGGAAAATGGTTATATTATATTATTATTAAATGGTTTTATATATATATATAAAGCCTTCTCTAGGTGCCGTGGACTCACCGCTGCCTCAGGCCAATTCACCAGCCTCCACTGAATCCCTCCTCTTTAGCCTGCACTCCAGCCTCCCATCCACCCCCATGATGGACCCAAACACAGGCATGCTGCTATCAGTCACTGAAGCACAGGAGGCCTCCCCAACCCCACATACTTTCCCTCCATGATGGAGGCATTTGCTCATTTACTTTCCAAGAGCCTTGCACAAAATGCAGCTCAGATCACGTCTTCCATTCATGCTGACATGCAGCAGTTTGGTGTCAGACTGGACTATATTGAGAAGAAAGCAGACCAAGCAGGGGCCAGGATCAACCAGAACACAGCGAGACTACAGGGCAATATCAGCTCAAGACGGCCTTCGCAAAGATCGACGATCTCGAAAATAGATAGAGACAATATAACTTCAGGGTACGGGGGCTCCTGGAATCCGAGAAAGAGGTGCATTCTGCTATCAAAGATCTTATCAAAGTTCTTATCCCGGAGATTACTGAGTACCGTTTAGAGCTGGATAGGGCCCACAGAGCTCTGCAACCCCCCCGCAAAGATGGCCTCCCTAGGGACATAATAGTTAAGCCCCATTTTTATTCCGTGAAGGAGGAAGTGATGCGGAAAGCTAGAAATATGAATGACATATCTGTTCACGGACACAAAATACAGATTTTTGCTGATTTGTCCCCTTACACAGTTCAGAAGAGAAGAGCCCTGAAACCTTTACTTCTGCTCCTGCAAGAGAAAGAAATCCCCTACAGGTGGTCGTTCCCGCTGAGGCAAAATTTTTCATACAAAAGCAGAAGTTGCAGCTTCTCCTCCTTTGCAGAGGGGGAACGCCTTCTCCTTCAGTTGGGCCTAATTCCACAAGATCCTTCATTGCCACATTCCAGCAGAGGGACTCCTTCCTCCACTAAAAGACCTCCTCCAGCAAGCCCCCTTCAACCCTCCTGGCTGAAACAAAGCTCCAAGAGGACGAAAGAAAACTTTCCCACATGATCCACAACCTTCTCTGCATGGCTCGTGACCCCTCCCTGAGTGTTTGGCAGAGTAAATCCTGGCCTTCAGAAGTTTCCTCGGATCAGTACCTTTGACTCTCACGGTCTGGTCTGGAAATTTTTTTTTTTTTTTTCCAAAGTTGACTTTCAGTTAGACTTGTTCGCTTAATGAGGTTTAGTCAGCAGGGCACAACTTTCTGGACTTGGGGGTTGGGGGGTTTACTACAAATGGATCCCTAACCTAGGATTAATGGGCCCAGGGTTCCCTAGGGGGGTCTATCACCTCCCGGGTAATGGTTACCTACCATTATGGGGAGGGTCTTTGGGAAGCTTGAGAACCCATTGAGAACGCCCGATTGATGACGAAACGCATCTGAGGAGGCACGTAGTGACGCTACCACGTGATTTGATGAGGAGGACGGGCTCCGTTCTATGTTTGTTTATGCCGGCCGGCTTTTTTATATGTGATATCATACTTCTTAACTGTAAGTGCAATACTTTATCCTATTAAAGTTACCTTGGGTTTATTACACTATGGCCAGTTCTTTTCTCTTTTGGGTTGTATACTGAGGGAACGGATATCATATCTGGAGCGAGTGAGAATACTGTTGTAATATGTTGGCCAATTTATAATGTATAATATTGGCCAATGTATAATATTGTATTGGAGTATGGGTTGAGCAGAAATTGTCCAAGCCAGCTCAATTTTAATATAACAGTTGAAGATCCTTTGATGTGCTAATCTCATGCAAGTCTACCTAGGGGTGTGAGGTATGGGCTGTTAACCTGATTGAACATTTCAAAGGGTACATTGTTTAAAGGACCATAGAAGAAATATTTATTGATGGTAATTAGACCTGAGGGGGTAACAATGGGATCAGGAAGTGTTTTGGGTTGGCCTAGCGGAGGCTCCCTCCTGTGGGGCTAATTTATCAGGAGGGCTTGTGGATATGCAGGAATGTAGGTATTCCAAAAGGTATTCAAAAGGGTGTTCAGGTGATATACACATATCTAAAGGGGACTTGTTGATGTTGATATGCGGGAGTGCAAATTGGGGTGGTTCACGGCTGTTCACGGCTGGGGGTTGTTGTCTGTTTGAAAGACTGTAATCAAAATCCAATCAAATTGCTCAGCCATTCAATATTTAGTGTATATAACACAGCATTCAGTCTATAGGTTTGGGAGAGTGGGGCTCGTCTGTGTATGGGAGAGGCTTGTCTGTGTGTGCACACTCAGACCTAAGAACATGGGACTTTGAATTATATCTCCTCTGTCGGATTTCTTTGTCATCTGTGGACTTTGGACTTTGTTCTGTGTTGGAAGTCAATAAAGTGCATCTCTCTGGAAGAATTGGGTTGCTGCGGAAGAGTACTTATTAATTATCTATACACCCAATATTAATTAATATATTCGATCACTACAAATACCAACCATTTAATCATCATCTGCAAAGGCCCCGGCTGGGTTGCAAGCTATCTGCCTTTATTGCTTGCTATTTGGTAAGCTCAATCTACAGCTACGGTGGTCGGGCTTCTCACCTTGTTTCTTTGTGCACATCATGGTGTTTGCTGTAATTTAAGTGCTCCTATTTGATGTCCAGATATATTACACTATGGCCAGTTCTCTTTTCTTTTTTTGGTTTATATACTGAGGGAATGGAGATCTGAGCCTGGAGTGAACGGGATTATCAACTATACAATCACCATCTAAAAGGCCCTGGCTGGGTTGCAAGCCATCTGCTTTTATTGCTTGCTGTTTGGTAAGCTCAATCTACAGCTATGGTGATCGGGCACTTCATCTTGTCTATGTGTGCACATCATGGTGTTTGCAAGATCCTAAATGCTTCTGTTGGATGCTCATAGATAAAGCCTTTTGGACACTTCTTTTCTAGCGCAGCATTCGTTTTATTATATTGGACTTTTGTGTTGTCGCACTGCATGCTGCTGCTTTTTTATTGTTGGATTCAAGGACATATTTTTCTAGCGCGGTTTTTTTCTTTATATTTGGGAAGCTTAGTTCTTGCAGTCCACTGGCTTAGGCACCCCTTCTTTTGGGGGCCCCTGGGGCAATTAAATTGGCTCTGGGCCCTCAGAGGAAGGGGCCCCATGGGAGGGATCCCCCATTTGGATCGACTGGGCTAGGGGTTGCGGGAACTCACGGCAGCTAAAGGTAGGGGCCTGGGCAGACCTGGACTGCTGATTAATATCTGGTTTCTCACGATGCTTTCCAAAATTTTGCCATACCATTATGATGTAATCTGTTCACTCTGTCATCAGTTAATAATAGACTCGGTTGATGTCTTCAGTAAGTTTGTTTAGAGGAACTGGGGCTGCGGTGGACCCAGTGTGCCAACACTAGAACCCAGGCGTACCTTCGGTTCCCCTGGGCTCTAATTGTTCTCCCTGTTTAGGGAAGGCCCAGTCCAAGTGGACGCAAGGGTAGTTACGACAAGCCCTTGCGTCCCTTAGGATCGGGAGGGGTCGAGGACCCCAACTTATTTCTGTTCAATCTTCTGTTATGTACCATAATTTTATGCTGACTTTATTTCAATGCTCACCATTATTTCTTCTTCCCTTCTTTCATCTCCCCCCCATCTATTCCCCTGTACTCTGTTACAGATTATATCGGTATATCGGGAGGTGTCTGGCTCCACATCCCAGGCCCAAACGAGCTTCAAGTCACTCTCATTGGACTTCGATTTACTCTTTGTTCCCCAGGTGCTGGTAAGTCTCAGAACACTTGATTAGTTTTCTCCCCTTTGGACTATGGGTAATAACAAGGATCCACACCATCCTCTTAGAATTATTACTCACAACACACAAGGCCTAAACTCCCCAATTAAACGTAGAAAGATATTTCAGTCATATCATTCTATGCACGCAGACGTTCTGCTTCTACAAGAGACCCATTTCCCGGTTATTTATAAACCCACATTTCTACATCAACACTACCCCCAATTCTTCTTGGCCTCGACAGAAAATGAAACTAGGGGAGTGGCTATATGTTTTGCCAAACACCTAAATGTGTCTCAACCAGAGAAGATTGTCGACCCTCAGGTGCGCTTCCCTTGGGCTCCGAAAAAAGAGATTCCCTATTTAGGTATCAAGATAACACCAGATATACAAAACCTTTTTGATGCTAATTACCCTCCTTTGTTCTGAAAGTTCAGAAGGGACTTGGATAAGTGGGCTAGATGTGGTCTATTCTGGCTGGGCATTATTCACGCTGTGAAAATGACTCTCCTTCCCCATCTCTTGTATCTATTTCACTCCCTCCCTATCCCGATTAAGAAGAAGATCCTCCTTAAATTTCAATCGGAGATTGTCCGCTTTGTCTGGGGACAAAGGGGGTACAGATGCCCATCTAGCATTCTTTACTGACTAAAAAGCCAGGGAGGGCTAGGTCTGCCAGATTTATGGGGATACTATCAGGCGGCCCAATTATCCCAGATTTCCATGGTCTTCTCGAAAGGCCAGAAACCGAGCTGGCTTTCAATGGAAAGACAATCCACCCCGCTGAATACCATCGACTATCTTCTCTGGTGTGACTCAAGGGTGAGGCCAGCTATCCTGTCACCCACCCTTTCCCATTCTATAGCTTTGAGTACAGGTCTTTTCGCGCAACATACTCTAATCTCACCCATGAGAACGCTAGCACACCTTTTCCACAACACAGATTTCCCCCCAGGAATGGTCATTAAGGCATTCAAATGGTGGACGGATAAAGGCCTTTACAGGATAGGTCACTTTCTTTCCCCCAAAGGCCGGATCACGCTGACTCACTGCAGGAATAACTTAGACATGCCCGATTCTGAGACGTTCAGATTCTTGCAAATTTCCCACTTTCTACACTCAATATGGAATCGCTTTCAGGTAAACCCCTCCTTGACTCTCTATGAACATTGGTGTTCAAACACAGGAGTCCAGAGGGGAGGCATTTCACTGATTTATACCGCACTAAAATCTCTCTCGAACAAACCCGCTTATGCTCGGGCCTGGGAAGAGGACACAGACAGCTCCTGGACTCCCAAAGATTGGACTATAAGGTTCGCAAAATCCTCTAAAGGTATACTAAACATCTCCATGATAGAAGCCAGTATCAAAGTTATAACACGGTGGTATTATGTACCTGCTCGACTATCATTCATGTTTCCAGGAACCTCCCCTCTTTGTTTTAGGAGCTGCGAGCTAGAGGGGATCATGATACATATATGGTGGTCTTGTCCGCGAATCAGATCATTTTGGCAAAAAGTATTCCGCACCATTAGCTCTGTAACACAGCATGTAGTAACCCCCAATCCCTCCATTGCTTTACTGAATGGGAGGATTGAGGATCTTCCTAAGTTTTCTAAGAAGATAGTATTCTTTATCCTCTTAGGAGCTAAAGTAATCATAGCAAAATCCTGTAAGAAATCTAGAGTTTCGTTGCTGGAATTTAAGAGGAAGGTCTCCTGGATTATGGCGCAGGAACAAATCGTGGCAAAACTGCATGACAAAAGTGGATCTTTCTATGCCATTTGGGCTAGACTCTGCGAAATTCTCTTAATTCCAGGTATACCACAAACATCTGTAACAGAATGGTACTCACAGGTAATTTACCCCCCCCCCCCCCCCCTCCTATCCCCCTTTTCACACCTCTTTCTATTTCTTTACCTGAGACACTCTTGTCTCCTGTTTAGACTACAGAGGGTGAGTCACAGGTAGACAATTTTGTTTACTGGAGTGGAGAATCCGGAGAGAGACATATCACGACTGTATGTTGATGTCAGAACTCGAGATAAGCCATCTTCACAGTGCTAGACGCTCCCTTGAAGGGTGAGCGGTAGGAGGGGCACTGGGGCGAGGGGTTAGGTAGGGAGGGAGGATATAGGAATGAAGTTAAAGGGACTAGCTCCGAGACTGAACGGCACATCCACAGTGAGTTCCCATAGGGGTGGAGTGGCTCTAGTCCGGGGTGAAGAGGTTGAGTCCCCTCCTATAAGATCTAGTTGATTAACAACCCCCCTTACTATACACACAAGCTGACCTCTCATGTCTCTCCAGATTCTCTCTTCATAGGTAGTTATAACGGCTCTGTTTGTCTGCTTCCTGGAAGGAATCTCTTCGTCATTCATCTGTCTTTAAATGCATATAAAATGTTATGTACTTCATTCATTGTTTTTCATGAACCACAATTTCTGTTAGTCTATACAAAATAAAAAAAATTTGAAACCTCAAAAAATGTGTTGGTTTATTCCATCAAATCTTTAGAAAATTATTACAAAGCAAGTAGAGTCATTCCAAAAAAAAATCGTTACAATCATCTGTTCAGACAAAGATTACGTTTCAGACGGATTTGTTCGCACCCTTCCTTAGATCAGTCAGAACACATCTGAACTTTATTTTTATATATATACAAGGTCGGTGGGAAGACCTGTTTACTGACACTAGATTGAAAGCTGTGTGTGGTTCTCCTCTACACTTCAATCTATATATATATATATATATATATATATATATATATATATATATATATTTATTAATATTATATTTTTTATTCTATTCTGTTCTATTGTTTTCTATGCTATTCGTTTCTATTATTTTCTATTCTATTCTAATCTTTTCTATTGAAATTTGATTTCAGTCTATATGAAATTCGAATTTCTGAAAATGTTATATATATGTATATATATATATATATATATATATATATATATATATATATATATGGCTTTTTTTCAGCGGGAACGCGGGGGAACGTGGGGGAATGCAGTTCCGGCACCTCCAGCACTAGGGGTCTATTGTTGCTGAGGATGTCTACTGGTTCTGGTAGGGGATCTATTGTTGCTTGAGGTGGGTCTTAAGTTGCTGGGGGTCAGTTCTTGCTGGGAGAGATCTACTGTTGAGGGAGGCGTCTATTGTTGGCTGCCATAAAGTCTATTGATGCTGGCTATGAGAGATCTGTTGTTGATGCCACAAGCCTATTGTTGCTTGGGGGGAATTTTGTTGCGGGTGGTCCATTGTTGATGGGGGAATCTATTGTTGCTGGGGGGGGGGGCTCTAGGGTTACTGGCTGCAGGGGATCTATTTTAGTGCTTTTCTTGTTATCATTACCAAATTCCATAAAAATTCCATACAATTTACAAAATGATACTTGGTTCTGTATGCTCTTAAAAAGGCAGTACTGGGGGGGGAGATGGGCGGAGTCTAGCGGAGCAGACATGCATTGTTAGAGCTCCGCACTGCTGAGGAGAGAAGAGAAGGACAAAGTGGAGCCTGCAGGCTCAAAAGGTATCCATTTGAACCTTTTTGCCCCAGGGAACAAACTGTGAAAGTTTGGGCAGGAAATATGGTACTGGGAGGAAGCCATGGCAGAAATAAAAATCACCTCACAAAGAGCTCATAGGCACTCACTGCAACTAAAGCAGCTCCAGTCACCTCACAATATACAGCATCAGGGCGCTCTCACAGACAGAAAATGTCACAGCAAGACTCTCCATTTGAGTCAGATACAGAACAAATCCTCTCACAAACTTCTCCACAAGCCTCCTCAGGATCCCCAGTAATATTATTACAATTTGAAAAGATGCTTCATAAGGCTTTAAAACAAACCTCAGACCAAACAACAAAAAGCCTAACCAAAGAAATAAGAGAGCTGGGAAACCGCACCGCAGCCTTAGAAATAAAAATGGATGAAATTGAAATTACAACCAAAGAAAATATAACAGAATTGGAACATTTAAAAGAAGAGAATTTAATACTTCAAACTAAGCTCGAAGATTATGAAAATAGAGCCAGACGTTCAAACTCGCATAAGGGGAATACCTGAAACTGTGACAGACCTGCAATCTACTATTACTGCTCTATTACAAGAACTAAAGCCAGATATCCCTATTGAACGTTTAGAACTGGACAGAGTACACAGAGCCCTCACAGCCAAAAAGAAAGATGGACCCCCACGTGATATAATCACAAAATTTCATTATTACAGAATGAAAGAACAAATACTAATTGCTGCAAGAGAAAAAAAGGAACTTAATTTTCAAGGACACAATTATCAAATTTTTGCTGACCTATCCCAACTTACTATTACTAAAAGATGATCCATGAAACCCCAACTAATGGAACTGCAACGCCACAACATTATGTATCAATGGGGCTTCCCCTTTTCAGTCAGATTTAACTACCAAGTTACAATTTATAGAAGCAGATCAGCAGATGAACTACAACAAACCCTTTTAAAATTAAATCTGACAGAACCCACAAGCAGCAACTCTCCCACACGCAGAAGAATGGCATCATCTTCACCTTCAGGCAGCACCCAGAAAATTTCAGAACAAAATGGGAATCATCATTCTCACAAAAGAGGCCGTTATGCCACATCATCCATGGACCAACAAGATTCAATGGACTGACATCCTAATTCCTGATATCTCTTCATTTATTATTCTAAGAGATGGTTCTCTATAAAAAACCTGTATTTATAACTGAATGTAACTGCATTCTGATAGTCACACACTGTGTGGGATCATGTTACATTCCAGTTATATTTCTTATTACTTCTGATTCATATAGCCTTAGAATATATAAGTGAAATAAGGAAATTCTTGTTCAGTTATATATTATCAGGTAATAACAATAGATTTATTACTTTTTAGGACAAATATGTTCAATAATCCAGAAGTAATGGAAGCTTTTTCTTTCTTTTCTTAAAACAAATATATTATTACCTAACTAGTTCCTAGAACTATGTTTTTGTTTATTCTAATCTGAAGCAATACAACCTCAATTTTATGAGTTAACATATCTAAACAGTTACATATGAATAAAATATGTAATTGTTTACTCTAAAAGGGTTAAAATCCCAAAATAATTCAAACTATCTTCATCAATACCAAAGTTATTAACAGTACCTTTCTAACTGAATTATTTAGCCTAGGGCAAGACTAACCATATACAACCACCCTGGAATAAATAATTTTAACAAAAACCATATTCTGCACTCCAATTAATGAATCATCATTTTGATGTCTTTTGACATAGCACTTCTCTCCTGTAAGCGGAAGATCCGTGTACCCCATTAGCCCTCCTCATTCTCCCAACCATATTATGTGGGAGTGTGACGAAGGCACTTATTCCCCTGAGAGAGATATTTATTCTCTTTCACGGGTAAATTGTGATTACTTGCAAAAAATAATTTATACAATGTATCATCTAATCTCATATGTTTTTTGTTTACTCTTTACTCCAGAATTCACTGGTTTCTTTTCTATCTTTTCATCTCTTCAGTCCACACAGGTTGATCTGCGTAGTCAGCTCTGCATAACAAAAAGTAAGTCAAAACTATTTGATCTGTTGCCATGGCACCACTGAATATACTTTCCCTGAATGTTCAGGGAATAAATGTCCCTCAAAAAAGGACCAAAGCCTTCCGTACTTTCCATAACCAGAAGGCTCACATAGTATGCCTCCAAGAAACACACTTCACCAAAGATTCTACTCCAAAATATATTTCTCCTTTTTATCAACAAATTTACATGGCTTCTGCCTGTACCAAACAAAAGGGAACTCTAATTGCATTTCACCAATCCACACCATTCACCTTATCATCAGAAATTAAAGACCCAGAAGGTAGATACCTGATACTCATGGGTTATATAATGGATACAGAAATCACGGTGATTTCCTACTACGCTCCTAACAAACAACCTACACCATTCCTCTCACATATATTACAAGTGATTAATACACACAAAATAGGAACAGTGATAATGTGCGGGGATTCGAACCAGGTCCTCCTCCCATTTCTAGATAAATCACCTTTTACACCATCCAAAATAACCTCTAGATTACCTTTTACTCAACTTCTTTCCAAATACAATCTGGTAGATTCGTGGAGAGCAAGTAACCCAATGAAAAAGAAATTCACTTATTTCTCGCACCCTCATCAAACCTTCACCAGAATAGATCATATTTTTCTAACAATAGGAATGATACCAGAAATTATTGCATCAGATATAATTCCGATTCCGTGGTCTGACCATAATGCAGTATACACTACTATAGCCTCAGCCATACCAAAAGTGCATGACCCAACGTGGTACTTACCGGACATAATGCTCAAACACCCACTACATCAGATGGCCATTGAACAAGCTTTAAAGGAATACATATCAATTAATAATACAACAGACATTTCCCCAATAACACTGTGGGAAGCTCATAAGCCTGTCTTGCGTGGTACAATACAAAGACAAATTATTTAACTATTTAAACGGGAACGCAAAAATCTAGCAAAAAAACTAGAACTCAATTTTAATGCAGCCTACATATCATTCCAAGATAATCCATCTCAGAGTACAAAATCTCATCTGGAAAAATCTAGATTGGAATACGATCTATTTCTCACTGAGTCAGTTGATAAATCCCTCAAACGCTCCAAACACAATTTCTACATGAATACAAACAAACCAGGTACATATTTGGCTCGGGCATTAAATTCAACTAACAAATCTTTCAAACCAATACGTTTGAAATTATCAAAAAATGTTTATACTTGTAATCCAGTTAAAATAGTCCATAAATTTCACTCACATCTCGCAACTTTATACAAGACAAACAATGAATTTAATCCTACAGAGGCTGAATCCTTTTTCCCAAAAATAACCTTACCTGAGTTGTCTCAGAATCAAAAAAGCAGTTTGGATGAGCCTATAACTATAGATGAAGTTGCTAACGCCATAAAAGACCTAAAACTTAACAAAAGACCAGGCCCAGACGGCTACTCGGCTTTATACTATAAAACATTCTCAGAAATACTCTCTCCCATTCTCACTGAAACTTTTAACAAACTTCTAGAAGGACATTCTTTTCGGCAAGAAACACTAATGGCAATTGTTTGTATGATCCCAAAACCCCTTTCTGATGATACTTCCTGTGTGAATTATCGGCCTATCTCTCTGTTAAACCTTGATATTAAATTATTAGCAAAAATAATAGCAAAACGCCTCAATAGCATTATAGGAAAATTAATACATAGAGATCAAGTAGGCTTCATGCCAAATAGACAGGTAGGCGATAATATACGCAGGGCAGTATTATTGGCACATATTGCTAAAAAACGGAAAATCCCTTTATGTTTTCTATCTCTCGATATTAAGAGGGCATTTGACACAGTATCCTGGCAATATATGCAATATTCATTACAAAAATGGGGTTTTGGACCCCACTTTTTAACATGGATCAAAGCATTATATAATAAACCCAATGCCTATATAAAATATGCTGGATACAAATCTGATGCCTTTAATTTCGAAAGAGGTACCCGACAGGGTTGCCCAATATCTCCCTTTTTATTTGCCCTTATACTCGAACCCATGGCCCAATACATCAGAACAAACCAAACTATAACTGGCATTGAAGTAGGAGGTATTACACACAAATGATGTATATTTGCAGACGATATATTACTTTTTCTATCATCACCACAGGTCTCTGATCCTAACTTAATACCAGCTCTTGATGGATTTGCAGCCCTATCCGGCCTTATGATTAATCCTAAGAAATGCCTAGTGCTTAATATTTCGCTCACAAACATGGAATTGATCCCGGCTAGGGCTGCACTCCCATTCACATGGGCAGAAAAATCAATCCCATATCTTGGAATTCATTTAACAGCATCTCATTCTGACTTATTCTCAACCAATTATCCTCCTGTATTAAGACAGATCACAAATCTAATAAAACAATGGTCGCAACTTCCTTTATCCTGGATAGGGAAGATTAATGCAATCAAAATGACTATTCTACCGAAATTGCTTTATCTATTCAGAGTCCTCCCTATTCCAATTCCTTCCTATTTTTTGAGAATAGTACAAAAAAGAGCAACTTCGTTTATATGGGGCTCTTCTAAACCACGTATACCTATACACACACTACATCTTCCCAAAAATAAAGGAGGCCTGGGATACCCTAATTTTACTAACTACTACAGAGCAGCACATTTGGCCAGTCTGTCCAAATACCATGCAAAACAGGAAATCCCATTATGGGTATTTATAGAGGCTTCAGAAAATGACCCTCTATTAATATCAAACTTGTTATGGCTTGATCCTAAAGACCGCTTTAAAATTCATAATCCCATAACTAAACACTTCTTATCTCTCTGGGATAAACTAAAAACCAAATATCAGTTACAATCTCCACACAATCCTCTCCTTTCTTTTATCAGAAATCCGGCCTTTTATCCGGTATGGATCTACCCAAATTCTTTTAAAGCTTGGACAACATCAGGCATTCAGACACTAAATGACTTCATAGCATCTAAATCATTCCTTTCATTCCCATCGCTTAGAGAAAAATATGATCTACCAAGCTCTGAGATATTTAGATATCTCCAAATCAAAAATTTCTATACACCATTCCTAAAAGGGGATACACCATTATCCCAATTATCCATTTTTGAATCAATCTGTACAAAAGATCCATTTGCTAAAGGTACAATTTCATCACTTTATAATCAATTATATGGAGTAGTAAATAATAATAGACCCTCTTACGTTCACAGGTGGGAGGAGGACCTGGGACGAACTTTAGAAGACACGGACTGGTCTAACATATGGCTCACATCTAAGTCATCTTCACCCAACATCTTAGCACTGGAGACAAATTATAAAGTCCTAACTCGCTGGTACCTTGTACCCGCTAGAGTGGCAAAATATTCACCTAATACCTCAGCTCTTTGTTTTCGAGGATGCCCAGAAATAGGCACACATTTACACATATGGTGGACGTGCCCAGTAATCCAAACCTTCTGGAAGGAAGTCTTCGTGATTGCATCTAAAATATTTAAAAAAATAATACAACCAGATCCATATATAAATTTACTTAATCTAAAACCGGAATGGTTAACACTCTCTCAATTCAAACTTATGATCCAACTAATAACGGCTGCAAAACAAACAGTGGCCAAGGCTTGGAAATCTCCTACATTGGTACTAGCAGAAACAATTCACAGAATGAATAATACAAGGTCCCATGCTAATATGGTAGCCATCGATCAAAATCAAATTCCAAAATTTGAAAAACTTTGGCATCCTTGGATAAAACAACAGTTCCTGTCAAATTTCAATGACTCTGTCGTGTTGCCATGGTAACAGATTAAATGACTTACAGAGACACCCATTCTAAGGCTTCAAAGAGAACTAAAAAGAATAATAAAATGACGAGCGGGACAACCTTGTGGACCAAACCTCTGCCTTTCTACCCTTTTTCTTCTTTCTTTTTCCTTTTCTCCACCTTACGATTAAAGCTCATTATCAGAATTTATTTGACCTATATACACTCTACCTGTAAACAATATGTATAGTAGGTATAAATCATTTAAATACCTACAAAAGTAACTAAGGAAATTATATATATCTTTAATTTAGGTTTAAGTGAACCCATGTTTAATATTTGAAATTTCATGATATTTACCTATATAAACCCTACTGTAAAACAATGAGCTTACTTTATAGATCCTTGTAAACTTACTTTATGTATCTTTATAATATTGTATACTCAATAAACTTCTTTTGACAAGAAAAAAGGCAGTACTGGGAGATGGGTAGGGGCTGAAACCAAAGAATGGTGCTCGTAGGTGGGTAGGGGCAGAGAAAAGAGGTGTCTCAGAAAGGGGGAGTTCCTGCACCTATTCTCTAAGAAAAAAGCCCTGTATATATATATATATATATATATATATATATATATATATATATATATATATATATATATATAAATATTTTTTTCTATTCTGTTCCATTGTTTTTCTATGCTATTCTTTTCTATTCTATTCTAAACTTTTGTATTCGAATTTGAATTCATTCTAGACGAAATTCGAATTTCGGAAGAAGGCTTCTGTATAGAATTAATTAGAATCTTAATAGAAAAGATTAGAATAGAAAAGAATAGAAAATAGACTAGAAAAACAATAGAACAGAATAATTAGAATTAGAAAATTAGAATAGATTAGAATTTCGTAAAATGGTTTATATATATATATATATATATATATATATATATATATATATATATATGTATATATATATATATATTATTTTCTTCTATGCTGGTCTATGGTTTTTCTATGCTATTCTTTTTTTATTATTTTCTATTTTATTCTAATCTTTTCTATTTGAATGCAAATTCATTCTATACGAAATTCGAATTTCGGAAAATGGTTATATAGAAATGGGATGAAATCATATTCTAATAGAAAAGACTAGCACAGAAAAAACAATAGAATAGGAAAAAAAAATATATAAAAAAAAAATGAAAAATGAATTCGAATTTGAATAGAAAAGAATAGAATAGAATATATTATATTTTTTCCTATTCTGTTCTATTGTTTTTCTATGCTATTCTTATTTTCTATTCTATTCTAATCTTTTCTATTGGAATTCGGTTTCATTCTATATGAAATTCGAATTTCACAAAATGGTTATATATAGTTTACTTTTTTAAATTCGGTCAAATTTTTTCGAATGCGGTAGAATTTTTTAGAATTTGATAGTTTTTTTAAATGCGGTAGAATTTTTTTCGAATTTGATAGTTATTTTCGAATGCGGTTGAATTTTTTTGAATTTGAATACGAAACTAAACGAATCCCGAAAACGTATTTAACTAAACAAATTTAGTTAAATAACAAATCGAAACGAAACGAAACGAAACTAAACACATTTTTTTATCCTGCACATGTCTATAATAACTTGATAGCTAGAAACCGGCGTCTAAAAACGTCCATTTAGCCACGTTTACATGCCGCGTTCAGTCGCGTTTAGCCTCGATTGCGTCTAAAAGCTTAAAAAAAGAACTATTTTTTTTGTTAAAATTAAAAACGTCTGTAAATGAAACTCTGCTAAATGCGAGTTACTGTGTTTAGCAGCACTTACAAGCTGTTAAAGGCATTTGGCATTTCAAATGGCTCTGAACATCTGTCTGAACCCATTGATTTGCATTCCAAAAAAAGCTTCTAAACTCAACTGCCTAGAAATGACTATACTGTAAATGACCCTGTGTACATATACTGATAAGACAACATAGAGGAGAGTTCAGGGGCAGCTGAAACAAATGCCCAACTGCTCCTAAACGTTAGTTTACCAGCAGCTGTGTACACAAGGCCTTAAATGTTAGCAGACTGGGTACCTACAGTATTTCAGAAAAGTGAGTGACAACACTGAAGAAATAACACTTTGCTACAATGTAAAGTAGTGAGTGTACAGCTTGTATAACAGTGTAAATTTGCTGTCCCCTCAAAATAACTCAACACACAGCCATTAATGTCTAAACCACTGGCAACAAAAGTCAGTACACCCCTAAGTGAAAATGTCCAAATTGGGCTTAATTAGCCATTTTCCCTCCCCCGTGTCATGGGACTCATTAGTGTTACAAGGTCTCAGGTGTGAATGGGGAGTAGGTGTGTTAAATTTGGTGTTATCGCTCTCATACTGGTGACCGGAAGTTTAACAATGCACCTCATGGCGAAGAACTCTCTAAGGATCTGAAAAAAAGAATTGTTGCTCTACACGAAGATGGCCTAGGCTATAAGAAGATTGCCAAGACCCTGAAACTGAGCTGCAGCACAGTGGCCAAGACCTTAAAGCGGTTTAACAGGACAGGTTCCACTCAGAACAGGCCTCGCCATGGTCGACCAAAGAAGTTGAGTGCACGTGTTCAGCGTCATATCCAGAAGTTTTCTTTGGCAAATAGACGTATGAGTGCTGCCAGCATTGCTGCAGAGGTTGAAGAGGTGGAGGGTCAGACTGTCAGTGCTCAGACCATATGCCACACACTACATCAAATTGGTCTGCATGGCTGTAATTCCAAAAGGAAGCATCTTCTAAAGATGCACAAGAAAGCCCGCAAACAGTTTGCTGAAGACAAGCAGACTAAGGACATGGATTTCTGGAACCATGTCCTGTGGTCTAATGAGACCAAGATAAACGTATTTGGTTCAGATGGTGTCAAGCGTGTGTCGTGGCAATCAGGTGAGGAGTACAAAGACAAGTGTTTCTTGCCTACAGTCAAGCATGGTGGGGGGAGTGTCATGGCCTGGGGCTGCATGAGTGCTGCCGACACTAGGGAGCTACAGTTCATTGAGGGAACCAGAATGCCAACATGTACTGTGACAGACTGAAGCAGAGCATGATCCCCTCCCTTTGGAGACTGGGCCGCAGGGCAATATTCCAACATGATAACAACCCCGAACACACCTTCAAGATGTCCACTGCCTTGTTAAAGAAGCTGAGGGTAAATGTGATGGCCTGGCCAAGCATGTCTCCAGACCTAAACCCTATTGAGCATCTGTAAGGCAAACCTCAAATGGAAGGTGGAGGAGCGCAAGGACTCTAACATCCACCAGCTCTGTGAGGTCGTCATTGAGGAGTGGAAAAGGACTCCAGTGGCAACCTGTGAAGCTCTGGTGAACTTCATGCCCAAGAAGGTTAAGGCAGTGCTGGAAAATAATGGTGGCCAGTGGCGTCGCTAGGGGGTGGCTATTGGGGCTTTAGCCCCAAATCTGGGGCCCATAGCCCCGAGTTTCTTGCCACAGGGTTCCTGCCTAACCAGGCGGTCGCGGATGGGTAGGCTGCATTAGAGATGCGAGAAGCAAGCAGGCGGACGAGCAGAGATGACAACATATCTCTCCGCCCACTCCACATCACCGCTCTTCTGCCCTCACAGTCGGGCCTCTTCAATGTGGGAGCGAGGTCCGGCAGGGAGCAGAGAGTTGACACCATCTCTCACTGCCTGCCACACATCAGCGCTCTTCTGCCCCCTCACAACGCGGGCATCTTCAATGTCGGGGGTGCGGCGGGGAGCAGCGAGGTGACATCATCTCTCACTGCCCACCCTGCATCACCGCTCTCCTGCCCTCACTAAAGGGACCAGTGCTGCCAGCCTGCCACCAATGCAGAGACAATGCACATTTGGTGGCACTGGCTGGCATGGCAAGTGACAATCCACATTCCATGGCAGGTGACGTGACAAGTGACAATCCACATCTGATGGCAGGTGACGGTGGCAAGTAACAAGCTGCATCTGGTGACAAGCAATGGTGGCAAGTGACACTCCTAGGGCTCCCACCCACTGATTCTGCTTCATGGTGAGTTGAACCACTTTGTTATATACACCCTGTTCCAAATTATTATGCAAATTCTATTTCAGTGTCACAAAGATTAAATATTTTGTTTTTCAGTTTACCTCATGGATGGCATTGTGTCTCAGGGCTCTTTTGATCACTGAAAACAATCTCAGACACATGTGATAATTAGACTGCAAGGTGAGACCAATTAAAGGAAAAACTACTAAAGGAGGGTGTTCCACATTATTAAGCAGAGCACCATTTTCAAGCAATATGGGGAAGAAAAAGGATCTCTCTGCTGTTGAAAAGAGTGAAATAGTTCAATGCCTTGGATGAGGTGTGAAAATATTAGATATTTCACGAAAACTTAAGCGTGATCATCGCACTATTAAGGGTTTTGTGGCTGATTCAGAGCACAGATGGGTTTAGTGCAGATATAGGCACATTGAGGAAGATTTCTGCCAGATCCATGCATTGGATAAAGAGAGCATCTGCTAAAACACCATTACATAGCAGCAGACATATATTTGAAGCTACTGGTGCCTCTGGAGTCCCATGGACATCAAGGTCTAGAGTCCTCCAGAGTCTTGCAACTGTGAATAAACCTTCCATTCAGCCACCACTAACCAATGCTCACAAGTAGAAACGGCTGCATTGGGCAGAAAAATACATGAAGACTAATTTTCAAACAGTCCTGATCACTGATGAGTACCGTGCAACCCTGGATGGTCCAGATGGATGAAGTAGTGGCTGGTTGGTGGACGGCCACCCTGTTCCAACAAGGCTATGAAGTCAGCAAGGCGTTGGTGGAGTCATGTTTTGGGCCGGAATCATGGGAAGAGAGCTGGTCGACCTCTTTAGGGTCCACGAAGGTGTAAAGATGACCTCTGCAAAGTATGTGGAGTTTCTGGCTGACCACTTCCTTCCCTGGTACAGAAGGAAGAACTATGCTTTCAGTAATAAAATCATCCTTATATATGATAATGCACCATCTCATGCTGCAAAGAATACCTCTGCATCAATGGCTGCTATGGGGATAAAAGGAGAGAAAGTCATGGTGTGGCCTCCATCCTCCCCTGACCTCAATCCTATTGAGAACCTTTGGAGCATCCTCAAGCAAAAGATCTATGAGGGTGGGAGGCAGTTTACATCCAAACAGCAGCTCTGGGAGGCTATTCTGACATCTTGCAAACAAATTCAAGCAGAAACTGTCCAAAAACTCACAAGTTGAATGGATGCAAGACTTGTGAAGCTGCTATCAAATAAGGGATCCTATGTTAAAATGTAACGTGACCTGTTAAAATGTTGTTCAAAGTTTGATTGAAATAGCTTTTGATTTCAGTAAATATGCTGCAAACACAACAAACGACAATTTTAAGTTTTTTACAACCTACAAAGTGTTTTGAAACTTACTGTGCATAATAATTTGGAACAGTGCATTGTTTTGAAAAATAAAAACTGTTATCGTTAGGAGGTTTGATCAATAATATTTGAATTGTACTCTTAATAGTTGATAACATGAGAATTATGCTGACTGTTGCTTACATCAATTATTTAGGTAAACGAGAAAAATATCATTGGCACAATAATTTGGAACAGGGTGTATTAGAATGTAACAATAGAAACAATGTGCTTCAATCACCCTGACACCATATCAACCATGGTGCCATGATGATTGAAGTGCCAACACCAGCCATTGCTCGCAATTGCTTAGCACCGATGTGCCCCCCCCCCCCCCCGGCTTGCAAAAAGGTTGGTGACAGCTGCTAGCTTATGCAGACCTAGCAATGCCCCTGATGGTGGCCACACAAAATATTGACACTTTGGGCCCAATTTGGACATTTTCACTTAGGGGTGTACTCACTTTTGTTGCCAGTGGTTTAGACATTAATGGATGTGTGTTGAGTTATTTTGAGGGGACAGCAAACTTACATTGTTTTACAAGCCGTACACTCACTACTTTACATTGTAGCAAAGTGTCATTTCTTTAGTGTTGTCACATAATCAGATATAATAAAATATTTTAAAAAATTTGAGGGGTATACTCAGTTTTGTGAGATACTGTACATTCTTTTTTTACCAAAACTGGCCTTGAAATAAAACTGGAATACAGTATTTGCCTCCAAAGATGCCAATGGGCTTCCAGCTCTAAATGACTAAAATTCTGAAACCTAGCAAATGAAACTCAGCAGTACAACAAGGTCATGTTTCAGAGGCACAACTGGCCTCAATCAGGAGTGCTTAAATCAACTTGTATGTGTAAATTAAGTCTGTACTGTGGTTGCTTCTGCTTGTTCGTTCAGCTGTCATACTTTGGTGACATAGAGAATGACTGTGCGCCGTGAAAGCCCCATAAGAAAAATTTGATAGGTTTTTCTCTTATTCCCTGTCCACACCCTTTCTCTGTGGCTATTGTCTACACTGAAAGCTCTGCCCCTACCTTTCACTTATCTGAGTATAAGCATCTCTTGCTGCAGTACATCATCCTACCCCCACAGTACATCTCCCCAAAGCAGCACGTTTTCTCTTCATCGCTTCAGTACATCCCCCCGCAGTATATTTATCCAAAGCAGTACAATATATCTGGTACAAGAAAATATTTGCCAATTGTAACAATGTTTCTCCAGGCAGTCCTTAAAGCTGCATGTACATGATGAGATCCTTCTGATCAATAAAATCTGTCTGGTTTTGATTGACAGTTCTATCAGTCAGTCAGTGCAGTGAACCTACAGACATTTTGCAGAGGTTTTGTATGATCAGCACCCTCAGTCCTCTCAGGAGAAAAGAGTAGCCACACATTCCACTGCACATTAAAAATGATACTTTATTTCATTGCAGTGAAGGTGACATCAACACCAGCAACACTTAATTACATTTAAGGATGAAATGGGGTATTATTGTTTTACTGTTTTCATATGTATTTGTTAAAAAAATGTTGAAAAAGTGGTTTTGCTGGTAGCTAGGCATGCTTTAAAAAAATATTCATGATAGTTTAGACCCAGTAAATATATTTGATGAAGCCACGGTGATTCTCTGTAATTAGATAATTTGCCACAATATGTTTTTGAATAACATCTCTCAGAACTTTCACAAATAATTTACAGAATAATCAAGTCCAGGTTCGTAATCTATATTTTTCCAATATTAATATACCTTTTTTACAACTATATGCTAGTCTTGCAGAACTGACCCAGTTAAAAAACAATTTAAACAATAATGTACAGTGACCTATGAATAACTGAACTTAATTCATGTAGAACTCATGGATGAATGCCATCTAGGCTAGGGCCTAATTAACTAAATTCTGTTTTGTTGTAAATACAGCTCTTCCTGTTTTAAAGCGGTTGTAAACCTCAAACATGAAATATGAACAAAGCATATTCCTCTATAGTGAGTACCCAATCCAGAGCACTAAGTGTAATTTCTGTCTGCTGCTTCATTCCTCTGTTATCAGCATGAATAACTTCTGACAGGTTTTCCTGACTCCAAGAGAAAAAAGGTGACAGGGGAGGGAGCTCCAGCTGATTATATTACATTAAATCTCAAAATATGATAACATAAATACATATATTTTCATAGTGGTATCAAATGATTTTCCAATAAGAGACAACAGGGTGGAGAGATATAACTATACTGCTGCCCCTCTCAGCAATGCTCACCTAAAGTGGCAGTAAACCCTTCCATATAACCAGTGAATTGAGTGGCCCCAGGTGATACACAGGGATGAAATAGGTCCTCCTACATAAGTTGCAGGGCCAGGACAAGGGGTGGGAAGGAGGTGCGGCTGCCCTGGGCACTGTGGTATCATGTGAGGTGGGAGGGTGTCATGAGTATTGGAAAGGCAACATCACATCCCCTCACTTATAAACCAAAGAGTATTGAGAAATTCTTTTACATGGGACTTTTGGGGTGCGACTATCAGCTAGCAACACAGCATATTTAGATTATATAAAAATCATAATATTTATTAAAATCATCCATTAAAATATATTACAGATATTTGTATTCCTAAATCTGAAATAATACACAACAAAGACAAAAGAAAAGCATCTGGTGATTAGCCCTTCTACTTTAAAGTGGTTGTAAACCCTCACATATACCCAGTGAGGTGAACAGCCTCAGATGATACACAGAGATGAAACAATCCTCCTACATAGGTTTTACTTGTTTATCTGCAGTCTTCTCCTCTTTACACCCTTCCAAAAGTGCAGATCGTGTTAAAAATCTTTCTTCATCTGTCAGCAGCACAGATTAGAGGGCGGGGAGACTGCAGTTACACTGCGTGAGAGCTGATTGGAGGAAAGGAACACCCCCACCCCCTCCACACAGCAGAATAACTGTGTTGTGTATAGACAAGCTCCAATCTGAGCTCCCCTCTGACACAAATTTATTTCATGTGCCGTGAAAACTTCTCAGAAGTGACTCATGCTGAATGAAGAACCAGGGATAAACGACACTCAGGGCTTTGGAGAGAGGTAAGTAAACACTACAGATATATGTGCTTCGCTCAAATTACATGACTGAGGTTTACAACCTCTTTAGGTTTCTCAATACATATCTTCATATGTCACCATATACATGATCCAATTCAGTAACAATTTTGTGCACAAATTGAAAGCGGGTAACTCTCAACATATTTTGAAAAAGATTCAATAGGAGTTCAGAGGTATATAGATTGGTAGGTATAATGCAAATGGTGTATGCTGCAGTGATCTAATCGAACGCCCACCATGCAGTGTGGGCCGCAGGAGGAGAAAGTGCCAAACAACAGAAGAGCAGTAATTTTTACTCTTGTTTACCAGGTTTTCGGGGTGATAGGAAAGATTTATTTCGTTACAGGTGAGGAATCCTAACTACTTTCCATTTGGAGAAAAAAAAATAAAAATAGCACCTGCATAGTGCCTGTAAAGAGCTTCACACTGGAGCGGTGCGCTTGCAGGACGGTCAAAAAAGTCCTGAAAGCCGCATCTTTGCAGCGCTGTAGCAGCGATGTATTCGCCGCTCCTAAAGCGCCCTTGCCCATTGAAAACAATGGGGCAGCGACGCTTTGCGGTCAGTTTTAACCCTTTTTCGGCTGCCAGCGGGGGTTAAAAGCGCCCCGCTAGCGGCCGAATAGCGCCACTAAAACTACGGTAAAGCAGAGCTAAAAATTGTGCCGCTTTACCGCTGGTGCCTACCCACCACAGTGTGAAAGTAGCCTCATTGTGACCAGGGCATAACCACAATATATTCTTTGTGGGCTGACGAAAACCAGAAGAACCTAACTAACTTAAAGGAATTAAGACCCTGCACCACATGCATTGTAAGTTATATCTCTATACCTCTGAACACCTGATGCAGTGAGATTTGATTTTGTCCATATTCAATTTGCAGAAAATTTTTACTGAATTGGATTATGTATATGGTGGCATGCAGTTTGCAGATATGTTCTTTATTGAGAAAGTTAGAAAGTAGAAGGTCTAGTCATTAGAGGTTTTTTCTTTTCTCTTTGTGGTATATTTTTTCAGATGTAGGAATGTTACCATCTGTAATTTCTTTTAATGTATGATTTTAATGAATTTGTTTCAATAACGTGACTTTTATATAAATGTAAATATGTTGTGTTGATAGATGAAAGCGACACCTCAAAATAACCTATAAGATAATTTCTCTATACTCATTGACCAAATATGGTCATGACTATATTTGGTCAATAACATCATCCAGTATCCCTGGCTGGATTTTTGACATACAGTAGCTGGGTATCTGACTGTGATTTACCATCAGTAGCGTAGTAAGGTATCATCATCGGACTGCGGGTCATAGTGGTGATGGTGAAACTTCATTGGGGCATGGGAAGGCATCATTGGGTGGTGGGTCCTCTTGATTGAAAATGGATCTACATGGCTGGATTATTTTGAACCAGGCATCATTGGCCAAGGATTTACATCATGGGAGAGTATGTACATCTTTTTTTTTCATGGTGTGGGTCTCTTTATTTTTTTTTGAGGGGGGGGGGGTGTGTAATGATTTGTGAACTATTCCATGTTGCCCTTTAAGCCATATGAAAAGATGCTCTCCTCACTAAATGTTACAGGTGTATAAAAAACAACAACTTTGCACTGGTACATCTCCCTATTGGTGGGGCCCAGCTAACCATGCCTTTATTTAGAAATAACTTGCAATATGAATTTGAATGAAAAAGGACAGAAAGAAATCATCTCCCATTGACGTTAATATGGCTCCATGCTGTGTTTGGATTTCTGCACTTCAAATTTCCCACCTTGGACAAACCAAACTTTAACAAGTTCACTCATCCCTAATTTTAAATTACCAAATCCAGTACAGCCTGCTCTAAATGGTTAAGGTTCAACTGCCACTTCTGTGAATTATATGTCTTGTACAGTGCATGTGAAGGTTCTCATTATTCCAGAGTGGTAGTTAGTCACATTAGATGGAACTTCTTCTGTAATGTTACAGATGTTCACTACTTATCCAAACAGCTTCTTTAGCTCTTTCCCTGGTGGGTTCAAAGGGTGGTTTCTTCGGAGCAGAGAGAACCAGCCTAAGGCACCTAGATACGTCTTGAAAAAAGGCTTTGGGTCCTTAAAGGGTAACCCCACTTTTAAGGGGAAAAAATATATATAAAAAAAAACAGGATGTCCTCAGTTTCTTCAGCAGGTGTTTGAAGCATTGGGATAGATCCGTGCAAGTTTAGCTGGGGTAAGGTAACAGTCATGGAGAAGTTTCTGGATGAATTTCAAGTGACGTATAATTCCCTGGATACTTTTAGTGGCATTTGGAGATCTTGATATCATTGTTGAGTTGAATAAGTGCGGTTCAGGAGTCACTCCCAATGTAGCATTGCAGAGGTCTTTGGTTTAAACTGGGGGGCAGTAAGAAGCTTGTAGATAAAAGAAATGCCTTTTTGTTTAGTGGTTTCAGTGTCATAGAACTTAATAAGATGCAAGAAGAATGGATTATTTGACCATTGTACACGATAAAGGACTAGTGGAGTCTGAAATATTTTAAAAAGTCCTTAGAGATGATATTGTATGTGGTCTGTAGTTGCTGAAAGGAAAAAAGTAAGGAGTTTTGGTATGGGTGTCCAATCGTTCGAAGACCTGTGTTGGTCCATTTTGATGTCGAGATATCAAGAAGAACGGTTGTCAAAGCAGCTGTAGGAAGGAGAGATAGAAATCGGTGAGGTATACCCGAGGTTTGCTGATAAGTTGCTTTCCACATTTTGATGGATGCGTTGATGGTGTTGAGATATGAATGTGTTCCATGGTGATTTAGAAGCAAGGTGCTAAGGGTCATCTTGGGACAAGCTGCTAAGACTGTTCTTTCAATCTGAAGTGAAGTGCATTGCGAATTAGATTCCCATTAGGTTTTGCTTTGATCTAGAATAGTTGCTTTGAAGTATACTTTTATATTTGGTGCTCCCATTCCCCCAGCGGCTGTAGGTGTGCACAGTGTGGCACATTTGATTCTAGGATGCTTCCTATTCCAGATGTAGGTATTTATGATAGCTTGTATTTTGTTGAGATGGGATAGTAAATAGGGGATTGGGGTAGTTCGGAACATGTACAGCACATGTGGCAGGAGGTACATTTTGGATAGAGTGATGCGACCAGCCCAAGAGTCCTAGACATGCTGGAGATCCTGTGCTGCTTTTTGCAATTTGGAGATGAGATGTGAGAAGTTAAGGTAAAGTAGGCAAGAAGTAGGTGTGGACAGTTTAATACCTAAATAAGAAAGTGTACAGTTAGGGGCCCATGAGAAGGAGGTGTTGACAGTGATGTGTGTTATGTTTAGTACTGGGGTCAATATGAGTATCTAATATGCAGGATTTGGTGTATATGATCTTGTAGCGGGAGGCTTTACTGAATAGATTGAGCATGTGGTGAAGTTGAGAGAGCTTCCTGACGATGGCCCTTTCTGATTGACTGAAACGCGTTTAAGCTTGATCGCATCACAGGGACATCTCTTCCACCCACTTTACGCCCGGGACCATGATTAGCGGTGTCTACTACGTGCTCGAATGGAGCGAGTTAAATTAATTCATGCTGCATATACTGGGTGCTAGGTTTCAGGCACCTTAGAATGTGAGTTAATATACCTCTGTTTTATACCTATCTTGAATAAATTTACAGTTTTATACTAGGTGGTATTCCCCCACTGTGTTCTTTTCACAATACCATCTGAGGATTAACCCAGCGAGGTGTCTGCCATTAAGGGTTCCATATAGGGGTGGATTCCTCAAAAGTGCAAGAGACCAGATTAGGAATAGGAGACCCAGGGATTAACCCTCTTGAGAGAGCTACCACCTAGGACATCACCCAGGTGTGGATTCCCCACAGGTGCAAGTGACCATACTAGAAATAGTTGGTCCACGTACAGGGTGAGTGCGCATCCAAGTGGGGCACTTGAATCGAGCACTAGTGGAGCACCTGCTTTATACTGAAGATTTTAAGCATGATCACTTTATAATCACTTTATGAGACTTATATATCTATTTGTGCTTCTATTTGATGCATAGATTGAAATAATCACATGCTTTACTTAGCGCAATGTATGTTTATGTTTATCATTGAAGGAAGGGAGAGATTGGACTGGATTGGTTAAAGGTATGATTACATCACCAGAGATAAGAGGATTTGTGTGGATGGAGTGGGCTAATGGTTCCATTATTAGCATAAAAATTAAGGGGGAAAGAGGGCATCCTTGATGGTTCCCATTGGTTATGTGGAAGGGGTCAGACAGGATGCCTGAAGTGATAACTTTAGCGCTAGGACGTGAGTAAAGAGCCATTATGGCTTGAAATATAGGACCAAATCTTTTCAGAACTGCTGTAAGATAATTCCAATCTACCCTATCAAAAGCCTTCTCCGCATCAAGAGAAATGAACAGAGAAGGCATTTGGTGGTGTTCAACCCACTTTAGTAGGTCTTTAAGTCATCGGGTACCATGTGACGTTTGTCTGTCAGCCACAAAGCCCACTTGGTCAGGATGGACTAACTGTGGAACTATAGTGGAAAGACAATTGGCTAGCAATTTAGCAAAAAGTTTGGTGTCTGTGATTAGTAGGGAGATGGGTCTATAGCTGGCAGGGTTGTCAGATGGTTTACCAGGTTTGGGAATTGTGGTGGTGGTGGCTGTTAGAGATTCTGAAGATCTGAATCTGTCAAGGCAATGTGGTTGAAGAAGTGGCAAAGGTGGGGAATAAGAAGCTTAGAAAAGTGTTTGTAGTACTCATTGCTAAAGCCATCTGGGCCGGGGCTTTATGAATTTGAGGGGAAGCAACAGCTTGTTTGATCTTGAATGGGGTAAAAGGGGTGGAGGAGATTGAAGGTGTTCTGGGGAAACTGATGGTAGTTGTATATGTCCCAAAAAACATGCTATACATTCCGAAGAGGGGGCTGGAACATTGTCTAGGGTGGAGAGTTTATATAGATTGGTGTAAAAGGGACAGAATTTGTTTTCTATATCTGTAGGCTTGATAAGACAGATATGTGAGGGGGGAATTAGGGTTTTGGAATTTTAGAGTGGGTTAGGGGAAGCTTTAGCCGTCCAGCAAGGCAAGCTCCTTGTTTGTTGTTGTGCATGTAGAAATGTAGGCAAAGCCGTTTGAACGCTTTATCGATGATATACTGATTGCGTGGGAAGGATTCGGGGAACTATTACAACAATGCATTTCAGCAATGAATTCAAACAAATTCAATCTAACTTTACTATGCATTACAGTTCAAAATCCATCACGTTCTTGAATGTGACCATATCTAGGGAGGATGATGATGGGCTCTCGACATGTTTATACCGAAAGCCCACCGCTGGAAACAGTATCCTCCACATTTCAAGTTTCCATCCCAAATTCTTGCTCGATTCTGTCCCATACAGTCAGTATTTGTGTCTTAGACGCAATTGTTCCAGTGAGAGAAAATGAAGAGGAGAGAGGTGAAAGCCAACCAAGGATAGGGGAACCCCACGCTCTGTATCACATCTCAAAAATATAAATGGAAAGAGATTAGGCCCCGAGGATAATGCAGACACAGAGGGAATGCAAATTAGGGTACACCGAAATTATGTATAAAAATATATTCACTTTATTAATACAAAATAGAAAGATGTGACAATGAAAATGTACGAAAAATATAAAAACAATGATGCATCTCAATTGGAGATAGGAGTAGCTGCTAGACTTAAATCACCGACATGTTTCGGAAGCCAAAAATAAATGTTTTTGACATATATATATCCTTCTTCAAGGTTAATAGAAAAGCAGACTATTCCATATTCTATCGAGAGAAAAGGGAAGGGTGAGGGAGTAATATATCAATATTGAGAGTAAATAATTTACAAACAACTGGTTTAAGCATGGTAATATTATGGCACATGTGAAAAGTAGACAAAAAATATATCTATTCGTACTTACAGATGTATGTTCAAGTCTTGAAAACATGCACATCAGTAGATGAAACGTCAGGCCAAGGGTATTTCCTCAGCTGTGCCTCAAAGCTCAATTCATATGTTTTGAGATAAACTAAGAAATCGATCCCATGTATTATGAAGTCAATCCCATGTACAAGATACAAGCTTAGATAAAATATGGCTGAGGTAAATGGGGACAGGTGTAATGCTTGTTCTGAAGCAGTCCAACAATGCTCACGAGGATACCCCAAAAGAGAGGGAGACGGGTATCTAAAAATGTAATAGGATGTAGGTATAAGGACAAAGAACATGATAATATATAGACAGGCAAGGAATTGCCAAAGAACATGGCAAAAGTTCAACATTTGTACCATGTTTGTATTACCTGAGATGCAGTGGTCAGAACTTGCTCACAAGAGTCTCTGGCGTTTCCTGGCTGTGCAGCAATTCATGCTGTTACCAGCGGGAATATATAAGCCTAGAGGCCAGGTGAATACAATCAAGACCATTAGTAATCTACTGGTTTAATGGGAAGGGGGAGGAGGGGGTGGAGACAGACGTCAGGGAGCGTCAGCTGACAGCCCCCTGAACACCCATCACATCGCCTCGGTCCCTACATCCATCTCCGACTGGCACCCCCTGGCCGATGCGGCATCCTTCATCACCGCGTCTAGCGCAGTGACGTCAGATGTCGACACGGCCGCCGACACGAAGGTGGGCGGATAGACTGGGCGCTGGAGGTGCCCAGTGCGCATGTGCGGGAGACTACTGTCTCCACAGAAGCGTCCGCTGATGCAACCCTAAAAAAGGGAGCTGCCACAAGGGTGGCAGAAGTTGCCACCAAAGGGGCCCCACGTGTCGGGGAGCCTCGGTGGACCACCAAGAGCAGTCAAGCCTGCCTAAATTACCCAAGTAAGTGACAAGAATGTAGGCACCCCTTAGATGTTGATCCAGGCCATCGGTTACCATCTGTACAAATAGGTTATTTGTTTATGCAATATCTGTAACAGAGAAAAGGTAATAATATACAGTTAATACAGTATAAGATTTGCTTATGATAACAATAGGTAAAAATAGTTTTTAAACAATAAAATTCAAAAAAAGTTCATGTGTTCATTTATATACAAACACATACTGTCAGGATTACCAGAGAGAAGGGGAACAGAGAAAAAGAGAAAAGAAAGGAAAAAGAAGAGAAAAAGAATAAGGGAAAGAAACCAAAGATAAGCTTACATGTCTTTGTCAAACGAGCCTGAAGTGAAGCCTGGTAAGAAAGACCTAAAGTTAAAAGCCTCATTGAGGAGGCGAGGTGGCATTGAGATGGAATATCCACCTGAGCTCCCGTTGGAGGAGGAGTTTGTTAAGATCTCCTCCACGGGTGCCCGGGTGTACTCGATCCAATACCAGTACTTTGATGGAGGGGCAAATGCCATTGTGGGTTTGTAACACATGTCTTCCTACAGGTACATCAGGGGCCTAATCTCTTTCCATTTCTTCCAGTGAGAGCACCTTTCAGGGAGAGGTAGCCAAGCTTAGGGATAGGTTATTAGCTAGGGGTTACTCTTCTTCCTGTCTCAAGAAAGCTTACAGGAAAACAATATTGAAAACAAGACAGTAACTACTCTATGATTCTAAGAAAGCCAACCCACAAAATAAGATTTGTATTATCACCCACTACACAAACATAAACCAACATTTACAGATCAGGACTATTGTTAGTAGGGATGAGCTTCGTGTTCGAATCGAACAAATGTTCGACTCGAACATCGCCTGTTCGGTCGTTCGCCTAATTACGAACGATGTGGGCCGTTCGTGCCAAATTCGAGTGACACGTCACAGCCCATAATTCACTGTGGCATCACAGCGCATTGCTGGCTGATGATTGGCCAAGCATGCACTATGACCCGCATGCTTGGCCAATCACAGCGCCATCTGTACAGAGAGCCGTAATTGGCCAAAGCCATGGTGGCTTTGGCCAATTATGGTTTAGGGGGTTTAGTACATGCCCCACACTACATAAGGCCGCCTGCACGGTGGCCCTGTGTAGTGTGTTCCGGCGTTGAGAGAAAGATAGATAGACAGGGAGACAGTGTCATTTGATTTAAGTTAGATTAGGCAGGCGAGTCAGTTAGCTGCATTTACAGTGTATTGTGTAAATATATATACATCCTAGGTGTTGTATATATATATATATATATATACACACTGTATTCAGTTTAGCTAGATCCATTCCTGTTATTCTCTTCCTACTACTGATAGGCAGGCAGGTGTTTTTACAGTATATACAGCTACCTGAAGAGCTACAGTTAGTGTAGTGCATCCTCTGCACAGTGTGCACCTAAAGCTACCTGAAGAAAATTAGTTTTGTTCTTCTGATCCTATTAGTACAGTACCGCAGGCAGCTACAGTATTTACAAGTTAGTGCAGTGTGTCCTCTGCACAGTGTGCACCTAAAGCTACCTGAAGAAAATTAGTGGTGTTCTTCTGATCCTATTAGTACAGTACCGCAGGCAGCTGCAGTATTTACAAGTTAGTGTAGTGCATCCTCTGCACAGTGTGCACCCAAAGCTACCTGAAGAAAATTAGTGGTGTTCTTCTGATCCTATTAGTACAGTACCGCAGGCAGCTGCAGTATTTACAATTTAGTGTAGTGCATCCCCTGCACAGTGTGCACCTAAAGCTACCTGAAGAAAATTAGTGGTGTTCTTCTGATCCTATTAATACCACAGGCAGGCAGCTACAGTATTTACAGTTAGTGCAGTGCGTCCTCTGCACAGTGTGCACCTAAAGCTACCTGGAGACAATTGCTGTTGTTCTTCTCCTATTAATACCATAGGCAGGCAGCTACAGTATTTACAGTTAGTGCACTGTGCCCTCTGCACAGTGTGCACCTAAAGCTACCTGAAGAAAATTAGTGGTGTTCTTTTGATCCTATTAATACCACAGGCAGGCAGCTACAGTATTTAGTTAGTGCACTGTGTCCTCTGCACAGTGTGCACCTAAAGCTACCTGAAAAAAATAGTGGTGTTCTTCTGATCCTATTAATACCACAGGCAGGCAGCTACAGCATTTACAGTTAGTGTAGTGCGTCCTCTGCACAGTGTGCACCTAAAGCTACCTGGAGACAATTGCTGTGGTTCTTCTCCTATTAATACCATAGGCAGGCAGCTACAGTATTTACAGTTAGTACACTGTGTCCTCTGCACAGTGTGCACCTAAAGCTACCTGAAGAAAATTAGTGGTGTTCTATTGATCCTATTAATACCACAGGCAGGCAGCTACAGTATTTACAGTTAGTGCACTGTGTCCTCTGCACAGTGTGCACCTAAAGCTACCTGAAGAAAATTGGTGGTGTTCTTCTATTCCTATATTAATACCACAGGCAGGCAGCTACAGTATTTACAGTTAGTGTACTGCGACCTTTGCACAGTGTGCACCTAAGGCTACCTGAATAAAATTGGTGGTGTTCTTCTGATCCTATATTAATACCACAGGCAGGCAGCTACAGTATTTACAGTTAGTGTACTGTGTACTCTGCACAGTGTGCACCTAAAGCTACCTGAATAAAATTGGTTGTGTTCTTCTGATCCTATTAATACCACAGGCAGGCAGCTACAGTATTTACAGTTAGTGTACTGCGTCCTCTGCACAGTGTGCACCTAAAGCTACCTGAAGACAATTGCTGTTGTTCTGCTCCTATTAATACCACAGGCAGGCAGTTACAGTATTTACAGTTAGTGTACTGCGTCCTCTGCACCTCCTAAAGCTACCTGAAGACAATTGCTGGTGTTCTTATACTAATAATACTACAGACAGGCAGTTGATTCTGCTAGCTGCAGTATCAGTATATATATACATTCCAGCTTTGTGCAGTTACATCTCACTGCAGGCCATTAGTATGTCTGGAAGGCCAACAAGGAGAGGCAGACAGTCACAAGCCAATAAAAGAGGGCAAACAGGCTCTGTGTCTAGAGGCAACAGTGCTGGTTGTGGAGACGGTGCATCCTCATCAGCACGTGGCCGTGGGACACGCTTGTCCTTTTTTTCGGCAGCTGGCCGTGTTGAGCCGCAACATGTGGAAGACTTGGTAGAGTGGATGACCAAGCCGTCCTCATCCTCCTCATCCTCTCTCACCCAGGCTCAGGGTACTTTGTCTGGCAAAGCAGCTGCCATTGCGGCCTCTTCCCTCAGCTCAATGGCATCAGTCACTCCTTCCCTAGCCCCACCATGTCCTCCTGAGGAGTCCCCTGAACTGTTTGACCACAGTGTTGGGTACATGCTCCAGGAGGATGCCCAGCGTTTTGAGGGCTCTGATGATGGTACCCAGCTAGAAGAAGGCAGTAACGTGAGCCCAGAGAGAGGGTGTGCCCAATAAGGACAGCAATCTGGCAGCCATGTTCCCCCAGCTGCAGCATACTGCCAGCTTTACTCCAGTGATGAGGAGGGAGGGGATGATGAGGTCACTGATTCCACATGGGTGCCTGATAGGAGAGAGGAGGAGGAGGAAGCACATCACCAATGAGGCAGGATGCCCTCCAGGGGCCAGCTTAAGGGCAGCACACCGACTGCATCACACCGCAGAGCTCCGCATGTGCAGGGCGCTGCTGTCTCTGCGCATTATTCCAAAAGTTCTTTGGTGTGGGCCTTTTTTGAGATGAGTGCATCAGATCCAACCGCTGCTATTTGCAACATATGTCTCAAGCGTATCTCGCATGGCCAAAACATCTCCCGCTTGGGCACCACATGCTTGACCAGACATATGTTGACCTGCCATGCAGTTCATTGGCAAGTGTACCTAAAAGACCCACACCAAAGAACAAAGAGGACCTCTCCTCATCAGCTGGGATCCCCAACCCCACTATACCTTCAGTCCTCTCTGAGACCTACACTGAGAGGAATGAAGGTGTAGAATTAGGTGTGTCTCAGCCAAGTACTTGGGGGCAATCTGCTATCGGTACACCAACGTCAGATTGTACCAGGCAAATTTCTCTGCCCCAGTTGCTGCACCGCCGAAAGAAGTTCGCTCCCAGCCATCCACATGCCCAGCAGTTGAATGCTAGCTTGGCTAAATTGCTAGCACTTCAACTGCTGCCTTTTCAGTTGGTAGACTCTGCTCCCTTCCGTAAGTTTGTGGAATGTGCAGTTCCTCAGTGGCAGGTTCCCAAATGCCACTTTTTCTCACGGAAGGCGATTCCGGCTCTCTACCAGCATGTGGAAGGCAATGTCTTGGCTTCGCTGGACAGGGCGATCAGCGGTAAGGTGCATATTACCGCTGACTCATGGTCCAGCAGGCATGGACAGGGACATTACCTATCTTTCACTGCACACTGGGTGACTCTTCTGGCAGCTGGGAAGGATGCAGGACAGGGTGCAGTAGTGTAAGAGGTTGTTCTGCCACCAAGCCTCCAAAATACTACTAGTGGTGATTCTGCCACACCTCTCTCCTCCACCCCCTCCTCTTCTTCTTCCTCCATGGCCTCTTCATGTGCTGATTTGATTCTGAACCAGCGGTGCTCCGTAGGCATTCAAGGGGCTACGCAAGCATGCAGGCCAAAAGATGCCATGCGGTGCTTGAGCTGGTGTGCTTTTGGGACAGGAGCCACACTGGGGCAGAGATTCTGTCAGCTCTGCAGGGGCAGGTTCAGAGGTGGTTGACGCCACACCAGCTTAAGGCAGGTATCATGGTTTGCGACAATGGCACCAACCTCCTCTCCGCCCTCTGACAGGGACAACTGATCCATGTGCCCTGTTTGGCTCAGGTCCTTAACTTGGTGGTGCAGCGGTTCTTGGGCAGGTACCCGGGCTTACAGGATGTCCTGAGGCAGGCCAGGAAAGTCTGTGTGCATTTCCACAGGTCATATAATGGCAGTGCTCGGCTGGCTGACCTCCAAAAGGAATTTAACCTGTCCAAGAACCGCCTAATCTGTGACATGCCCACCAGGTGGAACTCAATGTTGGCCATGCTGCAGCAGCTGCACACGCAGCAGAGGGCCATCAATGAGTACCTGTGTGACTATGGCACCAGGACAGGGTCAGGGGAGCTTGTTTTTTTTCCCCACGCCAGTGGGCCATGATCAGGGATGCATGCACTGTCCTGTCACCATTTGAGGAGGCCATGAGGATGGTGAGCAGTGACAGTGCATGCATCAGTGACACTGTCCCTCTTGTCCACCTGTTGGAGCACACGCTGAGTGGAATAATGGACAGGGCACTTGAGGCAGAACAGAGGCAGGAAGAGGAGGACTTCCTTAGCTCTCAAGGCCCCCTTAATCCAGACAGTGTTCCTGCGTGCCCACCGATCACACAGGAAGAGGAGGAGGAAGAGGAGGATTGTGTCAGCATGGAGGTGGAGTCTGGCACTCAGCATCAGCAGCAGTCTTTAAGGGATCATGCACAGTCCCAAGAAACCCATGGACTTGTACGTGGCTTGGAGGAGGTGGCTGTGGATCATGTCGTCCTTAGTGACCCAGAGGACTCCAGACCGAATGCCTCAGCAAACCTACACTGCATGGCCTCCCTGATCCTGCAAAACCTGCGAAAGGATCCTCCTATTCGTCGTATCAAGGAGAGGGATCAATACTGGCTGGCAACCCTCCTTGATCCACGTTACAAGGGTAAGGTTGCGGACCTTATCTTGCCATCGCAGAGGGAGCAGAGGATGAAACATCTTCAGGAGTCCTTGCAGAAAGATCTGTGCAACGCGTTCCCAGAGACTGGGAGGTTACAAACTCCTGTTCCTGGACAAGATGTTGCTGAGGCTTCGGTCAGTCAAAGAAGGAGCGGTGGAGAAGGTGGCTGTCTGACCGATGCGTTCAGACAATTTTTTAGTCCGCAGCCCCAAGGTATGATCGGTTCCAGCAACCATCGCCAGCGTCTGTTTTACATGGTGCAGGAATACCTAGGGGCAAGATCTGACTTGGACACCTTTCCCACCGAAAATCCTCTGGGTTACTGGGTCTTAAGGATGGATCACTGGCCAGAGCTTGCACAGTATGCAGTTGAGCTACTGGCCTGTCCTGCATCCAGCGTTCTTTCGGAATGCACATTCAGTGCTGCTGGAGGTTTTGTAACTGATCACAGTGTGCGCCTGCACACCGACTCGGTCGATCGACTGACCTTCATAAAAATGAATCAGTCTTGGATCACCACCAGCTACCAAGCACCTGATGCTGATGTAACCGAATAATTTTTTTTGAAATGTCAGATCCCTTCAAGACTGCCTATGCTGATGCTGAGTGACTATCCTGTTATGCTGAGTGACTATCCTCTTCCTCCTCAATGATCATGCTGATAGCTTGTAAGAATATTTTTGGTTTTGGGTGCTGCCACCAGTGGCTAAGGCCCAATTTTTCAGCCCCTGTTTAACAGGGGCGTGTAATTACAATTTTTGGTGCAATATTTTGCAAGGAGGGTTTGTTGCTGCATTTAACTAGAGTATTTATGAGGGGTTGCAGTGTTGTGGCACCAGCACCAGTGCCTAAGGCCCAATTTTTCAGCCCCTGTTTAACAGGGGCATGTAATTACAATTTTTGATTCAATACTTTGCAGCAGGGCTTGTTCCTGCACTCCAAATAGAGTATCTGTGAGGGGTTGCAGTGTTATGGCACCAGCACCAGTGCCTAAGGCCCAATTTTTCAGCCCCTGTTTAACAGGGGCGTGTAATTACAATTTTTGATGCAATATTTTGCAGGAGGGCTCATTCCTGCACTCCAACTAGAGTATCTGTGAGGGGTTGCAGTGTTGTGGCACCAGTGCCTAAGGCCCAATTTTTCTGCCCCTGTTCAACAGGGACATGTAATTACAATTCCTGATCTAATATTTCACAGCCGGGCCCGTTTCTGCGCCCACCAAGAGTAACTGTGAGGATGTACAGTGTTGTGATACCAGCACCACCACCACCAAAGGCCCAATTTTTCTGCCCCTGTTCAACAGGTGCATGTAATTACAATTCTTGATCTAATATTTCACAGCAGGGCCTGTTCCAGCTCCCACCAAAAGTAACTGTGAGGACTTACAGTGTTGTGGCACCAGCACTACCACCATCAAAAGGCCCAATTTTTCTGACCCTGTTCAACAGGGGCATGTAATTACAATTCTTGATCTAATATTTCACAGCAGAGGCGTTTCCTGAGTTCCAAGAGTAACTGTGAGGGTTTACAGTGTTGTGGCAACACCAACACCTAAGGCCCCAATACCTGCAGAGTATATAGGACAAGCCCCTACTTTCAAACATCCAACTTACAAACGACTCCTACTTGGAAACGAATGGAGACAACAGGAAGTGAGATGAAATCTACCCCTAGGAAGGGAAATTCTCTCCTGTAAGAGTTAGTATGGGAAAAACGTGTCTCCTCTCCACTGATGCTTTATCACCAATCCTTGATTTGTTGGCTGGAGCTACACTTTAAAAATGTACCAGTTCAAAATTACAAACAGATTCTATTTACCAACAAACCTACAGTCCCTGTCTTGTTTGCACCACCTGTATACTGCTGTTCAGAGGGCCTGGGGCCCCACACCTTTCCTTTTTTTAATTTGGGTGCGGGGTTCCCCTTAATATCCATACAAGACCCAAAGGGCCTGGTAATGGACTGGGGGGGTACCCATGCCATTTGTCTCACTGATTTTCATCCATATTACTGGGACCGGACATTACATTAAAGCCGTAAGCAGTTTTAAATTACTTTTATTATTTAAAAATTTCATTTTGTGCAGGGACTGTTCTAAGCATAGGAAACACGTGCCACTTTACAGGCATACTATAGACACCCCCCAGTACGATATTTTAAAAAATATTTCACTTTTTTTTTTCACTTTAAGCACCATTAAAATCACTGCTCCCGAAAAAACATCCGTTTTTAAAACTTTTTTTGCATTGATACATGTCCCCTGGGGCAGGACCCGAGTCCCCAAACCCTTATTAGGACAATACCATGCAAATTAGCCTTTAAAATTCGCACTTTTGATTTTGAACGTTCGAGTCCCATAGACTTCAATGGGGTTCTAACGTTCGTGCAAATTTTCGGTCCGTTCGCAGGTTCTAGTGCGAACCGAACCGGGGGGGTGTTTGGCTCATCCCTAATTGTTAGTAAATATTGGCATAGTTTAAATATTGATCCCACCATCAGCCCCTTCATTCTGGACAAGCCAGCTATAACCCTTTAAATGGGCTAAATTCATCAGAGATCGGTTGGCGCATAGTGAATTCAGGGGGAATAATAGAAGGGATCCATGTAAACATTTTGGTACTTTTTGAAGTGGTGGCTGCCATTATTGCCAATATATGAGAATAGAGAAAAAGGTGTTACTGTCGGATGGCAGCACTTTTAAACCATGACATTTTGCAAATTGCAAAACTGCAGGTGTTATTTACCTTTTCACTTGCAATTGTGGATGCTTCTATATTGGCAAGATAATACAAGAATTCTAGAAACGGGCATATCATCACATCCTAAGTATGAAAACATGTAATCCTGATCTACCTTTGGGTTGCCATGTGGCTACTGTGCATGATGAAAAATTTCCTAAGATCTGCTTTCTTATTTTAGATAGGATACACCCCACTCATCATGGTGGGGACTGGAACAAAAAAGTACTCCAATGTAAGCAAAAGGTGGAGTCACAGGCTTGTGGCTACCTCTCCTCCTGGTTTAAATGAGGCAGTCAATGTTAGGCCCTTTCTTGACGGCTTGATTTTCAGAGGCTTTTAAAAATAGAATAATAGGACCATTTTGCAATAAGGACGTTCCTCCATTCCCATGACCACATCCTTTCCTTTTCACTTACCCACATAAATGTTTCCCTTTCCTGCCCCTTTGTGTTTTTTTTCTTTTTTGCTCCCCGTTTTCCTTCTTTTTTCCCATTCTACTTTGGTGGTTACCATTTTATAAATGTGTGGAAAGTCTTTATTAGAGCAAGAAGGAGATGCATCTTGTTGGAAATGAGTCTCCTGAATGCATATTATATCACAGCTGTGCTCTCAGGCTGCTCTCCACAAGGAAACTCACTTAAATGGGTGATTAAATTGATAAATAAGATTTTAAGTCCCATTTGTATTTATAAACAATCAAATAGGAATCAAAGGTAAAGCACTTACTGGTGGATAGATTTTGAAGACCTCTGCGTCTGGGCTTATATTGGTCGATCTGTAGGGATGGAGATTCTGTCATATTATCGAGTGGAGATGTATAGAAAAACAAGAATATGAACACCAATTTACATAGTAGTTATATTTGGTTATAAGGTAAACTGACAGTACAAACATAACAGAAGGAGAAGAGAAAATTGCAGGTGGATAACTTTGACTGCAGGGTGGTATGGTCTAATGTAGTAATTATTGCTAGATTTGTAGGGGAGATACATCTTTTGAGCTAAAGACACTTCTGAGTGGCACCAGAATAGGAGAATTTGTCGGTTCTCTGTGAAAGAAAAAACATACAGGTCATCAGGATTTAGGTTTACTTGACAAGGGACCTGTTGCCAGGAGGAGGTCACTATCATGGGATCCAGGTGACCCTCTGCCGAGGGTGAGAAATCAGGAATTATGTCCCAAGTGCAAAGTAGCATTCAGCTCTCGTTTGCATTAGTAACAACATGGGAAGCGCCGTTTCTGGTAATTAGATGCCTAATGGTGTGTCCCATATTTTGTAGTTCTGAAGTGCATTGGTGACCTGATACCTGATTGGTATTGACCTATCGCTGTAACTGTAGGGTGTGCTTTGACAGATCTGAGAAAAACTGTGACTCTGCATTTGGAGCAGGAAGTATGCCAAGTCATCTCAATTTGTTGTTCCTTACCATGGTAGAAGAGAATTTGCATTAATATATCTCTGGGGATGTTAACTTGAAAAGGCATGGATGTGGTAAATGGTGTATGCAATCAATGGTTGATTCAATAGAGCCAAGGTATGGTAGTAAAGAAGAGATCAAATCACCTGCACATCGAGGTAGGGCAGACGGCATCACCATTTCAGGTATTTTTACATTCTTGCAATGAGATCAATCTTCTAGATGCTTTATTTTGACTGTGAACCAGGCATGATCAGTTGTATTATCCTCATGTGCATGAACATTATGCATTAATGGTGGTGGTGACTTCCTTCCTTTTTTTTTCTTTTCAATAAGACGCACTTGCTCACCTATAGAGCCAGCTTCTAAAGTAAATCTTTGTATGAGAGAAGCTATGTCTGCATGTAATGAGCTTTTAAGTAGCAATGGCATTTCTTTAAGAGTAGTGTCCATGACAGGTTAATCTAGAATGAGAAATGCTGCTATAGGATCGGGTTCTGCCTGGGTTGTTATCGAAATAGTTGTATTTTGGCTCCACTCCTTTGCATCATGGCCCTGAACATCCATCCCTATTCTGCCTTTAGCAGGGCTGCCATATGTGGGTATAGAATCTGAAAATGGGGTAGCACTGCAGCTCTGAAGTGTTCTGGTCTGCATCTGGGAGATCAGTGTAAGCGAAACTCAATGTGGAAGCTGAGGCACCCAAGCCATCTTGAGCATGTCTTCCGGCCGGCTGTGTAAAGAAGGCTGTGAACTTCTGGGGATGGCTTCTGTGCTCTTGTGGGACATTAATAGAGGGGTGGCTCTGCTGCAGTCGGATACCAATGGGACACTACAGGGCCCCCAATGTCGATGTAGACAGTTACAATATAAATGTTTTTCTCTTAAGTTGATGATTTTTCTCCTTGATATAGTAATAGCATCCTTAGACGACTCTGAGCTTATGCATACCCTTGTTTATGAGATTTTTTTACTGTAACCTCTTTTGACCTTAATTTGTCAGCCTCCTTTTCAAAGTATTCATTCATAGTACAATTGTGTCACAATCCCGTAAAGTACTGTCCAGTTGGAATGTTATGTATTTAATGCAGAGGATGATAACTGTTAGCATGCAAAAAACATCTTAATGCTAAGAAAATGACAAATTGCATGTGGTATAATTCAAAAATTTACAAATTCCAATAACAATGGATTAGTACCTGACCAGAAAATCAAAATGTCATTGACGTACCCTATGCCAACCCAGCATGTGGTAAAGATAGGACCGTGAACTGAACCCATGACCTCTGCTGCCTTTTGCAGTAGATCATCTTGCTGAGCCACCTGAGATTCTGGACAGCTCCTTGCCTAGAATTCTTGGGAAATTATATCTTCTATCTTATTTCTGGTGAACCTTGAACTCTTTGCTACCCCAAATTAACCTCCTATTTAACCAATGTCTTCGCACTTCCTATTTGCCAGATTATCGTGCTCTTCTTCAGCCAATATCTTGCTCCTTTCACTCCTGCTGCTGTACGCATATTCACTACCACTCATTACTGACCTGGGCTTGTTCCTCAACTACACTTCTGCTAGATCCCAACCTATAACCACTCATTAAAACCGATAGACATATGCATGACGAAAAAATTTGTTTAGTTTTGTTTCATTTTAATCTGTTAATCTAGTTATTTTGTTTAGTTTAATTCGGTTGATTCCTTTAATTTGTATTCGGAATTTTCAAATTTTCTTCAAATTCACAGATTTTTTTGATTCAAAATGTTCAAATCAATATATTTTCGAATTGGTCGAAAAAAGAAAATGTTATATTGTTTTCGATTTGAATGCAGGAAAGGGAACAAACAAAAGAAAAAGCTTCATCAAATGATTACAATGACTCTTTAAATCACCTTTGGCTTAACAAAAACAGCATTATTTCAGCATTATGTATAGTTAGACTTCGACTGGAGTTCGATTTGAATTTCAATCCGAATTTCCAAAATTTGGACGAATTTCGTTAAGTTATTCGAAGCATTCAGTAAAATTTGTTTATATTGTAATTCGGGTATTTGGATATATCGGAATCTCAGAATAACAATAAATTTGTCTGAATATTGATTTGGAAAGAAACCAACTGTACATGTCTAGTTACCAACCTTTAGCTTATTACTGATGATGATTCTGCTTGATCCCTACCTGCTACTGAACCCCAGCTTTCTCACCTCCTTGTAATAATAATAATGAGGACTGCAAACCGCCACTAGGATGCAGCGAAACCCATTTCGACCATAAGAAGCTCTAGTGAATAACAGCTAGTTTTTACACTGTAAGCGTAGACTTAAACCTCTGGTGAGCACTCATCATCTGTCAGGGTGATCTGCTTGTGTTCTTATTCTGTTGGTTGGTGGGAACCTTTTGACTGCTATAGCTACTGGTCTCTGAGCCTGACCCCTGATCATAACAAAATAATCTGGCCCAAACATGGGGGCCAGTATAGCAACTGATGTGACTCCTTTCAGACTGCAAATTGCAGAGCAGCAAAAATTGTTACCTACCAAGAAAAAATTGCCAAACTGGAAAGTGTGGTGAAAGCACCACAGGAGGAAATCCATGCTCCGCAGAGACATTTACTGGACTTATGTTCCCAAGATGATGCTAACGCACGTATGCCTCTACCACTGGAGACTGCCACCATTACAGAGGTTACTATAATAATGACGCTTATAATTCCAATTCTTACCCACTGAATTGACTTCTGAGAAAAAGAAGGTATTGTTTATTATCAACCTCCTGACTGAGGAAGCCCTAGCTTGAGTCTTCCCTTATGTAGAACAAGGCAATGCTACTCAGAGTAATAATGGGACTTTTGTGATGGCGATGAATCGAGTTAAAGAAAAACTGCATCATTTGCGAAAGGGTAGATGAGTATACAGTTGAATTCCGATATTGGATCTCAGATAGAACTTGGAACCCAGCAGAGCAAAAAAGTCAGTTCCATCAAAGGCTCTCTGAACAGGTAAAATATAAGCCCACCAGAGTAGAGATTCCTAATAATCTCAAGGCTTTTATTTAATTATGTATCCAAACTGATCAAAGACTTACAGAAAGGAGGAAGGAGACAAGAATGGAAAACTGCCTTAGAAACCAGATATGGGCATTTTGAGTCCTTAGTTATGCCTTTTTGCCTTTGCAATGCTCCCACAACTTTTCAACACTTCATCAACAATGTTTTTTGAGATCTATTGGATCAGTTTGTGATTGCTTATCTGAAATTCTCATCTTTTTTGATAACCTGGAGGAGCATTGCAAGCATGTTTGCACTGACTTTGAAAGTTAAAGGAAGAACTGAATTAACATCAAACAGAAGAAATGTGAGTTTGAACGAACCCAGATCCAGTTCTGGAGTTACATTATTTCTCCAGAAGGAGTGAGCATGGATCCTGAGATCAAAGCAGTGGTGGATTGGACTGCCCCTAGAAATGATAATAAAATATGATTTGTTGGATTTGGATTCTCTAAGATAATAGCACCAATTACGCAACTGACAAAGAAAGGGATGCCCTTTGTGCGGTCACCTGAGGCACAGAGTGCCTTTAGTAAGCTAAAGACTTTTTTCACTTCTGCACCAATATTGGTACATCCCGATCCTGAACTATCATTTATCATGGAAGTGGATGCTTCAGACTTAGCTTCAGTTTCAGAGTGCTTATTTCTCTCACTTATCTCACACATGTCTTCAGCTGAAAAAGAATTATAACCGCGCTGCATCACCCATTGGGAAAGCTCTTTGAAAATTATACAGCAGGTAAAAAAAGTATTGAACATGTTACAATTTTTCTAGGTAAATATACACTATATTGCCAAAAGTATTGGGGCAACTGCCTTTACACACACATGGTCTTTAACCACTTCAATACCAGGCACTTAGACCTTCCCGCCCAGACCAATTTTCAGCTTTCAGTGCTGTCGCAATTTGAATGACAATTGCGGGGTCATGCTACACTGTACCCAAATTTGTAACAAATTTTTATCATTTTGTTCCCACAAATAGAGCTTTCTTTTGGTGGTATTTGATCACCTCTGCGGTTTTTACTTTTTGCGCAACAAATAAAAAAAGACCAAAATTTTTTTTAAAAAACAAGTTTTTCTTTGTTTCTGTTAAAATTTTTTGTAACTAAGTATGTTTTCTTCTTCAATGACGGGCACTGATATGGCTGCACTGATGGGCACTGATACAGCGGCACTAATGGGCACCGATGAGGTGGCACCAATGAGGTGGCACTGATGAGGTGGCACTGATGGGCACTGATGATGGGCACTGATAGGTGGGACTGATGGGCACTGATAGGTGGCACTGGTATGCGGCACTGATGGGCACTCATAGGTGGCACCGATGGGCACTCATAGGCAGCACTGATGGGCACTAGTAGGTGGCATTGATTGGTACATATGGGTGGCACTGATGGGTACTTATGTGTGGCACTGATAGGTGCCACTGATGGGCACTGATAGGTGGGCACTGATCGGCACAGATGGGCAATGACAGGTGGCACTGATGGGCAATGACAGGTGGCACTGATGACACTGATTGGTGGCACTGATAAAATGTATTGGTGGCATTGCTGGGCATAACTAAAACAAAATGGTGCCAATCAGTGCCCATTTATGGGCACTGATTGGCCCAGATTGGGCACATTGGGCACATGTGGATGGCCATGGGGTACATACCTGGCCATCCACATGTTGCCCCTTCCCTGGTGGTCCTAGTGGCGATCCCTGGTGGTCCAGTGTGGTGATCTAAAGGGGGGCTGCGCTGATAAACAATCAGCGCAGTCCCCCCCTGTCAGGAGAACCTGCCGATCGGCTCTCCTCTACTCGCATCTGTCAGACGCGAGTGAGGAAAAGCCGGTTAACGGCTCTTCCTATTGACAGCGTGATCAGCCGTGATTGGACACGGCTGATCACGTGGTAAAGAGCCTCCGCCGGAGGCTCTTTACCAAGATCGGTGGAGCGGTGTGTCAGGCTGACACACTGCTCCACCGATCCCCGCGATGCGCGCCCCAGCGGGCGCGCGGCGGCATGTTATCCTGCTGGACGTCATATGACGCCCAGTCAGGATAACGGAACCACTTCCCGGACGTCAATACGCTATAGGGCGGGCGGGAAGTGGTTAATGGCATCCCAGTCTTATGCCCTGTACACACAGTCGCATTTTCCAATGGAAAAAGTGCCACGGGATTGTGTTGTCGGAAATTCCGATCAAGTGTGGGCTCCACCGGACTTTTTCCGTCTAAATTTCCGACACACAAAGTTTGAGAGCAGGCTATAAAGTTTTCCGACAACAAAATCTGATCGGTTAAATTCCGATCGTCTGTACACAAATCCGATACACAAAGTGCCAAAGTGCCACACATGCTCAGAATAAATTAAGAGACAAAAGCTATTGGCTACCGCCCCATTTATAGTCCCGACGTACGTGCTTTACGTCACCGTGTTCAGACCGATCAAATTTTCCAACAACTTTGTGCGACCGTGTGTATGCAAGACAAGTTTGAGCCAATATCCGTGGATTTTGTTGTCGGAATGTCCAATCAATGTCCGATCGTGTGTACAGGGCATTAGTCCGTGAGGTTCACAATTGAGTTGGCCCACCCTTTACAGCTACAACTCTTCTGGGAAGGCTGTCCACAAGGTTTAGGAGTGTGTTTATGGGAATATTTGACCATTCTTCCAGAAGCGCATTTGAGAGGTCAGGCACTGATGCTGGACGAGAAAGCCTGGCTTGCAGTCTTGGCTCTAAGTAATCCCAAAGGTGTTCTATCAGGTTAAGGTCAGGACTCTGTGTGGGCCAGTCAAGTTCCTCCACCCCATTCACTCTCATCCATGTCTTTATGGACTTCGCTTTGTGCACTGGTGCACAGTTATGTTGGAATAGGAAGTGGCCATCCCCAAACTGTTCTCACGAAGTTGGGAGCATGAAATTGTCCAAAATGTCTTGGTATGCTGACCCCTTAAGAGTTCCCTTCACTGGAACTAAGAGACCAAGCCAAGCCTAGAAAAAAAAACGCACCATAATCCCTTCTCCACCGAATAATTTGAACAAGTGCACAAAGCAAGGTCCATAAAAACATGGATGAGCAAGTTTGAGGTAGAGGAACTTGACTGGCCTGTAACCCGATAGAAAACCTTTGGGATGAATTAAAGCACAGACTGCAAGCCAGGCCTTCTCCTCCAACATCAGTGCCATTAAATTTCCTTTGCATGTAAAGGCAGGTGCCCCAATACTTTTAGCAATATAGTGTATTTGTAAAGTTGCTATCGACATAACATTTTTACCACATGTCAGTAACAACCCATGCAATCCATACATACAAATAAACCAAAACAAATAAGTTCATAAATGAAGTTATGTGTAATAAATTGGAAGGACACAAGGAAAACGAATTGAACACATGAAGAAAGGGATGTGCAAAAAGGCATGGAAAGCCAAGTCACCAGCTGAAATCTATCAGTAATTACAAAGCAATCCTGCCCCTTGTCAGTAAGGATGAGCCTGATGTTCAAGTCGAATGTAAGTTCGACTCTAATGGGTGTTCGCCTGTTTGCCGTACAGCAAACAATATGCAGTGTTCATGGCAAATTCGAAAGCCACCGGGATACCATTAAAGTCTATGGGACACTAACATGAAAAATCAAAAGTTCTAATTTTAAAGGCTTATATGCAAGTTATTGTCATAAAAAGTGTGTGGGGACCCGCGTCCTGCCCCATGTATGTGTTTTTTTTTAAAAAACTGTGTTTTTTCGGGAGCAGGGATTTTTTTAATACTTAAAGTGAAACAATAAAAATGAAATATTCCTTTAAATATTGTGCCTGGGGGGTGTCTATACTATGCCTCAAAGTGGCTCATTTCCCCATGTTTAGAACATTACCACAACAAAATGACATTTCTAAAGGAAAAATTGTCATTTAAAACTGATCGCAGCTGTAATCAATTGTCAGGTCTCAGCAATATAGATAAAAGTCATTGAAAAAAAGAGCATAAGTTCCCCCCCAGTCCATTACCAGGCCCTTTGAGTCTGGTATGAATATTAAGGGCAACCCTGATCCAAAAATTTTAAAAAAATTGCGTGGGGGTCCCCCTAAAATCCATACCAGGTCCTTCAGGTCTGATATGAAAATTAAGGGGAACCCTGTGCCAAATTTTTTAAAAAATGGCGTAGGGGTCCCCCCAAAATAAGGGTAACCCTTTTTTTAAAAAAGGCGTAGGGGTCCCCCCAAAATCCATACCAGAACCTTATCTAAGTACGCAACGTGGCAGGCCGCAAGAAAAGAGTGGGGAAGAGAGAGTGCCCCCCCTCCTGAACTGTACAAGGCCCCATGCCCTCAACATGGGGAGGGTACTTTGGGGTCTAAGCCCCCCATTGGGGGGCTTAAATCCATACCAGACTTGAATGGTCTGTTATGGATTTTGGGAGGACCCCTACACCATTTTTTTTTAATTTGGCACAGTGTTCCCCTTAATTTCCATATCAGACCTGAAGGGCCTGGCGTGGATTTTAGGGGGACCCCCACGCAATTTTTTTTAAATTTTGGCTCGGGTTCCTCTTTATATTCATACCAGACCCAAAAGGCATGGTAATGGAGTTGGGGGGGGGAACCCATGCTCTGTTTTTCAATGAGTTTCATCTATATTGCCGAGACCCGACAATTCATTACAGTCATGATCAGTTTTAAATGGCAATTCCTTTAGAAATGTCATTTTGCTGTGATACTGTTCTAAACAAGGGGAAATGTGCCACTTTGCAGGCATACTATAGACACCCCTCCAGGCACAAAATTTAAAGGAATATTTCATTTTCATTGTTTCACTTTAAGCATTAAAAAAATCACTGCTCCCGAAAAAACTGCATTTTAAAAAAAAATTTTTGCATTAACTGCTTCCGGACCAGCCGACGCAGTTTTACTGTGGCAGGCTGGATCCCCTGCGTGAAATCACGTTACTCTATGTGATCTCACGGGTTCTGGATAGCAGGCGCTGCATGGCAGGGGTGCCGATACTTGTAGCCGACGGTCACGGTGACCGATCGTGACTATTGTGTGTGTAAACACACACTTCCCTGTTCTGTTCTGACAGGAGTGACAGATCATTTGTTCCTATTAGCTAGGAACCACGATCTTTCACTTTCTGTAGTTAGTCCCTCCCCTTTCAGTTAGAATCACCTCCCAGGGAACACAGTTAACCCCTTCACCACCCCCTAGTGTTAACCCCTTCACTGCCAGTGACATTTTTACATTAATCAATGCATTTTTAATCGCACTGATCGCTGTATTTACGCCAATGGTTCCAAAAATGTGTCAAAATTGTCCGATGTGTCTGCCATGTGTCTGCCATAATGTTGCAGTCACGATAAAAAATGCAAATCACCGCCATTACTAGTAAAAAAAAAATAATAAAAATGCTATAAATCTATCCCCTATTTTGTAGATGCTATAACTTTTGCGCAAACCAATGAATATACGCTTATTGCGATTTTTATATTACCAAAAGTATGCAGAAAAATACATATCGGCCTAAACTGAGGAAAAAAATTTTTTTATAGATTTTTGGGGGATATTTATTATAGCAAAAAGTAAAAATGAATGCATTTTTTTCAAAATTGTCGCTCTTTTTTTGTTTATAGCGCAAAAAATAAAAACTGCAGAGGTGATCAGATACCACCAAAAGAAAGCTCTATTTGTGGAAAAAAAAGACATCAATTTTGTTTGGGTATAACGTTGCACGACCGCGCAATTGTCAATTAAAGTGACGCAGTGCCGAATCGGAAAAAGTGCTCTGGTCAGGAAAGGGGTAAATTCTTCCGGGGCTGAAGTGATTAATACATGTCCCCCAGGTCTTCAAAGACTTTTTATGACAATAACTTGCATATAAGCCTTTAAAATTAGCACTTTTGATTATTCATGCTCATGCAAATTTTGCAATGCAATGTTTGTATATGTATCTTTCTCACGTTATGTGTCAGACCTTAATAAAAACATAAGGAGTTGCTGGTAATTAAAGAAGTTTTTTCCAAGTGGAGACATTTGCTGGAGGGGGCTAATCATCCTGTAACTGTTCTCACCAATCAAAATATCCTAGAATTCATTCATTCTACCAATAGATTGTCTTCTAGACAAGCACGGGTTTCGCAGTTTTTTTCCCAGGTTCAATTTTCTTATTTGGTATCAACCTAGGTCAAGGAATGGTAAGGCTGATGCCTTATTACGGATGTTGTCTGGACCTCTCCAAGAAAGCAATTCTGAATGCATGATTTTGCCTCAAAAGAACTTCCTAGGGGCCACAAGTTCTAAGACTCTTCTCACAGAGGGGTATAATAATGACCAGTTTCTCAATCATCCTCCTAAGGACATTAACCTTGCTTTTTGGATTCAAGGGAATCACCTCTATGTACCTTAATCTGCTCGGGTTGAAGCCCTCAGGTATGTTCATGACTCCAAACTCGCGGGATATTTTGGGGTTTCTAAGACAGAAGAACATTTATCATGTTCCTTTTTGTGGCCTAGTAACATGAAAAATGTCAAGAGCTATTTGTCCTTGTGTCTGACCTGTGCTTGCAATAAGACACCCCAATCATCTCCTTTAGGGTTGCTCCAGCCAATCCCTGTTCCATCAATACCAAGGGGGTCAATTTTTATGGACTTTGTGGTAGATTTTCCTCCCTCAAAAAAAATTACCACTATCTTGATAATTGTAGACTGTCTCATTGAGATGGCTCATTTTATACCAGGTAAGGGAGTACCCACTGCTGAACAAACTGCAAAACTGATGGTTCAGGAAGTCTTCAAACTACATGGAATCCTTGATGATGTTGTGTCAGACAGAGGAGTGTAGTTTGCTTCAAAATTCTGGAAAAGCTTTTGCTCAGCATTAGGTGTTATAAATAATCAGTGCTCTGCTTTTCATACCCAGTCTAATGGTCAGACCAAGAGAACCAATCAAACTTTGGAGCAGTATCTTCGATATTTTGTCAGTTATCCTCAGGATGACTGGGTGGATTATCTTCCTACTTCCTAATGTTTGTTTTTATGCTATTAAGGGTATATGGTGTATGTCCTATATGTTCATACAGGATCGACATTTGTGGGAAAAAAAATACAGATATACATTTTTGTCTTTTTTTGCATGTGTTGGAAAAAAAAAAAACGAGGTTTCCTTTATTTGTGTGTATTGCTACAAACATTTTCTTCTCTCTTAATGCCAATTAAATAGGTAGATAGTTTTTTTTTTAGCCAACCCAGCTTGAAAAGCTGATAACATCATTTGATATTTCATTGCACAGGCCGGAAATTGCAAGGACACTGGAATTCTAGAAAGATTCATCGGTATTTTTCTGTATTCACAGAAATAGTACTTAGTCAGAAAAAGAAAACAAATGCAGACACCACATCAAGAGATTAGTATGTTGCAATATAATTAATGTTTGTTCTTGGGTTTAGAACAAACATTTAATATAAATTTAATACAAATATTTTAAAGTAAACACATTTCTTGTCCAGAGTTAGGAAGTGGTATAATAAATAATTCTGAAACCATTTGATAATTAGTGTTCGCCAAACTCAGGTAACTTTTTCTAAGTGCAATTTTCCAAATAGATTATAAATGTAATCCTTAGTGTAATATATGCCTATTTATTTTATTTAATGCACTTTTTACTGCAGATCCCTGATTGTACCATTGCACTAAACGGCCAAGAACAGTTCTGCCTGTTTTGACAATTACGACTTTGCTTAATAATTTGGCAATGCACAGAATTTATATGTTCCCCAAACTAAAATAGAAAAGGCTATCAATCCAAAGAGTACATCAATATTTATTGTAAGCTTTTAACATTGCTCCATATAATTTTATTCACTTTCACCGTAAAAGCACTCAGAGCTTCTGATTACTTCATAATCTACATAAACAAATGTTTTTCTCTTGTAAAGCCAACCAAGAATTGACTTCTGTTTGATGGCCCTTGTAAGGATGTTATATAGCCTTCCTGTAATTAAATTAAATTCATGAAACTGTTGCCTTGTAAATGGTATGCAGTTATGGCAAGTTCATTGCACAAACTTGCCCAAAGGAAAAATAATGTATATTCATGAAGGACAACATATGTTAAACTTAGTAGTAATGAACATGTTAATCACTGCTACACAATGAAGACATTCACATCATATTTATAAGCATTCTTTGAGAAATATTCTCCAGGCAAAGAAAATAATTGAAAAGCTGCATTCACAGCCCTATAACAAACAATAGCACTATGTTAAATGAGCGTAACCAATAAAATGAACAATGCATTCGATACTTGGTCAATATTAGTTCTGTGTGTAACACCAATGCCCTGTACACACGATCGGACATTGATCGGACATTCCGACAACAAAATCCATGGATTTTTTCCTACGGATGTTGGCTCAAACTTGTCTTGCATACACACGGTCGCACAAAGTTGTCGGAAAATCGGATCGGTCTGAACGCGGTGACGTAAAACACGTATGTCAGGACTATAAACGGGGAAGTAGCCAATAGCTTTCGTCTCATAATTTATTCTAAGCATGCGTGGCACTTTGTGCGTCGGATTTGTGTACACACGGTCGGAATTTAACTGATCGGATTTTGTTGAGAGGAAATTTTATAGCCTGCTCTCAAGCTTTGTGTGTCGGAAATTCCGATGGAAAAAGTCCAATAGAGCCCACACACGATCGGAATTTCCGACAACACAATCCGATCGCACTTTTTCCGTCGGAAAATCCGACCGTGTGTACGAGGCATTATAGTTAGCTTTAATTTAAAGGTGCAAACCATTATTGGTTATGGAGAGTGGAGCTTAGTATATAAGGAGGGTAGGGAAACACATCATGCTTATCTGAAATGGGCTGGTTATATAAAATATGTAAATATTTTATGTCATGTGCTAAACAGGATCCAAAAAACAAAAACAAGCAAAATAAGAGGGTGATGGATGGATGAAATCACTAATGCTGCCTACACACGATCAGAAATTCTGCCAGCAAAAGTCCGATGAGAGCTTTTGGTCGGAAAATGGGACCGTGTGTATGCTCCATCAGAATTCCAGCCAGCAAAAGATTGAGAGTAGCTTCTCTATTTTTCGGTCGGAAAAAGTTCCTATATAAAAATGCGTTAGCCTGTATACAATTCGGACGCGCAAAAACTCACGCATGCTCAGAATCAAGTACGAGACGGAAGCGCTCAGTCTGGTAAAACTACTGTTCCTAATGGAGATAGCACATTCGTCACGCAATTTTTTAAATAGTTTAATGCAGCGCATTCTCTTCTTCTTTAGAATGCTAGAAGAATGTTGTTATGTTGCTCATATTCACACAGAGTTCTCACAAACTGATTTCTTTATTATTTCTCGTGATCTCCTGAATAATCTTTTTTGTTTTTCAAGCCAGATCTCCATAATAATGTTTATAATTTGTTTTCATTGTCAACTTTTTTTTTTTTTTTTTTTTAATCAAGAACTCCTTTTTTTGTTTATTTTTTATTATTTTCTAGTGATCTCCATCATTTTTTTTTGGGTGTCAAGTTTCCACAACAGCATTATTATCTTGTATTTTTTAACCACAAGGAGGTTGGTTGGTGTCCCTTGTTATTTAGACATTGTATTTTTGAAATGTACCTACCTACTCACAAACAAACTGTCCTATTTGAAGAAAACCGCAAGTATTTTCATATAAAAAAATCTCCATTTATTGTGGCTCATAACAAAATAAAGAGGAAGGCAACGCTGGAGAAACTGCTTAAATTAGCTAAGCCTTTGTACCCCAGGGCACACATCAACTCTTTGTAACTAAAAATTGGTAGCATGAGAAGTCCAAAGAAAAGGGAGCACAATCTGGTCCAGGACTCCCAGAGATCAGGAACAGCAGCAGATGACATATATGTCCCCAGGCTGTGGTACTACCACAACCTGCGTCTTCTGTCAGACCAGACTGAACCCAGGCCATCACTTTCTTGTCTTCCCTGCAGCCTTCCCTCCACGCTTCCCTGCAGCTTTCCCTGCAGCCTTCCTTGGAGGCTGTGGCTCTGGAGGTGGACTTGTGGCAGGAGGAGGATGGGCGAGCGTACATAAGTGCATGTTATCACTCATTTGGCCCCTCAACCCCTTCTGAAGGGCCTGAAAAATAATATTCTCACACATGAGGCATTGGCCGTTCTCCAAAGCAGCCATAGGCCTCTTCAGCGCCAGGGGCTGTTTTCAGGGCTGCATTAGAGTCCTTAATGAGGCCCAGTGCTGTCTCCTCCACGTTACTCCCCTTCCTGGCCCTTTTTGTTGTAAGGCGGAGGGGAGGCACCTGGGATTGGGTGAGGCTACTGGGCCTGGCCACCTCCTGGCTGACACTTACCCCCACCTTCTGGCTGCCACTTACCTCCACCCCTCCTCCTGTCTGCCACATTCCAGAGCCTCGTCCTGGCTGAGGTCTTCCTGTGTATGAAAAAGGGACATAGTTTTAGTTTTTTTAGTTTTTTTTTTACTTCTTCCAGGATAGAAGGGCCAAGTTGGTCCTCAGAAGTCTCAGCTGGGGTTGAGGGAAGGGTGGATGGAAGTGTAGAAAGTGATTCCCTGGCTTCAATCTGGTCTTCCAGAAACCGCATCCTGTTGTGGTACCACAGACTGGGTACATACACATCCTTTGCTGCTGCTCCTGATTTCATGGAAGCCTGGACCTTATTAAGCTCCTTCCTATACGTGCTTCTCAAGCTACCATTTTTCTTATCTACAAACTCGATGTCTGCATCAGGGACCTGCGTCTTCACAAATTGCAGCAGCTTCTCCAGCGATGCCTTCCTAGCTCGTTTATTTCGATATAATGGGTTTCTAACCTCCCATAAATTTCTCATATCCCTGTATCTGTCTATGAACTGGCCCATGAATTCAGGGTCTTTGAATTGTTTCATATTTGCTGCAAGACAAAACACAAAAGACAAAAACACTAATATCAGGCTAAACTCTCCTAATCTTATCCCAAGATTAGGCCTCAATCTCGAATCAGTATAGGCCACCGATGTCCCAAGTTAAAATGTCACGTTCGTTTGAACGTTCGTCCTCCTTCCTCCGCACCCCGAACGTACGTACGAGACACGCGTGTTAACTTTATATACACCGCATGCGTGAAACTACACCCGCGTCGCCCGCCCCTGACGTTCTTTCTAGATTATTTCCCGCCCCTTCTCTTTCGTTGCAGTGGGAGAGGAACATGGTGTAGACACAGCAGGTGCTTAATAGCAGTAATGACGAGGAGGAAAGCCAGGAGCAAGAAAAATCCCGATCCAGGAGGAGATTTAAGGCCTCCAATATGTCCTTTGGTGAGATGGTGGAGATGGTCGACATATTGAAGAGGGCCGACTATGATGGGAAGCAAGGACCGTACCTAAACCTAAATGTGAGAAAGGCCAAAATCATGACTAAAGTTGTGAAGAGTCTGCGCCGGAATTTTGGGGTACGACGATCCAAGGAGAAATTGAGGAAACGCTGGTCAGATGTGAAATTGAGGGAGCAGGATCAGTACAGAAGGATCGAGAAAGTGCTTCTAAAAAGTAAGTACTTGTCATGTGTTCCTATTATGATTATTACTTGCATGCTGCTCCATGTGCTTTTCTTTACTGTTGTACAATTTAAAATGGCTACTTTCATGTTCGTGGGCACAGTAATCGGTCGTAGGAAACATCGTTTGTTTGCCAACTAAATACGATGTTTTAGGAAGATACAGGTTTAACTACATTTGGTCATGCTAATTTGTATTAAAAGAAGTTTAGGACATTGTTGTCTAGATGTCTTTGAAACTAGAATGAATTTCAAACTTGATTCAGTGTAGAGAGAGGTCACTCAGCAGCTGTTTACACATCTGGACTCAGGAGCACTAGTGTGGGACACCAGAGCAAATTTTTTAGGGTGATCCACACAAGTGCTCCAGTGGATACTTGGGGTCTCCATGTGTGAAACTTGTCCAAAAAAGGTAAGTATTCCAGCTTTGTTAAAGGAAAAAATCATGTCTTCAGCTTGGAACTCTGCCAAAACAGACAGTTGTACCCCACTTCCAAGCAATGATTCATATTCCTATTTCTGGCCTCAAATATCGGTGTGCTAAGTATACCTTTTGTTTCATTCTCATAGTGGAGAAAAGACTCGGGACGTCTGAGGACACCAGGAACCCCCACCTCTGAAAGAAGGGGAACAGAGGACACCACAACCTCAGGATGTGGAGGAAGGAGAGATGGAAGAAGTGGTTGAAATTGTCACCACAACAGGTCAGTGTCAGACACCACAGATTCAGGTAATAGAGGTATGCCTGCATATTTATAACACATGGTGTGTATTTTTTCTTTCAGGTGATGTGCAGGTTGTAGAAGAACAATCTCCTCATTTCACCAGTGACAGTGCACAAAGACTAATCCAGGACATAATGTGGTGTAGTCTGGATTTAGACATCATCCAGCAAAAAACCAATGAGGTTGAACAAAAACTGAAGAACATGATTGATGTATTAGGGAGAATCTAAATAACAACAAAATGCCACCATTTTTTTGGTACATTTTTTACAATCTTTTCTCTTATTTTAAAAGCCAAATTTTGAACATGCACACAATGTGTCAACATGTGCTATCTGCCATCAGGGGATTTCAATGTACAGGGGGTCCCCGGGTTATGAACAAGATAGGGACGGTAGGTTTGTTCTTAAGTCGAATTTGTTTGTAAGTCGGAACAGTACCTTTTTTTCAGTGCAAATCCAGTCTTTTATTTATTTTTGTATAATTTTCTTTTTTTTAATATTATTTGTCTTATTCTTTACTTTTTTAATTACTTCTTTTTTATTTTATTAATTTAATTATTACTGTATTTCTTATTTTTTTTATTTTTATCAATTTTTTTTTTCATTTAAACTTTATTGCTATCACACAGGAAAAAACAATTCCCTGTGTGATAGCAATTGGAGGTGACAGGTTCTCTTTATTGACCCTGTCACCTCCAAAACAGGAGTCCTAGCACTGTGCTAGATTTCCTGTCACAGCTGAGAGGGGAGGAGCACAGCTCTCCCCTCTCACTGTTTACATGGCACCAGGGACAGGAGACACCAGAGAGAGGGGAGCTGATGTGTGATGGCACAGCAGGGAGATGGATGGATGGTGACAGCAGCAGTGTCTGTGATCTGAGTCCGGGCAGGCCGGTCGGCCGGCCGGCTGTCCGGCCTGCAGTGCACCTCCGCGGGGCAGCAGCGCAGGAAAGACCGGCGATCCTGGAGGCTTCACTAGGCCGCACTAGGCCACGGCGGGCAGTTTTAGCGGCCTGGCAGGCCACCGGACCGTACCAGGTCTGTGGATGGGCAGGCAGCATGACGAGGGGGGCCCGCAGCCAGGCCAGGAACGGAGGAACGGTTCAGTCAAGCAAGGAGAGGAAGATTCGGCCAGCATTGACGTCATTCGGGCCCCGTTCGTAAGTAGGAGTTGTTCGCAACTCGGATGTTCGTAAGTCGGGGACCCCCTGTACGTGTTTTGTGGGTGCAACCCCTTCCTCTAGTAACTCTAGTAGGTGTGAGGTAGGTGTGAGGAAGTGGTTGCACCCCCAAAACACGCACATGTTGACATTAGTCATGGGATCAGGAGGGAAATCCCCAGTTTGACTCCCAATTTGTGTGCATCTTCAAAATTTGGCTTTTACAGGGTGTTAACACCCCATCTGATGAAGGCATGATCAACACATTTTTGAAACTATAATGTCTGATATTGCCTTCAGTTTTTCAATGTTGAACTTTGTAAGTTCCTGAGTTGTGTATGTTATGTTTTGAAACATGCCTGTTTATGTACTTTTAAAAAATTTTAAAGGTAAAAATTTATAAAACCAAAATGGTGTTTTTTTTTACCAAAATAGGTTTTCTAACGCACATGTGCATGTGCACAGAGTAAAAAGATTTTATACTCAACAATGTGTGACTTCTTCTTTCAATGCTCAATAACAGTTTTTGTATTAAATTGGTGTTTACAGTGACAATGGGGGCTAGTTAATAATGTAAAAACCACTTGGCACTACAAGTGCACTAGGAGAACCTAGGAGACAGCTAAAAGAACCACAAGTAGTAAATCAAAATCAAGATTTTATCAGATAATTTTTTTTATGAAATAGAAATTATTTCCAAATTTGCTGGCATAGCAATGGCCCCCCTACCCGTAAAATAATCCACATATTTTTGCCGCACTTCACGGGTGCTTTGGGGAGGCAAGCCAGGATAGCCAGCTTCCAGGGCCGTCAGGGTAGTTTCAGGAAGTTCGGCCTCAGGCCCAACTGAGGCAACATAATTAGGAGCATTTCTCTTTAAAAAGTTCTGAGGTATGCAGCATTCTAGAACTATGTGGTTCAGTTTGTACTCTGCCATATTTATTGCTGTAAGAAATAGGCGGAACCGGCTGGCCATTATCCCAAAGGCATTCTCCATGACTCTTCGGGCTCTGGCCAGCCGGTAATTAAAAACCCTCTTCTCTAGGGTGAGGGTCCTCTGGGGGAATGGCCTCATCAGGTGATCACCCAGACCAAATGCTTCATCTGCGACAAACACAAATGGGAGTCCTTCCACGTTCTCTTCCGCAGGTGGCAATCCCAAGCCACCACTTTGGAGACGTCAGTAGAACTCGGTCTGGGCAAAGACTCCACCATCCGACATCCGGTCATTCTTCCCACGTCCACATATAAAAATTCATATGTCACCGACACCACCGCCATCAGCACAATACTATGAAACCCCTTATAATTAAAATAGTATGAACCCGAGTGGGGTGGTGGGACGATGTGGACATGTTTCCCATCGATTGCCCCTCCGCAGTTAGGAAAGTCCCAACGCTCTGCAAAATGGGAGGCCACAGGCTGCCATTCCTGTGGCATTGAAGGAAACTGTGGAGTCAGAAAATAAAAAATAAAATTAGTACTTTTGCACATAACATTGCAAGCAGATTAGACACAAACATTCTTGGCCAATATCAGTATAACATTTATTTTAAGGAGTATTTAAAAACAAAAATATAAGGACCCCCCAAAAAAAGCCTCTGGCACTCTGCCTGAATTTAAGGACAAAAATAACATTTGGACACATTTTAGGGGGTGTTTAGGGTAAAGCACTACAATGGAGCTGACAAAATACATTGTTAAGTGACTAGGCTAGGTGTGTATGGGCCCAGGATAGCATGCTGGGGAGGTTAGCGAAGGCAAATATGCATGTAGGCCAAAAAAGGAGCATTAATAGCTTAAGTCATGCATGAGGATAAAGAGGACATTCACAGCATATTCCAATCATGGTAATTTGGGAATGATTAAAGAAATACAAAACATTAGCATACATTAAATACATATAATGTGATGTTAAAGGAGAAAACTTACCCTAATATAGTCCTTCTGCAGGACCTGAGTTATGGCAGAACAGGTCTCTGGAATAATGATTCCCAGAGCCTGGGGGGAGATGCCTGTTGAGAACTTGAGGTCCTGCAGACTTCTCCCTGTTGCCAAGTACCGCAAGGTGGTGACTAGCCTCTGCTCGGGAGTGATGGCTTGCCGCATGCGGGTGTCCTGCTTCATTATATAAGGGGACAGCAAAGCCAACAAATGGTGAAAATCATCCTGAAATCATCAGGTTTATTCTCCTGGATCTCCCGCAGCAAAGGCATATGAGAGAATTGGTCACGCTGGAGTAACCAATTCTTGGTCCATGAACTCCTCCCCACCCTGTTCATGGACTGGGCTTGGGTCAAAGTAAGAAGCCCAACACCAAGCCCCCACACAGCACGAACTCTACAACGGGGACGTACCCGCAATATGGCTTCAAAACAGTCAGCTGGTCAGAACGAACTAACAGAATGCACTGAAAATCAGAAAGGCCTGTGAAGAGCGAGTTGAAAATCAGAAACAAGCAGACAAGAACGCACTGAAAAACTGATATGAACTGACTACACACACTGAAAACCAGATACAAATCCACAAGCACAAACTGAAGAGCAGTAACGATCGGAAAAGCACGAGTCTGAAAAGCACGAATTGTCTCTCACCAAACTTCTACTAACACAAGATAAACACGAGATTAGCAGAAGGAGCCCAAAGGGTGGCGCACTGGGTATTGAACTTCCGTTTTCTAGTCCCGTCGTACGTGTTGTACGTCACTGCGTTCTTGACGGTCGGAATTTGGTGTGACCGTTTGTATGCAAGCCAAGCTTGAGCGGAATTCCGTCGGAAAAACCATCCAAGATTTTTCAGACGAAAAACCTGCTCATGTGTACGCTGCATAAGGATTTAGAGAAAATAGGAATTATCGTGAGATGGTGGAGTGTGGCCAATGAGAAAAGATAAAGGAAGCCAAAATTGACAATAACTCGCTGTTTCAATGATAAAAGACATGGGATGATCCTCAGCCAATCCTAAAGATGTAGACAGAATGGAAAATGATAATACATGGGAGTGATAGAAGACCTCAGTACAAAACCTACAATCGTGGAAGAAAAAGTCTTGCTTGGATTGGATTTTCCTGGTTGATAGACTAAAGGCTAGACTAGTAAGGGGCTTCAGCAATATGTACAGAAGTTACAGATATCCATGTTCATGCAAAACTCGTGTCTAAGCACCAGCCTACAAAATTAGGTTGAAAGCATAGAAGAACACAGAGGGCGCGCAGGCCTAGCGCATTATCCTCAACACATGTTTTTATTGAATAAAATAGAGGTGAATATACTCACAAACCAGTACTTGTGTCAAAGCATTATCATAAAATCATTCACTTGTGAATATTCACATATAAACGGATGATTTTATGATAATGCTACACGCCCTCTGTGTTCTTCTATGCTTTCAGTTCATTTGGACTTTACCAGTCTTTGGAAGGCAGCAAGGTGTGCATTATCCACGCATACTAATATGTCAAGATAACACGTTGGGACTTACAGTACCACACAGCACAGGAGAGTGAGCATTGTGATATGCTCTGATAAAAAATTAGGTTGGTTGGATAATGCATTCAAATCAGTCTGTTATCTGGTGTATACGCTTCTATTAATATTAAGCCATTCCTCTCTAGCAAATGTATATATTTGCAATCACTGAATTTTTGGTTTAAGCAAAATAATTGGCTAGAACACATACCAGCCTGCTGCAGCACTCCGGCCAGATTACACACTAGATGCAGAGATCAACAGGAATGTCAATATATTCAATTCCTTTGTAATTCCTGTGAGTACTATTGACAGCAAAAGCCTGGTCGCAGTAAATCTGGGATTTGCAATGCTGTATAACCACAGTGCTAAGCACAATTCTGTGCATTATTTTTGAAGTAGATACCTCTGTTAGCATTCTGCCAAAGCAATGTTTTTTAAAAGGCAAGCACACCTTTAAAAAACAAGCAAAGTCCCAACCTATTTTTGAAATCCTCCAAATTATCATCAGATGCTGAGGTGGGGGTAGAATTTATTTTTTTACAGGTGAACCTGCCCTTTACAGTATGGAAGGTCAGTATAGGAAATAGTAACTCTCCCTTTGTTACTTTATGGTGTTTTCTTATACATGTTGTACAGTATATCACTCGTGTTAAAGCAGACAATGCTTAAACTCTAAAGTCTAAATAATGTCTAGGCTCCCTGACTCATCCCCAAAAAACTGCTAATTTAAACAAACAAAAACTAAACACACATTGGGTAAAAATAATACTTACTTCAGTTGGTCTGCTCATGGGATCCTGGAGACGCTAAGGATCCCAATTCCTATTACAACTCTACTTCCTCCTCTCCTTTTCTCAATCTACACCACCTCCTTGGGTCAGTTGATTGCCTCCCACGGCTTTAAATATCATCTCTACGCTGATGACACCCAAATATATCTCTCCACCCCCCAGATCTCTCCATCTGTCTCCTCACGCATTACCAACTTACTAGCAGACATATCAGCCTGGATGTCACATCACTTCCTCAAACTCAACCTATCCAAAACCGAGCTCATGATATTTCCTCCCTCAGGTGCCCATTTCCCCGATTTCTCTGTCAATATCAACGGCTCAACTATCAACCCATCTCCCCACGCCAAGGTCCTAGGCGTAATCCTGGACTCTGAACTAACCTTTCGACCCCACATTCTATCACTATCCAAAACTTGCCGCCTCAATCTCCGCAACATCTCCAAGATATGCCCCTTCCTAACCAATGTCACCTAATCCACTCCCTGGTCATCTCCCGCCATGACTACTGCAACTCCCTCCTCATTGGTTTACCTCTAAATAGGCTATCCCCACTTCAGTCCATTATGAACGCTGCTGCCAGGCTCATCCACCTCACAAACCGCTCAGCGTCTGCTACACCCCTCTGCCAATCCCTCCATTGGCTGCCACTCAGTCACCGAATTAAATTCAAGATACTAACTATAACTTACAAAGCCATCCATAACCTGGCCCCCAGCTACATCTCTAACCTAGTCACAAAATACCAACCTAATCGTTCACTTTGCTCCTCCCAAGACCTCCTGCTCTCAAACTCCCTTGTCACCTCATCCCATGCTCGCCTTCAGGACTTCTCCAGAGCCTCTCCCATCCTCTGGAATGCTCTACCCCAATCCGTCCGATTTTATCCTACTTTATCCACTTTCAGACGATCCCTGAAAACTCATCTCTTCAGAGAAGCCTATCTGGCCCCCACCTAAGAACTGTACATTTATCTTCTCAATCAGCACATCACCCACAGTTATTACCTCTTGTATCTCTTGACATTCCCTCTTAGATTATAAGCTCTAAGGAGCAGGGCCCTCTGATTCCTACTGTATTAAAGTGTATTGTATTTGTACTGTCTACCCTCAAGCTGTAAAGCGCTACGTAAACTGTTGGCGCTATATAAATCCTGTATAATAATAATAATAATAATAATAATTAGAACATTCTCCTGCAATGTTCAGGAGTGCATTCTCACAGGGTTTGGGACTCAATTATTTAGGACATTATGGGCAGGTCCAGTGATGTTGTGCTCTTCTAGACAAGCACACTGTATTGTTTTTTGCTTTATTTTTTAGATTTAAATTACCATTTAATTTAGTGGGATGGAGGGCTATGGAAATAAGCAGATCTTGCCAGGTCCAACTTTAAGTATTGATGTGATTATCTTCTTATGGTCTTACAATGTAACTACTTCAGCCCCGGAAGATTTGGCTGCTCAATGACCAGAGCACTTTTTACAATTTGGCACTGCGCTGCTTTAACTGATAATTGTGCGGTCATGCAATGTTGTACCCAAACGAAATTTGCGTCCTTTTTTTCCCCACAAATAGCACTTTCTTTTGATGGTATTTGATTGCTTCTGCGATTTTTATTTTTGCAATCTAAACAGAAAAAGACCGAAAATTTTGAAAAAATATATTATTTTCTACTTTTTGTTATTAAAAAAAATAATCCAATAAACTAAATTTTAGTCATACATTTAGGCTAAAATGTATTCAGCCACATGTCTTTGGTAAAAAAAAAATGTCAATAAGTGTATATTTATTGGTTTGCGCAAAAGTTATAACGTTTACAAACTAGGGTACATTTTCTGGAATTTACGCAGCTTTTAGTTTATGACTGCCTACCTCATTTCTTGAGGTGCTAAAATGGCAGGGCAGTACAACCCCCCCCAAATGACCCCATTTTGGAAAGTAGACACCCCAAGGAAATTGCTGGGAGGCATGTTGAGCCCATTGAATATTTTATTTTTTGTCACAATGATTGAAAAATGACAAAAAAAAATTACACAAAGTTGTCACAAAATTATACATTGTTCAAACATGCATTCTGCTGCTTCTCCTGTGTATGGGGATACCACACGTGTGAGACTTTTTGGCAGTCTAACCATGTACAGGACCCCGAAAACCAATCACCGTCTTCAGGCTTTCTAAAGGCGTAAATTTTTGATTTCACTCCTCACTGCCTATCACAGTTTCAGAAGCTATGAAATTCCCAGATAGCACAACCCCCCCCCCCCCCCAAATGACCCCATTTTGGAAAGTAGACACCCTAAGCTATTTGCTGAGAGGCATGTTTTGCAGATCTCGCTTTTTGTCACAAAGTTTTGAAAATTGAAAAAAGAAAAAAATATATATTTTCCTTATATTCCTTTATTTTCCAAAACAAATGAAAGCTGCAAAATACTCACCATGCCTCGTAGCAAATACCTTGGGGTGTCTACATTCCAAAATGGGGTCATTTGTTGGGGTTTTGTGCTATCTTGACATGTCAGGGCCTCCGTAATTGTGATAGGTAGTGAGGAAGTGAAATCACCATTTTACGCCAGAGAGCCTGAAGGCAGTTATTGGTTTTCGGGTTCCTGTACACAGCTAGGCTCCCAAAAAGTCTCACACATGTGGTATCCCCATACTCAGAAGCATCAGAATGTATTTTGGGATGTAATGCCACATATGCCCATGGCATGTTTGAGCAATATAAAATTTAGTGACAACTTTGTGCAAAAAAAAAAGAAAAAAAGTTTGTAATTTTTCCACGAGTTGTGGCAAAATATAAAATATTCCATGGACTCAACATGCCTATCAGCAAATAGCTTGGGGTGTCTACTTTCCAAAAAGGGGTCATTTGGGGGGGTTTGAACTATCCTAGCATTTTATGCACAACATTAGAAGCTTATGTCACACATCACCCACACTTCTAACCACTTGAAGACAAAGAAAGTCCTTTCTGACAATTTCTGTTTACATGAAAAACATTTTTGTTACTAGAAAATTACTTTGAACCCCCAAACTTTATATATTTTGTTAAAGCAAAGGCCCTACAGATTAAAATGGTGGGTGTTGCAATTTTTTTTCACACGCAATTTTTTTGGGGAAAAAAAAACACTTTTTTTAATTTTAATGCACTATAAACACACTATATTGACCAAATGTTTGATGAAATAAAAAAGATGATCAGTGGCAGTGGCGACAAACTACATACATTTTTAAAAGCTTTTAAAATCCTTTACAGGTTACCACTTTAGATTTACAGAGGAGGTCTACTGCTAAAATAACTGCTCTCAATCGGACCTTCACCTACATATGACACCAGACCGACGCTTGTGTTCGCCTTTGCTCGTGAGCACGGGGGACTGGGGTGCTTTTCTTTTTTTTAATTATTTAATTCTGCTTTTATATTTTATTTTTTCATTTTTATTTTTTTTATCATTTTTATTATTATCTCAGGAAATTTAAATATCCCCTATGATAGCAATAGGTAGTGACAGGTACTCTTTTTTTGAAAAAATTGGGGTCTATTAGACCCTAGATCTCTCCTCTACCCTCAAAGCATCTGACCACACCAAGATCGGTGTGATAAAATGCTTTCCCAATTTCCCGATGGCGCTGTTTATATCCGGCGAAACCAAAGTCATGAAATGCTCGTAGCTTCTGGTTTCTTAGGCCATAGAGATGATTAGACCTATTCTGGTCTCTGATCAGCTCTACGGTCAGCTGGCGGAACCACCGGCTGCATTCTCGGGTTCCATGTTGGGACAGGAGAGCCCGCGAAAACCATAGAAGACCCTGGGAGGGGGACGTTCCCTCCCACTGCTTGTAAAAGCAGCCTGGAGGCTAATTAGCTGCTAGGGTTGCTTTTACATGAAAGCCGACCGATGGCTGAAAAGAATAATACCAAGATGATACCTAAACCTGCAGGGATCATTCTGGTATAACCACTCAAAGTCTAGCAACATACCAGGACATCGCTGGTACTTGTTGGGCATTTATTGTAATGTTCTCTTTTTCATGCTTTTTCTCTTTTTCATGCAGCCTGTGGGCTGAACAAAAAAAAAGAGATTGATCTGTGGGTACGCCCACCATTACAATACCGCCCTTCATCCACCCACTTCTAATGATGGGCATACATGCACCATTTTTTTTAACTGTGGTGGTGAAATCACCTCCTACAGTGCTGGAGTTGCTGATTTACATATCATTGGAGCAAACGCTGTTGCTGTCAAGATAGATAAATCAGTGCTGCAGCTGAATGGCGTACCTGCTAAGCTAATGATGGCTAACAATAAAACAAAGTAACAGTATAGCAGTAAGACATACATACCCTACCTGCAAAGCAAATACAGTAAAACATAGTAAAAATAAAACATTTTTTAACGCAATCTGTGCCAAAAAAATATATGCCGAAGCATGGGGGTAATCCACCCCTAATGTTAGGAGCAAATCACTCCTCCACCCTTGCCCCCATGCTTTGGCATATATGTTCTTTTTTTTAACGGTGGTGGTGAAATCACCTCCTACAGCGATAGTCACGGCTTTACGTATCGTGGGAGCAAACGCTGTTACTGTCAGAATAAATAAACCCGTGCTGCAGCTGAATGGCATACCTGCTAAGCAAATGATGGTTAACAACAAAACAAAGTAACATTACAGTATAACAGTAAGAGAGCGGACAATAGAGAGAGAACATAAGAGAGAGAACAATAGAGAAGAAAAATAAAACCACAAGTATTTTTGGCTTTTTTCTTTTTTTTTTTTTTTTGCACTTTTATATAAACTGTAAACATTCCAGAATAGGGTCTTTCAAAATGTGATGGCCATCTCATCTTTTGAGACCTTGTGTAAGTGTACCCTAGGACTGTGTAGTGCTGTACCCTACACTAATACTCCACTAGTGTGTGGTAGCGTTTGAAACAGTCACCAATGCAGATATCAGGTTGGTCAGGACAGGAGGGACAATAAAAGCGGGTGCTGCAGACACAACATCTTCTTTGGGGTGTTCTTTGGGCAGGTGTACCAGGGAGGACATACGGAAAATGCCTCTCATGCAGCTGGCTCACTGCATTTGTGTTTGCCTTGCATTTGCGTTGGGCCATAGCACCGTATGGAAACGGAAGGGCTGTGATGATTTCTTCCTGGAATTTTAGGAAGGATCCAGTTAGTCCTGAAGCGTTGTATAGCACAAAAGCGTTCAGCAGAGCAAACGGGAATAAATATACAGACACATTTTTATACCAGCGTCTGGCCTTACAGGCAATTAGGTATGGCGCCAACAACTGGTCGTTGAGATCCACCCCTTCCATGTTAAGTTTGTATTTGTGGACACAGAGGGGTTTCTCCACAACACCAGTCGCTGTAGGAATTTGGACTGTCGTATCTGCGTGAAGGGAGGACAGAACGAAAACATTCCGTGAATCCCTCCACTTCACTGCTAACAAATTATTACATTTCAAGCAGGCTCTCCCCTGTCTAAAAAGTGGCATGCTTGTGTAATAATTGTCCACGTACAAGTGGTACCCCTTTCCGAATAAGGGTGACACCATGTTCCACACAATCTTACCAGCGCTCCCTATGTAGTCTGGGCAGTTCTCCGGCTCCACGTGACTATCTCTTCCCTTGTAAACCATAAAACTATATGTATAGCCTGTTGCCCTGTCACAGAGCTTATACATCTTGACCCAATATCTGGCACGCTTGCTGGGAAGATACTGTTTGATAGACAAGAAAACTTAATCAGGGACTCATCAACGCATACAACTTGATCAGGAGTAAACAAGGCTGAAAACCATTGGTTGAAGTAGTTTACGAGGGTCAAATTTTGTAGAGCCGATAAAATCCATGGTCACCCTGAGGACAACAGAGTTAATTATCATTGAAGTGCACGAACCGCAAGATCTGCCCGAATCGTGTCCTGGTCATGGAGGCAGAGAACACAGGCATATGGTGAATTGGGTCAGTGGACCAATATGACTGCAACTCATTCTTTTTAGTTATGCCCATGAGGAGGGATAGGCTCAGGGAGGTCTTAAATTCGGAGACCGTAATAGGTCTCCAATCTCTGGCAAGGGTCAACTGGGGATTAGCGGCAATGAATTGACCAGCATACAAATTGCTTTGGTCCACAATAGATCTATAGAGATCTTCCGTGAAAAACAGCAAATAAAAATGAATAAAAATGACATAAAATCAACTGTTTCCACCTGAATTCCGGGTTGGCCAGTGAATGGGGGAAGTGCGGGTGCTGCAGAAGTGGTGGGCTCCCAATTAGGATTGGCAAATGCAGCAGGAAGGGCACTATGGGCTTGACGGGCCTGTGTTTGTCTTCTTTTTGGTGGCTGCGGGACACTACTCATGCTAGCCACCTCACCAGCTTGAACTTGCACTTATGGGACTCGCCACATAACCAAGTGTTACTGCAGTGCTGGATGTACGACCAGGATGTACTAGGCCGCTGGTGCTTGCCAGTTCACCAGAAGGATAAGCGGCACTAGTACTGGCTCTCTGCTCCATACGAGAGCCCTGCGGTTCTTGCACCTCAACGACAGCAGAAGAACGGGGTTGGGTATGCCTGACTTTGGTAGGGACCACTACTATATCACCTGAGCTATCTGTCAGGGTGCCGCTGATGTCTACTAGTTCGTATTCTGAGCCAAAATCGGACAGATGGGTGACTTCCTCTTCACTCTCATCTGTCAGGTGCAGAAACATGTAGGCCTCTTCACTAGTGTACCTTCAATTGCACATTTTGGCCTCTAAATTTACTGGTACACTAGTGAGACTCAAAGCGTTAGCAGGGATCAGGCCTGATTCTGCGAATGCTGCAGTTGTGTTTAGTGTTTTGTAAGTGACAGTGATCGATTGATACTGCACTTGGGTGGGCTGGGCGGAGGGGCTAAACGCAGGTGCTAGCAGGTACCTGGGCTGATCCTGCTAACGCTGCGTTTTTGAGAACCCTAAACTACTGGGGACACTAGTATAGATCTGATCAGATATTGATCAGTTCAGACACTATACTACTAAGGGAGGTGTATGGTGCATGCATGGGTGTTAGCGCTACTGGCACTAATCTGACACTGCCTGGGGCGATGCAGACCCTGACTGACGCTAAAACCTAACTGATATCACCCGCTGGGTGATCAGGGGGTTAAACCTTTATTTAGGTAATATACGGCGGGTGCCCTGACGCTATAAAAAAATAAATAGCTAACCAATGTGACCCGTGACACTAATATGGTGATCACTGGTGACAGGGGGTGATTAAGGGGTTAAACCTTTATTAGGGGGGGTTAGGGGGTCCCTAGACCTATCTGGGCCTACCACTAAGTACCCTAACACTGATTATTGTCACAAATGACACCAATACAGTGATAAAAAAAAATAGGAACACTGCACTGAGTGACACAGTAACAGGGAGTGAAGAGGTTAACTGGGGGGGGCGATACGTGTGCCTATATGTACTGTGTCAGTGTAGTGTTGGTGCAACTTACTCTGAGATGTCTTCTCTCCACTCTCTGGAACAGAAAAGAATTCCACAAGGGGAAATGACATCACTTCCCCTGCCTGTCTTTACACTTACACAGGCAGGGGAGTAATCATTCGCCAGAACCGATCACCAGGTCCAGGCCAGAAATCATTGGCCTGTGCCTGCGGACTGATTGGTTCTGAAGCAAAACCGATCATCTCGGCTGCAATACAGCTACGACGCTTTGCCCAGTCAAGCCAACCTGCCGCAGTGTAACTGCGGCGGCTGGTCCAGAACTGGTTAATTTGTACACAAAAAATTCAAACACTTGGTAGAGATTGCCAAAGACAGCTCTTGATTATTAAATGCCAGCTCAAGGTTGGCATAAAACAACATTTAGTCTATCTGTTGTATATATTCATTAAATTCATTCTAAATATACCTGGCTTCAGAACCTGAATACTGTACATCTTTATCTTAGCTGTTTTCCTCTGCACAGTAGCACTTAGATTGAGCGAGAGAGAGCCAACGCCCTAAGCCAATCAGTACTCTTTTGATTGTTCAGTCTGACAGGTGTGGGTGGGTCCCTAATGAAATCATATTGCTTGACTGCAGTTGATATCAGTAAAGTCACTAACCAGGCTGTGCTTTCTTTCAGGGGTGCCTGGATCAAAAGGATTGGATAAACAAAACTACAGCTCTGTCTCAGAGATGGGTTCTAAACTGATCACTGTAACAGAATAATGTATTAAATGACATAATAAAAAATGAAAGCGTAACTGATAACAATGAAACTACCATGAGTGATGGGTTTAAACTCCATCCAGAATAATGTCACCCAATTTACTGTGTCACTAAGAAGTAGGGTGACCACGTGTCCCGGATTGCCCGGGACAGTCCCGCATTTTGCAGATCTGTTCCAGGTCCTGGGCACTTTCATTCCAGAGCAATACAGTGTCCCAGAATGAAACTGACAGCCACGCCCCCCCAAGCCCATCTGATGCCCTCAAAAAAGGCAGTGATACAGTACTTGTCCTGGTACTCAGTACTTGTCCTGGTTGGCAGAGAGTCTAGAGAGCCATTTTACCTTGTTCCACCCACTGCTGGCTCTGCCCTGCAGTGATTAGACACAATAGGCAGGATTTATGATTTCTCCAATCACAAGCAGGGGGCAGGGATCTCCATTCCCGCTCCACCGTGTTCTGTCAGAAGCTGATCGTTTCTGGACACTGGCTGGCTCCCCCCATCACACACCGAGGACAGCACTGAGAATCCATCACACAGTACACCCCTGTCAGATAAGGGTACTCACGGAGGCCGAGATGCTGAGAGCAGTAACCTCTTGCGACTAAGCGCACTCCACTCCTGAAGATGGTACAGGGGGTGAAGGGCACAAAGAGGCACGAGTCATCAGCAGGCAGGGCAGGTCTTGCGTGAAGGTCACCGGCAGGGAGACAGCTGTGCAGGACTGGAAGATGCTGAAGCTCAAGAAGGAGGATGAACAGCTGAGCCAACAACAGGCCGGGGGTCAAACACTGTTGACTAGTAAGAGTCTCTAGATAGGCAAAAATAGTCTAGTGCAAAGGACTGTTAGCAGGTCTGTCAGCAGGCTGATGACTTAGTACTGAAGATTGATAGCAAAGTCCGTAAACAGGCTGAGGGTCAAACACAGATAACTGGAAGCAAAGTCTGTGAGCAAGCCAGGGGTCGAGCACTGAAGACAATAGCAAAGTTCAGGAGCAGGCTGAGGGTCAATCACTGGAGACAGGAAGCAATATCCATAGACAGGCCGAGGGTCAAACACAGGAAGCAAGTGGAGGAGTCCGGGAGGCAAGCCGAGGGTCAGATGCAGGAAGAGATCAGAGCAGGTCAAAGGTCAATCTGGGTCACAACAGGTAATCAAGAATCAGGATACAAGCAGTAAACACACGGAGAGCTGAAAGACAAAGCAGCAATTTGGTCATGGCACAGAGTGGCTTTTATAGGCCAGTGGGAGGCTCATGTTGTGCACCCTATTGCGTACGCGCGTTCGCTGTTCCACTGAATCTCGCACACGCATTAGCTGTTTCACTGAATTGCACACAAACATTAGCCGTTTAGCCGAATTGTGCCCAGGGATGCGCCAGAGTGCCGCTCTACTGCGCATGTGCGAAGGAAGGCAGCAATTTTGGCGAGACTGGTACTTGCCTCTTTCCTGACAACCCCCATCCGGACACTGGTCTCCTCACTGTCTTTTTCTCATATATGGGGGTTCTGTGAATGGAGGGGGATGTGTGATATGGGGGGGCTCTGTGATTGGAGTGGGGTTTGTGTGATATGGGGGGCTCGGTGATTGGAGGTGGAATGTGTGCTATGGGGGCTCTGTGATGGGGGGATGTGTGATTGGAGGGGGGGCTCTGTGATATGTATGTACCCCCATACTCATTCACATGGTGGGGCGGGATCAACTTTTTTTTCTTTAATTTTTTTTCAATAGCCGGGTGCTGGCAATTGCAACTGCTGGTCAAGTTAGATGTGATTTAACTTTTTTTTTCTTTAGAAATGTCATTTTTGCTGCAGCATGTTCTATGCATGCTACAGATGCGCAACTTTACAGACAGACTAAGGGGACCCCCCCCATACATATTTTTTTTTGGAAGGGGGGGTGGGTGTCCCTGAATGGCAGTTTGGAAATGTGGTCACTCTGCTAAGGGCTCAGGTGCCTCTGTGGTGTAGTTTCCTAACACGTTCCAAGCACAAGGGAAAGACTTCCCTGTGAAAGATAATAGTCATATACCTTTGCACACTCAGTGCTCAGTCTTAAGGTTCATGTCGAGATCAGTCTGAGATGCTTCTGAGGTCATTTACAGTTTATTAAAGAGATGTGTTTACTTTTTTAGCTTCATCCAATTGTTAGTAAGCTGATAGTACTTAAAAATCTTACCAGTCCTTTGAGAAGGGCACCCTTTCGATTAAAATACAGGTAATTACCTGTGGGAGGGGCTATAGTCTGCCCTGGCTTTACACCCCAACAATCTTGTTGGGATAACCTTCTGTTTGATTTATGTCAGCTCTGGGCTGTCTGAGTGCTCATGAGGCTTCACACAGTGGCTGCTGCTCTCCCCCTTATCCTCCTGCAGCACACAGCTCAGATCAGATTCTCTTATAGACAGCTTGTATCTGCACACTGGATAGCTGGATGCTATGCACAGCCATTCTTATCTGGCAACTTCACAGGTCAGAATTGCAGCATAGCAGGCAGCTACATAGTGTGAAGATAGAGGCTGTTAGAGAATTTGATCTCAGCTGTGATGTCTGTGTCAAGGCTGCATGCAGTATGTGCAGATGAGAGAAGGACATCAGCGAGCACAACATCCATGGAAGGAGGGCCCAACTGAAATCTGGGAGAGGGGGGGCAACCCCCCCAACATCCCCCTTTCCCTCAGATTTAGCCATATCTATGTCACTTCTGTTTTTTTCAATTTTTATGCAAAGGACTAGTAGATTGCCTGCTCTAGTTACCTGCTGGGTGGATTGCTAAAGTAATTAACTTTACTTTATTTTAGTTGGTCTCTTAGTTTTAAATAAGGGATGTCAAACTAAAAACAAATACAATGCCAAGATGAGAAGGAAAACTCTGAAAGGAATTCTTTTTTGACAATTTTGTATGAAACTCATATCACCTAGCTGACTGGACAATTGCCACATGTTGTACATCTTCTGTAGCCAACATATGCTGCCTTACCAAAGATTGGGAAAAAAAACTTAAATCTTAGGGCGGCTTTACACTGCCCCAGTGCAGTCCCCCTGCGCTTTGGGGAAAGTGCAGCTAACCTGCAGGTTTTAATGTGGGTTAGCTGTGTTTTCCTATAGACTTGTATGATGTCCCACGATATTGGTGCTGTTTCAAAAAGCGCACCAAAGATGCAGCACGCAGGAGCTCATAGAAGCCTATTGGGAAAGTGCAAATAACCTGCGGAAAATCACGGGTTAACTGCACTTTAGCAAAAGTGCAGTGGGACAGTATAAATCTGTCCTTATAGATTAGGGCAGACCATACACAGTGCAAATTTCTTTCCTGCAACCACGGGTTGCAAGAGTCAGCAGAAATCCATCCTGCTGAGCCATTGTCTTCTCCCGGTGTGATTATTGTTAATCACAATTGAAATCCGGCAGGCTGGTTGTGCCCAAGCTGATCCATTAATCAACTTGGTACGTTCAGCCTGCCCATACACGGTTCAAATATTTGCTGATTCCTGTTGAGCTGGCCGAGATTTTGAACTGTCTATGGCTCAAGCCAATATAAAAATATATGAGCAAAACTTTAATTTAACAATTGACATTCAAAATTTAATTTTATTCTTATACATTTTAGCTAATTATCTGTTTATACTCATGTTCCACGGTATCTTAAAGGATGAAGAGGTACATAGGTAAGATAAAAAAGTAGGAGACCTCAATATAGGTGTCCTCAATATGCTTCATTTCACCAGTGGCAGATAGGTGGATCAATATAGATATCCCCAATGTCCTGGAATTCTCCAGCAGCAAAAAGGAGGCTGAGTACAGGTGTTCTCGATGTACTGAAATTCAGCACTCTTAAAATGGTGGCTTAGTGTTAGTGTCCCCACTGTTCTGAAATTCACCGGTAGCAGAAACGTGGCTCAGTATACAGTAGGTGTCTCTAGCATGCTAACATTCACCATGTGCAGAAAGGTGGTTCAGTATAGATGCTAGAGTTCACTTCTCATAGGAAGGTGGCTCAATATAGGTTTCCTCAGTGTGCTAAAATTATCTAGTAGCAAAAAGGTAATGGGCTATGCCATGTAGTCAGCAGAACTAAATCCCACAAAAAAAGCTGTGCTGAAATATTGTACATATCAGCAAGAGTGTGTGAATTAGAGTGTGTGAATAGATAACTTTGGTATGTACATCAATCTCTAAATATGTTTCAAATTTGTATTTGCTTTTAAACAGAGGTTTAATTTTGATTTTTCCACCCACGGTAAAATTTCTGCAAGAGTCATGAGAGTTAGTTGTCATAAAAATGGCCACTTCAGAGTAGAGTAAAGTATTTTTAGGTTTTTTTTTATACATATAAAAGAGGTCAGCATGATCTAAATCAGTGTGTTTCAAAGTATTAAAAACCTCAATTCCATATAGTAAATATGTTCAGCCACATCTGTACATTACACTGTTTTGCAGTGTTTCACACTGGTTGTTGATTTACAGCTCTTTCTCACTATGCAAGTCTATGAGCCTGTCAAGAAAGCAATGCACTCCCTTTGTGGCTGACATCTAATCTGAACAGTTGGGAAATAGGGGGGTTGCACTAAATAACAAGCTACCTCTCATGGCTAATCAAATGAATATCTCTCATTAAAGCTGAATACAGAGGCAACATGCAGAAGTTATTTCATATTATATTATTGCATAGGTCTGAAAGAAACACACAAAGGACATCAAGATTCAATAACAATACACAAGCTGCTTCTATTTAGCCCGGGGGAACAGCTTTAAAACTAGAAAAAAGCTTGAACGTATACTTAAAATCTTAGGTTGGGCTATCTGTCAAGGTTTCTTTAGCATGGTGTAATCTGTCAGAGCAATATGCATAAAAAATATTATAACTACTAACAATTTCTAGGTCCACTTTAAGTGAATAAAAATGAGTTTTTTTCTGCCTCTGTATTATTAGTGAGATATCCCTTTACTGCCTGTCCCTGGGACAAAACACTGGGACAAAACTTTTGTCCCTGGGACAAAAGTAAAAAAAGTTACTGGAGATCTCTTACCCAAATCTCAGAGTAAATTGCCACAACTATCACTCAAACAGGCATCCCATTCAGAAGATCACCCCTTTAATTTTAATTTAACAACAACTGTTAAAACGTGCATTTCTCATAACTGAAAATGGTTACTGGGACAAACAGAGAGTGCAGGGACACAGACATCAATTAAATAATTCAAAATATTAAACAATTAAACCTGTTAAACAGTAAAAGTTACGAGAATATACATTAAAACAAAAGAAGGGCTCACTAAGGATTGATGGAACCTCCATAGCAAGGATAGTCGCAAGTCACTAGGGCATCTTCATGCTCCCACATTACTTTACTAGCTGTACTAAACATTCTGCAAGAGATAATGTAATGTCTCGCTGAACATTCAGCCACTATTAATGTGTTGGCAGGCTCATTATCATAAAGAGCAGAGAGGCCCAGGTGACTTTCAAAAAGAGAAATTAAGTCAGAGTCTACTACAATGCTGGAACATTTAGCACAGCTAACTCTGACGTTAGGTACATTATTGTATTAGAACTAAACTAGCTGTACATGGCTCAATTTTCTCTTGTTCAGCTGATGAGAGAAAATCAATTGATTCTCCCATCCATGTTAGACAGCATGGATGGAGGAATCTCCACTGCCAGCTGTTGTAGTCAGCAGTCCTGGCATGCAAGGCTGCCTGAATGCAGTGGCACTGCAATCACTGTTCATCCAATCATTTTCCACCCAGCTCAGTCAATTTTTAAATTACCTTTTGTTTTGCTGGGTGGTGCTTGCAGTGTCACATGCAGTTTGAAATTTGGCAGATTCAACAGGAACTGGCTGAAATTTGGGCCGCATTTCTTTCTATTTGCAGATTAAGTAAGTGCACATTCAGAATATTGTTCTTACTTTGTTGTCTAAGAAAAATAAAAGTGCATTGCGTGGGCCTTTAGAGTTATAAGACTAACTTGCAGCCTGCAATTCCAAGAGTGCTGGATTTAATCTATACAATCATTGCGCACAGGTTGTCCAGCTTGTTAGCAAATCTATGTGCAAGTGATGTCTGATGCTTCACTCATCCATGGTAAAGAGGAAAGTATGAAATAACTGTATGCCATCACAGACATAGCATTCCAATTGCTTGGTCATTTAACTCCAAACCATTTTTTTTGGTCTGTGCCCTGTTTCCTTAACTTCCTTTTCCAAAGACAAAAAGCAAGAGGAAATTTCTCCAAAGTAAAGGCAATTCTCCCCATATACAGTTGTGAAGATACCCCACTGTCAGATTTCTCCACACCTCTTGTGGTGACAACTGCAATCTTTTGGAATTTAAATTACTTTCTGTCCCAATGACAGTAGCTCCAGGACAAAGAGGGATGTTGAATCTCCCCAGCTGGGACACAGCACTAATATCCTGACTTGGTTCTAACTATTCCCCACTTTATCTAATACTATACATTTAACTAAACAGCTAAATCCGTATTTTTTGTCTGCAGGCTTCCATAATAAATAAATGGATATACTAATAATAATAGAGACCTTTCACCACCCTCTGAAACCTTACTGCTGTAGGCCCATGTCTATGTGGGCCTTCCACAAACCTTGTGCTGCTCTCCATTACGACATAATGATCATCACTACAGGCTAATATAAACGGTGGCTTATTAATCATTCTTTGATTATTTTCCAAGGACACTAAGAAGTGAATCATACATATGCTTTTAAAGTGCAAATCCAAGGTAAATAGTATTATATTTTGACCATTAAGCCAGAAAACATTATATTATGTCTTGTTTAGTTTCTTAACATCAAAGGGCAAATGTAAAGTACCCTTACTTTTCTCCCTGAGATACACAGTGCCACTTAATGACTAGAAAACCAATTATTAAAAAAAGGAGAGACTAGTATGTCCTCAAGATCTAAAGGGAAATGCAAGTCCCAACACTGCATAAAATATTGTGTTTTTCTTCACACACCTCAGTGAAAAGACAGGTTTTAATTACTATAAATTACTGTTATGGGTTTGCTCTTGTTTGTTACCAGTTACAAGCCATGCAGTCATATGTTACCTTATGTAAAATGCAAGCTCTGCTCCTCTGGTTTCATTATATTTTTCTTCTTTCTGGGACATGAATGACTGAGCACTGTATCCTTCAATTTCTCCACATTTGAGCTGTGGATCCCCAAGCAACACCTCAGCCACTCAAATTCACCATCCACTTTTGCGCTTCAATATTCAAAAGGGAAATCAAATTTCTTTTTAGCACAAAACAGAAGGAGTAAGCTACAGCTTATGAGAGCTAGTGCAGTATAGTTTTCTATTTTCTCACTGAGCTCAAGGCATCTTGGGATTTTTCACAGCATTCAAAATTGTTCATGTGGAAAAGAAAAAAAAATTCAAACCAGTCACCAGATCCAAAATTAGCATTTTATTCAGAACGTGGGGGTCAGAGGTGCATCATTTATATTCTGGTACACAATACAGAGGCAAAGTCGTTGTCAAAGTCCCTCCAGTTTAAAAGCTGCCTGTCCCCTCAAACATGTATTAGTAGTGCCACCAATGCCAGTTTGCCCCTATCGGTTTTGTTTTTGGTACAAATTATGTAAAACATTTGTGCTAAGAACTCTTGTTTTCTCCCTCCCAAACCAATGAGTAACTGGAAAAAATAAACTGGTGTACTGAATCTACAGTTTTCTTTAATGTAATTGTGTTTGTCACCTGTTTTTTGTAAATACTTTATCCATAAAGAAAAAAAAAAGATATAAACATGCAAAAACCTGAATCCATAGTCCAAATAATACATACACATGTTCCGAAGCTTGAAAACTTCTTTATAGACTATGTTGAAAAAACATTATGTACACATATCATTTTTACAGTGAAGTGAAAAAATACCCAAAACAAAAAAGTGTACATTGATTAAGACCAAAATGTGCCTATCTTGTGAAAAGAAAAAAAAATCAATTCTGCTACAAAAGAAAAAAAAAATTCTCAGTTATTCTAGAAACTGGTGATATGACAACTCCCTTTTCCTGAAACCGACTGCAAAAAAATCCAAGACTCTTAATGGGAAAAGAAGCCTAAGAGCTAAAATAATGCACTGTACATGTCAATCACGTGGTTTTCTCTGTATCTATTAGAGTTATTCTAATGAAATTTGTTCTCTATTTCAGATTTTTCTATAAGCAATGCAATGTATAAAAAGAAAAAAAAAAGGAAAACAAAGGCGTGATGAAAGAAATCCTTGTTTACTTATGCCAGCCCACCCACAACATACCTTGTCTTTTCACCCTTTCAGAAATCAGTACCATTAAAGCGTTGAACATAAAACTAAATCCGATCTGAAAAAGGTACAAAAAGGCACATAAAATCCCAGTGCTTCTGTACTGTAAAATTCAAGTGTAACTGAGCTCAATCAATTTTTTTTCCAAACAGTATTGGATGACTGATATTCCCACTGAGCCCAAATTGGTTTGCAGCCTATGCCAAAGCCTTCAAACAAGCACTTGTGCTAGTAGACTACAAAGTTAAAGCCAAGCTTCTTTACACTTTTTGGGAATATCAGTTCAAATGTTTGTTCCTGTCCACAAAAATGAAAGTTCAATCCAAAGTTCAGTCATCTCCACCACCATACATATCAGCTAGTTTCTTGAAGCGAGGGCCCCAGTCGTTTAGGTAATCATAATCTTGTTCACCGCCACTACTTGATGAGTTCAGGGAGCTTAGAGATCCAGCAGTGGAGCCGCTACCTTCGTAATCAAAAACTAAGAGGGAGTCATAAGGTGGAGCAGTGGGATCATTGTCTGCTGCTTTCAGGCCCTGTGAAAATACAAAATACATCTTTTATGAAAGTGATAATTTTCAATCATCATCATATGTATTTATTCTCAAAATCCAATTGTTTATCACAGATTATATAAAAATATTTTATTACACAAACATTAATATCACATGTGTATAGCAAACGCACAATAAATGAATGGGAATACTGTGTGTCTGGGGGGAAATTAAAATGTAACATTTACATGTTTCAATTGTTCCAACAAAATGCAATACCATTTGAGATGACAAAACAACCTCTAATGAAATTAATAAGGGACAGCAAACTAGTCAGTTGGGATGATAGAGCTGTCTTTACACCACTATACTGGGTAACAATGCATAAAGCATATGTATCTTCAAAATATAGCTAATAAAGCTCAACTTCAGGCAAATAAAAAAAAAAACACAAGCAAATGTAGTTCTGCATTCATTAATACATTTAAATGTAATGGATGCACGTTCCTGAATTACCTGGTTTTAGCCCCCTAAAATCCTCTGCACAAAAGACTAAAAGAATTTAGACTAAGAGAGGACGGAGCAGCACAAGGACCCAATCAGTTATGCTCATGAGGTAAGAAGGAACTTGCTGGTAGAAGGAGAGAGCAGAATGACTGAGAGATGAGTTCATCAGACTGCTGCTTCTCTTTTCACTATTCAGTCAAAGGATGGGGGGGGGGGGGAGGGACAAGACCTGTAAGCGTTGCTTAACTGCAGCAGAGAAAAAAAAAAACAGATGTCCTGCTCTGCCAGGCAGGATGGGGCTGTGTGACAGAACTGTGAATAACTCAAAACTAGATGGACAGAAATACAGATCATTTGGCAGGTAAAACATCTCCCACATACAGTATGCATTTTATCAATGTATTTTAATTTTTGCATGGAGTTCAGCTTTATACAACTGTTTATAAAAATTGTTTGTAGACATGAAAAAAGAATGCCTCAAGTTAAAAAATAAAATAAAAATCTTTGTACTTAAAATTGTACATTGCTTTACACTGGTGTTCTGAAGGTGAAGACTACTACTTATCAGATGATTCCAAAAGAGAGATAAAATATTAAATATTTATTACATAAATATTTAATTAGGGATCATATGACTATATGATCACAGTATTTGCAATAAAAGAATATCATTCCTAATTTAAGGGAAGTTGGAGCCAATGTTTAGAAGGGTGGATATTTAGAAGGATGGATCTTTAAATAAAGAGTTTTGCAAGCGCCAGAATAGCATAGCTGTCAACCAAGATATAATTTATAAGTGGATTACAATGTTGGTAGAATTTAGTGAGAAAGAGATGCATTTTAGAGATATTTCACAGTGGAACGAGTGTGAACTTTGTAAGCCACTAAATCTAATGACTTAAAGGAAAATAATTCAACGTGATTTTCCCTGGAGAATGATGGGTTGACACTAAGAAGGAAAGACATGGACAGCATACAGATTGGATGATATGGTGCTAATTAGGAATTTGTAAAATAACAAACATTTTGAAAGTTAAAGCATACAGAGGACAACAACTATTTCATTACAATTAATTTAACTTAGATTAACAAGTATTAGGACATTTGAAATTGACTTTGAAATTGATTGATGAAAAAGTCACTGAAACCTCTAAGCTTACAAAAGATGGGCTTCACTAGTATGGCTGTGCAAAGGAAAATGATTAGCAAATTAAAATAATACATTTTCAGCTTTGTTTAGCGTATTACATTATATTTCTGTACCTAAATTTTAATTGGATGCTAAGGGTGCTTGCACTTTGCAACTTTATTTTAAGCAGCTTTGTAGCTCCTTAAAGAATAAAACCTTTTAAGTCAAGTTGTAAGAAATGTTTCAAAGTGGAGGCCCTATCAAACATGTTTAATTTTGGACATTGTGGGGCAGATTTGTTTTTATATCTGTCTGTGTCCCAATTAGGAATATTTTCTCTTACTTAAATGATCAGTGGGACAGGAAGTGTGGAAAAAAGGTGAGGAAAAAAGGATAATGATGGCAAGAAAAGAATGGAAAATGGTAAGAACCTCTCTCGGGTATTAACAATACCATGCAATGAACTTGTGGTGCTGCTCAAGTTGTTCTAGTAATAAACAGGTCCAGTGTCTCACAGTATTGACTGAGTGCAGGCTGTCTAATCCAGGAATGCTTAACCTCCCTGGCGGTACTCCTGAGCATGGATCAGGGTGGATTTTCAGTACCAAAAGCGATAACCCCGGGCCACACTCAGGATCGCATCGCAGGATCCAGGTACAGTTACCTATGTTAATCCCAGGATCCTGCGATGTCTCTTCGCTGTGTGTGCGAACCATCCTCTGCTCGATCTATCGCAGCGCCGGGCTCCGTTCCTTGCGAGCTTTGCGACGCACGGGAATGGAGCACGGCGCCAAATTCAAAAAGTGAAACACACACAATACATACAGTACACTAATCTTACAGATTACATTACTATATTAAATAATTCCACATCCCCTTGTCCCTAGTGGTTTGTCCAGTGCCCTGCATGCAGTTTTAAATTATAAATACTGTTCTTTCTGCCTGTAAACTGGAGATTGTCCATAGCAACCAAAATCGTCCCTTTACATCAAAGGCGGTTTTAGACCAGCTAGAAAACAGCAATAATAAATTAGAATGATTTGCAGAATTGAGTGATAGTGATTTGTGGGAAAATCTGTCGTCAAACACTGAAAGTAATGACAGTTACAATTTTGTAACTAAGCAAATTTCAGTGTTTTTGATTTGTATACATTATTGAACCATTTTTATTATTATTATTTGTTATAATTACTTATAGTTATTTATTATATTATAATTTATGATTTCATGGTTAAAACTTTATCATACCCGGGCTGTCTACTAGACTCTTGTTTGGACAGATTTAAGTGCGTTATTCCTAAGAATTACAGGCCTACAATATAAAACGCCAAATATCCATGCAAAAATTGTACCGCTTTGAGCATCAAAAATCTGAAATAATCATACCGCCAGGGAGGTTAATCCAGGAAGCAATGGAGAACATAGGAACAAAAAGATACCACGCACCATTAGCTCATCTTATGAAGAGAAATGTGCAAGGCCTCAGCCTGTGATTCATCCTAAGCCTTTTCTCTTCACCTGATGAGCTGGTGGTGTGGTATCTTTCTGTTCCTACACTATCTTGGGTATTAATTATTGTCTGTGTCCCAAATGGAGCAAAGCAGACAGTTGTAGCTACTAGGACACCAAATCATAAATCATGATGTGGTGCTTGCAACTGTTTGCCACTTTTATTACTTCTGGTGCCATCTATTGTTTGATCACTACAGCGCTCACACTCAATGGCCCATAGCTGTTTGGAGTTCACCTGGATACAAACAAGGGCCAGATGGGGACAATTCCCCTTACCTCCATGGGACCGTGGGGAAATCACCCCAATGGAGGTACAGACAGCAATAAAATCCTGAAAGAGGTCCTAACATTCCACCTTTGTCTAAAGATATGAAAATGTATAAATTTCACTTTACGTACCTCTGAGCCATCATGCAATATGACTCAAAAAAATTAAAGGTCAAGTCATTAATCTGTGGACCTATGACTAAAGCTAAATGAAATCAACACTACCTGTAAATGTAAAGATAACAAGATGGAAGAAAATTCATGCTTAAAAAAAAGCATGGACTTTAATAGGGCATGATATTTTACCAAAGCATATTAGCAGTAACTGCACAAAAACATATTGTTTCAAAGACTCAACAAATGTTTTTTTTCTAGATAAATTTAGCATTCACACAAGGCATATAAGGTGTATGTGTGCATGCATGAATTCACAGACATTTGTGTGTATTGTTTTCCTTTAAATGGTTAGGGATGAATAAACATTCATATCCACAATCATATTCCCACAGCTGTATTATATCATGATCATGGTATGCGTTCACAGAACGGTGTTAGGCCATATACGTATGACATGATCTCGCCTTCTAATGAAATTGATCTAGGCATTCGATAGTGTGGAGATTAACAAAAGAGCAATTGTGAATGTTGCTTTTGCGGCAAAATTTCTATCATGCCTGCATTCTGTACCTGCAGCAATGTGCTTCTGGGTCTCATTTTACACTAGGGAAGCAAAAACTGATATCAAATCCAAATGCTACTGGTTACAATCTGTGCCTTATATTTGCTCAATTTATTAGAAATGGCCAGTAGTTAAAATATTTAAATAATTAATTCCACCCAAATGGGTTATGGGTGAAATCATTCACTGTATTTTAGTGTACATAGGAATAGCATAGGAATCTTCCATAATTCCCAGCTCTGTTGCTGCCCATGATGGAGTTTTGGCTGTCACCACCAACCTTGGGATATTACCATTTCTTCGTATGCATTCTGTACAGTATAAATAATATCTAACAAATCTAACAGGGTAAGTTAAACAACTTTGATAGCAGGTTTGCCCCTGGAGTCCCAGAGAGATATAAAAAGTTTTTAAGTGAATTAAGGGATATTGTTAAGCGGCCTTTGTGTCAGAACTGTTATATGGGAAAGAAAATCTGTTTAAAGCAGGTCAGAGGGAGGTCAAATGCAGATCAGATGCACCTATCAATGAGTTTTGAATGATCTCAGAAGTGTCTCAAACTGATGCCAAAAGCAAGCTGCATTTGCTCATTGACATCAGCCCAAACCGTTAAGTGACTTCAAAATATTGTGAACTGTGGGATAAAAATTTGGGGCAGACTGAACTTTTACGACAAATGTCTGACAATAAATTATTCGTTTTAAAAATCATTGTTGCACATGTTTGAGATTGGAAGGCTTTTATCAACAGAATACTGCATCTAATCATTGCAATATTGCAGTGAACAAAACATTAAAATATAAAGCAAGGAAGACATGTTTTTCACTATTATCATGTGCTCTGTCTACTCTGGAATAACTTGAAAGCCAACTCACTGACTGTTAAAAAGCTTCACAAGACAAGTGTATAAAGCACTTACATAATTGATTTAATTTGGCTGCTCTATACACTAATCCTATTTGAAACAACTCTTGGTAATTATGAAGGTATTGAATTTCAACCATTCTCACCAACTGAAAGGGGGATACGTGAGGGAAATAAAAATTAACTATTATTAAATTTGGTTTATAAATGAATTTAACAGACAATGCAGAGCTGGTAGACTATTATTTGCAAGCCAAAATGAATTCCTCAAGTGGATAGTGTAGACAGTTTGTCTGAGAGACACAAATGTATAGTACATTTACAATAATTATAGATTTAATGTACCTTATAAAAACTGCACTATAGTTTGTAAAACTCTTGTCAGCAGAGTAAGTTTAGACCCCCCCCCCCCATTTAATTCCAAAAGTATAATATTAACAGAAAAATCTGTATGAATTGCTATGTCTGGATCTAAGGTGCTTTTAAACTCAAGTGTCTCAGACATTTTGACAGTTAAAAGGTTTACACTGGTATCTAAAATGTACCTTTCTCATTTTACTCTACAGGTAGTTTAATACCCTAAGATAATGCAACAGCCATGATTACTTCTTAAAGTCTTACCCCAGCCCATTTTATTATTATTATTTTTACAGTGGGGAAGGGTTTAAGTAAGCTCTGTTAGGTTTTTATTTTGTTGATGTCTGTGTCCCTAATGTAGAAATATCCACTTATTCTCTGTACCAGTGATAGGGCATCAGTGGAACCGTAGCTGTTGGGAACAAGACAACCTATTTTTAGTAGGGAAAGGATTAGAACCTCTGCTTTTATTTCCATCTGTGTTTGCCTGTCCTGGTGATGCCCATTTTCTGCACTTCTTGTTTTGGTGTCAAAAGCACAGAAAGTTAGGGCGGATCTCCCTGTTGGGCTCAGAGATAGCAATATACGTTTGACAGAGGTTCTAACTTTAACCAAAACTAAAATAAAAAGCTTAGCCTTTAGAGCTTGTTATCAAATGCTAACTTTGGTAACGCAATGCAGTACTGCTTAAATGCATGGCAGCATTTGACCTGCTCTGCCTGCAAAGCAAGCACATCTAAACAGAGACCTGCTGTGTCTAAAGCAAAACAGGTCAGAACTGTCATCTGCAACGCACCATTGAAGTAAAAGAGAATCTTATGACTAGCACTTGGGGTGTGTTTCAAACACAGGAAAACAATGGGGGTTATTTACTAAACCTGAAGAGTGTAAAATGTGGTGCAGCTCTGTGTAGAAACCAATCAGCTTCCAGGTTAAATTGTCAAACCTTCATTGAACAATTAGAAGTAGGAAGCTGATTTGCTCCCATGCACAGCTGCCCCAGATTCTGAGTGCTCCAGTTTTTGTAAATCTCCCCCAATGCCTTGTGCCTACACAATCCTTAATGCAGCATTAAAACTAAAGCAAAAAATTATTTTATTGCAGTTTATCAATTCGCAGATGTGGTGGCTGCCTACGTTTTCTCTTTTAGGTTTTCTTTCTTTTATTTTTCCCTAAATAAAGGGGAAAATAAATCATTTTAAAAATGGAAGTCTGTTGTTTTTCAACAGAACAGGCTGTCCTGCAGATGTAACAGTTACCATCCTGCTACCCTTTGCGATCCGTTGTAGGGCCGTTGGACCTCAGCAGTTTCTAGTGGGAACTTTATTTAGGGACATAATATTGATCTCTACTAGCCTCATGTAACATGTTACCAGTTTCATATTGTCTTCTGCAGTCTGTCCCCAGCCAAAAAATGTAGCATGTCCACACTCTCTGACTCTTGTTTCCTCTATTAGAGCTGAAGTTTCTGACAGTACTGTTAAGCATTACATATATTAAACATTTTGGGGCTGATTTACTAAAGGCAAATAGGCTGTGTACTTTGCAAAGTGCAGTTACACTCGGCAAGTGCAAATGCTCCAGAGCTTAGTAAATGAGGTAAAACTTCACTTTGCAAAAAGTACCCAATCCTGTGCAAAGAAAATAAAAAGAAAACTGAATTTTTGCGTGCACATGATTGGATGATGAAAGTCATCAGAGCTTTTGCTCATTTACTAAGTTTTGGAGCAACTGCTCTTGTAGAGTGCAAGAGTGCAACTGCACTTTGTAAAGTGCACAGTGCATTGACCTTTAGTAAATTAACCCCTATGTGTAGTTCTTTGGTGATGTCAGGCCCACATTTGAGGCCCCCTTTAGTCCATAAGATGACAACCATGAGTTAGAGGGTTGAGACAAACCATTTACCACTGACAGGGGTGCTGACAAAAGTCGGCTTTTATTTATGTAAAACCTTTATCCTAAAAGGAAAACAACTGTTGCTGTAACTGCTTACAAAGTGTTAGATGGAGTTCAGCTTCAATTTGTTAATGTATATAAATCTTCTACTACATCTAAAGCCGGGTACACAGGATCAGATTATCGGACAAATTTTTGTTTTCTGTTGCATGCTAGTCTCATATTGAAAGTGAAGAGGTTACTACACATATGGAAATTCTTGTACGACCGAATTCAAATTCAGAAGTGATGTACTGTAATGTGGTAAATTGTTTTGTATGTGTTCTTTCGTTTCTGAGCATGCGTAGTCTTGCTCTTACAATCTTTTTCAGACGAAAATTGTACTAATTAAATGAACATCAGATGTTGTGTTTACATATGACAAAAAATTTTATAGCCTGCACATCCAGTTTTTGTCATCTGAAAATTCGGAATTAGCTGTCGAAAGCACCATACTAACGATTTGTAAATCTTAAGATCGTTCAATGGAAGAAATCTTACTTGATTTTCTGATCGTGTGTACGGGCCTTAACACTTTCCTTGCCCCAGACTGACAATGTTGCTGTCCAATCTCTTGCACTTTTATCCAGAGTGGGGACACTCTGATACAGTAGGTGTGTTACTGGCTAGATGACTGGGTGAAAACAGATGGGAAAAGCAGCCACCACATCTAATGATTGCTAAGCTGCAATGTATTGCATTTCATTTTTGGGTTTAATGACGCTTTAACAGAAAGTTCCATACAGGTATCATGTCATATCCCAACTGGCAGCCTAGCAACTATCTGGCAGCCATTTGCTAGAACACCTTAAAAGCCTGAGCAGGTAACTGAGCTAGAGACAATTATATGAGTTTGGAAGTTTTGGTTAAGAGTGTTTTCATAAAGTAAAAAAAAACATGACCGTAAATAAATTTAACTTTATTTCCCTGCACACTACTGAGCGTATTCTTTTAAAACAAATATAAAAACTATACCAAGCATTTTGAACAAGCTCCACATAAGCAATGAACTAAACATTCTCCTCTGAATAAAGAACACCTGGTAATAGACACCACCCTTAATTTATTTTTATTATAGTACTGAAATCTTTGGGACAATTTTTTATCATATTGACTCTCTAATAACCAATACTGCATGACTACCATAAACTTGGGTAAAAAATGAAAAGGTGAAGATAATAATAATAATAATAATAATAATGAAGAACTGCAAGTGTGTAAAACTAGGCAGTCCTATGTTCTAACAGACTTGAAACAAAGCCGAATGGGGATTCTGATCAGGTCCTGGACTATCTTAAACTATGCTATAAAAACTTGCCAAGCTGGTGAACTGTGACAGATGTGATTTGAAATTGCCTGACAGTATATTAGTTGAGGTTGAGCTGGATGGTAAAGGGAGGTCAGGTAGCTGTTGCAGTAATAGTCAGGGCACAGAAACATCAGAACTGAGAGGTTAACAAACAACAAAGAATCTAAAGGATAAGCTAGAGATGAAAGTTAGACAAGCCTAGGTCAGTGAGTTCACACAGATTATTAGTCAGGACCTAGATGAAAGTCAAGTGTCAAACCCAGAGTAGATGAATATAAGCAAACAGAGATAGAATGAGAAAAACTTCAGATTAAAGAAATATAACTGTTAACATTACTTGCATTCTGGCAAAATTGGTCTAGTTACATTATTTTAAAATAAGCATTGCGCTGTCTATTCAATTTTGTTATGCTCTGGTGTAAACAAGCTGGCCACACCTTCTGATTCAAGTTTACTTCCTGCAAAGTTTCCACTATGATTACTTGTGTTGAACTATATGGCCTAATGCACACTACTGTGCTTTTGGTATTCTTTTCCTAAGCCCCCAAAACTCCTCAATAAAAACCAGCGTGTCCATGCACAAAACCAATCAAATTCCATTCAAAGCTTAACTGAACAAGCTGACTTTAGAAGCTGATTGGCTACCATACACAGCTGCACCCGATTTTTCACTCTCCTGTTTTGTAAATCAACCCCATTGCCTTTGAGAGGAGTTTAGGAGCAGCAGAGTTTAGAGGCAGTTAAACCTTCTTCTCCTGAACGCAGAAGAATAATGTCCAGGAGAGGAGCTTTTTGGCATAAGAGCATTCACTAAGTGCATTTAGCCCCTGACCATTCATTCATTTTAGTGGGCAGAATAAGTTAAAATTGTGGCCAATGAAAGAAACACACAAACGCACAAAAACATTTTAAAAAATGCGGCTTAGGAGTATTTTACTGATGATTTTCCCCTGTCAGGAGAAACAGCATTTACAATAAACCAATGTGCATGAGGCCTACAAGTAGTATCTATCCTCCCCTGGCTTGGCTACAGCACAGATCTAAAGCCTTACCAAACTTCAAGGAAATGAAAATAAAGCATACTTTTCCCATGTCATCTGTAGATATTCACATATACTGTATGGATTATCTAATATGCGAGATTATATTTTAAAATGTAAATATTTTTAAGACCAAGTGGTGATGCTGAAAACTCTGGTATGCAATAATATTAAATTAAATGGAACAGTGTTAGCATTTTAACATTGTACTGCTTTAAGAGTAATCAGGGTAAAATTGTCTAAATCGGAGTCTTACTATTCTGTTATACAACTTTTCTCTCTCTGAGATAGACCTTACATAAGGGAATGATTGCTGTAGACTGAAAAGGGCATGGACTAAAGGCAAGATAATTTAGATAGAGGAGAAAGCACAAGAAAGCGCCACTCTAAGTGCAGTATAAGATACAATTTAGTTTAACACAGGATGTATGGTACTCACAAAAATATGTGACAGGTAAGCATTTCACCAAAGTAAGCCATCCAGGGAGAATCCATAGGAGAGTCCAACGGGATGTCCAGCCTTGAGTCCGTCAGAGGCAAAGACGTGGGAATGACTCACGGCTGGACATCCCGTTGGACTCTCCTATGGATTCCCCCTGGACGGCTTACTTTGGTGAAATACTTACCTGTCACATATTTTTGTGAGTACCATACATCCTGTGTTAAAATAAATTGTATCTTATACTGCACTTAGAGTGGCGCTTTCTTGTGCTTTCTCCTCCATCACACAGAGTTTTGCTTTTAACGCTCCATGGAAGCTGCCTTCAAATGCTTACTCACAGACTTCATGGACTACATTTAGTCACAATATTATAATAATTTTATAAGAAAAACCTGCGCTAATGAGCAAAAACAGCAAATAAAATGAAATGTTTGAAATGCAAGGTGCAGCTGCAACAAAATACTTCAAATATCAGTGAAGTGTAAAAACCATATACAAACAAAAAATTGTGCGCTAGCATAAATGTATCATATATTGTGAAAATAAATCTGCAGCTAAAAAGCTTCTTGGAAAAATACCAGATGCTGTACTATATATTAAGAACAAACCACAGTGCAGCAAGATAACAAATTACAAGTTATAACACATCTCCGTGAAGGAAAATATATGAAAAAGAGTGAAAAGTTCAAAAGTACAATTGAAATCCAAATCGCATGAAAAACGCCACATTCAGTTCATGAAAAACGGAATTGCAAGGAAAGGTATGTGAGAAAGATAGGCCGTTCCTTTGGTGTATCACATCAAGATGGAAAGGTGAAAGATGTAGGAACACTTCCAAGCCACCAATAGTTCCGGAAGAGTAGTAATGGGTGTACCCTTACCAAACTTGTTGGACCTCCTATGTAGCAAGGTCATACGGGCTTGCAGATATAACCCTCTGCGGGGACAGATGGATATCGATGTCCTAGTCCTGCTCACGAGCACCGCCCACTCAAAGATATTATCTCTGCTTCAGCGTCAGGAGGGAGACTCGTTTTACAGAGGATCCATGGATAAGGAGAAAAAAGGGGAAAAAAACTCCGATAGTGTAGTAATAATCATAAGGAGTTTATTGCCTTGAATGACCATAGGTCATATACAAAATTCCAGAGTAAAAATTTAAATGTTTAAAAAAGCCGGCATAAAACAAAGGCTGAACGCCCGTGCAAACATAGGATGCGTGATGGCAAGCACTGCGTGGCCTAGGACATCGATATCCATCTGTCCCCGCAGAGGGTTATATCTGCAAGCCCGTATGACCTCGCTACATAGGAGGTCCAACAAGTTTGGTAAGGGTACACCCATTAATACTCTTCCGGAACTATTGGTGGCTTGGAAGTGTTCCTACATCTTTCACCTTTCCATCTTTATGTGATACACCAAAGGAACGGCTTATCTTTTTCACATACCTTTCCTTGCAATTCCGTTTTTCATGAACTGAATGTGGCGTTTTTCATGCGATTTGGACTTCAATTGTACTTTTGAACTTTTCACTCTTTTTCATATATTTTCCTTCACGGAGATGTGTTATAACTTGTAATTTGTTATCTTGCTGCACTGTGGTTTATTCTTAATATATACTACAGCTTCTGGTATTTTTCCAATAAGCTTTTTAGCGGCAGATTTAATTTCACAATATATGATACATTTATGCTAGCGCACAATTTTTTGTTTAAATATTATAATAATGTTGTTTCTCTTGCTATATCAAGGCGTGCAATTAGCCAGGTGGATCTCTTCCTAGTTGATGTAAAGGGCCAACTTTTTCCCATTTGTAAGATAATTTAGATAGTTAGGTTAGATTAGGCTAGAAAATAACATGTCCATCAAGTTCAAGAAAACAATTCTAAATTTGCAGTAGATCCAGAGGGAAGAAAACAAAAACTTTATAAATCATGCTCTAACTCGGTCCAGCTTGGTCAGCCTTTTTCAACCAGGGTGCCTTCTGGGTTCTTCAGGGGTACCTTGGAAAAAAAACCTACAAATTGCCCCAGACTGACCACAAATTGTCAACAAGCAAGCAAGTGGATCAAGCCTGCCCTTTTGTTATAAAAACATTTTTATTTTTTACAGCATTACAACCTTGGGCACTGTGGGGGCCAGCTGCCAGCATCCTACCAATCAATGATGTAATTGGTTGATATAGAAGATGTCAGGCACCTCCACCTGCGCCTGATTTGCCACTTTCCTGCTGCTCTCCATCAGCACTGGGGTCACTTTAGCTGAGTGAGGGAGAAGAGAAACACTGGAATACTAGTCAGTACCAGTATACAAAGGTGTAAATCACCTCAAATGTTGTGTGTCCTACATGTGTGGATGTTGCTGCATTATGTAAATCTATTTGTTTGTTTTTTTAGACTGGGGTGCCTCAAGACTGTGTGAAATTTTAAAGGGTGCCTCGACTGAAAAAAGAAACACTGCTCTACATAGGCAATCACATACTACTAATAATTTTACATTTCCTCCTTTAAATATAACTAGTTGTTTATATCTTGTCGGTTCAGAAACAAATTTAACTATTTTCTTTATATATATAAGATTCACGATTGTGATGTGTGGTGTTTGGAACATCTAACCTCCAGAATCAGAGGAGCAGAATACAGAGTTCCCAGAACTCCAATGATTAGAGGCAGGAGAATGTTGGGTGTACCTATCAAACTCTTGATAGGCTTCTGGGAGGCTAGAAGAAGAGTGTATGCCCAGGCATTGTCACGCATGAGGATGTGCTCTGCAGTTTCTAATCAGGAATTATATGAAAAATAAATTTTTTTTTACTGATTTGTTTTTCCACATTAAATCAAACACTGTCCTCAGTTGTGGCACCAGGATGCCATAACTGAGGACACTGTAATAGATATTGGGATTGATTAAATATACTAAAGGCTATACTAAATTACTAAAGGCAAACAGGCTGTTCACTTTGCAAGGGGAGTTGCACTGTGTATGGAAAGCATACTGCATGAGATACAATATCACTTTGAAAGGAATAAGCCAATCAAATACAATGAAGATAAAAAAAGTAGCATTTTTGCTTGCACATGATTGGATGATGGAATTCAGCAGAGCTTCACCATATTTACCAAGCTCTGAGGAAATGTCACTTGTAAAGTGCAGCAGCCTTTTTGCCTTTAGTAAATCAACCCTGTTGCAAACTTTGTAAACCCTATAGTCAAACTGCAGACTTAGGATAGCACAGAAATAAAAAAAAATTACCCCAGTAAACATCAAACTAATAATAGCACATCCTATGTCAAAAATGCTAAAGCACATAATCAGAACCATAAAAGGTGCAAATTAATAAATGTAAAGTCCCTTAATGTAAGTGATCGGTACAAAGTCTAATAATATGAGTGTAAATATATAAAAGTGAAACAGTCGTAGCTCGCATACCTCCAAACACTGCTGTGTTTTTCCCATAAGCACCCAGTTGGTTGTAAACTCAACCACTCATTTAACCACCTAAACTAATAAGATGTACAAACAAACCATTGGTAAATATACATCGATATTCACACTTACGTTAACCCCCCTGGCGGTATTCCCAAGTCTGGCTCGGGGTGGATTTTTAATACCAAAAGCGGTATCCCCGAGCCAGACTCGGGATCGCATCGCAGGATCCAGGAAGAGTTTACTTACCTTGTCCCCTGGATCCTGCGATGTCTCCCCGCTGTGATCGGTGAGCCGCCATGTCTCGCTCGATTCACATTTTTATTTTGTTTTTCAAACTTTATCATACCCGGGATGTCTACTAGACTCTGGTTTGGACAGATTTAAGTGAACTATTCCTAAGAATTACAGGCCTACAATATAAAACGCCAAATTTCTGTGCAAAATAACTGTACCGCTTTCAGCACCTAAAATCTGAAATAATCATACCACCAGGGAGGTTAATGGACTGTGGTACACATCAGTGACCATCAGTATATTTGATATAGGATGTGTTATTATTTGTTTTATGTTTACTAGTGTCATTTTTTTATTTATTGTCCATTCTTTCATATTTTTTTATATATCCAGTAGCACCGTCTTTAAAATTTTTATATATTTTATATTTCCTTGATATTTGCATAGCAACGAAGGTGTCATTTAAGGAAATATCCAACAGAAGATGCAGCGCTAATTAAACATGTATAAATGTGAATATAATTTCAAAAATAAATGAAAAAATACCAAAGTGAAAAAAAGAAAAAAGTGAAAAAAAGAAAAACTAAAGCAAGGTCCCATCAAAAAACAAGTCCATAAACCGTGTCCATCAAAATGAGCAAATAGAATTGCAGAAAAACGATCGTGACAAAATCTTGTAAAACGAACGAAAGTGCTTCCAATCACCATCCAAAGTGTGTAGATAACCTGCTTACCAGAAAGCGACATGTCATCACGTTCGTTTCTTCCAAGATGGTGGATGTGCGTACGACATAGGAAGTAGAGTGAGACTGATGGTTATATCGCAAACTTCGGCTGCTCTTTTGCCAATAGATGACTTCTTTCTTGTAAGTGCAATACCTATTTTTTATTAAGTTTTAATACCGAACGTACTACACCATGGAAGTCCTCTTTGCTTTGTGTCTTTGAGTACTTACAGCAGCAGCGGGAGTCTTGGATATTCCATAAAGGGTTGAGGGAGACCAGACTTCCCTAAGGCTGGGTGAGACTGTTACGGTGGTCATCGCTTTCTGGTAAGCAGGTTATCTACACACTTTGGGTGGTGATTGGAAGCACTTTTGTTCGTTTTACAAAATTTTGTCACAATCTTTTTTCTTCAATTCTATTTGCTCATTTTGTTGGACACTGTTTATGGACTGGTTTTTTGATGGGACCTTACTATAGTTTTTCTTTTTTTCACTTTGGTATTTTTTTATTTATTTTTTAAATTATATTCACATTTATACATGTTTAATTAGCGCTGCATCTTCTGTTGGATATTTGCACTGTATTTGAAGTTTTATTACTGGACTTTTTGATGCCAGCAGCTTTCTTGATATTTTTACCACATTATTTAGTTTTAGTGCAGCATTAGCCCTAGGGCTTTTTACCTATGTTATTTAAGGAAACTTTGGAGGACAACACTGATTTTTTTTTTTTACAGTTTAGAATAGCACAAAACTGACAACAGCTCAAACCCTAAATGTAAAGATTTCAGCACTTCTTAAATGGCAGCTTTATGCTCCTTCCTGTCGAGAGCATTCTATTCATGTTTCAGATGCATAGGTTAAGATAACTGCTTGTCAAATATTACAAAAAAATCCTTTGTGACAACTATTTAAAAAAATACTACCACTGATATTATTTTGCATGTGTAGTCTTTTTATTTGCAGTATTTTTATTTTTTTGCAACAGAGCTTTTATGTATTTAAAGATTCACATAAAAACACATTGATTGTCATTGATTGTCATTTAATAAGTAATAGGAAAAAGTAAAAAAAAAAAAAATCCCTTTTGTTAGATACCTTTACAAAAATGGAACAACTCTATATATGTAAGAGCTTGGGTCTTTAAAGTATAAGGATATAATGTAAATATTTGTGTAATGCATTTAGTAGATTTAGCAGCAGAGCTCACAGATAAAGATTACCTTTTCAGCTTAGGAGAACATGAACCAGATATTTATTTTTTGCCTGCTGGTGGCGCTGTGCTCCACTGACCAACAGCACGTGATTCTAGAAGCCAGCACCAGGTGACTGGTGACCAGGTGACATTAGCTCACACCTGCCACTGACTGTTAAAGTGACACTAAACTATGGTTAAAATTAACAAAATGTATTCAAGTATGTATTCTTAACTCAGAAAAGTACCATCTATTGCTCTCAGTATACTTCAAAACTCCAAATTCCTTTATTTTTTGCTACTGTGATCCAACTTTCTATGCACGTGGGAACACAGCCACCCTCTCTTACCTGCTCCTGAGATGGGCTAGGGATTATGGGCTATAGGATTTTTAGTGTGCATAGAGCAGTGCATAAGAACACAACTAACATTCACTGCTTGTTCCAAACAAATGGAAGTGAAGCGGAGAAAGAGAGTTGCTCACGAAAGATATTAATGGAGACAGAAAAACACAGTAAGAAATAATTTAATGAAAAATGGTTTACAGGCCATTAAATAGTGGATGTGTATGAATTATTTTTTAGCATCATTTTAAAAGGCTGTATATTACCGACTCTTAAGCATCCAGGTCCCTTAGCATTATGCCTGTTGCTCTGGCTATCCAGTCTTGAATTCTTAATGGCTAATTTCCAAGCCTATCCATTCTTGATAGTTCTCGGCTCTGTATTTTGCTCTGCTAGTTCTTCTCTGTCCCCTGTGCTGCTTGCTACTATCTTTTGTATAAAGTAGTATATAGTTTGATTTTGCATTTAGTTGTTTTTTTACTTGCTCTAGTTTGCCTACACGTGTGTTATTGTTATGTTTCTTGTTCCATTATATGAATAATCAAGCTCTCTATTACTTTATGCGTTTTTTTAAATGCAGTTACCCTTTTTGCAAAATGTTGTTGAACCTATTAATGTCTATGGTGTTGATTTACTAAAACTATAAAGTGCAAAATCTGGTACAGCTGTTTATGGTAGCCAATCAGGTTCCAACTTCAGCTTGTTCAATTAAGCTTTGACAAAAAGAAAAACCTGGAAGCTGATTGGTTTCTATGCAGAGCTGCAACAGATTTTGCATTCTCTAGTTTTATTAAATCAACCCCTATGTTCCTAATTTTCATGTTACTTTAGACCAGGGGTCTCAAACTGTCGGCCCTCCAGCTGTTATGAAACTACAAGTGACTTGTAGTTTCGCAACAGCTGGAGGGCAGCCAGTTTGAGACCCCTGCTTTAGGTAGACTGGTTTAGCTCCTTTTAAAATGTTTTAGTGTATTATACATTAAAATCCAACTTTGTCACTTAAAAAAAAAAAAAAAAAAGCTGCAATAGGTAGAACGTTCTGGCATATTGCGGGGTTAGGCCATCCTGAATGGGAAAAGCTGTGGCCTTTCACTATGATAGGCTGCCTAACTGGCCAATAGGAATGCATAGGAGAAGAAGGGAGCAAGAATACAAGCTCTGCCACAGCAAGTGCTGTTTCAAAATGACCCTGCAGTCAGGTATGCAGCGAGAAATGTATGTTGCTACAGTTATGTGCAGGCATTTCCTTATGTATGCACTCTATACCTCCTAAAAGCTTTATTTTTTTAAGTGATAGAATCTTTTTAAATATATACTATATGTGAATGCTACTTGTAGTTTATTTATACAGGCCTAGATTTGCTGTAGATCTACTTGGACATGTACACTTTAACTTGATTCATTAAATTCAAATATATCAGATTCTGTCAAAACATGTAAAATTTAGTAAGAGGAACTCAAAGCTGAACTCACCTCATTAATGAAGTCTCCAATATCACCAGGATGTGGAGCAGCAGACCGAACCGGGTACTGAGGCTCTGCGTGAATAGGTCTTTCATCCATGCGCCGTATTCCCACAGGTTTTATTGTGTCTGGTTCTAATGTGTCAGGCTGTTGCAGCTGGCTTAAATCATAATCCTTCAAAATAAAAATGGGTTGTATTAATATGACAAGTGTGGAATAACAAAAACAAAATACCAATGCCCATGCTCTGCTTATATTACAGAAAACATAAATAGTTTTCTAATGAAGCAATTATACACAATTATATCAGGCTTTTATGGAAATTTTACAATATGCTATAATCAAGCTTTTAGTGGACGTTCTGCGATTTTGTTATGAACAAATCACAAAATTGGTATAATGGAATTACTGAAATGCAGTGTTCGCGAAAGGTGTCATTTTAGGCGATAAAACACCTTGCAAGTTTCTGCAGCAATCAACACCTCTGAAAGAAAGTTAACTAATTTAGTATGTGTTAAATGCAAAGCCGTATTCATAGTTTTCTATAACATATAAGCTATAACATTTACTTTTCAACTTGAAAGCGGGCATCTACACTGAACTAGAGAATACTTAAACTGTCATCAGCTTTAAAACTCATTTTAAATTTAATTGAAATTAGTTTTGATTTAAATGTTACCTCCTCTTAATTGTATACAAATTGCAAGACATATTCCCAATGTTTTAATGGTGCTTTTGTGTAACAACACAAGCTCTTTAGTTGTGCAGTTATTGGTTGTAACAGTTGCTTTCAACTGAGACACTGGAGGAGATTTCCTAAAACTGGTGCACACAGAGGGGGTTATTTACGAAAGGCAAATCTACTTTGCACTGCAAGCGCACTTGGAAGTGCAGTCGCTCTAAATTTAAGGGGTAGATTTGAAATGAGTGGAAGCTCTGCTGATTTTATCATCCAATCATGTGCAAGCTAAAATGCTGTTTTTTATTTTCCTTGCATCTCCCCCTTGGATCTGCAGTGACTGCACATTCAAGTTCACTTGCAGTGCAAAGTGGATTTTCCTTTAGTAAATAACCTCCAGAATCTGGTGCAGCCGTGCAAAGAACCAATCAGCTTCTAGGTTAGAGCCCTCGTTCACACTGAGGGTAGGTTTGACATTGTGCAAGTTCAGCTGAACTCGCATAATTTCAAACCCGCATTTCAGCGTGAGGTTTGGGTGGCGATTTAAAAGACATCTGTTCGGGTTCATGCACAGATGTCTATGGAAATCACCCCCGAAGTCTCCAAAAGTAGTCATTAGTTATATAGTAGGCGAGGCTGAAAAAAGACACAAGTCTATCAAGTTAAACATATGTGTGTGATTATATGTCAGCATTATATGTCAGCATTACATTGTATATCCCTGTATGTTGCAGTCATTCAGGTGCTTATCTAATAGTTTTTTGAAACAATTCATGCTCCCCGCTGAGACCACCGCCTGTGGAAGGGAATTCCACATCCTTGACGCTCTTACAGTAAAGAACCCTCTACGTAGTTTAAGGTTAAACCTCTTTTCTTCTAATTTTACAGGAACTACTTTTGGGAATCAGTTCGGCACTGCGGAGTCGGTGTTGCATTGATTCAGGTGGTGCTGTTGCCAGCAATAGGCTCCGATTTGGCATGTGATTTGACATGTCACATCGCATGTCAAATCAGCCCTATGTGAACGGGGGCTTATTGTCAAAGCTTAATTGAACAACCTAAAATTTGAAGCTTATTAGTTACTATCCAATGCTGCACCAGAATCTATGTGCACCAGTTTTAGTAAATCACCCCCTATATGTACATTCATTTAACACAAATGGGCTAGTAGCACTCAAAGTTATGTAACAGTATTTCAGGCCAAATTTTGGGAAAATAAATAATAGATGGAAGCAAAATGACTTGTGGTGATGTAAGAGAATGCCCTCCCTCAAATTCACTTTATGGTGATGTCACCTGGTGCCTAACAGGTGAGGCATAAGAAAAAGCCAAGTTCTTCTACAGTATATGACATCTGCCTGTTAGAAAATAGAACAGTGGTCAGCAATCAGCTCACTACTGTTAACCTCCCTGGCGGTATGATTATTTCGGATTTTAGGTGCTGAAAGCGGTACAATTATTTTGCATGGAAATTTGGCGTTTTATATTGTAGGTCTGTAATTCTTAACAATAACACACTTAAATCTGTCCAAACAAGAGTCTAGTAGATATCCCGGGTATGATAAAGTTTGAAACACAAAAACATAAATGATAATATAATAAATAAAAAAAAATAATTAAAAAAAATAAATAAAAATAAAATAAATTTCCCCACGATTCACTATCGTCCAATTCTGCAAGTGTTCTAATTTACTATCGCTGTTTTCTAGCTGGTCTAAAGCCACTTTTGATGTAAAGGGACACTTCTTGGTTGCTATGGACAATCTCCAGTTTCCAAGCAGAAAGAACAGTATATATAACATAAAACTGCATGCAGGGCACTGGGCAAAGCACTGGGGACAAAAAGGGATGTGAAATCATTTCATACAGTACTGTAATCTGTAAGATTACAGTACTGTATGTGTTATGATTTTGCCAATTTTTTGAATTTGCCGCCAGGCTCTGCCCCCGTGCGTCGCGACGCTCGCAGGGAATGGAGCCTGGCAAGGAGAGGCTTCGGAGGAGGACGGAGCCCACAGACACAGCGGGGGACATTGCAGGATCCCGGGGACAAGGTAAGTAAAGCCACACCAGGATCCTGCGATGTAATCCCGAGTGTGGCTCGGGGTTATCGCTAATGGTCCAGAATTTTAACCTCGAGCCACACTCAGGAAAACCGCCAGGGAGGTTAAAGAGGTTGAAGGCAGATCTCGGTATGTTTCAAAGGCATACTGTATACCGTAACTAGAGAAAGTACATTGGAAAAGAAATACAACATAATTGATAGACACATTGCTATAGGGGTTGAGTTACTAAAGGCAAATAAGCTGTTCACTTTGCAAGGGAATTTCACTTTATAGAATAAGATGCAGCTTTGTTGACTTCAATCGCTCATTCAAGTGTATGCAAAAACACTTTTGTATTTTCCTTGCATATTATTGGGTAATCTTTGCAAAGTGAATTTTCCCCACATTAACTAAGCTAAGGAAACATTTCCATGCAAGGTGAAATCTCCTTGCAAAGTGAACAGCCTATTTGTCTTTAGTAAGTCATCCCCTATATATCATATTATTGGGGCAAGGGTCTATGACTACAACATCTTTGGTTGAGGTATATGAGCTAGAATATACCCAAAGTATAGGCCTGGTTCAAGATATATACTGTATTTATCGGCGTATAACACGCACATTCATTTTAAGAGGGAAGTTTCAGGAAAAAAACTTAAATTTTAAATAAGGAACTTTGAAGTAAAATAAGGGTCAGTGCCCATCTGCAGCCTCACCATTGCCATCAATGCAGCCTGATCAATGCCCATCTGCAGCCTCACAAGTGCCATCAATGCAGCCTCATCAGTCCACATCAATGCAGCCTCACCATTGCCATCAGTGCAGCCTGATCAATGCCCATCTGCAGCCCAGAGGGGACAGAGAGGGGGGCGGGACGAGCGCCGACAGATTACATACAGTGAGAATCTCCTATGATAGACAGAACAGTGGTCCAATGGCGGCCCAGGAGATAGAACTTCCTATTACAGAGGCCGCCAAGTAAACAGGAGATTCTCACTGTATGTAATCTGACGGTGCTCGTCCTGCCCCCCCTCCCTGTCCCCTCCGAGGCAGCTAAAACTGAAGTATTGGCGTATAACAGGCGCGCACTATTTGCATCCAATTTTCATGGTGAAAAAGTGAGTGTTATATGCCAATAAATACAGTGTATATATATATTTGAGTTTGGCAGATACTTTGTCCAGTCATTCACTGGAGAATAATCGATGTTCTAGATTTTTTTTTACCTGTTTAGTGATGGCTCCAAAGTTCTTCCTGCTACATATACCTGCACATTTAGCAGATATGAGCTTGAATGAGTTATGCATTTATGAAAACAAGAAACAGTTTTGCCTTTAGTTACACTTTAAACACTGAGGCTGGGTTCACACTGGAGCGATGGTAGACATCGCATGTGATTCGCACCACATTGCTGCGCAGATCACAGGTGATGTCTGTGCAATGTGAATTCAGCCATACAGATTGGTGGCTGATTCGCATTCCCACCAAAATGGTGCAGAACCCTTTTTTTAGTATGCACTGGAATCGGAATGCATGGGTTTTTACACCCATGCAATCCGATTCCTGCACCATTTGGCAGTTCGCACTGCAATCTGCGAACCGATCGGGGGTGTCATTAACTTTGCATTGGCACCTACAGCAATTCACAGAGGTCAGTGTGAACTGCTGGCAGGTGACTTGCGATGTGGGAACGAACCTGCACTGGAATAGTAGCTGGTTCTCGTATCGCATATATGTGAACCGGGCCTAAAGAAGTCAAATGTCATTTCTTTACCTGATCTTCCTCTCCTCCCCCTTCTTCATCATACTTTAATATGTTATCTCTGACATCATCCTCTGGGTCAATAAGGAGCTGTTTGACTTGCCTCTCCTTGTCCCGGCGCTTCATCCACACCACAAACATTAATACTAATGCTGAAAAATGAAAAGACATTTTTATAATCGGTGCAATACAAAAATGCCTGTAGATAAAATAACTGCTGATTGCAGTATGTGACTAAGGCACCAGCAGATTCATTTGATTTTCAAGAAGACTAATAGTAATACGATATTTGGCTTGTACCCATAATGAAATTTTCACCCAATTGTTTCCAAATCTTGCGCTAAACATATCTGATTTCTCTTGCAGACAAATTAAGTGAGGCAATTAGTTTAACTAAGGCCTTTAAATATTAAAATGCTTTAACTTGAACAAGTAAATCAATTTGCTTTCAACATCGGTTGTACCAATTGTAAAAAAAATCTGTAGAACACAAACAAGTGACTGTATATCAACTGTGCTGCAGATGTTTTACACAACTAAAAGTAACATAGTTTTGTGGAACTACAGGTGTTTGTCCAATACACTCATATTCCTCACATGTGGCAAATAAGTACATATCAAACTGGTAGTACAACTGTTGTCTTTTACAGAGTGCTCCCATTAAAATTATTCTTACAGTAAAAATGAGCCAGTGACAAAAAGCTACCATCAGTGGGGTTGATCTATTAAAGGCAAATAGGCTGTTCAATTGCAAGGGAAGTAGTACTTTGCTAGAGAATTTTCCCAAGTTCTTAGTAAATGTGGTGAAATTTCTTTTTGCAAAGAAAATCCAATCGTGCAAGAAAAATAAAAGAGCAGCATTTTTGCGTGCACAAGATTGGATAATGGAAGTCAGCAGGGCTTTACCTCATTCACTAGGGTTCAGGGAAAACCCCTTTGCAAAATTAACAGCCTATTTGTCTTTAGTAAATCAAATGCAATATCTCTTGTTAGTGCATTCCTATGTAATACACTGTTTTGTAAAAGTCTGAGAGAATTTAATTCAAGAGCACCTTAAATTAGCAGCTGGTTGCTTTCTTTGTTTCTGATTCAGAAATAATGCATTAGATATACATGGAATTAGTCTTAGCAGTAAATGGTTACCAGTACTGCTGCTGTTGTGTGATAGTTTGCTACTGTTTTCTGATCATATGTCATTATTCTAAAAGGCCTTTAGAATGGCTGTTAGAATACATACAAAACAATATCATCAATTTATATACAAATATCAATTTAAAATTATATGCTTTTGCAAAATATTATTTCAAATTTAAACATATTGGTTATGTGTAAGGCCCCTTTCACACATGAAGACGGTTTGTCCATTTTTCATCCATCAGTTGACGGATGGAGAAAGGACATTAATGCATCTCTATGAAAAACAGATGTAAATGGATGATTATCCATTTACATCTGCTTCCGTCAACATCCGTTTTTTGGCACGGATCAAACTCTATTTTTTCCGTTAACAAAAATTAATCGGACGAAAATCAGATCTAAACAAACAAACGGTCTGTTTTTGAATGAAAGAATGGCTCTGGGACTCAAGTGGTTAAGGACTCTAGCTGGTGGATGTAAAAAATTGATTTGCATTTTACTGAATTTTTCATACCCATTATCTCACACCTGGATAACAGGGAATGATGATGGATCCTAGGAATAAAATGTTCTATATATTGCTTATCAATCTTAGTGAGTGCCAAATCGATATTATGATAAAAAAAATTACATTTTGTCATTGGTAGACATATTGATGTACAAATGTTAAAGTAACATGTGCATGAAAACACCACAGAGAGCTACAACAAAATTACAATATACTGTATTTTGTGAAAATTACAGCATACGTTTTATTTTATTTAATTATGAAATGTTTATTGTCCATGAATCCCTACTCTCTTCCTAGCTCTTTCTACTTTGCTGGAAAAGTCTCCAGACAGCCCTGTATTCAAACAGCAAGCAAAGAAAGATTTACCCAAACAGAAAATGTATTCTCAGAATAAAATATTAAGCAAAGCTCACTTGGTTTGTTGAGTCACAAAACTAAAACAATTATTTTCCCAAAATACATGACATGTATTGAGAAGATGCCAGATCCATTGTAACCTACACAGTAATCCATGGGGTACTATGGTAAAAGTGTAGCATTTTATAAGTATGTATGTGCTCTGCAGACGGTTGCTTAGTCTTCAGGCTTTGCTATGTTTGGAGCTGTAGCAGCAATGTTCATTTCTTTTGTGATGTGTATGGAAAACCTCATTTTAGTTTGGGAAATATTATAATTATTATTTATTAATATTATTACTCTCACAAAATATTAGACAGGGCTTGTTCAGTTGCATTGAGGATAAGCTGTAAGATACATCCAGCCCAGCCCCAATGCATAGACAATCCAAAATGCCTTGTTTTCTTATGCGGTCAGTTCACAGCAACAAGTGTAGTACTCTTTTTTAGCACAGCGAGTGGTGATGCGAATCACCACGTCACAGGCGTTCTGTAGTCAATACAATTGCATTGAAATCGCATTTTAATAAAGTTCAGTAAAAAAAAAAAAGGAAACAGAATGACATATTGGGATTGGTGATTGGTTATTTACAGCGCACACCAGCAGCCGTGTGTTCAGTGCAGCTCGCTGGTGTGAAAAAGGCCAAACAGTAAACACAAATCACCTTTTTTAAGCAGGCCTCTAGAATACCTAAATTAATCCCAAAATAACATTATTTATTAATCTTGAGAGGAAGACTTATATGTGTTTTAATATATCAGAATTTCTATTTTGTGTCTGTGAAAAGTTTTTGAGGGGAAAAAAATGAGACAAGCCTAAATAACTTTAAAAATAATAAATGATCCAGCACTACTAGTAGTAAAACTCTTACGAATTACTGAAAAGAAGAGAAAGTATATTTCTGAACTTAAGGGCATGAACATAATATTGTATGTATGTGGGTACAGAGAAAGCGTTCCCTTAAGTCCTCTTCTGGGGTCTAACGCTGTGCGCTCCTCCTCTTCCCTGAGTGCCCCCTCAGCAAGCCATGTGCTCGGGGGCACCCGTGTGGGTGTGCTCCCGCTGAACCAAGCTGTGTGCATCCATAGACACACACAACACAGCTTGGAGATGCCTCTGCTCCCTCCCCACAGGATCTGACTGTAGGAGGCAATGGCAGAAGAGGAAGAAAGAATAGCGCTGCTGCAGACAGGCACAGAATTGGATCGAGAGAGGGCTCAGGAGGTAGGTGTCGGGGAGGGGGGGGCAAATAGTGGAAAATTGTTTACCTTAATGCAGGGAATGCATAAAATGTTTTGGCCTAAGAACCATTTCAAGCAGTTGAGCACAAATCAATGCTCCCTATAATCTACGAAACAGGTCTTCTATATTGTGGCAAAAATGTTAGGATAGGTAGAAACCATATTTTTTTCTTCCAATTATAAAGATTTTTGTGTGTTTTGATATTACTATGTCTAAATGTTACTCTAGTTGTATGTGCCTTGGTGCTGCCACCATAGGATAATTATCAAATTAAAGAGGAACTCCAGGCAAACAGTTAAATACACAGATGAAACACATGTAAGGGAGCTGGCTGCTTTACCTGCCATAGGTCTTGTATTTCTCTAAATCTAGTCCTGAGAAGCACAGCTAGGTGGATGAGACCACTTACAGTTAAGAAATGAAGTAGTGTCCTCTTTCCACCCTGCTGACTGAACAGTGAAAGAGCAGTAGCAAACTGATAAGGTCATCCTGTGCTTTCTCTTCCTACCAGCACATTCCTTGTCAACATATTAAATGCAGCACACCTAAGTAGCTTTCAAATCTGCCCCTTCTCTCCCCGTGTTGCTGTACAGGGGATGTTAAGAGGCGGATGTTAAATCAAAATAAACTTACACTTAAAAAATGCATTTAACGTAGAACTATAGGCAAAACTTTTTTTTTTCATTTTGGAAAGCGTAAGGGAGGGTTATAACCCCTGTCAGTTTGCTATCTTGTCCCATTGAGGAGATTTACCTTCACCTTCTGTCCCAAAGCCAAAACAGGAAGTGAGAGTAAATCCCTGCAGATTAAGGAAATCCCTTGGGGCCACCCAATTCATGAGAAGTAGTGTTCCCCTCTATTACTGTTCTGGGGACAACCAAAAATTTGGGATTACCTTTTACTTTTACATTCAGTGATAATGGTAAATAGAGCAAATACAGAGAGTGATTGTTCCATCTGCTAAACTGGGCTAAAAATATGTAGGACCTTTCAAGGTTTCTGCTCAAATCAATCTGGTCACCACTCTATCCAAAACTAAAAAAAAAGTTTTTAGTTAGTAATTTATTTATACTTAATGATTCATTAATGATTAATGATTAATGATTCTTAATAATTCATCGAGGAATACATTGTTGCATTCATGTACGTTGAGCCTTTTGATGCCTTTTGCATCTATTTGGAGTTCAGCTTTAACATGTGAAAAACCTAGGTGTCAAAGATTCAGCATCTCATGTTCACCATTTTATAACATATTTTTTTTCTTTCAAATGCTAAGATTTTAACATCAGTCAATAGTAAAAAATGAGGACAAGTGTTTGAATTTTTAACATTAGTAGGGTAATCAGTGTTCTTAATATAAAATGCAGTACGCTGTCTATTTTACAATGTATTATAAAGAAATCTTATGAATAAACCAAAAAGAGAGAATATCCAAAAGCCTGGTCTAGCCTCAACGTACATGACACTTACTGAATATTTATGAGTTATACTAAATGACTTGTAGGAGGAAAACTTTATTAAAAATAATAATACTAAGGCAGATAAGGCTGCCTTGTAAATAATCAATACAAGCCTTATGACCCCAGAAATTCCTCATTTGCACTGTAATGCATGTGCAAAGTGTTTACAGCCTCTAGCACCACTGATTCTATGTCAGACAGGGTATGCAAGCTGAAGCTGGGGTCTGCTTCAGGCTAGTCATCATTCTCTATGAGCCAGCCTGAGGCAGACCTACCTGACATTCATTACAGGATCAGCAGTGCTGGAGGCTGTAAACTCTCTGCATTTGTCTTCCAATGCAACTGAGAACTTCAGGTTGGACGTTACTTATTTACTGTTTGCAAGGCAGCACACAGAAAGCCTGGCACTGCCTCGTTGTTTTTTCTTAAACACACATGTGGGGATTATTTACTAAAACTGCATGGTGCAAAATCTGGTTCAGGTCTGCATAGAATCCAATCAGCACCCAGGTTTTATTGTCAAAGCTCAATTGAACAAGCTAAAAGCTGATTGGCTACCATGACAGTTGCACCAGATTTTGAGTGCTCCGGTTTTAGTATATCTCCCCCACGGTCATAATTTAAGGAACCCAGAAGAGTTCTCACATTGCACTGTGCTCATTTTGACCTTTCAGACAGTCAATTTTTTACATTCAATTTAGTAACTACTTTTCTAATTGTATGTAGGATTAAAATGGTATCAGATTATAACTTATTCTGTAACTTCCATGTTTTTATTTTATATTGTTCCCACTGTATTTGACTTTTTATCAAGCACTAAATTTTGGTAACTAGTGCTGAGACATTGCTTTAAAATGTGCCGCAGTTCTCTATCCTAACTTTATTTTAAAATTGCACCTTGTTAGAGTGAGTGCATGAAACCCCTGCAAGCTCAGGGCTGAAACTGCTCCCTGCAGTCTAGTGCTAACTCATGGAGCTCCTGGGTTTTCTTATTGTGATTACAAGGTGGGTCCCATCAAATGTAAGATCATAGGAGTTCCAATTGTGAGATCCTGTGGCCTCCTGCCTAGCAGGGTTGTCAGTTCTAATCACAACCACAGCACTACCTGCCTGGAGTTTGTATGTTCTCCCTGTGCCTGTGTGGGTTTCCTCCAGGTACTCCAATACTCTTCCCACACTCCAAAGACATGCTAGTAGGTTAATTGGCTCCTGTCTAAATTTTCTCTAGAATGTGTAGGTATAAATGGGAGTTAGGGACCTTAGATTGTAAGCTCCTTGGGGGCAGGAACTGATGTGAATGTACAGTATATGTGTAACGTGCAACATACCTGTGATAAAATAAATAAAATAAAAAACACACACTAATAGCACCTCCAAATTAAACTTCAGATCCCAATGAATCCCTGGTTACCTCAAGGCCTCAAGCACTTGGACTTTAATTCATTTCATTGGCCAGAATAAAATTCTGGCCTTTAAAATGAATTAACGCTCAAGGGCTAAATGCACACTTAGACACAATTAGATGCCTTTAGAAATGTCAAGTGTTTTTACTGTCAAACTTCTGCTGCTCCTGGATGCATTGGCGGTGGGTTTTTTTTTCCCGTCTCTAAAAGCCCCTGCCCCTAAACTCCTCTAAAAGCCCATGAGTGCATGGACACATAGGCTACCATGCAGGGCCTTTAGAGGCAGGAAAAAAACCCACCACATGCCCCTAAAAGCAGCTGAAAAAACGTATAGTTTGCATAAGGCCTTAGGGTGCCTGATAAGGCCTGAAAGATATATCTTCATTAGTTTTTTGATTGCATATCCACATAAACAATACCATCAAACCAATTTCCTTTTACTCAAACCTGACTCATTTTTATCTTAGTGCTACTCTGACAAACTATGCAAATTATGTTTACCTGTGTCACAATTAATCATTGAAGACCCATTCCCACCACTGCTGCTTTCTCAATGTGAGCCCAATGCAATAACATGCCCAAAAGCATTGTTTTCCATGGACTCAGTTCACAACAATGTTACAGAGCTAATATATCATCAATGCAATCAATGCGTTAAAAAATGCATCTCAATGTAAAGCAATATTTAAAAAAAACAGCAATGTAATGCAATAATCAAAAAAGCAGATGTCTTCGCACGTGAACTCAAGTGTACTTAGTTTGTCAACGCATGCTAAATGCAAAGGAAGTGGCGTGAATCAAAAAAGCAAAAAGAATGTTATGGTAAATTTGCACTTTTATGATGAATATCTGGGGCTGTAATATCTTTATCTAATTCTCACTTTTTCTTGCTAATTAAAACTAGTTATTTAAAAAAAAAAAGATTCATAATATGCTTCAAAGAATAGATATTCCAAATGTATTTGGTGTAAAGTCCACACACACATTGCATTATTATTCTTCCTGTGAGCTTTCACATACCCTGTCTTCAATACTCCGCTTAGTAGCTAGTTTATCTATTTTATGTAGGTTTACAATGTTGCCAGATTATAACTAATCTCTTTCAAATAGCGCACATCATATATCTTTTGTTGCTATCCAATGAGAAGTGTACTTACTAAGCAAAATGATGATACACAGTAGAATTGCAATGATTGCTCCTGTTCCAAGGCCAGTTCCAATAATGGGGGCAACTCCACTACAATACCCATTCATGTCACAAGAACAGACTTTTACACGCAAGTACGAAGTGTTTGACATGGAAGGATTTCCTGAATCTGTGATCTGTATTGGGATGGTATAGATTCCGTCATCAAGAGATCCGATTTTCAGACTGAGCTGCGCATGGTCACCTGCTCATAAAAAAAAAAACGAACAAACACAATTTTTTTTATAATAACTGCTATTGCATTATAAGTAATAAAAATACGCTTTCACCTATTTCTAAGACCAGCCAGGGCAGTTTATCAACTATTTAGATATTCTGAGGTGCGAGTATCAGTTCTCCCAAAGCTTAACCTGTGGAACATTCATGTTCTCTATCTGCTGTAATTTAAAGCTGGCCATGTATGGATCGAAATTCAGTTGTTTGAGCAGGGATCAGCTGAATTTCAATCCATATATGGGCAAGGTGGTTGTACAAAAGTCGAATTACTGATCGACTCCTGTACAACCGCCCTGTCATATTTTCCGTGCTCGATCAGTGCTGCAAGCTATAGCCTGCAATGCCGATTAGTGTATTCTGATGGCAGGGAAGTCTCCTCGCTGTCAGAATACAAACAGGAAAGATTGCTCCATCCACCTTGAATGTGTGGATGGGGGAATGTTTTTTTTTTTTTCATTCACACACTTGTTAAACAAAAAAAAAAAAATATACAACTGACTAATGTACAGTATGGGCTAATTAAAGCTGTGTGAAAAGCTTTAAAGAAAGGCACAGGGTTTTAATTTAAACAAATCCTTGCTAAGCTGTGCAGACCAAGGTTTGCTTTGCATTGCTATGAGTGACATTTTTATAAATGTAGCATGCCTTAATTGGTCCTATTCTATCTACTCCTATTCTTTTGCTGGTGTCAATGGTAACACATCACAAGTGTAGGGCATGCATTTACAATGCATTCAACATGTTTTTAAGGTTTTTCTACCACAATGATCTTGTGGAAAGTAATGTGCCTTAGTAACACCCAAAGGTATCAAACTAAATTGCAAACTAAAATATATCTTACATAAAACCTGTGCTTTGCCCCCCCCCAGCAGGACTTGCCTTTCCTTCACTTTCCCACTGCTCCATTAAGGTGCTAGAGGCAAAGAAAGTACCGTATTTATCGGCGTATAACACGCGCCGGAGTATAACACGCACCCCAAGTTTAGGAGGGAATTTTAAGGAAAAAAACTTTTAGGAGGGAAGTTTAAGGAAAAAAAACTTACATTTAAATGCCCATCAATGCAGCCTCATCAGTGTTCATCTGCAGCCTTGTTAGTGCAGCCTTGCCCCAGTGTCCAGTGCAGCCTTGTCAGTGCAGCTTTGCCCCAGTGCAGCCTTGTCAGTGCAGCTTTGCCCCAGTGCAGAATTGTCAGTGCAGCTTTGCCCCAGTGCAGAATTGTCAGTGCAGCTTTGCCCCAGTGCAGAATTGTCAGTGCAGCTTTGCCCCAGTGCAGCCTTGTCAGTGCAGCTTTGCCCCAGTGCAGAATTGTCAGTGCAGCCTTGCCCCAGTGCAGCTTTGCCCCAGTGCAGCCTTGTCCCCAGTGGTCAGTGCAGCCTTGTCCCCAGTGGTCAGTGCAGCCTTGTCCCCAGTGCCGCTAACATACACAAGTTTAGTGTGTATTTTTAAATAATGCGCCGCAGAGTTCGGAGGGACTCGGCGGCGCTCGTTCAGCTGATCGCTCCGATAGATCACAAAAATAGTGGGGATCGGAGTATAACACGCACCCACGATTTTCCCCTGATTTTAAGGGGAAAAAAGTGTGTGTTATACGCCGATAAATACGGTACTTCTGGGTATATTTAGCTTGCTCCATTGCGTGCACTGGGTCAATCCCCAAGCAGCCATTCTAGCTTACACAGGATAGCTTCTCCTGCACCAGATAGCTGATCAAGGCAGTGGGAAGGTTGTATTAAAGCAAACCTGTTATTTTACCCTGCATATGTAAAGCACAAGTTAGCTCACAACACAATCTAAGGTTTGCTTTAAAAAGCAACAGGTTACCTTCTTTATATGACTTTCCCTTCATAATTACCCTTAGAAAACAAATGCAAAAAACTATCCTCCCACTTCTGCAAATAGCATAAACAATTGCAAATACCAAAAATGTATTAGAAAGCTAAAGCACATAAAAGATATTGTGTAACTGTTCTTTTGTATATTTTTATATAAAAAACACAACTTTTATACCAGCTATAATATTCCCCTGTAAAATGCAGAGTACATTTCTATATAAACCTAAGCAAATATTTTGTAGATAACAAAACCAACTAAAAAAGCATTGCACATAATATCTCTTGCCAAAATGCTAACAATAGCAAGTTATTTTTTCCAGCATTGCTTACAAATTTTACATAAAAAAATAACAATGACAGGTAACAATGCAATCAACAATATTATAGTTTGCAGCATTAAACAGCTGTGGGAAGAAGTGCAATTGGAGCAGCAGGTTTCATTTGTCCAAATTAATAAAACTAGTCTTATAGACAAAGCTTGAGCACAAAATGCTTCCCTGATTAGTAGCATTTACCTATGGTTTGACGTAGGAAGAATCGTACAACTGTTTTTTATTTATACTACTGCAGGGGACCTTCACTTATTAAAGTTAGCAGGTGTTTGCTTCTTTTTTGCCACGTTATGGTACTGAAGTAATCTTAGAAATCATATTGTACTTACTGAAAGTTATTGTGTACTTAAAATATTGCATATTTAAATGAATGAATACACAGTGACAATACAATATTAGCAGCAGGAAAGAAAATAAAATGATTCACTTGCATAGGGTCAGTAACTTGTAGAAGCAAAAGCAGTGAAAGTTACTCAGAATAACACCATTTGCTCATCAATGTGCCCATGACCATGGCTGCTTTAACACAACACTCGGCAATGGAAACAAGAAGAAAAATTCCTGCAGCATCTTCTAATGAAACACATGTGAAATTATAAGAATTACAGGTGTGAAGCCAACTTTAGTGGAACCAGCTTCCGTGTGAGTATTGGTAAAATACACTGAATGCAATAAATGAGTCCCAGTTCTTATTAAGATAGGCAATCTAGACTGAACCGGTTGCATACATTTGGGACATAACATTGTAATATAAATGAGGAAAAGCTGACATCCTGAAAGTTCCCTCTGTGGATTTTGTACCAATTTTATCATGAGTATTACCTACTGTTTAAAGTACATCAGCAGCCAAAATGTATTTTTTTTTTACAAAGCAATCATAAAAGCCAGATATGGTATGTAGTATACGATTTCTGCTTCAGTTATAATACCATCTAACAATAACTAGCCCTTGTTTTTTAACATGTCAAAGTAAACAACGTCAGATAGCCCCATGTCTTTAAAGCAGGTGCGTGCTGTATTTTGAATAAATTATCAAAGAATGTTATAATACAGTTAAAACACTCAATGTTAAATGTATGCAACCTTTCATAAAAGTAATTTACTTAAAAGGGGGGATGGAGAAAGTATTTATATCTTTGACCATAAGTCAGGCTGGTCGATAACAGACACAACTTGTAGGTGTCACATCTGAAAAAGAAGCTGTAAAAAGAAACAATGTTTAAGGCAGGCTAAGCTATGCTTACCATTAAGCCGAGTTATTGTCCAGTTTTTTTTAATGTCCATTGGGCTATATGGGAGCTCAAAGATGAAAGGTCCTGCGTTGGGATTGATGTCAGCATCTATCGCTGTAATATTGATGGCATTTGGATCTGGTCGTTCACAAATTTCCACCTCTTTTGGGAAAACCTGTGGGGCATTGTCGTTTATGTCCAGCAAATAGATTTGTAGAGTGCCTGTGCCACTCATCGGGGGAACGCCTATTTAAAATATAATTCACACAATTATAAATAGGCATAAATAGACATACTACACTTTATGTTGCTTAATTCAACAAAAAAAAATGGATATACATTAAGCTCAGGTTGGCTGTATGTGTATCTGATGGTTCAAAACATTTGACTCACAAGTCAAGCTTTCAGATCTGACAACAACTGTAGCAGTCATATAGCTACAGATATGGGGTCCCAAGAGTAGCCACCACACTCTATGTGTGAGTGAAATGCCCAGAAGCTCACCCACAAAGAAATCCAAAACAGGTATAGAGGCATCCACAAATCTCACAGCAGAGATAAATGAAAACAACAGCGTTTTTATTGGTGATGTTTCTGTGGAGTTAAGTCCATCTTTCGCTAAACATTACGAGGGCCTTAGATTTGTTGGTCTTTAAAATATATAACGTTAATGTAGGGTTTGTATTGTGCAGTGTTGCCCTTTTTGCTGATCTAGGATCCTTGCATTTATTATGTTGAGTATTATGTTGAAACATCAGTTTCTAATTAGTATGCATAGGCCTAAATGCAATGTTTAAAGAAAATGCAATCTCATAAAACTTTTCCCATGATTTTGATGGCTAATAAACCTATGGTAGCAAAAACAGAAAAGTGATTACATGGTACCCTTTTGGGAAATATACTACACATATAGAATAAAACAGAAGTAACATATTATGAATTGAATGTGTTGTCTGCAATAACTACCCAGATTTAATTATTCTAAGAAAACAAGAGCAAGCATCTGATTGGCCGGTAAAAAGAAACACCCTTACTTTTTATCAGCGTTTATAACTGAGGTCCCAAATGTCAAATATAAAGATATTCTATTTTATTTTAAACTCAAGAATGTGTTTATGCAATCTACATCCACATAAACAAACTTATAGTAACAATGTTTCATTATGAAGCAAAGATTACAATATGTTTATATATTTTAATAATGTATACATTAGTCTATAGTTCTTTCTGCAGTATATAAATCATTATGAAATACAGCGAATAAAATTAGAGAAACATTTAAAAACCAAAGATCTCATTAGAGAGATAACATGGGGATTTTTATCTAAACTGGAGCAGACAGAATCTGGACCAGCTGTATATGGCAATCAGCTTCTATCTTTCATTTTCAAACTTTAACTGAGCAAGCAGACGATAGAACCTGATTGGTTGTCATGCACGGCTGCTCCAGCTTTGATAAATTCCCTCCAACAATACCTCAATGGAAACTGTTTATAACATACATATAAGTATGTTTACATGTCATACTGAAGGACGCAAACAGCTAAAATGAATTTCATTAATGTCATTAAAGAGGAAGTAAACTCTGGTATATACATATATATATATATATATATATATATATATATATTTTTTTTTTTTTTTTTTTCCTTCCCTGCAAAGTAAAGGCATAATATACAAGTATGCATCGCATACTAGCACATTATGTCACACTTACCTGCAAACGAAGCCCGCGTCATCCCCGCTGGAGGCCGCATCCATCTTCACCCATCTTCCTTCCGGGACCGCAGACTTCAGCTGTGTGACTGGCTGGAGTCGCGTGACGTGCGGGAGCCGCTGGTCAAGGCATTGACCTCTGAAAAAACGGCACGTTCCTTCAGAGCGCATGCGCCGATGACATCATCGGTTGCATATACAGTAAATATCTCCTAAATGGTTATTCTAGGCTTAACTATAGGTACAAATAATACAGGAAGGTTTACAACCTCTTTAATTAGTACTTATTGCAAACACATAATCAGATTTGCTGTGTCCCACAAATATGGGATGTAGGCCAAATTCATAGCTGTAAACATATCCAACATAATTACATTATAATATGATGTAAACAAAAGAAAAGTAAATATCAGTTTCTGTTGAGAACTTACCACTATCAGTTGCAAGAAAAGTTGCATTGTACATGTTGTTTTTTACATACATGGATTCCCTATCCAAAACAGCAATTGTTGTTATCTGTCCATTTACAGGGTCAATTTTAAGCCAGTTTCCAGGGTCTGATAGTTTTGCATATCTAAGAATAAAAATATTGGCTATGATTAGTAGACATCACTTCTAATATCTTTTAGTAGATTCTTATTCCAGCTGATGGAAAACAAAACGCAATGATCAGTTTTAGCCTTTATTTTTACTGGATGCAGTATTTTCCTAATTTTGTAGTTTAGCACTGCTGCTGTCCTTTTAGACTGCTTAATTGACCAGTAAATGTATACACTCTGGATGGGGAAGGGGGGGGGGGTGTTGTAGCTGAAGAAGCCTAGCTATGAAACCAGGGAAAGTATGATCCTAGTAACAAAATTAAAAGAGAAGTATGGCCAAAGCTTTTTTGGTTATACTCCTCTTGTGGGTCACAGGAGTGCACTTGTGCTCTCCTGTGACCCAGAATCAGCTGACAGTGGGCTAACATCTGCTGACGGCTGATTTCACATAGCCGCTCCAGGCTCTGGAAGAATCCCAACCGTATTGTTGGGATCCACTCAGCTGTCTAATTACCAGCTGGCTCTGGCTTTAAGGAAATGGATCAGAGCCAAGCCAACTGTGCCTGCCCCCTCTTCAGGCCAGTGCTCCAGTGAGAACTAGAGGGGCAGAGCAGTAAGTGAAGACTGACAGTCAATGCTCTTTGCTTCAGGAAGACCAAGAATTGCTCGATCAGCATTCATGTGGTCACTCAGTTCTCAGTCTCAGAGCTGGCACGAGACAGCTGCAGAATAACGCTGATGCTGCAGCATGGAAGTTTGTATGTATGCTTGTTTGCCCAACACTTCTCCTTTAAACTAATTTAGAGAGTAGCACACAATATACTTTTCTACATAATACAAGTAACAAAAAGCATCCTCTACTGTTAGTTTCTACATACAATGTTTATTTTTGAAGGTTTAAAATATAAAGAGCTCACCATCCAGAAATACTGGAGAAAAACAGAGCTAGGAGTAATTAAGTAGGACAATCTAATTATCTGTGCATTGATGTGTGTGAATCACTCTTTATCAATGACTTTAGTTTGAGTAAAAAGACAAAACAAACAGACTAAAACAAAATGACAAAAATATCAATATCAAGTCAATGCATATTGGCTTTAGAAAATGTGTGGAGCCAACGGTGACCTTCTGAAGTGGAAACCAAATGATCTAATTACAGAAGTTTTAAGAGAAAAGAAACTTGGAGTTTACCGAATTGTCTGCTGCAGGTAACGGTCTGGATCTTGAGCGTTAAAAGTTACAAGTACATTTCCTGGAAGCAGACCTTCTTCCTGACGCACAAGCTTAGGGTTTGCGGTAAAGTAGGGACTCTCGTTGACATCAATGATAGTAATGGAGACAGTGGCTGTTGACTGAGGAGGGTGATGAATGCCCTTAATTAAAGGCACTTGGTTTTCTGCAGCTACTGTCAACACAAACATCCTGTTGGTTTCAAAGTCAATTGGCTAAATGAAAAAAATAGAAATGAAATGTAGGTTAGAAAGTAAAACTGATTAGAAGAGCTGTATAAAACTATCTGCACAATGCTCAGCTTAAAGTAAATGTAAACCCTGCTTCTTTATTTTAAAAGGATGAATGCTTCACATTTATTTGACCTTTCTTGGCTTTTTTATGCTTTTGGATAGCTTTCATATCTGCCAGGCTGAGGCTGTTGTGTAGAGATATTAACAAATGTATGTAATATTGACATAAAAGCACACACACAGGTTGGACTTGATGGTCTTTTTTAAACCTCACCAACTATGTAACTATGTAATTATGTAAGTACAGAATAATTACTCTGTACTTTACTGCCCTTGCTTTATAGCTTATTACAACCTTTGGGTCTGCAGTAATTACAGAAACATAGGTAAAACTTGTATTCACACAATATGTGGACAATTAAGGGCAATGTAAAAAGTATGTATGGATATTTTTTATCATTTCATAATTCAATGTATCTTGAAGTTTGATCACTTACCATTCAGTTAACACAAATATCAACAGAGGTTCTATTACAGATAAACCTTGTCTGCATTAGTGGCAGGTAAGTACTAAAATGCATTCTCACATTTTCCTTTTAAATTAAATTTGCCTTAAAGTAACATAAACAATAGATTTTTTTTTAAAGTTCCAACTTACTTTGACAACAGTCACCAAACCATCATTACTGTTTGGATCTGTTCTAATGGTAAAACGTCCTGTGGCATCACCACTGACAATTTTGTATACTGTGTTCCAGGCATTAGTGTGTGGCTGGTCTTTGTCCGTTACGGTAAGGTTTGCTACTACAACATCAATTCGGTTTTCAGGCACTTCTCCATAAAACTGAAAAAGGAAAAAAAAACATACTTTACAGAAAATGCTGAACAGCTTCTGTAATATTTACATATTCATGTAATCAAAAAATAAACTAATAAAATGGCTTGTGATTATTATTGGAAGAGGTATTAATTGACTGTCATTGCATGGCATTGTCATGCGCTCTTATCTTCTTGGAACAGTGCATTGTCTCAGAACTAATGCCTTACTTATCTCATTCAGCAGGGCATTGACTTGCAGGTAATGCTCGGTGGTGAGAAGATTATTATGTGTAATAATACAAAGTGAACAGACAGACTTAGCATCACAAATGTTTAAATAAGTCATGAAATGAGCCACCATTCCGAAGCATTTAATGCTTTTCACAGAACACAAATATCTAAGGCAGCATGAGATGAAAGGGACAGCAGTGCATTGCAATGCATTGAAAACAAAATGAAGGCCATTACAGCTCATTCCTTTATAAACTAATGTAATTACATGCAAGGAAACATTATCTTGTCATCCTATACAGTTCAGATCTCCAAGCTACAAAGAATTGAGGTCTAACATTATTTACATTCATACCAGAGGTATGAAAGAATAGAAAAGACAAATCACTAGCTTTTTAAACAATAATGTAAAAAGTTTAGAACAATGAAAGATGATGTTCTTTTGACATTGTGTAGAACAGAATAGCCAACCTCAACCATTCCTGTTTGTACTGGCTTAGATTTCAGCTGTGCTGTTAAGCACTGACATACCAGCTGGCAGAACAACATGGATAGCTGCCCATACCTGCTGTATTCTATAATATAGAAATGGCAAATGAGATGGGAAAGATATCATTTATGCATTGTTTAGCAGTAACAAACAGAGACAAATAGCACACTTGCAACCACTGTTGCACTCCCAGTTTCTGCTCACTGGGGGAAATAATTTTTTAGGTTTAAAAAAGACAACCCATGAGCCCTCTAACAAGACATGTATGGTTAATTCTTATAGATTTTAGGCATCTTGTCCCCACACATGCAGCTCTGTGTATAGTGTCCACATGTGAGATGTAAGATGTCTTAGCTAGTAACAGGCTCAGCTGTGGCATGTCTCTTGTATAACGTGGACCTATATTTATAATGAAAAAAGGGCTCTTCATCAGCACACCTTGGTTTAGTGATAATCTTGTCCTTTATTCACTCAAAACAACAGGCATAACAGGCCAATGTTTTGGAACCTTGCAGGATCCCATTTTCAAGAAAGGGATCCTGCAAGGTACTGAAACGTCAGCCTGTGATTCCTGTATGTGAATAAGAGACAAGATTACTACTATACCAAGGTGTATATTCCCATGATTGTATGGTGGCAGGTTCTACCAATTTACTGGGGCAAACCTACATGAACTGTAGGAAAGCCTGTAAGGAGTGTGATAGATACAATACAACTTGTCTATATCTAAAAGGAATTTGCCCTAAAAAAAATATAGAAGCGGCTATTGCTGACCTCTCCTTCTGAAGCTACTGGTTTCCTAACTGTCATGCTGGCTGTCACGGATGTGGAAGAAGAACTAAATTAAAGGAGTTGTAAAGGCAGAAGGTTTTTTATCTTAATGCATTCTATGCATCAAGATAAAACACCTTCTGTGTGTGGCAGCCTCCCTAGCACCCCCCCTAATTACCTACCTGAGCCCCTTCTCTCTCCAGCAATGTCCACGATCCCGTCAGCCATCCAGGACACTCCTCCTGATTGCTGAGACAGAGCAGCTGCGCCATTGGCTCATGCAGCTGTCAATCAAAGTCAGTCAGCCAATCAGGGGAGAGAGGGGGCAGGACCAGGTTGGGGCCCCGTGACTGAATGGATACACGGAGCTCTGACTCAGCTTGGGTGCCCCCTGTAGCAAGCTGCTGGCTGAGGGGAACTCAAAGGAGGGATGGGCTAGGAGCAGCGAAGAGGGACCCGAGAAGAGGAGGATCCAGGCTGCTCTGTGCAAAGCCAACTGCACAGAGGAGGTAAGTGTAACATGTTTGTTATTAAAAAAAAAAAAAGTCGATACAAACACTTTAATTCTGATTTTGTTGGCTGCATGCTGATTTAATGTCAGTGGCTGAGAAAGAAACAGGCATGCAACAAGCATTTTCCGAAGGAGGATAGCAGTGACTGCCACCCTATTTCTCATAGTGCAGGTATCCTAAAAATGTTAATACAAATCTATGTTAATAATTTCGCTAGAATAAATAAATGCAATGTAGTAATATAAAGGCAAAAAGATTCCCAATTCTGAAGAAAACACTGCTCTGGAAACTTTAGTGTACTGTCCACATGTCTGAAGGCCCAGACACTTGTGTGATCTCTCCTAAAGAGAAGGATCATAGTTCATAGTTCAAATGATCCTCCCTTTTAACAGAGATCACATGGCCTGTACTTAAAAAAAAGCAAAAGCCATGAGCAGCCTTCTCCTAGACCTGCTTCTCACAAGCATCTAACATTTTCTGAAATGCTTTAAAATGCTTTTACATACATACAATATATTGTTTTGTCATTATGTGGACCCTTTATTTATTTATTCATTTTAAACTGTACCTTTGATTTTTTTCTTGATCATTTTTGTTGTTGTTACCACAAACAATGTAAGCATCCCTTGTGATACTAATAGGCTGTGACAGTTCCTCTTTTCTAAGACATCTGTGGTCTATTAGACCCCAGATTTCTCCTCTGCCCTTAACCACTTAGGGACCGAGCCTCTTTCTGAGATTTGGTGTTTACAAGTTAAAAAATTTTTTTTTTTTTTGCTAGAAAATTACTTAGAACCACCAAACATTATACATTCTTTTTCTAACACCCTAGAGAATAAAATGGCGGTCTTTGCAAGATCGCAGCATTCTTACAAGCGCACTTTTTTTTGGAAAAAATACACTTTTTTAAAATAAAAAAATAAGACAACAGTAAAGTTAGCCCAATTTTTTTTATATTGTGAAAGATAATATTACGCTGAGTAAATTGATACCCAACATGTCACGCTTCAAAATTGAGCCCGCTCGTGGAATGGCGACAAACTTTTACCCTTAAAAATCTCCATAGGCGACGTCTAAAAAATTCTACGGGTTGCATGTTTTGAGTTACAGAGGAGGCGACACCTCAAATGTGTGGTTTGAACACCATTTCATATGCGGGCGCTTCTCACGTATGTGTTCGCTTCTGCATGCGAGCTCGGCAGGTAGGGACACGTTTAAAATATATATATATTTTTTTTTCCTTCCTATTTTTATTTTTACACTGTTCTTTTTAAAAAAAAATCGTCACTTTTATTCCTATTACAAGGAATGTAAACATCCCTTGTAATAGAAAAAAGCATTACAGGACCTCTTAAATGTGAGATCTGGGGTCAAAAAGACCTCAGATCTCATATTTACACTTAAAAGCAAAAAAAAAAGTTATTTGAAAAAAATAAAAATAAAAATGTCCCTTAAAGAGCTATGTGCGGAAGTGACGTTTTGATGTCGCTTCCGCCCTTCAATGATTTGGAGACATCTTCCCCTCACTCGTCTCCATGCCTAACAGGAAGAAGAACCTGATCGCCTCCGCCGCTACCGACTGCTCCGGTAAGCTGCGGAGGGCACCCCCTCCCTCCGCCGATAAAAGTGATCTTGTGGCGAATCCACCGCAGAGACCACTTTTATCTGAACGCGGACCGCCTGCTGAAGAAGAGGATACCGGGGTTATGGTAGCTAGCTGCTGACATAACAATATTCCTTTTCAAAGTAGCGATGTAAAATGACGGCGGGCAGTCCGGAGTGATTAAAAGCTTCAAATCATACCAAGATCAATATAATCTGATACCCTTTTCAAAACAGTAATGGTTTGTTTATAAATGGCAAACCATAAGTGACAAACTACTCATTGCTTCCAGTTTCTTAGACCATAGAGATGATCAGGGCCATTCTGGTCCCCGAACAGTTCTATAACCCCTGGCAAAAATGATGGAATCACCAGTCACTGAGGATGTTCCTTCAGTTGTTTTTTGTTGTAGAAAAAAAAGCAGATCACAGACATGGCCAAAAACTAAAGGCATTTCAAATGGCACCTTTCTGGCTTTAAGAAACACTAAAAGGAATCAAGAAAAATAATTGTGGTGGCCAGTAACAGTTATGCCCCGTACACACGGTCGGATTTTCCGATGGAAAATGTCCGATCAGAGCGTGTTGTCGGAAATTCCGACCGTGTGTGAGCTCCATCGGACATTTTCCATCGGATTTTCCGACACACAAAGTTGGAGAGCAGGAGATAAAATTTTCCGACAACAAAATCCAATCGCGTCAATTGCGACCGTGTGTGGCCTGTTCCGACGCACAAAGTGCCACGCATGCTCAGAAGAAATTCCACGACGGAACAGCTCGTTCTGGTAAACTTAGCGTTCGCAATGGATACAGCACTTTCGTCACGCTGCAATGTTAAAAATGGTTTAATACAGCGCACTCTCTTCTTCTTTATAATGTGACAAGAATTAAGTAGTTTTGCTGCTCATATTCACACACACTTCTCACAAAGTTTTATTTTGGTTTTTTTATTGGGATTCCCTGAATATATTGTTATTAGTTGTCACATCTGACAGAATTTTTTTTTTTTTTTTTTTTTTTGGGGATTTTAAGCATTTTTTTAAATTTAATGTTTGGATTTTTTCCAAGGCTGATCTTTGTTAAATGTTATTTTTATTTTTACTCCAGAATATTTTTGTGTGTGTTTTGTGTGTCAAGTTACCCCAACACCATTGATATCTTTTATTATTTAATCTCAAGGAGATTGTTTGTTGTTGGTGTCCCTTGTTCATTTCACATTGTATATTTGAAATGTACCTGAATCCCCACAAAAAAACTGTCATTTTTGAAGTAAAACACATAGGAGAGTATAATTCAAAACAAAAATCCTTTATTAAGGGCTCAGAACCAAACAAAGAGGAAGGCAACACTGGATCAACATGAGAAATTAGCGAAGCCTGGGACCCCCACGGCAGATATCAATTCTTGAACATCAAAATTGGTGGCCTGAGGAGTCCATATGTAAGGGAGGGCTGCATTTTTCGGCCGACCAGACTGGATCCAGGGTCCTCACTTTCTGGTCTTCCTTTCACGCTTTCTTCCGGGCTGTGGCTGTGCTCTTGGAGATGTGGCAGGAGGAGGAGTAGGACCTGGAGGAGGACTGGGAGGACCTGGAGGAGAGGGAGGACGAGGAGGAGGACCTGCAGGAGGAGGAGGAGGACCATCGCAAAGGTGTGTCTGAGGTGTCATTTGGCCCCTCATACCTTTGTTAAGAGCCTCCAATATGAGCGCCTCACACAAGACTTGTTGGCCCTCCTCCATCCTCTGCATTTTATATGCAATGACGGCAGCAATGTCCTCCTCCACGGTCTGTCGTGCTCCCAGGACCTCTGTAGCCCTCCAAAAGAGTCCTCCGGTAGCCTCGTCTAGGGCACTCCTCCTACTGCCACTTTCTCTTTTCAGTGGGGGTGGAGGGACCTGCAGATCAGCCAGCCGGCCCGGCCCGGCTACCTCCTGGCTGAGACTTCCCTGTGTATGAAAAAGGGACATGGTTTTAGTTTTTGCTTCATCAATCACAATTCTAAATTAGTACTCCCAACTAACATCTAGTTAACATCATCGATTGGACAAGCAGAAATATTTAGAGGAATGCTATACCTGGCTCAATCTGGGCTCCTCCACATGCGGCCTGGAAGGCCCAGGTTGGGCGTCAGAAGCCTCAGCCGGGGGGGAAGGAAGCGTGGAAGGAAGACTGGAGAGGGATGGCCTGGGTTCAGTCTGGCCTGCCAGAAAATGCAGCCTGTCGTAGTACAACATCCTGGGGACATAGATGTCATCTGCTGCTCCGGATCTCTGTGAATCCAGGACTTTCTTGCACTCCCTTAGATATGTACTCCTCAGGCCACCAATGAAGATCTTTAAATAGGTGATGTCTGCCATGGGGAGTGGGGATCACCTGCTTCACAATTTCACACAATTGCACCAGTGCTGCCTTCCTCTTTGCTTGGTTCTTGAAATGGGGGTGTTTAATCTCCCACAGACAGGGCAGCTCCCTTAAGATATCTATGAATACTGACATGAAGTCATTGTCTTTCATTAAGATATCCATGTTCTCTCCTAATCTTGTTACAATATAGGCTTCAATGTAGAAGCAGTATAGGCACAAGTTTGTCTCTTACCTTCGTTCTTACGATCGGCGCGTCCAATGCTCCTTCCTCCGCTCACAGATCGTATGGAATACGCACGCGTGTTACGCTTTATACACACTGCGCATGCGTGTAACTCCGCCCGCCCCTGACGTTCTTTCTAGTCTATTCCCCGCCCCTTTTCGTTCGGCGCAGTGGGTGAAGAGCATGATGGCGGAGTTAGAGCAGGTGTGTGCTAATTATAGCAACGAGGAGGAGGAAAGCCCGGATCCGGACACATCCCGATCCAGAAGGAGACGTTTTAAGGCCACAAATATGTCCTTTGGGGAGATGTTGGAGATGATCGACATCATGAGGAAGTCCGACTATGACGGGAAGTATGGGCCTTACCCCAACCCCAACATCAGAAAGGCCAAGATCATGGCGAAAGTGATTAAAAGCCTTCACAGGAATTTCGGGGTACGAAGATCGAAAGATCAGCTCAGGAAGCGGTGGTCGGACCTGAAGTTAAGAGAGCCAGAGCAGTACCGAAAGATCCAGAGAGTGCTGCAAAAAAGTAAGTAGTTGTGCTGTGTTCCTATTCTTTCTGTCTTTATTGCGTTCGTGCTGCTCCATATGCGTTTCTTAATTGTACAGTTTAAAAGGGCAACTTTAATGTTCATGGGCCCATTATTCGTTCGTATCAAACATTTTTCTTTCGGCCTCTGAAACCCCATTGTTTAGGCCATATGCATTTTCCCACATTTTTTTTGGGCCTACTTGGATGCCAAATATTTGTTTGTGTAGATGGGTTTGTTATTAGAATGAAATGCCAACTAGATTCTGTGTAAGGAGAGGACACTGAGCAGCTGTTTTCACATCTGGACACTGGAGCACTAGTGTGGGACACAAGAACACCATTTTTATTAGGGGGCCACACAGGTGCTCCAGTGTATACTATAGGGGGGGCTACATCTGTGAAGCTTGTACTAAACAGGTAAAGTATTGCAGCTTGACAAAGGCCAATAAAAAAAAGACATCTTGGAACTCGGCTAAAATAGACAATTGTACCCCACTTCCAAGCAATGTTTCCTATTTCTAGTTCTGCCATCAAATATCTGTGTGCTAATTATACCATTTTTGTTTTACATAGGGGAGAAAAGACTCGGAGGACACCCCTCATCCGAGGAGACCAGAGACCCCCCACCTCTGGAAGAAGGTGAAATACCCCAAACCCAAGCTGAGCAGGAGGAAGAAGAAGATGTGGTGGAGATTGGCACCACAACAGGTGAGTGTCTGCGACCACAGGCTCAGGTAAAAGAGATGGATGGTGGCAGATTTTTGAGACCTGTTTTTTTTTTCTTTCTCTCTTTTTAGGTGATCGTGATGTGAGGGATAGAGAACGTTTCACATCAGAAAGTGCCCAGATCCTGATCGGGGAGATCATGGGGTGTAATGCCAAACTGCAAAACATCCAGCAAAAAATCAATGATGTTATTAAAAAAAATAATAACATCATTGATGTTTTGGGGCGAATTTAAAACCCCACAAAATCACTTTTTGGATTGTGGTCCAATCTTTTAAATTTTTTTGCAATGTTTTGAAAAGCCAAATTTGGAGGATGCACACAGTGTGCCAACATGTGCTATCTGCCATCACGGGAGATCAATGGACGCGTATTGGGGGTGCAACCCCTTCCTCAATTATAAAGTCGCGTTGAGGAAGGGCTTGCTCCCCCAAAACACGTCCCTTGATCCCCCCTGATGGCAGATAGCACATGTTGACATTCGTAAATTGGTGTGTATCTTCCAAATTTGGCTTTTCCAGGGGTGATTTCCCCCCATCTGAACGCTATATCAAACCCAGTTCCTAAATACTGATGTCTGATATAGCCTTCAGGTTTTACCTAATGTGAACTTTGTAAGTTCAAGTTTTTTGTCTTTCTTGTTGGTTTTAACCAGGCCTGTTTTATCTGAAATGGACATTTCTATTTTTGATAATGCTACTGCAAAAATTGTTATACAACAAACATGTTGGTTTGTTTTAAAAACCTTTGGTAAATGCACAGGTGATTGTGCAGGTATAAAAAAGTTGCTTACTCAAGAATGTGTGGATTATTGTGTGAACACTACAATACAACACTTTTGGGGTGATGTAATTGTTATTTTCTGAGAAAATGTGGGTTATTTCCTAAGGGCAAATCCTCTTTGCACTACAAGTGCAGGTTCCGTGCAGTTGCAAGTACACTTGTAGTGAAATGTGTTTTTGCATTTAGGAAATAACAGCCAGCAGTGCTTTGTATAATAAGGTTACACAATCACGACTTTTTCTGGACTCAACACATTTCTGTCAGGGTCAGCTAAAACAAACACAAGCAGTAAATGTCCACCAAGAATTTCTTTTTTTTTTTTTATAAAAAGGCTTCACAGATTGTCTGGCATATTGATAGCCCCCCTACCCGCAAAGAACTCCAGGTAGCGTAACCGGACATCACGGGCACTCAGGGAGGGCAAGCCAGGATGGCCACTTTCAAGCGCCGTCAGTGTGGTTTGATGTAGGATTCCGGCCTCAGGCCCAACTGAGCCAGCATAGTTGGCCGAATGTTTCCTTAAAAAGTTATGGAGAACACAGCACGCCAGTATTATATGGTTCAGTTTATACTCCGCCATATGGATGGGTGTCAGAAATAGTCGGAACCAGCTGGCCAGGATTCCAAATGTGTTCTTCACCACTCTTCGGGCTCTGGCCAGCCGGTAATTAAAAACCCTCTGTTCCGGGGTGAGGGTCCTCATTGGGAATGGCCGCATCAGGTGGTCCCCCAGCGCAAATGCTTCATCAGCAACTAACACAAATGGGAGTCCTTCCACATTGCCCTCTGGAGCTGGCAAGTCCAAGCTGCCATTCTGGAGACGCCTGTAGAACTCCGTCTGGGCGATGACTCCACCATCGGACATCCGGCCATTCTTCCCCACGTCCACATACAAGAAGTCGTAATTAGCCGACACCACCGCCAACATCACTATACTATTGAACCCCTTGTAATTATAATAGTACGACCCCGAGTTGGGTGGTGGGACGATGTGGACGTGTTTCCCATCAATTGCCCCTCCGCAGTTAGGAAAGTCCCACCACTGGGCAAAGTGGGAGGCCACAGTCTGCCATTCCTGTGGCGTGGAAGGAAACTGTTGAGGAAAAAACAATAAACATTACTATTTTTACTCTGAAACATGGCAAGCAGATTAGACACAAACATTATGGGGCAACCTCCAGATAGCATTTATTAAGGGGAATTTAACAACACCAAAGTATAAGGTACACCTATCATATTCCCCCCCCCCTCTCATGGGCCATTTCTAACATTATAGGGGGGTTGAAATCTTGGACAGGTAACCCTCTTCACTTCATTGAGAGATGAATGCATAAATAATGGGTATTACTTTGATCAGCCCCTCCTTAGTTACACTATTGGCAGACCACTGGACAGGTAAGAAGTGTCATAATACAAAGATATAAATACACACTGTACACATTTGAGGACATTTGGACATTCTGCTATTACCTATCAAGATAATAATAGGATACAAAAACTTTAAACAGTACCATTGGAAAGTATACAGGCAGGCCCTTGCACTACATGCTTTGGGGAATTCATCCATAAATCTGACCAGTAAAGAGGTGGGTATAGTGTGTATGGGTTTGGCAAAGTCAGCAGATAGATGATTGAGAATAGAGAATTGGCATCAGCTGACTTAGCAGTTGGGGGAGGGAGGGTTACTAAAAATTATTTGGGGACACCACAAAAAAAAAGCCTCTGCCACTCTGCCTGAATTTAAAGCTAAAATAACATTTCCAAACATTTTAGGGGGTGTTTGGGGTAAAGCACTACTATGGAGCTGAAAAAAATACATTGTTAAGTGACTACATGAGGTGAATATAGGGCAGGAGACATCATGCTGGGGAGGTTAGTGAAGGGCAAATATGTATGAAGGACCTAAAATAATAATTACATAAAAATCCAGCATGCATGAGAACAAAGGGGACATTCACAGCATATTACAATCATGGTAATTAGGGAATGAGGAAAGAAATACAATATATTAGCAAACATTCAATACAATAAATAGTGATATTAAAGGATAAAAATCTTACCTTCATATACTCCTTCTGCAGGACCTGGATGATGGCAGAACAGGTCTCTGGGATAATGATCCCCAGAGCCTGGGGGGAGATGCTTGTCGAGAACTTCAAGTCCTGCAGACTTCTCCCTGTTGCCAAATACCGCAGGGTAGCGACCAACCTCTGCTCCGGAGTGATGGCTTGCCTCATGCAGGTATCCTGCCTGCTGATATAGGGGTTCAGCGAAGCCAATAAACGGTAAAACATGGGGTCTGTCATCCTGAGAAAGTTCCTGAAATCATCAGGATTATTCTCACGGATCTCACGGAGCAAAGGCATATGGGAGAACTGGTCACGCTGAAGCAACCAATTCTTGGTCCATGAACTCCTCCCCACCCTGTTCATGGACTGGACTTGTGTCAAGGTCAGGACCCCAACACCAAGCCCCCGCACAGCACGAACTCTACGAGGAGTACGCATACGAAACATGGCTAGAAAACGGTCGGCTGCTCAGAACGAAGTAACAGAACGCACTGAAGAACAGCAAGGCCTGTGAAGAGCGACCTGAAAAACAGTAACGAACGAACAATAATACAATGACTACCTAAAGTCACGCGGAACTTGCTGCACGCACTGAAGAGCAGATACAAACCCACAAGCACAAACTGAATGGCAGAAAACGATCTGAAAGCCACGAGTCTGAAAAAGCGCGAATCGTCTCTCACCAAACTTTTACTAACACAAGATTAGCAAAAGGAGCCCAAAGGGTGCCGCGCTTGGTTCTGAACCGGCCTTTTCTAGTCTCGTTGTACGTGGTGTACGTGGCCGCGTGGTTGGCGATCGGAAATTCCGACAACTTTGTGCGACCGTGTGTAGACAAAAAAAGTTTGAGCCAACATCCGTCGGAAAAAATCATAGGATTTTGTTGTTGGAATGTCCGAACAAAGTCCGACCGTGTGTACGCCCTATTACATTTATAGAACAAGCACAGGGAATAAATTATGGAATCACTCAACTCTGAGGAAAAAATTATGGAATCATGAAAAACAAACAAACAAAATAACACTCCAACACATCACTAGTACTTTGTTGCACCACCTCTGGCTTTTATAACTGCTTGCAGTATCTGAGGCATTGACTTAATGAGTGATAAACAGTACTCTTCATCAATCTGTCTCCAGCCTTCTCTGATTGCTGTTGCCAAATCATCTTTGCAGGTTGGAACCTTGTCATGCACCATTTTCTTTAACTTCCACCACAGATTTTCAATTGGATTGAGATCCGGACTGTTTGCAGGCCATGACATTGACCTTATGTGTCTTTCTTCAAGGAATTTTTTCACAGTTTTTGCTCTATGGCAAGATGCATTATCATCTTGATAAATTATTTCATCATCCCCAAACATCCTTTCAATAGATGGGATAAGAAAAGTGTCCAAAATTTCAATGTAAACCTGTGCATTTATTGAAGATTTAATGACAGCCATCTCCCCAGTGCCTTTACCTGACATGCAGCCCCATATCATAATTGACTGTGGAAATTTGCATGTTTTCTTCAGACAGTCGTCTGCATAAATCTCATTGGAACGGCACATAACAAAAGTTCCAGCATCATCACCTTGCCCAATGCAGATTCGAGATTCATCACTGAATATAACTTTCATCCAATCATCCACAGTCCACGATTGCCTTTCCTTAGCCCATTGTAACCTTGTTTTTTTGTGTTTAGGTGTTAGAGATGGCTTTCTTTTAGCTTTTCTGTATGAAAATCCCATTTCCTTTAGGCGGTTTCTTACAGTTCGGTCACAGATGTTGACTCCAGTTTCCTCCCATTTGTTCCTCATTTGTTTTGTTGTACATTTTCTGTTTTCAAGGCATATTGCTTTAAGTTTTCTGTCTTGACGCTTTGATGTCTTCCTTGGTCTACCAGTATGCTTGCCTTTAACCACCTTCCCATGTTGTTTGTATTTGGTCCATGTTTTAGACACAGCCGACTGTGAACAACCAACATCTTGTGCAACACTGCGTGATGATTTACCTTCTTTAAGGAGTTTGATAATCCTCTCCTTTTTTTCAATTGACATCTCTGGTGTTGGAGCCATGCTTCATGTCAGTCCACTTGTTGCAACAGCTCTCCAAGGTGTGATCACTCTTTTTTACCTACAAACTAACAAGCAGATTTAATCTGATGCAGGTGTTAGTGTTTGTAATGAAAATTTACAGGGTAATTCCATAATTTTTTCCTCAGAATTGAGTGATTCCATAATTTATTACCTGTGCTTGTTCTATAAATCTAATGCCCCGTACACACGGTCGGATTTTCCGATGGAAAATGTCCGAACGGAGCGTGTTGTCGGAAATTCCGACCGTGTGTGGGCTCCATGGGACATTTTCCATCGGATTTTCCGACACACAAAGTTGGAGAGCAGGAGATAAAATTTTCCGACAACAAAATCCGTTGTCGGAAATTCCGATCTTGTGTACACAAATCCGACGGACAAAGTGCTACACATGCTCAGAATAAATAAAGAGATGAAAGCTATTGGACACTGCCCCGTTTATAGTCCCGACGTACGTGTTTTACGTCACCGCGTTCAGAACGATCGGATTTTCCGACAACTTTGTGTGACCGTGTGTATGCAAGACAAGTTTGAGCCAACATCCGTCGGAAAAAATCTTAGGATTTTGTTGTCGGAATGTCCGAACAAAGTCTGACCGTGTGTACGCCCTATTACTGTTACTGGCCACCACAATTATTTTTCTTGATTTCTTTTAGTGTTTCTTAAAGCCAGAAAGTTGCCATTTGAAATGCCTTTAGTTTTTGGCCTTGTCTGTGACCTGTTTTTTTTCCACAACAATAAACAACTGAAGGAACATCCTCAGGTACTGGTGATTCCATCATTTTTGCCAGGGGTTGTATGGTCAGCTGGCAGAACTGCCACAACGTGTTTAAATTCTGACAGATGGTGCAGAGAGAGTATCCCGTGCCAGCTGTCACCGTGGGGGACAAAGCAAAAATTCACAAGTTAGCAACCTCTACTCATGTAGTAAATCAACCCAATGTCTCTGGAAGGTAATGATGCCAGACCCCCAATGAGGCAAAGCAAGAGTGCTAGCCACAATGTACAATAAGGCCTACAATTTACAACCCTGTCTAACAATCAACATGTTCTGTAGAAAAAAGGGAGATATCACAAATGAGAACCACAGTAAGCACCTTAAATTTAATAAATCACTGGACTCTATTCTGTTTAATATGTCAATAAACTAAAACAGACCTTTCAATAAAACAACACCTTTAAGTGTTATTTAGCTTTAATGGCCACATTTTTCAAACAAATGTTGATGAGAATTTGTTTGCAATGGCTGATATATTGCTGAAAAGACACTAAAGGCTGTGTCTGATGGGTAGCTTATAAGCAGACGCTCAGACACTATTGTCGAGCAATTATTGATGAGGATGCATGAGACAGCAGTTGGAATGCTACTGTATACCCCCTCTCTGCATGCAATTTTATTTTTTTACAGTATTCAAAATGGCCTTTTCAGTAACTTGACATATAAGAGGGGGGAGGTTGGGACTTTAAATGAGGCTTCCATAATGGAACCAATCAAGTTCACATAAGTCAAAACATATGTATGCTTTATTGAGACAAATGATCGACATAGCATAAAGTGACAGTGTTGCATACATAAATCGTAGAAAAATGGTCAATCACAATATATTAATAAAACACGTAACAGCAAGGCATGAACAAAATAAATAGTATCAATAGTACTATTTACACCAAACTATACTGTTTGGTGTACTATAGTACACCAAACAGTAAAATATGAATGACCAAAAAAAAGAGGAGATGAGGCCATCTAAAACCAATCGATGTATATGGAATGCATCAGGGTGGGCTCTACGCGTTTCGTGGACTCCTATCCACTCACCAGGAGCCCTTGTACAGCTTTCTGGTCGGACTTTCCAATGTAAAATGTGCGATCAGAGCCTGTTGTTGGAAATTCCGACCGCGTGTAGGCTCCATCGGACAGTTTCCATTGGAATTTCCGTCGCACAAAATTTGAGATCTAGCTCTCAAATTTTCTGACAACAAAATCCGTTCGCGCAAATTCCGATCGTGTGTACACAATTCTGACGTACAAAGTGCCACACACGCTCAGAATAAATTACGAAACGTAAGCGCTTGGTTTGGCAAAACTAGCATTCGTTATGGACATAGCACATTCGTCACGCTGCAAATTTTGAAATCTTTTAATGCAGCGCATTCTCTTCTTCTTTAGAATACTAGAAGAATGAAGTTGTTGTGCTGCTCATATTTACACAGAGATCTCACAAACTTCTTTCTTTATAATTTCTCATCATGAATAATATTCATTTTTTTTTCGTCAGATCTCCATAATACTTTTTTTTTGTTTTTTTTAGTTTTCTAGTGCTCTCCATAATATTATTTCTCGTTTTGTGTGTCAAGTTACCACAACACCAATATTATCTTGTATTTTTTTACCTCAAGGAGGTTGGTTGGTGTCCCTTGTTAATTTGACCTTGTATTTTAGAAATGTACCTACACAATCACAAAAAACTGTCCTTTTTGAAGTAAAACACATAGGCAAGTATTTGTGAAAAAGAAATATCCATTTATTCTGGGTCATAACAAAACAAAGAGGAAGGCAACGCTGGAGAAACTGGTGAAATTTGTGAAGCCTTTGTACCCCAGGGCACACATCTATTATTTTACAGTCAAAATTGGTGGCCTGAGGAGTCCATATAATAGTGAGCACATTCCGGTCCAGGACTACTAGAGATCAGGAACAGCAGCAGATGACATATCTGTCCCCAGGCTGTGGTCAACACATCCTGCATCTTTTGTCAAACCAGACTGAACCCAAGCCATCACTTTCTGGTATTCCTTACGCGCTTCCTTCCAGGCTGTAGCTCTGGTGTTGGAGGTGTGGCAGGAGGAGGACCTGGAGGAGGAGGAGGAGGACCATGGTTCAACTCACAAATGTTGCTTTGGCTTGTGACTTCGCCCCTCAACCCCTTATTTAGGGCTTGCAAGATCATTTCCTCACATAAGAGGCATTGGCCCTCCTCTGTTTCTGGCATTTTGCAGGCTGTCATGTGAGCATAGTCCTCTTGAACACTGGGGGGGTTTCTGCGGGCTGCAGTAGCCTTCAGAAATAGGCCAATTGCTGCCTCCTTCAGGTTACTCCTCTTCCTGGCACTTCTTTGTGGAAGACCGAGGGGAGTGACCTGGGATTCGGGCAGGCTACTGGGCCCGGCCACCTCCTGGCTGCCACTTACCCCTGTGACCTCCTGCCTGCCACTTTCCACGGCCTCCCCCTGCCTGGAGACTTTCCTGTGTATGAAAAAGGCACATAGTTTTAGTTTTTGGTTCATCAATCACACACAATTTTCAGCTCATGACTCTTGCAAATTTATTTAATAAAAAGAAAAGACTATCATTCTGACCCCAGCATTTTTCATTCATGTCACAATCATTTGTGGCCACTACTGTCTATTGATATGTAAAACACTTTGGGAAATCAGAAATTAGTTATCAAAACTAACATATATTTAACATCATTAATTTGACAACCAGAAATATTTTGAAGAATGCTATACCTGACTCAAGCTGGGCTCCTCCACATGTGGCTGCCTGGAAGGCCCAGGTTGGACGTCTTAAGCCTCATCTGGGGGGGAAGGAAGTCTTGAAGGAAGACTGGAGAGTGCTGGCCTGGGATCAGTCTGGCCTACCAGAAAATGCAGTCTGTCATAGTACCACAGCCTGGGTACATAAATGTCATCTGCTGCAGCTCCTGATCTCAGGGAATCCTGGACCTTCTTGCGTTCCCTAATATAAGTGCTCCTCATGCCACCAATTAGGGCCTTCAAATAGGGAATTTCTGCCGTGGGGATCACCGGCTTAACAAATTCCACCAATTGATCCAGCGCTGCCTTCCTCTTTGGTTTATTGTTATAAAAGGGGTGGATTACCTGCTACAGACAGGGCGGCTCCCTGTACATATCAATGAATATGAGGATAAAGTCCTCATCTTTGAATAGATCCATTTTCTCTGCAAGACACAACACAAGACAAACCCTAATGTCAGGTGAAACTCCCCTAATCTTGACCCAATATAGGCCTCAATCTATAAGCAGTATAGGCCACTGATGCACCAACTTAAAATTGTACCTTCGTTATAACGATCATCGCTTCCGTTACTTCGTCCCCCGCTCACAGATCGTACGTATGACGCACGAGTGTTCCGCTTTATATATACTGCGCATGCGTGAAACTCTGGTCACCCCTGATGTTCTTTCTAGTCTATTCTCCCCCTCTTGACTTTCGGCGCATTGGGAGAGCACATGGCGGAGAGACAACAGTTGCATGCAGAGGAGAGCAGCAAAGACAAAAGGCCAGGGCCCTGAACCCCACGATCCCGGAGGAGATTGAAGGCCTCAATTATGACCTTTATAGAGATGGTGGAGACGGTGAACATCTTCAAGAGGGCCGACTATGATGGGAAGTATGGACTTTACCCAAACCCAAATGTGAGAAAGGCAAAGATCATGCCTAAAGTTGTGAAGAGTCTGCACAGGAATTTTTGGGTACGGCGATCCAAGGAAATGATGGTCAGACCTCAAATTGAGGGAGCAGGATCAGTACAGAAGAATCAAGAGAGTGCTGCAAAAAAGTAAGTATTTTGTCGTGTGTTCCTATTCTTCTTCTTAACGTTCGTGCTGCTCCATGTGCATTTCTTTACTGTTGTACATTTTAAAATGGCAACTTTCATGTTCATGGGCACAGTAATCAGTCGTAGGAAACATTGTTCGTTCGCCGACTTATAAGATGTTTTAGGCAGATAAAGGTTAACTACATTTGTTCATGCATATTTGTATTAAAATAAGTTTATTGTCTAGATGGGTTTGTAACTTGAATGAAATGCAAACTTGATTCAGTGTAAGGAGAGGACACTCAGCAGCTGTTTACACATCTGGACGCAGGAGCACTAGTGTGGGACACCAGAATCAAACTTTTTAGGGTGTCCCACACAGGTGCTCCAGTGGGTACTAGGGGTGTCTCCATGTGTAAAACTTGTACAAAAAAGGGAAGTATTCCAGCTTTAGAAATGAGGCGAGTGTCTGAGACCACAGCTTCAGGTAAGATATCTGTTCCTGCATATTTATAATACATGGTGTTTTTTTTAGGTGATGTGGATGTTGTGGAAGAAGAATCTCATTTCACCAGTGAAAGTGCCCAGATCCTCATCGGGGAAAGAATGGGGTGCAATCGCAATTTAGGAAATATAAAGCAAAACATCAATGATGTTCAACAAAAATGAAGAACATTATTGATGTTTTAGGGAGAATCTAAAACACAAAAAAATTCAACCTTTTTTTTCCCCGTGTATTTTGGGTTTGAAAAAAAGTTTTAAAGTATTTTAAAAGCCAAATTTTGAAGATGCACACAGTGTGACAACATGTGCTATCTGCCATCAGGGGATATCAATATACACGTTTTGTGGGTGCAACCCCTTCCTAGCTACTAAAGTAGCTGAGAGGGAGGGGTTGCACCCCCAAAACATGTTCATTGATCCCTCATGATGGGAGCTAGCACATGTTGACATTAGGTAAGGGATCAGGAGGGAAATCACCATTTTTAATCCCAATTTGTGTGCATCTTCAAAATTTGGCTTTTACAGTGGTGACATCACCCCATCTGATGAAGGCAATATCAACACAGTTTGGACATACTAATGTCTGATATTGCCTTCACTTTGTCAAAGTTGAACTTTGTAAGTTCCTGAGTTCTGTATGTTATGTTTTGAAACATGCCTGTTTAACCAAAAAAGGCTATTTCTAATTAATGTGACAAAAAATAATGTTATACACCAAAGATGTTGGTTTGTTCAAAAACACTTTTCTAAATGCACATGTGAATGTGCTTTGAGTAAAAAGTTTTCTACTCAACAATGTGTGGCTTCTTTCAATGATCAAAAGCAGTTTTTGGAGTAAAAGTTGGTGTTTACAGTGACAATGAGGGTTATTTACTAAAGGCAAATCCACTTTGCACTACAAGTTCAGTTTCATGTGCACTTTCAAGTGCACTTGGAGTGCAAAGTGGAATTTCCTTTAGTAAATAACACCCACAGTGCTTTTTAATTTGTCTCAATCATGCCATTTTCATTACTCCACAAAATTCATTCATGGTGCTGAAAATGATGAATATTTTTGTCAGTAATGCATTACACACATTAACAACAAAAACAAGGTGTGTGTAGCAGACCCACAACATAATAATAGTTCACTGAAGAAGAGATTGTTACCTCATGTATCAAATAAGTTACATTTGCACTATTGAAGAAAATGTCCAAAAAGAAAAGCCCATTGGAGAACCTAGGAGACAGCTAAAAGATACCCAGGTAGTAAATCAAAGGAAATCTTCTTTCAGTTTAAGTTCAACAATTTAGGATGAAATGTTTCTTAATCAGTTTCTGGCATACCCGCAAAGTACTCAACATACTTCTGTCTTACTTCGCAGGCACTTTGGGGGGCAAGCCAGGACGGCCAGCTTAAAGCACCGTCAGGGTTACTTGTTGAAGTCTGGCCTCAGGCCTCATTGAATTTCTCCTAAAAGAGTTGTGTAGAATGCAGCATGCAAGGATTATATGGTTAAGTTTATATTCCGCCATGTTGATTGGCGTAAAGGAATAGGCGGAACCAGCTGGCCATTATCCCAAAAGCATGCACTACTTTTCTGGCTCTGGCCAGACGGTAGTTGTAAACCCTCTGGTCCGGGGTGAGGGTCCTCATGGCTTCAAAAATGTCGGCTGGTCAGAACAGACTAACAGAAAGCACTGAAAAACAGAGAGGCCGGAGCTGAAAATCAGATATGAGCGGACAAGAACGCACTGAAAAACAAATACATAATAGAGATACAAACCCACAAGCACAAACTGAAGAGCAGTAACGATCATAAAAGCAGGAGGCTGAAAAGCGCGAATCCTCTGTCACCAAACTTCTACTAACACGAGAATAGCGGAAGGAGCCCAAAGGGTGGCACACTTGGTATTGAACATCCTCTTTCAAGTGCCATCGCACGTGTTGGACGTCACCGCGTTCTTGACGTTCAGAAATTCCGACAACTTTGTGTGACCGTGTGTATGCAAGACAAGTTTGAGCCAACATCCATCAGAAAAAATCCATGGATTTTGTTGACGGAATGGCCGATCAATGTCCGATCGTGTGTACGGGGCATAACAGTGTAAATTTGCTGACCCCTCAAATTAACTTAACACACAGCCATTAATGTCTAAAACGCTGGCAAAAAAAGTGAGTACACCCCCAAGTGAAAATATCCAAATTGGGCCCAATTAGCCATTTTCCCTCCCCTTAGTGTTAAAAGGTCTCAGGTGTGAATGGGGAGCAGGTGTGTTAAATTTGGTGTTATCGCTCTCACTCATATTGGTCACTGGAAGTTAAACATGGCACCTCATGGCAAAGAACTCTCTGAGGATCTGTAAAAATGAATTGTTGCTCTACATAAAGATGACCTAGGCTATAAGAAGACTGCCAAGACCCTGAAACTGAGCTGCAGCATGGTGGGCAAGACCATACAGCGGTTTAACAAGTCAGGTTCCACTCAGAACAAGCCTCGCCATGGTTGACCAAAGCAGTTGAGTGCACGTGCTCAGCGTCATATCCAGAAGTTGTCTGTGGGAAATAGACAAATAATGGTACCACATAAAATATGGACACTTTGGGCCCAATTTGGACATTTTCACTTAAGGGTGTACTCACTTTTGTTGTCAGCGGTTTAGACATTAATGGCTGTGTGTTGAGATATTTTGAGGGGACAGCAAATTTACACTGTTATACAAGCTGTACACTCACTACTTTACATTGTAGCAAAGTGTAATTTCTTCAGTGTTGTCACATGAAAAGATATAAAAAAATATTTACAAAAATGTGAGGGGTGTACTCACTTTTGTGAGATACTGTGTATATATATATATATATATATATATATATATATATATATATATATATATATATATATACACACACACAGTATATATGTATAAGAGTTCTTCAAAAAGTTTCCACATTTTTTTAAACTAAGTTAGTTATATAAAGATATAATATATATATACACACTATATACACAGTATGTGTGTGTGTGTGTAAGCTATCTGCGTTTGAGCACACACATCTCTACATTTTTAGCCAAGTGTCTTAGCTTTTCTGCTAGCTTAGTGAGCAAGGTGAAGCTCTCCTGGCTTCCATCATCTAATTATGTGAAGACAAAACTGTTTTTTGTTTTTTAGTTTTATTTCTTTGCGTGTGATTGGGTATTCTTTACAAGGTTACATTTGGTTACATTCACTAAGCTAAGCAAAAATTCCCCTGCAAAGTGAACAGCCTATATGCCTTTAGTTAATAAACCCCAGTCTTTCAAGATCTGCCTAAAGTCATCAGTCTGCTGCAGGCAGTAGTCCCCAGGACAGTATCTTAAACCAAGAAAAAGGTGATACCTGAACAAAGATGGTGCCAATCTTCTGGAGAAAAGGAAAGTAAAAACATTTTGGAGGAGGAGGAGTAATCTCTTTCAGAGAAATCAGTACCTGTAAGATTTACATATTGAGGGTTATTTACGAAAGGCAAATCCACTTTGCACTACAAGTGCACTTGGAAATGCAGTCGCTGTAAATCTGAGGGGGACATGCAAGGAAAATAAAAAACAGCATTTTAGCTTGCACATGATTGGATGATAAAATCAGCAGAGCTTCCCCTCATTTCAGATCTACCCCTCAGATTTACAGCGACTGCACTTCCAAGTGCACTTGCAGTGCACTTGTAGTGCAAGGTGGATTTGCCTTTCGTAAATAACCCCCATTGTGTGGAATGGATGAAAATTGAATGAAGACAATTTGATTCTAGATCTGCTTTAAAAACAATGGCATAATGATATGTTTAAAAAGTGAGGGTTTTGCCAAGTCTAGCACAAATTCCTGAAATATATTTTAGCAAATTTGACTGGCTCAGTCTGCCAATATGAATAATAACTTTTTATGTATGGTTTAACATATGCATGCAAATTGTCATCTGTATCTATAAACAGAGTGTTATTTTATTTATTTTTCTTTCTTAATTCAGGGACCATTCACACCAGGTGTGGAGGGACTGCATTAAGCAGCTATTCCCAGGCAAGCCAACCGCACCCCCGCCACAAGACAAAGTAAATTGCCTTGTCTCTGGTTTAGCAGGTTCACATCACTGTGTTGCGCTAGTGTGTGGGCGGTGTGTGTTGAAAGCAGTGCATGCAGCATCATCGTGTAGAACAGGCTGGATTACTCCGCACACCAGCTGCTGCTCTGCAATGCAGCGGCTAGTGTAAATGAGCCCTTAATGTTTAAAGTCAAATTAAATGCAGGCAGGATCCTGACGAAAAGTCCCACTGGTCCAACAGGTGTACCGACTCACCCGAAGTTGGGTGGAGTACCCCTTTAGAACAAAACAGATAGCCAGAATAGGAAAGGGAACTGGCAGCGGTATATTCCAGGAATATACTGCTGCAGTTCCCTTTTCTATTCTTGAGCCAAGGACAACTTCTGGGTTATCCTTCCTCCCACCCTCCTATTTTTGGCCCTTAGCATTTAGCCACCATGTTTAAAAGAAGGCCAAAATCAGATGAAAGCCAACGTTTTCTGGTTCATTGGGGTGATTCATTAAAAGTACAATGAAGTAAACTGACAGCCAATGTTCACCACCAAAATTTCAGTGCATCTCTACTGCAAACATCTCATCATGTGCATTCCATGATAGATTCCACTACAATTCTTTAAAGCCTCTGAACACAACTGGATGCAAGTAAAAAAGAAGAAAACAATAGTTATCTTTCCTGCCACCCTCACCGTCAATGTTCAGTTTCTTGAGTGAAGCTCATTGAAGAGATACTTTTGACTGTGTAAAACTCTTCGTTTTTCTTGTGCACTGTGGTTCCTTACAAGCCAGATGATGGAACCACAGAGAACAGAAGGGGACCAGGCATCCAACACTCCCAGAAGTGTTGAAGACTGCTGAAGACTGAAAGCATAACTCATCCAGAAAGCAAAGAAAGTTGGCATAGAAGGCAGGAAAGGTAAGTATAACTCTTTTTCTTTAGTTTATAAAAATAGTAACAAAATCATTTTAAAGAGACAATACTATGAGAGCAACATTAGCCCATCCAGTTTAGTAATGCTTTTTGACATATTTACATCTGATCTGTCATACAAAGCTTAACTGATCTTTATTCAGTTGTTCTTTTCCTCAAAGCCTCATTGGCTTTACACCCTTAGCTTATTCTAGTATGTTGGGATGATTCAAGAAAATTGGAATCCTTGCCCATAGTGACCATAAAGAAGTCTTATTTATTTTTTTATTAACCTCCCTGGCAGTATGATTATTTCATATTTTTGATGCTGAAAGTGGTACAATTATTTTGCATGGGAATTTGGCGTTTTATATTGTAGGCCTGTAATTCTTAGGAATAACTCACTTAAATCTGTCCAAACAAGAGTCTAGTAGACATCTCGGGTATGATAAAGTTTGAAACACAAAATCATAAATTATAATATAATAAATAACTATAAATAATTATACCAAATAATAATATAATAATAATAAAAATTATTCAATAATGTAATCAAATCAAAAACACTGAAATTTGCTCAGTTGCAGAACTGTCGCTGTCATTACTTTTCAGTGTTTGATGACGGATCTCCCCACAAATCACTAGCGCTCAATTCTGCGAGTGATTCTAATTAATTATCGCTGTTTTTTAGCTCGTCTAAAACCACTTTTGATGTAAAGGGACAGTTTTGGTTGCTATGGACAAGCTCAAGTTTCCAGGCAGAAAGAACAGTGTTTATGTTATAAAACTGCATGCAGGCCACTGGAGAAACCACTAGGGACAAAAGGGATGTGAAATAATTTCATACAGTAATGTAATCTGTAAGATTACAGTATACTGTATGTATTGTGTGTGTTTCACTTTTTGAATTTGGCGCCGTTCTCCGTCCCCGTGGGTCGCAACGCTTGCAGGGAACGGAGATCGACTTTGTGATGAATCGAGCAGAGGACGAGCCGCTCACACTGCGGGGAGACATCGCAGGATCCAGGGGACAAGGTAAGTAAGCTCTTCCTGGATCCTGTGATGCAATCCCGATTCTGGCTCTGGGATACCGCTTTTGGTTCTGAAATTCCACCCTGAGCCAAACTCGGAAATACCGCCAGGGAGGTTAAACGAAAGGTGAAACCTTAATAGTTGCCAGTTTTTGCCACATTGTACCACTGATACATTATGAAGATAATGAGACTTTAGAATAACTCCCTCAACTAAACCAATGTCCATCCTTACCACCCAGGAACCATACCTTTACATAGTCCTCATCAATCAATATATATATTTTACAAAACAAGACAAACTCATGCACCCTGTTTTGTTTTTTTTTATTTATGCCATTCAGACACAAATTTTCTAGTTTTAGTATAATTCATAAGCCTTGAGAATGCGCAATTTCCTTTAATAGCTCCTGTACTTTGTCACAAAGAAAATATTCTGTTTATACTTAAAGTACTGCATTGAATAAGGAAAAAGGATGAAACTTTCAAGCTGAAAGGAAAGATGCTGGTATGTGTCAAAAAACAGACAGATCTACAGGTTTAAAATTCTAAACACATGCAAGTGAGGTAAATAGAGAAGAGGATGATTATTGTGTATAGCAGTAGTGCAGTGCAAGAAAGAGCTTCCAAGGGGAAAGAAGAAACACGTTTGTCATGTAATGAATAAATCATTACAAATGTTCAAATCTGAAACGAAGGCATAATAAGTCTTGACCGAGAATAAGCAGAGGTCTAAATGCATATGGTTATTTAATATATAATTATATATATATATATATATATATATAAAATAATAAAGTGACAGTGTAGCGCTACTGAGGAATGTGAAGTGTATCATAAATGTGAAAAACTTGGAGCAAATATAAGGAAGCAAAATATTAAAACTAAACAAAAATCAACAAAACTGTATGCAACACAGTAAGTGTGTGTGACGTAAAGTCCACAAAGATGGAGAATAATGTGTTCTTCCCGTGGGGGTGTCTTCAATTACAAGGAAGTATTGAAATACTTGTCTGTAGTCATTTTCAGTGACACTTCAGAGGTAAAGAAATACTCTTACCAGCTACGGTGGACCCCAAATGTCATATGGCAAAGGGGTCATATAGGCTTGGGATCCTATGGAGTATGGATCAGATGCTGCTCAGGTACTGGACACAGGAGAATGGAGCAGGTCCAATACGGTGTCCTTAGCTCTCGGTCCGTGGATTCAACAAGTACTCAACAGCCAAGCGATCGTCTCCCAAACTATTCCCGCATAGGCTCCAAAGGATAAACTTGAATGCACAGGATTTGGCTTGAACTCATGGTAGCGGTGAACCTGAACCTCATCCCTCGTCTTATGCAGTATAGATAATTCTTTGTAATAACACATAAAAGCCTGAAGCCAAAGAATTTGTGCCAGTCCCTATACTTTCTTTCCCCTCGAGTTCTGCTTTTGGATATAATTTCCAAGTTTCTAGAGTTGATGAGGCAAGGAGCTCTCCAAGACAGGTGTCTTCCACACAACTCCTCCTCACTAACAGTGAGTTGGCCATTGCATAACATTCCACTTCTTTCCCTTAAAAAACTCTTTGGTTGCTTTCGCAGTATGCTTCGGGTCATTGCCCATCTGCACTGTGAACCGCCGTCCAATGAGTTCTGAAGCATTTTGCTGAATATGAGCAGATAATATTGCCTGAAACACTTCCGAATTCATCCTGCTGCTTTTTTCAGCAGTCACATCATCAATAAATACAAGAGAACCAGTTCCATTGGCAGCCATACATGCCCGCGCCATGACACTACCACCACCATGCTTCACTGATGAGGTGGTATGCTTTGGATCATGAGCAGTTCCTTTCCTTCTCCATACTCTTCTTTTCCCATCACTCTGGTACAAGTTGATCTTGGTCTCATCTGCCCATAGGATGTTGTTCCAGAACTGTGCAGGCTTTTTTAGATGTTGTTGGGCAAACTCTAATCTGGCCTTCCTGTTTTTGAGGCTCAGCAATGGTTTACATCTTGTGGTGAACTCTCTGTATTCACTCTGGTGAAGTCTTCTCTTGATTGTTGACTTTGACACACATACACCTACCTCCTGGAGAGTGTTCTTGATCTGGACAACTGTTGTGAAGGGTAATTTCTTCACCAGGGAAAGAATTCTTCGGTCATACACCACAGATGTTTTCTGTGGTCTTCCGGGTCTTTTGGTGTTGCTGAGCTCACCGGTGCGTTCTTTCTTTTTAAGGATGTTCCAAACAGTTGGTTTGGCCACACCTAATGTTTTTGCTACCTCTCTGATGGGTTTGTTTTGCTTTTTCAGCCTAATGAAGGCTTGCTTCACTGATAGTGACAGCTCTTTGGATCTCATATTGAGAGTTGACTGCAACAGATTCCAAATGCAAATAGCACACTTGAAATAAACTCTGGACCTTTTATCTGCTCCTTGTAAATGGTATAATGAGGGAATAACACACACCTGGCCATGGAACAGCTGAGCAGCCAATTGTCTTATTACTTTTGGTCCCTTAAAAAGTGGGAGGCACATATACAAACTGTTGTAACTCCTACACCGTTCACCTGATTTGGATGTAAATACCCTCAAATTAAAGCTGAAAGTCTGCAGTTAAAGCACATCTTGTCTGTTTCATTTCAAATCCATTGTGGTGGTGTATAGAGCCAAAAAGATTGGAATTATGTCAATGTCCCAATACTTATGGACCTGACTGTAGGTCAAACCAGAGGAACCAGTAATTTGCTTCTCAAACAGCAAATCCTTCAAAATCTAGTTTCCCAAACAAAATACACATGTCCCAATCGATGCATGCAGGGTAACTATCCAAACAACTGTAAATTCTGCATTGTATAAACTATTTTCTATCAAAAGACTATAATGTGGAATTCTCCGTTTTAACAAATAATACTTAAAATAAGACAGTTTGTATAATTATAAAAAAAAACAAAAAACAGCCATTTGAGGATATGTTTACAACCGCAGACATGTGGAAGAAAAAGTAAACCAGAGCAAATATTCTGTTATTTTATTCTGTTACCAAACTAGTTAAAGGGGTTGTAAACCCTTGAGGTTTTTCACCTTAATGCAGGACTCGGGAGCGCGCCGGCACAAGTGCCCCCATGGAAAGCGCTTCTCCGTGGGGGCACTCGAGAAGAGGAGGAGCCAGGAGCGCTGCAGAGGGACCACAGAAGAGGAGGAGCCAGGAGCGCTGCAGAGGGACCACAGAAGAAGAGGAGCCAGGAGCACTGAGGAGGGACCCCAGAAGAGGAGGATCGCTGCTACTTTATGCAAAACCGTTGCACAGAGGAGGTAAGTATGACATGTTTGTTATTATTTTTTTTTTTTTTAAACAAAACCTTTACAACCCCTTTAACTCTTCTCAAAGCGCAGTCTTTACTACTTTAAATCCAGGAAGATATTAAAAAACAGCACCAAATAGTCTATATATAATATAAAACCTCTGTTTTTAAGAAAGTATAATCTGAGGAATTTAATAAAGCTATAACAACACGTTTCTGGTGGGAGTTTCCTTTAAAACTAACTGCGGCTAATTCAGGCAAGCATTTACACTAGTTTCAGTAATATCACCAATAAGGCTATACATTTAGGGAGTTCATACCACCGATTTAAGAGCCTGTCGCTATTGCAGCAACAGTTTCTAAAGGGTGCAATACAACAATTGTCCCAAACAGGGGGGGACCAAGAGAAAGTGGGGCTCAGAGAAAAGGTGAACCAAAATGTAAATGTGGTATCAAACAAGTGTTTATTGTGGTACAAAAATATAATACATGTAGATAAAAGAGCATAAACCGGTAGCTAAACTGCCCTGGATAAAAGAATTGATCGGTGACATGAGACCCACCAATACGAACACAGACGGGGGGGGACACTACGACATTTAATCAAAGACAAACAAACAAACATCCGGACGTCAAGGCAATTGATGTCTGCTCAACCTGCTACAATGAGGAGTGTTCGGCTATGCTGAGTGAGGTTGCAAACAGACATCAATCCCCCGGGGGGCGGCTCGAGCCAGGGATGATGGAAGGGGGGGGGGGAAGAAGGGGGCTGGTGGAGGAAAGGAGGGTAGGAAAGGATTTGGATTTATATTTTCTTCCCTTTCCTTCCTTTTTCTCCCTCCCCTTTCCCCTCCCTTTCCTTCCCGGTCCTTCCCCTTTGGTTTGATTCATATTCTAAATGTATTCCCCATTTAATTATCGGCCTGATGTTTGCCATGCAAAATAAGCGGGACTATGACTGGCATATGAGAATATTATCTGCACTAAACGGGTTATACATTGTATGAAACATAGATATGAACCGCATTACCACTCTCAAAAGTGCTTTCAATCTATTGGCTATGGATCTAATAGACTGCATGTAAGGGTCATCATAGTTGTATGAAAGAATCTTGCCATATACATTAAGCAGCAAACAAACAGCAGGCGATAACCTGGACATACACAGACAGGGAGTATCTCCTTTACATAGATCAGCTGGGTAGGCGTGTACGAGGAATGGACGGTAATAAGAAGGAGCCCTCGCACGCCACCTATACGTCCAGATGAAGCTACACATCTTCGTAATGTGAAACGCGTTGACGTCATCCCGTTCGTACGTCACGCCCCGCTGTCATCCCCCATTGGGGCAAGCCGGCTCACTCATCCAGGGAGTGTTTTGACCCGTTGATCAAGACTGCCGCTTAGGAGGAATAGGTGCACCTATATGGCCGGCCATTCACCAACATGAGGAGTGCCCTCTGGAGTACAGAGATCCCGCAAGGAGCATTGTGTGTCATGTGCAGCAACCAGTGGAAGTGGATCACAGCATAGGTGATACTACACTTCGGCAGTAACTGTTGATTTCCACACAGGACCCGGAAGTGGTAAAGTACCTGACCACCTTAACTGCGTGCTTCTGTTTATCAGTCTATATGCCAGCAATTGTTTTACTGACTGCATCAGTATTCACCAGGGCACATGCAGAGTACCATTACGTCTACTGAAGCACCCTGCTACACACATCATTGGATTTTGTATCTCCAGCAGAACTTTAGCATTGTTCATGGCCATTACACTCCTCATCTATCAAATGTTTTGGTGATCCACATCAGTGCCTATATCAGTGCCCCTCTCCACGGCCCTTATCCCTCTCCTTTCCTACCCTCCTTTCCTCCACCAGCCCCCTTCTTCCCCTCCCTCCCCCCCTCCATCATCCCTGGCTCGAGCCACCCCCCGGGGGGATTGATGTCTGTTTGCCACCTCACTCAGCATAGCTGAACACTCCTCATTGTAGCAGGTTGAGCAGACATCAATTGCCTTGACGTCTGGACGTTTGTTTGTTTGTCTTTGAATACATGTCGTAGTGTCCCCCCCCCGTCTGTGTTCGTATTGGTCGGTCTCATGTCACCGATCAATTCTTTTATCCAGGGCAGTTTAGCTACCGGTTTATGCTTTTTTATCTACATGTATTATATTTTTGTACCACAATAAACACTTGTTTGATACCACATTTACATTTTGGTTCGCCTTTTCTCTGAGCCCCACTTTCTCTTGGTCCGCCCCCTGTTTGGGACAATTGTTGTTTTGCAGGTGTTTAGGGGCTGAGAGGCAACCACATCTCTAGGGTACATACTATATATATAATACGTGGTTAAACAAGCTTCCTTATACCCAATTTAATTTAGTTTCTAAAGGGTGTCTACGATACTCTTTATACATTTCCCCCAAAGTATTTTCTAATGAAATTAATGTATGGTGCCTGAATTTGTCAGCTTCTCATAAGAAAGAGAGTGGGAATACAGACAATGTAAGCTGGTCTGGCTCTTCTGCATCCCACAGTGTTGTCAGTTCAACACTGGGCACTTGCTGGCAGGATTGGGGAGCATAGTGATTACATCATAAGTATGGTGACACTCCTTCACTGTGCAGTCAAAAGATGAAGGGCGGGTCGGTGAGCAAACTGTAGGGATTAACTGCATCGTTAAGTTAAGCATCAGAGATTTGGAAAATCAACAATACAGTTATGCTACCTGGCAGGAGTCCCTGCATTACAAAACTCATTGAACAGAATTACAATCAAGAGAATAGCCATATTCTTGCAGATGATGTCGAGTGATAAAATTAACAATTGAGTTGGTTTCTCCAACAAGTTATAACATGACTGAAAGGGACATTGAGCACCTCAGATAATTGGAAGTGCATTCAGCCCTTAAGAAACCACTAAAAGTAATGGTCCCAATGAGTACCCTGAGCATGATTCCTAAATAGAGCCCGTTATCTGCTTGAAAAATATTCAAGTTTTTTGACTCATTTTCAGAACAAAAATGCTTGTTCAGTTGAATGACAAGTTATTTTCTAGATAGTCCTGCCAATCCAGTGAGCATGTGATTGTTATTCTCACTCTCAACAAGAGGTAGCTTTCTCTATGGGCACCCATACAAAAGTGGAACAATAGACACAACAATTGTATTATTACAATGCATAGTTAAATATTTTTTAAATACAGGTTGAGCAGACATCAATTGCCTTTACGTCCGGACGTTTGTTTGTTTGTTTTTGAATACATGTCGTAGTGTCCCCTCCCCCCGTCTGTGTTCGTATTGGTCGGTCTCATGTCACCGATCAATTCTTTTATCCAGGGCAGTTTAGCTACCGGTTTATGCTCTTTTATCTACATGTATTATATTTTTGTACCACAATAAACACTTGTTTGATACCACATTTACATTTTGGTTCGCCTTTTCTCTGAGCCCCACTTTCTCTTGGTCCGCCCCCTGTTTGGGACAATTGTTGTAATTTCATGATAAAATTTCATGATAAAAATGATTTAAATAAGAGGTTTGTTTCTAGTGGAATGCAACAGTATACACTAAAATTACAGCTAGTGGCTATTTGTAGATGTGAAGTATTTAAAGAAACAAAATAACACAGGTAATTCATTTTCAGCCCTATCTGCATGCTTTACCAAGGCCAGTCAAATCTTTTTGCATCTGTTGAAGTTAATGCAATGTCACAAGTCTGTGTCTAAGATATGACAGCTTTATAAGGATAATAATAATCCTCCTGGTACTCAATAAGTTGAAACTTAAAAGCAGATTTTGTTGCAAACTCTCAAATCAGCAGCTTAGAGGTTTAAACAGGGCGACCCTTAAAAAGACCAGCTGTGGATGGATTTAACTGAGAGAGTAAAGCAAGAGTAAAAAAAAAAATTATAATGTCAGAAAGAGGAGGCAGAATCAAGTCCATCTCCTTCTGTTTAGCTGTCTCGGAGATCAGACAGATTAGATGTGGTTTATTGATTGAGGGCTCCTTATTTTATTAAAGACAAAAAGCAAGCCTCAATGTCTGTTATAGTGTGTACAACATTAGTTATGGCTGCATTTATTATAGTCAAAATAGGAGAGTGCTAACAAATGGGGAGACATTCAGATGCTATCTCCTAATTCAATTCAGTCAGATGGAGGAGACACCCTCCAAAAAGGATTCCATAGATTTCTATTGTAAATGAGATTCACATATGTAAGGGGCTATCTCTTCAAAAGTATATTTCATTTAGTAATCAATACACTCCAAAGAATTTCTTCAGATAAATTATCCTATAGTGCAAATTCAGATGAACAATATCACGCATATTCAAAGCACCCTTTCACCACCAGCGCTATTTTATTGTTTTTTTGCACACATGTTTAAAAAATATTTTAGGCCTGAAGATTACATAAAACACTCCAAAACATTATATATTTTTTTAAAGCACGCTGGGGAATAAAATAGTGGTAGTTACATTTTTGAATGTCACACAATAGTAACGCAACAGTTTAGGAAATGTTACATTTCTGTAAATAATACACTAAAGTTAATTTCAGGGCATACAAATTAAATAAATTACACAACTTCTTATTAAAATATAAAATATGATGTTGTGCCGAGTAAATAGATATTCAACATGTCAAACCCTAAACTTGTGTGCGGCTGTGAAGTGGGGACAGACTTCAGTACCCTATTTTTTCCATAGGCACGTTTTAAAAGCCCCTATAGGTCATTAGTTTAGAGTTAACTGTAAATAATGGGCCTAGAATTATTGATCTCACAGTGCAATCAGAGTTTTGCCTTTCTGTGTTCCAGTTAAACTGACCCCAATTTCTAAATTTCAGCTTTTAGGCGGAGCTCCAGCCCCCCCCCCACCAAAAAATGAAAAGTGAGCAGCTACAAAAACTGTAGCTGCTGACTTTTAATATTAAGACACTTACCTGTCCAGAGATCCTGCGATGTCGGCACCCAAGACGATTTTTCAATCGGCTCTCGGGTACTTCCGCCATTCCTTGTAAGGGAAACCTACTGTGCACGCACGAAGCGTGATGTGCTTTCTGAAAGGCCAGGCGGTGGTGGAAGGAGGAGGGGGCAAAACTTCTGGGGGACCTTGCTGTGGGGACGGGTACTTATCAAAAACAGGTACCCGCTCCCCCCTTCACCCCAAAAGGTGCCAAATGTGGCAACTGAGAGGTGGGGGAAGCAAACATAGCGTAGCTTCCCCTTTTGGGTGGAGCTTGGCTTTAAATTAATATTATCATTCCAAAATGGTTTGCAATATTTTTTAACTATTAAGCTTTCATTAAGCCAGTTGCACATGGACATAATAATTTACTGATGTTTATTTTCAGGATCTTGTTGACAGAAGGTACCATAAAGACCTTGCGTAAATGTGCACAATAGGTTTACAAATGTGCATATACATGCCTTAAAATCTTCTTCATTCTCTTCAAATTGCCGGTGTTGCAATATACACATGAATACATGTGTATGGACCTAAATTACTGCACACAAATGTAAAAATATCTATTTTTTTTATTGTTTTATTGTTTTATGCTGTAACACTGATCTTACACAACTGTGCGCATTGTTCCATAGACAACAATGCAACTGTGTTCAAATCAGTAAAAAAACACGGTGTTTATTTACTCCCGTGGGCACTGGTAATCCATCCAATAAGGTTGTTGCTCAGCACTTCCTGTTATAGAGTGACAATTGCCTCTCAATGAAGCTATTGTGTAGCAATTCTGTCTCATATTCTCCAGGTGCAAACTACAAATGGTCATGCAAACACACATTGTACAGGCATGGTCTGCTGTCTGCTCTTAATGCTAGTAAACCAATTTAAAGCAACAATGTACTGCTGGAGTGAGTGTATGTAGGAAGTGTATGGGAAGAGGCTGAATAAGGCTGGAAGAGGTGAAAACTATAATGCATATTTTATGGAAAAAGCAAAGGGGAAAATGCTGGTGAAATCTCCCGAATAGTGGGCTTGATGTTGATGATAAATGTTCAAACTCTTTTCCAGTCTTTCCAAAACTAGAAAAAAGAGTTGGCTAAAGTCAGGCTTTAACTTAATATAGTTAACATTTAATCCAGAAAATCACACCAGTATCTAAACATTGTTGATGCACTTGGAGTCTAAAGCCCGCCATAGATGGAGCAATTTTCTTTCCTGCAACCTGTGGAAAGAACATTTTTCCCTGCAACTCGATTCCCCCATCAACACAGTCACCGTTTATGGGGAAATGCTTCCCGTGGAGCTGTGTTCTCCCGGAGGGGGGGGAGGGGGGGGAGCCAGAAGCCATGCCTGATGGGTGAGCACAGTGATTATATAGCTGCTGGCAATAATCACATGAAAAAAAATCGGACAAGCTGGTTGTACCCAAGTTGATCGATCAAATTGGGTACAATCAGCCTGCCCATAGATGGTTTGAATCTCGGCCAGTCCCTGAGATTCCAATCATCTATGGCTGGGTTTACAGTTAAAATCCTTGAATCCCAAAAACTGTAAACCTACAGCCATATTATTATATGTATAGTCTCACCATAGTTATTTAAACCCTAGGTAAATAACATTGTTTGTACAGTGCATCTTAAACAGCTGTCTTGTTAAAAAAAATACCTATGTTTACATTTTTCTATTTTAGTTTACATTTAAGTTCTGCTGAGCTTTCAAGGCCTCTTTGTAGCAATTTTCTGCACTCCAGTGATGGCTGCATGTCATTTCTTAGGGAGCATTTCCTGGTGGTTACAGCAGTAGATTATGTATATTTAATGTGTTTTAAAACAGACACTTGCAGTCTCCATCAGCAGTCTGTATAACAGGCAGCATACTTGGGAGACCATTGTGAGTCCTTGATTGGAAGTGACAGGGAAAGAACCTTAAAGGCATGATCACCCAGTATTACTTGAATTAAAGGTAATACTGTGAAAACAACTTTTGAAATGACAAATGAATGCTTGCATGAGATTTTAGTGATTGGGTTTAGATCTACTTCAAACCTGAAGCCTCTGATTAACAGTGCGACTTGGGCATTCAATTAATATCTGAGTTTTAATTTTGGTAACAAAATATATTAATGTATTTTAGGTGTACACATGCAAGAAATGTTTGGTCCTTTTCTTAAGACTGATGTGACACCTCTATTGAGATCTTCAAGGAGTTAGTGTAAGCAGTCTTTGAACGTTGTTTGGCTAGTTCCCAGATATGCTTTGTGGGCATAACATGGATTTCCTGTGCAATTACTTCCTATACTTTACTTATTTTTTCACTTTTATTGTGCTTTGGCAAACAAGGCAATGGTCAGATGCATGGGACATCAAAGACAGTTTTAAAGATCATTCATACTACAATGCCTGTGACAAACTGTACTAAGGCTGAATAAAGCCCCATGGTGCCGTCTTTAGGGAGAACTATTAGTGCAACAGTTGCTGGCAAACACAGCATGCTTCGGCTTCCTAATGGCTGCTAATAATGGGTAAAGCATAGGAGGCTATAACTCTTCTGTTACTTATGACGCCCACAGCTCTCAAAGTTTTGGAAATGATGCCTCAGCCATCCTTGATTTTTTTTTTTTTTTTCATCTCTTCAGGATTCCCTTCTGTACAAATCTTCAGAGATAACACCGACACCATTAGGAGAGCCATGTCCTTTTTTTACTTACAGGTGTAAACAAGCTGACCTTGAAATGTTTTATGGTTCAAAAAGTCCAGTGACAGAATCATATCGACCATAAGCAAGAGATTAATAATTTCTTGAAACCAGTTTAGTATTAGGACTTTTTTAGGCTTTAAAAAGACAGCAGGATTCAAAATCAGGCCAACAGTTTTCAATATGGTGAGTCTGGCTTGTTAATGTCCTACACTTGGTACCTGTATTCCTGCAGATTAACATTTTAACAATCATATACGTATGACTTCCTATTCCAGTCTTCCTCCTGTTACTATGCTTTTTTTTTTCTTTGCGGTCCCTTAGGGGGTCCATGAAAAACCATGAAGCCTATGATTTCACTCGTAATAATGTATTTGATTGTTTAATTTTGATTGACATTTACAGCCTAAACATATTAACCAGTTGGGTCTAGTGATTTCCAGAAACTGTAAAATACATTCAATGCAGAACAAAGAGCAGCTGATAAGGATGTATGATATTAATTAGGCTGGATTTTTTTTAGCCTTTACTGTTTTTTAAAAGAAGCAGCCAACAATATCATGGCTGCATACATAAAGAGTATGTATGAGCCGAATGCTCAGGGTTTGGATTCAGGGTAAGTTCACAAACTTAACAAAAGTTTGGGTTGCAAATCTACCCTACTAAATCAATAGGAGCCAAATGTTAAAAGGCAGTTATGGCCATTTTCCAGGCTAATAAGCAAGGGATTGTTGAACGGGAGTTCATGTAATGGGAGGCTGGGCACAGAACATGTACCAAAGCAAAAAACATTGTTAAAAAATTATTTTGGCAGAGAGCAATAATTGTAATAATGTTTAAAGGGCGACATTAAAAATTGTAAATTCATTTACAGTATCTCACAAAAGTGAGTACACCCCTCACATTTTTGCAAATATTTTATTATATCTTTTCATGTGACAACACTGAAGATATGACACTTTGCTACAATGTAAAGTAGTGAGTGTACAGCCTGTATAACAGTGTAAATGTGCTGTCCCCTTAAAATAACTCAACATGCAGCCATTAATGTCTAAACCGCTGGCAACAAAAGTGAGTACACCCCCTAAGTGGAAATTTCCAAACTAGGCTCAAAGTGTCAATATTTTGTGTGTCCACCACCATTATTTTCCAGCACTGCCTTAACCCTCTTGGGCATGGAGTTCACCAGAACTTCACAGGTTGCCACTGGAGTCCTCTTCCACTCCTCCATGACGACATCATGGAGCTGGTGAATATTAGAGACCTTGCGTCGACGCACAGGGGCTCACTGCTGTCTATTTGGTGTCAACTTTTTGTTCACATCATATACTTACGACCATCATGTGTTTCTTGTATGTTTTTAATTATTTTTCTACTAGACTTGTCTGTTATGACTCATTGTTAATAAAGTATCAATTTTACTATACTCTTGTCCATTTTGCCTATAAAGTCTGATCTAGAGCCCTGTTGGCTCTTAACCATTTTTTTCTGCAGATCCATATCAGTCACAATAAATCATGCCCGGCAAACTGCCAGGAGAGAAAACCCTTTGACCAGCAATATGATCCACTTTCTATGACTTCTATGAATGAGAGCTAAATGTAAACAAAGGGGCACAGTAAGCCTGTGACATCATTGACCAAATATAGACACATCACCGGATTACAATTAAAAATGTGTGAATTCTGGGTGAAGGTTGTGTAAATCTTGAGTGAAAATAATTATGAATTGACCCCTCACAGTCATGTATAGCAAAGAAATATCCATCATGTTTATTTTTTTGTGATAAAACCTTAACAGAAATTGAAAGCTGACTCGTGTTTACAATAGTAATGCAAAAAAACAAGTACAGCCTTGACTAGAGAGCCAATTCAAAATTATCAGAAAACCTGCAGAAATGCCATGTCCAAATGAGTGCCCTCATAAATGACAAAAAAGCATTAGGGAATGTTAGTCTAGCACAAGAATTCAAGTGCACCATATCATGTATCTGCTGCTAACTCCAAGTGCAATATAGGTCTTGGCCAGGTAACACAAAACTAAGGCACTTATACTTCATCTTACAGTCTTCGTAATTCTCTCAGTATATTTTTAAGGACAGTGATTTCATTCTCCTTGTGTTTGTCAAATTAATAGAGTAGTTTAGCATGTCTGCTAGATATACATTAAGGCAGCAAAGATGTGCTGACTCTGTTATGGCGAAGATCAACTCTGCAGTGCATCACATAAGCCTTCTAAGTACAGCTTGAGAGTAGCTGAATGCACTGACACAAATCTAACAAGAGTCTCTCTTCTTCTGCTTCTCATTTTCCTAACAGAGCTGAGACAAGAATCAAGAAGGACAGCAAGCTCAAGGCATAGAACCAGGCATATCAGATTAATCATTTAACAAGATAAGATTGCAACTAGCATAGATGGAAAAATATCTTTTAAAAACTACCCTGTATAGTCTGCAGTAGCTACGTTTTTGAAATCAGGTGGCAGCCTTCTCATCTATTATTCAAAGTAAGAAAATAAAACATGTATAAAAAAAAAAAAAAACTTGAAGAGGATGCACTTAAAATGGATTTGTAACAAAATGTCTGTTTTGTTTCATTTACAAGCGATCCTCCTCTGCCATGTGGCTTGTATTTGATTGTTGCTACTTCTAAATACAGTATATGAATTGTACGAGCTGACTGAATAGTCTTTATGTAAACTTTAAAGTCAAGTAAGCATGCTGCTGCCGTATTGGCCTCATATCTGTATTTCTCGGATACTTATAATCCATACTTACAGTCATTGACGTGAACTCGGGAGGGTTGTCATTGACATCTGTCACAGTAATGACAGCAGTTGCTGTGTTTGAGAGACCATATGTTGGGTTTCCTTCCATGTCTGTGGCTTGAATTATTAATGTATATCGCTGCACTTTCTAGAAGACATAAAACTGCATCAGTATTTGTTTAAAGACCTTGACGGCATTTCAAAAGGGCAGTACAATATTATTTGAATTGCACATAATTTACATGCTGAGCTATAGCACTAACCACCAGAACTATCAACCTTTTCTTCATATTTATTGAATGCATCATTGTAACATGTAGTAGGCGTTCATTTTTTCGGGAAAACACTGCTAAAAAAAAAGCGCTAATAGCCTGTATTTAAAGGCTCAGTACTCCTAAAACCGATATTTAGTTTTTGTGAGATGCTGGAGAGTTAAACCACCTGATATAGAACTCTACTGTTGAGATCTCTTTGCATAAGTTACTCAATCTCTACACCTCATGTGGTCATTGTAAGGGGTTCCCAACTTTCATGTTGTATTTTTGTAAGTTACTGAGTAGGCAACAGTAGCTGCTGGAACACAAAGTTGAATGGGAAAGTCCACTAGTGAACCATATCAGGTAGATCTTACTGCTATAGTATCTAAAACATGTAAGGATCCAAGGGCTTATCTAAGTAATCTGGCTTTACTTATAACTAAAAGAATACCTTTTGGTGGCCTTGCCCCCCTTTTTTTATAATAATATATGTAGGAGAAGTGTTTCTCAACCATTTTTCAGTCAAGGCACCCTTTAAAATTCCACACAGTCTTGAGACACTCCATTCTAAAATGTTTAAAAGTAAACAAATAGATTTACATAATGCAGCAACATCCACACATGTAGCAGCATTAGAGGTGATTTATTCTTACAAAGCCTTCCAATGTTTGTCTTCTCCTTCACTCAGCTAATGTGACCCCAGTGCTGATGGAGAGCAGCAGGAAAGTGGCAAACCAGGTGCAGGTGCCTGATGTACTCCTTATCAGCCAATTACATCATTGGCTGTTAGGATGTCAGCAGCTGACCCCTACAGTGCCCAAGGTTGTAATGCTGTGCAATAAAAACATGTTTGATCCCCTTGCTGGCTTGTTGACAATTTTTGGTCAGTTTGGGGCAATTTTTAAGCATTTTTCCAAGGCACCCCTGAAGAACCCATAAGGCACCCCAGGGTGCTTAGGCACCCTGGTTAAAGAAGGCTGTGTTAGAGTGATATAAACACCACTACAAAATAATCAATTATAGGCATGTTTTGGAAGAATTACCCTAAATGTGTAATTACTTAAACATTGCTTTTACATCAGCTTTAGCATTAGGCTTGTCAATACAAATGAACTGGAAGTGAACCAGTTTATCTGTGTGGATGGCTGCTTCCTCTACCCTCAAACGAAATGCTTGCATTTTGAGTGTATACTACCTTTTATGTTAAATCATCTTTTCTTAAAAAAACAAATTACCTAGTCCCTTGCCGAAGTTCTAAGATTGATGTAAAACTTGTAAATGAATCAGACTTTCCATACAAGGACAACTTGTATTGTAATGCTTTACTTCTTTACCTGAAAACATTATTAAGCTAGAGCAAAATATTCCAACTTTTTGTACCATTTTCTAGAAAAGCATCCTGCATATTAGTGAACTGACTTTTTACGTAAAAAAAACGAATCATACTTCAGTAAGCAATAAGCTACAGACTGGCTAGTCTGATCTAGACCAATGAAAGTCGATTTTGGACTGGTTACTTTAGCTGTACAGTATGCATATGAATACTCTTCGTACTATGATAAAAATGAAAAGCTATAAGATACCACATATTTTTAACTATCCTTAGAATGAATATGTTAACACGGTTGCAATTAATCATTCCTAACCTTTACAATACAAACAAAATACAGGAAATATACTTCATTTAAACTTTATCATTTAAATATTCACACACGAGAAAAACACATACTGTTCAAATGTCAACATTTGACTTTAAAATCATTTTGCTCTTCTAACACTAATTACCAAGTTTCTTATAATTGTATACTATTCCTTAATTTGCTTTTCACATGAACTATTAAGCTATACATAAACATAAACTGACTGTCTCAGATTCAGCTAATTTCAGTAGCACAGGACTATGATCCTTAAATCTAGGGGTAAAGGTACCAATAAATTCAACCAATCTTGGGGAACTAGAGAATGGATGCATGCTTTTAGCTGACTGCTACCCTATGATAATGTCTGCTTATACAATGGGATCTAAAAGTGCAATTTTTATCACAGACAGGCACACAAAAACAAAATACAAGCTCTTCTGGTACTTGGTGTACAACAACTCATCCAACTGCTAATATCTATAGACAGCTAAGATCATTTGTTCTGATAAATGCCAATAATAATGTTTAAGTTGATTATGCACCATCGCATTACACCCTATCCCGGTGTATCAATCTTACTAGCAGGTCATTGAAATAAAAATCCACAGCAAAATGAGAGTCTGCAATATAGGCAAAGCCTAAAGCAACAGGTAATGATAAGAAACAATATGAGGATTCTGCTACCCACAAATGAATGTCAACCTTTGTTTGTGTTAAATGGTAAACTACTAAGAAACCTATACAATGAATAGGCTTAAATGAGAAACAAGTGTTCTCCTTTGGGCTGACAACATAATTTAATGATACAATTTCTCCCATAAAAAGCTTGGTTGAACAATAGCTTGTCCAAAAAATACTAAATAAATATAAAAATGGAAAAGCATTTTTAAATGTAGTGTTCGCATTGGATCATATTGTTGTGCAAGCAACAGCAAGGCCATCAACCTGCTGTTGTTCATATACCTTTGGGAAACAACAGTTATTGTTTCTAGCTGAGGATCTGGAAAGCTCATAACTGCCTGGAGGAAGTGATGTAACATATTTCACCAGCAGGTGGCACCGGTGAAATCTTAAATAGGGATTTAGGCTATATGGAAAAGGAAGTAGGCTCCTGATCTAGTTCTAAATTCTGATTCTAAATCTAAACTAAACAAAACACAAAAAAAGAAACAAAAACTAAAGTACCTTTAAAATATGTATTATTTTACATTTAAATACGTCCTTTAAATTGATTAAAATTATTGATTTTCTGTCATATGGAAATGTAATTCAGATATTTCATTTCAGTTTAGCAGATAAACCTGTATTTTCGCTTCCCTTACTATAATCTCTTTTAAAGGTCAGTATGATTAAATGCCTTGGGCTCTATTCTATAGCTTTTTAAGTTCATCCACAGTATATCACTGTTCTCCAACAGGCAACCTACAAGAATATGGTTGTTAGTCCGCAAGGTTGTTTTATTTAAACTTTTTGTGAGATTATCCCCTGAAATTCTTTCCTTCAAAGCATGTGATAATGTGAAACATGTACTTTTTAAAAAAGTACATTAAAGAAGATTTTTACAAACCAAAAGCAAGTTAAGCTGTATCCCACTGCATGCAATCGTCCGTTAGTAATTTTTTTCATGTCTGCACTAAAACAACAGGGAGACTCTGGTTAGTCAGGAAATGCACAACCAGTTTGATCCCTTTTAGTTCTTCTAATGTAACCCCTTTGTATATTGCTACAAAGTTAGAATAATTTAAATGGAATTTCAGTTAGGTTAAAAATCACCTGCAAAGTTACATAATACCAGGTTATGGCTTATTTTCTTTCTGCATTTATACATAGTCCCTGCACATTATGCAGCACTTTACAAAGAGAATGAAAGGGCTCACCCTGCATATAAATAACTGTTTCAGATCATCTATTTTTGGGAGCCTTGCCTACTTGCTTTTTCCATGCCTGAATTGAAGGCCTGGCTTTGACTGAAATACATTTTTGGTGATGTTACAAACGTAAAGGTGTTGGTGCTCAAATCATCATGAACAACAAAATATTCAACATATATATCGATGCATGTGTACTTTATGCAAATCGCAAACTAAAAAGTCCAAAGTGAAAATCCCAACACCATAAATTATAAATAATTTTCTGGTTTAATGTATCTTAAAATAAATGCTTCACCACGAGTACTCATGAAGTAGATGACAACTCACCAGAGGTGTTTGACCACTTTTTACAGCTGGTCAAAATGCACTTTATTGGATAAACCAGTAAGATCCTGGGTAAAAGATCTCTCAACTGTGGGATGGGCAAAGGATACGGGAACAGACTCCACCAGGAACACAAAGAAGAGCTCTTATGGTATAGTATGTTTTATTATAAATGGTTTAAAAGTAATAACAACATTTGCACTCACATGTGACTGTGCCAAGCCTGGCATTAAGGTGTCTACAGCATGTGCGAATGAGTATATCAGGCTCGTGATCATCAGCTCGTGTTGGCATTGTCACTTTGGACTTTTTAGCTTGCGATTTGCATATAGTACCAATGCACAGATATATATGTTGAATATTTTGTTGTTCATGATGATTAGAGTGCCAACACCTTTGCGTTTGTTACATCACCATCTAGTTCCTACCTTTCTAAAGGGGCAGCCACTTGAGTTTATCATCCACCCAGGTGCCATTACCAGCCCCATTTTTTTTTTTGCATGAAATACATTTTTGCCTGCTTTTTAACCTAGTTCTTATGCTAAATATTTAAATACATTTTCTACCAGTGAGCAAGACTGTTCAATGTGAACCTATGCCAGGTAAAGCAACAGGTTCACTTAACTACTCGCTCACGTCAGCAGCACATAATTACCATGCCTTTGCTCTCACCAACTCTGTAAGAAAGAAAGAAAGCCCTGTGTAAGCTTGAATTCATGACTAGGAGCTTTACTAGGGCTGAGATCTTTCTCCTCATCCTTATTTGACAGAGCTAGTCCAAGCATTAAGCATCAATTCTGTCACATGGGAAATAGGTGAGTAAATCTCATCCTCTCTGGTACCTGGAAATGGGGAACAAGAAAGTTAAAGGGCAGCAACTCTCAGACCTCAGTGGACTTCTCAGCTCTGTCCCACAGCTTCAAGCTGTGTATTAGAGCAAATATTCATATTTCAGCAGTCAGTCTATTGCTGGGAGTCTTCTCTCACTCTAAAGTTGGCTATACACTGTTCACATTTTATCCAGTTTCTGATGAACTGGCTGAAATTTGCGTAATCTTTTTTTATCTGTCGGTCCCCTCCCACCCAACATCCTTTGAATGAAAAATCATAAGAGCTGGACATAAAATTGTCAGCTAAACAGTGAATGCATCCAATCAGATGCAGACGCTGGCTTGGCACTCTGACAGCTAATGCTGGCGGCTGTCAGAATACAATAGGCCAGAAGGGAGATTTACCAGAGAGCATTACAATACATATATTAAACAAATAACTTACCTCTCTATCAAGTCCTGCTGCCAACGTGATAATATCTCCAGTCTCATTGTTGATTGTAAACATGTTAGAAGAAGGAGTATCCGGTGTCTGAGATAAGATTTTATATCTCAGCATACCATTTGGTTGTCTTTCATCATCACCATCAATGGCTGTAAGGGTCATTACATAGGAACCTAGAACATAATAAAAACACAAATAATTTGAATTACACTGCAATCTGTGTAATCAAATTAGTTATAGTGGGTTCAAAATAAAACTTCTATTTGGCATTTTTTTCAAAAAATGTACTTACTTTTAAAAGAATTTTACAATCTGTTAAGAAATTGTTGATAAAAGATTAAGATAACTCACTTTTGTGAGTGACATTCCTTGTTGGAGGAATATTATAAGTCCCTTGACAGAAGTTCTTTCAAAAATTGTGGATTGTGGACCATCACAACATGTCTGAAATTGCTGTACTCATGTTAAGATTCCTCCCTTTTGCTAAGTAATAGGAGTAATTGTTTCTTTTGCTAAATAATTGGGGCTCCATCATGTACTGAGTTAGTTCCAGCCAGTGGTTCAGCATAAACACCTAAAACTTAATGGGGGTTCTTGGTTTGAAGGCTTTCTGCATCCTCCCTGGACCCAAGATATAAGGAGATCATATGGTTTAGGCAGTGCCTGCCACCAGGCAGGTCTGGCTGATGTGTTTTAGTGCCGGTTCACACCAACACGATGTGGGAACCAGCGCGATTCCAGTGCAGGTTCCTGCATCACATAGAACTAGCAAGCAGTTTACACTGCCCAATGTCAACTGCTGCAATTGTGTCAATAGAAAGTTAATGACACTGCCAGATTGGTTCACATATCGCAGTGCGAACTGTGAATTCGGACATGAATCGTATCGCATGGGTGTGAACATCCATGCGATCCGATTCTGGTGCAGACAAAAAAAAATGGTCCTGCACGATTCTAGTCTGAATGCAATGCAATTCAGGCACTTGAAGAATGACTTAAAATCATTGCTGAGGCAGCCAATGCTGCTCCACCTTTCTGTAACCTGCGAACCTGAGGCACATTGGCAATGAAAGGGGGTCCTGCCACTCTATGGAAAGGTTGCCAAAAGGTTTTTCTGCAGCACTTCATCACAATTGCTTACTCTAGGATGGCAGCATGGGATCTGGCACTTTCCTCTTGCGGCCAGTCAGTAATGCCCCCTCTCCTCTAATGCTCGAATCCTGGGATCCTTGCTCAGGCACTGCGGCATGAATGAGCCCATTTTCAACAAACTTCTTGCAGCAGAGGATCCCAAGTCCTCTATGTCTTTAAGGACAAAGAAGTGCCCGATGACATCTCCTGAATACAACTCCTGGGGTTTGGGAGAGGTGAAATGTACCCCTGGAAGCCTGCCTCATGTCCTCTTCCTCCTCACTCTGGACCCCAACCCTTCTCTGCCTGTTGCTGCCTTACAGGGATAGTCAGTTGTGAAATGATAGCCTTCTGGGTAAAAATGGGCAGCCAGACTATAGTGTAGTAGAGGCTACAAAGTCACAGAAGGGGAAAGACTCCACCAGCTGCAATGAGAGCAACTGTAAAGCCAGCAATTTTTGTCAAGCTGACATTGAGGCACTGAACATAGGACTTGTTGGGCTACAGTATTTTGTTCTTCTGCAGCTAGGAAAAAAAGGCTTGTCTGGTTAGCGATGATTCTAGAAATGCTGGGGTGGTGCGTTTATTTAGAGACTTAGATTTAAGCTTCTACTTGGTAACGTTTAAGCTTACACTTGGCCCTATTCTGTGTGGTACCATGCTGACCCTTTCCCCTTGATATGCCATAAGTTAAGCCTCTTAAACCCCTTGTCAGACTTCTAAGTGATAGCAGTGACCTGAATTGGTGGTGCAGTGTCAGCTGGTGGAATATGGCAGCTGCTCTTTCCACTTCAATACAAGCTGCCCCTGGATGGAATCATGTCTTGGTGTTGTTGTGCCTCTCTTCACGTTCCTCCTCTAAAATCTCTGGTACCAAGGTGCGGTCTGCCAACTCATCATTCCCACCTCATTTTTAATGCCCACTTAAATGTAAGCTGTAGAAACATCAATGTGAATTGCTGCTCGCCGCCTGTGGTCACCTCTCTTTATGCTCCTAGTGCTCTTTTCTTCAATAATCTGATTAAACCCTCTCCTGCATCATGGGACTATGCTGTGCTTAAACAATTCAATTCAATCCTTCATGCCAGTTTGCAGAGCAATGGCAGGATTGGCTGTTAAAGAGGAAGAAGGGTATCTACAAGCACTGAGGTGTTGCAACTACATGGAAGAAAGAGTACAGAAGTCTCTTGCAGCACAAGGGTGTTGGAGTCACAGGAAGCAGGAATGCAAAGGTCTCTAGTAGGGCTGGGCTACTGGAACTCACTGGAGCACAAGGATGATAGAGCCTCCTTGAATACAGGGATGCAGTACTCACCGTAACACAGACAGGATTGGATGATTAAAGAAAATGTGGGTGCACAGGGGTCCCAGTGGTAAGTTAGGAGACTGCACATTGAATACACTAGGAACACACATGAATCATAAAGAATGCAGGTATGCTGCTTGTAACTGGATTGCACAGGAAACACACTGGAGAAAGAATACTAAATGGGGTTGGAGTGCACAGGGAAAACATTGAAACAAGAATAGTGGATGCAGCTGGAGTGCATAGAGAATACAACAGATATAAGGTTTAATGGATTCAGTGGGGTCACAGCACAGGGCAGCAAAGGATAAACAGAGTTTCTGGAGGTTCAGGAATGCAGGGATTGCTGGAGCTAGCACTGACTAGGAAACACAGAGGCTTGTGATCAATTGAAAACTCAGAAGCAGGGTCACTAGGAAACTCAGGTTTACTGGAACAGGAGCCTGTGGCTAAAGAATCAACCTATTGCTTAGGCAACCAAAATGCCTACCCTATGGGGCACCAGCCAGGGTCCCTAATCAATGCCATCCACTCACAGTGTCCCTTATCAACGCAGTCCCCTCACAGTGTCCCTAATCACAGCAGTCAACTCACAGTGTCCCTAAACACTGTCACCCACTCAACTTGTCCCAACTCACCACCACCTCAGTTTCAGAGTCCCTGATCCCTGCCACCCTGGTTACTGTGTACCTGATCACCACCACACCAGTAACTGTTTCCCTGATCACTGTCACACCAGTCATATTGTCCCTAAACACTGCCACATCAATTATAATGTCCCTAATCACCTCCACGCCAGTTATAGTGTTCCTAATCACCGCCACACCAGTTACTATGCCTCTGATCACTGCCACCCCAGTTACTGTGTCCCTGATCACCACCACACCAGTTACTGTTTCCCTGATCACTGTCACACCAGTCATGTTGTCCTTGATCACCACCACACCAGTCATATTGTCCCTAAACACTGCCACACCAATTATATTGTCCCTAATTACTTCCACACCGGTTACAGTGTTCCTGATGAGCGCTACACCAGTTAGAGTGTCCCCAATCCCCACCACACCAGTGTGGTGTTGCCTCTGCCTGCTGCCTGTACTAACTGTTTAATGACCTTGTTTCTGCCTTTTAGTTCATCATTGGTAGTAAAACACGGTGCTTAGCACATAAGAAAACAGCAACGGAGAATGAAGCTGAAATGTTTAAACAGCGTTGGCCAATGCATGATGCTCACTGATGACATTAAAAAACTGGACACATTTTTAAAAGTGATAGTACTGACTGATAATATGAATGTGTATGCATACAGTGGAAGGGATACAATGTGTTGCAACAAAACCAGCTCATCTAAATTGTAATGGAAATTTTAAACAAGCGATGCCCCTGTTGTTCGTCACAATATAAATTAAGCTATACTTTGAGATTCTACTGACAGTTGCTGCTTGATATTGCTGGGCAATGTCCTGATGAATCTAAATCACTGTCCTTGATAAATAGAACTGGGTATGCATTCACAATAATGCAAGTATCGGCTAGGCTTAAACATGGCAGTTTTTATTTTCCATATTTCTGTACTATATCCACCATATAAGCCTAGGGACTCCTGGCTTCAGGATAGCGGAGACATGTCATTTTATTCATTCCATTCAACTAGTTTCACTGGTTGATCTGTGCCAGATGCCTATGTGTCAACTACAAACATGAAGGCTTTACAGAATGAGCATGAGCATATTTATCTATGTTGCCTACGGCAACTGAAATTACAGCACAGCCCTTGTTGGTATAAGCATCAGGACAGGAATATCTATTGTGTATATACAGAAAAATCCACACACCTTGTTTCTAGATGCTGTAATTAATAGGATACAAACAGGTTTCAGTGCTGTGGGATTACTTTTATTTCAAATATTACCCCAGGGAATCAATGGAAATTTGTAATTCTTAGCTTTAATTCATTATTTAGAGAAAGTGACTTTACAATAGCACACTATAATATAATTAAAACCAGAAATATTGGTAGTTAAAAATCAACACACACTGTATGTTAAATGAGAGATAAAAGACACAAATGTAATTTAGAAATTTAGAAATATGTAGCAAATGTAATTTCTTTAAAGCTGAATTCCAGAAATTCTGCTACTTTGTAGAAAACGCAGGCACACTAATGCCCCGTACACACGGTCGGACTTTGTTCGGACATTCCGACAACAAAATCCTAGGATTTTTTCCGACGGATGTTGGCTCAAACTTGTCTTGCATACACACGGTCACACAAAGTTGTCGGAAAATCCGATCGTTCTAAACGCAGTGATGTAAAACACGTACGTCGGGACTATAAACGGGGGAGTGGCCAATAGCTTTCATCTCTTTATTTATTCTGAGCATGCGTGGCACTTTGTCCGTCGGATTTGTGTACACACAATCGGAATTTCCCACAACGGATTTTGTTGTCGGAAAATTTTATATCCTGCTCTCAAACTTTGTGTGTCGGAAAATCCGATGGAAAATGTGTGATGGAGCCTACACACGGTCGGAATTTCCGACAACAAGGTCCTATCACACATTTTCCGTCGGAAAATCTGACCGTGTGTATGGGGCATATGAGTTACATCCAGGGAGGTTCATAACATCTCCTGAACTTATCTCTGTTATTTACATCTGATAGATATATGGCTCTGGTGGAGTATAGTCCCAAAATGAACAATTTATGGAAAAAGTCCAGCATGCATGGAAAATCTTCACGTCTGCATATCATAGGTTATACCATCTTGTACAGGAAACAGGTGAAATACGCTTACCGGACAAGGTGGATTCGGATGTCGGTGACACCGAATCAGACAGGCTCAGATCTCAAGGGGAATCCTCCCTCAAAAGGGCTTTTCTATATATATTTTTCTGGGTACCACCCATCCATCCGAGTTTTCCATGTGGCTGGGATTCGCCTTTGGCATTCCGGACTAGCAGCTGCAATTGGGACTTTTGAGGGAGGATTCCCCTTGAGATCTGGGGTTCCTTGGATCCATCACCCTCCATCCGTGATCTCTGAGCCTGTCTGATTCGGTGTCACCGACATCCAAATCCACCTTGTCTGGTAAGCGTATTTCACCTGTTTCCTGTACAAGATGGTATAACCTATGATATGCAGACGTGAAGATTTTCTATGCATGCTGGACTCTTTCCATAAATTGTTCATTTTGGGACTATCATTTTTATCCATATGGACACCATTGAATTTCACTTGTTCAGTGTGTGATACGAGTTATACTTATGTGTTTTGTTCCTGTGGCTAATACCACTGACTTGCTTACCATCATTAATACTAGCGCTACATTTGTTTTCATTTACATGTTTAGAATATTGGTCATATTTTATGTAGCGGCTGTTTTTTATACATTGGATTAGCGCAGTGTTACATATATTTTTTCTCTGGTGGAGTATACACAGACACTTGGGGCTGTGAGAGGGGAGAGAGAGGCACACAGAGCACCCCCGAGGGCTTTCACACTGGAGAGATGCGCTGGCAGGACGGTAAAAAAAGTCCTGCCAGCAGCATCTTCGGAGCGGTGAAGGAGCGGTGTGTATACCGCTCCTGCCCATTGAAATCAATGGGATGGAGCGGCTATACCGCCGGTAAAGCGCCTCTGCAGAGGCGCTTTGCGGTGGTATTTAACCCTTTCTCAGCCGCTAGCGCGCGGGGGGGTAAAACCTAATAATAGTGGCGTTTTACCACCGACGCTGCCCCCCGCCCCAGTGTGAAAGGGCTCTTAAAGACATTAATAACTGCTTCTAGACTTTAAGTCCCTTTTATAAATCAGCTGTATGGTCTAGCCGTGCCCAAACTATTGTTATTAAAAATAATCCTTCAGCATATTTATAAAGTGTGGCAGTGTGCTTAACAAATATGATTTTTCACATCACTTGCTTCAGGATTCTTACAAAAGCGAAATACCATTCATTCTAATTAAAAAAGTGCTGGAAGGAACTTGTCACATATATGTCCTTTGATAGGGCTCCACTCCTATCTCAGAATTTTTTATGCAGCGTTATGTACAGTGCCTTGCAAAAGTATTCACCCCCTTGACATTTTTTGTGTTTTGTTGCTTCACAACCTGGAATTAACATGGATTGTTTGAGGATTTGCATCTATTAATTTACAGAACATGCCCACAACTTTGAAGATGTTTTTTTTTATTTTTTATTGTGAAGCAAACAACAAATAGGACAAATTAACAGAAAAAGTCAATGTGCATAACTATTCAGGCCCCTAAAGTCAATACTTTGTAGAGCCACCTTGTGTGGCTATCACAGCTCCAAGTCGCTTTGTATAAGTCTAATATGAGCTTGCCACATCTTACCACTGGGAATTTTTGTCCATTCCTCCTTGCAAAACTGCTCCAGCTCCTTCAAGTTGGATGATTTGCTCTTGTGAACAGTAATCTTTAAGTCTGACCACAGATTTTCTATAGGATTGAGGTCTGGGCTTTGACTAGACCATTCCAACACATTTACATGTTTCCCCTTAAACCACTCAAGTGTTGCTTTAGCAGTGTGTTTGGGGTCATTGTCCTGCTGGAAGGTGAACCTCCATCCTAGCCTCAAATCACACACAGATTGGTACAGGTTTTGCTCAAGAATATCCCGGTATTTAGCACCATCCATCTTTCCCTTAACTCTGACCAGTTTCCCAGTCCCAACTTCTGAAAAACATCCCCACAGCATGATGCTGCCACCACCACGTTTCACTGTGGGGATGGTGTTTTTTGGGTGATGTGATGTGTTGGGTTTGCGCCAGACAGCGTTTTCTTTGATGGCCAAAAAGTTCAATTTTAGTCTCATCAGACCAGAGCACCTTCCTCCATACATTTTGGGAGTCTCCCACATGCCTTTTCGCAAACGCAAAATGTGCCATTTTGTTTTTTGCTGAAAGTAATGGCTTTCTTCTGGCCACTCTGCCATACAGCCCAACTTTATGGAGCGTACGGCTTATGTCGTCCTAGGTACAGATACTCCAGTCTCTGCTGTGGAACTCTGCAGCTCCTCCAGGGTTACATTTGGTCTCTGTGCTGCCTCTCTGATTAATGCCCTCCTTGCCCGGTCCATGAGTTTTGGTGTGCGACCATCCCTTGACAGGTTTGCTGTTGTGCCATGTTCTTCCCATTTGGTTATGATAGATTTGATGGTGCTCCTAGGGATCATCAAAGATTTGGATTTTTTTTATAACATAACCCTGACTTGTACTTCTCAACAACATTGTCCCTTACTTGTTTGGAGAGTTCCTTGGTCTTTTGGTTGGTGGTGCCTCTTGCTTACGTGTTGCAGCCTCTGGGGCCTTTCAAAAAGGTGTGTATATGTAATGACAGATCATGTGACACTTAGATTGCTCATAGGTGGACATCATTTCATGAATTATGTGACTTCTGAAGGTAATTGGTTGCACCAGAGCTTTTTATGGGCTTCATAACAAAGGGGGTGAAAACATACGCACATGCCAGATATCAGTTTTTAATTTCTGAAAAATAGTTTTATGTATATAATTTTCTAATTTTACTTCACCAACTTAGACTATTGGGTTCTGATCCATCACATATAATTCATATTTAAAAAAAACATTGAACTAAAGGCTGTAATGTAACAAAATAGGTAAAAAGCCAAGGGGGGTGAATACTTTTACAAGGCACTGTAGAAGATACACTGAAAAGTACCAAAGACTGAACAAACCAAACCCAAAATTTGGGTGAAGTGTGGAATAATTACTGCAATGGCCTGTAGAGAGTTATGGTATGTTATGTGGAAGCTATCAATAGAAAACAGTTCATTTTTATTATATACAATATTTAATATTGTTTTAGTGGGTAAGGAGTGCAGAAGAGCAGTGTGAAAGGTATGACACTTGGAGGTATGTAAAGAAGAGGATTGCAGAGGGTATGATGGTGATCAGTATGTGAAAGAGAGGAGCAAGAAGTGTATAATGACAGGAAGTATGTGTAAGTGATTAATGGCAAAGGTGTAACTGTGGGCAGTGGAGTGGACTGGTGGGGGGCAGACAGGCAATGTGTGAACAATGCAGAGTATAAGTCAGCATGCAGTATGTACAGGAAAAGAGTGTGGAGGATATGACAGTGGTAGTATGTACAGGAATGCAGAGGGTATGATGGCAGACAGTAGGAGGAGATTGGTGGGCGGTATGACAGCAAACAGTATGTGCAGGAAAGGAGCAGATGGTGTTACAAAGAGCAGTATATGCTGGAGATGCATTCAGAGCATTTGACAGCTAGTGTTATATAAAGAAGAGGAGTGCAGAGGGTTATGTTGGCAGGCAGTGTGTGCAGGAGAGGAGTAAGGAGCATGTAACAGCAGAAAATATGTATAGGAAAAGATGTGAGTGATACAGTGTAGGCCGGGGTGTGATATGTTGTTAGCTGGGGTTTTTGTTTTTAGGGGTGGTTGGTTAGGTGACTGGAGAGTCAGACACTATAGACAGTTGGCATGGCAGCTGGGGTGGGATTCACATTAGCATGGAGCAAGCTGGTATGGGTCTGGGTGGGTGGAGTTGGGTGAGTTGAGGGTGATAGGGTGCACTCTTATCAAAAGGGGGTATTTTGTGAGTGGGGTGTACTGAATGGGAAGGAATGTGCTGTGCTTGGGGGGAAGGAGAAGTGCACTGTAAAGTAGTTGGGTAAGAATATTTACTCTGTGAGTAGGGAATGAATGTATGTACACTGTGAGCAGGATGGGGGCATGCCAGGGAGGAATGTGTGCACTATGAGTTGTGGTGAGGACACAGTGTGGGCATGCATATGGAAGGTGTATGAAGAAGAGATTTATGCAGGGGATACACGGAGACATGTGAGAGGGGGAGTTTACGATGGGAATGTGCTGTGAGCATTGTTTAGAGGGGGGAGGGGATTAGAACGGCCATTAAGATATGAGCAATACATCTGTCATAAGGGGACGAGTTGAGGAGGAGAGAGATGTGTCAAGGATCTGCTATGAGGGGGAGGGAGAGTTTTATCATTGCTCTCTGATCTGAGGACAAAGGTGTGCTGCTAAACTGCCCTGGCAAAAAGGAGAGATGTGAGCTGAGATGGTACTTCTGTTGAATCTCATGGCTCCACTATCCTAAAGCCTCAGCCTTTCCTGCTCACACAATGCTAAGATGTTGGTTGCAGGATTTCCCAGAGCCAGGCAGAGCACAGAAGGGAGAGAAGGAGCTCAGCAAGCTTTACTCCCAGTGCTGCAGCTTCCAACATATACATAGCAAAACCAACTCCAGGCTCCCTTGCATTCCTATCCCAGTGATGTTACCCCCAGACTCCCTCAGAGCCAAGGACTTGTGCAGCAGACAGTCTGGGAGCTACAGAATTGAGTTGGGAATGTAAGAGAGCCTAGAGTCAGGTTTTCTTTGTAAGCGTGAAGAGCTGCAGCACCAGAAGTCAAGGTTGGTCTGTGTGTGTGAGTGTGTGTGTGTGTAGGATCAGCTTCCTGGCAAGGTAAGACATTGGGCGTCACTACTGCTTGGAAGTGACGAGTTAGTAAATGATTGGGAAGGAGGGGTGAAGTTCTGCTTTAAATATTATATTATATTATTAAGGTTATCAGTTGGATATCAGTTGCTCTAAAGGGAATGCATAATATTTTGTGCATACATCTTTTCATCTATTTCTTATGTTCAGAACAAAAGAAAAAATAATCTTTTTATTTCTATACATTATTACATATACTAAATATATTTCAGATTTGCCATTTCCAGTTAGCTTGCTGTGCACATGTGTTAACTAATCATCAAACATTTTATTTCTATATTGCAACTGGCTTGAGTTCTATTCTTATAGCAGTAGATCAGATTCCACATACATTTAGGTGATTCCATGAGGAATATGCTGTCTACCTCTATCTTAGTAGAATATAGTCACATTTCTCTGGGCCCCTTTTTTCTAGTATTGTAAGGTTTGTCTTCTAGCCGCCACTTAACAGTTAATGTATGAATGCACTGTTGCACTTAGTGTGAGATTTGATCATTTATAACAAAACAGTATGAGGTACACTATAATAATAAAAAAAGAGGTTCTTTGCAAATGAATGATAACTGAATTGGAAGAACTAGTGATTTGCACATTTTAGATTCCCCAGATCTGTAAAGAAACACAAAATTCAGGAGTCCATAAAATCTTTATTCAGGGATTGTATGGTTCTTTGCAGATCATACAAATCTGAATGAATATACTTTACACAATGCATAACAAAATCTGCATTTTGCTGATTCAACAAAAAACAGAATTTTTTTTTTAACCTAGTGATTTCAGGGATAAAATGGAAAGATCTCTTTCCATTCCAAGCACAAAGGGAATTGTGTTTTGTACATGCAGGGCAAATCAACAGGTTCGTTGCAAATGCTCGTTAATTTTCTTTCTCTCTCCTGCTGCTCAGTTGGGTTCCAGTGTGAAATGAGGTACCCAGTACTTCAGAGTATTGGAGAGCATCCGACTCACTACCTTTTCTACCTTGATACAATGCTAAGTGAGCAATCATCTGGGACCTGCTTTGTGGGGGCGATAAGAAGGTAATTTGCCCAGTGTAAGCTCTCACCAGGTTGACTTTGAGCTCAAGAGCTCAATTCTTCTTAATGAAGATATGGGCAAACACAGTAGCAGGGAAGTGAAAGGAAGGTAAGCATATGCAGCTGGGGATGAGGGCCGGCAGTGAAGTTAACACGTTGTTATGCTTTGCATGGATCACTTTTAAAATGAATCCTACAACTTCCAAATATCTTCCAAACTGAACAGTCAATACAAATTGAGAGCCAATACCCAATGAGTCAATTTGAGCAACTAGAATTAATTTAAAGGGACAATTTTGGGTTGACTGCAGAACTGTAATAAACAAGAACTCTTCTAATGGGGAAACTAGTTCTGTTGCCCCTGGTGATAACCAGGGATTTGCTCACTTCCTATTGGAAACTAATTCTGTTGCCCCTGGTGATAACCAGGGATTTGCTAACTTCCTATTTTGGCTATGGAACAGGAAGTGAAGGGAAATTTCCTCAATGGGCACAGACGGCAAAAAAAAAAAAAAAAAATTGGGTTATTACCTTACCTTACTGTATCAACAAAAAAAAATAAAATTGTCTTTTTCTACTTGAATGGTAAACTCTGGTAGGCTGCTTCACCCAGCGGGTTCTTTTGTAAAATAGAGTGAGATTTCACTGGCATAGCTTTGGGTGTTCCTTCCCTCTATGTGATGTTTGCACTCCCTAAAATACCTTCATAAAATAAATACATAAAATTCCAATGGGGAGAGAGAGACCTCTTTATATGGGTTGCAACAGTTAAAACTGAAGACTCAATTGCATTTATACTTTACCACCTGCGTGTCTGTGATATAAAAGAAATTGGGACATGTGCATTGTAGTAATATGCTGTAAAATGTACAACTGCAGAAGTGGGCAAAATAAATGGGCAGCTTTACTGCAGCACACCCTAATTTATGATAATATGCAGCATTACTGTGTGTTTGATTACACAACATATAGTTAAATTGGGCCTTAAAAGATCAGATTTGAATGAACTGATTAGGTTTTCATAGGAAAAAATGTTTGTTCTGTGAATTCACAAAACTAAAAATAGAAAATTGCGGGTTGAAATGCAACATAAGCAAACAATAAATTATTTTCAACGACTTGTGAAATTGAACAGACAAAAGGATTTACCTGGTTTTGCTCCCTCAGAAATGCTCCCATTCCAGATCTGGTGTAGAAATTCTGGTCGGTTGTCATTCATATCTATTACATTGATGACAATGTCTATGGGATTTTCCACCTGGTTTCCATTTACATCCACTGCGTGTGCCCTCAGCTGCGAAAATAATTTTATATGGCAATTCTCAGTAGAAGTATGAGAGAGAAGATTAGGTTTCGCGCATAGCTCAGTCCCTGTGATACACTGCTATAGCTTGTCCCAGATGACTTATTTGGAAATATCAGTGAATCTGCTGTCAATTCAAGCAGAGTAACTACAGAACTGGATAATAGATGCTCTGAGCAACTCTACCCTTTTATGCAGAGATTCAGCTTCATTGTCTTCTTGTGATGTCTGATATGGCTATAGTTATTTTTAAAATGAAGAAAGCAAGATATTTGGGGAAATCATAAATCTCTCTTGGCTATAGACAATCCAGCTGTATGTCCTGTGCAATAAATTGCCTGTTCAGGAAAACTGGATAGGTCATACTCATGACAGCATCTAAAAGTGACAGAAATCTGTTCTGATTCTTGCAGGCAATCCCCAAGAAATATAGAGCAAATCCTTTTGTTACACATGCATTCTTTAGCTAAACAGGTACTATGTAAGCCTGCCTCACAAAGCCCATAACCAGAACCACTCAAACAAGCTACATTCACTACAAGATAAAGGGGGACATACTGTATAGCCTGGCCAAAAGAAGGAAATGTGATCCATTAGCAGGGTGCTGAGTAACAAATTGCTGTGCTTGGTGCTCTGGATAGAGGATGATTCCCTTCTAATTCAGATTATTTGAGCCTTGATGATTCCCAGATAGCAAGCAATTGAGCTGCAAGTTTGACAATGACTTGCTAGGCTATTGCTAGGCTTGCCAGGCTTCACAAGTTTATTGCACAATTGCAGCAAGTCTGCATTGCAGATTCCAGATCAACGTTCTTTGCAAACATTTTGCAAGTCTGCTGCAAGTTCTGGTTCAGTTATGTTGTCAAATAGTCATCCCACCACAGGAGTCACTGCGGCTGAATTTAGAAAAGTTTCAACTAGAACTTGTGCTTCAAGTGCTCTGCAATTCAACACTGCCACAAATGTGTGCCAAGTTACAGTATCCTTGCTATCTGGGTTAAAGATTAGCCCCTAGTTAGGATGCTTAGTATACCTGTCAGTTGCTTAAAACAGCTAATCTGGCTACAGGAAAAAGATGCCTACACCTACAGGTGCCTGCACACTATATTACCAAAAGTATTGGGACACCTGCCTTTACGCGCACGTGAACTTTAATAGCATCCCAGAATTAGTCCGTAGGGTTCAATATTAAATTGGCCCTCCCTATGCAGCTATAACAGCTTCAACTCTTCTGGGAAAGCTGTCCCCAAGGTTTAGGAGTGTGTCTATGGGAATGTTTGAACATTCTTCCAGAAGTGCTTTTGTGAGGTCAGACACTGGTGTGGACGAGAAGGCCTAGCTCGTAGTCTCCACTCTAATTCATACCAAAGGTGTTCTATCGGGCTGAGGTCAGGACTCTGTGCAGGCCAGTCAAGTTCATCCACCCCACACTCACTCATCCATGTCTTTTTGGACCTTGCTTTGTGCACTGGTGCTCAGTTATGTTGGAACAGGAAGGGGCCATCCCCAAACTGTTCCCACAAAGTTGAGAGCATGAAATTGTCCAAAATGTCTTGGTATGCTGACGCCTTAAAAGTTCCCTTCACTGGAACTAAGGGGCCAAGCCCAACCCCTAAAAAACAACCCCACACCCCCTCCACCAAATGATTTGGCCAAGTGCACAAAGCAAGGTCCATAAAGACATGGATGAGTGAGTTTCGGGTGAAGGAATCTGACTGGTCAGCACAGAGTCCTGACCGCAATCTGATAGAACACCTTTGGGATGAATTGGAATGGGGACTGCGAGCCAGGCCTTCTCATCCACATCAGTGCCTGACCTCACAAATGCTCTTCTGGAAAAATAATCAAACATTCACATAGACACACTCCTAAACCTTGTGGACAGCCTTCCCAGAAGAATTGAAGCTGTTAAGGCTGCAAAGGGTGGGCCAACTCAATATTAAACCCTATGGACTAGGACTGGGATGCTATTAAAGTGTAAAGGCAGGTGTCCCAATACTTTTGGTAATATAGTGTATATTCATACATCTATATGAGAGTCCTGAGAGCATCAAATTTTGTGTCCCTTCATGGTGAAATTGAAAGCAGACTTACCTCCGAACTCCTTCTGCCTTTCCTTTTGTTTCAAAGGTCCTAAGACATTTGTGTAGATGTTAGAAACTATTAGACCACCTACAACAGCCTAGCTTTTATTTATGTAGCTAATTTAGGAGAACTGACAGGTGTACTTTAATTGTGAAAGGGTTGTGCCCTGAGGTTTAGTCAATAATGGTAACATCAGCAGAATTGATGCCAGCACTACTGATGATGCCAGAGAGGAACAGCTGGATTAAATGAAGTAGTGAATGGTTATATATGGCAGGAAGCACTGGCATAGGCCCTGCATTAAACAACAAATTTGTTTTCATTGAAGCAATAAAAGCTACGTGGGCAGCAATGGAAATAAGGCAACATACACAGAATTTGTGTGTATTTCTTGTAGATATGTGTTCTTTTCTTACCTAAGATGTATTGATCTCATCCAATCGCCAAACCAGGGGGCTGCCACCGAAAGTAGTCCCAGACAGCCGAGGCACTCGCAGACATCGCTAAATAGAGATGGGGCTCAGGTATTAAGGGGGCTGCTGCACGCAGAAGGTTTTTTTATCTTAATGCATAGAATGCATTAAGATAAAAAAAAAACCTTCTGCCTTTACAACCACTTTAATGTGTGGTATAGCTGTTTTTCTGGGCATAACAGTTTTCTTCTAGTTTATGACTTGCAATTTCTTTATCTATACTAGCAATTTGTTGGGCACATCAGGACAGTTTTGCACTCTGTGGTTGGGGTCAGCACTGAACACATGTCTGCATCCCCCTCCACCACCTACTTAGCTTGCTCATCCATGATCTTGGAAATTCCTGTAAGTCTGAGCACTACAAAAACCACAAAGAGATGCAAATACTACATTTATGTGCTTTTTCTATAGTTTCTACAACAGCGTAAAGCAACTAAGAAGCAATAGAGCAGGGTGATAACTATGTCAAATGTGACCCCTAGAGGATGCCTCCTAAGAAATATTTTCTTTTGCATGCATACTTAAGCATTTACAAACCACCAAGCATTGCTGAAGTTGTGAGGTCTAACACTGATTTACAAAAGCAAGCACCCAGTTGTCTAGTTTGGAAGCACATTCTAAATCTTGTCTTACATACATATTCATTTTAATGGCAAGCTATGTAATTAAACCATAACATATACTGGTAGTTTCTTTCCTTACATGAAAAATAGCAATCTGTTCCCGATCCAAAGGCTTTGTTACAGACAGCTGACCAGATATAGGACTGATAATGAACACGCCAATGGGAGGTTGATCAGCTCCTGGACCTGTCACGCTATATCGAAGAGAAATGCCCTTATCCCGGTCAGATCTGATCTGTATGTTAAAAGAAAAAAGATTTACAATCAGTAAAGAATAAAGCAGAATAAATATCTCAAAGGCAAAAGCATGCAAACAGCACAGTGAAAAAAACTTGATCAATTTCACATATCAGAGATAGGCCTCAGATGGTTTGCCTATAAAATAGCTATCCAGGATATTTGCCCTATGGCAAACAGTTACATTTTTTTTTTTAACCATAGATTTTTATTGTATAATTGCAAATTATACATAAAATACAAATACAAAGCTTTTTTTTTTTTTTTTTTACAACAATTGACATAAACAGAGTGATTGTTGAATGCCAGACATATTTCTACAAAGAGATATTTCTACCTGAGCTACCCATATCTACGTAACTTATGACCTCAACAGGAGGTAGGACCTGTCACCCCGACTGGGTACAAACTGTGAACAGGATCCTCTGATGTTTTTGAGCAAGGCAGCCCTTGAGTGAACTTATTGAGGGTCACTGGTGATGACATTCAGTATATGGAGCTGCTGGCTATTTGCTGTAGGCAGGAAAATGCTGTGTGTACTATGGAAGGCCAGGACTACGCTTTAGTGCCTTGGGTTTCATGTCCTGCTCCACTATATGCCCTGCTAGGAGCTTTGCTAGAGATTCAGCACTTTGGGAAGTGTGCTGAGACTGCAATCGATGCCATGGCAGCTGCTGCAGAGCTGACAGGAAAACAAGAAAAGCACTGGAGGAAAAGCAAGCAAGCTAAGCAGTGGAGGTGCAACACACTAAAACTTCCCCTGGAGAGCTCATGCTTAGCTGGGTGTGCTGAGGCTGCCGTTAAAGCATCCAAAGGAACTGTTGGAGGTGCTGATGTTTTTCTTGGGAGACACAGGAGGAAACGGAGGTACAGGAAACAGAAACGGGGTAAGAGAGCAGGTATAAGATTAAGACTGGAAGCTCACCCATATAGACCTGTGTTGCCAAGTCTTCTTCTTAGTAATTGCCGATCTCTTTTAAACAAGATGGATGAACTCAGGCTGTGGTTTCATTTATTTATTTTTAAATAACATTTTATATCTTGATATATTTAAATAGATATGTGGGCATGTGCTAGGAGTATGTATGTGTGGTTTTCTTGAGAAATGTTTTATTGCAGCTGTAAAGAGTATCCGAAAAAATTTTGTTGTATGTATACAATGACAATAAAGTATATCTATCTATCTATCTGCTTAATTCTTACTTTGTAGATAACTATCCTATGAACTTCGAACCTTGATATTGTCTTATCACAGTAAAAACAGAAAAACACATACTTTTTGGTGTAGTCACAAATTAATAAAATCTGCAGTGGTTCTTCTGGTGCGACTACTTCTGGTATTGTTAATTGTTTATCGATTTACTTATTATTTTATCTAATTATTTAGATACTTTTACCACTATATGCCTTCTTGCGTAACTTAAATATCATGAACTCAATTCACAATTCACAAGTGAGAGGGAGCATACTGAGTAGATTTCCAGACATCCCAGTTTTTATGGAAGGCCGGGGCTCTTCTTTCCTTATATGCTAACATTTTTTCCATTGTGTAGTGGGCATTCACTCTGGAAATTACTTCTTCGATTTTTGGGGGTGATTGGGAGCGCCATTCTCTTGCAAATGCTATGCGTGCTGCAAATAGTATATTGATAACAACCTTTCTCGTCAGGTGAGGAAAGTTTTCTATGCCCAGGCTGAGGAGGGCAAGTTCAGGGTTTGGTGTGATTTTGGTATTCGTGATTGTATGAATGATGGAAGTTACTTCCTGCCAGAAGGGTTTTATTACCTTACAGCTCCACAAAATGTGTAAAAGATTACCAGTGTTGTTACAGTTCCTCCAGCAGAGTGGAGGAATGTTCGGGTTCATTTTATGGATATGTAGAGGTGTAAGGTACCACCTATGCAGTATCTTCTGTGCGTTTTCCCAGTGGTCTATGCATGCTGAAGATTTGCCATTGCTTTTTACAGCCAGATGCCATTGATGCAATGGGAATTCTTTGTTTAGTTCCTGTTCCCACTTTCTCATGTTGGGCAATTTAGTCTACATGTAGAGGGGGGAAGCGAATTTGTAGAATAAAGATATTCCTTTATGCTTCACTAGATTTTTGCTTAATAGATAGTGCCGAAGTATTTGGGGAATTTTTAGTGGTCTAGGGGTGTTGGATTTGATGTAATGCCTAATTTGAAACAATTGGTATCTTTCCAGTGCCTCCTGTCCCTGTAGCTCAGGTGTAAAGAAATGTTCCCCTTTCCTTTTAAAGGTTTGGATCGAGATATTTGGTATCAAGTATTCATACGTTACTAATGGGATATGTATTTCTTGCATTGTAGTATCTGTGAAGGGCTGTCGTAACATGGAGGACCATACTGTTAAGGGAGCTTGTACAGTAGGGTACAGTGGTATGGTTGGTCTATGGTGTATACCGGCAGCTAACGCCAGTGCTGGAAGATTATGGCCGGGGGTAATTTCTTGTTCTATTTCAAAACATCTATTGTCGGTTTGACATGAGAACCAATGTCGTGTTTGTTCTAAAATAGCTGCTTGGTAATAAATGTGAGCGTTGGGGAGTCCAACCCCTTCTAAGTGTTTGGGTTTGTACAGATGTTTCAGTGCAATTCTGGGTCTTTTACTTACTAATTGTGAGAAGAATGATTGGGAGATAGGTATGGGTAGTGTTCTAAAATGATATAGGAGTTTAGGTAATATTTGCATTTGATATGCAGCTATTCTCCCCATCCATGATAAGTGTAGTTTGCCAAATTGTACCATCTCTTCTTCAATATTTTCAAGTAGAGGAGGGTAGTTGCTAGAATATAGTTTAGCAGAAGAGGAGGTGAGCTGCACACCAAGATATGTAATTGACGGGGGGTCCCAATTACAGGGAAATATATGTTTAATAGTGTTGTGTTCTTCTGTGGGTATATTGAGTGATAGAGAGAAGCATTTGTTTGTGTTAATTCGGTAAAAGGAGACTTGACTAAATTTATGTAATAGTTTTTTAAGTTCTAGTATAGAGGCTGCTGGATTGGATAAGGTTAATATTATATCGTCGGCAAAGAGTCCAATCTTATGATTTTCATTACCTATTCTAATGCCTTTGATAGCTGCATTGGACCTGAAACATTGTGCCAGAGGTTCTATAACAAGTGAGAAAATTATTGGGGATAGGGGGCATCCTTTTTGCGTACCGTTTGATAATAGGAAAGGATCAGATAGGAGGCTAGAGGTATATACTTGGGCTGTGGGGTTAGAGTATAGGGACATAATTGCTGAATGGATCAATCCCGATATACCAAATTTGTGTAAGGTTTTTGATAGGTAACCCCAGTGCACCCTATCAAATGCCTTTTCGGCATCTAAGGCTAGAAAAATACTCGGTACTTGATTAATTTCTGCGAATCGCAGGAGATCTAGCATCCTTCTAGTTCCATCTGGTGCTTGCCTGCCCTTCACGAATCCCACCTGATCCAATCCTATAAGATAAGGGGTAATTTCCAGTAATCTGTTGGCCAGAACTTTTGCATATATCTTTAGGTCAGAGTTAAGTAATGATATTGGCCTATAGTTTTGGGGGTGGGAGTCGTCTTTGCCGGGTTTGGGTAAGGTAATTATTATTGCTTGGAGCATTTCCTTTGGGAAGGATCCCATAGTAGCTGCTATATTGAAGACATCTACTAGATTTGGCGCTAGGAGGGAGCTAAAAGCTTTATAGTACTCAGCGGAAAACCGCCCGCTCCTGGGGATTTATGCATGGGGAGAGATTTGATAACCGTTTCAATCTCTGCACTAGTGATTGGGGAGTTAAGGGCTTGTAGTGTTGTTGTGTCTACTGAAGGCAGTTGGATTCCTTGAAGGAATTCATCTATTTCTCTATCTGTAGGTTGATGGGTGGATGGGTCTTTATTGAGGTTGTAAAGGGATTTGTAATAGTCCCCAAAGGCATTAGCTATGTCCTTAAGATTGTGGAGTAAGGTATTGGAACTATGATGTTGAATGCGAGTGATGTTAGATTTAGCATGTCTTTTTTTGATTTGTGAAGCCAGAAGTTTGCTTGCCCTGTTATTTTGAGAATAAAAAGATAGTTTCAGCCTTTTGAAATACAGGTCGTAGTCTGCCCTAAGTTCCTGTCGCAATTCATCATGACAGGAATTAAGGCTGGGGGATGTGGTGCCGGGGTCCTTGTGTTGGGCCTCTAGTTCTGCGATGGATTTAGGAAGCTGTGCTAAGTATTGTGCCTTCTTTTTCCCTTCCCTAGAGGCAATTTGAATAAGAATACCCCTAGCATAAGCTTTGTGTGCACACCACATCGTTGTTGGAGAGCAATCCCCATTATTATTGAGACTAAAGTATTCTCCTCTATCTCATCTTTAATGTGGGGGGCATGACAGAAGGTAGGTATTGTTGCGCCATAGTGGTTTATGGGATATTTTGTTGTCAACCTAAACCTCTATGGTTACTGGCGCATGATCAGACCAAGTAATGTTGAGTATATCAGCCTTTTTCACCTTCTGCAGGGTGTATACATCTGTTAGAAAGAAATCAATTCTAGAGTAGCTATTGTGTACTGTAGAATAGTATGAGTAGTCCCTCTCGGTGGATCTAAGGCAGCGCCATGGATCAAAGAGTCTTTCTTCATGACTCCAGGATCCTAATGAGGGCCTCTTCCTTAGAGCCATTGAGGAAGAGTCAAGTTCATCATTCATGACCATATTAAAATCCCCACATGTGAGGTTGCCCTTTTGTAAGGATTTGGCAAGTGTAACAACTTTACGTATAAATTTCATCGGCTTAACATTTGGAGCATATAGGTTTACCAGCGTGTAGAGAACCCGGTCTATTTCTGCAATCAAACTAATAAAGCGTCCATGGGGGTCAGTATGAATCTGCAATAAAGAAAAAGTTAGAGTGTCCTTAATAGCGATCAATACCCCATTTTTTTTCGAAGTGTCATTAGCGGTGAACACATTGGGGAATTTCTTGCGTGTGCACTTTGGAGGATTGCTGCTGGCAAAGTGTGTTTCTTGAGTACACAGGATGTCACATTTCAGGTCCAGAGCTGACTTCCACATGGCCCTGCGCTTATAAGGCCTGTTTAAACCTCTCACATTGTGTGATACTATTTTAAAGTTCATTTCATTCAATGAGTGGAAGCTGATGCCATCTAGTGGTAGGAACCAATAAACAATATGTTGTTGAGCTTTTGTTGGGTACATGTAGCATTGGAGGTAAAGTTTCTGAAGTAGGATTCAGAAAATTCAGAAGAAAAGAAAAAACAAGAACAAAAAACGAAGCTGAGTTATGCAGCAATATGGAACATTCAAACAGAAAAGTTTGTATAGAACAGTTCACAGGAGTCATCCTGTAATTGAAGAGGGGGGATAACTAGAATTCAAGTTAGCCGAACAACGGTTGCTTCTTGAACCTACATTTGGGTTCATGAGAGGTTTAGAAGGTATCAGGGGTTATTGATCCTGAGAGAGTTACCTCAATTGTATAAGAGCCATCAGCAGAGGAAAACATGAATCAGAGTGTTGCCTACCTGCCCCTTCTGGTTTGACGGTGATTGTTTCGTTTGTCATGTAGTGGATCAGGGTCTGCGGTTTCTCCATCTGGAGGTAGAAGACGCCATCTTTTGAGGAGCTCCATACCTTTTTCAAGCGAAGTGATTGCGTGCGATTCGTTATTCATTTCTAGCAGCAGTTTGGCAGGGAATCCCCATTTGTAAATAATCTTATGGTTGCGTAAGATTTTTGTAATAGGGACTAAATTGTGCCTTGCCGTTAACGTCGCTTGTGATAAGTCTGCAAACAATGTGATTCCGGTGAATGGATCAGGGAGTGTGGGGTGCTGCCTGGCAAATCGCATTAGTTGATCCTTTATTTGGTAAAAGTGGATCCTAGCGATGACATCCCTGGGGATTTGGTCAGACAGAAATGATGGCTTAGGCAGTCTGTGGGCCCTATCAATGATTATGTCGCTAGGTCCTAGAGACGGTATGACCGTTGTCATGAGCTTTTGGAGGTACGCAGTGAGTTCTGCTGGTTTGATCGATTCGGAGATCCCTCTGAATTTAATATTGTTCCTGCGTGCCCTGTCTTCGATGTCCGCCATTTTTAGACGCATGGATTTGATCTCATCTTCTAGATCAAAGTGAGCATCCACCAGCTCATTATGTGCTAGTGTGAATTCCTCCATTTTTTTTTCCACATAAGTGACTCTACTGCTGAACGCTGACAGTTCAGTTTTGGTGGTATGCATAAATGCAGACATGTCCTGTTGGAGAGCCCCCCTAAGAGTCATTAACATCTCTTTCATTGTGGTGTCCAGGATGGGCTGCCCCGGATGTGGGGAAAGCATCTAATTGCTGGCCATAGGAGGAGGATTCCTCCATTATGTCTCCCTCCGTCCCTGCCTCATCCTGGTTCTCCTCCTTCACCCCAATACTCCTTTTCTGCTTCACAGGGCTGTCAGAGGGTGAGGATGGCAGTGGATAGTGTATGGAATCAGACTCACCCGAGGATGGTAACGGATGGCTGCAGGAGTGTGCAGGGGATGCTGAGTTTCTATTATCAGAGCAGTCGCCATCTTGGAAATCTCGGCCGGCCGTGAGGGGTAGAAATCGGTCAATTTTTTCGGTCCCTCTCTTGTTTTTCTCTTGTTCATCGTGACCGCTGTAATCCCCTTGTTCTCCTCTCACTGTGGATGTAGTTTGGGTTTGTGTAGGTTAGCAGTGAGCCGCAATATACAGGCCGTTGTGGCAGAGCACTCTCCTCACACTACCATCCGCTCTGGCTGCCGGCTCCGCCCCCCAAACAGTTACATCTTGATAGCCTCACACCCAACCCATGACCCAAGTGAAAAATGATTTCTATATTTGCTTATCAATGCAGAAAAAGGGAAACGTGCTGCCGTTACTGATTATTCTGTATTTGACTATTGGTGTTATTGTACTTTTGTTAGTATTGATTAACTGAAGATCATTTGGGACCATCTTTGAGGCACAGTGAACTTTTTACAAGATAATGATGAACTCACAAGCTTAGAAGATATTCTTTGATAAGAGCCTTGCAAGCTCCCGACAAGTACAATTCAGACAATACAGTACTTTGGCAGGTTCTAATTTATTTCTCATGCAGCCAAAAGCAAAATGTATTTATTTTTTTGGATAATGTAAAGGAGCAGCAAAACCCCAGGTTTTTTCATATCTGTGTCTCACTGGGAAGATTTCCCAGCCACAACAGAAAATGAGGGGACATCTATTAGTCATTGTCCCCATAGGAAGATTTTCCTACTATTTCTTTTCTGGGGACCATTAAAAATTTGGGATTTTCTTTCCCTTCCACTTTTGGTGATATTGGACACCAGAACAAATAGAGAAAACTAAGAAAAACATTTTGCCTCCAGTAATTCTTTCATTTAGAAAATATCCCAAAAATGAATAGTACATGCTGTTTTGTGTGGTTTCAGAGTATGGCAATGTAGATATTCCTAAAGATATAAATTATTTTAATACTTACTCGTACTAATTCTTGCGGAAAGGTTGCCCTTGAGTTCTCTGGCACATTAATTGGTGGGATGACCCAATCCCTCTTCTGTCTTTGTAAAAAGCCATTGTGCTTACGTTGTGGAGGAAATCGAATTTCTGTGACGTTGTAAAAACCCTTCAAAATACAAAATGAAAATGAAAACAGGGCCACGTTTTTGATACTTTACATATCCATCTGCCTCACTGAGTGATTTTCAAAAGAAAACAGCACTAAACAATTACCATATTTCAAGAAGGGCACACACTGTGCAGCATAATATTTAGGAATTAATAGATTACTTATTTTTATCTGATAAAAATAACTGTGAGAAAAGCAATTAAAGTACATTTAGCAAAAACGTGTTTGTAGATTATTTTAAATTAATCATCACTAAGAAATCATAGTAGATGCCAATGAGAAAAAAGGAAATAAAACTAAAAATAATAGAATAAATTAGCTAGAATATGACACTGATACAATATAATACAAATACAGGCTTTGTGTTGAACAGTGGGCCAGGACAACAGATTGCAATTCAAACTGTTCCTCCATTTTTTTTGTTCTCAGTTATTTTCCTCAGTGGAAACAAATACAGAAGCTAGACTTTTCATTTTCTCGAATCATAATCCACATTTTCTTGGAAAGTGTATCTACTGGTCACCTTCCTTCCAGTTCTGCTTGAAGTGGTTCTAAAGCCTTGATTGCATTTCATTTAAAAAAACATGGAGCTGGGAATGGGTGGGTGGATGATGCAGGGTGTGTGCTAATGAGGTCAGCTGGTCAACTCCTTCCTGTGTATATATAAGAAGATTCAATGTGCCTTATATATGCCTTGGGGTCATTTTTGTCTTTCTTTACAATGAAAAATATGCAGCACTGACTACATACAAGTGCATAGTCTATATCTCTCTATCAAAAACAATTTGGAGACGCTCTTAAGAGTGAAAAAACAAAGATCTTGATAAGCGTGTCAGAGGTGGAGGTGAGGAAGGGGAAATGAGACTGAAGTGTAGAGGGCAATGCAGAGGGATCAATACACTCAATGTCCAGGGAATAGCATGATAACTGTGGGGAGGAACAGGACTGTGAGCACAGAACGAAATATAGATTAATTTAATAGGAAAATTGTACACAGTGTACAGGATTGCAGAATAATTGTACACTTACTTAAAATTACTATATATTGAGTTAAAAAATCAAAACAATTTGATGTATATTGAAAAACTGGAGTTTTGTTATGGAGTTGAATAATTGCAGATCATAATCACAAATGCAATGCAAAGCAATGCAAAGTAAAACAAATATCCTGTAGTAAAGAAGAAAGTTTCTTACCATAGCAAAATTTAAGCACTGTTAAACCTAGTACACATGGGCCGAATGTCGGATGGCATTGCCCGGGTTAATAGAAAATTTGTGTACATTGGCCGGTCCAAAAGCAGCCAATGGCTGAGAGTGCTGACTGGAGTGTCCTGGTGGGGGGTGTCCCCCTGTCAGAACACAATGGAACAGCAGGGAAGATCACTGTACTAACATCTGATTGTTAGTACAGCGGCTCCGACCTGAGATATCAGTTTTTTTTCATTTAGCCTGCTGGGCTGAATGAAAAAAACGAGTAGTTTGCACCAGGCTTTAGGCTCTGTTCACATACACTATATTGCCAAAAGTATTGGGACACCTGCCTTTACAAGCACATGAACTTTAATGGTATCCCATTCTTAGTCTGTAGGGTTCAATATTGAGTTGGCCCACCCTTTGCAGCTTTAACAGCTTCAACTCTTCTGGGGAGGCTGTCCACAAGGTTTAACAGTGCATCTATGGGAATGTTTGACCAATGTTTGACCATTGTCAGGCACTGAAGAAGGCTTGAGAATGCCTCGCTCTCAGTTTCTGCTCTAATTCATCCCAAAGGTGTTCTATCGGGTTGAGGTCAGGACTCTGTGCAGGACAGTCAAGTTCCTCCACCCCAAACTCACTCATCCATGTCTTTATGAACCTTGCTTTGTGCACTGGTCCAAATCATTTGTTGGAGGGGGGAATAGGGTGTGGGGTTGTTTTTCAGGAGTTGGACTTGGCCCCTTAGTTCGAGTAAAGGGAATTCTTAAGGCGTCAGCATACCAAGACATTTTGGACAATTTCATGCTCCCAACTTTGTGGGAACAGTTTGGGGATGGCCCCTTCCTGTTCAAACATGACTACACACCAGTGCACAAAGCAAGGTCCATAAAAACATGAATGAGTGAGTTTGGGATGGAGGAACTTGACTGGCCTGCATAGAGTTCTGACCTCAACCTGATAGAACACCTTTGGGATTAATTAGAGCGGAGACTGCTCGTTAATATCAGTAAAAAAAGGGTAGTGACGCTGCTAAATAGTATGAGATTTAATACATTAGTCCATCAATAAGTCCTTGAAGTGGATACTCTGTATATGTGGAGGGGGAGAGATGAAGAGGGGAGACCTGTATAGATTATTTTAGCAGTCCAAAACAACCTTGGCAGCCTTTGAGGGGGGAGTTGAAAGCAGACTCCAGATATGCAAATGAGAAGAGAAACACAGGCGCCTCTAGGTTAGAACCATAAACCATTTTAATGAGATACAGGTGCATTATCCACTTACATGGAGGTTAAGGAAGTAAGGCACAAGTCCATCCATACTTGCGTGGTGTTCACTGCAAAGCAGTGCTCTGAACCGCTGATTTTTAATCCAAAGAAATGAATGCAATAGTGTTATTTAGATTGATTTTATGCTCAAATGTTATTTTTATATATTTTTTATATTTTAATTGCCTATTCTTATTTGGAATTACCTCAAGAACTGAAGTTGATATGTAATGTCATTTATGTTCTGTTGCACCATAGGCGGTTAACAGTCTGTTGATATCTATATTATTTTAGCTCTGGGTATTTCTTTTTTTTTTTTCTTTTTTTTTTCTTTTAGTTGTCATACATATAGAGAAATAAACAATTTCATTAATCCATCAATCGTATGAGTTCCAACGAATCCATTCACAATCCAATAAACAGCATTACTCCTATCTTAAATACATCTACAGAAAAAACAATAACTACCGTATTTATTGGCGTATAACACGCACTTTTTTCCCCTTAAAATCAGGGGAAAATCGCGGGTGCGTGTTATACGCCGATCCCCTGCGATCCGAGCTGTCAGAATTTAAAAATCGCTGACCGCGATTTGAAAATGGCGCCGCCGGCGCCGAAATACGCAGTGCCGGTCCTCGGCTCTTCTCGGCGGCTTTCGGTTTCACTCGAGCGCCGCCCGAACCTAGCCGAGTATACTCGGCTAGTTTCGGATAGCTCCGCTCACCGTCCGAGTGAAACCGAAAGTAAACGAGAGCCGCCGAGAAGAGCCGAGGAGCGGCTCTGTGTATTTCGGCGCCATTTTCAAATCGCGGTCGGCGATTTTAAAGCTCACAGGCTTCAGCAAGGCTGGACTGGGGCAAGGCTGGACTGGGGCAAGGCTGGACTGGACACTGGGGAAGGCTGCACTGACATGGCTGCACTAGCAAGGCTGCACTGACATGGCTGCACTAGCAAGGCTGCACTGACATGGCTGCACTGGCAAGGCTGCACTGACATGGCTGCACTGACAAGGCTGCACTGACAAGGCTGCACTGACAAGGCTGCACTGGCAAGGCTGCACTGACAAGGCTGCACTGGCAAGGCTGCACTGACATGACTGCACTGACATGGCTGCACTGACAAGGCTGCACTGACAAGGCTGCACTGGCAAGGCTGCACTGACATGGCTGCACTGACAAGGCTGCACTGACAAGGCTGCACTGACAAGGCTGCACTGACAAGGCTGGACTGGGGCAAGGCTGCACTGAGAAGGCTGCAATGATGGGCATTTAAATGTAAGTTTTTTTCCCTTCAACTTCCCTCCTAAAAGTTTTTTTTCCTTAAAATTCCCTCCTAAATTGAGGTGCGTGTTATACGCCGGTGCGTGTTATACGCCGATAAATACGGTAGTTATTTGAGATAGTCTCCATTCTCTCTTCCGTTAGACTTGCTTCTCTTGTATGCCCTGACAACCTACTTTACTAAGAAGAAAAACCTCTACATATCTGAAGAGGCAAAAGAAGAAAATAAGAAGCCCCACGAGGGAAAGATTTCCTAAAAAAACCCAAAAAAACAAAACCAAAAAAAAAAAAAAAACACTGATAGGGGAGATGTACCAAGGAAAAGGCGAGTTTACTATACCATCATCCATGAAAGTGAGGTCACCCCCAAGTCCACACTCTCTTTTTCACCTACTCTCAGGAGCAAAGAGGAAACTCCCTTCCTCCGAGAATTTAAATGTATTCCATTGGCCCCAAGTTTCTAAATATGTCTCCTTTCGATTTTGAGCCGATAATAGCAAATCCTCCATCCTATTACCCTCTTCAATTCGTGTGACCCATGTAAGAATTGTGGGAGGGTACGTATCTCTCCACTGCCGTACGATACATGATCTAGCCGCGTTAATAGGATGGCGCAAAATTAATTTACTATATGTTTCCCCCGGTATGTTTGAGACATGTAACAAAAATAGGGCTGGATCTTCTGGGAGGTTATACTCAGTAATTTCTGTGCTATCCGCCGTATCTCCCTCCAGAAGTACTCCAGTTTTGGGCAGGACCAAAGAACGTGGAGTAGAGTCCCTCTTTCCTCCTGACACCTCCAACATTTGTCTGGGATCTCCGGAAAGAATTTATTAAGTAATGAGGGTGTACGGTACCATCTTGTCATTATTTTAAAATTAGTTTCTTGGATTCTTGAGGATATTGAAGATTTCAACGCAAGATTTACTATCTGCCTATGTTGTGCCTGGGTGAACGTCCTGTCTAATGTAATTTCCCACTTCCTTATATATGGAGGGACATAATCCTCTTGGGGGGCAACCAGTAATGCATACATTTGCGAGATTAAATGGGAGCAAGGCCCTGTCCCCTCACACAGTTGTTCTAAGGGTGTCAATGTTCGTTGAAATCTGTCTGGAGGTGGGAGAGTGTTAAGGAAATGTCGCAACTGGGCTGCACTCCAGGAATCAAGACAGAAACGGTCGTTGGATGAGGTTAGTTCAGGTAATGAGGGCCATGTCCCAGTAGCTATTTGTATAAAATGCGAGGCCTGAAAACACTGTGAGTCTGAAAGTTTCCTGAAGGGTCCCTCCTGTAGTCCCGGAGGGAAACAAGGATTCCCTACAATAGGGTACAGGGGGGAGTTGACAGATGATAAAAAAGTGGTGGAACATATTCGGGAGCAAATACGCAGGTTAGGGGCCAAGGTTGGGTGCTTTTTGAGAGCTGAACTCAGGTCTCCATAGCACCAAACAGCACGACACAATGGGACCTTACACTGTGATTGCTCGATTTTTGGCCATATTTTAAAGCTTGCATGCCTACACCAGTCTACTAGTCACGCCATATGAGCCGCCTGATAATATTTCTGCATATCGGGTACCGCTACCCCCCCATATTGTTTAGGCATTGTCATTAAACGGCGTTGAATTCTGGGCCTTTTATGGGCCCAAATGAATTCAGTTATCATCTTATTAGTCTGTTTAAAGAATTCTGGGGGTATATGAATGGGTAGAGTTTGAAAAAGATAGGAAAATTTAGGCAATACTGACATTTTTATTATGTTACATCTACCGAACCAAGAGAAAAGGCCTTGATGCCATTTAGAGAGTAAGACTGTCACTCTACTCAGTAGAGGTGGGAAATTCAACTCAAAGGTTTGGTCCAATTTAGGTGGAATCAACGTGCCCAGGTATTTGATGCCCGTATAGGTCCATCTAAACTTAAAATTCATTTTTAAAGCGTTAATTTGAGTCGTAGTCATAGATACACCCATTGCCTCTGACTTGGACATATTCATTTTTAAATTGGACAGTGCACCATATTGGTCCAATTCTCTTAGTAGGTTCGGCATAGATATAACAGGATTAGTAAGGCAGAATAAAAGATCATCTGCATATGCGGATACTTTATGATGTAAATCTCCAGTTATTAACCACCTAATATCCGGGTTTTGCCTGACCTTACAAAGAAATGGCTCTAAGGTGATAGCAAAAAGGAGTGGTGATAAAGGGCACCCTTGGCGGGTGCCATTAGAAATAGAAAAAGGTTCAGATAGAACTCCATTTGCTTTTATTTGTGCCTCCGGCCCTGTGTATATGCTCGAGATCCACCCTACCATCCTCTCCCCTACACCCACATATCGTAGGACTGAGAACATAAAAGACCAATTGACCCGGTCGAATGCCTTTTCGGCATCCGTTCCCAGGAACACAGTGGATGTTTTAGAATGACCGGCTACGTGGACTAGATTCAGAGTTTTAATGGTATTATCATGGGCCTCCCGTGTTGGAATGAAGCCTACCTGGTCTGGGTGTACTAATGCAGACAAATGTGGTTGTATACGTGTGGCTAATATTTTTGTAAATAACTTAAGATCTACATTCAATAATGAAATGGGGCGATAGCTGCTACATATTGATGGGTCCTTATCCTCCTTCGGAATAACGGTGATATGTGCTTTCAGGGTTTCTGGAGTAAATCCTGTCCCGTGTCCCATTGCATTAAATGTTTGTACCATCTGCTTACCCAACTGAGGGAAAAATGTCTGGTAGTATTTAAGTGTAAAGCTATCCGGACCCGGAGCTTTCCCTGGTTTGGATGTCTTGATGGCCTCTTGCAATTCCTCTAAGGTAATAGCAACGTCCAACTCTTCTCGAATCTGCTCTGTCAATTGAGTAATACCTGAAGAGGAAATATATTCCTCCATGATATTTTGAGGTTGTGATCTGGTAGCCAAATTATATAAAGATTGGTAAAATGTACGAAAGGTCGAGACAATCTGGGAGGGAAGGTGTACTTTTCTACCTTCGGGGTCCACTAAGTGGGGGACATAGGATTGAGTCCTCTGTTCCTGTAAAGCTCTAGCCAGTGAACGGCCGCATTTGTCTCCTGTCTCATAATAATATTTCCGGCATCTCTGAAGTGCTGCTTTAGCTTTATGTTGGAGTAACTCTGTCACTGTCTACGCAATTTAAGGAGTTCTGTCTCCCCAGTGCACCTCGTGTTCTGTTTATGTTGGGACTCTAACATCTGTATATCTGTCAGTAATTGGGTCAATTGGGCCTCCCTTTCCTTTTTTATTCTGGACCCATGCTTAATGAGTACCCCTCTTATTACCGCTTTGTGCGCTTCCCAAATGATCCCTGCGTCTGTCTCCTCTACAGTATTATATTGAAAATAATACTGCAATTCCTTAATAACGTCCTCAACCACCATCTTATCTTCCATCAAATTCTCATTTAATCGCCACTGTCTCCTCTTGTCAGAGGAATACTCATTCATAGTTAATGTCAGTGATACCGGGGCATGGTCTGACCATGTGATACTCCCTATAGCCACCTCTTTAACCGCCGTTAACATACTCTGTGGAGTGAAAAATAGGTCAATTCTAGAATATGCTTTATGTGGCACTGAATAGAAGGTGTAGTCTCTTTCGTCAGGGTGATACGCTCTCCATGCGTCAGTAAGTTGGTGATTATGCAATATTTGTAAGACTCATTTACGTAGACCTGTAGCTACCGAGGAGCTTCCCCCTGATGTATCCATCTTCGGGTCTAGGGGAAGATTAAAATCACCCCCCAAGATAAGTTTACCGTCAGTAAATTTCATCAGCTTATTAATAGTAGCACAGATAAATTGATCTTGATTATTATTGGGGGCATATATCGTGGCCAAAGTCACTTTTATGCCACCCATCATCCCTTTGAGGAACAGAAATCTGCCCTCTATATCTGTTTTTTTGTCTATTAATGTCCAGGAAATTCGTCTTGAAACCAATATAGAGACCCCTCTTGATTTAGCTGCCCTATTAAATGCATGATATGCATAGGGGTAGACGTTGTTCTTAAGAATTGGTACCTTACCCTCTCTGAAATGGGTTTCCTGAATGTACGCCACATCCGAGTGTGAGCGTTTCAAATCTTGAATTAAAATCTTCCTTTTCTCCGGTACATTAAGCCCCTTCGCATTTAAAGAAGTGACCTTTAAAGCCTCCATCCCCCCACCAAAAAGCAACAGAAAAAAAAAAAAAAAAAAGAAGGAGAAAGAAAAAGGAACAATAAGAAAAAAAGAACAAAAAGGGTTCTAATAACCCTAATGTGTTACGTGGGGTTTACTCTCCCCTCCCCCCGTTTCTCCCTCCGACAGATGAAGGGATAAAAGAGTATCTTTCTTAACGCACTCAACTCCCCCTACCCTAAGTGAGTACTAACCTACTATGGGGGATTGATTGCGCATGAACCCGGGAGGGGAGCTCCCGGACCTCCCTCCCGCTCCTGCTCCTTATATCATCTCCTCAATATGTGTTTATATCTCTAAATCAATACCTGTACATTTATATTCTCCACAGTTCTATATTATTAATTTCTTGCCCATTGCTCTATTTCATATGATCTTTATGAAAGTGAAACTTATATCAACATACCGCCCTCAAAGGAGGAGGGTCCGGGGAGAAGCGTTTCCCTCCATCGCTGCAATACGTCATGGGGTATAGTGCCCTATAGTGTCCCCCACCCTCGTCTCCACCCTGTCTACTTCCACAGAGAAATATGTCAACTACATAATAACCCTCCCCCCTAAACAAGAAAAAGAAAAGAAAAAAAAAAAAAAACACAAAACAAAAAAAGGCACCCCCCCCCTTCCTATACCCCTTCAGCCTGTCCCTCTCCCTAACACATTCCTGCTACTCTCTAATGTCACTTCTCAGGCCCTTCTGTTATCCTAAAAACAAAAAACAAAAAATTACTGCGCTTCCCTACACTGCCCAGCTGCAGTTCTAATTCTCAGGTAAAAGAATATAATAAGTACAATGTATAAGAGAACCGCGCTAAATATAAACAATCAATGAATCCTCAAATGGTTCAAATATCGTAAAGTGATCAATATAAATTCTAGACCTATGATCATTAAATATCGATAGAATATATATGCAGAAAATATTCCAAAAATTTGTATTAAAAAACAAATGCAAATAAATGAGATAAGTGAGAAAAAGGAAAAAAAGGAAAAAATTTCATGAAAAAAGGTGACTTCTGATAACCGCAGTCCTTATTGCAATATGCTCCACCAATAGTGATTGAAAGCTTTAGAGAATAAAAAACATCTTGTGAGAAGAATCCACCACCTATATAGATATATGTTTACCAGAGGTAAGCTGTAATGAAGCTTATGCCCGAAATCCACTCAGTGGGGACACCACCATCTGTCTCAGCATAGAGGAAGGATCGCCCGGGACTCATCGACAACAAAAAATTCAGCAATGGAAACCCAGGGGAATAAAAAACACATCCTCCATAGTGTGAATCCGTTTAGATAATTTATTGAGAGTAATAAAGTAGCGCACTTACCAAAAAGAACAAATAAAACAGCATGTATTAAAATCAGCCGGCCGGCCTGCATACACCCGTTCGCTGTGGGATGGAAACGATGACGTCAGCGCGTCTGCCTTCCGACGTACGTTTCGACCTATTGGACGTTGTCATAGGAACGGAACGTGCCTATGCCCGAAATCCACTCAGTGGGGACACCACCATCTGTCTCAGCATAGAGGAAGGATCGCCCGGGACTCATCGACAACAAAAAATTCAGCAATGGAAACCCAGGGGAATAAAAAACACATAAAAAACACATAAAAAAACGGAACGTTCCTATGACAACGTCCAATAGGACGAAACGTACGTCGGAAGGAAGACGCGCTGACGTCATCGTTTCCATCCCACAGCGAACGGGTGTATGCAGGCCGGCCGGCTGATTTTAATACATGCTGTTTTATTTGTTCTTTTTGGTAAGTGCGCTACTTTATTACTCTCAATAAATTATCTGAACGGATTCACACTATGGAGGATGTGTTTTTTATTTCCCTGGGTTTCCATTGCTGAATTTTTTGTTGTCGATGAGTCCCGGGCGATCCTTCCTCTATGCTGAGACAGATGGTGGTGTCCCCACTGAGTGGATTTCGGGCATAAGCTTCATTACAGCTTACCTCTGGTAAACATATATCTATATAGGTGGTGGATTCTTCTCACAAGATGTTTTTTATTCACTAAAGCTTTCAATCACTATTGGTGGAGCATATTGCAACAAGGACTGCGGTTATCAGAAGTCACCTTTTTTCATGAACTTTTTTCCTTTTTTTCCTTCTGTTATCCTACTCCATTATTTGCTAGCTTCTGCTCTTTTAGCCTTCCCTCTGCCAATTCCATGCAACCTCCCCTTTGTGTCTATTTATAAATCTATAAATTAAGTAGGTGACTATGAAATAAAAACCGCTCCTTTAGTGATTATCTTTATTATTGTTCTCTTGTACATATGTGTTGTGTTCCTTTGTGTCTTAGTGTTAAACAGTGTCGGCTCTACCAAGTTTGTGTTACTAATTCCCTTTTATCTAGTCTTCAAACACCAAAACTGAAAAATAAAACAACCCCACAGGGGATCTAGTGCAAGAAAAAAAAATGAGAAAAAGAAAGGGAAAAAAAAACACGCAGGGGGTCAAGTACAAAAAAAACCCCACAGGGGATCTAGTAAAAAGACCCACAAGGGGTCTAGTGCAAAAAAAAAAGAAAAAAGAAAAAAAAAAAGAGAGAAAAACCCCCCACAGGGGGTCTAGTGCAAAAAAAGAAGAGAGGAAAAAAAAAAGTGAAAAATACCCCCAGGGGGTCTAGTGCAAGGAAAAAAAAAACACAGGAGATCACGCACAAAAAAAGACCCACATGGGGTCTAGTGAAAAAAACCCCACAGGGGGTCTAGTGCAAAAACAAACAAACAAAAAAAACAAAACAGCCCCCTGGTTTCATTCTTCCAGCTTCTCCTCCGAATCTCCCCTACGTTATATTCACAGTTTCACTTTCCTGTTTATGATACTATGTTCTCTCTACTTTCTGGGCACTCTGTGGACCAACTGCAACCAGTCTGGAACCTCAAATGGATCAACACCCAGAAACGAAAAGAGGTCTGATAAGTCTGCTCTGGAACGCAACCAGAAAGATTGAGTGCCCTTTTTTATCAGCACTGAAATTGGGAACCTCCACCGATATGTCCCACCCCAGTCTCGTACCCGCTCTAATAATGGGCGTAGTAGGGCTCTGCGCTGCAATGTAGCTCTTGATAGGTCTGGTAGAATTTTCACCTGGCCCCCTTTAAAGTCTATTGTTCCTGTCTCCCAGGCTTTCCGCAAAATGGCCTCCCTATGTGCGAAATAATGCAAACGACACACCACGTCCCGGGGGCGATTAATGTCCTTGGACTTTGGGCCTAATGCTCTATGAACTCTATCAAGTTCCAAATTTAAAGACATAGCGTCTTTTAGTATATTTTCAAAAATAGATTTTACCATGTCCTGTAGGTTTTCCTAGTCTAATGCCTCTGGAATTCCTCGCAAGCACGCATTGTTGCGTCTACTTCGATCTTCGAGGTCCTCCAACTGTAGCTGTAGCGCCACTGAGGTCTCTTTTTGAGTGTAACTATCTCTCTCCAGTATGCTCACTCGCTGTTCCAGGCTTTGATATGCACTCTCCCCATCCATCACGCGCTCCACTAGTATTTGTAGTTCACCCCGGACCAGCTCCAGTTCCTTACGGTGTGCATCCTCCACTTTTCCAATAAGGGTTTCTATGTCTGCCCGTGTGGGGAGAGTTTGTCTAAGTGTCTTTAGGTCCTCCATTTACAACCCCGCTGCTTCCTTCTCCCCAGGTAGGGGGATCATAGGTGTAGCCCCCGCTACCGCAACCAACGTCCTGGGGCTCTGTGGGATAGTCTGTAGCGCTTCCACGCTAGTTCTCACCGCCATCTGTCCTTGGGCTGGCTGCATAGGTGTAGTCTCCCTAGGCTGCAGCAGCACGTTTGCCTTCCCTCTCTCACTTCCGGGTTCAAGTCCTGCACCCTGTACCGTGGGGAAGTAGTGGTGGATCTCTGGCTGCAACTCCCCCTCTCTGGGAAGCCGGACCAGCTGGGCTGCTTTGCGTGCGGTTCTCGTCTCCCTCTGTCTCCCCAAGTTCATACTGCTGTAGTCTCACCAAGAGATAGCCTTGAGGTCTCACCAGACTAATCCTGAAACACTGCTAGCATGTCGGTCAGTTAATCAGCCTCATAAGGAGCAGGCTGGGGCCGGGAGCTTGTGTCTCTCACTCCCTCACCTGGCCATGTGCAGACCACTCCCCCAGGATCTGGGGTTTTTTTCAGCTCTGGGTATTTCATGTTGGAAAGTATGTCACATCCTTTACACTAGATGGCAGTGTTCCAAGGCTGTTATCAGCCAAAGTCTCACTAGCTTGACAAAGAAGTGCGCCCTGAGTCCCATCTACCAGTGCACATACTCGGAAATGCCATGGCAACCCATCAATGACGTCATCATGCCCGGGGCCGCATTCCAGGCATCTCGATCTGCCTGATCCATGCCTCGGTTTCATCGCCTTGGTCACAGAGATCCTGCTGGCTAGGATTTCTCCCCCACAGGCAGAAAAATCAGCTGTGCAGATAGCCGCTCTGCTCATGCCTCTGAAGACATCTGTTACGATGAAACATGTCAGGCAGGCTGACATCCGTACGCTGATTGCTGCAGCCGTTTGTTCCTATCATTGATGCATGCTGTTTTAAGCTTCAACTGTAAGTTACTGCAATACAAGTTTTTTAATCTATCATTACGGGCTTCACTATGGGTCCTTCATTTTCTTTTCTCGGATATATGATGACTACATGCCTGAATGCCTAATTCTGAAGTGACCATTGGGAGATGTTTATATGTGAAGGAAATCCCACGGATGTTGTGGTCTGATGAGGGGTTCCAGTGGGCTGGATTTGCTGGATGCTATTGAGAATTTATCATCTATGCCTAATCCTTAACACCTTCTGGTAAGCAGACTACATTACCACGTGGTGACGAGTGACTCTTTCTACATCTGCACAATATATTTGGTGATTGGATTCCTCCCACTCTTCAATTTCATTTTTGAACTTTTCAGCGCCGCAATAATTTTTATGCTCTGCAGTGAATGCCACGCCAGTGTGGATGGACTCGTGCCTTATCTTACTTCTTTAACCTCCATGTAAGTGGATAATGCACCCGTATCTCATTAAAATGTTTACAGTTCTAACCTAGAGGCGCTTGTGTTTCTCTTCTCGTCCACATCAGTGCCTGACCTCACAAATGCGCTTCTGGAAGAATGGTCAAACCTTAAGGACAGCCTTCCCAGAAGAGTTAAAGCTGTTGTAGAGGCAAAGGGTGGACCAACTCAATATTGGACCCTACGGACTAAGACTGGGATGCCAGTAAACTTCATGTGCGTGTAAAGGCAGGTGTCCCGATACTTTTGATAATATAGTGTATATTCGAATTAGACGACATGTGAACCAAACAAGCTTTCTATGGAGCCGGTTCACATATCTGCGCTACAGTGGCAATGCGATTTCAGCGTGAATTTGAAAATGGTCCTGTGCGTTTTCTGAGCACTGCGTTGCGGTTCAGATGCGAATTCCAGGCTCATTGCCTTCTATGGGAAAGTTAAAAAGAAAATAAAAAAAACAGCAGGGCGGTTCCCCCCTCAATCAATACCAGGCCCTTCGGTGGGGAACCCCACGCCAAAATGTAACAAAAAACAGCGTTGGGTCATTTTTGTTTTCTTTTAATAAAAGGATTGTCAAAAACTGTCTCTGTATTTTTATTTACAATATATATATATATATATATATATATATATATATATATATATATATATATATAAAATATATTTACAATTTATACAATGTACCCCATACTCATTCACATGGGGCAGGTGGGATTCCCATAAGCCCCCTGCCTGCAGACCCCTACTGGCCAGGGTCGTGGGGAAGAGACCCTTGTCGCCATCAACATAGGGACAAGGTGCCTTGGGGTGGGGTGGGGGATTGGAGCCCCTCGCCCAAAAGCACACCCTCCTAGTTGAGGGCATGTGGCCTGGTATGGTTTAGGGGGGAGGCGCTCGCTCTTCCTCCCCTTTTCCTAGCCAGCCAGGCTGCATGTTCAGATAAGAGTCTGGTATGGATTTGGGGGGGACCCCACACCGTTTGTTTTTACAATTTTGGGGTGGATTTCCCCTTAAAATGGGGAGGGAGCCCCCACGCCATTTTTTTTTCACTATTTTTTCCCGGTAACTGATATTTTTACATTCAGCTTTTAGTGGGGAAGACCGCTGACAGCTGATGACTCATCCGCAGTTAAAGACGTGACGGTTGGCTTCCCAGCTATTGTTAAAGATGCCAGTGGCCACCGACTCCGAAAATTTGCATCTGAACCGTATATAAATCGCAGCTGATCTAACCAAATTACTGATCAGTTGATATAGTGGCTGCATTAGCCTTCTTTTCTTAGGCTTTATTTCCAGTTGTTTTCATCTGGTGATTTGGCCAGTAACACACCTCCTGTATTAGACTGTCCCCAGTCTGAATGAAGGTGCACATGGGGCACTTTTGGACAGCAGCATTGTCAGTCAAGGGAGAGGAGTGTTTAGGTGATCTCTGAAAACTTACCTCTTCAGGAAAGCCTATCCCACCTCTGACTAGCAACTGAACTTTTAACTCTTCTATCAGCTCATCCCTCACAGTTAATACATTCTTGTACCATTTGCCCCACCCTATTAGATTGCAAGCTCTTATGAGCAGGGCACTCTGAACCCTCTTATATTTTATTGTATTGTAACTGTACTGTCCTTTATATTTTAAAGCCATGCGCAAACTGCTGGTGCTATATAGACCCTGAATTATAATAACAATAATAATAATAATATGTACTAGCACATTTAGATAAACTAACAAATTGAATTCAAACTCCAGCTAATCTTTTATAAACAGTTACAGCAAACGTTTTATTTTTTTCTTTTGGGATAAAGGTTTTATATAAATAAATAAAATCTGATCATTATAAGCACTCCTAGGATTGTTAAATAGTTTGTCTCATCTCTGCAACTGATACATTCTGCTGGAGAACTTGGTGGTTGATTTACTGCAACTGGAGAGTGCAACATTTGGTGCAGCTCTGCAAATAAATCAGCTTCCAAATTTTTTAGTCTTATTTTCGTAGTATTTTTTGTCGTATTAAAGCTTTGTTGTTTTGTTGTTTAAATAAAAAAAATGTTATACTTACCTGCTCTGTGTAGTGGTTTTGCACAGAGAAGCACCTGGCTCTTCCCCCTCGAGCAGTGCCCCCAGAGAAAGTTGCTTGCCCTGGGGGCACTGATGCGGGCTCGCTCTTGAGCCTCGGCTCTTAGAGTCCATAAGACACATAGAGCTGTGGCTCGGCCCTGTCCCTGCTCTCTCCTCATTGGCTCACTGGCTGTGATTGACAGCAGCGGGAGCCATCGGGCTCCCGCTGCTGTCTCAGCGAATGAGGAGGGAGAGTCCTGGGACAGCTGAGACTATCGTGAATATCGCTTGATCGGAAGGAGCTCAGTTTATGATTGTGGGGGGTGGGGGCTCTGCACACAAAAGGTTTTACCTTCATGCATAGAACCTTTAGCATTTAGAAATACTTTAATTGAACAAGCTGAAGTTAGAAGCTGATTTGCTTCCATGCACAGCTGCACCAGATTTTACACTCTCTGGTTTTAGTAAATCAACCTCTGCATCTTTTGAAAAACAACAGTCTTACTGGCTGAATCACCAGGTGAAAACAAAGCCTAAAGCCTAAAAAAGATAATGAATGCCACAATCACATCTATAAAATAATATGCTTCAATACAATAAATGTTTGATTTGGGTTTGTTAACACTTTAAGGGCCGGTTCACACTAGTGCAATGCCAGACATTGCATGTGATTGATTTGCACCGCATTGCTGTTGTGATGTCTGTGCGATGCGAATTGCAGCCATACAAACTGTATAGCTGAATTCACATTGCATTCAGGCCAAACTCATGCAGGACCCTTTTTTTGGTCCGCACCAGAATCGAATCACATAAGTGTTCACGCCCATGCGATCCGGTTTCTGAAAATCGCGCTACGTTTTGCAAACTGCTTGTGGGGTGTCGTTAACTTAACATACATTCGGCAATCAGTTTGCATGAACAGGTTTGCGATTTAGATGCGGTGCAAATTTGCACCGCATCTAGTGTGAACCGAGCCTCAGTCCTCATGTATCCGTCTTAGCATTTATGCTCTGGTAAAGGGCAAAAACAGTCAACAGGAGATTTATTACCTATCTTGTTGCTTTTTAGTTCTCAAAGGTTCAATTCACACTTGGAGATACAATGCAGGTGTTCTAATCCCTCTCCACTCCATTAAAAAAAAGTTAAAAATTATCGGTTATTTTGAGATTTTAAGCTGAATGGATGTTTTCCCAAACATTTGTTCTTTAAACAGTTGTTAACATTTTTAGCTTGTAATTGTGCAGTACTTTAAATGCTTATTTTATCAATAACATGTCTTGAAAATTACTGTCACGAGAGTAGGATTTCCCTACAGCCGGTATCCAACACCTATTTCTGTCTTCAGTGATCACATTTGCATACAGAATTCTGGACCTGATATTCTGCAGAATTCGCATCAAATCATTTGAAAAATCAGTCCATGCAAAGTCAGCCTCAGCATTATAATCAGAGAAAACACACTACTGCCTCTTTGCACAAGTCACCCCTGTCTGACTGTTGAATAAATGAACACTTCTGTAGGATTTATATTACCACTCATCATATCTGCCACTATCCAGGCAGTTTTTAGTCAGACTTGGGCATGCTGAAATGTCATGCAAATTCCAAAGACACATTAATATGTACTGGTAAAGAATGTCTCAAATATTTATGACCCTATTAAATCCCACTGTATTAATTCTGTAATTATTTTAAACCTATGTCAGGCAAGATGGATGCTTTGGATGACCCACTTTGCACACTGGCCATTAATCTTCTGTAGGTGTTGAAACTCCTTTCTAGTTCTACTCCCTAATTCTGCGTCATACACTGCTTTTTTTTATTTCAGACTGGTGTCTCCTACAAAAAATGTCCATTTGAAGATGGAATGTGTAAAAGGGAGAGCCATGGTCCTGTAAATGACTAAGCAGCAAAAGGGATTTCCCATATCTCTTTGGCAAAAAGATTTTCTTTAATATTGAAGACAAATTTAGGTGTGGAAGATGCTAAGTATGTATGTAAATTAGGACAGTGATTTCAGACATCGTTAAAGATAGTGTTTAAAGGGGGGTCCATTTATGACAAACTAAGAACGCTGAACACTTCTATATGAGCTTTTATTGTATCTATTTTTTAAATGTAGAGCCTTTTCCATGTTATTATTATTATTATACAGGATTTATATAGGGCCAACAGTTTACGTAGCGCTTTACAGCTTGAGAGTAGACAAGCAAATTTGAACTCTATAGGCTCACTTTTTTCATTTATAGGCTTAACTCTCTAATTTACCGCAATAGTCTTTATCTTCTGCTATATGAAGAATAAAGTACACCCAAATTTCCCTTTTTGATAGTCTAAACAGGTCTCAAATCCAGTTACTATGTGATAAAAGAGCCTCATGAATTAAAAAAATATTTTACCTCCTCAAATTCTTCTTCATTTGTGTTTTACATGCCCACCATTGCCCCCCAGACACTGTAGCTCACAGTGGGGGGTTTCAGCAGCACAGTCAGTTCTGCAACTCCAGAAAATAGTGGGCAGGACTAGACACGATCAGCTGCTAATTGACAATCTACGGGCTTAAGAAATGAGAAAAGGCAATGCTGAGAGCCATACCCCCTGCAACATCTTCCCCGCCGGTGGACTTTACTGTCATGATCTACAGGTATCTGTAAATCCTAGTACACATGATGACATTATCTGACGAATGATCATCCATTTTTTTTGGATGCTAGTCTCCATATCAAAAAACGAATAGGTTACTAAAGTACAAAAATTGTCATACAACAGAATAAAAATTCAGAAGTGATGTAATGTATTTGTATTGCATTTTCAGCCGAAAATTGTACTGATCAACCACTTGCCACCCTCCCATCGCCAAATGACAGAGGGACGGTGCGGCTCTCGTTCTGTGGGCACATCATATGGCGGCGCCCCAGAGCGGCCGTGGGGGCGTGCAGCGCGGCAATTGTGGCAGTGCCATGTTGCCAGGACACGTCATGACCCTGATCTCTGTAAAGAGCCATGGCCGTGGCTCTTTAACCATGTGATCGGCTATGTCCAATCACAGCCGGTCAAATTAAAATACGGAAGTGCTGTGAATCAGCTCTCCTCGCCTCACACTGACAGAGTGTGTGGCGGGGAGTGCCGATCAAAGGCATCTCCTCGCAGGGGAGACCTAGACAGGTAATCAGGGCACTGATCATCAGTGCCCTGATTAAAGGAAAGCCCCATCAGTGCCACCAATCAGAGCCTATCAGTGCCACCAATCAGTGCCCATAAGTGCCACCAATCAATGCCTATAAGTGATGCTAGTCAGTGCAGCTTTTCAGTGCCCATCAACGCCCCCTATCAGTGCCCATCAGTGCTGCCTATCCATGCCATCTATCAGTGTCCACTAGTGCTGCCCATCAGTGCCCACCACTGCTGCCCACCAGTGCCACCTATCAGTGCCACCCATAAGTACCCACCAGTGCCGTCTATCAGTGTTCATCAGTGGCGCATATCAGTGCCCATAAATACCGCCACATCAGTGCAGCCTCATCAGTGCCCATCAGTGCACCCTCATCAGCACACATCAGTGTAGAAAAATTACTTACTTACAAAATTTACTGCCAGAAACTAACTTAAGAAAAACTAACTTTCCCTTCCTGACAGATCCTCCATTTGCCCTGTATACACAGGCAGACGGCTGGTCCGTCTCTCCAGTAAATGATCGGCGGGTTGTGGCGGCCATCGCGGGTTGCGTCGACCATTGCGGCTGCTGGACACGCTGATTGGCTCCTACTGTGTCCAATCACAGCGGGAGCGGCGCACACCCAAAACTGTGTGCACAAAATCACGTACCTGTACGTGATTATGTTCAGCTGGGCCGCCCTGCCGCAGTATATATGCGGTGGGCAGTCTGGAACTGGTTAACTGAAAATCGTACGATCTGGTATCGTACGAGAAAAATTTTCGTGTTTGTCCCTTCGGAAAATTTCAGACAACAGCTGTGTACTAAAGATTAGATTATCGTACGATTGCTTCGAAAGCTGTATTTTTTTGTACGATACTCTGATCGTGTGTATGGGGCTTAAGACTTTGCAGAGGGACTAAGGAAAAAAGGTAAGTGCATATGCATTTACAATTAAATGCTGCAGCACATCCTCTACTAATATATATATATATATATATATATATATATATATATATATATATATATATATATATATATATATATATATACAGTTGTGCTAATACATTTACATACCCTGGCAAAATATATGATTTCTTGGCCATTTTTCAGAGACTATGAATGATAACACAAAAACTTTTCTTTCACTCATGGTTAGTGTTTGGCTGAAGCCATTTATTATCAACCAACTGTGTTTACTCTTTTTAAATCATAATCCCAACAGAAACTACCCAAATCACCCTGATTAAAAGTTTACATACCCCAGTTCTTAATACCGTATATTGCCCCCTTTAACATTAATGACAGCTTGAAGTCTTTTGTGGTATTTGTGGATGAGGCTCTTTATCTTCTCAGATGGTAAAACTGCCCATTCCTCTTGGCAAAGCCTCCAGTTCCTGTAAATTCTTGGGTTGTCTTGCATGAACTGCACATTTGAGATCTCCCCAGAGTGGCTCAATGGTATTGAGGTCAGGAGACTGAGATGGCCCCTCCAGAAACTTCACTTTATTCTGCTGTAGCCAATGACAGCACGTCCCATGCACAGCTTCCTGGCTGATGAATGCAAATGTTCCTCCAGTATTTTTTGGTAACATACTGCATTCATCTTGCCATCAATTTTGACCAAATTTCCTGTGCCTTTGTAGCTCACACATCCACAAAACATCAGTGATCCACCTCCGTGATTCACAGTAGGAATCGTTTACTTTTCATCATAGGCCTTGTTGACTCCTTGCCAAATGTAGCGTTTATGGTTTTGGCCAAAAAGCTAAAATTTGGTCTCATCACTCCAAACCACTTTGTGCCAGAAGGTTTGAGGCTTGTCTCTGTGCTGTTTAATGTATTGTAAGTAGGATACTTTGTGGCATTTGCATAGTAATGGCTTTTTCTTCTGGCGACTCGACCATGCAGCCCATCTTTCTTCAAGTGCCTCCTTATTGTGCATCTTGAAACAGCCACACCACATGTTTTCAGAGAGTCCTGTATTTCCCCTGAAGTTATTTGTGGGTTTTTATTTGCATCCCGAACAATTTTCCTGGCAGTTGTGGCTGAAATTTTTAGTTGGTCTCCCTGACCGTGGTTTGGTTTCAACAGAAACCCTAATTTTCCACTTCTTGATTAGAGTTTGAACACTGTTGATTGGCATTCTCAATTCCTTAGATATCTTTTCATATCCCTTTCCGGTTTTATACAGTTAAACTACCTTTTCATGCAGATCCTTTGACAATTCTTTTGCTTTCCCCATGACTCAGAATCCAGAAATGTCAGTGCAGCACTGGATGAAAGATGCAAGGGTCTGTCAGGAGTCCAGAAACTCATTGACCTTTTATACACACACACTATTTACAAGCAAACAGATCACAGGTGAGGATGGTTAACTTTAATAGCCATTCTAACCCCTTTGTGTCAACTTGTGTGCATATTATCAGGCCAAAATCACCAGGGTATGTAAACTTTTGATCAGGGTCATTTGGGTAGTTTCTGTTGCCATTATGATTTAAAAAGAGTAAACACAGTTGATGGATAATAAATTACTTCAGCCAAACACTAAAAATGAGTGAAAGAATTGTTTTTTGTGTTATCATTCATATTCTCTGAAAAATGGCCAATAAATCATAAATTCTGCCAGGGTATGTAAACTTATGAGCACAACTGTATATATATTTTAAGCAGAGTCCCTAGAGAATAAAATGGTGGGTGCTGCATATTTTGTCACACAATGTTTGCATAGCAGTTTTTCTAACACAATTTTTTAATGCACACAAAAAAAATAATATCCAATTGTTTGGTAAAATATAAAAGATGAATGATGTTGATGAATTGAGTAAATATATACCAAGCATGTCATGCTTTAAATTGCGAGGAGAATAATCACCGCTCCAGGAGGATTAAACAGGCAAAAGGTAAGTCCTTCTTGGTTAGGAGGTTGTTGGTGCTGGCTATTGCTAGTAGCAATAAGACAAAAATAAATGCTGGACAACCGCACTCGTTGCTTTAAATTGCATACGCCATGTACTAGCATCAAACTACGGTACCTTTGCGGACGTTTGCCGCAATACCGCACATGTGTGCTGCATTTGCTGTTTACATATATGTGCAGGACCGACGTGCATCATGTGAGCATGGGAGAACAGGGGCACTTTAAAATGTTTTTTTTTACATTTTATTATTCACTCCTTTTTTTAACACTGAACCCTTAAGTTTATTTTATTTTTTTATAACTTTATTGCTTTCACAAGGGATGAGCAACATCCCTTGTGATAGCATGGGCCATGACAGGTCCTCTTTTTGGTATGGTCTGGGGTCTATTAGATCCCAGACCTCTCCTCTGGCCTCTAATGCATTAGATCCAACTGAGATTGGTTTGATTTGTTGTTTTTACTAGCCGGTAATAGCATGTTTACATAAAACTGAAACCGGAAATGACCTTGTCACTTCAGGTTTCTGATGTCAGAAAGTGGAAGGAACAACATCAGTTCCGCTCACTGTGTTCCCAGAAAGGGATCCTGCCTGTTTCATACTTACAGGGCTCCCTGATCAGATGGAGAGCCTGGTAAAGGCGGCGGCAGAAGGGGACTCCCTTCTGCCGCCTGTAAAAGTAATACAGCAGCTGTATAGCATCTCTGATTACTTTTACTAGAAAGAATTGCCGGCTCTAAAAAATGATACCAGGATCATGACTGTAGCTGCAGTCATGGTACTGGAATAACCACTTCAACATTAGGCCTATGGATGGGAAGTGGTTAAGTAAACCCTAACTGGATGTTGGGGTTGTTTTACTAAAACTGGAGAGTGCAAAATCTGTTGCAGCTGTGCATGGTAGCCAATCAGCTTCTAACTTCAGGTTGTTCATTCAAACTTTGACAAAAAAACTGGAAGCTGATTGGTTACTATGCAGAGCTGCATCTGATTTTGCACTCTCCAGTTTTAGCAAATCAACCCTTTTAGTTTGCTAAAGCATTGCTTACCTTAAACAGTTTTCATTTCTTTTCACTGTTTTTACATTTGGCCAATTCAATATTGCTCCTTTAGAGCAGCTGATCTCCTACAGCCAAAGCTTTATTTGGGTTAGCTTTTTTACTTTTCCATTAGGCTGGATTCACACCTATGCATTTTTAGTGCTTTTTGCATTTTGCAGATTTGCTCTACAGAACTTGTTCCATAGGAAACCATGTAAAATGGGCAGTAGTGCAAATCTGCAAAATGCAAAAAGCACTAAAAATGCATAGGTGTGAATCAGGCCTCAGGGAGATTTCCCCTTCCTTATTGCCCCGGTGACAAGAGTTTGACCAAACAGAAAATAATGGAAAATCTACAACACAACAAGGAATAAAAAGTTGGCACGTGTTCTAGCCTCGCCCTGCTGTACAATAAAATCACTTTATTTTTATTGTATTGCTGTTGGAGATTTCTTCTCACTTCCTTTCTGTTGAAAGAAAAGAAAGAAAGTGGAGAGAATCATACACCAGAGAAAAGTAAAAACCAGACAGAGGTTCCAATATTTCCTCACTCTATCAAAAAAAAATTAAAAATGTTTTGGTTGGATATACATTTTATTTGATCTTATTACCCTTCCCATCTTTTTTTGCCAAGCATAATGTTGCTTATCTGACTATCTTACTTTAGACATCAATCCAATATGTGACCATTTCTCTTAACCTGACTGGTTATTTAAAATGTAACTCCACTTTTTAAAAGAACAAATAATTTATATATTATATGTTTTGTAATTTAGTGCTGATAAAAAAAAAAAAAGTACCATTCTAGTTCACTTTACTACTAGATACAATTTTCTAAAATTGTCAAAAGAAAATAAATAAATAAATAAAACCTGGTTTCCTTGTATGGGGCCGTCTGTGCACTCATGTTGAATGCCTGCAGAAATGTTATTTTCTGCTCATGTGATCAGCTCACTGCTGTTCCCCAGCAGGTTTTCTTCTATTACAACACAGGGCCAGCAAGTACCGCCAAGTGTTTCTGACAGTATCAGTGTGTCATTGATTTGTACAGGCTTTCTGTCTGAAGCTAAATGAAAACATCTGCTTTTACCTGCCAGGGGAATGGGTGAATGAACGCCATGATCTCCCCTCCTCCAATCACAGAACGATCAGATGTTTTGTGAATGGACAAAGTTGGAAGCAAACTTACACTGTATGCAAGATCTAATTTTCAGAGTTGCAAGCTCGACACTTGCAGCTATGTCAGAATGAAATTAGAGTTTTTTCCTTTAACTACTTGCCGACCGGCCGCAGTATATATACTGCTGCAGGTTCGCTCTATTGCGCAAAACGACTTACCTGTACATCATTTTGTGCAATAGCCAACGAGTGTGCCAATCAGTGGGTCTGGCAGACGCGATATCCGCTAGCCACCCCTGACCGCTCCCCAAAGACAGAGCTGTGATCTGCCGATGTTATCAAGGCAGATCACTGTTCTGACAGGGATGAACAGAGTGATCTTGTGTTTCTGCTAAACAGGAACACAGATCTCTCTGTTCATCCAGTAAGTCCATCCCCTGCACAGTTAGAAAGCATCCCCTAGGGACACACTTAACCCCTTGATCGCCCCTGGTGTTAACCCCTTCCCTGCCAGTGTCATTAGTACAATAACAGTGCATATTTTTTAGCACTGATCCCTGTAATAATGTCACTGGTTCTCAAAAAAGTGTCAAAAGTGTCAGTTGGATGTCCGATTCGTCTGCTACAATTTCGCAGTCCCGCTAAAAAAATCGCTTTTCGCCGCCATTAATAGTAAAAAAAAATAAAAAAATAAAAAAATGCCAAAAAATATCTCATAGTTTGTAGATGCAATAACTTTTGCACAAACCAATCAATATATGTTTATTGGGATTTTTGTACCAAAAATATGTAGCAGAATACATATTGGCCTAAATTGATGAAGAAATTAGTTTTTTTTATTTTTTTATTGGGTATGGTTTATAGCAGAAAGTAAAAAATATAGTTGTTTTTTTTTAAATGTTTTTTTTTTTTGTTTATAGCGAAAAAAATAAAAACCACAGAGGTGATCAAATACCACCAAAAGAAAGCTCTATTTGTGGGAAAAAAAGACATCAATTTTATTTGGGTAAAACGTCACAGGAGCGTGCAATTGTCAGTTAAAGTAACACTGTGCCGTATCGAAAAAAAAGGCCTGGTCATGAAGGGTTTACCCCTTCATGACCAGGCTTTTTTTTTCGATACGGCACTGTGCCTTCCTGAGCTGAAGTGGTTAAAGTGGTTGTAAATCCTTACATATACCCAGCAAAGTGCCTGGCCTTAGATGATACACAGAGATAAAACAAATCCTCTTACATAAGTTGTACCTGTTTATCTGCTGCCTTCTCTTCTCTGCCTCTGTTCAAAGTGCAGAAGTGATAAAACTTGTCTGAGCTGTCAGAAAAAAGGGGGAAGAAATAAAATTACACTCTGCAGAGCTCAGTAAAGAGAACTCTGAGAGCTGATTGGAGGGAAGGGACATACCCCCTTCACACAGCACACAGGAACAGAGCTAAGGCTGTCAATCACAGACTGTGCCCTCCCCTTACACCATTTTTCTCTTGGTGTCAGGAAAGCTTGTCAGAAGTAATTCATGCTGATAGCAGAAGAAAGATGCAGCAGACAGACATGAGCACACAGTGCTCTGGTTTGAGACAAATACACACTATAGAAGGATATGCTTTATTCATATTTCATGACTGAGGTTTACAACCACTTTAATTCAGAAGAATCCACCAATGGGACACACATCATTGTTGGTAATTCATTTTTACATAGCAAATGTGCAAATCTTGTTTTCTCCTGGAGTTCAGCTTTAAAGTGATTGTTATATTTTAGGAAAAAAAACAAGACTTTACAAACATGTTATACTTACCTGCTCTGTTGAAGTGGTTTTGCACAGAGCAGCTGGAGCCTCCTCTTCTTCGGTCCCTCTACTGTTATCCTGCCCCCTCCCCCTCCTGTTCAGTGCCCTCACGGCAAGCAGGTTGCTATGGGGGCACCGACCCGAGTCACATTCAGACAGGGAGCTCCGACCAAGCCCTGCCCCCTCTCTTCCCTGATTGACTAGCTGACTTTGATTGACAACAGCGGCAGCCAATGGCACTGCTGCTGTGTCTCAGTCAATCAGGAGGGAGAATCTCGGACAGCTGAGACACTTGTGGACATCGCTGGAGCTCAGGTAAGTATTAGGGGGGATGAGGGAGGCTGCTGCACACGGAAGGCTTTTTATCCTAATGCATAGAATGCATTAAGATAAAAAAAAAACCTTCTGCCTTTACAACCACTTTAAGCTTACTTTAAACTAAAAAATGATAGTCATCAGAGAAATTCAGTTTTTATCCAATTAAAATACAATCAATTCATTTTTAACTTCTCATATTCTCATAACTTAAATTGTGGGGCTGCTTAAAATAGAATCAATAAACAGCTTCTGTATTGATTAACAGACAAATGCAATTTAGATTTAAAATTAGCATTTACCACATTCTACAGATCTGCATTAATACTTTATTTTCAAGAGCGAAAAAAGACAAATATGTTTGTAAATTAAGATTTATACTGTATTCACGATTATAAAAAGGATCTACTTTGATGAGATACAATTGTGTTAGAAACAACAATGCTCCAACATTATCTAGCTAATTTACCTAATGTATTACATTAACAAGCAGCTCAATAGAAGATATACAGTTCAATAAAATACCATAGATGGACTGAAATTTGCCATGTTCAGCAGGGACCAGCCACATTTCAATCCATCTATCGCTGTTTTCATTTGTAAGAAGTCGATCAAAGCAGATCCTTTGCAAATAAAAATATTTTTTTATTATTTTTCTTGCACATGATTAGGCATTTAATCTTGCACTTTATTCATTAGGCTAGATCAAGGATCTCCAAACTACGGCCCTCCAGCTGTTGCGGAACTACACAGCCAATGAGGTATTGTAAAACTCTGACATTCACAGACTTGACTAGGAATGATGGGAATTGTAGTTCCTGAACAACTGGAGGGCCATGGTTTGGAGACCCCTGGGCTAGATGAATATTCACTTAATTAATTACCGTAAATATTTTCCACTCCTTTAGTAAATTAACCACAGCATTTTGTGTTTTTAATAATAACCCTCTCTGCCCCATATTTACTACATGGTTGCCCATGTGAAAGGTAGATACCATACTGTAGCCTACCTGTTGCGGGTCTTGTGCATGTTGAGGCCTCAGGGTGATATTCACAGCAGCGTGCCAAAACTGTCTGGTTTCCTCATCATGGCCATAAACGATGAACTCCCTCTGATCTGGTGAAATGTCAAAAGTTCTTGCAGCAAATATTACCCCATCGGCATCGATCCGAAAGTCTGTAGGGTTACTGGTCTCATAATGTATGTGTCTTTGTTCACCGCAATCTGTAAACCTCACTGGAGAAACAAAGAACAAGAAAAAAAAAGTCAGCACTGAAGTCACTTACAGAAACTAGAAAAACTGTCACCTAATCTATGGTGGAGCAAAGGCAAAATACTCTGCTGAAATATAGAAGGTACAATCTGCTCACAGAAAAGCAAAAAGAAGTAATAATGGCTTAAAGATGACATGTTTGTCAAAAGAATCATTGCCTTGGAAAATACATTTAGAACAACAAGTGGGTTTAAAGATTGTCAACTAAGTGTGTAATACATTGTACATTGGGACCGTGAGCCACATAAACACCACCGTGCTAAAAATTTGAAGCTTTGACTCTTTGCTAAGCAGAGTCTGCCATTATTAAAAAAGAAAATGTGTCATCAACTGTGTTTAAATGCATACCACAGGCAGTGAGAGATAACCATATAGTTATTCTGTAATTGAACATTTAAATTAGCTGGCTGCCACAGAGCATTTATATGCTATTTATTTTAGTAATCTAATCTTGTCATGTGGAACTGTACAAATATATTACAAATGTTCTGCAGGATATATATATACCGTATTTATCAGGGTATAACACGCACAGGCGTATAACACGCACATTCATTTTAAGAGGGAAGTTTCAGGAACAAAACTTAAATTTTAAATAAGGAACTTTGAAGCAAAATTAGGGTCAGAGCCCATCTGCAGCCTCACCATTGCCATCAATGCAGCCTGATCAATGCCCATCTGCAGCCTCACAAGTGCCATCAATGCAGTAGCCTCACCATTGCCATCAATGCAGCAGCCTCCCCATTGCCATCAGTGCAGACTGATCGATGCCCATCTGCAGCCTAGAGGGTACAGGGAAGGGGCGGGACGAGCGCCGACAGATTACATACAGTGAGAATCTCCTATGATAGACAGAACAGTAGTCCAATGGCGGCCCAGGAGACGGGACTTCTTATTACAGAGGCCGCCAAGTAAACAGAAGATTCTCACTGTTTGTAACCTGACGGCGCTCGTCCCACCCCCTCCCTGTCCCCTCCGGGGCAGCTAAAATTGAAGTATTGGCGTATAACACGCACACGCTATTTGCACCCGATTTTCATAGTGAAAAAGTGAGTGTTATACGCCAATAAATACAGTATATATATATATATATATATATATATATATATATATATATATATATAGCTTTATTATTTAAAGAAAACAACAGCAAAGTTCACAATCTTATCTGATCTATTCACCTGAACAATGCAGATCTTGAGTGGGAGTCTAGGGGTAAAGGAGTCATTGGTGGCAACCCCAATTGGCCCCCACAAAACTGAACTCAGATCAGACAACAATGAGATTCTGACCAGTAGCATAACTATAATCATAACTGCTCACGAGGCTGCTATGGGGCAGAAATTGTCAAGACATTAAACGTATAAGCATATTAAAATCTAAACATATAAAATATGTGTGTGTATAACACAGATCCAGTAGTGTATCATTAGGGAATTCAAAGGTCGCAGTAGGTGAGAACCGTCATGCCATCAAGAGCTGACATCAGATGCCCAGGAGGAGTCCGTGAGATCAGAATGTCCATAGTCACATCTTTCACTTGCTCTTCCCTTCTACTCATCTAACGTATACACAGAATTATTGTCTTCAGAGCTTCTTGTCATCCCTGTCAGCACTTTGCAGTTAACTCTGTTTACCCAACACAGTCTTCCTAATGCTGTATAAAATAACAGTCTTCTTAGCTAAAAACTGATAAAACAGCTGAAGTTTGTAGTTCTGCAAAAACCCACTTAGGCAGGCCATATATAGTGCAAATTTCTTTCTTGAAACCATAGGTTGCAGGAAAGAAACTTGCATGATTCCCCGATCAACAAAGACAGTGCTGACAGGGGAATCCCTCCTGCCAAACAATTGCCTTCTCCTGGCAGGAGTGCACAGGGGAAGCTGTCACCACTGGGAAAAGACAGTGATTATCACCAGTGGCTATAGTAGCCATTTGTGATAATCACAAGTGAATCCGGCAGCGTGGTTGTACGCAAGGTGATCGAACCTTGTATGGCCGGCCTTAGTGGGCACGCTTAAATCAGTTTGTATTAAGATGATAGAGTACCGGTAGTTGTTTACAGGAGCACTAATATCTCTATAATAAATATAAAATAATATTAATGTTATTAATATTATTGTTGTCACCACAGCTCTTTTCCACTATTGGCTCAACTGACACACACTGCCATGGGTCTCAGAAATCATAAGAGGGCTCCATCAAAATGTTGCTAAGGGCTCCATAATCTGTAAATATGGTTTCCGCCTATGGTAATAGACTACCTCATACATCTCTTTCGGTAATATTCTTCTCAGAGGACATAATTAGAGTACATAACCCAATTAATTTAGCCTGTGGGACTTTATATAAGGCACATCACTAAATAAACAGGTATAAACAAGACAGTATAGTCATATATCAATATAAAACTATTCCAGGTACCTAAATATAATAAATCTTTATTGTACATAATTTTAATCCCCCCTGCTGTGATATATTATTTTGGACTGTAATTAAAGCCCTGTACACAGGGGCCGAATGTTGGGTGTGACTGGCCGCTTCAATAGAAACCGGCAGACATTGGGCCCATGTGTACTTCAGAAGGGGCATGACCGAAAAAGGTCTGCTGACCAGCTTCTGGTCAGAACTCTGAGCCAATGGCTGAGAGGGCTGACTGGAGTGTTCCGGTAGGGGGCCGTTCTCCTGTCAGAACACAATAGAAAAGCAGGGGAGAGCGGCTCCGTCCTGAGCCCGTTGGGTTGAAAAAAAAAAAAAAAACTAGCAGTGTGTACTAGGCTTAAATCTAACCTAATAATAACAGGTAGAGGGGAAGCCTTTCCACGACCCAGTACCCTGGTGCAATTACTTTGTCATACATTCATTTTAAGGGTTTTAAAATGATGTACAATGAACAATTATTTTTAAGTATCTGGAAAAGTTTACATTGATATATGGTGAGACTGTCTTGTTTAGACCTGTCTGTTTAGTGATGTGCCTTATATAAAGTTCCAAATTGATTGTGTTGAGTTGATTAGGGATGGAGGTGCACCACTTTTGTGTATCAGATCACAACCCAATGTTTTGACATTATTCAAGAAAAATGGATTCCTGTGTTGGACCCTTATATTTGTTTTATGAAATATGAGATGTCAGCGTGCCATAGACTGTCATGCAAAGATCTAGCCTTGCTTTGAGCAGAGTAGCTTGGTCATTTCTAGAACCTGGCCATCACTTTAGGTTGCTTCAAATGATATGCCATACATGCAGGGATTGCTTTGGCAATAACTGTAGCTACGTGAGAAAGGTACATGAAGCTATTGCAATACAAAGCAATGCACAATGTTATTAGTTGTCTGTGCACATACTGAAAATTTATTTAACCTAAACTGTTCCCTATAAAATATTCAAAACGTTTTCCAATTGTTGTCTCAAATATATCATTCCCTGGAAGGTAAAATACACTCTGATGAGCATTTAAGAGATTCTAAAACTTTAATATATAAATGTGTCCTTTAGAAATGCTGAAGTTTGCAGTATTAAAGAATTTCAGCTGATCTCTCATAGGAAATAGACATTTTAATGGAATTAGGAACAGTTGTGGAGAGAGCAAAAGTATTATCAACACACAAAATGACTTCAATATAAACAACTCTGGCTTGTTTATGACCAAAGGGACACTTACCCGAATGGCCTCCTTCAAAATATTACCACTACTTATCATTTAGTATATAACGCACAAGCTATTGTGTATTTCGGGCAATCCCTTGCAGAGAATAATTGAGAAAAGAACCATTTCAGAGAAACAAGAGTTCCACTCATATATTGAGCCTTAGTGACTGTCTTTATTTTATGCGGCAGAGGGAAAAAAATCTGTATCCAGTACAATGTATGATACATCCTCATAAGGAAACATTAAAATAGAAGAGATAGTTTAGAGTGTCACACTGCAGTTAGTGTCTTCCATTCCATTAACAATGTGACCTTACATGATGACCCCATTTGTCAAGGGCATGTTTTGAAATTCAGCAGCTGGGTAAGGAAACATATGGAATACCATGAATTAACCTTTAATGCCTAAAGCCAGAAGGGATATGCAAGTCTCTTTCAAATGTTACATGCTGCACAAGATGAAATACTGAAACAGATAAACTTCCTGGCCCATAGTCATTAAAAACAGATCTTGAAATCCCTTGCTGTAGGGAAATATTTCAAAATATTTTATAAGTGTTTGCTGACTATTATGATTCCTGGTCATGCATCTTTATCAGTACAAACCCACTAGTTTATATATTTAAGCATTAGTAAAATACTGAAACAATCATCTTTTTTCTATTGGTTGTCAGGGAAGCTGAGCTTTAGGCCAGAAATGAGCAGCTTGCGGCACAAAAAAGTACAATACTTAATACAAAAGATTTCTACAGTGAATGTTTGTACAGTGTAATATATTACAATATCACTGATACTGGAAATTGGGAAAGTCAAATTTGTAAATGGAACCTTTTTAAAGGCTGCAGCTGTGCATACTGAATGCCCATACCCATAAACAGTGGCGGATGGTGGTATTTTTTTTTGGGCTTGGGGGGCAGTGCTCTGCACCCCCAAGCTCACCCTTTTTTAAAGCCAATTAGAGCCTCAGGCTCTAATAACGTGCTTCTAAAAAAAAAGAAAAAAAAGAAAAGCATTGGAATCCATGCTTCCGGCGCCCTGCATGCAGAATAGGGGCCGAGCGCATGGATTAGGGGGGCCCCTGCGCCCTGTATGGACCACTGCACATAAGGATAAGATGGCCTGGCATTTTCATATGTTATTATAAAGTACCTTAAAGTAGAACTTCACCCTAACACTAAAATCTATAAATCTACTGGCATCCATGATCTAAGACTAAGCTATCTAGCCCTGTAAAGAAGAAATCACTATACATACGTTTTTTTGAAGCAGCTCTAGTCCGGCCCCACGCTGAGCTGTCAGCGGTGGCTTCGCTGTGGAGGCATGTGCAGAGGACACAGCCGACAATGAAAGACCCATAGTAACTCTATAGGTGACGTCACTTCCTATTCATTTCCCAGCTGACTGTCGGCTGTCTCCTCTGCAGAGCTTCCGCCGCTGGAGACCGGACCGGATTAAAAAACGATATGTATAGCAATTTCTTCTTTACAGGGCTAGACAGGTTAGTCTTAGAATGTGGATGCCAGTACACTTAGAGATTTTAGTGTTAGGGTGAACTTCCACTTTAAGCTTTCTAGTTGAACATTTCTTAGACAAGAGTCACTTGTTAGGCCTGGGCAGACTAGACATTGTAACTGCATTTCAGGTCTTATTGTTATTGCTAGCTGTAGTAAGGAAAGCCTTGGAGATAGGAGCCGAGAGGTGGTTCTGGGCAAAGCAGCAATTTTGCTGGTCCTGCAGCAACATATACTCACCTTTGCTTTGCTTTCCTGCAACAATGAAATGACAGGCCATTCTTGGTGTTAAGAAGCATGGGACTTCCCTTCTTCTCATGTGACAACACTGATACATGGCCCGGCTCTGTTACAAAATGTGTGAGGGTACACAGCACTGTGTACATTTCGACTAGAGCAGTGCTTCTTAATTCTTTTTTGAGTCCCGGCCCCTTTAAGAATATAATGAAAGCTATGGACCCCCTTCCCAGAAATATTCACATTAACACAACTTTGCATGCAATGAATATATGTACTATGTTTTATTGAAATTTGATTGCCTCATAGACATCATAGACATCAGGCGCAGGCGCACTGAGCGTGCCGTTTCTAACGGCGATCATGCTGTTAGTGGTGGCACCAGCGCGCATGCCCGAGAGTGACGTCATCGCGGCTCGGAAGTCACTCCGGGATAGATGTCGGCGTCGGAGGAGGCGAACGAGGGCCAATGCCGGGGCTTCGATCTAAGTAATTCATAATTCGATCTAAGTAATTCATAATGAGCTAGTATGCTATGCATACTAGCTCATTATGCCTTTGCCTTGCAGGGTGTATTTGTTTTTTATGAGGCTTTATTTTCCTCTATACTGGGACACCATTGATTGGGACAATAAGGAGAGCTGGATAATGAATGTAAATATTATTTTTTTATCTGACTCCCACAGGCCCCCTGAAATTCATTTGTGGACGACTTAGAGGTATATAGACCTCAGATTAACACAATTTTTTATTTCCTTGTTCCCAGCACCACTCAAACTGCAAATGGGTATCATCACAGGTGCCCACACTAAGGGAACACTACTGTACAATATCTCCAATATTCCTAACACATGCAATCACTGATTATTACAGGATAGTAAAGGTGAACAAGGGGCAAGTGATTGGGCAGTAGCCCTAAATAAATATGTATAAACTCCATTGAAAGGTATATTTCAAATTCACCAACCCCATGCTTGAAGCACACACAATTATTCCTTGTTCTATGAATAATAATAATTAAAAGTGCAACAGCAAAACTGAATGGTTTTTAACAATGAAGACTATTATGACAGAGTGCCACTTCTATCAATGTAATATTTTCCTTTATCCAACAACTCTCACATAGAGATGTTTGATGGCCTTGCATATTTTACAGCCATACTAGCTAAATTACTGCCTGCATTGTCAACCATTATTAAATGTTCTATGTGTTATCTTGCCAACTAAAGAAAAAGTTCAACATTATAGATTAAAATAATAGAAATTGATAATGAAAAACAGCTCACTTAGTTGGGGCTGCATTTATCTGAAGATTGCTGTCAGAACAAAGGAAATATAGTGTAAAAATATATGGCAAAACGCAGAATGCAAATAAATGGCTAACAAGAAAGTCCATTGTCCAAAGTTAAAGGCAGGTGGCAAAATGCTATGTGTGAGATTTTGTTACTGGCCTAAAAGTTCATTTCGCAACTAGGTTACAAATTAGCTTCAAGTAACAGTGATAAGATATTGAGAAACAATTCAGAATATGCAACAAAAAAACATACATGGACAAGGTGCTAATTATTTTCATTTTAAAGCCACCCAAAAATGGAACTTCCGCTTTAAGCATTGGTGACCCCCTGACATGTCACATTTGGCATGTCATTTTTTGGGGGGAGGAGCGGGCACCCTGTTTTTACAGGTACCCAGCTCCCACTTCTTCCCTGGCACCATGGCGCCGGAAGGAAAATCACCTCTCCCTCCCTGCAATCTTCTGGGACACGTCACAGGTCTCAGAAGATTGCCTAGCCAATCACATCGCGCAGCGGGGCTCGCGCATGCCTGGCTGTGAAGCCACAGCCGGCGCTCACAGTTAGAATGCCGGCACCACGGAGTGAAGGGGGAGAGGAGCGAGGCTTCGTTCCCCCACATCGCTGGACCGTGGGACAGGTAAGTGTTTGTTTATTACAAAAAGTGTAGCTGCTGACTTTTAAATGGGTGGAACTCCACTTTAATGAATTCCACAAAGTTGAATAAGTAGGTATGTGAACTGACCAATCGAATTTAGTGCTAACCATATGAGAGTTATCCTGTACTAGAGCTAAAAAACAAAAATCAGTATGCTACTGGTAAGTACATACGTGAAATTTCACAGGTGTAAATATAAATAAAATGTTTGCCATGTTTGTGTCTGCATTGTATCAGTACTGGCTCACACCAGATGCAGTCCAGTGCATTTTTAATCTGCATCAAAAACACAGGCACAGTGTTTTCAATGAATTCCAATGGTCGTAGTTCACACCAGTGCAGTCAACAAAAGTAGAACGTGTTGCATTTTTTCTGTATGGAACACATCTGGAACATGGCAAATTGCATCAAAACGCACCAGAATGCATGAAACACCTCAAAAGCGTGCATGTAGAAATGCATCCCTCACCCGCAACCACCCGCAGTGAAAACGCACTGCTGTAAGAAAATGTGCGGGGCTGCCATTCATTCTGAATGGCACCCCCATGCATGTAAAAATGCAGCGTGTTTGCAGGTGCAGGAACCACAGGGAAATCGCATGGTCAAGATGACCATGCGATTTCCCTGAAAGCCGCATTTTCAAAAAGGTGCATGCAAGGCATGCCAGAATGGGCTGCCAATCCCGAAAAAACACAACCTGCAAACACCTGTCTCTTTGTGCCCCACTAACAGATTTGTATGCTTTTGTAAATATTTAAGAATGGTCGGCAAACAAAAGCATTACTTATGTTATGTTAATCTTAAGAGCAAAACTTTTTTTTTTTTTTCATTTTGGATAGACCAAGAGAGGGTTATAACCCCTGTCAGATTTTTTTCACCATCTGTGTCCCATTGTGGTGATTTCCCTTCACTTCCTGTCCCATAGCCAAACAGGAAATGAGAGGAAGTCCCTGCAAAATAAGGGAATTCCTTGGGGACCCCCAGGTCACCAGAACTAGTGTCCCGATTGGACGATTTCCCTAATATTACTTTTCTGGGGGCAACCCAACATTTGGGGATTTTCTTTTACTTTCAATGATAATGACACACGGCAAATATAGAGGATGAGTCTCCTTAACAGGGGCACAAACAGCAATAAAATAGGTGTTCCAATCCCTCTCCACTCTATCCAAAACTAAAAAAAAGTTTAGAAGATTATTGTGAAAGAAATACACATACCATAATATGCACAATCTATTTCTCCACATTAGCAGCCATTTTAGAATAATAGAAAAGTTATAAAATATAGATATATATATATATCGGTATTTTAACCACTTCAATACCGGGCACTTATACACATTCCTGCCCAGACTAATTTTCTGCTTTCAACGCTGTCGCAATTTGAATGGCAATTGCGCGGTCATGTTACACTCTACCCAAACTAAATTTTTATCGTTTTGTTCCCACAAATACAGCTTTCTTTTGGTGGTATTTGATCACCTCTGGGATTTTTATTTTCTGCTAAACAAATAAAAAAAAAGACTGAAAATTTTGAAAAAAAAATGTTTTTTTAGTTTCTGTTACAAAACTTTGTAAATAAGTAAATTTTCTCCTTCACTAATGGGCACTGATGGGGCTGCACCGACGGGCACTGATAAGGTGGCACTGATGAAGTGGCACCAATGGGCACTAATATGCGGCACTGATAGGCGGCACGGATTGGGCACTGATAGCTGGCACAGATAGGCACTGATAGGTGGCACGGATGGGCATGGATGGGCACTGATAGGTGGCACTGATGTACACTAATGGATGGTACTGATGGATGCCAATCAGTTCCAAACAGTAATGCCTGCCAATCAGTGATGCCCATTATGGGCACTGATTGGCATCCCTGGTGATCTAGGGTGGCATACCTGGTGATGACTAGTGGTGGTATCCCTGGTGGCATCCCTGGTGGTCCAGTGTGGGCATCCTCGGGGGGGACTGCGCTGATAATCGATCAGCACAGACCCCCCCTGTCAGAGGAGCAGCCGATCGGCTCTCCTCTACTCGCGTCTGACAGATGCGAGTGAGGAAAAGCCGATCAATGGCTCTTCCTGTTTACATCTGTCAGAGACTCTTTACCTACATCGGAGTTGCGGTGTGTCAGACTGACACACCGCAACAATGATCGGCGCGATGCGCACCCCCGGGGGCACGCAGCGGCTTTATATCTTGGTGACGTCATATGACGTCCGGTCAGGATATCGCAACCACTCTGCTGACATCATATTGCTATATGGCGGACGGCAAGTGGTTATACACACACGCACACACCTTCGAGGCATACTTTTAAAATGATTTGTGAATCGAATTGCCCTTTCATATAAATTACAGTATATTCCATGTTTACTGGATATTCTCTGATGCAAGGTTCTATAATTTTAAAAATGCCACAACTAATTTGAACTATTAAAAGTTTCTGAGAGTACATCAGTCTTTCACTTATGAAAACCTGTATAAAAATCCTTGCATTTTAATAACCCTACAGAAAAAAAGAAAAAAAAAAAGAAAACATGAAGTCTGGTCGTCCTTTTCTAGTCGTATTTCACTTTCTGTAGGTTAAAAAGTGCTGATCACAGGAGATCGCATGACCCCTTCCATCCACCTACTATCATATATATCATATACAGTACTGTAATCTCTTTAAGAGCTTTAAATGCAAAGGAAATTGTTTGCAAATTATCAGAAACCCCTTAATGGCTACTAATGCTCCATCACGTTTCCAGATAAAGTCTGAAATGACTAATTAAAGTAATTGTGTTGATGTGTAATTTGGACTTAATTTTAAAGTTTTGATTTCCACATTTTCTGTGTGTATAAATGTGTCATGCATTTTACCATTATTTGTCATATGGCAAGCTCAAGAATGGACCTCAAAGAATGTCTTTGTCAGTTTGCCAGCAAGATATTTTTTGATGAACAACTGCCTTACATGTATAAAGCAGCTTTTTTTCTACAGTTTTTCACAAACAACCCACATGGGGTAATCACGTTTCAGGACTAACTGTACTTGCACAACATATGTTTTCATATTTACCCTTGTTATAAGACTTTTTATCTCTAACTGCTTGAGCATACATCCTGACTTAGGAAAAACATACCAGTAATATTCTGACCAATATATGTAAGTACCACAATGAAAAAAGTTGGATGACACACGTAACATACATGTATGTATATATGATTCAATAGTTGTATCTGTTCTTTAAAGAACAGTTAACTGATGTCATTAGCTTTGCTGTCTATCATGCCACTTTCTTATATATACAATTTAAAAATTTCTAAACATTTAAAAAAATTACATAATAAAAAAAAAAACACATTGTGACCCAAGGGTATCATGTGCCGCACAGGCTCACTGAAGGGGGTGTCAATCCTATACATCAACCGCTGGGAGTACTGGTCGAGTGGGAGCCAGTCCCGGCTCCTAAGATAGCTCAGTATGAAGAAAGATGTCCCTGTGACCTCACATCCATATCATCCCAAGGTGTGACCAAGTTCTCCCCATGACTAAGCTCTGAGGGGCGGAGCAAAACGTGTTGGAGGCGTGGCCTGGCTGGAATGCAGGATGAGGTTGCCACTTACCATCATACCTTGGGATGCTATGGCTGTGCGGTCACAGGGACATCTTCCAAAAAAAAAAAAAAAATACATTGGAACAAAAAGTTAATTAGCTCTGGATAAAGCAAATAATGGTTATAAGAGTTTTTGTTGCTGCCTATCTATCTGTTGGGGAGATCTAAGGCCCGTACACCCGTTCAGAAAATCATATGAAAAATACCGCTTTTGAAGTGATCGTACAATAATATGATTTTTAGCACCCAGCCTTTGAGAGCCGAGCAAAACAGGTCATACAAAATTATCCTATGGGACAAGCACAAAAATTTTTCTCATGTGATACCAGATCGTACAATTTTCCTTTAATCAGTACAGTTTGAAAAAAAAAAAGCAGTTTTCGAAAATAAAATACAAATACAATACAATAAATTACATCACTTCCAAATTTTTTTCTGTTGTACGAGAATTTTTGTAACTTTGGTAACCGCTTCATTTTCGAGATGGAGCCTAGCATGCAAAAAAAACGGACAATCATTTGTCTGATAATCTCATAGGGTGTACCAGGCTTTACCCTCACTTTTTTGGCCTGATTTACACTGGGTTCACACATACAGTGCCTTGCAAAAGTATTCACCCCCCCCCCCCCCCTTGGATTTTTAACTATTTTGTTACATTACAGTCTTTAGTTCACTGTTTTTTATTCTGAATTATAAGTGATGGATCAGAACACAATGTAAATGTAGCAGCGCTAGGAAATAATCAAAACTAAGTAATTGGTGAATCAATAAAGTGAATAATCAGTAGTGATGTTAAAAATTAAAATTCATCCAGGTATGAATGTTAATACCAAGACAATCATAATATATACATATAGTGTATCAGAAATAGAACTTTTCTTCAATAGAAAGCTAATTGTGAACACATTCCATAAACCAGATGTGAAAAAATAATTGAATAGATAGGGAATGAGTCCTCCACCGCAACCAAAGTGTCCACACCACACCAAATGCGCGCTTACCGCAAGGCAAGCTGTATAAGCCTGCGGCCAATTACCCTGGCCAGGGCCTTTGTCCGGGGAAACCAAGGGGGACCAATGCCACGGCAGGATCCTAGAAATGTGATCAGCAGATAGCCCCGATCACCCGGGTCACGGGTTCAGATAAGTGGTCAATTCAGATGTCGCTCAGATGTTCCCCTATTCAAGGATGTTGAAGTGGATGGAATCACAATTTCTTAGTGTTGGGGTCACAGATAGATAAAATGACCCACCGCCAAAGACTCCAGCAAGAGCCCAGTACTCAATAAGCACAAGCATAAAAACCATCAGACAGCACTTCCAAGAACAGAGCAGATCTAGCAAAATACCAATCAAGCCACTCCACAATAGTCTGCATGGCGGTGGAGAGGTCTTTTGGAGTGGCTTGATTGGTATTTTGCTAGACCTGCTCTGTTCTTGGAAGTGCTGCTGTCAATCAAATCCAATGATGCGGGCGCTGGGGGGGCGGAGCCGAGTCCGGCATTCTGTGTCTATAGATGCAAATGCTGGACTCGGGAGCACGCCTGCAAGGTAACCCCCAGGGAGAGCGCTTCTCCTATGGGGTTTACAGATGCGAGGTGGAGCCTCAAGCTTTAGTGTCACTGAAGCCTCCCTGACGGTTTTCCCGAGTGTGGCTCGGGGTTACATTTCTGCACCATTAGCGGTAACCCCGAGCCATCGGGATTACATTGCAGGATCCTGGTGCGCTGTACTTACCTTGTCCCCGGGATCCTGCAATGTCCCCCACTGTGTCTGCGGGCTCTGTCTCCTCCGAAGCCTCTCTGTGCCAGGCTCCGTTCCCTGCGAGCGTCGCGACGCATGGGGACGGAGCCTGGTGGCAAATTAGAAAAAAAGTAAAAATCATAACACATACAGTACTGTAATCTTACAGATTACAGTACTGTATGAAATTATTTCACATCCCTTTTGTCCCCAGTGCTTTGTCCAGTGCCCTGCATGCAGTTTTATATTATATATATTGTTCTTTCTGCCTGGAAACTGGAGATTGTCCATAGCAACCAAAAAGTGTCCCTTTACGTTAGAGTGGCTTTAGACCAGCTAGAAAACAGCGATAGTAAATTAGAACAGTTGCACAATTGAGCGATAGTGAATCGTGGGGAAATTGATTTTATTATTATTATATCTTTTTTTTTTTAATTATTTATATTTATTTATTATATTATAATTTATGTTTTTATGTTTCAAACTTCATCATATCCGGGATATCTACTAGACTCTTGGTGGACAGATATAAGTGTGTTTTTGTTAGGAATTACAAACCTACAATATAAAACGCCAAATTTCAATGCAAAATAATTGTACCGCTTTCAGCACCTAAAATCCGAAATAATCATACCGCCAGGGAGGTTAAGGCTTTGACAAAAAACCTGGAAGATGATTGGTTTCAATTGAGAGCTGCACCAGATTTTGCACTCTCCAGTTTTAGTAAAACTTTTAGTAAGTAACTTTTACTTTCCCACTGGGGCGGGCGGGCGTCGGCGGTAAACCGCCATTATTTTTAGCGGCGCTTTACTGTAATTTTTGCAGTGCTTTTTGGCCGTTGGCTGGGCGCTTTAACCCCCTAAGGGCCGAAAGAGGGTTAAAAGCGCCCGCAAAGCGCCGCTGAAGCGGCGCTTCGGTAGCACTGCTGATTGATTTCAATGGGCAGGGGCGCTTTAGGAGCGGTATATTTAGGGTGGCTCCTAAAGCGCCTTAAAGATGCTGCTTGCAGGACTTTTTATGGCATCCTGCCAGTGCAATGCTCCAATGTGAAAGCTCTCGGGCTTTCACATTGGAGTGACAGGAGAGGGGCTATACAGGCGCTTTGCAGGTGCTATTTTTAGCGCTATAGCGCCTGTAAAGTGCCTTAGTGTGAAAGTAGCCTAAAAATCATCCCCACTGTGTTTTGAAAGGTAAAAGTTACCTTCATTATTAGGAGGATTATGTTTACCATTCCTGTCATGTCTCCAGCACAGGAATCTAGATTAAATCTCCTGAACAGAAGCAACAATAGTAACAAAATGATGACATGGACGTGCTAGTCATTCTCCTCTCTATTAAGAAAAGGCTTTGTCTGGTGTTCTAGCAGAAATGATTATTTACTAGTGCAGTTGGAGAGGATTTGAGATGAGTTTTCACTTGCTGTAATGCATTGGTTTATGGACGTGCTTTTTTTTAACCTAATTATGTACCTATGTACTAGTTACCTGTTAGGTGTATATTAGAACTGGCATTCTAAAACCAATTCATACTTTATAAAAGACTCTCCACAATTCTAATTGAGAACCTGATCTGCCTCATTTAATAAACCAAATTTTCCTCTTTAAATCATGTTCCATTATGCAAAACCATTGCCATATTCTCCTGGGATATTTTATCAGAGCTAGCAAGTCCACTTAAGCTATTATGGTACCTTATTGCTCTTTCCATAGTTACATTTAGCTAAGTCATGTAACTGCTAGATGTGTATAAAAACTCTAAGAAACAATAACAAAACACATAAAAAAGGACCAAATAATTACAAAAGCTGAAAACTAAAGATAAAATGCAAAGTGGAAACTATTAGCAAAAATACAAGACACTACAATATTTTACAAAGAGTGTGCTTTTTATTTGCTTCCTGGAATGTTTCCCTTCAGAATCCTTAGACAACAGTTCATTAAGCTTGGAATACATAAAGCCCGTTAGGCATAATGTAGAACTAAAGAAGCAGCTTAGACCAGAAATGCCAGCAGCTAATGAAGTGGAGAAATGCGACAATGAAACTGTTCAGCTTTAAAGCAAAGATGTGAGGAACATACACGGAACCTATTTTAAAAAAAGTCAATTTAGTAAAACAAAGTAATAAAGTGTCAAACCATTTTTATCAGCAACTAAAAAAAATCGGCATGTCGGGATTTCAGATGTCCAGTTTCATAGCAGACTTTTCTGAAAAAAACAGAAGGATTTTTGCCATTCGCCCTTGCATGCATTCTAATAAGTCCAAAAAACGAGGGCTGCTCACTGCTTCATTGATATTCTCCCTCCAGGCTAAAGCACAATATGAAATTCAATGAAAATCCTCTTTCATTTGACAGCACCCTGCGAAAAATGCATCAAATTGCCGGTGCCCTGGCAAAATTATGCTCTTTGTGCAGGGAATGGCCATTAACAAATTACACAGAAGTCTAACTACCCATAATTAAATTACTCTGACAGAGTACAGGTTGTGCAGCAACCACAGCTTGCCCATTCTCCCAAAGCATGCTGGAGGTTGATGTTTTAACCCCTTGCATGCCAGTGAATGACACATTATGATCCCTTTGAGAAAACATAAGGAAATGTATTTATTATGGCATGGTATCAGTTTGTGGGATAATAATAAGGATTTAAGAACGCAAAGCATTAAAAGATTTATTAAACTTGGCTACTGAGGTTTTTTTTTTTTGTTATTTGAAGTGGATACTATTGCCCAAAAGAGTGTAAATAATACAGAATTTGCATAAATAAGGTAAATTATACAGTTTTCTGAATTTGACTGCTCCTCTAAGTCAGTGGATCTATTTAGAGAGCATGTTTATATATTCGCACATAGAGAACACAATGTGGTACCTTGCTAGTGAATCATACATAGTTGGTTAATGTGTATGGTGTGATTCTAGTTTGTGGAGCATGTTAGAAATTCAAATAATGCTGCTTTTGTGCCTTTAGTTGTCATAAGGTGTAAAACAGGAACATTCGTACCTGTCAACATTTAATTGACAGCAAAAAAGAAGAAGGAAATGGTGCCCAGCTTGCTAAACATTAAATTCACGTGTTCCAAGCAAAGTGGCATTTCAATAAAATGCGTATACCATCTTGTAGAAGCAAACAAGGCAACATATGTTTATGTATTTATGAAGTGGAAACCTGTTCAAAGGAAGCAGCATTTAAAATCATGTTCACATGCTGACCATGACCACAGTAGGCTTATGCGCACTGTGACACTCCCGGCAAAGTATACTGCGGCTTTTTTTCTGGTGTTTTACACATTTTATGTGGTTTTGTTCCTACTTGAGGCATGCATAAAAAATCCCTAATAGTGGTCAGATATACCCAAAAACATTCAAGAAAATTACATTTTTATTTTTAGCATGCCGCATCTTAACTAAAGAACATTAAGACACTGGAGCGTACACATACTTAGTAAACCACACTTGTGAAACCTGACCCAAGTAAAAACGAAGCTGGGATTATGTTAAAAGTCATTAAAGATGGAATACTAATCATTGGACCAATATGAAGATGATCACAAAAAGGAACATTTAAAAGTCTCTTAACCTGACACGTACATGCTTGTTACTGGTCAGTGACTCATTGGGGTTGATTTACTAAAGGCAAATAGACTGTGCACTTTCAAAAGTGCAGTTGCACTCTACAAGTGCAGTTGCCCCAGAGCTTAGTAAATGAGATAAAGCTTTGCTTTACCTCATGCAATCACATGCAAGGAAAATATAAAAACAGCATTTTTGCTTGCACGTGACTGCATGATGGAAGCCAGCCGAGCTCTCTATCATTTCCTAAGTTCTGGAGCAATAGCACTTACAAAAGTGCAGGGTTTGAAACAGGAAAATCTGGATGCCGCACACCGGATAAAGTTGAAAACATCTTTTTTATTGTAAAACTTGGATCATAAAAAACAGGACAATCAGGCGGATAGTACAGACACCACTGACGCGTTTCGCACTCTAGTTCGAGCGCTTACTCATAGCTCATTTTTATGATCCAAGTTTTACAATAAAGAAGATGTTTTCAACTTTATCCGGTGTGCGGCATCCAGATTTCCCTGTTTCAAACCCTGCTTCAATTTGCATTTAGCCAGCACCTGGGACTCCCCTCCTCTGAAGGATTCACTAATACACACCTGAAAGCAAGTTCTCCTGAGCGGTGATTCATTCTCTCTTACAAAAGTGCACAGTAAATTTGACTTTAGTAAATCAAGGCCTATACCTAGTGAACAAAGGATAAGGGATAATGCTGGAGCATGCACATTTATTTTAAAAAACCTACAACTTTTATCCTGATATATTCCTTTAAAAACAATGTGCACCCAGTGCTGTGTATGAGCCTTTTCTTAAATAGGCATTGAGATTCTAATTGTTGCAGCACATGACCCTAAACATTACAACAGAAACATTATTGAACCACTGTAGTAATAAAATGAATAATATAACCTTTTTAGGACATAGTTTATGCATTATAAATAAGGAAATAATATATTACTGGATTACTGTAGATATCCTGCCTATAGTACCAATCAGAAAAGAAATAGCCAGCATTACAGTGTAATGTTTCTGCACACATATTAAAAAAACTGAGAAAATATCCACTGAGAAGTCATAAAGAATTCTGGCATGTGCATTGGTTTGTGTTTATGGTTTCATTTTCTTTGGAATGATAAATGCGCATAGCCAAAAAGTGCCTATACATCTGCTTTTATTTACCACTCGCTCAAAGCAAGTTCAAATTCTACATGTTTTTTTCTCACATAAAAAGACTAGATGCACAACAAACTATATAATAAGTAACTATATTGATAAGAATGTGAATATATTTGTATAAAATAATGGATGATATTATGGTTAGTGGACTTCAAATTATGTTGTTGATTTTGGGAATTAGTGTTGTTTTTTTTGTGCATCATATGAAACAAGCGAACATGACTAATTAAGGATTCTTTGGCATCCAAAAAGTGGTGAGCTTGACATGCATTTAACATCCTCAAGGACCACCATAGTTGCCAAATCTGAAAGAGTGGAATAATTTGTATTAAAACATTTCATACACGCTGGGCTTTTTGATAGCTATCACTGATCCAAATGGTGCTTCCCTATTACAGCCTGCAAAATAAGAGCTGTGGATGCTCTTTGTCATCCAGAACTCATGTGAACTTACAAAAATGTTTTTTCGCACAAAACAAAACATTCTAGAATATGGAAGTAATGACAATAATAGCACATACTACTACTACTCCTGTCCAAACTGACCTAGATAGATCCTAAATGTACCTACTTGCTTTGGACTTCATTTGCTAATAAGTGGAGGGGGAATGGATCCTTGACTATCTTCCCCATTGGTTTTTTAATACAGGTATGATATTATTATTATTATACGAGATTTATATAGCGCCAACAGTTTACTCAGCGCTTTACAATGTATAAGGGGGACAACACAATGATAGAAAATGTGTTCACCCAATTACTGCTTCTGCTTGTTTGTTTGCTTCATGTACAACTGTTACCACTGTGCTTTAAATGCGATGGGTGTCAATATCTGCCCAAGCAACCCACATCTCACAGAATTGACTAACAGCATGGATGACCAAAACAGTTCCTATCTCTTCACTGCGTTCATTTCTTATTTTGTAGGGATTATTCTGAGTACTAAGAGCACTGACTTTAGTGAGTGGATCATAATGGATGCAACATGTGGCTCTTAGCTAGTGTGGCACATGCTAATTAGTTGTTGCTTCCAGTGAGATATCCTTCATCCCTCTGTGAATAGCCTCTGTCTGATGGTTTTGGTGGTGCATACAGGAGAGACACTCAAATAAAACCTAGCATACACTATCAGTTTTTTCCGTTCAACCCAATGGGCTGAACAAAAAAGGCTGAGGAGCTCAAGAGGAGCTCACTGTACTATCCAATGTTAGTACTGCGATGAGCTATTGTGTTCTGACTGGGGGACTGCTCCCGTGCCAGAACAAACCAATCAGTCATTGGCAGCCAGCAGTGATCGGATGCTGATTGGATGGATTTCCAAATGGCTGGCTACTCTCGGACAGGTTGGTATTTAGTCTGTGTGTACCAGGCTTAAGGTTAAACATGTTACAGCGAAACTGATACCTACGATACGATTGGTAATCAGAAAGAGTAAAAGTAGAGAAGAAAAGGAGGAGGCATATTTACTTGTAGCTAGCCTGTAAGGTACACCCTAAATTCATGTTCAGGGCCCCTTAAATGAACAATGTAATGAATGAGTATTCTGAAGGCTGGTTCTTGAAATACCCAGAATTTTTAATGGGGTCTGGGGTTTGGCCTCTGAGACATGCTGTAAACCAGCCCACTGCCAGCCAAGAAGATGTCTTGAGAAACTTGTGTACATAGTTTTAGGATTCATCAACAACAATGCAATGAAAGAATGCAATGGCGTAAGCTCTTCTGTGCCAACAAAACAAAGTGCTGATTAATTAGACGTTACAAAAGGTAATTGGATTACAGTCTTAGGTAGATAATGTGGCAATGTTCTGCTCACACTGCCTGATGCCACTTTCCACAATACAATAATACTTTTGTGTGGAGGCTAAGGAAATCTCAACACAAAGGTGATTATTTACCAGCACACCTCAAACTAAATATAGGGCATATTCACAGAGTAGAAAATTATTGTTGTTATTAAATATTCCTAGTATATTTGCATACTTTAAGCCTATTGCATTATGTCTTCTATCATATGCGGTTGTTGTTTTGTACCACATTTGTAAAGTACAATCACCTCATGAGCATCCAATGCACTACGACACATTTGCCAGTACATCTGGAATTTCCATTCTTCATTTGGAAATCCAAGTCATATAACATTTGCTATAATTGTAATACTGCAATTGTTACACTCTACAGTATGTCTGTCACTCATTTTGACAATTGATAGCAGATAGCTGATTTTATAAAAAATTTGCACATTGTATCCTATGATTCACCCATTGTATCCTTGTATTCTATGGAGAACTTACTGTGCTTGCTCATTTCTCTGTGCTTCCAATCACATGTTTATCGTACTTTGGCTGTACTGCACATGAGAAAATTAAGCCTAATTGCTTATTTGCATTTGCCCTCTGTTCCTTGCAATGGATGTTTGTAATTTCCCCAGATGTATGGGGTGAATGGCTGGCAAATAGATTCATAAACTCTTAATACATATGCCTCAAAGTCATATACTGCTATATTATTTTCTTGCTAATAATAAAAGGTCAATGAACAGCATTTATATACATAAATACATGTACAGTGGAACCTTGGATTACGAGCATAATGTGTCCCAGGAGAATGCTTGTAATCTAGAGCACTGGCATATCAAAGAGAGTTTCCCCATAGAAGTCAATGGAAACAAAGTTAATTTGTTCCACATTGACTTCCATTGCATGCAATACCGCATGTGGCTAGAGGTGGGGGGCGCCAAAGACACTTGGAAATACTCGGAGACCGCTCAGATGCACTTGGAAACCCTTGGAAACACTCTGGAACAGAGTATTTCCGAGTGCTTCCAAGTGTTTCTGAGTATTTCCGAACGGCTCTGAGCTGCTCCAAGTGTCTCGGCGCCCCCGCAGCTCTGGCCAAATGCGGTACTGCACACCGCAGAGGCTTGAATGCTGCTCGTTTTGCGAGACAAGACTCGCAAACCAAGTCAGGATTTAAGAAAAATAATTGCTCATATTGCGAAACGCTCGTTAACCACGTTATTCGCAATCCGAGGTACCACTGTACATACTGCATGGAAGCAAACAGAAAAAGCTTAATTTTAGCTCCAGGATGCTTTGAACTTAAACAGAGCATAGGACTGTTTTCCTGACCCCACATGACAGCGCTGGGTACCAATGTGGTCAATTGCCAAACACTAGAGATATCACATGGGTGGATGGAAAGGAGAATGAGAACTGAGCTACATGCTCCCCCCCCATAAGTACAGGGTAAAGTAAAACAATCACCTTGTAAAACAACCCATTCAGTTAAAAACAGAAAGGAAAGGCAAAACATTTGTGAATATAGACAAAAAAAAACATTAAAAATACATTTTTTTCACTTATTTATCACACTCCCTCTGTTCTCAGCTACATAAGAGTTGGTGGCAGGAGAAGCAAAAGTACACTGAACTTCCCAGTGAATGGCTGTGTGGGGATTGTCAGGACAAGTCCGATCATTGGAGGAGATAAGGCTGAGTTCCCAGCATAGCTAGAGAACTGACCAAAGTGTATTCTCCTGCTTAGTGTGGTCTGTTTTTAATAGGAAAGCAGAGGGACTGGCAGGAACACCTGGGATTTCACACAAAGGAAACAATACAAAGAAAGCAGGATACTTTTTCATACAAGTACATGGTATAGCAGGCACATATCAAGAATATGAAATGTTGGGTTTACATACTCTTTAACTTTCCTTGCTAATGGAATCCTGCTAACCAACTTAAAGAGACCCTGTCACCACCCTAAAAAGTAGCAGGTAAAAGCACAAACATCATTTTTTTTAATGCTCGGTGCTTAAATGCAGTGTTTTTTTTAATTCTATAAGGAATTTTTTATTTACTTGCAATGTGCATTTAAACTTGTTAGAAAAATCCCAAGTACAGTCCCTCCCTCTTTCCATGTTATAACCCTCTCCTCTTCTGAGAGTGTTGAATCAATCTCAGTGCTGACCCAGCTCCTTCACCCCTCCCCTCTCTGAAAAGGGGGGGCATAGGAGAATACTATAGACTGAGGGTCACTCAAGTGACAGCTATGAGTCTGATCAGGCGGTTGACATTACATCCTTGATGGGGGTTCCCTACAGCAGTCTCAGAACTTTTAGATGTCTATTCAAGGGAGGTCTTTACAGCTATATAATATGCATAAATAACACATGTAATCTTAGAAGATTTTCATTGAAATAAATGATCTGACTACAGGGTCTCTTTTTACTAACCCTACTATCGAATCTTTGCTAATACACTTATTATCCCCTGCTTTCAAAACCACAGGGGGATGAAGGTCAAAGCACAGGTTCACTAGAAATATACTTTTTCCTACTACTATAATATGAAATTTACCATAAACTGCATTTTAAGTTATAGTCAATAAAATCTATCTATCTACCTATCTATCTATCTATCTATCTATCTATCTATCTATCTATCTATCTATCTATCTATCTATCTATCTATCTATCTATCTATCTATCTATCTATCTATCTATCTGCCAGTCTGTGTGACTGTCTACCTGTAAAAAAAAAAAGAAAAAAAGTATAAATTGTAACAAGGAGCAGAGAAAAAACTGTCACTTGCTAAACTGTATAATAAATGTGCCTATTTGTGAACTAGCGAGGCAGTGTGCAGCAGTTGTTGAATTTTGATAAATTGCTCCGTATTTTTTTTCAATGACTTTTTCTAGATTTTATTGAGTAGAATCATGTAACTGACCTTGGCAATTTAGAAAAACAGTTTATAAGTCAAAAAACTAAAAGCAAAATTTCTAGAGTGATGTGTGGATGTAATCACCCACTCAAAGCATGGAGTTTTATAGAATGTGTTTATATATTTTATATCAATTTGATTATATATTGTTTGAAGCATCAGAGAAGTCAATGCCTGGCTGTGTGTCTATAGAAGAGGCTGGTAAGGCAGAAGCCAGCGAGGACAAGAAGTGATGATAGGTCTTATTCAGTAAATTATGTAGAAACTATATAGCTGCCAATTACTATGTTTAAATCATATCTGTTGTACTTTTTCTTTCTTCGCTTTATACACAGACCTAATGCATATCATTTTCGATGTCTACATGCACTGCTTTTAAATGAATACTTTACTATACTTGTAGCATGCATTATGTACATGTAATATAGGCTCTGGTTTGCTGAAGTCAAGCTTATGTCATCAGTGAGAGTGCCTTACTGGTGAAATTATGATAACTTTCTTGAGCTTTACTATGCATATGTATGAGTGCTGGTATCGGCAAACTTGGATAAGCTTAGTATTGGATGACATTTTCTTTTTAAAGCGGACCTTCCTCCCTTTTAATAAACATGACCAATAATGAAATTAATATAGAAAACACATCATTCTTATTGCTACTTGACTGATTAATGATTATGTTGCCAAATGACATTGCTCTGTCCACTTTACACCAGAAGGCACATATCACAATTTGAAAGTCAACATCATCTGTGGTCGACTCATCCTTCCCAGCTCCCTTGGCCAGCCCACTGATGACTTTCTGCATCATCTGTTTCGCAAAACCTTGGGAAATAGCACTTTCTTTTTTTTTTCTGAAGATCTTACTGACTAAGTATGAGAACTACCTGGAAGGCAGTGGTGGGCTCGCCTTCCTAGTAGGCACTGCTCTAGGAGAAGTAGAGGTGCAAATAACAGGGTGGTCTGCTTTAAGGTGAATAACTAATTATGTGAAGGACAGCTTTTCCTGAATAATATAGTTTATTGAAAAAATTATAACAATTGTAAAAAAATCATTGTCTGTAAAATGAAATCAAAATCATTTTTTTTTTTTACTATATACAAATCCCAGCTCCAGGCAAAATGTAAAATTTGAGTAGAAAAACTGCACCTATTCCCTCTCACACAAGCGCTTATGGATTAGGTAAAAGCAAAAAAATCAGTTCCTAAATAGGAATATCCTATAGCCAATTAAGGCACAAGCTGCTACCACAGAAGCCCAAACAAGGTTTAAAAAGGAATACACATATACAAATATTCGCAGCGCTATAAACTCTTAATAGTATAGTAAAAAAAAGTCCAGCAAAAATGTGTTTTTTAGTTTTGAATAGAGTGAGTAAGGTTAGGATCTGTGTTAATTTAAACCCCCCATCTGTGGCTCAGCTTTCTCTCAAGCTTCACTATAATACTTTTATGCATCTTCATTTTTTTATATTTTTGGATATTAGAGCAATGTAGTCCTGCTACACCAGGGACATGAGACTGGCAGCCATATAAGTAAGCTTCCAAACATAATAAATAAGGTCCTGGAATTTGTACTGCTAAACAGGTTTATAATGCTACACTAGCCGCTGCCATCTAGGGGTTATGTATGTGTAGCTAAAGTTATATTAAAGTCTTGTTTTTTTGTTTTTTTTGCTTGTTTAAAAATCACAAACATGTTATACCTACCTGCTCTGTGCAGTGGTTTTTGCACAGAGCAGCCCGGATCCTCCTTTTCTTCTCCTGGCCATTCCCCAACCTGCCGAGTGCCCCCACAGTAATCAGCTTGCTATGGGGGCATCAAAGCCCAGCCGCTGCTCTGTGTGTTCATTCAGACACCTTTAGAACCACTTTAAGCATGCACACTGCCACATTAGTAGCAGATAAGAAAATGGACAACATCTGAACCTTTGTGTTGACATGTTGCCCACAGCATAATTTCAACACAACACAGGTTGTAAATGAATTATCAGCATTACTTTCATAATAAGTGTAAATGTTTTCCTACTGGATGAAACAAATTTTGTCTTCCCTAAAAGGAATAATTCCAAGATGTTGTCCATGCTACCAATCTTTTCAATATCTAAAATCACACCTAAAATCTTAAATGATAAAAACGTTTCCTGAAAGTAGTTTTAAGAAAACAATGATGTGATGTGGCCATCTGATTTTGTATTTCCTACAATAATGGGGAGTTGGGACATATTGTTAAAATAATCAAAGGGTTTGGCGACTAGTTTTGATGTCCATAAAAAACTTGCACTAGTGAGAGGTCACTAGGTATACACACCTATAGCTTGCCAGCTGTTATACTGGTACAAGCAGGAATTTTCTTAACAGTAGCAATTCAGCAGGTTCAGACAGTTTTCTTTAAAATTGCAATTGATTTTTCCTTTCCAAAAACAAAGCAAAATACTTGGACATCAGCTTTAGCTACAGTTGTATGTGGACAGCAAAAGATAAAATGTGAGGAAATTTTAAATATTAAATAAATACTTATAGATATTTGCAGTAAGAAAATATATTTTTTTAGTTACTAAAGTTAGCAATGAAGCAAAATTGTATACATCATTTGAGAAAACCCTTTATAAAAAAAATGTCTTCACTGCCATTCCCACCTTTTAGACCTGGCTGTTATTATTTAGTACAATCACTGACCAAACTCCAGGTCACAATACTTGTTCAAGTAGACTTACTAAAGGAGTAAAGAATGATCACTAAGCTTAGTGAATATGGTAAAGTTGTTAAAAAAAAAGATCTTAGTTGGCACATGAACGCAGAATTACCTTATACACTAAACTGTTAAAATTAACTTTGCAAAGGTATAATTCTGTACTCCTTTGGTAAATCAGCTCTACTAAGCACTGAAGCTGGATGATCACTATAAAAAACAACTCACACTTTCAGATGGGGGTTGGGAATTGAATTTCTTTTATAATGAGTTCCCTTTAAATGCAACAGCTGGTATAGTGAAATCTTGTCATTACACAAGTATTAAAAACCAGTTCTGCTGCCCAACAAATAAAAAATATTATCATTATTTTGTTCAATCTCATTTAGAAACCACTGACTGTTAGCTGTTCAAGTTTAAAAAAAAATATCATAATTTGCCTGTGGGTAAAGAAACAAGAGATGTTAAGCACAATGTTCTGTATCGAAATGGAGGTCATTAAAATGTTGCTTGAAACTATAATTAGCAGAGGCCAAAACAACTCATAATGGTAACTTAACTTAAAATGAGCATGTTGCTTGAGATGCATATCATTCGCAGGATTCTACACTAAAATCTATGATCCCAAAACCTGCACAGAATGTGATGTCATGGTGCAGCGTTTAATTAAACCATTTTACTTAGTCATGCAGAAACTCCTAGTAATAATAAAAGGAAATAAAGTTAATCTTGTAACTTTTTATCTGTTTTATTTCCATTCCCACTCACCCATTAGGTAACTACTATTTTATGAGAAAACCAATAAGAAGACTAATGGACAATTTTACCTGAAATGCTATTTTTACCCAATAGCCCCTACCCAACACAACACTAGAACGTGGAATAATTGGACCATATTACCTATTCTCTGTGAGCAACAAAATAAAATGGACGCGTTATCTGGTGCTTAGGAAAATAACCATTTGGCTTCAATGTCATGACTGAGCCTTGGTGTTGCTAGAGCCTAGCACCTGATTAATGTCTTGCTGACCATTCCAAGTTACTTTTGGTAATCTGGTAGTAAAACTTTGTGGAAAGGCTAGGCAATCAGTTCCCTGGACATAAAGAAAATCAGAAGGATTTCTTTTTAAAATGGTTTTCTCAATAAACATGCATTTTAATGTATAATGAGGAAGAGAGCAAGGCTACCTTTGGACACCACCACTGCCAGGATTCCAAGAAGAAGCTAACCAGTAAACATGAAACGGAGTTGGCTTTAAGCACCACTTATACCATTGTAAAATATTCAGCTTACCATTTTTAGATGGTGGCTACCTTATTTTTTGTAAGACTTGCTGGCTTTATTTTCCTTTGGACTTTATATCTAATTAATAACAAAGGCACAATGATTTTGTTATATATTTTGTATTTTGCTATATTCAGCTTTTTGTCTGTCATATGACCTGAAGAAGTAGCTTTACAGATGTGAAAGCTTGCATTTTTAAAATATTTTTTTGCTAGTCACTTAAAGCGGAGGTCCAGCCGTTTTTTTTTTTTTTTTAAGTCAGCAACTACAAACACTGTAGCTGCTGACTTTTAATAAGGGCACTTACCTGTCCAGCGAGCCTGCGATGTCGGCCCCCTGAGGCGATCCGTACACTGGATCGGGTGCCGGTGCCGCCATCCTAACAAAGGGAAACAGGCAGTGGAGCCTTGTGGCTTCACTGCCCGTTTCCTACTGCGCATGTGCGAGTCGCGCAGCGATTTGTGAATGGACGCCTGTCTACTGGGACACACTCATATATGACCCAGAAGACATCGTGCCCCATCTCCCAGGAGACAACGCGAGGGAGGACAAGAACCGTGGAGTAGGAAGTGGCAGATTAGGACGATCTGCCTAGCAACGGCCATTTCTGGTAAGTAAAAAAAAAATGTTTTCTTCAAAAGTTTTTTAATGTATTTTATGGGCGTGTTTATGTATTTTTTTTTTTTTTAGGGTGGACCTCTGCTTTAAAGTTATTACTTAAACAACAATACTTTACCCCTCTGTGTTTTCTAAACATCACTGTGTGCAGTCATACAGAAGGAAAGAGAAACGCACATAGACACTGGCTGGCTTATCAAGGTGCAAACAATGTTTACCACCCTGTCTAGTTACCTCTATCTCCAAGCAACCCAAGCTGTTACCCCACTGACATCAAGTCATCTCCCAATCCGGCGGGTTAGTGCAACTGTCTTCTAATGCCAATAGGCAACCTAGGTGTCTGTAATAAAATGAACTGTCTGGTCCCTAGCAATGATCAGATTCCAATATTCACAGAACAAATGATATGGACAGTGATATGTTTAGTTTAGTTTGTGAAAATAGGGCAGTGCAAGTAGTTCAGATAAAGAGGGTCATGTATTGTACCTTTAAAAATGTTGGTAAAGTTAGCCATTCAGAGAAGCAAAGTATCCCCCACTAGCACAATGGATAAGCCACTATAACACTAAAAAGTCTATGGGGATGATTTACAAATGAAGTCAACTGTTCATCCAGCAAAAGGCATTTTCACTTAGAAAATGTATGCTCATTTTCAAAAAAGAACACTCACTTAGCTTAGTGAATAAGGTTAACCTGTGTGCAATTCAATCATGCAATCACGTGCAAGATAAAAATATTGTTTTTTTTTTTATTGTCTTTCCACGTGACTTGGCATTCAATGAGAGGTTTTAACTTATTTACTACACTAAGTGAGCGTTCACTTTGCTAAGTGAATAGTCACTATTGCTTAAGCAAATCATCTCCAACTTATGACATAAATTTTTTAAGGCTGAACTCCAGACAGATATAAAGACACAGATTAACAATAACAGATAATCAATACATCTTTACTCTGCATGAAGTGTTAAGTACCTAAATTAGACTTGATATCAGCCAGCCAGCTTAGGGGAGGAAGAGCAGTACAATGAGCCAATCAGTTGTGGTCATTCGGAGAAGCGTGCTGACAAGAAGAGAGAGCAGAGAGATGAGCTAATCAGTCTGCTGCTTCTCCTTTCACTGTCCTTTCACAGGCTGGGAAGGAACATGACTTTTTTCTGAACTACAGCAGAGATAAATCAGATCTCTTGTCCAGCCAGTTTTGTAAATCTCAGAACTGGACTGGCAGAAATACAAATCCTTTGGTAGGTAAAACAGTTATCTTAAAGTGATTGTAAAGACTCGTCTTTTTTTTTTACCTGCTCTGTGTAGTTGGTTATGCACAGAGCAGCATGGATTCTCCTCTTCTCTTCTTGGATTCCTCTTTGCTGATCCTGGCCCCTCCCTCCTGTTGAGTGCCCCCATAGCAAGCAGCTTGCTATGGGGGCAACCCGAGCCAAGCTGCAACTCCATGTGTATATTCAGACACGGAGGTGCCATTCGGCCCTGCCCCCTCTCTCCCCAGATTGGCTAACTGACTTTGATTGACAGCCATGAGAGCCAATTAGGAGGGAGAATCTGGATGGCCAAGGAATTTGTGGACATCTCTGGACAGAGAGGAGGCTCAGGTAAGTATTAGGGGTGCTGGGGAGGCTGCTACACACAGAAGGCGTTTTATCTTAATGCATAATTTGCATTAAGATAAAAAAAAATCTTCTGCCTTTACACCTCCTTTAATGTATTTCATATGTGCATTTAGCTGTTTGCCTGGAATTTACATCTTCGGCCCTTTCACATTAGCAGACCGATCAGGTCCATCTATTCATTTTTAGGTGGACCCGATCGGACCACCCATTGCTCTCTATAGAGCGGTGGATGTCCACTGACACCCACCGGCATCCAATCTGTTCCACTAAAAACAGACGGATGGGGATCCATTCTCCATCTGTCCAGCGGATCGAGTGACAGTCAGATGGAAACGAACAGACAGTCCACCTGGCAGTGCCATAGAGAACAATGGGCTGTGTCCGTGTCCGCTCTGCCATGCAGATCTTTCACCTGCCTGTTCAGCGTGGATCCGCTGGACAGATCCTGCTCCGTCTGAAAGGGACCTATCTGCTCCACTTTACAATATTAAGTGTTAAAAAATATAGATGTTTTTGGAGATATATTTATGTTCTCATATACTGCATTTATGCTAGCTAGGGAAAGGGGCATTATGGGGAAAAAGAAAATGAAACGTACTGTCGCTTTGTAAATGGCAAAGAGTCACAGCTAACATAGTCGTGTCAAAAGTGGCATTCATACTGCTGAAGCTAAATGTATTTCAGGCCTTCCTGCACCCATATCTATCAACATTTAGCTTTACTGTATTTTTAACTTACAGCCCCAAATCCATGCTAGCATGCATCATTAAAAGCCTTAAAAAGAAAAATTCAGAGAAGCAAGCAGGCAGATGTGCCCTTGGGAATAGAGACTGGCACATTTAAAATAATTTATTAGGCTGGAAACAGCATTGTTTTGAGGAGTAGCTGTCTTTTTTGCTGTACCATTCCTACAATAACCCCTTGCTTTTTGAGCAAAGTCACAAAGGCATGGCAGGATGAAAATGGAGATGCTGTTTTTTGTTGCTCCTGTTTAATGGAAGTGCCTATGCAGCTTTTTATATAGAAATGCTGCCCGTCAGCAAAACATAGAATTTGGTGACTCAAACAAAGCCTACATTACATTTGATTCACTGATCCTTTTCAAATCCTGTCCTGCCACTCACTAGCAGCATACAATCTTCTTCAATACTGACATACCATCTTTATGTGTATAAAACAATCTCTACGTTTACTTAGCTGCTGATAGAATGACAAGATATTCTTTTACAAAAAAAAAAGAAGAGAAATAAGGAAATTAATATTAATACCTAGTAGAGGGCAAATGGATCTGTATTCCTAATTCCAAGGGTTAATGTACACAATGCTTTGATAAAATAGGTCAGAGCCAAATTACTATTGTATCAAGAATCCTGTACTCATAACAACCTCATTATATGGTTCTAACTAGCATATTAAATCAGAGATAACAAAGCAGTGCAAGGCTCAAGGCAGACAGCTGTCTGTGCTTCACGTCTACCTGCAGCAGAAAAAAAATCCTGTGCAATTAAGAGTTTGCGCTTCCATGTGATCATTATCACATGGGCGCATCGGGGTACATTGCATGGCATCTGTCCCTGACAGGCAGCAACCCTGGTCCAACCTTCTCCAAAGTAGAAGGAATGGTAGAATCAGCATGGAGACGTGGGGGTTATTTATGAAAGGCAACTCCACTTTGCTAAAATGCTGTTTTTTTTATTTCCTTGCATGTCCCCCTCGGATCTACAGCGACTGCACTTTGCACTTGTAGTTTGCACTTGTAGTGCAAAGTGAATTTGCCTTTAGTAAATAACCCCCATACTGTACTTCACTTCAAAATACTGAGTTTGAGCAACTTGGTTATAGGATAGATACACTGCCATTCACAAGTAAATTAAGACTGACAGCAACAAATGTTAGCGACAGAATTAAAGCGATATTAACCCAAAAGCAAACATTTACTATCTTGCAGCTTACCAATTCCTAGATGTGGTGACTGCATTCATTTTCTTTTTAGGCTTTCTTTTGATTATTTTCATCTAGTGATCTGGCCAGTATGTCTTTTGTTTTTTTAAATGAAAAAGCTCTCTTGCAGATCTAGCAGTTAGAGGGATGAGGCAAACCATTTAACACTGACAGGGGTGCTTACAATGATCAGCTTTTATTTATTTATGCAAAACCTTTATCCCATGATAAAGATGTGGACCTTTGCTTGCCTTTATACGGCCCTTGGGCATCAGCAATCCTTCCACTGGCACCAATGATGGGGCACTACTCCTTCCCCCAATATCAATAATTTGCACTATTCCTCCTCCTAATACAAGGAACTAATCCTCAGACTGACATCAACAATGGAGCACCATTCCTCCCTCTGACACCAATGATAGGGCACTAATCCTTCCCCTGATACCAACAACTACAACACTATTCCTCCAACTAATATCAATGATGAAGCATTGTATACTCCCATTGATGCCAAAGCATTTTCTACTCACACTGGCCGCATTCCGACCCCCCAGAGAGTCTAATGGACAGTAAACTGGCCCTTTTTTTAGGAAGTTTGGAGAACCTTGCTGTAACTGCTTACAAAGTATGGGCTGGAGTTTGGCTTGAATTTGTAAGTGTATCTAAATCTGCTAGTACATCTAAAACTTTCCTCCCCCCAGATTAACAATGCTGCTGTCCAAAGGTGCCCCTGTGCTCCTTCTTCCAGAGTAGAGGCACTGGCCAGATCACCAGGTGATAACAGAGGTAAAAAAAGGCTTAAAAAAAGAAAACAAATGCAGCCTCCACATCTAATGTTGGCAAGCTACAATATATTACATTTTTGGTTTTGTTTTTAATACCACTTTAAAGGAATACTAAAGGTACAATTTTTATTTTTTTAAAATACCAAATATATTATGCTTAACTGTTCTGTGCAGTGGTTTTGCATAGAGAAGTTCTGATCCTCCTCTTCTTGGGTCCCCTGCTGGCAATCTGCACTCCTCCCCCCACCAAGTGCCCCCATAGCAAGCCGCTTGCTATGGGAACACTTATGTGTGCTCACTTCCGAGCCCTGCCCCCGCTTCACTGGTCGTGATTGACAGCAGTGAGAGCCAATGGCTCCTGCTGCTGTGTCTTAGCAAATGAGGAGGCAAAGAGCTGGGAGAGTAGCGGCTCTCATGCACATTGCTCAATCGAGATTTGGCTCAGGTAAGTATTGAGGAGAGGTCTGGGGGGAAGCTGCACACAGAAGGTTTCTTCTGCCTTTTAGAACCACTTAAATTTGATAGTATTGCCTGCACTTGTCACCCAGGCAAAATGGAGCTTAAGGCTGGGTACACACTATTGCAGGATAGTGTGACCGGCTCCCAATGGAGCCAGTTTACACATCTCCAGGGAGGCCCCAGAGAGAGAGACTGCAGAAGACTCCTGTGCGTCTTCCGCTCAGTTTAGGTCCGAATTCATCCAACAATTCGGACCTAAAAAAGTGAACAGGGAAGAACTAGAACCCTGCTGCGAGCCGCGCCACACACAGTGTAAACCCATGCAGCTTTAGCCCCTATTTGGACAGATCGGGCATTTCAGTAGGGAGTCAAAAACTCACATCATCAACCAAGGTGAACTGTACATCACTCTTTGCCATATGGTTTTACAAATGTCGAGTCTTCTGTTTTTCCTCTTTGGATTTATGTGTTAATGGAGAGATGGTGAAAGGATTTCATCTACTTCTAAAATCGACTTTGATGGTCCTGCATAGCTGTGTGTAGTCTTGCTGCAATTTTTACGGTGGAAGTCGATTATCCCCCAAGTGGTTTGTCCAGTGGTGAGTGGAGTGGCGAATCTATACCAGGTATTCAACACCACTGCCTGTTTAGACCCGTTAGGTATAAGCCCACCGCGTCCACATGTTCCGGTAAGCCCCCTTATGTCTTATTGGTGGTAGACCCTTCCACGGTGGTGACTCTCTACTCTATACGCTTAATTGGACCTCTTCACTATAAATATAATTTTTTTGCACTTTGGACTGCACTCTTGTGGGCACGTGTGATAGTCACGTGTTCATGATCATAGCTGTTTATATGATTTGTGTCTTTTCTTTTTCTTTACATAATGACATTATTTTCATAGTTCTATGTGTGTTACTACACTGGTTCTCAATATTTATTAGCACTTTATAGTCACAATTTTATTGTACTTATTGCTTTATATGTATTTTTTATTCATGTCATTAGCGCTGCACTGTTTTTCATTTTATCCGTATACATAAGTTGTCTGTTGTAGTGCTGGACACTTTTTATTGGGACATTAACACAGTATTTTTATTTACTTTTGCATTTACACACTGCTATAGTTATTTAGGCAACCAAAAATACTATTCAGGATGAGCAATATAGAAACAAGGAATCAATATGTGTGGGAAACATTAATAAAATTGTCCCATTGATGTTCCAGTAACTCAGAAGTAAGCCTGCACTGAAATTTGGATCATCCTCTAAGACCTCTCCTAGCTGTCATGCTGATCCCATGGCTTCAATGCAATCACAAACATGCATATATGGCTTGCTTTACTGAGAATGCATTGTTTAGTAAATAGTGCTTAGCAGAGTTCCCTTTTACCCCTCAACAAAACCCATTTCTATAGAGTCCTCCTTTAATAGTATTACATACGATCATATTAGTAAACCACATAAAGTGGCCACATACAGTCAGTCACAATTAGATTTGCCAAGTCTCATGTAGGAGTAGGTAATTATTAAATGACTGATGAAAACATTAAGGAGTAGTAGATAACCCAGCATGCGAGATGACATATACATACACACAGTGCATTTACTGAACACATTAGCCTGTCATTACAGCTTCCTCACTGTTTTCCTTGCCTCCATCAGTGTGTTAGTCATCTAGTCTGTCCTCTGTACCGTACTCTGTTTTTGACATTATAAAATTTGTCGGCTGGCAAAACTGCATATGACAGGTTCTTGGCAACACAACTGTTGTACTTTCTTTATTTTTATTTTCTTGCTATTCAGCAAACATTCATTTAAGAAGAGTTTAGTTACTGCAGTCTCTATTTAAAGACAACTTTTTATAGCGTTTTCGGCGGGTTATATAAAAGAGACAACGTAGCTTAAAGGAATAGCAGCTTTTATAAAACTGGGGCGGCAGATAATTATTATTTAATTCCACAGCAGCTGAAATAGCAGATGGAATTTTGTGTTGTTCAGGAAATACAGTTCAATGAATTTGGGCACCAAACACAGATTTCTATGTACCTGTGTGCTCTCCCATGTACAGTTATATGATCTGTATGTGACCGTGCTGGACCGATGGACTGACAGAAGTGAAAGCTGGCTCAGATGATTCTACCTTAAATTGATTTTTCCTCAAAGAAGTAGATCCGTGGTTGAAATTCAATATATTATATTCTGGTCCTAGGCTGCTACCTCTCTGATCGGGACAAAGGAAGCGCTTCACCAGGTGGTAAACTCTTGAATGTGTACTAAGGAGCATCTACCTACAAATGTTTGCTCCACATTTAATGGTTAAGAACACCAAATACAGCCATTGTGCCTACTTGGCATACACCTACGATGCCTGAAGGGCAACAGTTAAATGTATAGTAAAGTTTGGAACCTGAGAACAGGCTGGTGCCCGCCTTGGTATCACTGAAGATTTGATAACATCAGACATCTTCCTCCCTTCCTTCCTTGCCCATTTTTTTTTGTTTTTTTTTGTTTTTTGTTAACTTTTTTGTCCGAGTATAAATTTATGTTTGTCCCAAGTATGTTTGAAGCCATTTACTCTTGACTGTCTCACTACCTCTGCTGCAAGTTTATTTGAAGCATCAACTACACTTTCAGTAAAATAATACTTTTGCTATAATAAATATCACAATTTTTTTTCAAAAAAATTAATTTTTTTCCCCAGTTTAGGCCGATATGTATTCTTCTACATATTTTTGGTTGAAAAAAAATCGCAATAAGCTTATATTTATTGGTTTGCGCAAAAGTTATAGCTCTACAAAATAGGGGATAGATTTATGGCATTTTTATTATTATGAATTTTTTTACTAGTAATGCAATTTGTGATCGCACTCTGCGATTTTTATCGGGACTTCGATATTGCGGACAAATTGGACTCTTTTGACACATTTTTGGGACCATTGACAATTATACAGCGATCAGTGCTATAAAAATGCACTGATTACTGTATAAATGTCACTGGCTGGGAAGGGGTTAACACAAGGGGTTAACTGTGTTCCCTCACTGTGTTCTAACTGAAGGGGGGATTGGACTTTCTAGGAGAGATGACAGATCATTGTTCATACTTTGTATGAACACACGATCAGTCTCTTCTCCCCTGAAAGAACCGGGATCTGTGTGTGATCACAGGTGCGCGGTGGTCATCGCGCCCGCCGGTCACTCAGCATTGGCTCAGGCGGCGAGCCACGGGCACGCGCGCCCCTTAGTGGCCACAATGGGGAGCGACGTAAGGTAACGTCGATTTGCCCAGCTGAGTCAACTTGCCGCAGCTTTACTAAAGCTGCGGCGGCTGGTCTGAAAGTGGTTAAAGGTTTCAATCATATCTCCCCTTTCCCTTCTTTCCTCCTGACTGTGCATATTAAGTTCCTGAAGTCGCTCTCGATATGTTTTATCCCCCAGACCTTTCACCATTTTTGTTACCCATCTCTGGACCCTTTATTTCCTGGAGCAGATGACATCTTCATCCCCCCGTCCCATTATCCTATTTGACTATGCCTGTCACATGATAGGTGGCCCTTCATAATGTGCCTTTTAACAAATTGTTCTATTGTCCATTGTCCATTTCTGGACTACATTTTACTGCTCTGAAATCGTTGTGTATGCTTTAATTGTAACCTTGTGGGCTATATTGACATTGTTTCTTGTAAAACCTTGGAAATCTCAATTAAAATCTATTGAAAGTAAAGCAAATACAGCCAACACCTTTCAGGAGAAATAAAACCCTCCCTCCTTCTTCACGGCTTGAGCAATTGATGCTAATAAAATCACAGAATGCACTTGTATTATGGCTGGATGAAGACTAACATCTCCTGGTATCACTAAAGGCAGATGGTACAGCCTGCCAAATGTGACAGAGAGATAACTTTTGCTGCACCACGATGTAAAGCATCCAAATATGTTATGACTTAGAAAAGAACATTTTAAAAACCCGATTGTATGTACACATACTGTACATATAAATGTATTCAGCAATTTTCAACTTCCATGTTATATATGAAAAGCTAGATTAAATGTAGTATGGGTATATAAATAATAAAATATGCAGACCGACGCTCTAACTTACTATTCCCTCCAGACATTAAACCTTAATAATTCTGGAGTATCAGCTACTCAACAGATCAGGCAACATGGCTCAGGTTCCCTCCGCAGTCATTCTTACATTCCCCGGGACTAAAATTGGAAGTGAAAGTGTGGTTGTTCATTTTTTAGCCACTAGGCAGTGTGCCAGAATCAATGGAATATTTCACTTCTCCAACACTGGACTTCTAACACTAACAATACAAATGTTCTAATATCAATCTTTCCTCGTATATCAATCGCTGATACACTTGTTCATTCAATTTACTGCAAACCCAAAGAATGTTTAATATATCTGACAAGAGTATAGCAAACAGGTACTTTCTTTAATATTTCAAGACATGCGGACAGTCTAGCCAAGTGCCTATTTAAACATGGGCTGATTTACAAAAGAACCGGGATCTGTGTTTCTGTCTGTATCTCAGCATGAATATTTCCCTTTACTTTATGCCCTGTACATGCATCATGAATAAGAGCAAATATTTTAAAATGGAAAAAATCCTCTTACATAGTATTACTACCAAAAGTGTCCCCGTTGGAGGCTTTCCCTTACTACTCCTGTTTCATGACAATGTGGATTTTCTCACACTTTATTCTCTGGTGTCAATGATCACAAGACAAATAGAAGGCAAATCTTCCTATTGTGGCCATAGACAGCAATAAAAACCTATATAAGACATTTAACTAAATGTTTGGGCTTTAGACAAAATTTAAGAATATCAAAACCCAACTGAAATACACGCTTACACACATTTATAACATAAACTGTTTTCTTCTTTATTTATTGGGTTAATTTACTAAAGGCAGTTGCTCCAGAGCTTAGTAAGGGTCCATGCATGCTGAGCTTAAAAAATGGCAGTTCCCTTGGCAGGAAAAACGCTCATATCGAGAATTTTTGTACACACGTTTAGGAGAGTTTAGCATTTTTCTGCCAGAAAACTCCAATCAAAAACACAAACCAGGAGGTTTTTTTCCCTGCCTCTAAATGCTGAACTTAAAATATACCTCTAAATGTCCTAATGTGCATGGAGACATAGGATAACATTGAACTGCTTCTACAGGCAAAACACAAAACTCCTGTTTTTATTAAACCAGTGTGCATGGACCCTAAATGAGGGGAAGCTCTGCTGACTTCCGTCGTCCAATCATGCACAAGCAAAAATATATATATTTTTTTCTTTTCCTTGCATCGGACTTGGTATTCGCTATAAAGTGAAGCCTCACTGAATTTACTACGCTCTGGAACAACTGCACTTGTCTTTACTATTTACTATTTGTCTTTCGTAAATCAACCCCATAGCCTTCAAAGTCTTCGGGTTATCTGAAGAACAGTGCAAAGTATAAAAGGAACATTGTACTCTTTTCTACTTTTCTCTTCCTCGGTACATTGTAATTCAGTAAAATAGGGCGGAGCAAGCAAATTTCTCTAAAAGCCCAATTAAATAAATTTTGACCTGACATAAAACTGGTACATAAAGGATTTACATAAGGTTCCTCCACACATATGTTAAAAGCCTTTTAGGAACATTACCAGCTTTGCCATTGGTGTCAATTTCTGAATTTCCCTTATGCCACCAACAAAGCAGTAATGCCAATAATATGTCAGGTTTGCTGCACTTCTACACACAAGCACCTTAAATATAGTTAATTTAGACTTGACTACCTTACAGCATTTTCATTCTTTTGTAGCATCTTAAAATGCCATTGCTTGTCATATTGGTAATTGTTTAACAGAGTAACATAGGTACATACAAAAATACAAGAGGAAATGGTTGAGTCTGTGCACAAATAGCTAAATAAACAAATGCAATACATATATGAGAGCTATTTACGTGCCAAAGGTCTTCTGTTTCTGTTCATCCAGTCCTTAAATTTACACAGCTCTGCCACACAGCATAGCCTTAACTGGCAGGGTAGGAGACTTGATTTTTCTCTGCTGCAGTTAGGTAACTGTGAATGGACAGTGACAGGAGAAGAGGCACACTGATGAAGTCATCTCTCTATCACTCTGCTCTGCCCTCCTATTAGCATGCTTCTTGTTAGCACATGAGCACTGCAGCACAACTGACTGGTTCTCGGTCTCTCCCAGTCTGTGCTCTGCTGTACCAATGCACTGCAAGAAGATGATACCAAACCAAACCAAGCCAAGCCCAAGTACTTATACTGCTTGTTTTAAAAAATAAATAAATTTAGGGATGTATTAATGAATACAGAGCTGCATTAATTTGTATCTTTTATATCTGCTTGGAGTTTAGCTTTACGTCATGATTGTAAATATGATAGCTCTGAAATGCTTTACATCAATAGTAATATTATATGTATCAAGGCTCTCTTCTTCCCTCTGGGCCCCTCCCTCCTGATGAGTGCCCCCATAGCAAGCAGCTAGGGGGCAGCTTGCTATGGGGGCACCCGAGCTGAGCTGCAGCTCGGTGTGTCTATTCAGACATGTTGTCATGGCCTGGCTCCACCCCTTTCTCTCTTCATTGGCTGTTTGACTTTGATTGACAGCTGCGGGTGCCAATGGTGCTGCGCTGCCATCTCAGCCAATGAGGAGGGGAGTCCCGGGCAGTCGCGACACTCCTGCAACATTGTTAGATAGGTTCAGGTAAGTATAAGGGGAATGAGGGGGGCTGCTGCACACAGAAGGTTTTTTATCTTAATGCATGCGTAAACCTTCTGCCTTCTGCCTTTACAATTACTGTAATGAATTCATACTGTAATAATCACTGCTAAATGGAGTCTCATAAATCATGGGGTTGCCCATATTTTGAGTAATATCTCACAACAAACAACTTTCCTGTTAATCCAATGAATTATGACTATTTTTTTTTTAAAGGTGATTTTATCCGTGTTTTGAAAAAGAGGTAGAAAGCAAGACACCTCCTACCATGGTAACATACATGTATAAGACATACCGGTACAGCATATCATTCAATACAATACAGGGCTATACATATATATTTTGCACATTGATAAACACAACAAGAAGTGAACCAATAACCAGCTAGTGCTTTGCTTCCTTTACTACAACAGAGTATAGATTTTACATTCTTACAGGTAGAGAGACCTCCAGAAGGAGTAGACTGTATCTACAAGATAAACCAAACTCTTTAGAAGGAACACCAAATAGAGTACCTCAATCAGACCCAAGGCCCTTATGAGGATATTGCCAGTCAGATGTCAATATCACCAGACACAGTATTTCCCCAGGCTGACCATAATTTATCACATTTCTTAGGGCAACCTCTTGCAAGATCAGTCAATGTGTACATTGGTAAAGCCCTATTACCAGCTCAATCCAAGCCCCATGACAAGAAAGATCCAGCCTCTTCCCCTGCAGTACAATAGATTTTTTAGCATAAAAAAAGCTCCTCCTCATCTAAGTTGTCCAGTAAACATCTATCATGAGTACATATGTTGGGGAGAGACAGCTTCTCCTCAATAAATGCACACAATTCACTCCAGAAATTACGTTTCTTAGGGCACTCCCAGACCATATGGAAGAAATCCCCAACAGCAGCTTGACATCTCTGGCATTCTGGAGATTGTAAAATGAATTATGACTCTGATTGGTTACTGTGATTTGTAACACCCTTAGTGTTGATCAATAACAACATAATGTTCGCAATCAGATACTAAATGGTTGTTACAGTAGATGTGTAACATGGCTGCAATAGTTTACATTGAGTAGCCCGGCAAGCTCAGTCAGTAGAGCACGATACTCCTAATCTCAGGGCCATGGGTTTTGAGGCCCGCGTTGGGCGTATGACATCACAATAGTTCACATTACTATGGCAAAATAGGACTACGGTGTGATTGCTGACTGAACCAAGTTGAAAATAGTTTGCATTTCAGGGCCAAATCATAAGCATTAAAAACAATTAAAAGCTATATAGAGTATATGCCCTTAAGAATTTGTAAATTAATTTATTTGGCCTTTGCTTCCTATGGGCTTTATCACTTTTCTTTTTTCAGTGTGTCATTTGTCATTATATTTTTTGTCATTGTTCCTGCTGTTCTAATGTTTTCTAGAAAATCACCATATTATGTATCATTCCACTAGGCAATATACAGATCTGCTGTTACATTTTGTGGACCGTGCACATGACCCCTAGGTTTTCCAAAGCATTGGCCATTATCACAATTTGACCTAAAGTAGATCAGAGATGTATTAATGTATTTTTTTATTGAAGTTTATTTAATTATTTTTTGAAACAAAACATTTTAATGTAATTGAATTCCTTAACTGTTAACCATCAAAATTATGACTCATCACTGGTATGGAATTACCGGGCTGTACAAGTTGTGCTAAACATGCCCCTAGTGATACTTAGACAGTAAAAAAGCAGCACTGTTGCATGTTGGGTTTGCTTTAGTAAAGAAAAACTAAGGCTCGGTTCACACGGGGGCGACTTGTCAGGCGACCTAGCCGCCTGACAAGTCGCCTCCCGTTCTGTACAATGGAACCATTCTAATCGGAGCGACGCAAGTCGCTCCGACTTAGAAGAAAGGTTCCTGTACTACTTTGGGGGCGACTTGCATAGACTTCTATATAGAAGTCGTCTTGCAAGTCGCCCCGGCAGTCGTGTACAGGTCGCCTCGGTGAGGCGACCTGCAAGTCGTGCCGCCTCTGGTGTGAACCGAGGCTAACTAACTAGGTGGGACTTTATGAGGACATTAAATTAGGAATGTACCTCCATCCCCAATACGTGGATATAAAAAGGAAAAAGGGTTTGGGACTTTATATGAGGCATACAGCTGGGAAAGTAACACAACACAGTACTAATGACAATATCTGATGGATACACCATAACTACGACCACATCATTTGCATAGTAACAAATTGTATACAGTAGAATATAGTAAATCAGGGAATCTTTATTTCATAATAAATACATATTAATAAAGCAGCATGATGGCATAGCAGTATAATATAGTCATAATGGTACCATATTAAAAAACATCAGACTGTTTGTTGCATGTGACTGCAACATGATAATAATAATGTCTGGTGAATAGACCATACTGGTGACCAAATAGCCTGCATGCTACCAAAATGCATACAGGATGATATAATAAGATATATGAACTCACATTCCACAAAATAATACACAGTAGCAGTGTAGCATAGCAACGTAGCAACATAATGTAATCGCAGTGGTGAATAAATAACAGACTCATTGTTGCGTGTCTTCACAATAGCATAATAACAGTTGGTGGGGTTCAAACGGCATGTTATACTAGATGTATGAAAAGGTTATTAGTGTGAACGGCATCTAATAGCTCAACGCGTTTCATGGATATTTCCAATCTTCAGGAGCAGATGCAGTGTAGCTATCTATAAGGAATGTATAGAAGAAATTTAAGGGCTAACCAGAGGGCAGGCAGGAAAAAGTAGAATTTAATCTTAGAATATGGATGGTAACTCGGACCATAGTAAGTTACTTACAAAGGACCAGTGTAGATGGGTGGGGGGCACCAAAGGTCAGAACCTGCCAGGGGTATATCATCAATCCCGGGAGCTGAGGCGGTACCCTAAAGGGCAGCTGGTAGAGACCCCAGGGGGGAATAGGTGTCTCTGGGAAGCTTGTAACGTAACATAACCACATAATCATAACCTGTAAAAGTAAGAATACTAAAGGTGACTGTGAAATAATACGTAAATATAGCAGAGTAGTTATCATTATGAATAAAGATGTGTTAATGCCAACAAAGCATTAACACATCTTTATTCATAATGATAACTACTCTGCTATTTTAGTAATAAATAAATAAACAGGTCAGCAACCCGCAATCAGGGCTTGTCCACCCACCATCCCCGAGCAGGAGGTCGTGGGCCACATCAGAGGGCTCCGCGGGCCACATGTGACTTCCGAGCCACTGGTGGGGCACTCCTGCTTTAGATGCTCTAATAGTTTCATTTAATTACATGAGATGCTGTGTAAAACCTTTTTGATTCTCAGTGGTTTCTGATATGCATGTACCATAACTCCTAGCTTCAAACTTTCAAAATTGTCCTCCAAAATCTTTAACACTACAAGACGTCTCCAACTTGGATAGATAACACCAGGCACGCATTATGTGATTTATGGGATATGAAGGACCAAATAATCAAGTTTATACTGATATTCTCTATTTTATCCAAGAACATGTCTTGTATATATTTTCCCTTTTTTGTCCAAATTACCTGCTAATAATATTGATTCAGCACTTACAGCCAATTTACTTCCAAAAAGGCTTGCAGTGCACTTTTCAAAGAGAAAAAAAAAAAAAACACACATCGTCACACTATTCTTTATAAAGAAATTGCTTTCAGACAGCATAGTCAACAAGCTAAACCAATAAAGCAGTTCTCGGTGCATCGAATGAGCAGATTTGTTTTTATTTAATGGCATAGAAATAGATATAATTTACAGTTTTCACCTGCTCATCCAAGTGCATGTCAGAAAACAAGCTTTGCGTGCCACAGCAAAATAATTGCCCAAGAGGAAGGTCCTGTCTAAATAGCCAAAAATTATTTTCCTTTTAAAGAAATTTATATATGGAGAACAATAAACAAGATCGCCGAGGGGCAGCACACAATTTTTCAAGCAAACAATGAACAAGTCTTCATTAATAACTGTGTGTTAGCAAACTGCCAACAAGAATGTATTTTTTCGACACTTTGAGACACATGTACAGGGCAGGGGGGCAGAGAAATGACAAAGATTATAGGACATAATCAGAGAAAGAATGGTGTGGGTAGCACAGGATGAGTTACTCTGCTGGGATACGATCACTAAATCTAGGACACTTTTTTTTTCATCAGCAATAAGGAGCTGTTAACACAGGATTCTAGCTGGCAGCTCAGGAAATCTACATTTAGCTGCATCAGGCCTACAATAACTACTACAAGCTGACATCCAATTTAACATCTAAATTAAGAAAGAAAATCACCGTCCTCCATTCACTAAAATTATTTTTCTCAATAAGAAGGTAATTGTTTCAGTTTAAGCAAAAGAAACAAAACACATAAATTAAGAAAATGAATTTTAGAACAATGAGAGCACATACAATCTCCGTAGTTTAGCTGAAATTTATATCTTGGGCTATTTTATGTTCCTTTTACAAGCAGATTAGGAGAAAATGTTTTTCCGTGCATACCGAGCTTCACAAGACCTTATAGTTACCTCCTGTTGAGTTACAATAGCTGTACAATGGAAGGCCAGTGTAAGACATAGCTTAAGCTCTTTATGAATGGCTGATTGCCAGCTGTCTATGCTGGATTGGATGTCTTGAGTCTTACACAATGCCAGAACTGTTAAGTGTCACACATTCACACATAAAATGTGAGCCTGTCACAGTAAAGGCTGTTTTACAGCTATAAGTTTTTTCAATTCCTACCTTGGATATGACCAGGGCATGTCCAAAAAGGTTCTAATAATGTCTACTACAAATAGATAGAGCTATTAAAATGCTAGATTCAGAAACAGATGTATCACACTCTATTTGGAAAAGATATGGTCCTTACAGAATAGCAGTGGTGTGATACAACCCCTAACATCCAATCACAGATTCTATTGTCTAATTATGCTGCACTGCAGAAAAGTGATATCACATTGGTTTCTATGAATTAGAGGATAACATCACTCATTGCATTGTGTTAAGAAGATCCTATTATAAAGGAAGGTAAAATCCTCAAAAGTTTAAAGTGGGCATGTGGTCAAATTATGGATATCGACGTATTTACAAGATCATAAGAAGCAATAATCAAGCTTTATATCAAGCCCTCACTGACCTCTGTCTTTGTACCTGCAGACACTTTGGTGAAAATATCTTCAAAATAGACAACAGAAGCACTGAAGCATGCATCTGTTCTTGGTTTACATCAAAGGCAAAACTCAACTGCATGTATCCTGCACCATCATCTTTGTTCTCCTTAGCTGGCTGCCCCTTACAGGTTCCGTCACCACAGCCCCTGATGATGCAATCCTATCTCTATTCTTAGGTCAGAGAGGGCTTGTTGTCCATTCTCAGGTCAGAGAGGGCTTGTTGTTATTCACTGAATTTTAAGAACCTACCTACAGGGGAATGACTCTTCTATTTACTGGAGCACTTGGCCCTTTGTTTGGTGGTGCCATCCGTTCAAGTGTGCTTTAAGGATTGCCAGAGTTGGGATGCAGGACCCGAACTTAAGGGATCTTGTTACAGCTTACTTCACTTAGATTTCCCCTAACAATGTTCATATATGGCAGATGCAAAGTCCCTGTGGGGTTTGCCTAGTGGTGAAACATGTCAGTGACATGCTCATGTTTATCTCACAGTCTTGCCTGATCAAGTCTGGGCTTTTTCCACATTTCCCCTTCCCCTCTGCTTTCATGCTCTAATTGTCAGTTTACGATATATGTGTCTATTCGTTATAAAAATCATCAAAATAATTATTTTGTTCCACTTCCTTTCTCTTAGTTTCAACATAAATAAAATAGAAGTTGCAATATATGTTAAAACTGTTTAAAAATCAGACATAAAAAAATTGCAAAATAGGAGATAAACTAGGAAAATAAAATACCATTTGTGACGGACTGCCTGGCACCCTACTTGGGTGCTTCCGCCAAGATACAGCTTCCTCCACTCTGGAACCAGGTATTATAGCTGAATATTGCACCCAAGAACTAGACAAAACTAGCTTAGGTGCAAAATGGTACTGACTTTATTGTAAATTCACACAGAGTATATACCACACACGATCAGGTAAGATCTTGATCACATTATCCTAAACAATGCAAACTGTAAACAGTAATGTCAGTACATCTTACAGTACATCTAATGAACAACTAACATAAAAGTAAACAGTAAGCTAATTAAACAATAAGCTCATTTACAACTAGTAACTTAAACAAGCCTAGGTATCAGAGCCCACCCAGACAGTTCGGCACCAGTATTCAAGCAGCCCTAGGGCTGTCCAAATCTCATTAACAAGCTTTCTTTTCATATACATCTTCTCACTGAGTTTCACGTTTGCAGAGACCATCATGGCTTCCTTGACTGCTAAAGAGGAACTGCAGTCTGCTCACATAATTTGTAAGAAAAACACCTTTGCCATTCTGAAGCTTCCCTCCAATTACTTTGCATATTATTACTGTGATTCTGTACTTGCCAAATATGCTGCAGAAATCTCCATCCACTAAGTCAGGCTGCAACCATTTTAATGTGTGTGGACACACATAGCCAGAGAAGCCTGAGGAAGAACGATTTATGTTTGATACCGTACAGTTGCTGCTGCTTGCACGTTTGCACTTTCTATGTTTTTGAAACTTGAAGTAAAGAAAAATTGCATCAAAGCATTGGTCCCGTCTTTTTCTAATCTATATATAAATATATATATATATATATATATATATATATATATATATATATACTTATGCCCCGTACACACGATCCGATTATCGGACGAACGATCTGGCATCTTACAAAAAAAATTTCCGTGCATGTCCGATAGAATAATATCGGATGAACTGTTCTGATTATCTCTCAAAAGCTCTGTACGAATGATCCGATTATTGTACGATCGATTCAAATGCGGCATTTTTCTTACGATTTTCGGATCGTGTGTACAGGGCTTTACTCTGCATTCAGCTTGCTGGGACTTAGGGTACATTGCTCAATACCACCACATTCATTTTATTAATATCCTGCAAAAGGGATTTCATGCTACAAACAGTATTAGACCTGGAGGTTTGCCAGTGATCTGCAACAAATACTTTTAACTGCATACGTGATTGTATCAAACAAGCATGAACTTGTGGACAAGCTGTTCTGTCAGCAACTTAGTTGGTAATATCCCCCAAACTACTACCAACTAGAGTTGCTATATATTTGACTCTTCAGTGCAATTGCATATTTGGATACACGATATACTGTAGAACACTTCAGTATAAATGTATTGTGCACATTAAGTACCCATTAAGGCTATTTGTCATATATGGTGGATATTCTTATACCATTGAACTGTACAGTGCAACTATATGATTACATAGTCAGGGAATTTATATAAATTGCAATATGATGACCTATACACATCAGACCTTTTGTGAAATATAACTGAGATCCAATATATCAGCTGAGGGTTAAACCAATTGTGACCACATGCATCAATTTGTTGGTTGTGGTTTGCAGAATCTAGACAAGCATTTATCGGCCATCAGTTCTTGAAAAACACACTCATTTCTGAGCTACAAACTCACTGACTTTACATATAATCATATACATGAGTCACAATCAAATTGGATCCAGGCACAAGTAGCTTATGGATTACTGCTACTAGTATAATATTTTTGATCCTTTGACTGTTTGGCTGCAATATTATTAAATATCAGCTGATTTTTTTTTTAATTAGTTCCATATACTATTACTATTTTCTTTACCAACTTTTAGCAGCTTATGGAACATACTTTTGCTCCCGAGGAACTCTTCTCACATATACAGCCCTTTCGCTACACTGACTGGTACCTATGTGCTGAGATCACCAATTCTCTGGGCAAGCTCAACGTATGTGACACATCCAACCCTGTGGCCTGCTCCATTCCACCCCCCCCCCCCCGCCATTTCAGGGACCCCCTGATTTCCATACTGCCATACTTAGCTTATAGTTTTCTTTTTCAATATGCCCCTATGCATGCAGCCCAGGTCTTACAACTGGTTGTTAGTCTAACTGCTTCCACTCCTCAGGTTTTCCTGGTAGATTCCGCTTCTCTGTACACGCTTATTACCAGCTATATGCCTCACTTTTTATTCTACTGGTTGAGTAATGCTCTTTATTCCACCTAATGCTTACTGTTATTTACTATTCTGACTTGTGAAGGTGTTGCTGCCTATCTTTGTTGCCTTCACAGGCTTTCTGTACAGTTATTGTTTTAAAAACCCAATAAATATATAAATTAAAAAAAAAAAAAGTACAACTTTTCAGTCAATAAGATGAAAGCCAGTGAATTGGAGTGCTCTTGCGGGGAAAAATCTTTTTTGGATACATGTATGAAAGCATGGTACAAAATATGCTAATGCATTTCGGCTTTTGCAGCCTTCTTCATAGCTATGCAGTCCTATTATATGAGGAAGACTGCAAAAGCCAAAATGCGCTAGCATCTCTTGTACCATGCTTTTACACATGTAGCCAAAAAATAATTTTCTTTGCAAGAGCACTCCAAGTCACCAGCTTTCATCTTATTGCTATCTACTACCTTGGGAGTTGAACGCCCCGGCCAGAGCACCGGACTCCAGCTCCTGGATAAATAATATAGCGGCTGAGCTTAGGTAAAACTTTTATATTTGTCAAACTTTTCAGTCAAGTGGATTATAACAGAAAATTCTTATATACTTAGTGAGACACCAACCTAGAGGAAGCCTGCAGTCAATGAACATATAAAATTGCATATTTCTTCCAGGTCAGTGACTGACAACCTGACAACCTATTAAAGCAAGGACTGGGATACAAACCCTGAAGCCTGCACCTTTCTTTTACACTTCTATCCTCACAGGTTCCCTTTAATAGTTATTTATCATCTACATGCTGAGATGAGAGGAGACAGAAAGACCTTTCCCAAGATGGCATAAGTGTTTTCATTTCTTACTTTGCTATATTTTTCTGTCCGCTTTTTAAACAGTTTTAACATATATTGTAACTTCCCTTTTATTAGTGCTGAAAAGAAAAGAAATGAGGTGGAACCAAACAATTATTTTGATGATCTCTATAAATAATAGGCCCATATAGCATAAACAGACAATTAGAATATGAAAGCAGAGGGGTAGAAATGTGAAAAAAGCCCAGACTCGATCAGGCAAGCCTGGGAGCTTTCTAAAATGCTGACCTCTTCTCACATGCAGTCCTTTCTGCAGCAAGCAACTAATGTTAGACGCTAATTGGACGTGCTGTATGCCAACGCAATGTGAAAAGACTTCACTTTCTGCAGTTAAAACAATAATTCAAAAAAAGGACTGGCAAGGCACAGTATGTTAATTAGTTACTGAAAACCAAAAGTATGTCAGGATTATAGAGCTAAGAATCAAATAAAAGCTGTGCTAGATGAATGCAGTTATAAAACCTTATTATCTAAACAAAACAAAAACAGAACCTTCGCTGGTTAACCAATAATTCAGGATGTCATTTTCTTTTTGCGCGTGGATAAAAAAACAGCGTTCGAGGATAATGTCTCCGTACATATTTTCTGAATTGGTATACAGACACAAAGATATTTAAGAGGTCATTTAATAAAGGAGTAACATGCCCGCATAGTGAACTATTGTTCACTTCATACAACAACCCTCTAATATGTAACTTCAATTAGCTCAGATGCTATGCGGCTTATTTACTAAAGGAGGCGAGACAGTTTACTTAGCAAAAAAAAGCTGTCACCTTACATACCTAATCATGTATGGGCATGTAGAAAAAATAAAAGACGATTTTCCCTCACACATGATTGGACCATTTAAGATAAAACATTTTATACACAAGGGTGGATGGGCATTGTGGATATAAGGGGGGGGGGGGTAATCATACCAAAAATATCAATAGGATTCCTCTGTGTAAACTGTCAGCACAGCACTATTTCATTTATTAAATACATTTCATAAAATGTGAATGTGACTCGAGGCAGCTATAAACACACTGCACACTAAATGCAGGTAAGTATCCATTAATATCATTAAATGTATTTTTAAATCCAAATAGTGTACGTAGGTAGATGCATTCAACGTCATACAAATCTTTGGAAATCTTATGTACAGCAGAACTCAGTTTGGGAGAGGGAAAGGCAGTACTAGCTGGCAAACAAGTGTGCTGCATAAAAATGTAAGCCTCTTTCACATGGGTGGACCAATCGGGTCCACCTGTCAGTTTTTAGGCGAACCTGATTGGACCATCCATTGCCCTTCATGGAGCGGTGGACGTCAATGGACATGTGACCATTGACACCTGCTGGCATCCGATCCAAATTCTTTCCACTAAAAACAGATGGATGGGGATCCGTCTAGTGGATCAGATCGAATGGCCGTCGGGTGTAAAAAGACAGATAGATGGTCCGTTTACATCCAATTTTTATAGAGGACCACGGGCTGTGTCGGCTCAGCATAAGCGGAGTGGACACAGAAAAGCCATCAGTTTGCTTAGAGGGGATCAACAGACAGATTCCCTGCTGAGCAGGCCGACTCCTGGCAGGCCCCGCCCCGCCTAAACGGGTCCATACTGACAATGAACATTTTGGCCGGAGGAGAAAGCAGTCTGCTGATCTAATCAGTCTTCTGCTGCTTCCCTGCTGACCAATTACAGGCTGGGGGCCAGAAAGATGTGCTGTCTATCTGAGCAAATAATCGTACTAGATGGTCAGAAGCACGCATTTTTTGGTAGCTAAAACACCTCTCATATATGTAATTTATCTGTGAATTCAGCTGTATTCCTGTATTCAGCTTTATTAAACAACTACTGTATTGCAGATATGGACATCTCTGCACAGGGTGGCACATTCCTGCTGTTTTTACCTCTTACTTTCGGCAAGTTTTAATATTCAAAGCAATGCCTTATATTTCTAACACCATAGCTTACAACTGATAAAACACACATAGAATATGCTTGATCATATACCGCATAATCTCTAGGTTTTTATTTTTTACATGACTCACATAATCATTATTCAGTCCCTAAGTTTTCTGGATGATGTTTAGAAGTTTTCATTTAGTTCTGAAATTGTGTTATTTTTAACTACGATTTAATAATGAATTCCCAACTGAATTTGGAAGAAACAGAGAACTCGGTAACTGTGTGTTTATATTCGGCCAAAAACTTTGCTAATTTTTCTAACAAGTACTGAATCTAGAAAGGATTTAAAGAATATGTCACCCCAACATTTCATATTCCTGATATGTGTCTGTCTGTACTGTAAAAATGATCCTGTAGTTTGGGTGAAATACCTGGTGATCCTACCAATCTTCCTGCTTTTCTATTTCAAACTGACTACACTAGGCATGGAAGCACACCCATCCCAGCATGGTCAGTTTTCTGGGAGAACAGCCTGCCTGTCCTCCAAATGATCAGACTTGTGCTGACATGCCCCCCTGCACAGCCATTCACAAGGAAGATCAGTGTCCTGCAGTTTCTCTATCCCACCTCTCTAAGCCCCTGGTCAGGATCAATGATGTTCTCAATGCTAAGAAATACAGGCAGATACTTATCCACCATGCCATGCCATTCCTTGATACCATCAAGGAGGCATCTGATTGGCCCCAAATGTATTCTACAACAGGACAACAACTCCAAACATGCAGGCAATGTCATTAAGAACTATCTTCAGTGTAAAGAAGGACAAGGAGTCCTGGAAGTGATGGTTTGACCCCTGAGAGAGCCCTGATCTCAACATCATCGGGTCTATCTGGGATTACATGAAGAGACAGATAGATTTGAGGCAGCCTACATCCACCGGAGATCCGTGGTTAGTTCTCCAAGATGTTTGGAACATCCTACCTGCTGAATTCCTTCAAAATCTGTGTGCAAGTGTACTTAGAAGAATTGATGCTGTTTTAAAGGCAAAGGGTGGTCACACCAAATATTGATTTGGTTTGGATTTCTCTTCCTTATATTTACACTTGCCTAAAACTTTTGCACAGTACTGTATATATATATATATATATATATATATATATATATATATATATATATATATATATATATACATTACCGTTCAAAAGTTTGGGGTCACCCAAACAATTTTGTGTTTTCCATGAAAAGTCACACTTATTCACCACCATACGTTGTGAAATGAATAGAAAATAGAGTCAAGACATTGACAAGGTTAGAAATAATGATTTGTATTTGAAATAACATTGTTTTTACATCAAACTTTGCTTTCATCAAAGAATCCTCCTTTTGCAGCAATTACAGCATTGCATACCTTTGACATTCTAGCTGTTAATTTATTGAGGTAAGCTGGAGAAATTGCACCCCACGCTTCTAGAAGCAGCTCCCACAAGTTGGATTGGTTGGATGGGCACTTCTGGCGTACCATACGGTCAAGCTGCTCCCACAACAGCTCAATGGGGTTCAGATCTGGTGACTGTGCTGGCCACTCCATTACCGATAGAATACCAGCTGCCTGCTTCTGCTGTAAATAGTTCTTGCACAATTTGGAGGTGTGTTTAGGGTCATTGTCCTGTTGTAGGATGAAATTGGCTCCAATCAAGCGCTGTCCACTGGGTATGGCATGGCGTTGCAAAATGGAGTGATAGCCTTCCTTATTCAGAATCCCTTTTACCCTGTACAAAGCTCCCACCTTACCAGCACCAAAGCAACCCCAGACCATCACATTACCTCCACCATGCTTAACAGATGGCGTCAGGCATTCTTCCAGCATCTTTTCATTTGTTCTGCGTCTCACAAACGTTCTTCTTTGTGATCCAAACACCTCAAACTTGGATTCATCCGTCCACAACACTTTTTTCCAGTCTTCCTCTGTCCAATGTCTGTGTTCTTTTGCCCATCTTAATCTTTTTCTTTTATTGGCCAGTCTCAGATATGGCTTTTTCTTTGCCACTCTGCCCTGAAGCCCAAAATCCCGCAGCCGCCTCTTCACTGTAGATGTTGACACTGGTGTTTTGCGGGTACTATTTAATGAAGATGCCAGTTGGGGACCTGTGAGGCGTCTGTTTCTCAAACTAGAGACTCTAATGTGCTTATCTTCTTGCTTAGTTGTGCAACGCGGCCTCCCACTTCTTTTTCTACTCTGGTTAGAGCCTGTTTGTGCTGTCCTCTGAAGGGAGTAGTACACACCGTTGTAGGAAATCTTCAATTTCTTTGCAATTTCTCGCATGGAATAGCCTTCATTTCTAAGAACAAGAATAGACTGTCGAGTTTCAGATGAAAGTTCTCTTTTTCTGGCCATTTTGAGCGTTTAATTGACCCCACAAATGTGATGCTCCAGAAACTCAATCTGCTCACAGGAAGGTCAGTTTTGTAGCTTCTGGAAGGAGCTAGACTGTTTTTAGATGTGTGAACATGATTGCACAAGGGTTTGCTAATCATCAATTAGCCTTCTGAGCCAATGAGCAAACACATTGTACCATTAGAACACTGGAGTGATAGTTGCTGGAAATGGGCCTCTATACACCTATGTAGATATTGCACCAAAAACTAGACATTTGCAGTTAGAATAGTCATTTACCACATTAGCAATGTATAGAGTATATTTGTTTAAAGTTAGGACTAGTTTAAAGTTAGCTTCATTTAAAAGTACAGTGCTTTTCCTTCAAAAATAAGGACATTTCAATGTGACCCCAAACTTTTGAACGGTAGTGTGTATATATATATATATATATATATATATATATATATATATATATATATATATATATATATTTATACTGTATACACACACACAAATGTTTTGCCTTGCATTTCCATTTTAAAATGAATGGGTGGTTTTACAAGGTGAGGGTTCACATGTACTTTAACCCCTTCCCGCCGACCGTACGCACATATGCGTACTCGGCTTTCCGGGGTTATACCGGGATGATGCCCGCAGCTGCAGGCATCATCCCGGTACCGTTGTTTTCAGCGGGCGATCGGCTACCCGTATATAACAACCGATGCGGCTAAAAGCCGCTCGGTTGTTATACCGGAGGAGCGGGAGGGGACATCCCCCCCTCCCGCCGCCTCCCGCCGCTGTTACCGGGCCTCCCGTGCAATCGGGAGTCCCGGTGTCGGTTCGGCTGCCTTCGGCGGCTGGGGGCGGACTGGAACGAAGCTGCGAGCGGCTTCGTTCCAGCCTTCTTGTTGAAAACGCGGAAGCGACGTCATGACGTCACTTCCCGTTTACTCGGCTGCCAATGGCGCCGAATTTAAAAAAGTACACAGTATTCAGAATCGCCGTTTTCGGCGATCTGAATACTTTGAAGTGTAAAGGAGGGATGGGGGGTCTTTTAGACCCCCGATCCCTCCATAAAGAGTACCTGTCACCACCTATTACTGTCACAAGGGATGTTTACATTGCTTGTGACAGCAATAAAAGTAAAAAAAAAAAAAAAATTTTAAAACACAATTTATAAAAGTACAAAAATAAATAAAATAAATAAAAAAAAAAAAAAAAAAAAATTTTAAAGTGCCCCTGTCCCCGCGAGCTCGCGCAGCGAAGAAAACGCATACGGAAGTCGCGCCCGCATATGTAAACGGTGTTCAAACCACACATGTGAGGTATCGCCGCGATCGTCAGAGCGAGAGCAATAATTCTAGCCCTAGACCTCCTCTGTAGCTCAAACCTGATAACCGTAAAAATTTTTTAAAGCGTCGCCTATGGAAATTCATAGGTACCGTAGTTCGTCGCCATTCCACGAGTGCGTGCAATTATAAAGGGTGACATGTTTGGTATCTATTTACTCGGCGTAACATCATCTTTCACATTATACAAAAAAATTGGGGTAACTTTACTGTTTGGATTTTTTAAAATTCATGAAAGTGTCACTTTTCCAAAAATTTGCGTTTAAAACACCGCTGCACAAATACTGTGTGCTAAAAAATATTGCAACAATCTCCATTTTATTCTCTAGATTCTCTTCTAAAAATATATATATAATGTTTGGGGGTTCTAAGTAATTTTCTAGTAAAAAATACGGATTTTAACTTGTAAACACCAAATTTCAAAAATAGGCTTAGTCATGAAAGGGTTAAATCTCTTTTGTATGAACACATGGCTACTATAATAGCGTAATAATCCACTGTAGTATCCATATTCTAATGTTTAACATGAAGTAACCTTTAACACACAAGTACAACTAATGGCGTAGAAATAAAATCCATGTTGACAGCCTTTGCAAATCCACAACCTCAGCTAATAAATCTATTTGAAAATGAATACTCTAAATTCAAATAACATATTCAGCAAACGCTTTAGAAATTAGAAGCGTTGGAACAAAGTGACACAACCTCGGTAACTAAGTCCTAATAAGCTCCTCATAATTCAGGACATACATTGGGACAAATACAGACATTTTCACAATTTCACTTTAGGAAATGCCACAAACATTAAACATAATCGTGTAATGTCAACTTCTAAAAACAAACCCCTCCGCTATCATCTATCATGTAGGTTTCTTTGGAACCTTTCCTTTCATATATAAATATTAATGTTTTCTCAACAGCTCCAACAAACTGCTTTCAAAAAGGGAGATATGTGTGTGATCAGTATGAAATGTATTATTTTTAAAAGCGTGCAGTTTCTACTAGCAATAAGATAAACAGAATCTTCAATTTTAGCACAATATTGTGATAAGGAATAAATGAGATACACATGCAATAATATTTCAGTAAAACAAAGAGATGTTTCAAGCCAACAAAAGACTGCGGGTCATTAATGTTTAGAAAAAGAGAGGGATGTGTGCAGCACAATGTCTAAACCAATTGGGTGTTTCTACAAAGTGTATAGATGTAGATGCTCTGATTTCACTGGCCTGTTTTGCTGGATTCATTAAACACTGCCATTCCTTTAATGGGCTCCATGATGAAGGTGAGTTTTCTCAAACATGCCCACTGTAGTTTCTTTGCCGTCTCCTCCATACTGAACACCTAATTTAAAGAAAATGACAATACTAAGGCAGGCCATAGATGATGCAATTTTCTTTCCTGCAATCATGGGTTGCAGGAAAGAAAATCACTTGATTCCTCCATCAACACAGTCAGGCCCCTTTCACACGGAGGCGCTTCTAAACTGCCAGTAAAACACTGAGCTCTTTGAAGAGCTTTCCATTCATTTCAATGGAGAGGGGCATTTTTTCACCGCCCTGCCCCAGTGTGAAAGCATTCATTGATTTAATGGAAATAGGTTTTCATGAGCTTTTCAGGCTCTTTTTTTAGCGTGAAAGCGCCTGAAAAGCACCTCAGTGTGAAAGGGGTCTCAGGGTTTATGCGGGAATCCCTGCTGATAAGCTATTGTGTTTTTCCCAGCTAGGGATGATGGCAGCAAACCCCGCCAGGAGAACACAATGATTATTGCTAGCGGCTATAGCCGCTAGCAATAATTGCATCCCAAACATCCAACATGCTGATTGTACCCAAGTCGATTGATGGATCGACTTGGGTACAATCAGCCTGCCCATAAATGGTTAGAATCTTGGCCGGTCCCTGCTGAACTGGCCAAGATTCAAACCATCTTTGGCCGGCTTAAAAGTTTTTTTTAACAGCTATCAATCAGATTGAACCTATGCAGAAAGTTTAAGGCTTCCTGCACACAGAGCTTAAACTAATTTCTTATGCCTGTAAAAGCACTTATGAGGTTGATTTACTAAATCGGGAGAGTGCAAAATCTGGTGAAGATCTGTATAGAAACCAATCAGTTTCCAGGTTTTATTGCCAAAGCTTAATTAAACAAGCTGAAGTTAGAAGCTGATTGGCTACCATGCACAGCTGCACCAGATTTTGCACTCACCAGTTTTTGTAAATCAACCCCAATCAACCCCAATGTATCCATGCAGGCATAGGTGTTTACAGGAGTACTTGAAGATGAGTTAAAATGTGCAAACACATAAATGCACTCATATGTGCGTAATGTATTTTAATGATCAGAATAAATTAATATTCTGCCCAGTAGAATGCATTTATGCTCAAATGTCATATGCACATAAACACATAAATATGCGTATAAACACATATACATATTGTAACATTAGAGGCAATTTTTGTGTGCATGAGGCCTAAATGTGAGTTTACATAAAGTACCGACACGGGTATCAATAATAACATTGTTGCAAGTTCTAACTCTTAACCGCTCTACTAAAAATGTGCTTTTGTCACCATTGGAGAGATCTTCCATCATGTCCTGTCCTGATAGAGATGGCAATAACAACTGATAGGAATTCTAGCCTGTTCCCACTCTAAATCCAACTGGCTGGAGTTGAAATTTAAAGCTGCAGCCAAGGTGCCATATAATTTATATATATTTATGTAATACCTAGTTGTTCATACTAGCATTTTGGGGACACACTAAGGCCTTGTTTACATAAGTGTACCACAGTGTTTGTCTACCCACACAGGGATCCACAACTGTTCTGTGCATCCCCATACAGGCAGTCCCATTTATGTGAATTGGGACGCAGCAGCTGCATGGACACAGGCTCTACTCTCAATTAGGAAGGCCCGGAGCTATAAGGTATGAATAAAGTGTAGGGCTGGCATGACAGGGTGAAGGAGGAACCAGACAGCATAGAGTTAACATGTTCAAAGGGATAGGTGGGAGTTTTACTTACGTGATTGGTTGAGGAGACGGGATGATGGGGAGGAGAGTAGGAGTGTAGACTGTAGGAATGGGTGGGACAATAACAGTCGAAGTTGGGAAGTCATTGGATGAATGCCCCGCCCTCCCTCCCTGAGATAGAATAAGTAGGTTGGAAGTAGGTAAGTATTGAGATGGTGGTTGGGACTCCATTGGATGGGGTTAAAAATCTGTTGGTGGGGAACCATCATTGGTATGGTGTCCTCTGGTTGGTGTGGTCCAATAAGAGGGACCAGGTAGTAGTAGACCTGTAAGGTCTGTGGTAAAGTGTTAATGTCCCTGAGGCGGTGTTTTTTTACGGCTGGAGACATCTATCTTTGGTTTAATGTTACTGTTAATTATTTGTTATTTATTACTTATTTTGTTTAATAAAAGGTCTGACAGCCATTAACCTCCACATTGTGTTATGCGTTTCATTGGGGCAAAGGGGGGGTTTATAGGGGTTAAGTAGTAGTTCAGTGGCGACCTCTGATCTACCCTAATCATGACATCTGTGTGAGTGTGGGTGCGTGGCCCCAAGTGCAGTTGGTGTGCATTCGGGACCACATACTGTGCAGGTGCTGTGTCCCAATTGACATGAATGGGACTGCATGGAACACATGCATTGGGATGCACGGAACACCTATGTATCCCTGTGTGGGTCAACATGGCCCTTGCATCGGAGTATGCTGTGGTATGCACATGTGAACGAAACCCGTGTGATAAGCCCTACCCAACTAGTTGAATCTACAAATATTGGGAATTATATGTATTATCGGATGAACTGCTTCTTGAAGGTAAGTACATCTGATAATCTAAGGTAAGTTGCTATCATCCCGCCACCCACAAAAACTTTCTTTAACAATTCACCAGCAATCCATTCCATGACTGTTGTTCTGTGATTGTGCATGGCATTAGAGAAGCAATTACTGTCTCAAGGTCTTGGTAATTAAAGAATGGTATGCTCACAACATAGGCTGATTAAGCGAAGCAGTACATGCACACTGAACAAATGATTTATTGTGAATTTGAGTTGGTAATGTGTGACATGCACATTATTAATGTTAAATTATGCATATTCATACAAAGCAGGGTTTATATTTCAAAATAGCCATCAGAAGCTTTCAAAAACACTGACAGCATTAAAGAAGTAGAATTAGTAGGCTGTAACAAATCAGCAAAAGGGCAAATTTTATACTTGTAACAATGGCATTTTAAAAGCTGTGGATTCCATTGTGGTTAACAGTTAACACTTATCATCCAACAACTTGCTCAGGCTTCTGACACTTGTTTCTTCTCTCCTTCTCATCGCCGTTTTTTTTTTTTTCCTAAATTGTTTTCTGCTGCTTGGCACAATGGTTCTACAGCCAGGTACACATTGAGGGCTAGTTCAATGACTTAACAAAAGTCTATTGTTTTTCTAGCATTTGGAATACAGTCAAAGTGTGTCTGGTGATCTCAAATGGGAAAAAAAGTTTGAAAAAACAAACAGAATTGGAAACATTTAAAAAGCACAAAACAGGACATTTAAACCAACCCTAGGTGGTTATGAGGAGCTGAGGACAATGACAGGCTGCAAGAGGGATCTAAGCGAGTACCTGAAAACCACCTGCATGTATAGTGTACCACGTGTCTCTAGTTCAGACTAGTACAGTGAGCAGTTGAAAAGATGCTGAATCATGCAACACCTGCTAACACCTTCCATGAGTACCCAACTTAAAGTGGAGTTCCACCCAAAAATTGAACTTCCGCTTTAAGGGAAGGTGACCCCTGACATGCCACATTTGGCATGTCATTATTTTTGGTGGGGGGAGCGGAAACCCTCTTTTTTAGAGGGTCCCAGCTCCCACTTCCTCCCAGGACACCCCAGCACTGGAAGTATGTTCACCTCTCCCCCCTCCCTCTCGGCAATCATCTGGGACACGTCACAGGTCCCAGATGATTGTCAATGACAAGGTCTGCTGATGATGAAATGCGTCTGGTTGGTGGTTGGGCACTTTATTTTGTAGATGCACACTATGGTGTTATTATGATCCTTCAAAGAATACTCATTTGTCTTGATGTCAACTGTTTTGGACTATATTTTTAGCGCAGCTTTTCCCATTCCATAAACTTTTTGTGTTATCGCACTGTATGCTGCTGTTGTTTGCTATTATTTGTCAGCGCGTTTTTTTGCATTTTCTACATTCACTAGGAAGCTCAGTGTTCTGCTGCTCCTTCCCCAGCTCCTATGCAGCTGAGAACAGAGGGAATGTGATCACTTATAAAAAAAAAAAGGAAAAAAGGCCTTTATAATGTATTTTTATATCCAAAATAAAATGTTTTGTCTTTCATCTTTTTTTTAAAACTGAATGGACTGTTTAATAAGGTAATTGTTTACAATCACTTGAGCTGGCAAGAGATGGATCAAAATTCAGCCAGTTCAGCAGGGACATTTTGATCAGTGAGTGGCCTTCCCTGTTAAACTTTTCTTGAATGGACAGGTTGGAAAATGTTTCTTAACCAACAGTTGCAGTCGCTAATCAGTGCAACCTGAGAACGCCGGGTACAGCTGTCAGAATACAATCAGGAGGGTTCCCCTATCCACCTAGTTTGTGTAGCTGGAGGAATCCCACTGGTTGAGATGAACGAGAAAAAAAAAAAACTTCTCTATGGCCAGCTAAAGGTACCAGGATTGCATGGATTCTATAGCATTGGTTAGCAGTGGCATTTTTAAGAGCTAGAAGGCACAGTAACTGCTAAACTCTTGCTAACTTATTCTGGGAACTAGCTGATGTACCATAAATTATTGTCATTAAAAATAACAGATTGCCTCTAATCATGAAGGTACTATGCGTAAATTAATTCTGAACAGACATTTACCAACACAAGCCTAATTAATATTTGCAAACTGATAAACATCACAGAGGAAAAAAAAAGATCTAATTGTTAAACTAATGAAAGCTGTGATCGTACAGGAAACATTTGCACAGCACAGGGCCTAACTGCAAGAATATTTAAGGACGTCAACATTACCATGAAATATTGGCAAGCCATGACAGTATGTAACTCCCCTCATCCTAAAAATACTAATCATTGATGGATTTGACAGTCCATATATCTATAATGGTATCTACTACTTGGTCAAACAATATATTTTTCCATGGAATGTAAAAGGTTAGTGTTGACAGCAACCAGTCAGATTCTCAGTGTACTTAAGTGAGAAAGATTTTGGTTTCTATGGGCAACACAGCCGGTTCTTTCAACCATGATGTCCTTTGTCACATATCATTTTTATTAGCACAAAAGTTGGCATTTAAATTCAGCTGTTACTCCATCAGTAAATTGCAGTATTAATGCTTCCCACAAGTGTATTTGATCCATTGCTTCTACAGTAAACAGCAAAGAAGACATTTGCAATATGAAAATATCAGCTTTTTGTAAACAAACCTTTAAAGGGTTTTTTTATTTTTGTTTAAAGTTTTTTTTAGTACTGTCTTGAACCTCTCATTTATTCAAATATATACAGTTTGTGCTCTTGTACAGGACAAAATAATTAAGCATGTTTCTTACCTGGAGATCCTGCCAATAACAGTGCTTTCTATTGCAGGCTGACAACACTAAGCCGTAGCCTCATGATCAACAACAAAGCTATTAGTCTGCTGTGTGCGATGGTTCATTTCACCACTGGGCTGCTTATGGGTCCTGTGCCAAGCGGCTGCCCTGCTACACTGTGAGCACTGGGGGTTGGCCTCACAGGTGCCATTCAGAGAATGCTTAGCAAGTGGAGATCACTTATGTGTGGTGCATACTACAGTGATTTTGTGCTACTAGAGGGATCCCACAGGTATGGTATATGTATACATATATAACAAGGCCACTGAGTAGCAATGTGGACACTCGTTCACCCCAACTATACAAAAATGCCATGTCCCAATATTAGCTCAATACTTACAAATAAATATTTGGTTTTGGACCGCAGTCCATGGACTATATAGACACCACAACACTGGGAGTGTGGACAATGATCCAAAATGAACATTTTGTTTGTAATTATGGTATATGCATAGTTACACTGGGCTAAGCTGGACCAATGTAACTGTGACTGATACAGAAAGTGGTGTTACCGGTAAGATCCAGAAGAAACTTTCCAACAGATTAAACAAAAAGATTGCCGAAGAAAACTCATACAGTGCATCATGATGTGATGTCAAACAAAATAAAAAAAAATTGTTGCAAAGGTGAAATGCTTGTTAACTCTATGGGATGAAGTGAGGAATAGGGTGTACCTCGCTCCTCACTCTGGCAGGCTTACTTAACCTGTGGGATCAGTTGCCTGAAGCCAATAGCCCTGCACTTTACATGAGGATGGCAAGGGCCCGCACCACAACCTGGAGCGGAGGAGAGCATGGGGGCCTGCTGAAATAAGGAATGAAGTAAGTAATATATCCTATTACTCATCTTATAGAGTTCCAAGCATTTACCCTTGAACCCTTGCAGTGTGGGGGGGGGGGGGGGGGGCTGCAAGTACTTTTTTTTGTAATTCCTGGAGATGGCCTTTAAATAATGTTAAAGTTTTACCAAAAACAGTGTAAAGTGATAGTTTTGGTATTTATATATTGGATGAAAACATGGTACAAGCAGGAATTCACTAGAAAAAATAGTCTGACTATCCAAATTATCATTTAAGAAGGACATGTATCATAGGCGTTTGCTGTTGATAGATGCTTGTTCATTCTTTGGGGGTGCAAATAAAATCTACAAATGTTGTTACAAGTAGTCTCCATATTGGGTGACATTTTGCCAGTGAAATCCACAAGGAAGATGGAATCTGAGGATCCCTTGATCTATCAGAGTCTATCCTTGCCTGGAAAATCAGTTTTGGATAATCTGATAACTAAATTGCAAAATGTATAGTTTATAAAAAACAACAACATTTTAGATACTAAATTGTAATTTAAAAAAATGAGGCTAGCTACATTTATTCTTAGTTATTAGTTAATTAGCCATTGGCAAAACATTGCTAGAGTCCCTTTGCTGAGAAAAAAAACTAGCTCCTTGTTAAGGTAGAGATATAATTTATCAGGAAGTATACATAAACATGCTGGCTTCCAAATGAAAGTCCATTTTTTATGTTTGCTACATCTGTTCATTTAGCAGAGCTTGAAATTGACTACATGAAGTCATCAATCATGCATCAAATATATATTTGACGCACCAGATCTCTACTGAACGTACAAGCCAAAAAACATTAAAGGATGGAGTGGCAGCAAGCGGATGCTTACTGCACCTTGTTGCTATGGATATAGTCAGCCTCATCATACTTACCCAGAATTTGGGGGAACGAAAAAGAACATTAAACATTTGCACTGAGACATTATATATATAACTCTTTCCATGCAAAATGAAAACTCACTTTAGCAATATTTTCAATTTGTGCTGACAAAGAACAAATGCAATGACGTACTATTTTAATGACAGGAAGGAAAAAAGCTTGTGTTTTAGATCTTTCCAACAATTCATAATCACATGAAATATTTTAAAAAGGATTAGCGGTTCCAAATTGTTGCTATAGAAACGTCTCAAACTCAATTGCTCTGGAATTAGGGAAGAAAGGGGTTTAAAGGTCAGTACAAGATTAAAGGGTAGCCTCATGCCTTTTTGTGAATTCACGTTAATAAAATTGGCTTTCAGTTTAATCTGCTGCCAGTTATGTTTTTTTTTTTCTAACTACCTTCCTTGCATTGGGGCATTCTCTATAGAACTCCCACAGATATATAATTATTCTGCTCATGTGATTGGCTCCCTCCTGTTCTCAATAGTTTTTCTCTTACTACAACTCTGCCACTAATCATGTGACTACAGCAGAAAGTAACAGTGATCATGACAGATTTTCTTTACAGTACACATATACAGTCCAATTATCACAAAGGACGAGGGTACGCTAGATCTGTCATTATTGCCTCATTCACAGGCCAGAAACAACTCATATCTGACCAATAACAGATTGGAATTTCTACAATCAAGATGTAAATAAACTCTGTAAGCACAATTTCCTCCCCTCCTGTGATTTATGTGTGGATATTAACTGGAACTTGTCAAGATGGCTGTTATCTGAAAAACCACAGTGCCCATTCAGCACTGAAGATTGTCATGTTCCATTTTTCTGAAACCAATGCTAATGATGTTAGTACATAATGACTTGCATGAACTGAATTTCTGCAGCATGTTCAACATGAATAACAAAAATATCCACTATAGCCAACTACAAATTTGCCTCACAATGAAACTAAAACTGACCATACACGGCTCTGTTTTTTTTTTTTTTTCGTTCAGCCAAGTGGCCTCCACTGTGTGGATGAGGAAAAAACTGAGACAATTTCCTCATCCACACATTCGAGGATTGTATTATGACAGTGTGACTTCCTCGCAGTCAGAATACACTGATCAGCGCTGAAACTAATTGGCTGCAAGCATTGATCAAAGCAAAATTTTCCAGCAGGACCATTCACGAAAAGTTGTCTGACTTCTCATGAATGGGAATTACCATACCGGTTCTTGTTGCACCTGCAGTAGCTTAGGTCCATAAGGGCAAACACGGACAGTAGAGAACAGCAGGACATTAGCCATGTGTAAAGAGCTGGGGTAGGTGCTTTGCAGAGACCTCCTTGGTTTGGCTTATCAAGAGCAAAACAATAGAAATTGGACATGGTTTTCTAATCATCCAATTACTTTTACTCCATAAAAGATTTGTCCCAGAGCTGTCTGAAAATTAAATTGTCACCCAATGCAATGCTGTTTATCCCTTTAATATCTATGTAGAGGTAGATATAGAGGGAGCACCCAATATCCAATGAAAAGCAAGTCAAGAGGTGGAGAGCTGCAGAGGCAGCATAACAAACACAGCGGACAAATATCATTCCAATTCTGGTGTCACAAACGCACATACTTAGGATCCTTCCCCATTCACTATCAGCAAACACTAGCAGCCCTGAGAAAGAGGGAGTCTCCCCCCCTCTAAACGCGTTGGCTTGATCACTTGTTGCTACTTTCAATAAACAACAACAAATCCACCTCTTGACTTGTATTTCATTAGATATCAGGCACACCCTCTTTATCTACCTCTACTAGTACACGCGGAAACAACTCCAAGACCGTACCCAGAGGCAGCAGCCCAACCCCCAAAAAGGGCTCACCACCTCCTTCCAGTTTAGTTGTGCAGAAAGCATCGGAAGAGAACTCTTCCAATCCGCCCCCACCATCCTCTAACCTACAACGGATTGAGTCAGTCCAGCACAATCTCCAACCCTATAGAATTTGATCTCTATGGGCACCTTTAGATTTGAACTTTTGTTGAATATGAGGGCTGGTTGTTCTCGTATGCCTTGTTGCTTTTCATACCCATTTCAGCCATGATGAGGGTTTTAAAGTAAGTATCTTTACTTTTCATTAAATGGATGAATGAATGAATAGAATTATTGGTGAATACAGTAAAATTACACTTTCCTTCCCAGCTTATTTCATATGCACAGTAAATCATTGCTGCTCAATGTTCACTGCTCCCAGAACATAGTACACTGTATGGCAGAACTGATTAAGTACATTGTGCAGATTGTTTATTTTTGCATCAGTTTTCAAAATAAACCAAGCTATGCGTCAATTTTTTTTCAACCTAAGAGATTATGTATTAATATAAGACTGGATCTTATTACACACTGTGAGAGCAGACAATTTACACTGCCTAACAGTACCTCATTATATTGACACTTGTTCTATGTTGAATGGTTTTCGCTTTTGTAATAATGCAAACTTGCTGTCCTTTCTAGTACAGCTTTGGAGGAATCTGTCAAGCTGTAAAATCAATGTAGCACTGTCGTGCTGAGTCTGCAACATGACAGATCCAAAACAATAGCACCGGTTCTGACACACACACACCACCTTTTTATCTGTGTGTACTGCTACCTTTTAGGACCAGTCAGGCCACCTAAAAGCTAACACAATTAAAATGCTGTCAGAAACACAAAGCATTTGACTGAAGTCAATAGTGTGTAATTAAAGAAAGACAGCTCTGTTTTATGTAGATCTTTAGCCAGGAGGTATGGCTGATCATAGCACAACAAAGGTTGTCAGAATCTTCCAGCTGCAAATGAGAACACAGATAATGAATTTAAAAATGATGATTTGAGGAGACTCACTCGTGACTATTTACCCTTTTTTCTATTTCTGCATTCTAAAAATGGTAATTTCACAAGGTTGAACCAATCTAAATTAAAGTGTTATTGAACCCACAATTAAAAATATAGTTGCTGCAGAGCTCAGCAATTACCATGTTTGCATGTCTACTTTTCTTCTTAAAGTGTAACTAAAGGCAATTTTTGTCAGCTTTTTTTTTTGCCATATGTATCCCATTGGAGAGGGTTCCCTTCACTTCCTGTCTCATAGTCAAAACAGGAAGTGAGAGGAAATATCTCCAAAGTGAGGGAATCCTGGGGTGTCACCAAAACTAGAGTCCCCATTGGAAGATTTCCCCTTTTAAACTTCACACTTATGCAAATTGGATGCAGTTTCCCCCATATCCAATTGGGAAGCCAGCACTCACATCTCTGGGGCGGCTGTGGAGCGTACAGCAGAAGGGTCCTGTGTGTCTTTGGCTCTGTTTCAGGTCCGAATTCAGGCAAAAATTCTGAGCTGATTTGTCCCTGAAACAGAGAACAGGCACACCCTAGACCCCTGATGTGAGCCACATCCCTATTAGGTGTGAACCCAACCTTAGTGTTCTGTCAACCCAAAATGTGACTTTTTATTTTACTTTAACTTTTGATTACAAAGATAAACAGGACAAATAAAAAAGGTGAATCTCCCTAACGCACAGATAATAATAATCCCTAATCCCTCTCCACCCTATCCAAAACTAAAAAAAAGGTTTTGCCTTTAGTTACACTTTAGGCCTGCGATTACTTTCAACTGCTTCTCTCCCAATCCCCCTTTCTTGGTTCTTGTCTTCAGGTGACGACGAGACCTTACAGGGTCCCATTGTGCCACCTTTGCATGCACACCCCTGCTTGGCAAAACAGAGTGGTCTCTAAAAGTGCAACTTCTCTCTCTCAATCAACATTGACTATTTTTAATCCTTATACTAACAGCATTAGTATATAGATAAGAAGGTATATCAAATTTACTTGTTTTATACTTTCTTTTACATTTCTTTGGTTACTTCTTGGTTTCCAGGCCTAGGCAAATGATGTCATACATCCCAGGAGTCTTCAGGAGGGGAGGAGGGATTTTGTCAGCTAACTACAACCTCCTGCCTGCATGCCTGAGCTAAGGGCAGATTCCAGGAAGTCAATGCTACACAAATCATCTTTCCTGTTTCTCAAAATGGCAACAGCCAGAAATGCTAGGGGGAGATTTTCAAAGTGATTTCTCAACAAAATAAATCATGGATAGATTTGCTTTGAATATTAAAAAATAATTACATTTTTGTTTAAATCTTAAAGTGTAAGTTCACCTTTACAGAAAAATCTGTAAGTGGACTTACACAGGACCCCCTCCCCCCCCCCCCCCCATCCTGCTGACGTGGACCGCGGCAATCTCCCGTTCTGAGCCCTGGTATATCCACGTAAGGAGTCCGGGGCTTAGAAATCCCCTCAGCTGAATGTCCAAAATGTACCTCGTCAGTAGGGACATTTCGGAGCATTATAATTGGTCAGCGTCGTCAAATGGGCAGCGCCGACCAATCAGAAGCTGCATAGCCCATCCTGTCAGCTGGGACTAAGACGCGTGACTGCTGAGGGGATTTCTAAGCCCCAGACTCCTGACGCGGATATACCAGGGCTCAGAACGGGAGATTGTCGCGGTCCACGTCAGGGGGTGAGGAGGGGGTCCTGTGTAAGTTCACCTTACAGATTTTTTCTGAACTTACCCTTTAAAGCGAACAATATCACTCATCCAGTGCTTAGGTGAAAAATCTACAATTAGAAGAAACAGGCTGCTGCTATAATAACAAATACATATACATCATAAGTCTTCAAAGTTAATCTCTATTGATCCTTAAGGCTAAAGCAGCGCTCTTCAGTGTATTATGCACAGAAATTGGCACAGTTTATGGTAATACACCCTGTGACAGGTGAGTCCACCTGGAACATGCTCTATTGAATGTTTATGAGGGAGCTTAACGGATATGTAGTAATAACCACCTTCACCGCACTGCATGATTCCACTCCCCTCAAAATTTGCACTCACCAGATCAATGAGGGGTAAACGCTTATTGGGTATGTCTTTCCCATTAACAGGCAAATCCAGAGAAGCCACTTCGTCAATATCCCAGTCAGGTCTCCTTAATGGCTGATTTGTGTCCCTCAATTGCCTGATCATTCAAGCTCTGATACCACTGCCAGTCTCATTAGCTTGTTAACATACGTGGAAAAAAACAGTCCTCATAGCGTGTAGCTGTTTAATAGTTTATTTCCATTAAAAAAAAAAACCCTTTCCATGTTGCACTTACAAGAATATATATAAAAATTTGCATCCAATCATATAACCATAATAGCTGTACAGCATAGCAGGTTACTCGCTCACTAATCTTGGGATTTTTGGCCACTGTGATACCCAGGTGGGGATCGAAGCAGCTGACAGATTCACAAGCCGTATGGTCACGCCTAGATGTCTATTGACAAAGGTGCAATGACGAAACGCGTCTAGGAGAGACCATAGGGCTTGTGAATCTGACAGCTGCTTCAATCTCCACCCGGGTATCACCGCGGAAGAAAATCCCAAGATTGGTGAGCAAGTATTGTGTTATGCTGTACAGCTATTATGGCTATTATTATGGTTATACAATTTACTGTTTATATATACATATACCATATATCTGCACATACATAATCTAGCCTTTAATGTAACATAATGGCTCAGGCAGTAGTGGTAACTAAGAATTCTATTACATATAATGCAACTCCAGGTCCTAATCCTGACCACAGCCCAGGCCAACCATATGTGCTGGCCTTAATGTTAGCCTGACAGAACAGTGATAGTACAACCCACTATGCTAACAATTAGTGTACTGGGGCATCCAACAATATGGCTTCTGAGTAAACAAATGGATTTCTTTTGTTTGAATTGAAGAATGTTCGTTTTTTGTTTTTGCTTTAACTGAAGCCCCTTCAGCTGAGAAATGTAAGTCCTTTAAATGTGTGGGTCCCTCAACTGGTTAAAGCAATCCTGCTAATTGACCCCAAAACATTTTTCTGGCTCTTCATGTGAGGAGAAAGCCAACACAGTGATTGCCTTGGAAACATATGGTCAGTTTCCTTCCTGTAATAACCCTAATAAAGGCGAAAAATTATCAATTCCTTTTAGGATCAGTTAAACATTACACCTAAACCTAAATTCTAAAACATGACCCTTCACCACAAACTTAACCCTAAGGCTGCATTCACACCTGAGCGTCTCGTTTTTGAGAGGTTTTTTTTTTCAGGCGTTTGTATGAGTGTTTTTGTACAGTGTTTTTCAAGCATTTTTGAGCTTTGGCATTTTTTTTATTAGCCAATAGAGAAAAATATCATCTGTTTTATCATTTGTTATTATGTTTTCAGCTTTTTATTCACTTTTATTTAATATTTATTTATTAATTTTGTAATCTTTTTTTTTAAGGGTTTAGAGTTAAAGGTTATGATTGGGGTTAATTTATTTATTTATTTTTTTATTTTGTTAGGTTAAGGGTTAGGGGTTAATATTAGGGTTAGAGGTTGGGGTTAGGGTTACCTTATTTATATATTTTATTAGTATTTATTTTTTATACATTTATTTATGATTTTTATTATTTATTTATGTATTTTATTTATTATTATTTATCTTTATTTAAATATTGCATTTCAGCAGAAAAACACTCAGAAAAACGTGCAACAAAACATGCTAAAACACTCAAAACCACGCAAATCCATCCTTTTCTATGGAACAAAAAAATACTTCAAAGATGCACCAATCTGCCCGATTACAGCTACGAAAAAAGCTCCAGAATTTTTTTTTTAGATTCAGGCTTTTGGCTAGAGGCGACTTGTAGTGGAGATGTGAACCATCTGCATAGAGAATAATTGATTTTTTTTCTCCTCCAACGTTTTGGAGCTTCAAGGAACAAAACGTTGAGGTGTGAATGGGGCCTCAACCTCAGAGAAATATTACACAACTGTAGTAATAAATACTCTTTAATTGCAGTTAAGTACTATACTTGCTATAAATACTGTCATGGCAATACTTATACAGATAATACTAGAACATCAAATATTTTACACACCAAAACAAATCTTTGGAAAACGACATTGCAGCTTATTATAAGGGCACTAGAAGAATAAGCCTTTCGCTTTGTAGAGAATCCGGTGTTATTAACTTTGGGTAACAGACTTATGTTAGACCCAAATGTGTCGGTAGCATGTTCACTTTAACTAGAAAAATAAAGAAATGCTTTAGTCGATCAATCCCATTGCTACAAAGTGATATAAACCGCATACTATTCTCCACAAATCATTCCAGGGTTTTCATCATCAATATTCCAACACCACTGCAATATTAATTAAGAAAATCAATGTCACAGAACCTGACCATTTGACTGAGGGCAACATTTACTATATCTGCTCAAATCCAGGAGGATTAAAGGCTTTATGATCTGAGATATTCATTATAATAAATCACTACTAGGCCTAAGGAAGTGTTAGATTAAACCATAAATGACACACAACTGTATGTTTGTATTAATAAATATTCATTTCCTTTTCAAGTGCCAATATTTGTGTGCTATATTTTAAAAAGTGTGATCACCAGGCAATCAAGAAATTGCATGTTTTCTGCAGCATTAAGTCTCCAGAGAAAAACTCCCTTGACTAAATTACGTTAGAGCAAGACTGCACACCCAATTACTATTAATCTATCCATTAATTTTGTTGTATATGGTAACACTATTTCACATTTGCTTTGCATCAATGGATTTACTGCATTAGGCAATCTTGCCACTTCCTACACCCCATTTGTCATTCCCTTTAAACAGAAGTTAACAGAGAGGTATAACTGAAGACTCCTTCTTCAGTAAAAAGTTCTTCCTAAAGGTACTGACCATCAGCAGTGTACCCGCAGCTCCAGAGCAAAGCCTCTAAAATTAAAAGCTGCCCACACACCACACACTATTATGCCATTATCTTCACATGGAAGCATAACATTTTTACCTAAAGTGGAGAGCTGAATGAGACAGAAACTGTCTCTAACAATTTTTGATATGGCTGTATAAAATAAGTTTATAGATAAAAAAGGACAAGTTTTTTTTTTTATTCTTGCATAATTAGTATTTCAACCCTGTTTCCAAAGTCTTGATTTATGATACAGAGGGGCCCTTGTCTCAACTACTACATATGCTTAGACTGCTAAAATAAAGATTACTTTTACAATGCCATGCTAGTAAAACTAAGCATCATCATAGACAGAACACAACTATAATGACAATTCTAAGTATCCTTACTTGATGTATGTACCCAACGTCACTCTGTGTGGTTCTTTTTTTTTTTTTTTTGGACAGAGTGGGGTTGGGTAAAACCCTATCAAGTTTTCTTCTTTTTTTTTTCTTCACTTTCTGCCATGGAAATACAACAGGAAATTAGAAATCTCCCCAAAGTGATGGGAATTCCCAACTTTGACAGTTATCACAGGAACAGATATCCCTATTGGGAGATCTACCCTCACCTTTTGCTTTCGTCACAGCTTTAAAATTGTGGATTCTCCTTAAATTTCTGTTCCATGGACAGTAGTCATCAGGAAAAGTAAAGGAGTGAATCTTCTCAGAGAGCACTCAGACAGCAATAAAAAATTGGCCAACCCTTCCCCACTCTATCCAAAACTATACAAACAAAAGTTTGGGCATTGCACACACTTTAAACAAAACAACATCAATTACAGGGCCTTCGTTTTAAATGGCCGTAAGAGTCGCCTGTGTTACTATACAGAGGATTCATATTATAAGTAGACTGTACAATTTAACTGTAACCCTTTTTAAAGCTTTTAAGTTTCCAAATAAATTTCTCCCTTATAAGATGTGTGATTCCAAGAACACGATCAACTCTGTGATCAGTGATGAGGCTGATTTATTAGAAGGTTTACAAACCACCAGTCAAATACATTAACCATCAATTTATTTTCCACAACTTAGTACTTTAAGCTGAACTCCAGGTATGATCTTTATCACATACTTATATTTTGATCCAGCTTGGATCCATGTAAGTATACATATCCCTTACCTGAGGGGCAGCTGGGGAAGTTGACAATCATTCTTGTAATGGGTGTTATTATAGTATGATAGTCACAATCTTCCAAGTTCTGCTCAGATTCTGTGCAAGCAGCGTCCTCTGCACACTAGCCACAGCAGGCCGCTCACTTAGCACTGTCTTTTATTTCTTTCAAAGTATACAAGGGGTTCTCTTATTGGAAGAGAAGGGGAGGTGGGGAGGTGGTGACCTTACGATCTTTACCTCAGATCAGAGGTCACATTTTATTCACTGAAAAACATACAAAGTATCCTATGAATGGGGCCAGAGCCAAGCAAGTGACCCTTGTGGTCAGTGTGCAGAAGAGAAGCTGCTCACATAGAACCTGAGCAGGTCATCAAAGATCATGGCTTACTACAGTGATTTTAAGCCACCCAGGTATGAGATACTATATTGGGCAGCACAGTGGTGTAGTGGTTAGCACTTTCACCTAGCAGCAAAAAGGGTCGTGGTTGGAATCTCAACCATGACACCTTCTGTCTAGAATTTGCATGTTCTCCCTGTGCCTGAGTGAGTTTCCTCCGGGTACTCCGGTTTCATTCCACACTCTAAAGACATGCTGGTAGGTAAATCGGATCTAAATTGGCCCTAGTATGTATGAATATGTGTTAGGGGCCTTAGGTTGTAAGGTCCTTGAGGGTAGGGACTGATGTAAATGTACAATGTATATGTAAAGTGCTGCGTAAATTGACGGTGCTATAAAAGTACCTGAAATAAATAAATAAATGCATACGTACATTGGCCCAAGCCAGATTAATGTAAATATGAAGTTAGGATCATACCTGGAGTTTGGATTTAATGCTAAATAAATACTAAAGCCGAGCAAATATAAAAAGTTGAATACACTTTTATTTACACCACAACCTAATGATAACAAAATAAACTAATCTCACTTAAATCTAACAATGTAAAGAAATGAGAATGTCCCCATGAAACTGGGGCATATCAGAAACCTTAATGTTATCCTATCACATTCTGACCACTACTTACAACCATACCCACAAAAATACGACCATACACATGGATCCATGTATTAATCTCTAAATGAAATAATTATCTATGTCTACAAAAAAACATATTTTAACCATTTGAGCCTCGGTTGTCATTTTAAAATGTTACAGGGACAACAGCAATTTGTCCCGGGCACAGCACTGAGATTCACCGACTCCTGTGGGCCCCCCGTCAACATCAGAGCTGGAATCACTGGGTGATTTCAATCTGGACCTGGTGCTAAGCCCAATAGTTGAAATTACCAGATCCATTTTTTCCAATCCTTATAGAGATCACTTCTATTGTGCTTTCATCATGAAGGTAGTGATGGAATGAGTGATGTCACTGCACTTCCTGTCAGTAAAGAGACTAAGGTGGAGATTTACTAAAACTGGGGCACTCAGAATCTGGTACAGCTATGCTTGGTAGCCAATTAGCTTCTAACTTCAGTTTGTTCAATCAAGTATTAACAATAAAACCTGGAAGCTGATTGGTTTCTATGCAGAGTTGCACTAGATTTTGCACTCTCCAGTTTTAGTAAATAACCCCTAAGCCTTTACGAAGACCTTCATAGGCAGAGCTGCTGCAGCTCTGTCTAGTCTCTATCTGCAACAGTAGACCACTACTAAAAGTAAAATGAGGAGCAGGGATTCATGCTGCAGAAAAGTAAAACACGTAAAATAAATAAATTTACATATATATATATATATATATATATATATATATATATGCACACACACACATATATACACAAGGTGGTATCAAAAAGATTCAAGACTAGTTTTGTAACATACCAACAGATAGCAGCACAAAGCTGCATGCACAGTCACAGGGAGCGCCAACCTTCATAAGTCAGTGTGCCAAAAGACATTGTCCTGTGTCCCTTAGGAGCTGTGCAACTGGTGCTATTTAAGTTAGAACTAACAGCACAAGTGAAATTCTGCATGAATTTGGGCAAATTTGCTACAGAGACATTTGACATGATTTGTCAAGTTTACAGTGATGTTGCAATGAGTTGAAGATCCAGCTCAAAGGTCTCCATTTTGACACCATTGCAGAGATCCAGTGCGAATAGCAGAAGGTGCTTGACACGCTTCAAAAAGAAGACTTCCAGGACACATTTCAGAAGTGGCAGGAATGCTGGGAGAGCTGTATTGCTGTGAATGGGGACTATTTTGAAGGTGATAGTGTGTAAACATAGATAAAGTACTTTATTGTAAATGGAGCCAATCTTGAAGCTTTTTGATACCACCTATACACCTATACACACAGTATACATCAGTTACCAAATGAAAACTCTATCTGTTCTGAAAAAAACATGTATAATACACTAGGATAGACTACACATGCTAAAAGGTACAATATGAGGAACCGAGACATCACCAAAATGGAAAAGAAAATGCTCTGGGTCTTAAGGGGATTCAAGGGGAAAAAGAAACAGGGACTCAAGTGGTTAGTTGACTAGAAGAGCAAAGCATAAGACTATTAAAGTTATATATGGAATCTAATATATACAGCAAGTATCTGGAAAATAACTATTGACTTCATTAAAAACCAAACACAACATGAACTTTCAAAGTTCAAGACCCAGTCTCACTTCTCTATTCTAAGATCACATAGAAAAGTTCATGTTTATGTTAAGATACCCAGGGGCTGCCTAAAGCCTGTAAACCACTCTTAATAATTTACCGTGCAAGTAAAAATAATACAGATATCCACCTGACATTCCAGCAAAATGAGCTAACCCTTTCCTTTAACTGCCAGAAAAGAGCTGGATGCTGTGTGTTTTCCAAAAACCAATTTGGAACCTGTGAAGTTAACACGAATAGCTGAAATGATAATAAATGAGCATAGGTTTTGCACTTCATTCTTTAACCAAAACTATTCCAAAGACAACTGGCACTGAAAGCAAATGGAAAAAAAATAAGAACCAAAACTTCTTTTACAGAAAGTGGAAACCTCTTTAAAATGTACATGTCATGTACTATTCTATAAAAAATAGAGAAGGCATTCCTGCAATGGGTTATAACGAATTCTCATGGGATTGCAAAAGCAAAGCTGGATGGTAGCAGTGAGGCTCAGTGATATCGTCCATGTTTCCCAAAAGCATTGGAATTTCTTGTTTCTTTTTTTTTATAAGCACTTATTTTTTCTTTTTTTTTTCCCAAGCTATTTCTGTTTGCTCGGTGGAGAACTGACTGCAAAGCAGACCTTCAATTTTTCGTCAAGAGTCCTCTTTAATAACATTTCTTGACTGAAAATTGAAAGCATTATATTGATCAGCCTTCCTTAAACTTTTTACCTCCAAGGAACCCCCACCAAAAAAAAAAAAAAATACACCTACAGCACACAATACATTAGCAGTAAAAGTTTTATTAAAAAAAAAATAAAATATGTGGCATGCCTAGGTCAGGTTAACATTTTTTAACATCCCCCTTTCTCACACAGCAAAATAATTTTCAGTAATAAACTTAAAACTAAATTACCATTACCAACTAAAAGAAACACATATAGTAAAAATTGTGCTATATTTAAGAGTGGTCAGTGTAGTTACACCTTATGTTAGTAGTTAGCTGAAAATTGCCCTTTTGCATAAGGCCCCTTTCACACTGGGGCGGTGGGGGTGTCGGCGGTACAACAGCGCTATTTTTAGCGCTGTTGTACCGTCGTTCTTGCAGCTGTATTCGGCCGCTAGCGGTGCGGTTTTAACCCCCACTGGCGGCCGAAAAAGGTTAAAATCACTTGTACAGCGCGGCTATAGCTGCGGTATTGCCGCGCTGTCCCATTGATTTCAATGGGCAGGAGCGGTTTAGGAGCGGTGAATACACCGCTCCTTCACCGCTCCAAAGAAGCGGTTTGCAGGACTTTTTTCACCGTCCTGCCAGCGCACCGCTTCAGTGTGAAAGCCCTCGGGCTTTCACACTGAACAAACAGCGGAGGCTGTTTAGGGGTGGTTTGCAGGCGGTATTTTTAGCGCAATACCGCCTGCAAACCGCCCCAGTGTGAAAGGGGTCTTAGTGATCAGTTTAGGTGAGAGATCAATTCTCCATTGCTCATTGCTCAAGGAACCCCTAACAACCTCAGCAGAAACTCTGGCTGAAAAGGGCTGGTATAGATTAAATCCATTTGATGGGTTAACATACTAAAAGAGCAGAGAATAATTATGCTACAAAAATAATGTTAACTTATTTTAGTAAACAAGGTAAAGCTTTTAGTAAACAAGGTAGAGCATTTCCTACTCCTTGGGGTGATTTACTGAAACTTTACATAACTCTTAGCCTAACCACCAAATACCCAATAGTCCAATAGTATAATACCAATATCATATAAACAACCATTTAAAATCTGCAGCTTTCTTTAAAAAATACCTGGGCATCCTGCAATAATGACCTTTGTTCAGGCACTTTCCATTGTAGGGTAAAAATGCCACTTCCCTGTCTGCAAATTGTGCTCCTGCATTGTCGCCATCTCATATGCAAACCTACTACAGATTACAAGTGACCGGGCTGACCCACACAAGCCTAGCCCACCTTTATCACTATCAGGAAAATGACCTCAATGATGTACAGGTGATTCGGGAGCGAGTGCACCGAAGACAGAATGTGACCGAAAGAGAATGAAGGAGATCAGCAGCACTGAGATACAAAGTGTGAAAAAAGTGTTTTCTAAAAAAAACAACGAAAATTTTTTAGATGCAAAGTGCTTTGGGAAAGTAATTATCTTAGCGTTAGGATTTAGATCTACTTTAATGAATAAACTAAGCTAAGTTCACTTAGGCCCCTTTCATACTGCTGGGACTTGAAAGTTGCACGATTTTGCGGCCGTAGTTTTAATGTAATTGTAGAAAATGCCTGTGTAAACTTGAGGTCTATGGACCTCAACTCGCATCAAAGTCAGACCATATAGTACAGAGACTACTTCGAAGTCGGTGTGACTTGAAGTCGCACAGATAGAAATGGTCATCATTGAGGGGTACGACTTGTCATGCGACTCTGATGTCCAAAATCGCACGAAAAGTCACACAAGTGTGAAAGGGGCCTTACCCAATGATGTGTATGAAAAAAAAGAAAGCAAGATTATTGCGCCAGGATTTTATGATTGGAAGGCTGAAGTCAACACAGCTTTACCAATTTTCTAGCTTTAGTAAATTACCTCCAATTATTACAAAATAGGTCCTTAAGGCCCCTTTCACAGAAACGGAAACGGAGCCCGCCTCGGTCCGCCGGCTCAGCGGGAGATCTGTCCGTTGATCTCTGCTGAGCCGGCGGATGACAGGTCCCTCTCTGCTCACTGAGCGGGGAGGGGCTTGTCAGGCGCCGCTGCCGCCTATGGAGGGATCGGACGAAAACGGACAGCGTGTCCGTTTTCGTCAGATCTCACCCGATCCGATAGCGACGGATCTGGACGTAGAGCCCATACGTCTGCTTTTAGCGGATCGGACGGGGTCGGATGTCAGCGGACATGTCTCCGCTGACATCCGACGGTCCATAGGCTAACATGGATCGCCCGTTCAGGTCCGCCGTCAAAACTGACAGGCGGATCTGAACGGTCCGATCGTGTGAAAGGGGCCTAAAGCGGAGTTCCACCGAAAAATGGAACTTCTGCATTAAGTGCTGGTGACCCCCTGACATGCCACATTTAGCATGTCACTTTTTTGGGGGAAGGGGGGCGGGTACCCAGTTTTTACAGGCATTCACAGCACGCAGCGCGGCTCGCACATGTGCAGTGCGAGCTTCACAGCCGGGCACCCACAGTTAGAATGCCGGTGCCCCAGAGAGGAGGGGGAGAGGAGCGAGGCTTTGTGCGCCCGCATCGCTGGACCATGGGACAGGTGAGTGTCTGATTATTAAAAGTTTTAAATGGATGGAACTCTGCTTTAAAGCAGCGTTCCACCCATTTTTTTTCCAATTACATTTTTATTGAATTTTTCAACAATACAAAAGAAGAATTGAAAGATCAGTAACAAATGTGTTTGTAAAACTACATAGTGGCACAGTGGTAGATTCAAGAGGTGCGCCACGCAGGGCCCAATAATAGAAAATCAAGTTTTGTTCAGTATTTGTATAATACATATTAAAAGATTTAAAAAAAAAAGGCAATGATTGTTGATTGCTTAAAGCATATACCACTAGATAAGCAGTTTTATATACTCCATTATAGACCATTTCACATCAGATTCAGATTATGTGTACCAATCAATATAAGATTTTCATTAATTATCAAAGGACGAGCAAGAGGCTGTTCTATGGTTCCACCCATTTTTTTATCCTGCAATAATTCCCATGCCCATTTACATTTCATTTGTAAATGGCAAATATTTTTTTTCTCTAACTACTTTTTTTTCCTTTATTTCCTGGAGCATTTCACCTAGGCGATAATTTAACAAGGCGATTCCCATGGACTTATCTATCCCAGAAGTCCATGTGAATCGCCTAATACTGTAATCTCATGTGATTTCCTTCATGGATGTCCTCTGATTGACAGGTTACCATAACAACAGGGCAGGAACTTTGGCTGACACCCAATTGCTATGGCAACCTGTCAGGAAGAAAGAGCTGCGTGCAGTGGCATTACTCCGCAGGCATGAAATCAGGAGGTGCATGCTGGGTAGCCAACTGCACCGAATCCTGGAAATGAAGACAAGAGGTCTTCAGATGCCCACAACAGAGATGGATCCTGCCTGCTTCCAAGATCAGGTTAGTTTTGCATGATTTAAACAAAAAATAAAGGGATCACGTTTCTGACTTTATCAAAATGTTGTAGTTAAAGTGGAAACAATTATGGCGGAGTATTTAAAAATGAATTGGGGGACTGGAACTCCACTTTAAGCATACAAGTAGTTGAAGGAAGATGTGTAACAAATGATTTGAGACCCTAGTATTGTTATATCTATTTGTTTGTAATGCTCCAATTCCTTGATGAATGACATCAAAAGTTCGAGGTGTTGGTGAGCTGATGACTAATTCTACCACACAAAGACATGGTAGCAGAAGGGTTTGAGGGGATAAATAATCGCTCATTCCTCATTACAACTCTTTGGTGTTAGATTTCCTTTAATGGTTAGGACTGAGGAAAAAAAAAAAAGACGTTACAGTCTAATGAACGATGCACTTAGCAACTGCTGCATCTGCTGCAATGCTGGACTTGCCATATGGAAATTTAATTATTCATTAGAAAAGAATGATGGTCTGTGTGGCTGCACAAAGTACCACATACCAGATTATCAGCATAAATACTTGACTGCTAAGGACAAGAGGGACTAAGGAAAAACAAAAGGGAAAACGCAAGCCAGCCTCTACCCCGTGATTAAGGTGTGACTTCACAGCAAGAAAGGCAAATAAAAATACAAAGCAAGCTCTCGACACAGCAAGAAGAATTTCACACAAAATAAATACAGTAATTACAACTGCCATTAAATTAAAAGGTTACACAAATTAAACATTTTCACTACCTAAAGTTGCTGATTTCCAGATACAATGTACACATAATTAACATTCAACCATGTGTTTTTTAACATTCATCATCATTTTTAAACAGAAAACTAGATCTCCGAGCAAAACTTTCAGTTTCAGATAACGATGGAATGTGTTAGAACCTCAGTCATATATTTATTGTTGTTTGTGTTCTTATTTGAGCTATTTCCCTTAATTTTCTGTCCCGGTGACCACACAGGAAATTAGGAGAATCCCCTTCTTAGAACACAGACAGCAATGAAAACCTCATAGAAGCTTTAACATTTTCACACATTATAAAAAAGTACACATAAAGAGACAAAGATAACATTAACAAATAAAAAAAAAAAACCTTTTAGAGCTTCTAATCCATGCCTATTCTATCAATGTATTCTATATGTACACAGTACACAGTACACAGTAGGAAAACAACTACTACAGTACAACTAACTTTACTACATGATTGTAATTGTGATTGTATGATAGCAATATATACATAGGCTATTTTAGCTGTTTGGCATAGTTTGGCAATAATGACTTCATGTATGGGATGAAAATAACTCATTAGACATCTAATCCCTGCAGAATTCTGCAAATATTTTGCACCCTTTACTCAACTGTTGTACACACTGCCTCAGACACACAAGCCTTTCTGTAACGCATAGCGTTTCCAAAATTGACTGTGGAGCAGGTGGCTCTTCTTGATGTTTGGGACAATAGCAGGCACAGATTACTCTGGAGTACCCTAAAAAAAAAACAACTCTGGGTGGGACTGACTCACCTGATGTTCATATGTACTACCTTGCGGCCCAAATTTCCCATTCTTACATTATTATTTATTATTATTTTATTTATTTCAGGTACTTATATAGCGCCGTCAATTTACGCAGCGCTTTACATATACATTCACATCAGTCCCGACACCCTCAAGGAGCTTACAATCTAAGGTTCCTAACTCACATTCATACATACTAGAGCCAATTTTAGACAGGATCCAATTAACCTACCAGCATCTCTTTGGAGTGTGGGAGGAAACGGGAGTACCCGGAGGAAACCCACGCAGACACAGGGAGAACATGCAAACTCCAGGCAGGTAGTGTCGTGGTCGGGATTCGAACCAGCGACCCTTCTTACTGCTAGGCGAGAGTGCTACCCACTGCACCACTGTGCCGCCCTTTTTTATTGATTTCTATTATTAGGAATCAACATTTAAAGTTAATTTACATTCATAGGAGTTGCCCCTCTAAATATAACAAAACTTGGGACAGTTGGTTGCAACACTCTGCCACGTGTGTATGACCACTCATTTAATTCTGTGGGATTAGAAAAAAGTCTCTTAATACTCTTTGCTGCTTCTTTCTTATGCTATCACCAAGTGGTAACTTGCAAAATCCTTTGATATGTACATGTTACTTCATATTATCTACCACAAACACTCTACCATGATACCTTGCTGTTTGCTTTTGGTTTAGTCTCTGAAAAAACTGTCTGTTTTGTATATGGACTCAGGTTCTCTTGGACCATCTCCTTATGTAACAATTTTTTTTTGTACTGATCTTTTCTCCTCATGTACAACATTGCTAAAAAAACTACTTTCTTGTTCTCAATGTAAAAAAAACTCATAAGGCCAATCAAGCATTTTCTGATCTAATAGCCGGTATAGAGACAGCTTAATGTAATGTCTTCTCACAACTGTGTTTTGTCCCCTTCAAGAAAAATGTTTGCCTTAGGTGCTGAACATCTTTCCTTTTCAAGCTTGGCCATAAATGTACATGGTGGAATATGGTAAACATCACTGCTTATAGCTGTATAGAGTGGCTTGTTCTGCTATATTTGCATTTTATGAATCCGACTAATCTGATAATCCCAGCTATGTACCAGAAAACTGGCACTTGTGGTTCCCAGGAAACACACAAGAGCACACACCGCCTCCAGGCAACAAATTGGATGCACCCAGCTCCAGGTGCTAACCATTGGATGCACCACCATTTGTAGCATAAGGAAGAAGAATTGGTTGCACACTTGAGTCCAATGGATGCTGCTGAAATTTTCTTTATTGTTATGAGCCAGACAAACTTGCAAAGATTACAGTTGATGTGTTTCACACACGTGCTTGTTCACAACATTTGAACTGCTCTCAGCACAGGCTACTTAAAGGCATACATCTAATTAGGATCCAATTAGGATCAAACCTGAAATACCTGAGGCTCGAGGGCAGTCAATAGAAAAACATCACCAACAATGAAATTTAAATTTAAAGTCATTTCATAGTTACTAAATAGAAACATACTAATATGATTTCAAAATAATAATAAATAAACAATTAAACGGATAAATGAATGAAGTATTAAAAACACAAGAAGAGAGAAAAAACATAAGTAAATATGTAGAGAGACTGGCTGGGACATGAACCACGGAGATAATGAATAGGCATGGGTAGGAGGCACAGACTAATACAGCGTACACACGACCGGTTTTGCTGTCGGAATAAACGCCGAAGGTTTTTCAGACGGAACTCCGACGGAATTCCATTCAAGCAGTCTTGCCTACACATGGTCAAACCAAAGTCCGACCGTCCAGAACGAGGTAATGTACAACACGTACGACGGGACTAGAAAAAGGAAGTTCAATAGCCAATAGCTTCCGTCTCGTACTTGCTTCAGAGCATGCGTCGTTTTTGGTCCGTCGGAACAGCATACAGACGAGCGGTTTTCCCGATAGGAATTGGTTCCGTCAGAAATATTTAGAACATGTTCCATTTCTAGGTCCGTCAGAATTTTCGAAAAAAAAAAGTCCGATGAGGCATACACATGATTGGAATAGACGATGAAAAGCGTCCGTCTGACTTTTTTTGTCGGACATTCTGCTCATGTGTACGTGGTTTAAGATGCAATCTACACATACATATAGGAAAATACATCAAATGTCTGCCAACAAAGAACCTATGTGAAGAAAAGGACACATAAGCCCATGAACCCATAAACTGAATGGAAGAAGAAATGCTGCCAATTGTAAATAATAAAAACATATTATAGATGTTATTAAATTATTATGAGTGTTATACAAATGATAAGCAGCAAAAACATTGCTAAATATCCATGGTGGAACCATGCAACAAATGCAACCACACCTGAAAATTGTAGAGAAACCATCACAAAAAAGGAAGAACCTCCCAAATTTGGATCGCCCTCTAGAGTGAGAAAACTCGTAAACCAGACAGGACTACAAAGCTTAAAAGTGTGGACCAAATTAATAATAATAATGTGTAATATCCCACTCAAAGTTCATCCCAAATGGAATACGAGTTTTGAATTGAAAAATCCTCATACAGAACAGGTAAATATCTGTGCACAATTGTTCTGATGTCATTAAATTCCTCACAGAAGGACATACTGATAGTTGGTCTCTTTTTATTAAACAGTTTCATCTTACATCCAGTATCATGATGGTTAGTCTGTTTTAGGAGATTGTTCCTATTTTTGGAATTGGCAATAGACACTGTTCTATCCAATATACACCAGGGATACCCCCTTTGCAAAAAACTCTCTCTCATACATGCTTTGATGATTACATATCCTGCAAATCCTGAGAAACTGGCTGACATGAATGCCCTTAATGGTATGCTGGGGATGGCCAGATTTGGCCATCAATAAGGCATTCCAAGAAAGGGGCTTCCTGTATAGGCTGGTGTGTATGGAAGCATCCCTACCACATAGATGAACATCAAGAAAGTTAATTTCATTCTTGTCACGCTGTCCCGTAAATTGCAAGTTCATGTAATTGTGGTTGAGATATTTTAGAAATTCATCAAGGGAACCAAAACCTACCGTATTTTCTCGAGTATAAGTCGAATTTTTCAGCACTTTTTTTGTGCTGAAAGTGCCCCCCTCGACTTATACTGGAGTCAAGCACTTTTCTGCAGCAAAAAATTTCATTTTCCGAACCGACTTTGGGGCCTTGTATTTCAGGGCCACTTAGTGCTAGGAACCCCAAATTTGGTGTGCAAACCCAGTGGAAATATCCAAAGCTGGGGTTCCTAGCACCAAGTGGCCCTGAAATACGGGGCCCCAAAATCGGTTCAGAAAATGTCATTCTCTGCTGCAGAAAAGTGCTTGACATTTTCTGAACCGAATTTGAGGCCCCATATCTCAGGACTACTTGGTGCTAGGAACCCCAAATTTGGTGTGCAAACCCAGTGGAACGGGTACCATAACATATCCAAAGCTGGGGTTCCTAGCACCAAGTGGCCCTGAAATACGGGGCCCCAAACCCGGTTCAGAAAATGTCGTTCGCTGCTGCAGAAAAGTTCTTGACATTTTCTGAACTAATTTTTGGAGCCCTGTATCTTGGGGCCACTTGGTGCTAGAAACCCCATCTTTGGAAATTTCATGGTGCTAGTTCCACTGGGTTTGCACACCAAATTTGGGATTCTTAGCACTAAGTGGCCCCGAGATATGGGGCCCCAAATTCAGTCAACTGTGTCCATCTGCAGCAATGACATTTCGGGACCCTTTGGGTTCAGAGACCCCAAATTTAGGCTGCAGCTAGGGGGCATCTAGGAACCCTTAACTACCGAGTTTGAAGTTCAGGGGACCTATGGCTGCAAATGGGCACAGTGATGCTGCAAATGGGCATTGTTGACCCTCTTTTCCACTTACAGTAGCTGTGCATTTCTCACCCTCGTCTTATACTCGGGTCAATAAGTTTTTCCCATTTTTTTGTGGTAAATTAGGGCCTCGACTTATACTCGGAACGACTTATACTCGAGTATATACGGTACATCCATTATAAAGATGAAATCATCAATGTAGCAAAAAAAGCTTTTGTGGTTCCTAGCTACCTCACTGATAGACTACACCATTGCTGTTGAAGCAAAGGTATACAAAGATAAATATTGAGGTAGAAAGTGCAATGACCCAAAGCAACCAATCACAGTTGCACTTTCTGTAGTTAAAAAGTAAAAAAATATATATATTACTGATTAATTGCTGTAGGTTACATCTCATTGCACACAATTGCTTTTAGCACTGTCTTAATGAATACACCTGTTAGTTTTTGTAATTGTTATAACTGTATGTAACATAACATAGATAAATTCAACTTCACAAACAGCAGCCACTTGGTCATATTTAGCAAAATCTCAAACTTTTACCAAATGTAAACTGTCCATATTTCGCCATGAAAGACAGAAACAATAGATACTATTAAACCATGTTTTCTTTAACAAAAGATCTTCTGGGCATTCTTCAAAAAGTGGAGGCAAAACATTAACAAAAGCCAGTCCTGATTGCTGTCAGAACCATTGTATATTAAGCATTAATAAGAAAAATAAAACCTAAAATCTGTTTGATCAACTGAAATGAAAACAATACCCAACACTAAACCTTACCAATTGTATATTCATGTATTTAATCTAAGGTATAAATTTTACAATGGACCCTAAGCTTACAGCTTAATAGTCACAGAGAATATTTTTCTGTTTGACAGACAACAGTTTACCTTTCTTTGTCTATTTGCAGCATTCTAAGAGCCATAGCAAAATGACCTGGAGAGACTGTAATAAGCTGGACCACCATGGGAGGTCGTGCAGTAAAAAGAATGTTTCTCCAGCAGAGCCTCTTGGGAAGCAAAGCTACAAATCGCTGTTCTACTTCATTAACTCACACCCCATAATTTGGATTGTCAGCTGGAAGCCAAGTGGTAAGTGACAGCCAGCCTCCAAAGAGATGCCTGCAAAAGCTGAAGTTCTATTCGCTATGCTGAGCAACTGAAACAGATGAATTCCTTTACTTGTATACAAGCAAAATGTGGAGATGACTTAATGGATTCAGTTGACACCAAACACAACTGTGCAAAGTGAATCAACTATTACTTGAAAAGTCTAGTTTAAATAAAGAAAGCCATTCCATGAGATTAATTTATATATGATATGTTTTAATATTACATTACAACAATCAAAAATATAACAAATGCTTTTGTAATACAAGTTTTTTATTGGAATTTTTAATGGAATCCCTATTGTTTTGCATTAAACATGCAGAGAAGAGTCTACCACCAGGTTATATGCCTATAGGGAGCTGTGTACTGCTGCACTTCGCATAAATATAACATTGAATTTAATATAGCTGAGCTGATATCAAAACATATAATCTATGATATGTACATAATTACATTCAGTTGTTAATACAAAGTACTACTATTGCGCTGTAAATATTTAGAAATCCTTCAGTTTGGAATAAGCATACTAAAAAAGATCATTTTTAATTGATTATTATGGGTTCATTTTCCTCATACGTCGTTCTTTGTCACATTTTAAAAAGCCTTAAGGTCAATTTTTAATAACAAAGCATAAAGAATAGCGAGCTGCTCAGTAACCTAGAGTTGGCCATACTCCCATAAGTCTCCGTGGTTTTTAGATATTGACACAATCGACCAGTGATTTTCATCGTTTAGTTACCAGTTTGTGCATTATATACATTTTTTCTTGTGACCTGTGTTTATGAAGCAGTTCAAAAGATCTTGGAAAGAAACCTATGGATTTAGATCCAAATCTTTTGGAACATCATTCAGCTGTATTTATTACTGCAATTGCATTATGTTTTGGTAAATGCAGGATCTCCAACTCGTTGTTGTCTGAACTGCATTTAACCCTCATACCAGTCAAAGTGAATTTCAATTATTTCAAACTGATCTCAAACCAGTCATTCTTACCTGAAAGCATGCTGTGTTTGCTTCTAATTCTGATACCCATATGCAAGAACCAAATATACTGTATTTCAGGGCTCCACAGATAACACAGAAGCAGCTCTCCCTTTGCAAGGGCATGGAATGAACTATATCTGCTGGTACATAGCAATAAAATAACCTGCTGCTTTTCGTACATAAGCAAGGATGAAAAACATTATGCATTGCCAAATGCAGATCTGCCTCTATATTAACAGCTTTAAGATGGTGCCTCCTGATTTTACAACACAGTAGGATTAAACCTGCACTGCAGAGGCTAAAACTCCCTCAGTATTAAATGATGCAGCTTTGACTATGGTAAAAGAAGCTCATGTCTCATCACTGCAGTGAAAGCACTTATGTGGGTCCCACTGAGAGAAGGATACTGGCGAATGGTGCCAATACCTGCCCTGCAAGTGGTGGAGATGCTGCCTATCTTGCAACTTGTTCTATCAGAAGAGTACACAGTAAGAGGCCTGCATTGCAGGGGGTTAGCACAGTAAGGTAAAGGATTTAGACAGAGCTGTCGTCCTGTGCTTGGGTAAGAGGTGTGAAGGCTGTTACCTGGACTGGTATGAAAAGGGTGAAAGGGCAGGTGCCACATATTGGAAGGGAGGGGCAGAGAATAAAGCAATAATACCCCTTTTCACACCAAGGCGCTTCAAAAATGCCCTAAAACGCCTTAGCGTTATTACCGTGTTTTTACAGCATTTTAGGGGCGCTAGCAGTAAAATAACGCAACGCTGCAGGCGTTTTAACAGCGTTTTTCAAGCATTATTGAAGCATGTGTTATTGATGCTATCTTTCTGCTTGCATGTTTATCCTTTGTGAGATCATGTAAAAAAGCAGTGTCTTGTAAAGTAACAAGCAGTGTCTTGTTTTAATTCAAATCTTCATTTTCCTGGGATTAATTGTTTTTTTGGCACTTTAATTTTGTTTTTTTGGCACTTTGATGGTCTGTTTAATCATTCTGACCTTCCCACAAGTTCAGTCCTGTTGTTGTAGATGCTCTCTTTTCTGCTTGCATATTTACCTTTTTTTGTGAGATCATGTGACTTTTCTACAGCTCAGTGTGCATTATAGGCGCTATTCAGGCGTTTTTACAGCGTTTTCAAATCATTTCAATGGAGAGGGGTGTTTTTGAAGCGCTTTTTTCAATGCCCAAAAGCTGCTCCAAAGATGCTGCTTGCAGGACTTTTCTCAACGCCCCGCCAGCGCAACGCCTCAGTGTGAAAGGGTCCATTGAGATGCATTGGGAGCGTTTTAATAGCGTTAATTTTAGAGCTAAAAACGCTGCAAAAACGCCTTGGTGTGAAAGGGGTCTTAAGGTGCTAAAAACTGGTGGGAAGATATTTTTCTCCTGTACAACCACAAAGTTTGTGGGTGGTCTGCACTGTGCCATTGGGAAAGGAAGCACATCCCAAAGATTGTAGACATAAATTTACTGAAGGGCTAGATTTTGCTGTAATGGTTGGTATTACATGGGTTTGCATGGGGATAAACAGTGTAGAGGGTGTAAAATTGTAAAATTATGTCACTGTATTACTAATACTATATACTTACATTGTAGAATTATTGTTACCCATATGACAAAAAAAACTCTGAAGAAGGACTATACCCAGTTCGAAACATGTAAGGTGTCAACACCAGTATGCATGACAGCTAGCCCACCAGAATCCCATGGACAGCTATTATTCGACATACTCCAGTGCAATGTTTTGGGTATCATATGTCATGTTCTATGAAATTTCAACTTACTTCATATATGTTTACATACCTATGCTTTTTACTATGATATCTTAATAAAATGTTTTTTTTTACTGATATATTGGTCTGCATTCTAAATCCATGAGGGGTATACCGTGCTTTAGGCACTAGGTTTTTCTTTGTTCTTTCACTGTCACATGACAGCAGCAGTGATGTCACTAATCCCTCTGAGCTTCAACACCAGCCAATGCCTGATAATTCTGCCTCAAGGCTTTCACAGAGGAAGCATCAGAGGATTGCTGTATTATTGGCAATATGTTTGTGGTGTTGCAGACTGTAAGCTGCAGTGTTTGGCAATATCTGTTGGACAGAAGGGAGTGGTTCAGGAGAATACAGTTAGGTATAATGTGGAAATGAAAGTACAGAATAGGTATGCCCTAAGATATATTAAGTACAGAAGTATACCTGAATGTATTTTTAGACCTTGGCTCCTATTTGAAGACCTGCAGCAAGTGAAATATTAATATAATCAGATCAACTGGTTGCTATGAATTACTGCAAATCTTGTTCCTTGCACTGTTTTGTTACATAAAATCGGATGTGTCTGTAGTACTTTAGAGACCATTTATATCCTTTAAAAAAAAAATATTGTAAATAATTATTAGCATTGTTTCTTTTAATCATAAATCAATTCTTTTGCAATGGGCCTTTGGTAAAAAATCTGACTACTCCAGCAGAGTTCATTCCCTAGCACAGTCACCTCCTTGCGTGTCATAGCACCCTCTTCTTCTTAGACAGTCTAATTATTCTATACTGTCCCAGCATCTTTGTCCCTTCCTTCACCTACCTACATAAACTATTATGTAGCTGCGAGACAGGAGCGACAGGGACACTATAGACACTCTAATACTAAAGAGTGTCACTCAGCTCTGAGAATGCTGGGGCTGCTGACATCACATCCAAGATGGAGACACCAAGAAGCAGTCTCAGGGGCATTTGTTTTCCTACACAAGGGAGGCTTTACAGGTGAATGGAATGCTCAGAATATGTTACATGCCAATATAATGTGTAATATGAGTTAGGGACCTTAGATTGTAAGCTCCTTGAGGGCAGGGACTGATGTACATGTACAATATATATGTAAAGTGCTGCATAAATTGACAGCCTTATATAAGTACCTGTAATACATAAATAAATAAAAAATAATATTTTATTGCAATAAGCTAGCAAAAAGATCTCTTTAATGTGCCCCATAGCCAATTTTATGTTACACGTCTCTGCAAACACACATTATTTTGAAGCATGCAGTTCTGGGCACATCAAATCAGATGAACAAGTGTATTTCCTAAGTAGTAAAAAGTGAATTGCCTAATATTTTTTATCATGTCCTCATTCAAGGTGATGAATAAGGGGAATCATGCACCCCATGAAATCCCAACCCATGCTGCTTTACCAGAAAAATGTTTTTTTCTGTCTGCAAAGAAAGTACTGATTTAAAAGACTGATAATTCCCAAGGATTATTGTAAAACAAGGGAACCAAGTTTGATATCCTCTAGTTCTAAAGAATAAAGCGCCGACTGCCTCATCGCACGCAGCTGACAAACGCGCTTGTTCTTCTAAAAAGCCCAGTTGCACATTTGTCATACACTTAGAGACAGCTAATACCCTTGTGATCGCAATTAAACTAAAATATAAAGTATAACACTAAAGAAAAATGAACAAACAGTTCTGATCTACAGAACTGGTCTAGAAAAGGCAGCAAACTTTTTTTTTGTTTAAGACAAAAAAGAAATAGAAAACTATTTATGAAAAAAGTGCCAGCTCTGGCATTTGGCAGTTCTAGCAGTATTTAGTTTCAGTTCCTCAGCGCATGTTCTCATCACATCAGAATTCTTAATTTCAGTGGCCTTGCAGAGGTCCAGTTACTATCTTTTGTGTTTATCCACTAAGGATGGTAATTTAGGTCTAATTAACGGAACTGACTCACAAAGAGCTTTTCTCTCCCAGACTCCATTTAAATGTCTGAAACAACCAGTGAGATTGGGCTTTTGCTCTTGTTCAAGGCAGACATTGGCAGCACAATGCTGTTATTGAGGCCTCCTGCTTTGCATACAGTCAGAGGTCTCGAGGTTATCCACAATGTGAAATTCTTTAGATGGGGTGAACAATAGGATTTAACAGCATGTAGTCAGCTTTCATATTTTAGCTAAGCATCCATGTTTGAGTCAGCAAGACAACTTTCTTATCCTTCAGAGTTTTCTCTCCAGTCCACACTGCACCTTTGAAATGTTATCCTTTTGCCAGTTGCTGAATTTGATATCATGCTTTATGAGGGATCAATTTCCATGCAGCAGAGACAAAGACCAGGATAAAAGCAGAGTGGAAGGCAGTGTGTACAAAGGAGCTGTGACTCCATTGAAAGGAAAGCATGATAAAGCAGTTCTGCTGCTGATGTGATGTGGAGAATGAGCATGTAATGATAAAACATGCAGTATCTGATAGATGGGAAAAGCCTTAAATACATATGCTAAAAATGATTGCCTCTGACCCGATGTGTGCAGATTTCTGTAGAGAATTTTTAAACCAGCACATTTTCATCAAATATTGTTGGTGGGTTAAAGGAAAGTATAATATATAGCATGTAAGGCCCAGACCAACATTTGCATGAATTTTTGGCTGCAATTAATTGCAATGAATTCAATCTAGCCTTCACCATGGTATACAGTGACACTGAGATCACCTTCTTGGATGTGTTAGTCAAAAAACAATCTGATGGCAGTCTTTCAAGTCAATTATACCGGAAGCCCACAGCGGGAAACTCCTTGCTACATGCAACCAGTTTCCATCCTAAACCCCTGTTGTCTTCCATACCCTACACACAGTATCTCAGGACACGCAGAAACTATTCTGATGATTCTACATTTAAAGTAGAAGCCGATAAATTAAGAACAAGACTACTCGAAAGAGGCTACTCTCGATCTTCCCTCAAAAAGGCCTACAAAAGAACATTAGCCTTGTCACGACATGATCTATTAGACAAACCAACACAATCTCCTGTTGAGAATACTACCAGAATCATTACCACATACACCACGCAACATCGAAGATTAAAACAAATTCTGAATAGACACTGGCACCTATTAAAAATGGATCCACTCCTTTCCCCCTTCGCTTCAGATACACCAGCTGTAACTTATAGGAGGGCTCCGTCTGTTGGTGACCGGTTAGTCCAAAGCGAGTACCGGTCGCACAGGGGCGACACTTGTAAAACCCTGGGTACTTTCTCATGTGGTGGATGTTCCTACTGCCAGTATATGGACAGGCGTAGGGACATCCACCTACCTAATGGACAGATTTTCCATCCAAGACACTTCATCAATTGTAAGACCCCAGGGGTTGTCTACTTGCTTTCATGTGAGTGCGGAGGCTATTATATTGGAAAGACCATCAATCCCTTTTGGAAGAGAATATACCAACATATCACAACCATTTCCAAGCGTGACCCTGATGTAACTATCGGCCGCCATATGCCCCAAGTACACCCTAACTCGATCCCCAAATTCACTTCCTGGGATTAGACCGCATCCACTTCAGCTCACGAGGTGGCGATTTCAATAAAAGCCTCCTTCAACGTGAACTCAAGTGGATCTATAATTTACGAGCCACTTTTCCACCAGGATTGAATGAGGCTTTCAATTTCAGACCCTTCCTCCCAGGATTTTCATCAGGGGTATGTGAACTTAATATGTAGGTCACCGATTCGGTCCTGATTCCCCCTTTTATTTTACTTTATATTTACAGTTTTTTTTTTTTTTTTTTACTTATTTTATACTTTTTTCTTTACTTCATCTCATTTCTCAACTGTATACAATTATATACTTTGATATATAGTGCTGTTGTAACCACCCTATTTGTCGATCAAAGTCTGATGATACATCATGATTGTCACCTTGCCATGTATTGCTATGGAGTTCTCCCTGTCTTTCCCCCCTCCCTTCCCCATTCTGCACGCTTGCTTATTGTTTATTTTTCATGTAGATAATATGACATTGTGCTTTTTTTCTCTTCCTTCCATATTGTACTCTGTCCCCCCCCCCCTCCCCTTTTTTTCATTTACTCTTCACCATGTATATATTCCCTTTTTTAATTTTTTTATTTTCAATCCTTGCCAACAGTGTCTGTTTCATCATTCATGTTCAGTTTTACATGACACACTGTGATGGGTTTTTTTCTGCTCTACATGCTGGCTGTCCCCTCGACACCTATCCACTTGGTGACATGTCTGGACGCGCGTGGTCCCCGTGGTGCTGCTGGTGCACTGACACCCGGCGGGTGGGCTTCCCCTCCCATGGCCGAGGGCGGTGACGGTGTTCCCTTCCCATCCTGGATTGGCTGCGGACGGTGGAGCGTATACATGTCTTCGCCGTCGTCTCCATGACGACGGCGGAGCTTCCCCGCCGGTGGCACGTTGACGTGTGACGCCATCGCGCCAGGCACGGGCGCGTGGGTACGCCCCTTGGGGAATGTCCCCACCTGCCAGGCGTGACCACGCGGCGGCCGGGACGGCCCCTGGGTCTGCCTTTGATTGGCCACCTTCCTACACACCCCTGAATTTAATTTCCTCAGCTGAGTCCACACACAGCTGTGCTGTGCTCAGTAATCCCCTCCAGCTAAGTACTCCTCTATATATATGTTATTGTTCTGGCTCACTTCCGGATGTCTCATGCCAACACAGTGGCAGACACCGGTTTGTCAGCAGCAGATATTCCTTATTCAACTCTCTAACTTGACTGATACCAGACTGTCAGCAACAATTGTCCCTGATGTACCATCTTGATTCAGGTATGAACTATATGCATTTTACCAAACTGACACTTCAAACGGTCAGTCCTTTTACATCTAGGGATTCTCTATAACCATATGCCCTCTCTGGCCTCTCTCCATGTGCAGTTTTTTTCCCCCTAACGCTGACATTGTTCGCTACAGGGTGGATTAGGCGTACCTTGTGAAGGTGCCCCTGCGGCTCTGCGTATTACCACTGGCTTTCCCGCTGTCACCTGTGGACCCCTACAACCAGCATGTTGACATTTTTCTCTGCTCTTTCTTTTTCCATGACATGAATATATGTAAGTACTATAATTTTTCAATGACTTTTTATGATGTAAAAATGGCTACAAAATAGACCATCTTTGTGGTTCTGTTTTCTTGCTATGTTACTCATTGATATTTATATCTATGTTCCAGAGACAAGAAATAATTCTACCCATCTATATGTAAAACAATTCCCCTGAAGAAGGAATATACTAATGTGACTACGGTCTCCTCCGAAAGATGTTGGTAATTTTGCAATTAGCCACCCACCCCTACTAGATCCACCTTATCCAGATGGATAGTTTGGGTTGCTGGCTTTGGGTGACATTATTTATTCATGCCCTATATGTCTTTTTTTTTTTATTAATGAACAAGTTTATTTGTAATAGTAATAAACATACAGAAAAAAGACCATACATGTAGATAGTATATAGGCATATTTTACACTTTGCATATTTCTTGAGTGGTTATGTGGTTTTATATACATGTACAAGCCTTTTGTGAAAAAATAAACTAAAGAAGAATAAAAAGGTATATAAATAAAAACTAATAACTCTGGCACTTTGTATAATGGCGATTGAGATTTGCTGGTAAGACATATACAGTTTCCGATTTTCCGACCCATGGTATGATAACCTAGCCTTGCAGAACCAGGACAGCTCCATGTATCAATTCCACCGCACCACACCCACCTATGCATCACATGTGTTGGTATTGTTAAGCCAAGTATTCCAAATCCTGTCGTATTTAGCCGGACATCCCCTGTGTTTATATATAACCTTTTTGTAAGGTAGAGACAGATTCACCATTTTGACCCATTCCTGAAAAGTAGGAGGGGAGGCCCTCATCCAGTGTTTTGCCACCAGTTTTCTAGCGCAAAATAGTGTTTCGTATATAAAGGTAGCAGTGAATTTGTCTATGGTAACATCTGGGAGCAGCCCTAGCACACACAACCTTGGATTCACTTGAACCGGGGAACCCATTTCATCATGAAGAAATTTAATAATTTGATGCCAATAGGTTTGGATAACCGGACAATCCCATATAAGGTGGAAAAAAGAGCTTGACAGACTCGTACATCTTGGACATTGGGTGTCATGGGTTTGGGAGAATTTAGCTATTCTAGCTGGCGTGAGATAGGACTTATGAATTATGTACAACTGCGTCATACGTTCTGGAAGTCTGGGGGAGGCTTTTTTAACATTTTCTAGAATCTCGTCCCAGTCATCATCTTCCACTGGGCCTATGTCCTCTTCCCATCTAACCTTTGCTGTATTAATTATGCCCGCGACCGAACGCGCCCGCAGGGCTAAGTACAGGGTTGATATCAGTTTGGTTGGATCTGCGCCCGTTATAACATCCACCAGGGGCAGCACTTGTGGGTTTGGGAAGCCAGTAGCAAATTGTGCCTGTAGGGCATGTGTGAGTTGTCTGTAGTTAAATAGCATATGTGGGGGCAATTGGAACTCATCTCTCAGAGAATTAAAATCTCTTATTCCCATTGGGGTGATTACTTGATGAAGGAAGATTATGCCTTTCATAGCCCATTTAACTGCCCCGGGAATCGAAAGTAGTTCTCTTAATTGTGGGTTGTGCCACAGGGGGGTATGCGAGTGAAAAAAGTCTGCATCGGTCAGTTTTAAGGCTATCTCCCATACTCGTTTATGTTGTTTCAATAGGGGTCCCCGGCCAGCTGTTCCCCTTCGACCTGAGCTACCTCTGAACAACACTTGTAAGGGGGTATGGGTATCCTTATTGGGTTTATTACAAACCAGGGTCTGGTACTTAGCGCTATCTGTATTGTGAATGTGATAAAAATGAGACAGTTGTGCAGCTATATAGTATGAGTGAAAGTCGGGTAGGGCTGTTCCTCCTGATGTGGTGGGGTTTTTAAGGGTGTTCCACGCCAACTTGTGTCTACCCGAGCCCCAGATGAATGAGTTAATAAGCTTGTCAATCGTTTTAAAGACTTTAAGAGGGATCAGTATTGGTGAGTTCCAGAAAACATATAGAAACTTTGGCATTATGATCATTTTAATAAGGTTGATCCTACCCATGATCCCAAGTGGGAGCCGTGCCCATACCTGCATGTGTGATTTAAGGTAGGAGAAAAGAGGTTCTACATTATTGTCTAAAAATTCCATGGGGTCCCTAGTTATTTTAATTCCCAGGTATTGAATGCATGCCACCCTCTGCAGAGGAAGATTCGCTGATAGTTTATTGGGCGGTGAAATATCTAAAGGAAGGATTTGTGACTTTGCCCAATTCATGCGTAGTCCCGAGTGTTTTCCGAAGTTATCAATTGTGGTGAGGGCAGACTGTAGTGATAAGCCAGAGTCTTCTAAATATAAGAGCATGTCGTCAGCGTATAAACTGACCTTTTCGGTCAGGTTTTCAATTCTAAGGCCCTGTATCTCTGGGTTGTTCCTGAGGGATATGGCGAGTGGCTCCACCGCCAAGGCATAAAGGAGCGGGGAAAGTGGGCAGCCTTGTCTAGTCCCTCTTTCAAGGGGGAATGGGTCCGACGTTCTCCCGTTCACCGACACCCTGGCTTCAGGCAGATAGTAAAGTAACTTAACCCACTTTATGAAATTCGGTCCAAACCCAAACCCCCGCAGACACTCCCAAAGGTATCCCCATTCCACAGAATCGAACGCCTTGGCGGCGTCCAATGTTACTACTACCCTGCCACCTGACTCCTCATGCACCGCCGAGATATTCATATATAAGCGACGTAAATTCATAGCCGTGTTTTTTCCCGGCATGAAGCCCGTCTGGTCCGGATGAATTAGGGATAAAATGATTTGGTCGCAAGTTGCATCGCAAGTATTTTGGCCAAGATCTTAATATCGGCCTGAAGTAATGAGATTGGGCGGTAGGATTCGGGATACAGTAGGTCCTTACCCGGCTTGGGAAGCACTATAATCACCGCTTGCCTAAGTGAGAGGGGAAGGGACTCAGACTCAAAAATATGGTTGTACAACCTTAATAGCTCGGGCACCAGCACGTCCGAGTAGGCTGCGTAGAAATCCAACGGTAGGCCGTCCATCCCGGGGGCCTTAGCAGGCGCCAGGGATGCCACCGCCGCCGAGATCTCGTCCTCAGTAAGCGGGGCCTCAAGGGCCTCCAATTGTGATTCCGATATTTGGGGAAAGGGAATGTCTTGCAAAAACACCCTAGTTTCCTCTGCGGTGACCTGCACCTTAGATGAGTATAGGTCTGCATAGTACGCCCTAAAAGTGTCTGCCACCCCGATGGGGTCCGTTAGCATTGTATCGCCTATGCCCTTCAGGGAGACAACCACTGGAGGCCTGGTGTCTTGTTTAGCCAAATACGCTAATAGTTTACCCGCCCTTTCGCCTTGTTCAAAAACTTTTTGTTTCGTAAAAAATAGTTTTTGTTTGGCCTTTTCAAAGTGCAATTGATCTAATATTCGGGTATACAGTTTAAGTGCTGAGGCTTTGTCCGGTGTGGGGTCTGTATTAAATTCATGTGTAATCTTGTCTAGTTTCTCGGTTGCCTCGTGGAGCACTGTGCTCGAGGTGGTTTTTAGTCTATTTATACGGGCTGTCAGCAGGGCCCTAACGTGCAGTTTGAATGATTCCCAAACCGTGCCCATGGGTGCAGTGTGATTGTTAGTGTTAAAGAAATGGTGCCATTCTCTCGGTATGTCTTCCTGATCCTCCAAAGTCGCCAGCCAAAAGGGATGGAGGCGCCACAGCCTAGGTCCCGGCGGCGGGGATAGTGTTAGGGAGGCCCAACATGGGGCGTGATCGGAAAGGGATCTTGTGTGGTAGCCTGAGTCTGTCAACTGGGGGAGTAGAGTGTCCGAAATGAGTATCATGTCTATTCGTGACATGGAGGAGTGTGATGCAGAAAAACAGGAGAATACTCTATCACCCGGGTGTTGATGTCTCCACGTGTCCGTGAGAGAAAACTCTGTCAGTGTGCGTCCTAGTCTGGTAGTGGTAGAGGGTTGGGTATCTCGATTTATCTGTAGTCTATCAGCGGATGAGTCCAGTATCATGTTGAAATCCCCAAGCCAAATGGTTGGCAATAAGGGGTGTTGTGTCATGTATAGAAGTCCTTCGTTAATCAAGGTGGAAGTGTACGGTGGTGGTATGTAGAACGCAAGAATGAGGTTTCGTGTACCTGATATGGTGCAGTGCAGGAAGATGAATCTGCCCTGGGGATCAGTCTTTACTGATATACAGCTGAATGGAACGAACTTGGCTATTAGAATTGAGACCCCTCGTGAGTATGGGGTGTGGGTGGCATGGTATGTCCATCCTATCCAGGGACGTTTTAAGGCGCTCTGAAGATGTCCAGTGACATGCGTCTCAGTAAGGACCGTAATGTCGGCGCGATATGATTTAAGGCATCTAAAAATCGCGGATCGTTTGATCCTGTCTCTGATCCCTCTAACGTTCCAAGTTAGGAACTTTACACTAGTCATGTTTGGATTGTTTGTGAGTATCGAGACGCATGTCAATGGGGTGTGCTCGGGTCCCTAATGTCCTTCGCTCAGGAGGCTCCCAACCATGCATTCTTATAATGTGCCATTTAGGGTATCTATCGGTACTTACTGTTGTGCCATCTATCCATAACCATAAATGCAACAAATAACAATTCCCCTCCCCCCTCCCTGCCCTCCACCTCCCAAACTTGGTTGAGGCATGAATCCCAAAACCTGTGCGGTCGCGCGAGGACGAGAGCCCACTCATATAGACAGACGTACCACGCACGACCTTAACCTCCGTCCACTGGGGGCGTATCATCGCTTAATATAGCAAAACACACGCCACCAGTGAGGGCGAACAAACGCTGGTGTAAAGTAGGCAATGCAAAAAACAAACGGCATTGATCAGCAGTAGTCGGTATATAGCCGACCACTCCGCCGTGATGTATAGTAACATATATGACACTTCTATAAAATGGTAACTTAAAGAAAAGAAAAAGTGTAACAGCTCAAGGTACCATATTCCATATATCTTCTCCTCCCCCTCCTCCAGAGGTTGTTAGAGGCCTTTCTAGTAAGGGGGTTATTGTGTAGAAGTTTTGACTGCCAGTTTGAAGCATGTAACTGGAAGGAAAAAAGTTTTCGCTGGTACATATCAGTGACTTGTATAATTGATGTGTTCTGGGTAAGTCCTTTTGGACGAGCATTCTCTAAGTCACCCATTTGTGTAGAGTAAGGCTTCCCATACACATAGTGGGCACAGATGTGACACAAAGGCCCTTTGTGAGTTTCGTATGAGTGTCAATGTTCACGGGGAGAATAAGGTAAGGAAGGCAACTTACAGACGCCGGATCCGCAGAGCCAAAAGCCTAGCTGGTTGGGCGATTCCTTTCTGCCTCTCGGTGATCCAGCCAGGCCACTACTTGAGCCGGATCTTCGAAGAAGTGTGCGCGGTCTTCACCCACCACCCGAAGGCGAGCTGGAAACAGCATTGCATATTTCAGGTTGTGGGCCCTTAGGCGTCGTTTAATTTCACCAAATCGAGCCCGCTGTTTTTGTACTTCTGCTGAAAAGTCCGGAAAGGCCATCACGTGACCCGATTGGAATGGTATATTCCCCTTGGTTCTTGCCATGCGGAGAATGGCGTCTCGGTCCCTGAAATTCAGTAGCTTTGCTATAAATGTGCGCGGCGGTGCGCCTTCAGGGGGGCGGCGAGCAGGCATACGGTGGGCACGTTCCACCACAAATGTAGTAGAAAAAGCCTCCCGGCCGTATGTGTTGATGAGAAGCTTTTCCAAAAATGTGGCTGGGTCAGGGCCCTCCGAGCCCTCCGGTAAACCGATAAATCGTACATTGGATCTGCGGGCCCGGTTCTCAAGCTCGTCGTGTTTTTGAGCGAGTTGTTGGAGTTGACGCTGCATGTCCTCTTGGCTGTGCTGTAGGGGGTGAATTATGTCCTCCGCTCGGCTTATCCTGGTCTCCGTTTCTGTGACCCGTTCCCGGATCTTAGTCATATCCTGGCGAATCAGTGAAATGTCCACCTTTACTTCCTCTATTTTGGAGGTCAGTGTAGCTTGGCACACTGAGATCGCCTCAAGGACTCTGTTAGTGTCTGCTGCCTCGTGTTCATCTTGCTGGGCTGCAGGGGATGTTGCCGAGGCGCCATCTTGTCCCCCCAGGTCCCGGTCTACACGGCGGTACCTATCTAGGGAGGAGGATGCCGCGGTGCTTTTTCTCGGAGGAGACATGTTAGACCAGGGGGTGGCTGGATTAGTTACCCTCGTTGTGGTTCGGTTTGCCGGTGAGAAATGTGCAGGAGATCGCTGTCAGGATATATCACTGGTGGAGCTCTGCTCAGACGCGTCCGCTCACATTGCCGTCCAGGCCACGCCCGCCCTATATGTCTTTGATATATATATTTACATTTTTTTCTGTGTATAGACACTTATTATTGATTGTATATGTTTGTCTTGTCTTTCCAGACACTTTTACTCCATTTTTTGTATACTAATAAAGTTGGCACTGCTGTTGCCTTTTATGGTCAATACTCTCTCTACTCTGTTTCTGCCTGAAAAATCCAAAGGGGCATCCCTTATATGCACTTCGTTGCAGACAAATCTTTCCTAATATATGGCATGTAGTTATTCATTTAGAATTTGCATTAAAGGGGTTGTAAAGGCAGATGGTAATTAAGGTAATTAAGATAAAAAAACCTTCTGTGTGCAGCAGCCCCCCAAACACTTACCTGAGATCCCTCTCTGTCCAGCGATGTCCACGAATGTCTCAGCCGTCCGAGATTTTCCCTCCTGATTGTCTGAGACACAGCAGCAGCGCCATTGTCAATCAGAGCCAGCTAGCCAATTAGGGGAGAGAGAGGGTGGGGCCAGGGTTGGGCTCCATGCCTGAATGGGCACAGGGAGCCATGACTCTGCTCGGGTGCCCCCATAGCAAGCTGTGTGCTGTGGGGGCACTGCACATGAGGGAGGGGCCAGGATCACAGAAGAGGGACCCGAGAAGAGGAGGATCTGGGCTGCTCTGTGCAAACGAACTGCAACAGAGCAGGTAAGTATAACATGTTTGTTATTTTTATAGGAAAAAACAACAAGACTTTACAATCACTTTCAGGTCTCGTTTAGACTAGTGGTTGGGAGGGGGGCATTAAAGATGTGTGGTTGAGCCTCCTTTTTAGTGGTCCATTTAAGCTGCAATGCAGCGAACGAGGTGTTCACATGGTGCAGTTGGGATACTTGCCTGTGGCAAAAATCATCTAGCATATTGTGATTCAAGCGAATGCATTCAATGCAGGTGGTTGTGGCACATTTGGTCATCAAAATTGGGGTTAAAACAGGCGCTGAGCAGGTGCAGGTGTCTCCTCACCGCCTGTCAACTGCCTCTGCAAATCGGTCACTTTTTAGAGGCCTGGCGGGTTTAGACGCATGTCAAAACCTAGCCTAACATCTTCATGACTGGGGGTATTTCACACTTTCATGGCCACTGCAATATTTACCATTTTGCAGTGTGCAAATTCAGCTTCAAACTAAAGGCTCCTGTATGACAGTCTAAATCATTTCCATATCTACGTGAAGCACACACTCATATCTCAGCCTTTATTTTAATGGGCTGCTATACTGCAGCAATATTTTTCCTTGCCTTGGTTCTTTGTATTCAGATGGCTATTTTAAAGGGGAGCTCCACCCCTCCTTCTCTACAAATGGCATTTTTTTTGTAGGGTGGGGGGGGGGGTACCAGGTTTTGACAGGTACCTGCTTTTATTTCTGCTCGGATCAGCTAGATCTGACGGAAAGTTCTCCTCTCCCCCTCCCTCCCTGCAGTCTTCACAGGTCCCAGAAGACTGCAGGAACATTCACAATGCACAGCGCGACTCACGTATGTGTAGCAGGCACCCAGCTGTGAAGCTGGCTTCCCACAGTTGAAATGCCGTCGCCAGGGGCAGCTCGGGTGATCACTTCGCTGGATCCTGGGACAGGTGAATGAGCGTTTATGAAAAGTCAGCAGCTACAATTTTTGTAGCTGCTGATTTTTAATAAACTAAAAAATGACTGGAGCGCTGCTTTAAACATGAAAGCTTGCATTTCAGCTGCAGTGCAACTAATGCAACCAATGGGCTGAACAAAAAATAAACTAACTGATCCCTGCATACACACAAACAGTGTAAATGCAGGAATCTCTCCCAGAGGCCTATTGTATTCTGACAGCAGGGAATCCCCCATCAGAACACACAGATCAGTGCTGCAGCCACTGGCTGCTTTTCCAGCAGGACCGTTTAACAGGTGGCTATCTAGAAACTGGCTTCTGTTGAACGAAGTAGGGTACACACCTACCAAAATTCAGCTGCATCCATCTGTACTGTATGAATTTTGGTACATGAATACACAGCTTAATACTGTAGCATGTAGTACTATTTTATTGCACACGATTAAAGAATCATAAAATGAATTGCTACTACATGCTGCTGTGTAGTGTAGATCATTGGAAGCCATTTACTGAGTATTGTAGTGATTTGTATTCTGCAGTGCTATGTTGCAGGTTATTTTAGTAGATGACTGAGCTACTAAAAACTCAGATCTAAAATTTCAATATAAAATAGCTGTGTACATAGTGACGTATTACCTATGCACAATCCAATAGTACTATTAATATTCTTAAAGGAGAAGTTCACTTTAGTGGACCTCCTTGTTTATGTCTGAAGGCTGTAAGAACACAGCTCTCAGCAGTCTTTACATCTCTGAGTGTTTAGATGTATTAAGCAGTTTGCTTACTTCTTTGTGCTGTTTCACAAAGACCATTCTGTTAAGTGTGAGTGTTTGGTTACAATTACTTATCATTTATCTTGTATGTTGCCTTACCTGCTTGGCAATGAAATTAATTAAACTCCTGCATTTGCGATTGTGCTATTTTCACACAAAGAGTACCAAGCAGCTAGGTCTATGTGCACTAGAATGAATACCATCATATGATATATCTCAGGCTAAGTGTAAATACAAGTGTCTATGTATATATTATATAGCAATACAAGTATATAGCTAAACAGGAAGCTTGGTATTCTAAGTGGATACTCTCACTGAAAGTCATTCTGGAACATGCCTCTTAGATTGTAAGCTCTAAGGAGCAGGGCCCTCTGATTCCTACTGTATCAAATTGTATTGTATTTGTACTGTCTACCCTCAAGTTGTAAAGCGCTACGTAAACTGTTGGCGCTATATAAATACTGTATAATAATAATAATAATAATAATAATAAATACTGTATAATAATAACATGCCGTCATATTTAGTCTTTATACATAACGCAACCGTTCTGGCTATTCACACTACTCCATTAGAACAGCCACAGACATGTAAAAAGTATACACTATGACTGAAAAGGAAGAAGAGTCAGTTGGCAACAAGCCAAGTGGCTCTGAAATACTACAAAAAAATGTGTGTTAGTTGTGTGCCAACCAAATGAGAAAGGCTGAGATATGATGGAGATCTACCCAATTTAAAATCTTGAAAAGGAGGGTTTTTAAAGGTTCTTTCATTTCAAAGTGAAGCATTTCTCAACCTTTTCAACAAAGAGGAACTCCTGATATAACTTTCAAGTCTCAGGGAACCCCTGCTAAAAATCACTGTCAGGCGCTTTACAGGCGCTATCTTTAGCCCAAATGTGCCTGAAAAATGCCTCAGTGTGAAAGGGGCCTTAGTGTGATGGTCAGTGGGAAGAATGCTACACTTGTGGTCAGAAAAAAAGAACGACTTCCTTACAGATAGCTAAAAAATCAGTAGGAACTTATCTGAGATAGAAATTACTCATTGCTAAAGGAACCCCTAGCAACCTCTGGAGGAACCCTGGCTGAGAAACTCTGGTGTAGATCATAATGGAAATTCATGAACAACCAGTCCACCATAATTCAGGATAACATCCCACATCACTCATTTAAAAACAAGCAAATATTCTCTAAATACAAGAAGCATGTGTATTTTTATTTCAGTCTTGGTGTGCTTTATTTCTTCCAGATCTGTATACTAGTCCAGTGTGAAAAAGCTTCTTGTATTAAGATTATATTAAAGGCAAGGTTAAAAAAAAATAAAAATAAAAAAACAAACATGTCATACTTACTTGCTCTGTGCAATGGTTTTGCGCACAGCAGCCCTGATCCTTCTCTTCTCTGGTCCCCCCACCAATGCTCCTGGCCCCTCCCTCCTACCAAGTGCCTCCAGAGCAAACAGCTTACTATGGTGACACCCGAGTAGGCTCGCTTCCGAGCTGCTGCTCTGCATGTCCATTCACACACACAGAGTCACAGCTTGGTCCCGCCCCCTCTCTCTTCTCATTGGCTCACTGGCTGTGACTGACAGCCAATGAGGGGGAAGAGTCCCGGAGAGCCGAGGCTCATGTGCACATCTCTGAGGCGCGATGGGGCTCAGGTAAGTATTAGGGGGTTGCTGCACATGGAATGCATGAAGGTAAAAAACCATGACCCTTTTTAGAACCACATTAAGTAACACTTACAGGCCTTGTCTCACCTCCATCATGTGACTGGATAGTGAAAGTAGAAGCAGCAGACTGATGTGCTCACCTGTCTGTGACTCTGTACTCTTCTGCGATCAGTATGTTCTTTGTTAGCACATAAGAACTACAGTACATACGTACTGAGCCTGACTGGCACATTATGTTGCTTCCCGATCTCACAGTCTGAGCTCTGCTGTGACTGCAAGAGCCTGATATCAAATCAAATGTAGATACTTACATTGCTTGAATTAAAAATAAATAAATAAGTATTATAGAATACAGAACTGCATTAACTTGTATCTTTTATATCTGCCTGAAATTCAGCTTTACATCAAGCCAGTTTATCTCTTTCTGAAGTGGTTCATATGCAGGAGGATGTGATAACTTGGAAATAAATCATCATGCCCTTGAAAAATCCTTCCTTTACTATAATGTGTGTCAGGGATTCTCTCCATTACTGCCAATGAGGCAGTAATGGGGAGTGCCCAGTTGTCTCTATAGATTTCTGCTTTATCAGAAGAGATCAATAGAATGTTGTACAAATAAAAAGCCCTCCAGCTTTCCGTCTCCCTTCTGCCACTGATGCCGGTCCCCAGATGTTCTCTGATACAATAGTTTGGGCTTCATATGTGCAGAGATCATCACAATATAAAACCACACAACAATCTTAACCTGTTCAATCATGGCCTATGTTTTATTAGCAACAGTGTAATTTATTTATTTTAACCATGCTATCCCAAACACAATGGAATAATTTATAGCTCTAGAACAGAAATATAGAGTGTTACATTCATACTAGTTGCCTGGCTATTATGCTGACACTTATGTGTCAACATTGTCACTAGGCCAGAAAGAATATACAAGTAAAGAATCCAGATTTTTCTATTTTACATACTTGGTGATTTAGAAGATACCAAAGTCAGTCAACTAGCATCACTGTCAGGCATACTTGTACAAGGTTAGTGACTTAGAAGGTAATAAAGCGGAATTTCACCCTAAAGGGGAATTTTCGCTTTATGCCCTCCTCTTCTATTTTTGGCACTTTTTATTGAGGGGGGTACCTGGTTTTGACAGGTATCCACTCCCACTTCCGGTTGGATCGACTCAGGGATTCCACCGGAAGTTCTCTTCCAACCCCACACGCAACCTTCGGGGACACATCACGGATCCCAGAAGGTTGTGGGGCCATTCACAAAGTGCAACGTGACTGGCGCATTCACAGTGGGCGGCCAGCTGTGAAGCCGCAAGGAATTACAGCCGACTGCCCACAGTAAACATGCCAGCACTGGGGACCAAAGACCAGTGAAGAATTGGTTGGGGTAAGGACGGTGGTGGACCCCTGGACAGGTAAGTGTCCTTTTAGTAAAGGTCAGCCGATACAGAATTTTTAGCTGCTGGCGTTTTTTTTTTTCAAACAGGGCAAATAACGACTTTAAAGTCATTGAGTCAGCCTCACAGCCAGACATAACTGTTCTAGATCAATGACTCAGAATGTATTAAGGTATCGCAGCCAGGCAACTACATTTTTCAGAAGGAGATCACAAATTGTATTTCAAACTAAAAAAAATTCTAATTTTAGAAAAAAAGCGGGAAGGAGTAGAATCCCTTTTGGATTTTCATTGCTATCCAGGCCGTGTTACAGAGATTTCCCCTCACTTCCTGTTCTGCTGACAATTTTATTAAACAGGAAGTGAGCAAAAATCTGTAACAGGAACAAAGACAGAAAAACAAGCTAATAAAGAGGCTCTAACCTTCCACTGTTCTACTACGAAAAACCATGTTTAGTTTTTTGTATGGAAATATTGGGAAGGAAGACTTTTAAGGTGACTGAATCAAGATATTAGACTAATACATAGTAAATAAAATATTACATTTTATTATCAAAATATTTGATATTTTTTATACTATGTATTAGTCTATTAGTCTATTATCTTGATTCAGGCACCTTAACCACTTAAGGACCAGCCTCGTTTTGAGATTTTGGTGTTTACTTGTTTAAAACAGTTTTTTTTTGCTAGAAAATTAGAACCCCCAAACATTATATATTGTTTTTTTTCTAACACCCTAGAGAATAAAATGGCAGTCTTTTTTTTCACACCGTATTTGCGCAGCGGTCTTTCAAGCGCACTTTTTTGGGAAAAAATTCACTTTTTTGAATAACAAAATAAGACATATATTGTGAAAGATAATGTTACGCCTAGTAAATTGATACCCAACATGTCACACTTCAAAATTGTGCCCGCTCGTGGAATGGTGACAAATTTTACCCTTAAAAATCTCCATAGGCGATGTTTAAAAAATTCTACAGGTTGCATGTTTTAAGTTACAGAGGAGGTCTAGGGCTAGAATTATTGCTCTCACTCTACCGATCGCGGCGATACCTCACATGTGCGGTTTGAACACTATTTTCATATGTGGGCGCTACTCTTGTATGCGTTCAGTTCTGCGCGCGAGCTCGTCGGGGCGTGGCGCGTTTACAAACATTTTTTTATCATTATTTATTTTACCTTTTATTTTTTATTTTTACACTGTTTTTAAAAAAAATTAAAAAATTGTCACTTTTATTCCTATTACAAGGAATGTAAACATCCCTTGTAATAGAAAAACGCATAACAGGATCTCTAAATTAGGAGATCTGGGGTCAAAAAGACCTCAGATCTCATATATAGACTAAAATGCAATTAAAAAAATAATTGTAATTTAAAAAAATTATTTAAATAAAATGGCCCTTTAAGAGCGGTGGGCAGAAGTGACATTTTGACGCCGCTTCCGCCCAGCAATTGTATGGAGACGAGTGGAGTCATCTTCCCCTCACTCGTCTCCATACCTGACAGGAGACAGGACGCAATTGCCTCCGCCACTGCCGACGGCTCCGGTAAGCGGCGGAGGGCACCGGATTGCGGCGGGAGCGGGGGGGTCCCTCTCTCGCCACCGATAAAAGTGATCTTGTGGCGAATCCTCCACAGAAACCACTTTTATCTTTTAGCGGACCGCCCGCTGAAGACGAGGATACCGTTGTTATGGCAATAACATCGTTATCCTCCTTCAAACAGCCGCCGTAAAACTGCGGCGGGCGATCCGTAAGTGGTTAAAAGTCCCCCTTTCCAATATTTACATACCATTTTCATTTTTTAGGATGTGGTGCCTTGTTTCCCATATCCTTGGCTGATAAATTACATATATAGTGTGCTGATACCATACCACTACGCTAGAATATGCGGGATGAGAATATGTATTGGTATGTCGCCTGGCCTCGGCATTGTACCGCCTGAGTCCAGGCTTAAATTTTTGAATAATAGTTTCACTCGCCGGATACCGGCAGTCGTATACCTGTTAACTCATGATGTATCCATCACCGTTTTGTACTTATTTGTTGATGTATATTTTTTCAATAAAACCTTTTGTACAAGAAATTACATGTTTAGTTCTCTTTATGTTCCTATATAGAGTAAACATTGTCAGCAGGACAGGAAGTGAGGGCAAAGCTCTCTAAAGGAGGCATAGAAAGCTGTAAAAAACTGACAGATGTTATAACCCTTCCATTCCCTACCCCACTCAACTTAAAGTTATGATATTTGACTGAACATACACTTAGCGATAAGGGTAATGTTAATGTGTTTTTTTTGTATTAGGAGGCAATGACCCACCGTCTAGCAAACACATTGCTTATTTTAAAGTTTGAGTGCTCAAAGGATATTCTACATGTATCTAGACATGTTCTATCTCCAAAAAAAATAAGTCAGTTGGAGATTTTCATATAGAAAGACAGAGACAGAAATGCCGCACGCATTTGCCCTAAAACCAAAGACTTGATGTAAAGCCAATACATGCAGGTTCACCCTGTGCACCACAGTCACATACGGCATTTATATTTCAATTTTACTGAAGGTTTTTTGAAAAGGCTCTTGCTGGAAAGCTGTAAGATCAAACCGTTTTTAATAAGCAGAGCAGAGCTCAGATGTGGTCAAACAAACAATATATCAAGCTTTGCTTTATCTTTAATATCTAGCAAACAAGTCATTTCATGATGGATATCAGTTAATTTCAGTATTACAGGGAATTGTCAAACTAAATGATTGCATGTGTGCAGCAGTGGCTGCCTACTGATTTTATCCCTCACTAAATCATTCCAGTATCTGAGAGGTTTGCAACACGCAAATTAAATTTGCTAAGGCTAGCTAGAGAAGGCAATTGGACATTTCAACTTCTAAGTGACTATCTGTTCAAGTGATCATCCCAACAACATGTATCTTTACTATACCATGTGTACATGTAAATGACTATGAAGGAGAAGAATTTTAAGACAATCCAGGCAATATCCTGAAATAGACAATAGTCATTAGCCAAAAAAAAAAAAATATATATATATATATACTGTATATAACTTGGTTGATTAATAGTTCCCCCAAGAAAGCTCATGGAATATTGTCCATGACTGGGACACCACAGCTTGCTTTGCTTTCTGAAGCTTATGAAATTACAAGTTGTATATCCAGTTCCAATAGCAGCACTAGGGTCATCGGTTCGAATCCCAACCACGGCACTACCTGCCTGGAGTTTGCATGTTCTCCCTGAGCCTACGTGGGTTTCCTCCGGGTACTCCTGTTTCCTCCCATATTCCAAAGACATTCTGGTAGGTTCATTGGCTCCTGACTAAATTGGCCCTAGTATGTGTATGTATGAATGTGAGTTAGGGACCTTAGATTGAAAGCTCCTTGAGGGCAGGGACTGATGTGAATGTATAATATATGTAAAGAGCTGAGTTACTTGATGGCGCTACTGTATATAAGTACCAGCAATAAATCAATAACAAATAAACATTCAAGAAATAGAATAGCCTGAAGCAATATAAAGATATAGAACTAGGTATGTTTTGTACATGATCTGGCAAACTAAAGATAGATTAATGTATTATAAAACACATGAATCCATCAAATTTCCCAGATTATGTAAAAAACATGCCTAGTCCTATATCTTCATAAGGAGATAAGTAACATTACATAGTCCTTTGCCAATGTATAAAAAAATATATAAGATGTGTTATAAGACAAAGCTCACATCTAATTTTATACTGTAAATACTGTAGCTGCAGGCATCATCCCGGTATAACCACTGCAACTCAAGGATGTACAGGGACATTCTTGGGCAGAAAGTAGTTAAAACCCTTTACTGCTTGTTAAGAATTTATAAATAGTTTAAATATCCATAGTCTGGACACAAGTGCACTTTAAATTATATATAAACCCAATAACTAAATAATGAAACTCTATACATATAACGTTTAACATAGTAATGTAGTTTCAAAGTAATTTTACATTTTTCTAAATCTACAGCTTTCATTTAAATTATACCTGATGATCTTGTCTTGAAGGGGCTTGTTCAAAAACTGTATGATAACATTCTGCCCCTGTCTCCCAATTTCTCTACTGCACTGTCACCTGTCACCTGTCACACATGTTTCCTATGTAGACTATATGCAACCAAGCCGAAACTCAAGGTGCTGCTATCACCATCAGAAAGCCCATCTTAAAGTGATTGTAAAGTCTATTTTTTTTCCTATAAAAATAAAAAACAGGCTATGCTTACCTGCTCTGTTGCAGTGGATTTGCACAGAGCAGCGTGGATCCTCCTCTTCTGGGGTCTCTCTTCTGTGATCCTGGCCCCTCCCTCCTGTTCAGTGCCCCCACAGCAACTTGCTATGGGGGCACCCAAGCCGAGTCACAGCTCCCCATGTCCATGCAGACACGGACCCCCGCCCCAGCCCCGCCCCTCTCTGCCCTGTTTGGCTAGCTGACTTTGATTGACAGCAGCGGCAGCCAATGGAGGGAGAATCTCAGATGGCTGAGACAGTCGTGGACATCACTGGACAGAGAGGGACCTCAGGTAAGTATTAGGGGAGGCTGCTACACACAGAAGGCTTTTTATCTTAATGCATAGAATGCATTAAGATAAAAAAAAACTTCAGCCTTTACAAGCACTTTAAGTAATGATGTGTGGCCAAAGCTGGAGTAAATGGATGTTGATAGAATGTAGGGTCAAAGAGGCTGGTAGAGATATAACAAAAAAAAACTAGATTTGTTTCTATGCAGAACTGCACCATATTTTGCACTCTCCAGATTTAGTAAATCAACCCCAATGTGTTTTAGCAAAATACATGTTCATCCAGTTGTGTTTTATATTTACTTTAATAGAAACTGTCTATATCTATTACCAGGGGCAGCCATGAAAGGAGGCCTGGTCGCAAGGAGCACTCCTAAACAAAGGATTTTGAATTGATTGCTCTTCCCCCTAGTTCACCTGAACAGGGAAAGTGACTCACTTTAAAACCCATGAAAAGATGGTGTCAGATTTTTCAGTTCAGCATGGAAATATGCGTTTTGATTTTCATCAAGGCAAGTGTGGCATCTTAACACACGTTACCTTGCCTTCAACCTGGCTACTGCTAGAACTGATAGCTTGAATTACACAAGTTTTACCACTTCTTACAAATTTGATGTTCCTGTCAACTTATGTTAGAACAAGCTCTAAAAGTATTTGTTGTGTCTAGCTGAAAATGTTCCAGCTTTATTTTTGTCATGTGGGATTTGAAGAAACAGAAAGCTGTCACTAGGTAAACAGTCCATGGTCAGCTGTAAAAAAAAAATCGGAACTGGATGACAAAAGAGAAAAAAAATGAACACTGCCTTTTGGGCAGAGTACACATTTTAAATGAAAAGATAATTGTGAAAATAGTGATAGTGACACAAAACAAGTCATAAAAGCTGAGCCCCAGGCGTGACACCAAAGAATGCAGCTATTTATTTATTAATTAATAAATCATTATTATATTTTTTTTTCTTTTTGCAACTTGAGATCAGCAGCTATTGTTTATACAGCAGCACTCAGAAAGGGAGAGGGATGGGCAGCACTAGGAACCAATCAGGTGTGCTGAAAGCAAATGTGCTTACATGGAAAATGATGGGAGAAGAGTACAGAGAGATTACCTCCACAGTCTACTAATGTTCCTTCATGGTCCTTTCAGCGGGCTGGAGGTGAAGGGATGAAACCACGGTATTCTTTATTTGTAATAGACAAAGTGGTGTCATTCATGTCGCTGTGCTGCTTGGTACAACAGGAAGCAATAGTGATGTAGGGACCAGAAAAGGAACCATTGAGCAAATCAGGGTATCATAAATCCAAAATACTTCTGGGAAGAAGTAAAGATTCTTTTGGAGGGTTTAGCACTTGAAGACATTGGAGTTGCACCTTGCCACCCCCGGAGAGGAATATATTTAAAGTCTTTTAGTAGATTGTTTTGATTTTTCTGTGGGAAGTGACAGAGTCCCTTTAAGTTTATTGTTTAGTTAATGATATGCTAATGAGCGCTGGAGTTGAATACTAATATAAAATATCCCATGAGTAATTATGGAAGTCACTGCTTCTGATATAATGATCCAAATAGGACACGTGTATGTGCAAAGTAGGAGCAGCTCACTGCAGAATCTGTTGCCACCAAACTTGTTTTCAATTAGGTGCAAATGAGTATCTTGGGACTGGACAGTTGACTTGCAATGCATTTATTAAAATATGTCTGACAGTCAATTTACATAGCAAGGCTTTAAGTACACTTCTCCCATTTATAAATATTTCAACTTTAAAACTAGGTCTCTTTACTGAACGTGCTTATTGGCACATTGAGTTGTTAGCTGAACCATTTGAAGAAAAAGCTTGCATAGCTGTCTGTGTAAAGTCGTCAGAGGACAGAGTGACAGCTCTGAAGGTGCGAGACAAAGGAACACAAAGAGCTAGAAGCATTTGCATGCCTCTTGTAGAAGACTGACTGGCTAGATTGCACACAATGGAAACTAAGAGGCAAGATGCTTGGGATCTGTCAAAACGCAAAGTAAACCTGACATATAATTAAGAAAATTGGTTACTAGTGCAAAAACATGAAGGATGACAGTACTAAGTCAGATAACATTACTTTTAAATCTGCCAAGGATTTACAGTATAAACATCACTGTTTTTAAGTGATGCAAAATGATGAACAAACAGTAGGCAAACTTATTTATTTTTGCATACCACTAAACATATGTATTTTCACGTACAGCTAATAACCTTCTTTGTAATCTGTAAACTCAGGCACTAAAACTGTTAGATTATTTTGGTTAACAGTATACCACTTATGCATTTGAATTTCATAATTTACAATCTCCCTTTAGTGTCCTAAGCTACTATGCCTAACTTTGGGTTTAAAAATGCACTGGAAATATCTCCTAAACTGTACAGGTTTAGGAGACATTTTCACTAACTATAGGTAAGCCTTATTATAGGCTTACCTACAGGTAAAAGTCTGCAGAGGAAGTTTACTTCCACTTTAACAGATGTGGGTCATGCAGCTTTTCTCTGTGTAGTCACTGCTAACCAACTGGATGACACGTGTACACAAGTCCCGGGACTCAATAAAAGTCTATTGCCCCGTACACACAGTCGGACTTTGTTCGGACATTCCGACAACAAAATCCTAGGATTTTTTCCGACGGATGTTGGCTCAAACTTGTCTTGCATACACACGGTCACACAAAGTTGTCGGAAAATCCGATCATTCTGAACGCGGTGACTTAAAACACGTATGTCGGGACTATAAATGGGGCAGTGGCCAAAAGCTTTCATCTCTTTATTTATTCTGAGCATGCGTGGCACTTTGTCCGTTGGATTTGTGTACACACGATCGGAATTTCCGACAACGGATTTTGTTGTCGGAAAATTTTATATCCTGCTCTCAAACTTTGTGTGTCGGAAAATCCGATGGAAAATGTCCGATGGAGCCCACACACGGTCGGAATTTCCGACAACACGCTCCGATCGGACATTTTCCATCGGAAAATCGGACCGTGTGTACGGGGCATTAGTCCTGCCAAAACAACTTTTGGATAGAGTGAGGAAGAGTTAGAAGCCTCATCAGGTTTTTACTACTAATTAGGGCTCTGGTAGAGAGATTTCCCTCACTTCTTGTCCCGCTGACATTTTACCAGATAGGAAGTAATGGGAATGCTCCAAAAGCAAAACAGACAGAAATGCAAATGCTTTTTCTTAGTTTTGGATAGACTGAGGAAGGATTAGAAGCCCCATCAGTCTTTTACTACTATTTGAGGCTCTACTTTTCTTCACTTCCTGTCCCACTGACATTTTACTAGTCAGGAAGTGAGAGGAAGAATCCAACAGCAACACAGACAGAAATACAAATGCTTTTCATTAGTAGAGTTAGGTTTGGTTCACACTGCCGTGACTTGGGATCCGACTTGTGAGAACCCCAAGTCGCGTGACATGTGAAATCCCATTTTAGTCAATCAGCACTGTTTTAATTAGCACTACTGAAGTCACTCTGACTTTAGAAAAGGTTCCTGCACTACTTCAAGGCGACTTCTATCTGACTTGTGCCCATAGACTTTAATGGAAGTTGCCTCCACGTCGGATCCTCATCTTAACATTGCAGGAAGATTACACCATGCATTCCCTGAAGTTGCTTCAAAGTCGCACTGAAGTCATGTCAAAGTCACCTGGCTGTAGGTAGCAGACTTTCAGTTCGTGAACTGAAGTGTGAACTGAGCCTAAAGGAAGGCTAAAACTTCTATCAGATTTTTATTTCATTCACTTCCTGCCCTACAAACACACCAGGAAGTGTTATGTATTCCACTTATGATGGCAACTCAGACTTGTGGATCTTTTCTCACAGTGACAGCAATCAATAGATCAATAGGACCAAACTGCACACCCCCCCCCCCGTTCATCATGTGCAAGCTTAGGGGATCCTACACCCAGCAACAATGCGCTTGTCAAGCTCATTGTTGCTGTCACTACTCTTGTCAGCCTTGTAACAGAAGGAAGGTGTCCCTATCCCTACAGTAAATCATTGCGTTCTGGATTGTAAGCTCTAACGAGCAGGGCCCTCTGATCCCTCCTGTATTAAATTGTATTGTAATTGTACTGTCTTCCCCGATGTTGTAAAGTGCTACGCACACTGTTGGCGCTATATAAATCCTGTATAGTAATAATAATAATAATAATTGCACCCAGGGCAGCTGCCTCTCCAACCCAACCCTTGTCCCAGCCCTGAACAGGAGAACAGGACAAATATAGAGGATGAACCTCCCTAAGAGGGACAGAGAAATCATAAAAAATCTGACAAGGTTTCTAATCCATCCCTATTCTACCTAAGAGCCCTTTCACACTGGGGCGGGGGCGGCGTCGGTGGTAAAACGCTGCTATTATTAGCGGCGTTTTACCGTCGGTATGCGCCGCTAGTGGGGCGGTTTTACCCCCGCTAGCGGCCGAGAAAGGGTTAAATACCTCCGCAAAGCGCCTCTGCAGAGGCGCTTTGACGGCGGTATAGCCACGCCGTCCCATTGATTTCAATGGGCAGGAGCGGTGAAGGAGCGGTATACACTCCGCTCCTTCACCGCCCTGAAGATGCTGCTAGCAGGACTTTTTTTACCGTCCTGCCAGCGCATCGCTCCCTCGTGGCTTTCACACTGGAATGAAAGCAGCGGCACTTTCGGGTCGGTTTGCAGGCGCTATTACTAGCACAATAGCGCCTGCAAACTGCCCCAGTGTGAAAGGGCCCTACAAAAGGGGAAAAAAATTTGCCTTAGGATATACAGTATTTTGGGCTAGGAAATAGTTTGTGTAGCAATTATACTCATCATATCAAATTGTTAGATAAGTGGAGTTTTCCTTTTCCTCAAAAACACAGAGCATAGATACACTGCACCTGTTGACCTGGCCAAACATAATAATGCGTGAGGTTTAGCTTTGCTCTTTTTACATATCCTTTTAGTAAAATGAATCCAGGCATCCTTCCCAATGTAACTGAAGTAGTAGCAGCATTTTATAGAAGGGAATTACTTCCAGATAAATCCTACTTGAAACAGAATTTCCTTTTTCTTTTTATATTGGAGAAATATAAGTCTGCAAGCAATGCTCCAAGAGTTATTGTAGTAGCAAATTAGAGTAAGTAAACTAGAAAAACACACACTACTAACTACATAAATTGTTCAACCATGTCTTCATTTTGTTCATGCTCTTGTTTTCTTTGTTTGAATCTCTGTTTCGTGATATATGCAAGTGCCTAACAAAGTCTTGCAATTCTGAAATGGGCTGCTATTATGTGACAATATTAAAAAGTTTGGAAAAAGAAGTAGCAGAAGCAATGCAAGTCACCTATTTGTTCTATTGCCTCAGGCCTGCAGACAGTGTAACAATGACTAGTATTGGTGCATTAGGCATCAAGTGTTTTCACCAATTATACCTATTGTAAGTAAATTAGTTTATTAACTTTGCTCAATGTCTCCTCCACCCACATCGATCTGCCTGAGGCAAATATCTCTTAGAACCCTGCTCCGTGTATGGCCTATGCAGGCACAATCTAGCTTAGGTCAGGGGAAAGAGCATTTTTTTAATCCAAGAGCCTTCAATTAGCCTTCAAGCCTTCAATTTTAATATTTCTGATCCCACAACTAGACAGGATTCTATCTCAAACAATCCAGCATGTGTGATGGTCTCAAAGCATCTCCCACTGACTTTGTGATAATCCACAGGTGGTTAATCCAGAAATGGATGCAATTAGTGGATTAACTATAAAATTCTAGTTAGATTTCAATTGCTTTTCATGTAAGAGTTGTCACTTTTTTAAGAAAACCTTTGCTAAGAGAACTGCAGGTGCTGCCATTACTGACCTCCTTTAGAAAACAATACTACTTTGATGGCGGTCATGCTAATTCCTTGTTTTTAATACTCTCTTTGGACTCTGACTTTACTTATGGCATAAATGTTTGTGCAGTTTACCTGGAGGTAAAAAATGATTCATTGGCATAAGAAAAGGTTGAATCTTGACTTATCCATCACATTTTAGCTGTACTAGAGTATTCTTGCACTAATAGCTAACAGGCCAGGTAGGATATTTCCAGCCAATTGCTAGTGTTTCCACCAAGACACCACAGTCAACTGCGGACTTAACTTCACTGCCCAAACATGTAGGACAAGGTGGTACACATGCATACTATGATTAAACTGTGCCATACCTAACCTTCATCTAACATTTTATATGTTAAGTAAAAGCCTATATTGGTATTATGTGTTGCAACCCGTGACACTTTATAAAGTCACCTCAATTTGAGTAGAAGTAGAAGTTGATCTGTGATTGGTTGTCATTGGCTACAACATTAATATTTTGACTTACTCAGTAAAGCAGTGCTCCATACCAAAGAAATGCATAGGTCAAATGCACTTGGTAATGAATAAGCGCAGCGTCGCTGTGTGAAACGCGTCTACCAGTACCTGCTTTCCTGTCCTGTGGTGTTATTTATGTTATGGATTTTACATTAAATAGACTTGCCATTTACCTCAGAGTGCAGCCATCAATTTCTTCCTATCCAGAAAACATAGAAACCAAACAGTTTTCAGATAAAATCCTATAAATTGAAGACTGTCGTTATCTGTCTATGGGTAGCTCCATATTGCTCTTTGTTTTTATATATATATATATATATATATATATATATATATATATATATATATATATATATATATATATACACAGTATATATATTGTACATTTAATGGCTGTATAGGAAGCAATTTCCGCCATACTCTCTTTTATCACCTCTCGCATGACCTCATGTTTTGACAGTGACTTTTAAAAATGCTAGATTGATCTGTTTCTTCACTTTATATTCACAACTCATCAGTATGATAATATGTGCTAACAGGAAAATAAACTCCTACAAGACGTGTTGGCATTTTGCATTTATGCGTTGCGATGACTGCCAAGACAGGTCTCCATTCTACAAATGAAATGAATGTGTAATAACTCTCCCACATAAACAAAGACATTCATTTACAATCATTAATAGCGCACACTAAAAGCATATTGTCATTGGGTTAATACTGGCATAAAAATAAAACAATCCTTACAGCGGTTAAATCAACAACAATAATCGCCTCCGCATTCTGCAAACTCCAAAATAAGATCTTGTTACAGGACGAGTTTTCTTTTTACAATCTGCAGGAAAGAAAATGCTGTAAGACAATCTTGTCCAATAAAGTACACTTAAAGTGAGATACAGCAGCATGACGTCCCAGGAGTTTTAACAAAGCCGTGCCCATCCCCCGTACTTTAATCATTAAACTGTGTCAAATCGATCAACGCTAGCCAGCTTGCATAATTTGAGCTTAGTTGCACCAGCGGGCAGAAAGGAACCTTTCTCAAAAAAAAAAAAAAAAGGGAAAAAAGAAGGATAAAAAGCACATCCAAATTCCAAGCATCTCCTGAAACCCTTAGAAAAAAATTGAAATCAGCAAACGACAAAAGCACAAGACTTGCAATGTGCTGATAAAAACATTTTGTTAAGTTAATCACATTGGACTAGGCGTTGATGAGGAGGTTTTTCTCACCATTCCAGAACATGGCACTTACAAGTCAGTAGTCAGAAAGGTGAAACTACATATTACACAAATTAGCAGGTTGCTTGCAATGTGCCTCTCATTGTACAAGAGATTGCCTCACACTGCTTTGTGCAAGAGGTCTTAGAAGTGGGCAGACTTTCACATTCGGCAGGGTACAATTTCTTTATATCAAAGTAGATTTTTTTTTTCTTAGTGAGGTACAGCAGAACTAAATTACAGCCTTTGAAAAAAAATATTCTGTTTAATCATAATCCATTTTTTTAATATTGAAATGCCACGTTCTCTGCTGCTATCCACAATAGAGCCAACAGCTTCCTTACTGTATTTCCTAGACAAAACTTGGGGACAGAACACATCTTATAAAATAATTCACCTAAAAATAGTTTTAATGAAACAAAAGAATGATAGGTTGCTAAGCGTAGCATATGCAATTACAGTTGTGCTTTTAACTTCTTTATTTAATTTTATTTTACAGAATAAGAGGGCTCTCAGACAGCTTTGTGAGTGTGAATTAATTGAGTCATTTAGAACCAAAGGCTAGCGCTGGCAATAGATTAGGTGTCTCCAAAGGTTTTAAACAAAGGGCCAATTTACTGTCATTCAGACTTTAAAGGGGCTGGACTGTGCCCAGTGGGAGTAAACAATGCCCCATCTTTGGTATTAGGGGGAGGAATAGTGCCTGATTGTTGGTGTCAGTGGAAGGAATTCTGTCCCATTGTTGGTGTCAGAGGGAGGAATATTCCCTTATTGTTGGTGTCCATGGCAGGAATGTCCCCCTATTGATGGTGTCCATGGCAGGAATAATGTCTCGGGGGCTGGATAAAGGCAAGCAAAGGGTCGCAGTTTGGAAACCGCTGTCATAGATTTTTTTTTTTTTTTTTGATCAGCCAGCGAGCTAATTGAAAAAAAAATGAACAGATTCCACCATCCACCCATGTTTCCCTGGGGGCACCTGTGTTGGCACGCTCACGAGTCCTGCTGCTGCGTCCATTGACACAGACAGCAGGACTCAGCCCTGCCCCCGTGGATTTGACTGACAGCAGTGGGAGCCAATGGCTCCTGCTGCTATCAATATGTCCAATGAAATAAGAGCCAGCAGCTCGTGCACGGCGCTGGAACGAATGGGCTCAGGTAAGAAAAAAAAAGGGGGGGTCTGGGGGGTGCTGCAGCTTTTACAATCCCTTTAAAAAGAAAGATGTTAACAATGCATTGCACCACACCGTCACTGTAGCTCAAACTGACAGCTGCCGCTTGCTAAATTGGAGCATTTTGCATATGGGCCATGTGAATGAGCCCAAAATATAACTGCATTATTTTTGCAGTAAAATCAGTTTATGTGCAGGTTCTCATTAACACAACTTACATTCCTCAACTGCATATCTTCTCTACCCCACGCTGCAGAAGAGCTCTGCGCTTACCTGGCTTGCAGTGACCTAGCCTCTCAGAATGCCAAATAGATATTAGTAGTGGTACCAAGGACTTATTATGCAGGATTTAAACAATGGCAGCATGATTCAACATGCCATTTATTAAAAAACTGACCTTCCTGATAAACAAGGTACTCTATTATATACAGATTTTAGCTTTATATTAGACTATGAATAATAAGGTATGTACAGTACATATTCTGAACAGGCAGTAAAGAACTTTAATGCCGCGTACACACGGTCAGACTTTTCGGCTACAAAAGTCCGACAGCCTGTCCGACAGACTTTCAACTGACTTTTGGCAGACTTTTTTGGACTTTTGGCGGACTTGCGGCAGACTTTCTTACGAACGGACTTGCCTACATGCGATCACACAAAAGTCCGACGGATTCGTACGTGATGACGTACACCGGACTAAAATAAGGAAGTTGATAGCCAGTAGCCAATAGCTGCCCTAGCGTGGGTTTTTGCCCGTCGGACTAGCACACAGACGAGCGGATTTCTGGGTCCGGCGTAGTTACGACGTAAAGATTTGAAGCATGTTTCAAATCTAAAGTCCGTCAGATTTGCGGCTGGAAAAGTCCGCTGAAAGTCCGGGGAAGCCCACACACGATCGGATTGTCAGCCAGCTTTAGTCCGTCGGCGTCCGTCAGACTTTTGTAGACGAAAAGTCCGACCGTGTGTACGCGGCATAACAGTTGCCCTCATTCATATCTGTAGCTATAGATATTGTAGAGAAATTACATTTCAAGGTTTAGAACAGAGACGCTGACATCACAACTTCTTTCCCCTGTCTATTTAAGCAGAATTTTGACAGCCTGTCAATCCTTATTGTAAACGCTTACCAGGTGCTTGTAAACTGTTAGACACCACCTAAAATTCAACTTTAGAATAATTGTTGAAATCTTTGAGAATAAATGACTTCAAGGCAGTTAGAGAGGTCAAGGATGGCTTGTTCTAAAGTGATTGCAAAGTTTCATTTAAAAAAAAAAAATATATATATATATGGATTTGCACAGAGCAGCCCAGATCCTGCACTTCTCAGGTGCCTCTTTGCTGCTCCTGGCCCCTCCCTCCTGCAGGTTGCTATGGGAGGCACCCAAGCAGAGTCACAGCTCCCTGTGTCTATTCAGACATGGAGCTGCTGTTCGGCCCTTCCCCTCTCTCTCCTGATTGGCTAACTGACTTTGATTGACAACCACGGGAGCCAATGGTACCACTGCTGTGTCTTAACCAATCAGGTGGGAGAGTCCCGGATGGCCGAGGTATTTGTGGTAATTGCTGGACAAAGACGGGGATCAGGCAAGTATTAGGGAGGCTGCTACACACAGAAGGCGTTTTAGCTTAATGCATAGAATGAATAAAACTTCTGCCTTTACAACCCCTTTAATGTTGATTTTTAGAAATAGGAAAAAGTTAGTGAATAAATGACTCCAAAAAATCTGATCTTTTTCAAATCATAATAACAATACTAATGTTCTTATTGAACAAACACACTATATTTTTTTCCTTTGACTGTTTTCTTTAATTACCGTATTTATCGGCTTATAACACACACATTTTCACCCTGAAAATTGGGTGAAAATCATGTGTGGCGTGTTATACGGCAATCGTTCAGTTCTGGCTGCCTCGGAGGGGACAGGGAGGGAGGTGAGACAAGTGCCGATAGACTACATACAGTGAGAATCTCCTGTTTACTCAGCGGCCTCTATAATAGGAAGTCCCGTCTCTCAGGCTGGCATTGGACGACTGTTCTGTCTATCACAGGGGGCGGGACTTTGTATTAAAGAGGCCACGAGTAAACAGGAGATTCTCCTGTATGTAATCTGTCGGCACTCGTCCCGCCCCCCTCCCTATCCCCCTGCTGCAGATGGGCATGGATCAGGCTGCACTGATGGCAATGGCAAGGCTGCATTCATGGCACTTGTGAGGCTGCATTCATGGCATTTGTAAGGCTGCATTCATGGCAGTGGGGAGGCTGCATTCATGGCAATGGGGAGGCTGCATTCATGGCAATGGGGAGGCTGCATTCAAGCACTTGTGAGGCTGCAGATGGGCAATGTTGAGGCTGCATTGATGGGCACTTACCCTTATTTTGCTTCACAGTTCTTCATTTAAAATGTACGTTTTTCCCTGAAACTTCCCTCTTAAACTGAAGGTGCGTGTTATACGCCTGTGCTTGTTATACGCTGATCTGATAAATGCCGTAAGTTTTTTCAACAATTAGGATAATTGATGAAGCAAGTATACTAACTATTGGAAATGTATGTATTTGCTATAACCCCAACAAAATGATTTGTATGATCTAGCTGATGAATTGACTGCACAGAACTACTCTGCTGATAATCATTCAGTATATGGGCTGCCCCAATATTCAGATACTTGATTGAATAAAGTCATGTAATCAAACAATGGCTTCATCACTGTATGTATGAGGTTCTTATACAACTGCTTCTACTACTGTCTCTCTGTCCTTTTATGGGACTCCAGACTAAGAATAAGATTTAGTGATCAATGTGGATGAGTATCTGCTGCAGACTTTGCTTCAGTCTGATAACGGATGTGTGCGATCTTATGAATTTTAGATTGAGCTACTGATTTCTGTAAGCAGGCTTTTTACAACACTGTTGTAAGAAGAAACTAAAAAGCATGCAAATATGAGCCAAGAGTTCCACCTGTTGGATGGACAGAGAAATGTGACTTCTAAAATCAGTTTTTTTCATGGATCTTTATTAAAAATTAGCAACATGTACCTCAGGCCAACGCATTTTGGGGGTACAGACTCCTCCATTTTTAAGGCTGTTGCTGCGTTCTATTTGGTGGGAACAATTCCCACGAGTGGTTATGTTGGATCAAGGATCCTTAGCTAGAGACCTATATTCTTATATAGGTCTAAATACACTTAAAAGAACAATTCTTATGCGGTTCTCCTGTCCTGTGAACCTGCCATCAGCCGCCACTCTTTCTCCTTAGCCCTTACTAAGGGCTCCGAAGCTTTCTAAGAAAACATATGATGTATGTGAATGAATTATGGCAATTAACACTTTAGTATTACCTTAAAGGGGTCGCAAAGTCTCAGTGTTTTTTACCTTAATGCATTATGTACATTAAAGTGAAAAACTGTCCGTGCTGCAGCAGCCCACCAGAGCCCCCCTTTTACTTACATGAAAGCGATCTTTCCAGTGACGGGGACGAGCACAGCAGCTCCAGCCGCCGTCTCGGGTCCTCATTGGATAGATTGATAGCAGCTGCTGTGTCTGTGTCAATGGACACAGCAGCAGGATTTGGGAGAGTGTGCCTGCACAAGTGCCCCCATGGAATGCAGCTCTCCCTGGGGGCACTCGAGAACCTTTTAAAAAAACAAACCTTTAGTATCACTTTAAGTCACTGTAATTGGGCAGACAAATCTTTGAAAAATGCATGTAAAATATGTTTCCTTATTTATTGTATCTTTACTTTCACTGACATTTTGACTTTTAGATTCTTGCATAACTATCACTGTTAATTTTTAAAAATGACATAAAGCCTTTCTAGAATAAACTTTCTATTTTTATGCAATTTGTTTCTTTTACTACTGATATGTTCAGTAACTATATTTATACATTTCCCAGCATGCCCTGCCTCCTCAAGCTTCAGATATTAGAAAATTGAAGCTATTAAAAGTGTAACCATGGGCAACAATAATCAGATATAATAAGCAGTTTACAGAGCTGAAGAATATTTCAAGGTTTGATTGCAATACCATACACACATATATTATCCATTAAATAGTATTTTTTACACAGTGATACCTTGTTAGATCTGTATCACTCAGGTGGTAGAATGTGACATTACTATTGTCCCAGAGGAAGAAAACATAGAAATGAGTTCCTGTGAAATACACACAGCAGTGTTTCACATTTCTGAGCTCTCTACTAATTGAATGTGTTTTATCTCCCAAACAAATCAAAATGTAAACTGCCCCTTCCATCCTTCTTAGGAGAGATAACTGTGTTTTATTTTCATTTACATTATTTCCAAAGCCAAAGAAACAGATGCATTATCCTATGAATCACTTTCTCTGTCTGGCTGGAAAAATAAAACAATAAATTATTGCATGGAAATTCAGAAAAAAGCTCTCTCATTGCTTAGTGGCTATTTTGAACCGTTGCCAGTACAAATCTGCAGCCTGGACCTAATAAACACGACACACTGGTCAACACGACTGCTGCCGCTGACAAGTTCATTATTATTCTTGCATTAGAGATTACAGGGTAGGAGGCAGCGGCTGAATTCCAAAATAAGGGGAGATTATTTGGCCGTATATGGTAGTTTCTTATTCCATTCATGTGGCGAAATTAATTCCAAGCCTTTGTTTGTATGTCTGATTAGAGAAATATATGTCCTTCTTATGGCTGTGCCCTTGTTTTGATTTCTAGACTCTTTCTTGGCTTAGTCGCCCTTGAACATTATGATACCAAAGTTGTATTTTACAGTGTTCAAGTTCAAAGTAAGAACCAAGCTGTAGCTACACTGATGGGGAAAGCTAGACTCGGCTTTCACATTTTGTCTCAAATCAAATTAACCATATATAATGTAGTTATGAAAATGACTACTGCAACAACCAACTATTACCCTGCCGAGTAATCGACTGAACACAACTGTCTAATTCATTTAGGCTGTGCTGTGTGGCAATGCTATAAATTGCTCGCCTTTGAATATTATTTATGGTGAAATAGCAGGTTGATTTTTTTTCCTGAGGTACAATTCCATATTCCAAATCTGTTTCCTTTTGCTCTGTCAACTCCAGTAACACAATAAAGCATATTATTTGTGTACGTACTTACATACATGCATTCATTTAGGCATCTTGTGTTGCCTGCCCTTAGGCAACACTATTACTGTTAAAAGTTTAAAATGGCTGACAAATCTACTTTAAAGTGAATATTGTTAATAAAAATATACCCCCATCCCCTCACAGAGGCTGAAGATTGCCTTTTTTCTCAGAGGACCTTAACTAGTCCTTGTTTCTGTATGCCAACCCTATCTTTGGTGCATAAGCTGTCAAGAGCAAGTACTGACTATATCCATATCCTATGGTCAGGACTCACACTCTGCTTGGCATGCCTGTCCATATAACAGCACTTAAGCCTGGCAACTGGGCACTCTGAGCACTGTGGGAGGGCAGGTAGAACGTAAACATGGGCCCTATACCCAGAGAAACCAGCTGCCATATAGATCTGATGGCTGACAGAACTTTCTAGAGTTCCAGACATGCAGATTAATGCCTAAACATTTCATAAGCTGTAAAGTGCTATTTCCCTCCTAATGGACTCCATTTAAAGGATAACTCCAAGCTAACGGGAAGTTTTAGAAGTTGCAGGTGAGACAAAGAACTATATATTATAAATACCTCTATGATTCCCGTCCAGAATTCGCTTTGTTAAAATGTTCTGAAATGAGTATGTCATCTTCTGAAACACTTGGCGTAGTGACACCAATATAAGCAAAATTTACCCCCCCACAAACACATACATCTTCCAGCATCTACCCATCAAATCCATAAATCTGTTTAAACAGCATTTCCAGGCAACAAGTGGAACCAATCAGTGAGCTAAGAATCCTAACGAGCAAACACAGCAACTGCACTTAAAGCAGAGCTCCACCCAAAATGGTAAGTTTCGCTTTAAGGACCCACCTCCCGCTTCTCTGGAGCAATTGGCACTTTTTATGGTGCAGGCACCTGATTTTGACAGGTACCCCCCTCCCACTTCCACTCCAATCTCCTCCCTCCCCCCTGCAGTCTTCTGGGACACGTGACAGGTCCCAGAAGACTGCATTCACCATTCACGATGCGCAGCTCTACTCGCGCATGCACAGTGGGCACCTGGCTGCGAAGCCACAAGCTGTCACAGCCGGGTGCCCATAGCAAAGATGCCGGCGCCGAGGAAAGAAGACAGCAGGTGAGACTGACTGGGGTGAGCGGGTGTCCCGCTGGATCGTGGGACAGGTCAGTGGCTGTTTTTAGAAGTCAGCAGGTACAGTTTTTGTAGCTGCTGATTTTTATTTTTTCCACAACAGACTGGAACTCTGATTTAAGTCAGAAAGTTCACTCAATTTGCCCTAATGTGAGTTTTGTGTTATTCTTTCAATCTAAGATCTAATGAGTATCAGTTGCAGTATATCTACTAAAATATGTAAAAAAGTAATCGTGCGCTGCTCACATGTAAAAAAGAAGAAAAGCAGCTAACACAACCATCAAAGTTAATGTTTTCAGTATATCTACTAAAACCTGCACTTAATTGCCTGGTTTCCCAATCACATTCAAATTTCCAAGGCTTCTGATTGTTGGCTTTGAGAATAGTTTTACCATTGACATTCATTATACATCAGCCTTTCGGTATGAGGGACAACAATAACAGTCTACAGTGGGGCTGTCTGTGAATAGCTTACCTGTAACAAAGGAGGGGGTTCCCACATCACTAGATTACTGACAAGAGGAACTAGAACAGACGGCTGCACTACTCCAATTCCCAAAAAAAGGTAAACGTACAGAGTGTAGCTTGAAGACTAAATTCACCTTAAATAATAATAAATGCACACGTTTTTGCAGGTAAAAAAAATGTGCATTTATAATTTTTTTGCTCAGCAGCCTGCAGAGCATTGCAACTGTGATAGCAGATCACGGGTACAAGGCCAGACTCCTGCAGACCTTGCCTACATCTTCCTGCCTGCACCGTTGTATGGGCTTTCTGATTGAAAACTGTAGAAAAAGTCAATGAACTACAAGATTGTTCACCAGCACCCTCACAGTTCATTCAGTTCATTAGGAATTACAAGTCATCTGCCCCAGTGGCAGACAGGACTTGTAGTTCATTCATGCACAGATTCTGCCCACACAGCTGCATTGTTTTAAATAGTGCCATCAGGTGCAGGGAGAAGAACCGCGGTCTGCTGTCATGAGCGGGAGGGATTAGGAGGTACGGGGACTGGTGCAGAGTAACATGTTACATGTCTTACCCAAAATACAGGTGCAACATGTAACATGTCACTAAAGGTAGCCTTTAGGAAGTTGTTTAATTTTCATAATAACTACTATCCATAATTTAGACATTGTTAAAAGCTTATATTTAAAAACCAGAGCAGCTTTCTATTAAAAAACTTTTTCTTTATACCAGAGTTTTAATTTATGGAATCATAGGGTTCCTAAATATTTATCATGTGTCAAAAACTTACCAAATGAATAAAGTTACAAAGTGTAAAAAGTTACCCTGAGTAGCAAGAACAAGCCATGTATTGCTACGGTAGCACGTATGACTGGCACCAACTGCTTACAATGAAATCAAATTCTGGTAGGATAAAGTCCAAAAGTTGCTTCAGAGACTTCCTTAGTGATATACAAGACAGGCTATACTTTATTTTAACTGAGCCGTGTGTTTTACTTTCATAGATCATATTTGAACATTTCAATTTGTAGGTCAGTAGACCTTTAACTTGTATTATATTGAATGGATGAATAGAACGGGTGCCTAGGGACATAGCTATGTATAAACTAAATTTTTTTAAGGACTATGTCTGTTGCAGTTAGGTGAATACAATGGATGGGCATACTAGCTCATTATGTGTTGCCAAGCAGAGTATTTCTTATAGCGACCCTAGTTTGAACCGATGAGCAAAAAAAATACACATACTCCTTGCTGGCATTTCAAAGGGTTCATGAATTATTACTTTTCCATTGGGACTATAGACTATATTCAACCGAGGGATCATTTAACTCTCTCTTTTGCATCAGTTCAAGCAAAGCAATATAACAAGGGCAGATCTTATATCCTTATCCGGGGTATGCATCGTAAAGTTTATTCACACTAGTGTACAGTGCCTTGAAAAAGTATTCATACCCCTTGACATTTTCCACATTTTGTCATGTTATAACCAAAAACTTAAATGTATTTTATTGGGAATGTATGTGATAGACCGACACAAAGTGACACATAATTGTGAAGTGGAAGGAAAATGATAAATGGTTTTCATTTTTTTTTACAAATAAATATGTGAAAAGTGTTCTGTGCATTTGTATTCAGCCCCCCTGAGTCAATACTTTGTAAAACCACCTTTCGCTGCAATTACAGCTGCAAGTCTTTTTGGGATGCCTTTGCACATCTAGAGAGTGAAATTTTTGCAAAATAGCTCAAGCTCTGTCTGGATGGAGAGTGTCTGTGAACAGCAATTTTCAAGTCTTGCCACAGATTCTCAATTGGATTTAGGTCTGGACTTTGGTTGAGTTATTCTAACCCATAAATATGCTTTGATCTAAACCATTCCATTGTAGCTCTGGTTGTATGTTTAGGGTCATTGTCCTGCTGGAAGGTAGACCTCCTCCCCAGTCTCAAATCTTTTACAGACTCTAACAGGTTTTCTTCTAAGATTGCCGTGTATTTGGCTCTATCCATCTTCCCTGTCCCTGCTGAAGCATGATGATGCCACCAACATGTTTCACGGTGGGGATGGTGTGTTCAGGGTGATGTGCGGTGTTAATTTTCTGCCACACATAGCGTTTTGCTTTTAGGCTAAAAAGTTCAACCATGGTCTCATCTGACCAGAGCACCTTCTTCCACGTTTGCTGTGTCCCCCACATGGCTTCTCAAAAACTGCAAATGGGACTACTTATGGCTTTCTTTCAACAATGGTTTTCTTCTTGCCACTCTTCCATAAAGGCCAGATTTGTGGTGTTCACGACTAATAGTTGTCATGCGAACAGATTCTCCCACCTAAGCTGTGGATCTCTGCAGCTCCTCCAGAGTTACCATGGGCCTCTTGGCTGCTTCTCGGATTAACGCTCTCCCTGTCTAGCTTTTCAGTTTAGGAGGATGGCCATGCCTTGATAGATTTGCAGTTGTGCCATAATCTTTCCATTTTCAGATGATGGTTTGAACAGTGCTCTGTGAGATGTTCAAAGCTTGGGATATTTTTTTTATAACCTAACCCTGCTTTAAACTTCTCCACAACTTTATCCCTGACCTGTGTTCCTTTGCCTTCATGATGCGGTTTGTTCACTAAGGTTCTTTAACAAACCTCTGAGGGCTTCACAGAACAGCTGTATTTATACTGAGATTAAATTACACATAGGTGAACTCTATTTACTAATTAGGTGACTTCTGAAGGCAATTGGTTTCACTAGATTTTAGTAGGGGTATCACAGAAAAGGGGGATGAATACAAATGCCCACCACACTTTTCAAATATTTCTCTGTAAAAAATGTTGAAAATCATTTATCATTTTCCTTCCACTTCACAATTATGTGTAACATTGTTTAGGTCTATCACATAAAATCCCAATAAAATACATTTACATTTTGGGTTGTAACATGACAATATGTGGAAAATGTCAAGGGGTATGAATACTTTTTTGAGCACTGTATTTATTTAAAACTTGTATCAGTCAAATGATCAAACATTTAAACATTACAAATAGTAAACAGAATGTTATACCAACCTGCCTTATCTATAAGTAAATATTCTGCATGGATATTAAGTACCCTATCGTCTTTCTAATTGTTTTAAGTAAACCTGCACTCAAAAAGTGAAGGTTTGTTATGTTATTGGAAGCATCTAGAAAGATTATTCCTGATTATTCCTTACACTGAAAAAATCTTTTCTCGCCAATTCCTCACAAACAATAACAGTGCATGCTCTGGTATCGGAGGTTGCCTTGGTGTTTCTATCCTCACAGCTTCATGACTATATTGTATATCTGCTGTGCAAGGGCTGTTTTATTTTTCATTCAACCAATAATTCCCCCATCCACACATTTGAGGTGGATGAAGGAGTCCTCCCCACTGCAACATTGTGTTCTGACAGCAAGGGAGACACCCCCCCCCCCCCCTTCTTTCTGTCAGAATACACTGAACAGTGTTGCGGGCTATAGACCCCATGTGCCTTTTATTGGGTATATTGCATAGCATGTCAATATAATTATGTACCTGACATAACTACCTTTGTCAAACTAATAAATAGGGAATCCATATTAGCATTCTTCAGAGTAAGCACAGTGCCTACAGGTTTTATCTATCTTTTCACAGAAACCACATACTTACAGTATTTATTAATTCCAATAATACTAGTGTGATGATGTTCATGATTTAGGAATGCATCCATCATATTAGTTATTTGTTTACCTTGTTTTTTGTAAATTTTACCTATATCATTAAGATGCAAAAAATGCATTAAAGAAAAACATTTTGTGATAAAGTCCTTTATATGTAAAAAAGCTCGTAAACATGATGTCGATTTCACCTCTACTGAGGAAGAACTACATCAATGGGTACCGTGTATCTTATTCAAATACACATTTAATGATCTACTGTATTTCAGGAGAAGACATCATTTGGATGGGATGTTCTCAGTAGGGTGCTATTTTTGCATGGAAATTATGCTGAAAAGTGTCCATACTCATAGACCTGAGCAGACATCTCTTGGCCAGCATATCTTAAAATTAGCCTAAGTTTTATTTTCTAGTTTCTCACAAGAAACCCTGTGAGTACATGCACAGAACATAGAGAGGCACATCCAATACAAGTATATATGTTATATATTATTGTCCTTCAGATTGCTCAAGGGTTAATGGGATTTAATTATCACTACGGCACCCTTTAGAGCAGCAATACACTAAATAAGCGTCAAACAGCTTTACTATTTATGAAAATGTTTGTCCATAAAGAGGTATATGCCTCAACAAAGGGAGAAGGAAGAGCCATTCTTGCTTGTGCAAAGAAAATATACTATAAAAGAAGCTGGAAAATATAGCCAAAAATGTAGCAGCTGATTCCCACTTCCACTAATTTACTAGTAGCTAGAAGCATGTGCTATGGCCTCCATCTATTTCCTAATGTGGCCCAAGAGTTGCCTGATTGTCAGGAGGGATGATAAAATCAGCTCCGTTCTTTACAGTTTTTTGCTTTGTTAAGCAACTATATGCCTAAAACTAACCATAAATTGAAATCAAATCTTCCGTCAAAAAAATGTTTCTGAAGAAAATTCTGCTTTCATTCAACAATTCATCAATATGCTACCTAACTACAGTACAGCAACAGAAAATTACTTGATTTGTAAATTTTACATTTGATTTCAGCTTGAGATGGTAAATATAGTCCAGTACTTGCTGCTGGTTTGACCAATTCTTTAATCTAACCATTTCATAATACAAACAAACATTGCTAACACTCATTAATGTTTGAACAGATTTAGCAGGTCGAAAAAGGGAAAACAATTATTTCCTTTGGCACAAAGGATACAAGATTACCGAGTTGACATTGTAAAGAAAAGTTGGCTGGCTCACTTATGTACATTAACCAGATCACGTCCCAAGACCCCACACTGTTTTTAATGTGCACATTGTATAACGGGGTCTATCTGAAGCAATAACTCTGAAATAATCGTGCTTTTGTAACCTTGTATTTTTGGAAAAATAACATGCCAGCCAATTCTTTTTGCATTCTAATTTTCAAAATTGGTTTCAACATTAAGCTGATATCATTAGTATAAACATTGCTAATGTGTTTATCCTTTTTTATTTACTTGTGAAGGTCAAATGATTACTGCTGGGTTAAATCAACAATAATTATCCATTCATACGCCAATCAGTCTAACATTCTTGTGCCTCACAAAGCCATCTCTAGAGAGTTTTCAGATAATACCTGGTACAAAGACTAACATTACCTGCACTGTGCATATACATACTATACTATAGTATACTATATTGAAAGCCATTGTAAAATAATTCCAGAGCATCCAACCTGACATTTGGGACTACGGATTAGAATCCACTGTGTCACTAATTTCTAATAAACATTCTGTATATTCCCCAAAATATGAAGAAGAAGGTTTCTCTTGGGAAAAAAAAACAGAAGATGTAAAAGCATGCATAAATATGTGAAAAGTATAGCAAATAGGCAAATGTGCCTTCCCAGAGATGGGTTTTAATAAACCTTTAAAAACGTATCTTATATTTTTTTTTCTTTGACCAATAAAGCCCCTTTTTGGAACCCACATTTGCATGACTGCTTTATTAGATGTCTGATTCATAGGGAGAGCTCATGTGGGCATGAAATAAGTCACCTGACACAATCATATGACACCACTTGCCGAAATATGTAATTATTTTATGTTTAATACCGGTGTTTTTGACAGCACCTAAGCCATCTTACTATGGCTCTGCGTCTGATAATAGTTGTCCTGTGGGCGCATTGGCTACGGAAGCGTAAGGAGGAGTGCCCCCTCTCCCGACGCTTCCCGGTTATTTCTGGGCTTACCGAAGCCTTCGGTAAAGCCCGAAGCGATCCGATGAGGCCGTTGGATGGGCAGGAAGTTGAGCAACGGCAAGATGGCCCCCACTCATCTCTATGCCCTTGGAGGACTAGAGCAAAGTCTGATGTCACTTCCGGTTCTTGGGCCAAAAAATATTGTTTTTCTTTAAAAGGTAAATGAGAGTTTTTTTTTACCCCAGATCTCTCAATAAAGAGGGGCCTGTCAAGCTCTATTTCTAGGATGTTTACATTCCTTGTATTAGGAATAAAAGTGATCAAAAAATAATAATAAAATGGACAGTGTAAAAAATTAAAATAAAAAGTAAAATAAATAAAAAACAAAAAACAAACATGTAAGGTATTGCCATGATTGTTAGAGCGAAAACAATTGTAGCACAAGAATCCCTCTGTAACTCTAAACAGCCAACCTGTAAAGTTGGAGATTTTTAAGTATCGTAGTTTGTCGCCATTCCACAAGCGCGTGCAATTTTAAAGCATGACATGTTAGGTATCTATTTACTCAGAGTAACTTCATCTTTCACATTATAAAAAATATTGAGGTAACTATTGTATTTTTTTTTAATTATTAAAGTGTATTTTTTTTCCCCAAAAAAATGCGTTTAAAAGACTGCTGTGCAAATACTGTGTGACATAAAATATTGCAACAACTGCCATTTTATTCTCTAGGGTCTCTGCTAAAAAAAAAGTATATATATAATGTTTGGGGGTTCTAAGTAACTTTCTACCAAAGAATACTAATTTAAACTTGTAAACAAAAGGTTTAGAAAAGGCCTGGTCAGAAAGTGGTTAATGACAAACTGAAATGTTATTGCATAGCATGGCATATATATTATGACGTGGACTTTACAGAAGGCTAATGAATGTATCAGCACACTAGATATTTTATTAGTCATGGTAAAAGGGAATCCCAGCTCAAATACATGATTATTGATAGTATTTCTAAGCTCAAAAGAGGGGATAATCGGGTATGGTAGACTTCAACTTGTATCTTTTCCTTTGATTGTTGGTTATGCTATTGTTTTATTATTTTGTACAGTATATTGCTGTGGAAACCTACAGGCTAGAAAAGAAGTCACAATATGTTAAAATTGTTTATAAATCAAAAATGTTTATAAATCAATGACACCCATGTTAGGTCAAAGTCGCTTGTTCTGTGGGCCACCAATAAAACAATATAATCATGTACAATATGCAGAAAGCATATAACATACCATTCCGATTTTCATTACTGATCTAAATTTAATTAGGCCACATAGATTTTCACTAGACAATAAACAACTGAGCTAAATTGCTAAGTCTTTTTTTCTCTTCACTTCCAAGCATCATAACATATTGGGTCTGTGACCTCCATCTATTCAAGTAGTCTTGTATCTTCAAAGCATTTGTACAATTTTAGATTCATGTATACATGTAAAACTAGATGGTTATAACAAGGATATGGATAACATGACCTTTGCTTGCAGATACTATATTAAATATTGCTACTTCTTTTGTAACATAACAGTTGTTAACATTTCCAGCAGAAAAAATAACATTCGCCAAATTCACAGTAACTCCAGCTACAAGCCTTAAAGGTCATTCTATCTTCAGTTGTGCAGTGATATAAAGAGGACACTTTTTCATGTCTGCATAAATAGGGTTTCATTTTCAACTTGAAAACTCCATGGAATTTATCACAGAGATGGCAAAAGGAGTGAGTCCAGCTAGGACCCCCAAGAGCTTATCTGTGACACGTTCACTTTCCACATCCTTTCCCATCAAAAATGTTTACATTCCCATTTCCCATTTTCCGATCCTGAAGATTGCAAGCTCCCAAGATTCAAATAAAACCATGCTTTTCACAGTATATGTATTGATCGAAATCATATTAAACTTTTGTACAGGATACATTTTAAAAATAAGTAATTCATTATGTTTACTGATACAGAAGTGCCAAAATGGAAGTGCCTTACTGAAAAAGTAAATAGTTGTGTTACATGTCAGTACTAAGAATTGATAATAATGTAACAATAATATGCCGAGAGTTTCTAAAAGCACTGCAGGTTATTTTTGTGACTCATAGATTATTTTCTCTCACGCTGACTTCTGTTTTTGGGATGTTTAACAATTCCATGTGACACGGAAAAGAGAATTGTAAGTTAACGGTTCACATTTAGCAATACATGATGTCAACAATGTTGCAAAGTGTTTAACTCTTGAGTAACAACTTATAAACATTTGTGACATCACTATAAACTTTGAAGGAATTACAGGGATTACAAAAAAAAAAAAAGCTTGCTTGTTCTAGTAACAAATGCAATTTCAGAAATCAATCAATAGAAATGCTGTATAAGGTTTTTATAATACTGTAATTGTAAATCAGGAATGTACATAAAAATTCCTATAAATCCCTGGGTGACGCTTCTTCAGTTATTGACCCCAATTGGCTATCTTGAGACAATACCATCTAGGAGTAATTGGTTAAACATACAGTCAAGGCGGGTTACAGATTTTAAACAGATTTCCTATTGCTCTAACCATATCTCTGGAAGACTTTACAGTACTTTACAGTACAAAAAAGTGATTGTGTGAACATTGCTGGCATTGGCTCCCAGGAGTGCTTTAACAATACCCAGCCTTGGGCAGCAAGACAATGGTGAGCTGCAGAAATCTGTATCCAAGTTTTGTGTTTTTAAGTGAATAATAATAAAAAAGTGCAGCGCTACAATATTTTAAGTATAAAGTGCCATGTGTAAGCAAAAACATCATATATTAAACATGTGGTCAGCACATAAAATCTTAACATATAATGGAAAGTTCATAAAGTGCAACATGTGTCAAAAATGTGTAGAGATCATCCAATGAAGGTATGTCCCCAAGTGATAACATAAATAAGTGACAAAGGTGCTTCTCTGCATAATTTGACTCCAGTGTTGTTTCCTTCACCAATATGCACTCACCAGAATGCCATTGGTAAATAGCATAACAAAAGATCCTTTAAGCATTCCCAGCAACTATCCAGGCTCCTCCCCTCACATACTGATGCCACGCCACTGTATCCTAGATTGGGATTGGAGGCCATTGCTGTAAATTCAGCCATTTATGTTTTTATACTGGATGTGCATGCTTTATTTTAATTGTATGTTACCAATTTTATAATAATTTATTACACTATAAACAGTTTCTCGGGGGGTCTGTGTGGTGAGCACCCTTCTGATCAGGTTCCAGTAAGAGAGGTCATTTTACCCTTCATTTTACCCTTGAAGGAGTCACTGGATAGTTGCTGGGAATGCTTAATAGATATTTTAACGTTATGCCATATACCATTGACATTCTGGTGAGTGCATATTGGTGAAGGAAACAGCACTGGAGTCACTTTATGCGGAGAAGAACCTTTGTCACTTATTTCTGTTATCACTTGGGGACATACCTTCATTGGATGATCTCTACACATTTTTGAAACGTGTTGTACTTAATGGACTTTCCATTATATGTTAGGATTTTATGTGATGACCACATGTTTAATATATGATGTTTTTGCTTACACATGGCACTTTGTTTAAAATATTGTAGCACTGCACTTTTTTTATTATTGAGTTTTATCACATTTGTGCCAGTGGCTTCACCCCTGAAGCACTCACTGTGTTTTTATTTGAGGTCCTTATATTTAAATATACCTGACTCCAGACAAAGTATTTTTTAGCTATGAATAGAGTGGATAAAGCATAGAACTTCTACCAGGTTGTTATTGCTGTCTGTGTCTTCACTTAAAAGATTTCCCACATCACCATGACAATAGAAAATGGTAATATGATAGAGAGTGACTAGGTGTCCCGGGAGCTGCACATCAAGTCAAGACTTGTGTATGACAGTGAATGGCAGCCTCAACCTGGATCCCTGCCAGACCACACCCCCAATGCATTTCACCTTTCCCATTGGAGCTTACTCATGGGGATGGTATAGATACGTTAAAAAAGTGATGCCTTTGCAGTAATTATGTGTTTCAATGGTTTATATTAGATGTTTTAAAGTACCATAACAACAAAATACTTGATTGCAAATTTAAATAAAGTCCAGCAATGCAGACGGGAGGTATAACACAAAGGCACACAGATAAGGTACTGAGGTTAAGAGCTACACGCATGCACAGGTCAAGTTATAGAACAAAGTAACAAATGAAAATATCAAAATAGAGCTGTTGCAGTCATTTAGCTCAATAATAAGCTTACAACCATCACTTCCTGTCCCTCTGCCCTCCTGTCACTAAGACAAGAAGTGAGGGATCATTTCCTCAATGGGGACACAGACAGTAAAAAAAACCTAACAGGTGCCAACCTCTCCTTCTCAAAAAAAAAAAAAGAAAAAAACTTTTGACTGACGTATTCACTTGGATGGCAGTTTTAACTGGATAGTGTATTCCAAGATTCAGTAGGTCTGGATCATATTTTCACATATTTTCATAAACATTTTGAAAATCACAGTAGAAGTCTGCAGGATTTTAACAATGCAGTGTTCAGAGTCAAGGAGAGGCCAAATGTTTGATTAATGTGCCTGCACGACAGGGATTTGTTTAGATCGTATGTGTTCCTCACTGGACACCAGCCAATGTGTCTTCATTCCAAATTAATACAGTTTAGAGCTAAATGTTCTCAGATTTAAAATTCTCAAACTGTAATACCTTGTAACCCCATACTATACTGTGCACAAATATACCATATAGTTTGCAACCTAACCATCCCTGTACCCTCTGGAGACCAACCTGCGACAGTGTAATCATTCTTTATTGTATGTAGAATGATTTCTGAGTAGGGTCACTGACACATTGGTGTACATCAGCAGGGTCATTACTGTAGGTGTGCAAAGGAAGAAATGTTCTGAATGCACTGAATCCACATTCTGACAACAAGTTCTCCATTAAACATATTATATGCTTTTATTTTTTATGCAATGCAATTTTCTGTCTGTAACTCCAAACACAAAACTACAAAACTATCTGCTCTATATTCCAGGAACTACAGTGCCATTATCAATCTTAATACATTAGCAGACAATCAGTGCCAGCATGTAAAGATTAATCTCAATGCATAAGAGGTATTTATTGTGGGAGTATTATAGCTTCTGATATGTTTTAGAGATGTGGACTTTTTTCCCACCAGAAGATGTTCCAGTGGTGTTGTACTGAATTTAAACTGTACCTATTGCATATACTAATAAAGACATTCTCTGCACTGAACAAACATTCAGTATAATAGTTTACTAAATTAAAAGAAACATGTGATGCTTATCAATTTAAATCTTCTGTTAATACCAATGTAGCTGCACATACAGATATCTAACTATGTGGAGTATATTAGATTCATTGCCAAAATGCAGTCAGGTCCATAAATATTGGGACATCAACACAATTCTAATCTTTTTGGCTCTATACACCACCACAATGGATTTGAAATGAAACAAACAAGATGTGCTTTAACTGCAGACTTTCAGCTTTAATTTGAGGGTATTTGCATCCAAATCAGGTGAACGGTGTAGGAATTACAACAGTTTGTATATGTGCCTCCTACTTTTTAAGGGACCAAAAGTAATGGGACAATTGGCTGCTCAGCTGTTCCATGGCCAGGTGTGTGTTATTCCCTCATTATCCCATTTACAAGGAGCAGATAAAAGGTCCAGAGTTCATTTCAAGTGTGCTATTTGCATTTGGAATCTGTTGCTGTCAACTCTCAATATGAGATCCAAAGAGCTGTAACAAACATGTCATACTTACCTGCTCTGTGTAGTGGTTTTGCACAGAGCAGCCTCGATCCTCCTCTTCTCAGATCCCCATCTGGCATTCTGGCCCCCTCCCCCTTTCCAATTGCCCCTATAGCAAGGTGCTTGCTATTGGGGCACTTGCGCATGCTCGCTCCTGAGCCACCTCCCTGTATCCATAAGGCACACAGATTGTGGCTCAGCCCTGCCCCCTCCCCACTGGCTGTGATTGACAGCAGTGGGCACCAATGGCTCCTGCTGCAGCATCTTAACCAATAAGCAGGGAGAGACCCCGGAGAGCCACTGCTGTCGTGTACATCGCTGGATTGAGATCAGGCTTAGGTACATATATGGGGGGGGGGGGGCTGAGGGGGGAGCTGCACACTGAAGGTTTTTTACCTTCATGCATAGAATGCATGAAGGTAAAAAACTTTCAGCCATTAGAACCATTTTAAAATAGAATGCATGAAGGTAAAAAAACTTTCAGCCATTAGAACCATTTTAAAATAGACTGCATACCTTCAAATAAATCTCATGCACTATGCCTCCATCCCATTCAGGTACATTCAAAGAACATCACTATTGCAACTAGAAGAGTTGGCACTATATTTCATTTTCATTTCAAGTAAATTTGCTTTCTTTATTCTTCTTTAAAATTCATCATCATAGATCATAGCAGATGAGTGGTGAACATAACAACCCTCCTTAAATCATGTTGGTTAACAAAGCCATCTTGTTGGTTTTACTAGTAAAATACTCTACCATTGAATTCAATTGTACATTGTTATATTTTTATATGATACCCCTGTTCAAATGTTAGTATGTTTGTACAAATGCCATCGATAAAAGCTTATTGTTTAAAAAAAAAAAGAATGGTAACTTGAAATGTTCTTCTTAGTTCTTAGATAAGACTGGTTATATAACTTAACCTTCATCTTAGACGTATAAAGGTATTTTACTATGTTATCTCTAAGCTCTCTATAGACATGAGATGGCAGTTAGAAAATCTGACCAATACACAATCTTTCTTCAGAACACTTAAGGCATAAACATGCCTGCTTATACTGGTTGAGCATGCTGAGTAGGTACCACTGGTACTGGTCTTATTGGAAAAATGAGTGAAGTATTCTTCCCAGAAGTCTCCAGGATGTGTATATAGAGGTCACACACTGCCCCACAGATGTGTTTCCTGATTGCGCTTTAAATGGGCATTATCATTCGTCTGTTAGCAGCGCAAGATGTATACAAAATGGAGTAGCAATGCATACAAAAGTTTCTGTTTAATCAAGGATACTACTTCATCTCCATCCTGTCTATCAGAAAACCTTTTGACTGGTGAATCATTACTTGTAATGAATAGACAGAATTGGGTGCTTGCTGATGAGTAAGGCAAATCTCTGATGTATAAAATGTTACCTTTTGCCATGAAAAGAGGCTATTGCGCTTTCACTACATTTACTGGTGGTTATCTGCAATTCAATAGACTTACCCTCTTCTAAATTGCCATTACTATTAAATCAAACAATGAGCTTGCAATGAGTAATAAAAAGGAAGTGTGTGTGTGGTTTCTTAAAATATGATTATGCCTAAAATTGAAAATTTGAATATGTAAACAGCAACAGGACATTTTTTCAAATGTAATATGTTCATTAACATTGACAGTTCTAGAAAATATATTAAAGACTGTAACTCATATTTTGATGATAATGAAATAAAAATCCAAAGAAAATGAAAAGTGGAAGAGTTGTCCAAAAATGTATTTGCTTGAACTGTCTATGCTGTTAAAAAATATGACAAACTGTGGCTCCTTCTGTGTCTCTCAGATGAAACATATGATATACTGTATATTGAATATATCCTTGCCCGGAAACAGTCTTAAACAGAATAGTATATAAGCACAATCTGCTGTGCAGCTCAAGAGTTTTGTGAAATAAAACACTATTTAAAAGGTATCATGCAGATCAAATGTTTCCAAAGAGCAGCCAGTTCAACGATGTCACGTAGCTGCAATCAGTATTCAGTTTTCTGTCCATTGTATTTAAATTGATTCCAGACCATCCAAAAACATTCTAATCCCGATACATTTTATAAGTATCGTACATTTTTAAATCATTTTTTAAGGCACCAGCTGTGATTTTTATTTTACCTATAACAGTTTTTTGCAGAAAAAAAAAATATATATAAATCTGTTAGCTGAGAATTTTAAATGGAGGAAGCAGGAGATGGTTGGCAATTAACACCTTCACTAGAGAGTGGCTCTTCCGCTAAAAAAGAAGATGATTTCTTCCCCCCAGGGAAATAAAAATAGCACCTTTTATTCACTTCTCAGTGTATTCCATATAAAATTTTTCTTCAAAGAAACTTTCTTTCCCAGTAGAACATCTGCCCAGAAATTGACAATTAGTAGAAAAACAGCATGAACTAGCGCAGCTTGATGTACTAACCATTGCAGTTATTTTTGCCACCTGGAAGGCCATTTAAGAGAGAACTTTATTTTCAGTGAAAAGCATAAAGTGGATATCTTACTGGCAGCCTAACATCTAGGTGACTTTCCTTGGCAATGGAGTCTTCTGACAAGAGAACATGCCTACATTCTCACCGATAAAAACAGACAGAGTAAACAGAGACTCATCACGTCTGTAAATATTAACTCCATTCTGGATGTTTATTTGTTCACAGCATATGTCCTCATTAACTGTATCCACTAATTGCAATATAAGCCACTGGAAATTTTCAGCCTCTGCTGAAGGACAAACTGTGCAAGTGCCCAACTTAACAGGTCCAGCTGTCGAGGCAAGGAACAGATGAAATGCAATTACACACTCTTGGTGCTTTGCCAACCTTGACGCATCCTAGATAGACTGGTGGTTTATTTATTTATTTGAGAGCACAGCTGCTTTGGGACATGCCCAAAGCTCATTAATTGGAGCAGTATGGCCAGACATGGGTTATCAAAATTAAACTTGCCCTGTGCATTGTAATGGATCCAGCTGCAAAGCAAATTACAACTTGTAGCTTGACCTCTAAGACAGTTTAAGCTGTGATCATTACCACCATGTAAAGCCACAGTCAATCTATTCCCAATAAACCTGTAGCTTTAACAAAGCAAAAAAAAAAAAAGTCATGAGGTTTGTCTTATTCCAGGAAAATAGCTTTATTTTCACTGTGAAGCCAAAATCCTCTTAAATGTCTCCTTCTGTTTAAAACATTACACATAAACAACTAACAACATATAACACTAGATCACAAAAGAACCTACAAATCCATTCATTTTGTAACATTATTTTTTCGTTTATACACAAGATGATCTCAGGTCAATGAATGTTGCAGACACAGCCAACTTACTGCTGTCAGGGCAATCATTATCTGTGACTTCATCATCCAAGGTTAATGCTAATGCTCCTGCTACTGCTAAACTTCTTAGTCTTCACCTGAAGCAATGGATCCAGACTCCTACTCACTCTGATGGCAAAACCCTTGACCTTGTATTGTCCTATCTATGCACTCTGTACAACCTCTCCAACAATCCTCTCCTACTCTCTGATTACCACCTTATTAGTTTTGCCTTCCACCTCCTCTCCCTCCAACCACCTAACAGTTATGCCATGTACACACGTCCTACAGTCTTTCTGATGGACTTTCGACGGACTTTTGACAGACTTCCGACGGACTTTCGATTGAACGGACTTGCCTACACACGATCACACCAAAGTCAGATCGTGTCGGATTCGTACGTGATGACGTATGACCGGACTAAAATAAGGAAGTTCATAGCCAGTAAGCAATAGCTGCCCTAGCGTCGGTTTTCGTCCATCGGACTAGCATACAGACGAATGGATTTTTCGACTGGACTCAAATCCGTCGGAAAGATTTGAAACATGTTTTAAATCTAAAGTCCGTCTGATTTTTGACTGAAAAAGTCTGCTGCAGGTCCGATGAAGCCCACACACAGTCGGATTATCCGACGGATTCGTTCCGTCGGACCAGTCTGGTCAAAAAGTCCGCCCGTGTGTACACAGCATTACCCATAGAAACCTTCGCCACCTCAACCCTTCTCTTCTCTGCTACTGACCACCTCTATGACAAAATCTCACCCCTGTGCTGCCCCAATATAGTCACTTTTATCTACAACAGCTCACTGTCATCCTCCCTAGATAAGCTTGTCTCCCTCACTACACACACAATCAGACCCCTACCCTACAATCTTAGCAAAGAGATGACACCAGAAGTCTCAAAAAAAGTTGCCTGTGGCGTAATAATAAGTCTCAGAAAGACTTCAACCAATATAATTCTGCTCTCAAAAAAAATACAATGCATCCTCACTGCCAAGCAGACCTATTTTATCACTCTCATTAACACATTCTCATCCAGTCACTGTTAACTCTTCTCTACCTTCAAGTCTCTTCTTCATCTTCCACTGCCTCCACCCACTAACACACTCACTGCCCAGGAGATCATCAATCACTTCAAAAATAAGAGTAATACAATTGGTGAGGAGATCTCCAATGTGTAGATACCCCCCCCCCCCCACCACACCACATGTCCACTGGTACAATCATTACTTTCCTCATTTAACCCCACTACCATAGAAGAGGTTGCTAAACTTTTTATGACCACCTAACCACCTGTCCCCTGTTGCCTTACAAATGGTACAGTCACCCTCTGGCTCTATTCTACACCCTCTAAGGCCCCTTTCACACTTGTGCAACTTCAAAGTTGCGTGATTTTACTGCGATTTCGCGGCCACGATTTTGCGCGATTTTGCTGCGATTTGGGATCAGTACTACTTTGTACGACTTTACAGGGTTGGGGTTTACAAAAGCTGCTTGTGCTTACAGCTTGTGCTTCCATTCTTGAGGTGGAATCCTTATGGGTAGAGCTCCAAAGGGATGAAGCTAAGGGGAAAATAATACTGGGAGTATGCTATAGGCCCCCTAACCTGAGGGAAGAAGTGGAGACAGATCTCCTATCACAATTTGGATTAGCAGCAAGAATGAGAAGTGTTATCATAATGGGGGATTTTAATTATCCAGACATAGATTGGGCGGAGGGAACCGCACATTCATTTAAGGCTCGCCAGTTCCTTAATGTCTTGCAGGACAATTTTATAAGTCAGATGGTAGACGCACCAACTAGAAATAAAACATTACTGGATCTACTGATTACCAACAATACAGACCTGATCACGCATGTGGAAATACGGGGCAATTTAGGTAACAGCGATCACAGGTCAATTAGTTTCAGTATAAATCACACAAATAGGAAACATAAAGGGAATACAAAGACACTGAATTTCAAAAGAGCCAACTTCCCTAAACTACAAACCTTGCTAAAAGGCATAAATTGGGATAAAATATTAGGAACAAAGAATACGGAGGAGAGATGGGTTTGCTTTAAGAATATATTAAATAAGGGCATTAGCCAATGTATCCCATTGGGTAATAAATTTAAAAGGGCGAACAAAAGTCCTGGATGGCTTAACTCCAATGTAAAAATGCATATAAAAGCAAAGGATAAGGCCTTCAAAAAATACAAGGTTGAGGGATCATCCTCTGCATTCAGACTGTATAAAGAATGCAACAAGAAATGTAAGGGTGCAATTAGGACGGCTAAGATAAAACATGAAAGACACATAGCGGAAGAGAGCAAAAAAAATCCCAAGAAATTCTTTAAGTATGTAAACAGTAAAAAAGGGAGGACTGACCATATTGGCCCCATAAAGAATGAGGAAGGACATCTGGATACAAAGGATAGAGGGATGGCAAAGGTATTGAATTTATTCTTCTCCTCAGTCTTCACGAGTGAATCGGGGGGCTTCAGTAACCAAAACTGCAGTGTTTATCCTCATGACACAACACAGGAAGCACCTCCATGGTTAACAGAGGACAGAATTAAAATTAGACTTGAGAAACGTAACATTAATAAAGCACCAGGACCTGATGGCTTGCATCCGAGGGTAATTAGGGAACTCAGTCAAGTGATTGCCAGACCGTTGTTCCTAATTTTTACAGACAGTCTACTGACTGGAATGGTACCAGCTGATTGGAAAAAAGCCAATGTAGCACCAATATTTAAAAAGGGTCCAAAATACATCCCTGGGAATTACAGACCAGTTAGCCTAACAACAATAGTATGTAAACTCTTGGAGGGGATGATAAGGGACTATATACAAGATTTTAGTAATGAGAACGGTATCATTAGCAGTAATCAGCATGGATTCATGAAGAATCGTTCTCGCCAAACCAATCTACTAACCTTCTATGAGGAGGTGAGTTGCCATCTAGATAAAGGAAGGCCCGTAGACGTGGTGTATCTGGATTTTGCATAAGCATTTGACACAGTTCCCCATAAACGTTTACTGTACAAAATAAGGTCCGTTGGCATGGACCATAGGGTGAGTACATGGATTGAAAACTGGCTACAAGGGCGAGTTCAGAGGGTGGTGATAAATGGGGAATGGTCGGGGGTGGGAATGGTCGGGGGTGGGTAGTGGGGTTCCCCAGGGTTCTGTGCTGGGACCAATCCTATTTAATTTGTTCATAAACGACCTGGAGGATGGAATAAACAGTTCAATCTCTGTATTTGCAGACGATACTAAGCTAAGCAGGGCAATAACTTCTCCGCAGGATGTGGAAACCTTGCAAAAAGATCTGAACAAATTAACGGAGTGGGCAACTACATGGCAGATGAGGTTCAATGTAGAAAAATGCAAAATAATGCATTTGGGTGGCAAAAATATGAATGCAATCTATACACTGGGGGGAGAACCTCTGGGGGAATCTAGGATGGAAAAGGACCTAGGGGTCCTAGTAGATGATAGGCTCAGCAATAGCATGCAATGCCAATCTGCTGCTAACAAAGCAAACAGAATATTGGCATGCATTAAAAAGGGGATCAACTCCAGAGATAAAACTATAATTCTCCCACTCTACAAGACTCTGGTCCGGCCGCACCTAGAGTAGGCTGTCCAGTTCTGGGCACCAGTCCTCAGGAAGGATGTACTGGAAATGGAGCGAGTACAAAGAAGGGCAACAAAGCTAATAAAGGGTCTGGGGGATCTTAGTTATGAGGAAAGGTTGCGAGCACTGAACTTATTCTCTCTGGAAAAGAGACGCTTGAGAGGGGAAAGAAACTATTAGTTAAGCACCTAAATGAACGCAACATACAGGGATATACAATGTAATACTGACACATAATCACACATAGGTTGGACTTGATGGACTTGTGTCTTTTTTCAACCTCGCCTACTATGTAACTATGTAACTATGTAACCCATCCCCCCTGCCAAGGTTCTAGGTGTAATCCTGGACTCTGAACTATCCTTTTAGCCACACATCCAATCACTGCCCAAAGCATGCCACCTGAACCTCTGCAACATCTCCAAGATACGCCCCTTCCTAACCAATTACACCACAAAGCTTCTAATTCACTCCCTGATCATTTCCCACCTTAAGTACTGCAACTCCCTCCTCATTGGCTTACCTTTAAATAGGCTATCCACCCTGCAGTCCATCATGAATGCTGCCGCCAGACTCATCTACCTTACCAACCACTCAGTGTCTGCTACCCCTCTCTGCCAATCCCTCCACTGGCTTCTGCTCACCCAATGAATTAAATTCAAGATATTAATAAATTACAAAGCCATCCACAACTCTGCCCCCAGCCATATAACTAACTTTGTTTCAAAATACCAATAAAATCCTTCTCTTTGTTCCTCTTAAGACCTCCTCCTGCTCTCTAGCTCCCTTGTCACCTCCTACCATGCTCGACGCTAGGACTTTGACAGAGCCTCTCCCATCCTCTGGAACTCCCTACCCCAATCTGTCTAACTATCTCCTACTCTGTCCACTTTCAGACGATCCCTGAAAACTCATCTTTACAAAGAGGCCTGCCAGCACCTAACAACTGTACATTTATTTTCTCCATCAACCCATCCCCCACAGTTATTACCTTTAGTATCTCTTGACCCTCCCACTTAGATTGTAAGCTCTAACGAGCAGGGTCCTCTGATTCCTACTTTAGTAAACTGCCTTCATGTTGTAAAGTGCTGCATAAACTGTTGGCGCTACATAATCCTGTATAATAAAAATAATCAACTGTTTGGATTAAACAATCAACTGGGCAGGTTACACAACCTCTTCCAAATGCAATCGTTCTCCTCTGTCACAGCAACAGCCTCCTCCCTACTTCCCCCCTCCCCCTTTCCACTTTTCCATATTACATAAGTAAACAAGAACACTTAGCTGTTTAGGAGGCCCTCTGCAGCTCTTTACACAAACTTGAGTGTGAGTGATGTTTAGATTTCCAATGGACCACTAAAGTCCATAGACACCCTAACAGTCCAACAGTGCTATGTTGCCTCACAGCAGCCTTTCAGCTGAAACAAGGACTTGCATAATTTAAATATTCATATAAGTCTTTAATAGAAGGATTTATTGTATAATGCTGTTATCAAATTCGACACAATTGGGGATCCTGGTCACACATTCTTCAAATAATTCCAGAATAAAACAAAATAAGAACATTTTTTGAAATATTTGGGTCTTTAAATATTTTAAACACAATTTGTTTCAGTTGCCAATGTTGGGGTACTCTTATTATTCCAATTAACGGGTATATATATACGGTTGCAAACTCACACCTTTAATCGCTAACACATGGGAATTACAAAGGTTTTTAAATACAGCTAAGAAAAGCACTGACTTATTCAACCTAACTACTGAGCCTGTATAACAGATATCTCGGTAATTAAAAGGATGACACAGTTAGTTAGTAGAAATTAAAATAGCAGACCAACATGGCAGTGTTAATGTGGTTTTCTTTCACAAAAGGCACAACACAAGCTCAGTCATATGCCCTTTTGTCACCGAGTTAATCTTCGATATTCTTTGCTGTCTCATTACCTGTGCTTTACAGTGATTCCCAACCTGATCACACTAACCCTCAGTTGTTGCTGTCCAATGTATTGGTCATCACACATTGCCAAATGACAGTCTTTGAGGATTCCAGTCTTTTTTTTTTATTATTATTATTATTTTACAACACCCAAATTAAGCAAAGCTTTATAAAAGATTATAGTGCTAAAGCAATAATTAACTTGTTCAGGTCGTGGTGAGAGTTCAGTTATGTGAATATTATTAACCACTTGCTGACCACCCCATAGCACATTTACTGCTACAGGGAGGCGCGGCGCTGCACAGAATCATATATATATATATATATATATGTAAACCTGCACTTCCGAGTATCAGGCGAGAGGGCGCGGCGCTGGCAGTTCCTCCAACTGTGATTTTACCCGCCGCCACCCGCTGATCATACACAGGCAGAATGGCAGTTTGCCTATGTAAACAAGGTGGTTTGCCGTTCTGTCAGTACAGAAGGCATGGATCCTGTGTTCCTGTAAAGCAGAAACACTGATCTACTTCTTCCACTAGTAAAAGAACCTCCCTTTGATCGCCCCTAATGTGCACCCGTTCGCTGCCAGTGTCATTAGTACAGTCACAGTGCATTTTTTTTAGCACTGATCACTGTAATAATGTCACTGGTCCCCCAAAAAATGTCAAAAGTGTCACAGTGTCAGATTTGTCAGCCGCAATATCGCAGTCCCGCTATAAGTTGCAGATCGCTGCCATTACTAATGTTAAACCTAAAAGGAAAAAAATAAATAAAAATTCCATACATATATACCTTAGTTTGTAGACGCTATAACTTTTGCGCAAGCCAATCAATACACGTTTATTGGGATTTTTTACCAAAAATATGTAGCAGAATCCATATTGGCTTAAATTGATGAAGAAATTAGATTTTTTTAATTTTTTTTATTGGATGTGTTTTAGAGCAGAAAGTAAAAAATATTATATTTTTTTTTGGTCAAAATTGTTGGTTGTTCTTTGTTTATAGCGCAAAAACTAAAAAGTCTATTTGTGGGGAAAAAAGGACATACATTTTATTTGGGTACAGTGTTGCACGACCGTGCAATTGTCAGTTGACCGCTTGCCAAACACCCGCTATCGACTGACGGCGAAAGAATGGCTCCCCTGCGCGAATCGCCGTAGCTGTATGGCAGCCGCTGTATGATTGCCCCCTAGTGTTAACCCCTTCCCTGTCAGTGGCATTTATACAGTAATCAGTGGCTAGGTTTAGCTCTGATTGCTGCATAAATGTCAGTGGTCCCAAAAAAGTGTCAAAAGTGTCTGTTGTGTCCGCCGCAATGTCGCAGTCCCGATAAAAATCACAGATCGCCGCCATTACTATACTAGTATATATACTTTATATATCGGCCTAAACTGAGGAAGAATTTTTTTTTAGTTTTTTATTCGGGGATATCTATTATAGCGAAAAGTAAAAAATATTGTGTTTTTTTAAAAATTGCAGCTCTTTTTTTGTTTATAGCGCAAAAAATAAAAACCGCAAAGGTGATCAAATACCACCAAAAGAAAGCTCTATCTGTGGGAAAAAAGGACATCAATTTTGTTTGGGTACAGCATCGCACGACCGGGCAATTGTCAATTAAAGCGACGCAGTGCCGTATCGCAAAAAATGGCCCGGTTCGGAAGGGGGTAAATCCTACCGGGTTAAAGTAACACAGTGCTGTATCGCAAAAAATGGCCTGGTCATGGAGGGGGAAAATTCTTCTGAACGTGAAGTGGATAACTGAGCATTAATTCCACTCACATACAGCAGTAAATTAAAGTGGATGTAAACCTTACATATACCCAGCCTCAGCCTCAGATGATATACAGGAATTAAACAAATCTCCCTACATAAGTTTTACATGTAGCTTTATATATCCTTTAGATATATCAAGGGCCCCCCTGCCTCAAAGCATCCACCCCCCAATGTTAAGGGCATGCAGCCTGGTACAGTTCAGGAGGGGGGGTGCTCGCTCGTTCCCACCCCCTTTCCTGACCTGCCGGGCTGTGTGCTCGGATAAGGGTCTGGTATAGATTTTGGGGGGACCCCCACGCAGTTTTTTCAGCGTGGGGGTTCCCCTTAAAAACCATACCAGACCGAAGCTGGTATGCTCTTGGAGGGGGAATCCATGCCTTTTTTTTTTCTTTTTTTACATTGTGCGTGGAGTTCCCTTTAAAGATTCATACACGACAGGGCCTGGTTTTGTTGGGGATCAAAGACGGATCCCTGTTTATTGAAGTAGGATGCATGTCGGACTTCAAGTCGCAGGGCAAAGTTGGGTCCACAGTCATACGACTGTCGTGTCGTACAAGTGTGAAAGGGGCCTAAGTGAAAGTTGTCACCTTAGAACAGGAACTATGTTAATAAATAAAGCACAAATAACATGAAAAAAAAAGACAAAAACAAATGCTGCCACCATATCTAAAGGACAAAAGTTGTGTAAATAGCTCCTATTTAATTGTAAATGTAGTTGTGCAAGGTTTTCCATATTGGTGCAAATATTTAACAAATACAGTAACTATGGATCCTGCCACTTTCTTCCTCTGAGGCCTTTTTTATTAGCATGGCTGCATCTCAAAATGAACTGTATGGGGTTTTTGTTTCTGGACTTCCTGTAACACCAACTTTTGCTAGACAGCTTGGCCAAGTAACAGATCTACTGGCAGGATCAACAGTTAAAAAAAACTATGTTAATGGGAAGACTCAGTAAAACAAACAATGTTTTATGAATCCTTTTAATAGACTGCAGTATATATATGTATATTTATTTTTTCCTTTTATTCTGAACACTACATGACATGTCTGTGGCTTTGCCAATCACGTAAACAAAACCATTTATTCCATATATAAAACTGTATTGTTCTTTGGATCATTGTAATTCAAGGTTATCACGCCTGCTACAGTTTATTATACTCTTTGTTATCTTTATTGCTTTAGTCTCGGTTCACACATGTGCAATGCAGGAACCAGCGTGATTCCTGTGCAGGTTCCCGCATCGCATGTCACTCGCAGGCAGTTCACAATGCCCTCTGCGAAACCACTGCGGGTATCAAAAGAACGTTAATGACACCCCCAGATCAGTTCACAGATCACAGTACAAACTGTAAAATGGTACAGGACTTGGAACGCATGGGTGTGAACACCCATGTGATTCGATTCCAGGGCAACCAAAAAAAGGGTCCTGCACCATTTTGGTGTGAATGCGATGTGATTTCAGCCATACAATCTGTATGGCTGAATTTGCATTGCACAGAAACAGCAATGCTGTTTAAATCACATGCAATGCCTGTGTTCGCACCAGTGTGAACCCAGTGTAACTCCTGGCAAGATGTGTAACTTTTTTCTTATTTTGGCTACAGTGGGGAGGGTTAGCACGTCTGTCAGGGTTTTAGTGTTTTGAGTATTCGCATTCTTATTGGACAGTAAAGCATTCCTGGGCAAGATTTCTGCTACAAAATCAAATTAATCTTTGTACACACCAAATGCATATACATTCTTTTGCAAAACATTTTGTAATTCAGTCTCTTCAGTTCAAAAGTAAGAAAAGGTGAAACATTTACAACCTAGCTGATAGTAGAGCTAGTGTCCCCATTGGAAGAGTTCTCCTCTATTACTGTTCTGGTGTTTACCCACAAATTGGGGTTTTCTTCTACTTTAAATGATAATGTTAAACAGGACAAATTGACAGAGTAAACCTCCCTAACGGAGGAAAAAAAGCAAAAAAAAAGAAAAAACTGACAGGGGTTATAATCCCTCTCCACTCTATCCAAAACTAAAAAAGCGTTTGCCTTTAGTTACACTTTAAGTAATATCTTAATTTGTTTTGTAATCCCCGACATAAGGAAGAGCTAATTGTAAACCTGCAATCTTACACATGGAGCTTTCTGATTGGAGGAGAGAGTAAAGATAACTTCATGACTGAGCTGCTGCTTCTTCATTATCCAATCACAGACTTGGCCAAGCTATATTTCTGTGATTTTAGTGGAAGATAGTAAAGGATCAGGACTTTGTGTTTGGATTAGAAATCTGATTGAACAAAAATATACTTTTTATCAGAAAGCATTTACAGATATATACTGTGTATTTAGATGTCCGCCTTTCATTTTAAAAGCATTTGGATACATGAAGGTAATTATATAGTACTACCTGAGAATTTACTAATACAGACATTTAATACATGGTAAAAATAAATGTCTCATACCGTTTCTAACAAAAGGGGAAAATCTCCCTCTCTCTGTCACTCTGTCTATCTTTCAAAGACTAAAGGCCCGTACACGCGATACGAAAAGCGGAAGTTACATTTTGTCCGTCGAACGATCAGCCGATTTTCGGATCGTTAGTATGGTGCCTTCGACAGCCGATTCCGTTTTTTCGCCAGACAAAAGCTGGATGTGCAGACTATAAAATCTTGGTTGTACATGAACTCAACATCCGATTTTCGTTTAATTAGAATGGTTCTCCACCAAAAAAAATTGCAAGAGCAAGACTACGCATGCTCAGAAATGAATGAATACATACAAAACTTTTCAACAGGTTACGTCACTTCTGAAGTTGAATTCTGTCGTAAGAGATTTTTCATATGGTGAGTAACCTCTTCACTTTCGACATGAGACTAGCATGCAACAAAAAAACGGACAAACGGTTGTCCAAAAAACTGATTGTGTGTACGAGGATTTAGAATCTCAGATTTCTCAAGCACATAATAACCATGTCCAGGCTGGTCAAATAGGAACAGCTGATTAGGAGGGGATTTGCTCACCCTGAATATGTAAGTAAATGCATAGGGGTGTATTTATGAAAAAAAATTGCCTAGCTGTTTGTCGATAAAAAATGCATGTAAATTCATTCTGTGTGAATGGGGTAAATGGTTCTCAGTCTTTATTCTCTGCTGATTTATTCGTTATTTATTTAAAAAAAATGTGAATGGGAAAAATACCGCATTATGGTCACTAGATGGTGCTGAGTATCACAGGTAGTAACTAGGCTCCTATGTTCCATCCAGTGGCCATAATGTGATATTTTCACTATTCACATTGTAAATCATTGATTTAAAAATGGGAAATGCTGCATTTGGCCACTCGTTAAAGTGGAGTTCCACCCAAAAGCGGAAGCTCCGCTGATCTGCTCCCCCCCCCCCTTACCTGTCGCCACTTCCGTGAGACGGCGGCGTCACTCAGAAGTTTGCCCCCCTCCTTCCTCCACCGCTGGGTCAGTTAGAAAGCACAGCGCGAAAGGCTTCATTGCCAGTTTCCCTTACTACGAATGGCGATGGCAGCACCCGAGAGCCGATCCGAAAAATGGCTAGGGTGTCGACATTGCGGGCTCCCTGGACAGATAAGTGTTCTTATATAAAGTATTTGTAGCTGCTGACTTTTCATTTCTTTCCCCCGGGCTGAAACCCTGCTTAAAGTATCATAAGAATTTTCTATAATATTTAGCTCCATCTAGTGGCCAACTGCGGTATTTCCCATTTTAAACCAATCATTTATACTCGAACATCACAGGCTATAGCCTATTTTTATTTGCAATTTGCTCCATTTGCACAGAATGAATATACATGCACATATAGCAGGTGAATGGCTATGCAGATTTTAGAAATGAACCCCTGAGCTAAATGCAAACATTGTGGCTGAAGCTTTGTGGCTTTTAGCTGATGCATTTGACATTTAGTGCTTGTACCCGTGTACATTTCCTGCAGCACTTTTCTGCCTTTAAAAAAAATAATTATAATGTCTGTGGTCTTTGGGTTTGGAGGTGTAAGGGAATATGAATTAATGGTCTAAAGAATGACTGCTTCTAATAGCTCTTCATGTGGGTTCAATGAAGCTGCAGTTTATTTTCTGTTTAAGAATGGCAGACTCTTATCGGCAGCATACTCTTGTGTTACAATCCTTCTCTCATGGGAGACTCAATGTCACCCATAAACGGGACATACCAAAGAAAAAGAAATAAAAGGACCAGACTGCATACATATTCAACATTATCAAAGTGCTAACTATGTCAATAAAATACATGCATTAACATTTCCTCTGGTGGAGCAGTCTGCACTTTATTTCAAAAGAATTAAGATCATAGACAGAGTAACCTTTACATTGGATTAAGGAAACACAAAATTGTGCAATGTGTTGCCATGGAGACAAACAGGACATCAACTTTATAGAAAATGTATTTTTCATAAACATAATTGGAAATGGTTCCTCCACTAAACACATTATCACACATTTTCAGATAGTCACTGGCACTGGCAGTTTCAATCCTGACCAGACAATATTGATGCGTCTTCTATGCTGGATGCTGAACTGCTAATTACATAGATGCTTATAATGCAGTAATGATGTATAACAGGCACGTCAAACTTTTCATCTCTGACTGCGAAGTGTTTGACTTTGTTAATATTGTGATGTACTATCAGGGCAGTCATCTATGCACATTTTGATCCGAGGGATTTATTTGACAGGAAAGGAATTAGGACATCCGCCTTCCTGCAACAATGAAAGCTGACGGTATCTCCTGGTATTGCTGGAACTTAAAGTGATTGTAAAGGATCATTTTTTAAAAATGTTTTTAAATAACAAACATGTCATACTTACCTCTATTGTGCAGCTCATTTTGCACAGAGTGGCCCCAATCATCCTCTTCTGGAGTCCCCCGGTGGCTCTCGCAGCTCCTCCCCGCATCCTCCCCGTAACCCGAGGGGGTTACCTTGCGAGCGCGCTCCCGAGTCCAGCATTTGCGTCCACAGACACGGATGCCAGACTTTACCCCCCCCCGGCGCCCGCGTCATTGGATTTGATTGACAGCAGCGGGAGCCAATGGTTGCGCTGCTATCAATCTATCCAATCTAGAGCCAGGACCCCGTGGAGAGAGGGACAGCGAGTCCCGCCGAAGAGATGAAGGGGCTCAGGTAAGTAAAACGGGGGGCTGGGGGGACGGTGACTGGCAGGTGTTTTTTCACCTTAATACATAGAATGCATTAGGGTGAAAAAACACGAACCTTTACAGCCCCTTTAAAGTAGCAGTGCACCTTAATTCCACACAACATATACACGTATATCATAGCCGTTTCATCTGAATTAACATCCCGCTCTGTCTTTCTCAATTTGCCCAGCAGTGGCATTCAGCACAAGAAAAACAGGCACTATTTTGTTCCTTTTGTCTCTGCATTGCTGCACTCTTCAGCCCCGGGGATGGCCATGTCACATCAATCAGTATCAGTTTAATAGGCAGTCAGCTAAGTGAGTCACATGTTGCCATGAAGCCCTACTGCTGAACAAGCAAGAATCTACGGGGCGGGGGATCTCCGAGCCAGGTTCTGTTTATCAAAAGCTGCATAGAAATGTTAAGTACTTTAGGGCAAATAAGGATATGCAGGCTGCTAATTACAAATCTGCAGTGCTACATTATACTATGTAAAATCGCTGTGCAATTTGTAAAGGTTTTATTTAGGACATTATTGGGCTTACTCAGCAAAGCGGTAACAGTGACATTTAGACTGTGAAGAAAGGTGTTCACATTTCTGTTTACTGAAATCCCATGAATTCACGAGAAGTTCTGCATGGTTTCTATGTGTTTGCCGCCCCACTCAATAAGTCTTCAAAGAAAATATTTTTTGATTTACATGATACATTTTGTTCTTCATGTCCTCATTCATTCCATCAGTGATGTTTCGTTTTCTACAACACCCACTAAAAAAAGCGTGTCTTCTGTACTTCCAGATAGGGGCACATCTGTTAGAGCTGAACTCCGGCCAAAAACCATTTCTTGACATGTGAACTGTAAACATACACTCACCGGCCACTTTATTAGGTACACCTGTTCAATTGCTTGGTAACACAAATCACTAATCAGCCAATCACACTGCAGCAACTCAATGCATTTAGGCATCTAGATGTTGTGAAGACAACTTGCTGAAGCTTAAACTGAGCATCAGAATGGGGAAGAAAGGGGATTTAAATAATTTGATCGTGGCATGATTGTTGGTGCCATATGGGCTGCTCTGAGTATTCCAAAAACTGATGATCTACTGGGATTTTCACACACAACCATCTCTCGGGTTTACAAAGAATGGTCCAAAAAAGAGAAAATATCCAGTGGGCGACAGTTGTGTGGACGAAAATGCCATGTTGATGTCAGAGGAGAATGGGCAGACTGGTTGGAGATGATAGAAAGGCAACAGAAACTCAAATAACTATTCATTACAAACAAGGTATGCAGAATACCATCTCTGAATGCACGACACATCGAACCTTGAAGCAGATGGGCTACAGCAGTAGAAGACCACACCGGGTGGCACTCCCGTCAGCTAAGAACAGGAAACTGAGGCTACAATTCACACAAGATCACCAAAATTGGACAAAAGAAGATTGGAAAAACATTGCCTGGTCTGATGAGTCTCTATTTCTGCTGCAACATTCAGATTATAGGGTCAGAATGTGGAATAAACAACATGAAGGCATGAATCCATCCTGCCTTGTATAAACGGCTCAGGCTGGTGGTGTAATGGTGTCGGGATATTTTCTTGGCACACTTTGGGCCCCTTAGTACCAATTGAGCATTGTTTAATACCTGCGTTTAGTACCTGAGTATTGTTGCTGACCTTGTCCATCCCTTTATGACTACAGTGTATCCATCTTCTGATGGCTCCTTCCAGCAGGATAATGTCACAAAGCTCAAATCATCTCAAACTGGTTTCTTGAACATGACAATGAGGTTACTGTACTCCAATGACCTCCACAGTACCCAGATCTCAGTCCTATAGAGTACCTTGGGGAAGTGGTGGAACGGGAGATTTGCATCATATTTATGCAGCCGACAAATCTGCAACAACTGCGAGATGCTATCATGTCAATGTGGACCAAAATCTCTGAGGAATGTTTTCAACACCTTGTTGATTCTATGCCATGAAGAATTTAGGTAGTTCTGAAGGCAAAAGGGGGTCCAACCCAGTACTTGCAAGGTGTATATTTACACTAAGGAAGCGTGTCCCATGTGTCTAGGCTGCAGCGTTATGTGCAACCCATATAGAGCAGGTAGCGTGTCTAGCACTGAGAGTTACAGTCACGCCTGGAGTACTCAAATCTCACTCCAGCTCCTCTTTTAGTAAACATCTTTTCACTCATTCTTTTCAATCAATGTAAGGTGCTCTGTAATTGAGGGCGGGGGGAGTAATCATCACAATCTCCCCTCCTCCATTCACAAAATGTCTTGCACTCACTGAAAAACATGCAAGCATTTTACTGAATGGTGGAGGTGCAGTGCAAGTGACCCAATGGGATGTTCAGCTGCACAGTATAGGGATGAGTAAATGTCAGAGACTTCCCCTAAACACAGGGGACAGATTTCATTAGCCTGTATTTATTTGTATGGTGTACATGTCAAAAACTGTTTTTGGCCAGAGTTCAGCTATATTAACCTGTGCAAGACAACCTCACAACATTTTCTCATCTATAAAGCTGTGAAAATAGCTGAAAAATATGCAAAAAATATTTAGGGGTCTAAAGCAAGCAAGGAAAAACAAATGTGTAAAATGAAATCATCATTGAACAGAAGGCACTCTGTAAGATTTACAAGTTCATTTGAATAGATTCTAAAATACCCCGAGACCCTGGAAAGCCTTGAGAATAATGAGGCCATCCAGCAATCTTTGGACTCATTAATGCTCTCAAGGCTGTTCCAATTTTTCAGGAATTTTGCCAGTAATAAATCAGTCACACAACATGTAAAAATGTGGGCGTCTTTAAAGCATGCCATTTAAATGTGCTTTGGATGACCAGGCTGTTTGTTAACAGCGAAGGCTACCTGTCATTATTTTCCTGTGTCTGGAACCAGAGTACAAATCAGCCGCATTATGTAATTTCTGAAAATACTGTTTCTGATAACCCTTTAGCACCCAATTAGCTTCGAAAATTTAAGTTCTAACCTGACCTAGAAAAAGTAAATGGAAAATTTCTATTGGTTGCTAGCAGGGAAATGTGGCCAGTGACACATCGGGGTTTATTAAAGATGGAGAGTTCAAAATCAGTCCCACTTCTGTATAAAAACTAATCAGCTTCCAAGTTTTATTGCCAACGCTTAAAAGGGTTATAAAGGCAGAAGGTTTTTTTTTTTTATCTCAATGCATTCTATGCATTAAGATAAAAGGCCTTCTGTGTGCAGCAGCCCCCCTCAGCCCCCTAATACTTACCTGAGCCCCCTCTCCGTCCAGCGATGTCCACGAGTGTCTCAGCTGTCCGAGATTCTCCCTCCTGATTGGCACCATTGGCTGCTGTCAAAGTCAGCTAGCCAATAAGGAGAGAGAGGGGGTGTGGCCGGGTCAGGGCTCCGTGTCTGAATGGACACAGGGAGCTGTGGCTCAGGTGACCCCATAGAAAGCTGCTTGCTGTGGGGGGACTGCACAGGAGGGAGGGGCCAGGATCACAGAAGAGGGACCCGAGAAGAGGAGGATCTGGGCAAGTATAACATGTTTGTTATTTTTATAGGGAAAAAAAAAGAGACTTTACAATCACTTTAACCACTTAAGCCCCGGACCATTTCGCTGGCCAAAGACCAGAGCACTTTTTGCGATTCGGCACTGCGTCGCTTTAACTGACAATTGCGCGGTCGTGCGACGTGGCTCCCAAACAAAATTGACGTCCTTTTTCTCCCACAAATAGAGCTTTCTTTTGGTGGTATTTGATCACCTCTGTGGTTTTTATTTTTTGCACAATAAACGAAAAAATAGCGACAATTTAGGAAAAAAGCATTATTTTTTACTTCTTGCTATAATAAATATCCCCAAAAAATATATAAAAAAACATTTTTTTTCCTCAGTTTAGGCCGATACGTATTCTTCTACGTATTTTTGGTAAAAAAATCTCAATAAGCGAATATTGATTGGTTTACGCAAAAGTTATAGCGTCTACAAAATAGGGGATAGTTTTATGGCATTTTTATTAATTTTTTTTTTTTTTCACTAGTAATGGCGGTGATCAGCAATTTTTATCGTGACTGCGTCATTATGGCGGACAGATCGGACACTTTTGGTGCTATTTTGGGACCATTCACATTTATACAGCGATCACTGCGATTAAAAACGCTTTGATTACTGTGTAACTGTGACTGGCAGTGAAGGGGTTAACCACTAGGTGGCGCTGTAGGGGTTAAGTGTGTCCTAGGGAGTGATTCTAACTGTGGGGGGAGGGGCTGTGTGTTACACGACACTGATCACCGCTCCCGATTACAGGGAGCTGTGATCAATGTCAGTGTCATTAGGCAGAATGGGGAAATGCTTGTTTACATCAGCATCTCCCCGTTCTTCCTCACCGTGAGACGATCGCGGGTATCCCTGCGGACATCGAGTCTGCGGGACCCACGATCACGCTCACGGAGCTCCCGGCGGGCACGCGCGTGCAAGCTGCCTCTTAAAGGGCAATGTACAGGTCGGTTAATCTGCCTGTATGTGCCCTTCTGCCGCAGTATATCTGCGTGAAGTGGTCCGGAAGCTGACCAATCTGAGGTTAGAAGCTGATTGCTTTCTCTCCAGAAGTGAGACTGATTTTGCACTCTCCAATTTTAGTAAATAAACTCCAATGTGCAAAATGTCTGATGCTTAAATAGTTTAAAGCCAAACTCCATGTTTTCTGTGAGTCTGCAGGAGACAGTGCTGAAGAGTGGTGTACTGCACCGAAAGCTTTTTTTATTATTATTATGATTTTTAATTGCTAAAGATTCTTTAATTATTTTTATTTTGCAAACTGTTAACTGCATACCATGCTAAGCATATAATAAAGAAAAGAATTTAATAGACATTCAATTACGTCAGCCTTGACCTCTGGATGTGACCACAGAACTATGAACAAATTCCGTGCCCTGGGATGAATATAGAATGATATCAGTATGAACTATTATCTATAGATTTAAGTATTTGTAAAAATCCCGTCTCACCGATAATACTGTCAGCCACTCCATTTGTACAACCTGTTATCCTTCACTGGAGTTGATGATTTCAACCCTCAGCTATGAGATTTCTGGTAAATGTCAGAAAGCCCAGATTACCCGTGCCCACTCGCTGTCTGCCTGTATTGTCTAAGGGGGCTGGGGCTGGAGATATGCACACAAGGAATTTCACATGTAGATAGTAGAAAGCACAGAGAAGTGCCAGGAAACACTGACCCCGGGCATAGGAGCAGAATGGCCATTGTAAGAATCAGCACATAAACATTCTACAACATCTGAAACACCTCAATGACAAATGTCTCTTCACAATACTGAATGCCTAACGTATTACACTTGCAAAACTCCCATCCCCATATCGTCTGCATCCAACTCTGCTCAGTGTCTAGCCGTATTAAGGGATTTAAGTTTTTTTATTCTCTTTAGCTGTCTAAGCTTTTTCTTTCTTAATGTAAACATCTTTTTTTGAAGGTTTACTTTGACATAAAACAGGATTTAAACCCAAACTCTTGGCAAACAGCTAAATACACAGATAAGATACATATATGACAGCTATTTCACCTTCAAAAATGTGTATGTCTGCCGTCCAGTCCTGAGATTTACACTGCTCTGCCACAATGCATAGTCCAGAATCTGATCATTCTCTGCAACAATTTTCAATCACTTTCACTTACAGGTGTCCTTCCCACCCTATGAAAATGAAAGGAGAAACCACACTGAAGAGCTCATCCCCTTGTCACTCTGCTCTCTACTCCTATCAGCATATTCTGAGCACTCCAGTATCCCTGACTGGCTCCCTGCACAACTTTTCCCTCCTCCTCTCTGAGCTCCGCTGTGCAGTAGACAGCAAGAGACTAATACCACGTGTAATTCAAGTACTTACACTGCTTGCACTAAAATAACTACAATTATTGGTGTATTGATAATTCCAGAGCTACAGTATGTCCTTTGTGTCTTTTATATCTCACCCTTGGACCTTATGAGCCTGAACTACCTTTTATCCTGTAAGTGTTACTCATCCTTGCGCTAATAAAGCATTTTATTCTCTGCACTAAGATAGTGTTTCCCCTTCTTCTCCTCCCTTCGTGCCTTTTATATCTGCCTGGAGTTCAGCTTTAAAAAAGACACATTCATACAATATATGTTATTTGTGAGCTACATTGTAGAGTGAACCTGACGTGAACACAAAATACATTATAAAAGGCAGATATTAAAACCACAAGCTAACAGCATAAAGTGGAGAAGTGTTTTGATTTTAAGTTGTTTCATAAAATACAGCAAATGTAGGGACTCAGAAATTCAATCTGTTTTTTGAGAAATCATAATTACGTAGGAGGACATCTGTCCCCTGGAGCCTTTAACACTGGGAACCAAGCGATCAAACACTGATGATCGTTTGGTTCTCAGAACTCCCTGAGCAGAGAGCTGGTGACTGTCAGTCCTCACTGTCTGCTCTGCCCCTCACTGGAGCGCTGGGCTGCGGAGGAGGCGGGAGCGGCCGGCTCAGGCTCTCAGCTGCTCGCTAAGTGGCTGAGCTGGGTGCCAGTCCAGACCTGTGGGCGTATCCCAACTCCATTGTCATGATCTTGCCTGAGCCTGGACCTGCTCTGTGACTGCTGAAAATGGGTCACAGGAGTATAGAACTAACTGCACTCCTGTGATCCACAGGAGAAGTACAGCCAAACAAGCTTTGGCTGTACTTCTCCTTTAAGAGGAGTGTTCTGGAAATGAAAGCCTAAAAAATATAAGATATAAAATTTAGTACAGAGGATGACAAAAAAAATCTGCTCCAGTTGCTGGTTTGATATAGATGTAGTACACTTGTTCTAAACAGGGCTGCTAGTATATTTAGTTGTGCTAGGTGGTATTTAGCCTCGCTAATTTGTAGTCTTTGATCAAATGGGGTTTCCCTAAGCTTGGTTTTAACTGTGATTCCTTCCTTTTGTCAATAGGTGGCACTCTTAACTTTGGCATTGGTATGATAAATTACAGTGAATTCAGTTTATGAGTGAGTATACTTCTCTCAGCCAATCAGCAGAAGTTTCTTTGGGCGCTGAGACTGCTGGGTAAAGGTATTTATTCAGAGAGGGTCAGGTGATCGGGGTTCTTTCCACCAGGGCTGTGGCCTGGGTGGGTGTGTGTGGAGCAGCAGGTGAGGGTTAGGCCTGAAGCCTGGGGCCTAACCACTGTAAAGGGGCTTGGCCTGAGGGGAGCCTGATTGCTGCCTGCAGGCAAGGAAGAAGAAGTTGTCAGAGGGCCAACCACTTTTGTTGCCAGAGGCAAGTTTGAAGGGATGGAGTTCTAAAGGAGTACCAGGGGAGACTCTTCATCAGCCAGGGACTGTGAAGTAGCTGGGAAAGCTTCAAGAGAGAACTCATCCAAGGAGTACAGCGGGTAGCTGTGAGTAAAGCTTGAAGCAGTACAGCGGGTAGCTGTAAGTAAAGTTTGAAGAGAATTACAGCGGGTAGCTGTGAGGAAAGCTTGAGGAATCCAGCAGGTAGCTGTGAGCTAAGCTTGAGGATCTATAGTGGCATATGTGAGTAAAGTTGTTACTATAGGAGACATCAATTTGCTATGAAATACAGATTGCTGCATTCAGCATAAAGGCCCTTTTTCTACATAGCTGTCTGTCTAGTTCTATTTTTGCCCAAAGGAGTCTGCCAAGTTTGATATTGCATTTGCCTATGGGGGTCTTGTGCAATAATCCTCTCTTCCACAGTTCCTGTTAAGAGAAATACAACTCTCTTTGTTCATTTTTAAAAGTTACTGGCACCCATCTTTCCACCTTGCACTACACCCACCAGGCCCTTGGAGGTTGAGGAGGGCACTACACAGATCTAATAAAACCAGTACAAGGTGAAGTGGGGCTTAAGGACTGACGTGTTTCAAAACTCTTCTACCAATAAAGTTAAGGACTAGTCATATATAGACCAACTGTGGGAAGATTTACAAATATTTTTTAACATTCTTGGAATATTCAGTGAACACAAATAACATTGCAGCATTCTGGGTAAAAAAAAATAAATAAAAGATAATTGACGACACATACATGGAAGATATCCATCAAAGGGATCTTCCAGCTTGTTGTAAAATCACAGTTTAATTAGTACAAATAACGGTTTAAGACAGCGCAATCACAGTCTAAAAGATATTTGCTACTGTTCAAAGAACAACCAATTAATCACCGAAGTCAAATAAAACCATTGTAAAACCCATTCCAGTCATCAGTTTACTTACAATCATTTTGATAAAAGAATATTCAATGAATCTTTGTAGATTAATCCCAAAAATCATGCAATGAATGGAAAGACTTATTCAGAGTTTCTTTTGTACTTAATGCCATGTTTATGTTGGACAGGTAACTGTGGTTAACTAAATTCAGACTCATCTGGATTTTACCAATAAAAGAAACTGTGTTGTCAATATGTAATGCTAATAACAGGGATGAGTTGGCAAGCCCAAATGTAGTATAATATGTTGCCTGCAGTGGCAGCAAAATTTCCTGAATAATAGATTAAATGGCTCCTGTCTAAATTGGCCCTAGTATGTGTATGTATGAATGTGAGTTAGGGGCCCTAGATTGTAAGCTCCTTGAAGGCAGGGACTAATGTGAATGTACAATATATATGTAAAGTGCTGCGTAAATTAATGGCGCTATATAAGTACCTGTAATAAATAATATTGACATAGAAACAAGACTTATATGAACCATTCCAACATTCTAAAGTCTAAGGCTCCATGCACACTGGACGTTAAAATAACGTTACAAAAACGCCAGTAGGTTTGCATTGAGTCTTTCAATGTTTTTTAATGTTTTTGCAACAGCGTCTATTAGCGTTTTTAGCGTTTTTCTGCGTTAGTGTTTTTTTTTTTTAATGGATCAAAAACGTTAAAAAAAGCTGGTGAGCCACGTTTTTGAGCGTCTATCGACGTTTATCAGTGTTTATGAGCGTTTGCCATTTTTTGTGGTCAGAAAAACGACTCCTGAATGCGATTTTATGGACACATAGTATAGCATAGAGGGGAGGTTATGGGCTGTTATAAAAAAAGGCCAAACTCCCAAAAACGGCCTATTATGAGCTTCAGTGTGCATGGAGCCTAAAATTTAGAAGGCTATGATTTTTCCCCTCCCTGCATTTAATATACCCAAATATATCAACCATGTCTATATTTTATGACAACCTTCCTTTTATACTTTATTTCAATCCCTGCCAGTATTAGACATCTAAAAAAACATCTAGCCAGCATCAGGCAAACTACTAAGTTTGGAAACATTTTAAAGTGGTAGCAAAGCCTTAATTCTGAAAAATTGCTGACAGACAGGACATTTATGACAGAAGAGACCTTTTCAGTCTCTTCTGTCATAAAAGCTTCCTCCTGCCTGTCAACAGTCATGTACACAGTACTGCGAATGTGCAGTTTCATGAACACTTGTGGCCCGGATCTGTGCTGTGACTCCCATGCACATGCGTGGGAGTGACATCATTGCAGCCTGTCCATTAAAACGGCAGAAGACAGAGAACCTAGAAAGAAGACCAAGTAAAGATGAAAGATGGATCCATCTTTGCCGGGGACCCCCTGGATTGATCACACCGCAGCACTGGAGGGTTTCTTTGACAGGTAAGTCTACAATAATGTGATAATATGTGGTGCATACTAGAACATTATGGCATATACCTTCAGGCGGCCCCTAAAAGAAAAAAAGAAATATTGGACTTTACTACTGCTTTAACAACCTTCCAGTCTATATCACCATAATCATTACCTATAAGGTTCTAAAAGAAATCCCAATGCCTATACTTTTAGGTGACAGATCCAGGCTACTGTCCAACAACACCCATGATAGTCCAGAGTTATAACTTGAGCATCAGTGCAAACCAAAGAAATAAATGAATTACTAAAACAACAAATAAATACACATACAAGTATGAAAAACTTGTTGTGCTTCTCTAAGTGCCCTTTCAGACCAGCAGCTGGGTTAGAATGCAGACGCTGGTGCGCCGTCGAATGACAGCAATGCAATACAATGTGCCAATCCTGACTCATCACACTGTTCATTTTTTTAAAGTGAAATTTATTGAAATGTCACATAGTGACATTTCATTTAGTTCTATTAGCAGCTGTGCAGTGCGAGGCGCACTGTGCTGCGCTAAAAAAAAAAAAAACGTTTTTTTCAGCACGGACCACCTCTACAGGGTGGTATGAACTGGCATGATAGGAGACAAGGCATTTTCTCTTTGTCTTGTGTTGGGACTGCACTGGGCAAGGATGCCCAGTGCAGTCTCACCACACCTGGTGTGAACGGGTCCTTAAAGTTTTATAAGAGCTGTTTAAATAAACTAATCACTTGGTAAATATCAAAGACAGATAACATCAAACATTCAATACATCTTATACATTCCAGAAACTGACAATGGCAGGAGTTAAAAATAAAAGATCAAAACAGCCATTACACAACCTAATATGTACTTCTACGACTCTACATGTGACATTTCAATAGTTTCTGCTGCAGAAGATTAAAGTCAAACGCAAGGAAAATTCAACTCCAGCAACCAGTATATTCATAAAAAATCATGTTCCATTCAAATATGCTCACTAATACATATTTATGAAAGGAAAAGCAGGTTCTCATAAAACACAAATCCAGAGTATAAAATGTAAAATATTAGCAATGGCTTTCATAAGCCTGGAGGAAAACTTATGCGGTTTGCATTTTCACAATACAAAAGTAGCAACAGAGAAAAAGACACCATTAGCCTGATGGGGGAAAATATGCAACTGCATTTTTAACAGTTAACTCTACAAAATACTATAGATATGCTAATTATATGAAACTGTACATATTATTTGAACTTTGGTTTTATTTATTTTTTATTTCAGTTTTTTTTTCTGAAAGGCTGGTGTGCACCCACAAGGTATAGTTGCCTGTACATGTCCCAGCGGGGAAAATCATTTCTGTGGTCCACTTTTTATCAACCCAGTTGTAACGAATGCAGTGTAAAGATTTAGTTACTTATAAGTGTTAGGTAAAGTCAGGGAAAGGATGCAAACTTTACATTTTTTAAATGCAGGCCATTTACCAAAAATAGCTCCACATTGCCAAAGTTTAAATTCAACCAGCAGGGATTCACTCAGTCCTAAAGTTCTTTTAGGCATGGTTGATGGTTAATGCTGGATCTTACAAGCCTTGCTTAAAATAGTTGAGTATTATCCGCATTGCGCTGGTAGTTAATTTCCATAATTTCCATGCACTGATCGATTTTGGCAACTAGTTGTATGCAAATTGTAAGCAGTAATAGTAAGAGTGCTGAGGGACACCATAGAAAAGCAGTACTGGGCTGCAACATTGATTTCCTAAACATACTCATACTATTTTTTTAAATCAAATAATTTTTGTATTTCTTTTATATACAAACATCATAAACAACGATAACAACATACAACCCAGCACGTATAGAGAGGGAATAGCAAAAGGAAAAAAACCCTCACCCCTGGCCCCCATCACCCCCCCCCCCTCTCTCCCCATCGCTCCCACATTTATCTGGACCCCTCTCATCATACATCCAGAATATCAAACCATCTTCTCCATATTTTTTCAAATTTCCTAGACTGCCTGTAAAAAGGTATATTTTTCCTTAAATATGGTTTCCCTTACTTGCATTTTCCATTCTGCTACTGTAGGTGGATATGGTGACAACCATTTTTGTTCTATAAGCTTACAAGCCTGAAATAAACGTCTATTTATTGATACCAAGTATTCCCCCGGAGTTCTTAGTTCGTCCATGATACCCAGGAGACATCCCCCCGGTTCTATAGACATCTCAATCTCAAATCCATTATTAATCCACCCTGTACCAATAGCGATGGAGTTTAGGGCATCTCCATATCATGTGTATTAAGTTGGCTGCCCTCCCTTTACATCTAGGGCATTGGTCTGTATCCTTTCCATTTAAATAATTTCTCTGGTGTATAATGTACCCTATGTAGGATGAATAGTTGTGTTACATTTTGAGTTGGAGATAGAGAGGCCAGAGGTATTGCCGACAGTGCCAAACATACTCATACTATAAATGATTTCTATATTGCACACACACAAAAAGTCCTAAGACTTTTCAATTGCATTATTATGTTACCAACGCTTTTAAAGATTGTAGTGCTCCAATCTTCTGGTAACACAACTGGATTGGTAGACCAGGCCAGTTCCCCCTTCTGCTCACACAGGTATTGGGACTTTGGTGTCATGACTAGCACTGCAATTTCTTCCCCCGATCTCTCTGTAACTTATATTACTATTACTTGAATAGAGAATGTTTTAAATAATATCAAGACAAAGGTGTAGGTCTTCTTTAAATTTCCAGCAGTATTCTAGCCAAAAAAAACTCAATAAGCATGCAATACATGTACTATTTTCTAAGGTTTTTGTCTCTGTTATTTATCTGGCTTCCTGAGTCAAATAATCAACATAAAAAAATCAAATACTTTGAAACCAGAGAAGTCACATAAAAGTGACAGCTTATTTTCACAGCTTGTATAAAAAGCACAAATATTGAACTTCTCTATAAAACTTGCATTTACTCAGGTTTCTTGAAACAATGATTTTCCAGTAAATTTTGTATATACCCAGACCTGAAAAAGAATGGGAGGAATGTCACTTAGCTGCAAAAGACAAGGTTGAAGATTTTATGGCTGCCTATTTGAAGTTCAGACTGGAAAATGAGCTCAGCTGGAACTGTGAACAGGGGAGGGCTACAGTCTATCGTACCTGAGTGAACTCCTGAAACTCACAGCTAGGTAATAAACAAAGCCTAAGCGCTGGTTCACACAGGGGCAACACGACTCTGGCCACGACTTTGCCAGGCGACCTGGACACGACCTGAGGGCGACACCACAGCGCGACTTGGGGCGACTTACAAGGCGACTTCAAGTCGCCTCCAGGACAGGCGACTTTCCAGTGGCCAATCAAACTACCATCCGCTCTGGGGGAGGGAGGGGTTTGCTTGAAAAAAACATCTTCTCTTCCTGTGAAGTCGCTTCAGTATAGATCACGATCCGACTTGTAGGCGACTTACATTGAAATCAATGGGTACAAGTCGCCTACAAGTCGCCTTGAAGTAGTACAGGGACCTTTTCTGAAGTCGGAGCGACTTCAGTAGCGTACATATAGACGGCTCTCATTCACTTACATGGACTTTCAGATGTCAAGTGACTTGGGGCGACTTGAGGTCTGACAAGTCGGATCCCAAGTCGCGGTAGTGTGAACCAGCACTTAGGATGTGCTTGGCTGTTCATCCCTGAACAAGCTTTCCTGCACTTTTCTTTGATTAAATAGGTCAGTAAAAAACAAATAGTTACCGGCAATTAAAATGGACAGTGTCATCCCAGACAATGCCCATGCAACGATAATACACAATAAAGTTGATTTACTAAAAGAACAGAGGCTATTCACCTACCAAATTGAATGTACAATTTTGAAAGTGTGTATTTGCTTTAGCCTCTTGCCACCCACTGCAGGGTGCGAGCGGCACGCTCTAGGATCAGCAAGTCCACGAGACTCAGCTAATCACAGATCGGAGTAAGGGGACGATGCCGGCCCCTTACCATGTGATCAGCTGTCAGCCAATCAGTGCCCATCAGTGCCACCTATCAGTGCCCATCCATGCCACCTCATCAGTGCCTCATGATCAGTGCCCACCAGTGCCGCCTCATCAGTGCCAACTACCAGTGCCCACCAGTGCTGCCTTATGAGTGCCTATCAGTGCCCATCAGTGCAGCCTATCAGTGCCCATCAGTGCAGCTTCATCAGCGCACATCAATGAAGAAGGAAAAAAATTTTCTGTTTGCCAAATTTTATAACAAACTATACATTTTCGGTCTTTTTTTTGTTTGTTTAGCAATGTTTAGTGATTAAATACCACCAAAAGAAAGCTCTATTTGTGTGTAAAAAATGACAAAAATTTCATATGGGTACAGTGTAGCATGACCGTACAATTATCATTCAAAGTACGACAGCGCTGAAAGCTGAAAACTGGCCCGGGCAGAAAGGGGGTTTAAGTGCCCAGTAGGCAAGTGGCTAGATTAGCTAATGGGCGGCACAGTGGTGTAGTGGGTAGCACTTTCGCCTAGCAGTAAGAAGGGTCGCTGGTTCGAATCCCAACCCTGTGCCTGCGTGGATTTCCTCCGGGTACTCCGGTTTCCTCCCACACTCCAAAGACATGCTGAGAGGTTAATTGGATCCTGCCTAAATGGTCCCTAGTATGTATGAATGTGAGTTAGGGACCTTTAGATTGTAAGCTCCTTGAGGGTAGTGACTGATGTGAATGTACAATGTATATGTAAAGCGCTGCGTAAATTGAGGGCGCTATATAAGTACCTGAAATAAATAATAAATAAAATAAAATACAGGTGCCTCAAAACAAAAGGCATTCAACGTCTAACAGTTAATTTTTTTTTGCCTAAATAGAAAGCCTGTCCCTTCTCGGCATGCTGCGGAAAATGAGAATGACCCTTGCTCTCTGTGTGGAAGCAGTGGGTTCCCTGAAGATGTCTGACATGGGACAGGCACCCCAACTACCTCGCAGAGTCATAGCTATAACTCTTCAATTAGCAAAGTCCATGCTACCTGCTGATTGGAGAGCACTTGCACTGACTCAGCAATGGAAATGTAAGACATCTGCAGAGACACTGCTGCTTCCACAGAGACAGCAAACTCCTTCTCTAAAAAATAATGTCAGGGAACATGCTTTTCTACTCAGGCTGCTGTGGCTTTATAAAGAACATATTTTGCACATATTTGCTCACCTTTTATTTTCATGCACCTGGAATATATTTAGCTAATTAAAAGAGAAATTTGTCTGGGTTTCAAGAAAAGCTGATTTTTTTGCTAGCACATAATTTAGTAATCAAAGTGATTACAGCTTCAACTTATTCATAAAAATTCACTTTCCAAAGTAAGCATTCCATTTGCTAAGTCAAATGATTCCTTTAGTAAATCAATCTAATAGTGTCCACCAAATAATTGTTTTACTTTCTAATTTACTACAGAAAAAAAAAACATTGCAAACATATAAATGACTACAATGTGGATAGTACAAAACCAATGTTCTAAATAAGCCCTATTTATGGCCACAGGATTGGACATTTCTAAAACCTGTTGTACCAGAAATGGCGGCATACAAACACATACGTGTACCATCTGCAAACAAGACACACACACCTAACACAAAGTTCAACTTTGCAAGCTGTTAATTAAAATATACTCTTTTTCTGTGGCAATAACAATACATGTGTCACTCCACTGTCTGCCCAAAAAAATGGCCAGCAAAATAAATTGTAAAAATAAAGACATTAAGCACCATACAGCATCCACTACATGAAGAAAGGTTAACACTTTATTTAAAATGTAAAGGGCAAAAATCAGACCCACTTTCAGGCAGAAAATTTGGCAATGTTTCCTGCAGTCACCACTCAGATACTTCTTTTCAGTTTTAATCTACACAAAAAGTGACAAAAACTTGATTGACTGCTGTGAGTATCTCATTTTTATAATAAAGGGCCACAAATTATTATATTTGCAGTAGTGTATATATCTGACTTGGACAAAATAAAGTTCCAACTTTGTGCAGTTCCTTTATATTTATATGATATTCAGCTAAGAAACTAGAGTATTTAAAAATGTATGCCAGGTTCCTCTTGCAATGAATATTTTTCTTAGCTGCGGCTGTATGGATCCAGTACCCATAAAAGAAAGATATTTATGGTGATTAAGGAGAAACAAGTGTTAAGTCGTTACTGTTCATTTACATAGTGCTAACCTGAATTCCCAACTATGCTGGCAATCATCTATCCTGCACACTTCTGCAAAAAGACAGCTCTTCAATATATGCCAGGAAGAACTTTCATATTAAGGCCGTAGTTAGTGGTTTATCGTTTGCTCAGCCTTGCCATCGGATATTTAAGCATGTGTGCAGTGTAATAAAATTACATTAGGGCTAAAGCCCTGCAGATCTCATCCTATTTATCTCCATGCTCTCAGCCACAAATCTAAAATGTGATTTGTTAAATAACAGAATAAAACCACATTATGGGCCTCAAATCTTTTTTTTTCGCCAGATCAATTGATCATAGTTCAGTGACCTTCCCTTCTACATAGCTCACTAACATAAGTACAAACTAGAGCAGTTATTTTCAGCAGAAGTGCCACTTAGCAACCCACAAAACAATCATCATTAAGGGTGCTACTTAAAAACATGCTGAACCTGAAACAAAGTGAAAGCTCTTCATTATACAACAACCTCTTCATCACGTCTAACATTTGTTTTAGAAGTCCTGATGGATTTAACACTTATTTTAATTTCAAGTTGTCACTTTCTAGTGTGAGATTGTCATGAAAAAACAAAGAAAGAAATGAAACAAGAAAATAAAACCACAAGGACACAAACTGTTTTTTTTTAATAATATGGTGCAAAAAGCAACTTTGACCTGAAAAGTGAAGTCACCCAAAGCAAAAAGGCAGGCAAGAGAAAAATGATTTGTGATTGGCTCCTCCAGCTTGTACACTGTTAATGGTGAGCATACAATAAAAAGGAGTCCTAGTATGCACCATCACTACGGGAGGAAATCTTGCTCTGCTAGTTCTCTAGATCAAAATTGGTTACAGCAAATGGAATTCAAGGGACTGAAATAATGGATATATATTGGAAAGCACTACAATATTCTGCTGGAATTAAACACAAGAAAATAAACCTTTTAGGAATGATTTACTTGACAGAGCTAAAGCATTTTTAATGCAAATACTAGAAAATTGCAAGTTTAAAATAGCATATGCATGCATGCTTGTAAAATGATGTGTTTTGTGGCTTTTCCAGGTTTTCCAGCTGCTGTGCCAAAACAGTGCAAGTCAATGGATTACTCTTGGCTTTAGCTCTGCTGGCAGAAATACTCGGGTCACGGAATTTCCACACCTCCCTCTTAGTACGTCATTATGCTCCTACATATGCATAAGTGGCAGAGACTATCACCTCCAAGCCTCGCTCTGTGTTTTCCCTTTTCATTTGATGGACAGCAGCATCTAAAAAATGAGTAACACGTGGCTGATGAAATAGCGGGATGATTGGGAAGGTTAAGTCTAGTACACACTATTAGATAATCAGACGAGTGGTCATTTGCATTCTTACATGTCCTCATTACGTGTTGAAAATGAGAATGCCAAAAAGGGTACATGTGTAGCTATGATCCATGTCTATTCTATGGTCCTATTTTGTTTTCAATCATGTGCAGACTTGCTCATTACATTTTCACAAGCTAAATATTGTACTAATTAAACAAAATCAGACCTTATAATAACTAATGAGAAAACAATTTCAGCATGTCCCTTTCAGAAATTTTCATCTGAACAGGTCATATCAGCTCTCAAAAGCGGTGTACTAATGAACATAAAATCAAATGATTGTTCTGAATACAGATATTTTTCTAGTTTTCTAATAGTGTGTACTAGGCTCTACTGGCAAAGAATGAAAGTTTTACCTACAGAGAACTTGGAGTAAAAGAATAAATACATCACTCTCCCCAGACAATAGTATCACCCTCATCTCCTCCCACTAATGCTCAGAAACAGACTCAGCACAGGAATTACATATATTCTTTAGCACATAACTTACAACATATTGTACACATTTCACTGTTTTTTTTGTTAGTTTTAGGTTAAATCCATTTCTTTTGCCTTTTTGGCAAAAATAACATCATCAGGTGTACAAAACAAAGGGGAAAAATGAGGAGGGCGGGACATAACAAGGAATTGAAAAAGAAGGAGCCCTAAAGCAAGAGAAGACAGTAAAACTGGGTTTTCATAAATCAGCATAAAATTTAGGGAACAGCAAGTTCACTGTAACGTCTCATGTCTTCAACTGGCCTGACACTACTAGTATGAAAAAGATCAAACCCATTGTAAGAAAACTGTTTTTGTTGTTAGTTTTGGCCCAACAAATGCCAACCAAGAGCAGAACAAGGACAAGCATTGATCTTTAGTCTATAACTAGCTTTGCACTATTTTCTGTTTTAAATAGTATTTCTAGTGGAGCTCACTAAAACAGTTCAAATATCAGCAAAACATTGTAAGAACACAAAACAATGTTACCGTTTAACTGTATTTAAAAAAAAATAAGCCCCAGGATGTTACCTAGAAAAAAATTATCTTTAAATGCTCCAGAATCCTGCATTGCAAATGTGACAATTTGTAATGTAGGACTCGCTAATCTATCATCCAATGTTACTATGGAAACAGCCATTGTTTACTGAAGCTAGCTTCTTCCCACTCCCTCTTGAAGCAAGCAATGCTCGACCTTCAAGTTTTCTAATTTGAAGTGCTTCATTGTAAAGACTGGAAGCAAGTAAATCATTTTTTTTAATAAAGACGGCTGCTCCCATTTGAGTTCCTGCCAATATAGAAACAATATATATATAATATAACATATATATATATATATATATATATATATATATATATATATATTATCAGTATATGATATATGATATAAAATGACATATAATTCATTTTATGGAATTTTTTAAATAATAAACATAAATGTACAAATCATGAGAAATACATAGTGCAATAGTGCATTCTAAAGTAATCTCAGAGGCATTGCTAGATTATTTTTTTCTTATCACATGTATTTTCCTGCTGCTCCACTTAATGTTTGCATCACTAATAACAGCCCCCAACATTTGGTGTTAATGACTAAGGCTCCATTCACACCTGAGCATACTGAATCGCAACAAAACACTGGACAGGTTTGCAATGCCATTCTTTCTAAATAGCACCCAAAGCGTGGTGCAATTTTGCCGTGATTGCTGTGAGGTAATAACTGGTAACAGTACTTATACCTAATTGGTAACAACTGATAACAGTAAGTAAGACCCCATTGGTGTCTGTTGCTGCAATAATAACCACCAGCATGTCAGTTCTCACAATAACAGCTCTCAGCATCTGTGCCAGTGATTGCAATAACAACCCCCACATTGGTAATTTGTGGCAATGTTTTAACCCCCCTAACCCCCTCCTTACATTGATGGGCAGTGGCAGTCTTATTTAACACCCCCCCCCCCACACACACACACACACACACTAATCAGTGGTCAGTGGGAGTGTTAACTAACCACCTGCCCTATGCATTGATGTTTAGTTGCAGTTCTGTTTGCCCCCCAAGAACATAATATACATTAATGGTCAGTGGCAGTGTTAAATGCCCCCCTCCCTGCAGTGGTGATTAGGGACAGTTCTGTTTACCCCCAAACACATACACATTAATGGTCAGTGGCAGTGTTAAATAGCTCCCTCCTGCACTAGTGGATAATGGCAGTTTTGTTTTACCCCCCAAACACATACACATTATTGGTCAGTGGAATAGCTCTCCTCTGCTTTGGTAGCAGTGCTGTTAAACTTCCCTTTACAGTAGTAAAAGCTTAAATCTAGTGTTGGGTGTAGAAATGCAGAGAGTGTCTTAACATTCAGCACTGGAGTTAATTTAAAGAGGACCACCACCCAAAATTTGTTTTAAGAAGAGAGTAACTAAGACAAAGTTGTTACCATGTGAACATGCCTAGGTATGCTTGTTGTTTTTGTTATGCTGTACAACAGAATAAGCAACATCCCACCCCAGTCTCCCACATGCAAAACTGTTTCTACACCTTAAAACTTTAGATCTTAAAACTTTAAAACTTAAAACTAGTGCTTCTTCTGGAAATGGTGAACCTACCTACACATTATGCCATGAGCTGTATAACTATTGAAAACTTTGGTGGCCAATGCTGGGGTATAGCAGCTGAAAATGGTGAGTTTAACTTGAATCAACTGAACTAAATTTGATCTTTGCATAATAGAGCACCTAGGTTTTTGGGGTTTCAAGAATGCCCTGGAAGATTACGCAATGTAAGTTCAGACACATGTGAGTGCCTAAAAAAAAGTCTTGTTGACAGCTAACAAAGCTTACAATGGAGGCAAAAGATAATTCAGATACTCAGGAACAGAGGAAGCAGCAAGAAGAGGAGATCCTCAGTGGAATCTTATTGAGGGGCAAGAGACACTCTTATCTTAGTCTTATCTTTTTTTTCAACTTATCATTCACTCAGTTTTCTGCAAAAGGGAGTTAAGCTAATTTTGTATTTACTTTATTTCCATATTTATCTATTTCACCATAACAATCGTATTTCATTTCATAGCAGTTTGGCTTGCAAGTTACTGTGAAATAATTCTTTGAGACGATTGTATGACAAAACCTCTTAAACAAAAATAGTGATTGCAACACACTTTTCCATCAATGATGACAACCCAGAGTTCTAGCTCTCTTTATTCTTTTGGATATTCTTTAGGTTATTTAAAGCAGCTGAAAAAGTTAAAAAAAAATGACAAAAGGATTTGTATGTTAAAAGACATGATGAAAAAAACAAAAAAACAAAAAAAACAAAGAAAAGCATAGTATAATGGATAAGCAAGCAACATGGTACCTTCTATACCACGGTTGTTTAATGGTGGCCCAGGGGCAGCCTCTGGTTCTTTAGCAGAAGCCTTGCAGCCCGCAGTGTCACAGGGAATACTATCAGTTCCTTTTGACAGAAAATGAAAAGAGCTTGCAGCTTGTATTTAAAGCTGCTGAGTTCTATTCTAGTTCTGAGGAATGTCTGTAGAGATGTTGGAGTCCCTGAACTTTGTGTATGTTACTTAGAGTTACCCTTTAGAAACAATTTTTAAAGGCTGATAGGCTAATGTACAAAATATTATTTATTTTCAGCTAGAATTACAATTATAATACCCTAATATTTAGAGAAATCAAGAAATAGAACTAGGTTGGACAGCTGGATCCACAGACATTGAAGAGATTAGATGTTAGGAAATAACGGAACTGCCAGAAATTGCTTGCTCAATACTTGCATAATTATACCTGTGGCCTATGAGTGTGCATGGTCTATTGACTGGTTTGGCTATCATAATTCCCAACAAAGCCTTGTTTTGACCAAGGTTGCCAACCAATGTATTAACAAGGGCACATACTCTAATGCCCCGTACACACGGTCGGATTTTCCGATGGAAAATGTCCGATCGGAACGTGTTGTCGGAAATTCCGACCGTGTGTGGGCTCCATCGGACATTTTCCATCGGATTTTCCAACACACAAAGTTGGAGAGCAGGAGATAAAATTTTCCGACAACAAAATCCGTTGTCGGAAATTCCGATCGTGTGTACACAAATCCGACAGACAAAGTGCCACGCATGCTCAGAATAAATAAAAAGATGAAAGCTATTGGCCACTGCCCCGTTTATAGTCCCGACGTACGTGTTTTACGTCACCGCGTTTAGAATGATCGGATTTTCCGACAACTTTGTGCGACCGTGTGTAGACAAAACAAGTTTGAGCCAACATCCGTCGGAAAAAATCCTAGGATTTTGTTGTCGGAATGTCCGAACAAAGTCCGACCGTGTGTACGCCCTATTAGACTTTAGCAAATGTACAGATTTCCTAACGATGACCATGGATGGACTCATATCTGTGTATGCTTTTTGGTATTGGTAAACTGTGTAGCTAAGTAGCTCCCATCTAACCACAACTTCTAGAAAACAAAGGTAGCTCTGGATTTCTGCCTGAAACCAACTTTCTAATTTATAAAAGAGTCATAGGAGACCCTTGTTTACTGTATAAGTTGTCCCAAGTGGTGTTCTCACCTTCATGTTTTTCTATTCAAAGACACACAACTGTCAGGATAGCTTAACATAATCATAAAGATTAATTTAGATGCAGTTCTTCTTTAAGTGTTTACCTACACTAAAATATCAATGTGTGTTTGAACCCTAACAATTAATGTCTCGTATTTGCTCCCTTTTGGCCAGTTAAATATTCTTCAGAAAGTATTTCGTTTTTTATGGCTGATAAATGCCAAAAAATGCCTGATCTTCCAGAAATCTAGTGGGCTGATCATGCCATAGAGGTAATACAGTGAGTAACGTAGCCTCCCTGGCAGTATTCCCGAGTGTGGCTCGGGGTTAAAATTCTGCACCATTAGCGGTAACCCCGAGCCACACTCGGGATTGCATCGCAGGATCCTGGTGCCTCCTTACTTACCTTGTCCCCGGGATCCTGCGATGTCCCCCGCAGTGTCCGCGGGCTGTGTCCTGTTCCGAAGCCTCTCTGTGCCAGACTCCGTTCCCTGCGAGCGTCACGACGCACGGGGGCGGAGCCTGGCGGCAAATTCAAAAAAATTTAAAAAGCATAACACATACAGTACTGTAATCTTGTAATCTTGTGTAATCTTATGAAATCATTTCACATCCCATTTGTCCCCAGTGCTCTGGCCCATGCCCTGCATGCAGTTTTATATTGCATATACTGTTCTTTCTGCCTGGAAACTGGAGATTGTCCATAGCAACCAAAAAGTGTCCCTTTACGTCAAAAATGGCTTTAGACCAGCTAGAAAACAGTGATAGTAAATTAGAACACTTGCAGAATTGAGCGATAGTGAATCGTGTGGAAATTTATTTTATTACTATTTATTTTTATTTTTTTTAATTATTATTTTTTTTTTATTATATTATAATTTATGTTTTTGTGTTTCAAACTTTATCATGCCCGGGATATCTACTAGACTCTTGTTTGGACAGATTTAAGTGTGTTATTGTTAAGATTTACAGACCTACAATATAAAACGCCAAATTTCCATGCAAAATAATTGTACCGCTTTCAGCACCTAAAATCAGAAAGAATCATACCGCCAGGGAGGTTAATGGCAGGAAAGAAAACTTATGAATCCAGCACATATAAGGACTTGTACTCTGCAATATATTAAAGTGTATCTAAATCTAAAAACAAAAATGTAATATAGTGCAGATTACCAGTCCTTACACAAGGTGGCTATATTAGTTTTCCTGTTTCAAGATTTTTTTTCTTTGTTTTTACCTGGTAATCCTATGAATAACACTATTCTTTCAATATGGTAGCTACGCTTACTTTGTAAGTATGCATCAGGAGCTTTCCGGTCTGTGCTGGCAAATGTGCTGCTCCGTGCAGGGCATGCGCTCTCAGCACAGAAAAGCATTTACCTGCGGCCTCTCGCCATTATAGCCCACCTGCCAAGAGGCCACATATATGCGTACTATTGGCGGGAAGGGTTTAGTTACACGTTATTGTTGTATATTTCAATGTGTATTTGAGGTGTGCTTTAAAGTCTATGTAAACTCCACCACTAAAATCTCATATTACCTTTAAAATGTTAAAGTAATTTCTAAAGTTCTTTTCAATATTTTTACATTTGCAGCTTTCATTAAAATAAAACCTGGTTATCTGCCATGAAGGTCCTTACGGTGAAGCTGTGTGTAATAGGGTGACAACCCTTTGTGTCTGTCTCCAAACTGTTCTCCCGTCTTGGTACCCTGTCACTCACTCTCTCAATGGAGATGCACATCCCATACACAAATGTTTTTCAGTTATGGTTTACATCTACTTAGGTATGATAAACTGTACACCCAAGGTAAACATGAAAGACTTAAGTATGCAGATTCTCCGCAAGCGCGAAGAACAATATTAACATTGCTGCAAAAACAACTGATTATGCAACGCATGACCAGATTTAGTGAAAGGCAAAGAAGAGAAAGCATAATTGCTTGCAGTTTACATTATCATCACATAGGCGTTGTTTTCAGTTGCTGTATGAATTGAGTGATATGTGATTAGGAACAGACAACTTGGTTGTCAACTTTAATTATAAAGCTTTAATGATGCGACTTTTGTGACTTGTGGTAGAACTGTTTAACATGCAGGGATATTTGCAGACTTTTCTTTGCTGTCTTTTCTTTGCTGTCTGAATCCCACATCTCAGCTTCACCACTGCAATGCACCTCCCTTTGTAGGAATGCAATTCTCAACTTTGATAATATGTTTTTGTGCTGACTTCAGGTTGGCTAAAATAATGATCTACTGCCAATTTCTGCTGTGTCTAGGATTTGAAGGCTGGAAACCAAAACAGTGTACCTAATGAAATCTGGATTCCATATAATCTGATGGTTGCTGATGTACTGTGTTATTATGTATCAAAATGTAGCACCCATTTTATTTGACCATTGTTTCCAAGGATTTATAATGCTCTTTTAATGAAAATTAAACAAAGAAAACTCTTAAAACTATAATGATTCCACCCGTCTTTAGATTAAAAAAAACACCAAAGGGTTCTGTTTCCCAATGAATGTATTGTTACTTCTAAACAAAATCACTTATTTTAAAGGTAGTAAGCATTATTTTGTTGTTGGTCTGACGAGAAATAATTAATCCTGTGGAATGTGTGTCCAATGCCCAATGGTTCTCCAGAGACTTGTATTAAGTTTTCAGCACTGAAAAAGTAAAAGATTAACTCTACTGAGATTTATTTCCATCAGTACAAAGCTGAATAACTCCAAAAGTTGTCACATTTTACTATGACTGCCTCTCCATGCAGAAATCAAAACTGTAAATTTGGTGCATGCTACAAAGACTGTGCGGGAGTGTCACCTTCTTCATCCAGCACCTGTGTATACAAGTCTCATTACTGCAAAACACTTTCCTTTATACATATGTGGGCTTTCAGTTTTCCTGCAGCCCTATAACATATAATATAATTTTCTGAGGTGTTTAAAGAAGAAGTTTGTTTGTTTTAGATAAACATTCATACTCACTTGTATGCTGCAGCATCGGCGTGATGCTGCAGTTGTCCCACATTGGCTCAAAGACAGAAACAATTGAGTACTGCCCGTGATGCTGTTTTTATTTGCACTAACATAAAATTTTTCAGGACAAGCTTTCAGTATATGTCCCCCTCTTCAAGATCTGAGCAGTACTCAAGTCCCGCCTCGGACCTTGAAGAAGGGGACAAACGTGTCCTGAAAAACTGTATGTTAGTGCAAATAAAAACAGCATCACGAACAGTACTCAATTGTTTCTGTCGCAAGTGCACTAATACAGCTACAATCACCTCAAGCTTAAAGACTGACTGCTCAGTTTTCAGTGTGCTCAGAGTGGAGAGCAGTGAATGTCAGTTACCGCTCCCTGCTCTGCTCCTTTAGTGCTCACCAGAGCAACGAGCAGGGGAGGGGGCTAGTACAGCTGGCTCTGGTTTTCAGACATGTGCTGAGGGGGTGGATATAGTTTGCAATTAGGCAGCTTAAAAAATATAAGTAATACAGCACTGCATAGAAAATTGGAAGTAAATAGCAGCCAACACACCTATAGACCCAAGTGTTAGAAAATATACAAAAAAGTGTAGCGCTATAGACTCCGAAAATTAAATATATGGTGTTCAAACACAGTATGGAGTGTATAACATACAATTAAGTGTTAGCATAGAGAACTATAATGTACTCTATAGGGTACAAATACTGTGTACATATAAACAAAGTGAAAAAAAAACACAATGCAATATTAGTGTAAACTAAATATGGTACACTGTGTACATATATAAAATGCAAATAATAAAAACTGAAAATAGTAGTATAAATATAGTAAAGTCCAGAAAGTCCAAATGGGGTTGACACCACTCAGAATTCTTATAAAGAAAGTCCACCGATGTTGTTGAAAAAATATGAATAAAAGTGAAAAAGCCACCACCAAGGGTCTTAGGGGGCTTACCGAAGGCAAATGACTAGGAGGGACCTATGTCCACCTAGACGTTAAGATTAAGGGATCAACTGGATCAAACAGGTAAGTGGAGGTATGGAAGCAACAAAGGTGAGCAGGAGAGCTGTTAGTGGTTCAAGAGCCGTCACAGAAGGCATCGAGAGGCTTACCAGAGGTTGACTTGAGAGGACTTACGTCATCCAAGTCAAAAGGGCTTAATGACCAACTGGTCAAGATGATACGTCTTCTCAGATATCATCAATGACTTCCAAACAAAGATGGCAATTCAACCTCCACAGTTATCCACACAGCATAAAAATTATAATCCAATAGAAAGCCACAAACGAATATTCATATATCATGCGAGAAATGGATAAAAAGACTCACATAGTGTAATAACGTAAACACTGGTTTATTTTAAGATTGTCAAAAATAGCCTCACATATTAGAAGATCATCAAAGGCACAAAATTCAAATAGCGGTAATTGTGAGGGGTCCACCCAACGCGTTTCTGCTAAAGTGCCGTCATCTGGGGTGCGGAACCCCCCGACCTCACAGCTTTATAAAACAAAAATGACCCCTCATGAAAGTGTCATTATACCGGAAGTGCAACAAAACTGCATCACTTCCGGTTGGATAAAACTTCTAAATTTAAATTGGCCCTTAAGTATGCAAAGGACTAATACCTCTTGTGCCTTTGATGATCTTCTAATATGTGAGTCTATTTTTGACAATTTTAAAATAAACCAGTGTTTACGTTATTATGCTATGTGAGTCTTTTTATCCATTTCTCGCATGATATATGAATATTCGTTTGTGGCCTGCTATTGGATTATAATTTTTATGCCGTGTGAATAACTGTGGAGGTTGAAATGCCATCTTTGTTTGGAAGTCATTGAGGATATCTGAGAAAACGTATCATCTTGACCAGTTGGTCATTAAGCCCTTTTGGCTTGGATGACATAAGCCCTCTCAAGTCAACAACCTCTGATAAGTCTCTCGATGCCTTCGGTGACGGCTCTTGAACCACCAGCAGCTCTCCTGCTCACCTTTGTTGCTTCCATACCTCCACTTACTTGTTTGATCCAGTTGATCCCTTAATCTTAACGTCTAGGTGTACATAGGTCCCTCCTAGTCATTTGCCTTCGGTAAGCCCCCTAAGACCCTTGGTGGTGGCTTTTTCACTTTTATTCATATTTTTTCAACATCGGTGGACTTTCTCTTTAAGAATTCTGAGTGGTGTCAACCCCATTTGGACTTTCTGGACTTTACTTTTTTTATACTACTATTTTCAATTTTTATTATTTGCATTCTATATATGTACACAGTGTACCATATTTAGTTTACACTAATATTGCATTGTGTTTTTTTTTCACTTTGTTTATAATATGTACACAGTATTTGTACCTTATAGAGTACATTATAGTTCTCTATGCTAAAACTTAATTGTATGTTATACACTTCATACTGTGTTTGAACACCATATATTTAATTTTCGGAGTCTATAGCACTACACTTTTTTGCAATTAGGCAGCTGCCTGGATCCCAACAATATTGTCATGATCCTTGCAGAGCCTGATGTGGCTCTGTCATGTCAGCCAATAGTGGGAAAAAGCCTGCTATTGACTGATTTTGGGTTACAGGGGATTAGATTATTCTAACAGACATTTAATAGATGAAAGTGACTGCATTCCAGGGTAAAGCAGAGGTCTGTTTTCCTCATTTTACTTTGATGCATGAATGACTAGCTACAATGTCCCACAAATTATCAGTGTAAAACAGACCTCCAGATTAAAAGCTAAATACATAGTTTAAAAAATGTTATGCTGTACAGGCAAACGTATGTCCTGGATCTGCAATTCACCTTCATATGTCACCTCTACAGCTTGAAACTATTTACTGGACAATAAATCAGCGTGATCACCTCAGTCTGGCTAGCACAAAGTGATCCAGGAAGCACTACAACTAATCCAGGAGGCTTCCGAGTGATGTACTTGGCTGCACAATGTGTCAGAAGTGTGTAAATCAAAAGAATGGATGAACAAAATGACATCCTTAGGCCAGTCTTTCTCAAAGTCCTATACTGAAAATAATTTCCAATTTCAGGGAACCCCCTGCTAATAATTACTATATCTACAGCTCCCACTATATTGGCATGATGGTCATTTAGTTATTAGAATGAATGCCCCCCCCCACACACACACACACACACACACACACACACACACACACACACACACACACACACACTCAGGGAATCCCTAGAAACTTCTTGAGGAACTCAGGACTTCAAGGAACCCTAGTTTAGAAAGGGCATTAAAAATATATGTACTTCAAGTGTTTTTTACCTTTGTGCTGTGAGTTGTAATTTAAACGGTCCATTCAAACTAAAGACTTTGACTCGTTTGCACAATTTTTTTAAATGTCTGTTTTTTTCCTCACCATGAAAATAACTCACAAATGATACAGTTCATGGCCTGGAATATGAGATTAAGTGCTGTATGGCGCAAACCAGTGAAATCTAGCAGTGACATGAGAACAAGCTAAAAACGGATGGCTTATGCTGCTTGATTCATAGACAACTGGGTGCAGTGACTTCAGTCTTTAAAGGTTACGAGCAATGGCAAAAATGTCTATTTAACAGCTCATAATTACTTTTAACACATGGTTAATACAGTTATTTAATACGCTACAATAACCTGAAAACCAGTTATTATGGTGTTTCCAGAACTTTTTGTTTCCACGACAACAATCTTTTAGGTCAGAGCTCAGAAACTCTTTAACATTTGCCTTAAAATACAATTTGTTAGCTGTTTGACCAAAGATACATTTGGAAAGCTAAATTAAACATGGCAAATGAAAGTACTCACTCGTACTGTCACTCTCGCATAGCTTGAACCGAGTCATTTACCATGTGAAAGCCAGAGAAGAATGCTTTCAGCTGTTAATTCAAGCTCTAGTAGCCAAGGCATTGATAAGAAAATCCAGCAGTTGGAATATCTTTGAGACATTCCTGAACACTTGCTGAGTTAACAGAAAAGCAGCTAGTTGCAAAAAAAAAAATTAAAAAAAAATGTAATGACCCTGCACAGAAGGTTTGCTAACTGTACATGTACAGTTTATATAGAAAATAACCCCCCCCCCCTTTAAAATAATCACATTTTGTTGCTTTGCAGATATACCGCCATGTCAGAAACAAATAAAAAAAAATATTCAAAAACAGAATCACTGAGTTGGAAAAAGGATCACCCCCTTATGTCAGTATTTTGTTGGACCCCATTCTGCTTTAATTACAGCCCTTAGTCTGTTGGGATTTGTCTCTACTAACTTTGCATATCTAGACTTTGCAATATTTGCCCACTCTTCTCTGCAGATCTGCTCAAGTTCAGTTAAATCTAAAGGTGACCGTTTGTGGATTGAAGCCTCACAATATTGATTTTGATAGCAAGGAAATGCACAAATAAATTAACCTTAAAACTGTTTTTTTTAAATGGAAATACAAATTTCCTTCCTGGTTTCTGCCATTTGTTCAGTTTTTCTGTAGAAAAAACAAAAAATGTAAAAGCAAAGTTTTGTGGACAAAATGAATAGCAAAATTTTATTTTAATATACTATAGTGAACCATGAAGTGGAAATGACAGGCCCACTTTAAATGCAATACCTACAGTGGTTGTAGAAAATAATCACCTTTCTTTAAAATAATCATGTTTTGTTGCTTTGCAGCCTGAAATGAAGACAGACCATTTTTGTTTTATCCAGCTTTATTTACTAGTTCAACTTATAACATCCAAGTGCAAAATATAACACCAACATGTCCGAAAAAATAATTCAAAAACAGAATCACTGAGTTGGAAAAAGGATTGCAGCCTTTAGTCTGTTATATGTATCTGCTAACTTTGCACATCTAGGCTTTGCAATATTTGCCCACTCTTCTTTGCAGAACCGCTCAAGTTCATTCAAATCTGATGGTGACTGTTTGTGGACTGCAGTCTTCAAGTCATTCCACAAATTTTCAATGTGGTTTAAGTCTGGGCTCTGACTAAGCCATGCAGCCTTTTTTCCTTCAACCACTGTGTGGTCATGTTAGCTGTGTGCTTTGGGTCATTGTTATGTTGGAATGTAAACCTTCTTCTCACTGACAACTTTCTGGCAGAGGGCAGAAGATTTTCCTCAAGAATGTGATGGTATTTTTCCCTATCCATTTTTCTTGTATCCTGACAAGTGCACCAGTCCCTGCTGCAGAGAAACATCCCCATAACAGGATATTACCACCTCCATGCTTTACTCTAGTAATGGTGTTCCAAAGCACACAGCTAAAATGACCACACAGTGGTTGAAGGAGAAAAGGGTGAATGTCCTTGCATGGCTCAGTCAGAGCCCAGTCGTAAACCACATTGAAAATCTGTGGAATGACTTGAAGACTGCAGTCCACAAACAGTCACCATCAGATTTGAATGAACTTGAGCGGTTCTGCAAAGAAGAGTGGGCAAATATTGCAAAGCCTAGATGTGCAAAGTTAGCAGATACATATAACAGACTAAAGGCTGCGATCCTTTTTCCAACTCAGTGATTCTGTTTTTGAATTATTTTTTCGGACATGTTGGTGTTATATTTTGCACTTGGATGTTATAAGTTGCACTAGTAAACAAAGCTGGATAAAACAGAAACGGTCTGTCTTCATTTCAGGCTGCAAAGCAACAAAATGTGATTATTTTAAAGGGAGGTGATTATTTTCTACAACCACTGTAGGTATTGCATTTAAAGTGGACCTGTCATTTCCACTTCATGGTTCACTATAGTATATTAAAATAAAATTTTGCTATTCATTTTGTCCACAAAACTTTGCTTTTACATTTTTTTGTTTTTTCTACACAAAAACTGAACAAATGGCAGAAACCAGGAAGGAAATTTGTATTTCCATTTAAAAAAAACTGTTTTAAGGTTCATTTATTTGTGCATTTCCTTGCTATCAAAATCAATATTGTGAGGCTTCACTTCAATTTGCTATTCTACAATAAGATCCATATTTTCAACTGTTTTAAGCATTTCTAGCATATAATTTGATGTTTTGTAGGTTTTTCAGCATCTAGAGTGGAAAAAAGTTCAAATGTTTTCCTGTTTTTCTGTAAAAGAGGATAAAAAATACTGTCAGAAGTTCCAACCCTTCCCTCGAACTACCAATACAGAGTAATTTTGGCTGTCTCTATTAGAGAGAATTCCCATCACTTCCTGCCCTGAATGTCCCTGTAGCAATCCATATGATGTTGGCTGCCCAAAGAAATAGTCATGTTACCTAATTTTACATAGATAATATTACTAAAATTGATTTAATTGTTAATTGTTATTAAATAGTAACTATTAATAATTATTTGGGATAATTGGGATTAGTTGCTCTAAGTGCTAAAGCCACTTTATCAGCCAAATAGCCAGGCAAATAGCATGAAAAGAACATACTGGGGGTTATTTACGAAAGGCAAATCCACTTTGCACTACAAGTGCAAACTACAAGTGCAAAGTGCACTTGAAATTGCACTGAAAGTGCACTTGGAAGTGCAGTCGCTGTAGATCCGAGGGGAACATGCAAGGAAAATAAAAAACAGCATTTTATCTTGCACATGATTGGATGATAAAATCAGCAGAGCTTCCCCTCACTTCAGATCTTCCCCTCAGATTTACAGCGACTGCACTTCCAAGTGAACTTTCAGTGTAATTTTAAGTGCACTTTGCACTTGTAGTTTGCACTTGTAGTGCAAAGTGGATTTTCCTTTCGTAAATAACCCCCACTGTGCCCACGTTTGGCAAATATATGTAAAAAAAGTGTTTTACTGCTATATAACTGGTTTTATCTCATATAAAAAAATAGTACAGAAAAGGTTTTCCCTCTGTTCTTGGCTATTCTCACAACCTAATGTTTTATCGTTTTTAGTAATTACATTCATTGGCAACAGTAAGCTTTATAACAACCCCTGTGGCCATGGGAGTGAGTGTATTCTTTTAGAATCAGGAAATACCCTCTGGCACTATGAAATTATTTACCTAATCAACAAAATACAATTATGGAGCTAGAAGATGCTCTAGTGGATAGCTGTAGTTGATAAATACTTTAGATCATTCCTTTCCAAACATGTCCTTAGAGAAGTACTAAAAAGTTGTATCTTATAAGCACTGGAGCTAAAAGAAATCAGCCAAGCATCGGGTTGTTTGTGAGATCTTGCAGATACCAATTTCTGCTGGTTGAAGGGGACAGATGAAGAAGGGTCAACACAGATTAAGTAATGTACAGTGTAGCAAAGTTTGTTCAACCATAAACTATAAAAATTTAGAGAGTAACAACGTTAAAATCTGTAAGCAAAATGCCAAATTCAGGTAAGACTATCATCAATTTGGTTATTGATCACAGAAAAAAATGAGTATGCAGCTTTGGATGTTAAATTCTTTATTTCATTTAAAGTGTTACTAAACCCACAACAGTAAAATCAGTCTGTATATGCAGTAAAGCATGCTTGTTATACTCACTGTGGAACCTAAGGGGTTAATCCTCTGCAGTGTGTATAAAGACTGTTTGATCCTGTCTTCTCTAATCCTCTTCTTCTTCCACTATCTCAAATAACCTGATATTTACAGTGACAGTGGATGGACTGCACGTGCTCAGTTTGGTGTGTATTGCTAGAGAGTTATTTGTTTTGTTTCTTGGGAGGGTGCATGTGATCAGCACAGGGCCAATCAGAACTGCCCAGACAGAGGATCAGGGGAGAATGAAAACTCCTCCTACAAGGTTTACTAGGAACTGATAGAAGTCACAAGGCTGCTATATACTGCTGATGAGAAACGGTATTTATCAGTTTATATTTACTAAACTAATTGCATTTCCATGCAATTTCCAATAAAAAAAAAATTAAAACTCAGCAGCTACAAATACTGCAGCTGCTGACTTTTAATCGGATACTTACCTGTCCCAGGGTCCAGCGATGCGGGGGATCGAAGCCCCGCTCGTCCCCCCCCTCTGCTTGGTGGCGCTGGCATTTTAACTGTGTGCACCCTGCTGTGGCTTCACAGCCGGGCACCCACTGCGCATGCGCGAGCCGCGCTGCGTGCCGTCACTGGCCCCGTAATCATCTGGGACCGGTTACATGTCCCAGATGATTGACAAGAGGGAGGGGGGAGAGGCGATCTCCCTTCCTGCTCCGAGGGAAGTGATGACACCAGCCCAGGCACCAAAGGAGGCAGACTACGAGGGACCACAGAGCAACAGCCATTTAGAGGTGAGTAAAAAAAAAAATTTTCTCTAAATGTTTTTTTTTTTTTTTTTCAAGCACATTACTCATATTTTTTTGGGGGGGTGGAACTCCACTTTAAGCAAGAACACATACAGTAAAATATCAAATGGTCGGCAACGGAAACAGAACACACAAATCATTATGCTGCTAGGTGTCTACATGTATAAAAGCTAATTATTGTATCCTATGCTTTGATGGAAGACATGTAATTTCATAATTTCAATTTTATGTGACTGCTGTCAGGTTGATTGGCATGCTAGCTTTTTATGTGTCTACAGTACTCCTGTCGTGAAAAATGGCCACCAAATCATCCAGTACCACCCAGGGTGTAAGATAACTGAATATTGGTGTTCTCACCTGTTATGGATTTTCTTTGATGAAGAAAACACCAAGAATTGATGAGTGCAACAACAAGAAAATAACAATGTTATTCTGGACTTGGGAAGGGGAAGATAAACAAATTAGCCTACGTATTAGATAGTTAAGGAAACGTTACTTTTGCTATTAGCCCACCGACCCTCTCCCCCTAAAACTACATACTTATTCTCACAACCAAGCCCAGCCATAATATCTGTCCTTTGGGCAGCTTCCCCATCCCAATGTTTGTTCAGGCACAGTAGAACCCCATTGACCTATATGGGGCCATTAAATAGAGCAAAGCCTAAATATGGGGTTCCTAAAACACTTGAACAGCTATCAGCAATGTAACTTTGGACGTGAGGTGGCTTGGTGCACCACAGCTTTAAAGTGGTATAAGGTCCAACAGCAAACATTAACTATGTTGCAGCTTACCAATTCTTAGATGGGGTGGCTGCATTCATTTGCTTTTTTGGCTTTCTTTCTCCTTCAAACCAGTAAGTCTGTTGTTTTTCAAAAGAACAAGTTCCCCAGCAGAATGTATCAGTTACAGAAATGTGTGGTGCTTACAATATTCAGCGTTTATTTATTTATGTAAAACTTTTATCCCAAAAGAAAAAAAAAATTTGTTTGTGGCTTCAATATGTTAGTGTATTTAAATCTGCTAGTACGTTTAACACTACCCTCCCCCAGACTGACAATGCTGCCTTCCAAGTTGCCCCTGTGTTCATTCATCCAGAGTAGGGCTTTGTAATACAGGAGGTGTGTTACAGACCAGATCACTAGGTGAAAACAAGGGAAAAAAAGCCTATGAAAAGAAAAAACGGATGCAGCCACCACATCTGATAATTGAGTGACTACATTATAGTACATTTTTGTTTTTGGGTTTAAGACCACTTTAACCGTTTAAAAAAAAGAAGCCCTGGGCAGATTGCTTGTCTATATACATAATATCTTTTTTTTTTTTTTTACTTAGCTCACTTTGACCCCCTAAGTGCTACCCATCTGGTCTTGTACTTACCTTTAGATCGGATCGAGAGATATTTACTGTGTAATCACTCTCCAAGCCGTACTGCCTTTCCCACCAAAAATGGGTGCTTCATAGTGTGCTTCAATAGGTGCTTCCTATGGAAAAGCCACACTTGTGGCAGCCTCGAGCAGTTGCTCAGAGACAGGCTTTCCCATAGGAAATAATGTGGCTGCGGTGTGCAAACACAGGACAAAAGTGGACATTTTTGTAGGAAAGGCTTGGTCCCTCAGCATAATGCCGCGCACAGACGATTGGAATTTCCGACAACCAAATCGTGGATTTATTTCCAACGGATGTTGGCTCAAACTTGTCTTGCATACACACGGTCGCACAAATGTTATCGAAAATTCCGAATGTCAAGAATGCAGTGATGTACAACACGTACGTTGGGACTAGAAAAAGGAAGTTCAATAGCCAGTGTGGTTCTTCTGCTTGATTCCGAGCATGCGTGGAATTTTGTGCTTTCGAATTGTGTACACGCGATCGGAATTTACGACAACGGATTTTGTTGACGGAAAATTCGAGAACCAACTCTAAGATTTTGTCGGTCAGAAATTCAGACAAAAAATGTTCGATGGAGCCTACACACGGTCGGAATTTCCGACAACAAGCTCACATCCAACATTTGTTGTCGGAAACTCCGAACGTGTGTACGCGGCATAAGACTACACAGTGCGGATCGCTGTATCGCAGCTAAAGGTAAGTATAAGATGAAGTAGGCAGCACTCAAGGGGGTGGAAGGAATTAAGTAAGCTGTACATTTGTCTTTTAATTTGTGGCTTTGTCTGGAATGTACCTTTAAAAACATATCTTACAATGTTTGATGTCACTGTAACCTAAAATTTCAATTTGACAGAAATGAGTTTGTTACACAGGAGCCATTTCAGCCAGTATGCTCCCTAAAAAAAAACTAGTCCTTGAATTTTTGGAGCTCTTTGTACTCTTATCAACAAAAGCACATGTTCCTTGCTTCCTTGAAATTGTTAGATGGCTCCTGGGTTAAACTGAATAGCTACTAAATTCTAAATCAACTTTAATACCCATTTTAGAAGACTGTGCAGTTCCTACAAGTCAAGAAAAAAATGCTCAGTAACCACAAACCAAACCTATTTATGAAAAATTCAGTGACCCTATTAGCATTTTCAATGATTGCAATAGGCAATTAGCATTGACCTTCAGTAGATCACACCGGATTGGAATGATCAATGAAACAGAATGTTATCTCTAGTAAAGTTCAAACGCACATATTCTAAAGCTATCCGCCTTCATAAGCGATCAGTGTTTGTTTTCTGTCAATACCATTGAACTTGATGGAAAGCAATTTGTTCATTTCTTCTCAAGCTTTTTGTACTGCCCAGGTCTGTTTAAAATGCTTTATTGATTGCATAGATAGGGTTTTAGCTACAAGTACTTTTAAAATGCTATTAGTTACATTTCGGTTCTCCCATGAAAGTTAATAAATATCATTTTATTGCTGTGGTTTAGAAAAGTACTGTCGGCATGGATGTCGTGTGCTGCTTTTATCAGTAATTTGATACATTTTACATTTTTTGTAGGTAATTAAGGTTGCTATTATTTCCAGAACATCTTGTAAAAAAAGAATATTCAATTTTACTGTTTTACAAGAAAGACTCATGGTAGTACAAGTGAAATCACTTTTAAATCAAGTAAAATTACACTTGAGAATTTAAAGAATGGTCAATTTCACCTAGACATCCACCCAAAATAGATCATTTTGTTAAAGAGAAAAGGTAAACAGGGAATAGTCACTAGATTGTTATATTTACCACTAGCTACGCATCTTCAAAATAAAAGTTCCTCCTACATTTCCAATTTCTAGTCGGTTATCTCTGCTAGAGCCATTAATTCTGACATGCAGGCAGCTCAAGAAGAAGTAAGGTAGAAGAATGGCAAAAGTATAGTAAAGTGAATCTTCTAAAAGCCAGACATTCTTCTACTTATGAAACATAATATCCCTAAAGTAAACTTATAAGTCATTTAAAAAAAAGTAAAAGTTCAGCTTAAAGTACAACTGAACTCAAAAATTAGACTTGTTGATTGTTCCAATGCAGTACACTGAAAAATCTACCCTTTGTCTTATATAACTCCAGAAAAATAGTGGTGCACTTCCTGTGCTTGAGTACTCCTGTGCCTTAAGGCAGGCCAAAGATGATGTGATTATGGTTGCAGGAAAGAAAATTGCTTGATTCCCCCATCAACACAGTCAGTGTTGATGGGGGTATGCCTTCCACTGGACTATTGTGTTCTCCTGGTGGGGGGCACAAGGACTTGTCCCTGCCAGGAGAACAGAGAGAATATTGCTAGAGGCTATAGCTACTGGCAATAATCGCATGTAAAAATGCTGGTTATACCCAAGTCGATCAATGGAACGACTTGGGTACAATCAACCTGACCATAGATGGTTTGAATCTTGGCTGGTCCCTGCTGAACCGGCCAAGATTAAAACCATCTCTGGCCAGCTTAAGCTTCATAGCTGTTGATCTGCAATGTAAAATCATCAAAATCACTGTGCTTCTGATTGCTAGTCTCATTTTGTGATGTCACTACTCTCCTACTCACTGCTTTCCTTGATAGAGAGGGAAGCTGTTCCTGACAGACAAAAAGACTATGTCCAGTATGGACTTCACGTAATGTGGCAAAGCCCTGTGGCCCAGCATTATTTTTCAGTGCTCAGAATTTAAGAACTGGAACCTGTACAATCAACCTGCCCATAGATGGTTCCAATCTCGGCCGGTCCCTGCTGAACCAGCCGGCTTAAGCCTCTGATGATCTGCAATGCGAGATCATCAAAATCACTGTGCTTCTGATTACACAGATTTAGTGATGTCACTATTGTCCTACTCTCCTTACTAGAGAAGAAGCTGTTTCTGACAGACAAAAAGACTATGACCAGTATGGACATTTTGCAGCAAAGTCTTGTAACCCAGAAGCCATCATTTTTCAGTGCTCAGAATTTAAGAACTGGAACATTAAATATGATATGCATTAACACACATTGTAAACAACTATATTTTATCCAAATTGCAAAATACACACTTAAAGTAAGTACCGTATTTATCGGCATATAACACGCACTTTTTTCCCCTGAAAATCAGGGGAAAATCGTGGGTGCGTGTTATAGGCCGATCCCCGCCAATTTTGTGTGATCGGCGCTGCTCACATTTACGCCCAGTCCCGCCATTGGACCTGTGTTATGTCCATCATAAGGCGGGACTGGGCGTGACTGTGAGCGGCGCCGAGAAAAGCCGAGGACACTCGGGTATGTATATCTCGGCTCCGACGAGTCCCTGCAGTCTCGGCGCCATATTTGAATTTACACACGGCTGTGTATGTCGGCGGCGATTGCGGCTATCACACAAGGCTGCACAGGGGCAAGGCTGCACTGGGGCAAAGCTGCACTGACATGGCTGCACTGACAAGGCTGCACTGGGGCAAAGCTGCACTGACAAGGATGCACTGACAAGGCTGCACTGACATGGCTGCACTGACAAGGCTGCACTGGGGCAAAGCTGCACTGACAAGGCTGCACTGACATGGCTGCACTGACAAGGCTGCACTGGGGCAAAGCTGCACTGACAAGGCTGCACTGGGGCAAAGCTGCACTGACATGGCTGCACTGACATGGCTGCACTGACAAGGCTGCACTGACAAGGCTGCAATGGACACTGGGGCAAGGCTGCACTGACACTGACAAGGCTGCAGATGGACACCGATAACGATGCATTGATGGGCATTTTAATGTAAGTTTTTCTTCCTTAAACTTTACTCCTAAAAGTTTTTTTCCTTAAAATTCCCTCCTAAACTTGGGGTGCGTGTTATACGCCAATAAATATGGTATATCTGAACAGTTTTACAATTGAAAATATGCATGATTCTGTGTTGCTAGTTTTGTAATTCACACATCTCTTCCACAATACATAAGAAGATTGTATAACCTTCTTTATTACATATAGAGCATACACTGGCATCAATTCCCTGGTTCCAGCCTTCTTCAGTGTGGGGACTGCAGGAAATTGATGAGGTCAATTCAGGACTCTTCTATCCTAAAAGCTTGATCCCTGTGTTAGACTAAAAGTACTGCACAAAGTGGAAGAACACAGCGGGATTTCAGTCTGACATAGGAAAAATTGGGAAAATTGCAGAAAGCCTTCTGCATATGAACATACACATTTTAATGATAATACAGTGTAGTTAAAATAAAGGGTTTTTTTTCTTTATAGCTGTATAGAACTCCACTATAATTCAAAGGCTTCTTTGTGTACATTCAGTACAATTTAAAAATGCAAAAATGCCAGAATGTGTCAGGAAAGGATAAGACTAGAAACGGTTTTGGTACTGTTTCAAACACTCATTTTTCACCAAATGTGTTGTTGTGCATTAAGCCTGGAGAAAACAAATTGTATTCAGTAGGACATTTTGAAATATGTTTGGGAAAATTCCTATATCTTGCATTTTGGGTCCCTTGGCCTACAATAAATGAAATGGTGTCCTTCGATAATACAAAACATCTGAAACGCATGGCAAGGCAACTTTACGCAACACGTGTTAATGCCTGTGTTTTCAAGGGCATCTGGTTGGAACAGCCATTTGGAGGGGTTTTTCTCTTAAGAAACAAAATATTTGGAATTCTGCACCGGATAAAAGGTAGAACAAAGCCTTCACTAAACTGGTTATGTATTCACATTTTATTCTGCCAATTACTTTGGACACTCAGCAAAACATCAGAGCCGCTGAACACAAAGTTCCATGACGTCACTAATGCCAAAACAACATAGCAGAATTCACTCAGATTTGTCATTCTTTTTACTTTTCACATGACCTGGTTTCCACAAAGGGCCGAGGCAAATCAGAGCATTCCAGGCATAATGCTAAAAAGCAGGCCCAGACCATTCATCAGGAGATTTAGAAACAATAGCTGACTCGTAACGGATCATCTCTGAGCGGAGCAGACAAGCCAGGAAAGCTCTAGCGCGTTTTGATTCACAGTGAAATTACAGTGGGAAACAACAGAGAGCAGACAAGAGACCTATACATTCCCAGCACCTCCACATTATTCCAAGAAACATACTGCTCAGCCTTTAACAAATTCAGGCTACCAATTGGCTCTTAGTAACGCTTCTAACAAAATGATTTAGTAAAATCAGAAGAACTTGTTTTCTATTGAAAGTAGGTTGAAGTCTGCCCTTCCCAAATGCATCTGCCTGTGTAATTCAAGAAGCATGGCATTCACATAAAAGGGGAAACAAAGATGGAATATATCACACGCCGCCCAAAAAAAAAAATTGTGTTCACTTCATACACCCCATCAGATTCATGCAAAATTATCTGTTTTATAATTTACCTACAGGTGATCGGTCGTTTGTATTCACTAAGAAAAATACAACATACTACGTAAATTAGTCAATTGTATAATGTGAGACACCATTAAGACACTAGGGAGTTTATTTACTAAAGGCAAATCCACTATGCACTACAATTGGAAGTGCAGTCGCTGTAGATCTGAGGGGGACATGCAAGGAAAATAAAAAAACAGCATTTTTACTTGTACATGATTGGATGATAAAATCAGCAGAGCTTCCCCTCGTTTCAGACCTTCCCCTCAGACCTACAGTGACTGCACTTGCAGTGCACAGTGGATTTGCCTTTACTAAATCAACCCTTAGAGGACTTTCACACCGAGCCGCCTAGGGCGTCAGCGGTAAAGCGGCGATATTTTTAGTGCCGCTTTACCGTCGTTTTAGCGGTACTATTCGGCAGTTTTAACCCCCCGCTAGCGGCAGAAAAGGGGTTACATCCCCCCCGCAAAACGCCGCCGGATCGGCATTTTGCTGGCGGTATCGCATCACTCCCCCATTGATTTCAATGGGGAGCAGCGGTGAAGGAGTGGTGAGTTCACCGCTCCTTTACCGCTCCAAAGGAGCTGCTGGCAGGACTTTTTCTGACACCCTGCCAGCGCACCGCTCCAGTATGAAAGCCCTCGGCTTTCACACTGGAGTGAATGGAGCCACTTTTTTCAGGCGCTATGCAGGCGCTATTTTTATCGCTGTATCGCCTGAAAAACAGCAGCAGCGTGAAAGGGGTCTTAGATGTTATACTCATTGACAGTGCTCATACATATGTGACCAAGTTTAGGCAAGAGCTGTCTAAAAGATAAAAGGCTTGATGTACTAAAGACAAATAGGCCATGCTCTTTGTAAATTTTCCTCCAGAGCTTAGTAAATGAGCAGAAGCTCTGATGACTTACATCATCCAAAATGTGCAAGCAAAAATGCTGTGTTGTTGTTTTTTATTTTCCTTGCACGCAATTGAGTACTCTTTGCAAAGTGAAGCCTTGCCTCATTTACTAAGCTCTGGAGTAACTGCACTTGCAGAGTACAACCGCACCTGTCAAAGTGCACAGTCTATTTGCTTTTAGTAAATCAACCCCAGAGAATTCGGTATTTTAAATACAAAAGTTCACCAATAAAACTTAACCTAAGCCCAGGTTCACACATATGTGGGGGTGGGAACATGTGTAAATCGCACACATCACCGCACCCACTGGTACCAGCAGCCAAAATGCTTTTTTAGCAGAGGCACAGGGTGCCATTAATTCCTAATAGCGCCCCCACACATCAGACATCAACCATGCTTTTCTGTGCAGCCAGTTTGGGTAGAGGGTCAGGGACTTTTTTCCTGCATTTTCCACAGGTGCAGCAGCCCATTCAAATGAATTGGCTGCTGTGCCCGAGCAGACACATCCACACAACATGCAGAGATATGAACCAAGCCTAAAGGAGCACTAAAGACCCAAAAATGTCTTCCAGCAGTTCAAAAGACAATTGTCCCCAAGTTTAGAGCCAGGATGTCACATGGAAGCTGACAGGACAAGCCATGGCAGTTGTGCCCATGGCACATCTATAATCCACGTGCATTTGAACCTTCTTATGTCTGATTTGAATCTCAAATATGGTATTCTTTGTTTATATACATGCTCAGTAGTGCTTGTACACATTAGTTGTAATGGTCGGACTTGTTCTTGAATGGGAAATGTTTGGTGTATTGTATTGAGCCAAATGATTTACTATGGATGGACACTGTATCCCCTTTGCACTGCTTTAGAAACAATGCACACTTCGGACCATGCTGCTGCTGCCTTTATTCTTCTCCCTAGGAGGTCCCTTGGCCTATATAGCTTATGGATGCTAATCAATAAAAATCTTTTTGTTTTTTTTCCATGTGTCGGAGGGTCACAATTTTTTTGTGCAACTGATCATTACACAGGCTTAAACTAACCCTGTCACTACAGGGTCAAATCAACAGAGATACCTGCAGAATATAAAGACAACATCTTTACCTTTCCTATGAATTGAACTTTGAAACGCTGCCATAATGCAGCTCCCCACCAGCCTCATGTATCAAACACTTCCAGGTGTGTAAAATTCTGCTATCTGCACCACATTCAATGGGTCCTCCTGCTGGCTTGCAGATCATTACAGGACGTAAGAGCCAGCAGGAGAAATGCATATCACCAGGGCCGTCCTTAATATTGACTGGACCCTGGGCAAACATTTTCTTGGGCCCCCCTCCATGCAATTTCGCTCTCCACCTGCTCTGAGACATACAAATAGCAGCTAGACTCAAAATCAGTTTACTGAATCAGATCAGATCAGCGCATAGAGCAGCCCATTGAAATGAATGGGCTGCTCTACACGTGACCTCCATCTTTATCCACCCTGTCAGTACACCTTTTCATCCTAAAACCCCTGCTAACCTCTGCACCCCAAACCTCCCCCATCCTCTTCACCCCAAACATCCCCCATCCACTCCACCCCTTTAACTCTACCTGCCTCCTCACCTTTGCACCCACCTTCCTTACCTCTACACATCCCCACCTTGCTCACCTGTGCACCACAAACTGTAATTCCTTCTCTGCCTACCTCTGCACACCCTACTCTACCCTTTTCACTGGTGGTCAGAGAGAAAAATTCTTCTTACAATGGCAAAAAAATCCTCCTCACAGATTGCCAAAATGATTTTTGGTGTTAGCGGTTTCTTGTCTAAGAGGTAGAATGTGTTAATTGTTCAAAGAACCCCTAGCAACCTCTAGAAGAGCCCTAGGGTTCCATGGAACTCTAGCTGAGAAGGGCTGTTCTACAGTGTTTTAGATGTAAAAAAAATAAGCAATGTTTAAAAAATATGGGTCACAGCTAATAGATTTTTTTAAAAGAAAACTCATAAAGATTTTGTAAAGACAGCTTTACATATTAGTCTATCTTGTAAACTCTTATGCCTCCAGATCATATACTTTATTCATCAGGGTCTTCCTCATTCCTCTGTGCCTGTTGATTTTGGTTATAAGACTTGCAGATTTAGAAACTGTATGGCATTGTGTAAATTGTGGGAACCTTAACATACTGGCCAATAAACACAACTGTGACACAGCTAGGCCTTTTTGGGACCCGCTGCAAAACACAATGGCAGTTTAGCTGTCACACATTTCAGCTTGCTACACAAGATATGTAGGTTAGATGAGCCCCAGTGGTGGTCTTTTTCCCTGTGGCTGAAGTTGCTCTGCCTTCTTATACATGTCAATTTGAATCTTATTTCTCAGCCTCTGAAGTAAAAGATGCAATACACCCACACCAAGAATTTATTTGCTACACACCTGGCATGTATTTATACAATACACTTACAGGTTTTCACTCTCTTTAATGCCAATCTGTTGAATTTATCTAATTAGCATGATTAAGTAGAACAGTATGTCACACAATAACCGCAGCCACTACTGCCGCTGTACAACTTCTGTCAGAGTAGCAGAAAGTAACATATTTACAACTGATTACATTATTCTCATCTCAGCGCACTTCTATAGAAGTTAATTTAACGAAGTACTTGGTAAATGTAAAATAGTCATATATTATACCCCAATACAATTCCAGAAAAAAAAAGCAAACATTAGCGCTTTCTGAAAAAATACTCCTCTGGCCTTTTTCTAAAATTCACATTTTAACCCCCCGTGTGACACTTTTCCTAAGTAAATCAAAGCTCAGTATGTCTGAATCTGTAAAAAAAGAAAATGTAGCTCCATGATGCAATACAAGCTTTCCAGATATTAACCACTTGCCATCCAGAAGATTTACCCCCTTTCATAACCAGGCCATTTTTTGCTAAGCAGCGCTGCGCTACTTTAACTTACAACTTCGCAGTCATGCAACCTTGTGCTCAAACAAAATGTATATCTTTTTTTTTATGTCACTAACTGACACTTTGTGGGAAATAACTAACTGCCACTGATATCACCACTTACATTCTTATAGTGATCAGTGCTAATAATATGCACTGTCACTGTACTACTAATGACACTGGGCAGGAAGGGGTTAACATCTAGGGCAGAGGTCTTAAACTGGCGGCCCTCCAGCTGTTGCGAAACTATAAGTCCCATGAGGCATTGCAAGGCTGACAGTTACAAGGATGACTCCCACAGGCAAAGGCATGATGGGACTTGTAGTTTCGCAACAGCTAGAGGGCCACCAGTTTGAGACCCCTGATCTAGGCAATCAAAGGGGTTAAAAATGTGCCTAACAAGTGTTTGAGTGTGTGCTGTTTTTACTGGGTGTCTAGTTGTTTTCATTCCTTGCTTAGCAGGGAATGAAAAACCAACTGGATCCCGTCACTGAACACAGCTCTGTGCTGTTTACACCCACAGAGCTGTGTTCCATAAAACTCAGAGCCAATCGCCCAGTGCTGGCAATCAATCACTGGCCGGGACCCAGTGATCGGCACATGCTGTAATGAATCACAGCACAGCTGGGTGGGGTGGTGCATGTGTGCCCCCTACCTGGAAATGCCGAATCACATATATATATGTGATTCTGCTACATGAGACCGTCGGGTATTTTAGGTGATAGAAGGGGCCAAATTACACAGCACAAGCACTGTGCTGTTATTCATGCTTTAAAGGAGCAGGATCCTTTTTTTTTTTTTTAGGGTGACAAACGCTTTGATGCATTTTATGCATTAAGGTAAAACACCATCTGCATGTAGCAGCCCCTCCCAAATACTTACCCGAGCCCCATCTCCATCCAGTGATGTGCACAAGAACAACTCTCTCTCTCCTCAGCGGACAGAGAGGCAGGAGTCAATGCCAGTGAGGAGAGAGTGGTGGGCAGGGCACAGCTGTGTGCTGTGTGTCAATGAACAAACAGAGCAGGCTCAGGAGCAAGCACAGACAAGTGCCCCCATAACAAGTGGCCAGGGGAGGGGCCAGGATAATCAGCAGGGGACCCCAGAAGAGGAGAATTGGAAATGATTGCACAAAGCAGGTAAGTATAACATGTTATAACATTGTTATTTTTTTTTTAATAACAATATTGCCTTTAGAATCACTTTAACTATGTTTAACTATCAGCAGGATTTAACAAACAACACAGTTTAATCGTATTAGACACTGACTGCATAAACACATTGGTTAGTCATATTCAATAACCACAGCTTTTCCTGCTTTCAAAATAATATACTGGTTTCTAAAAAGAAATAAATTCTTTATACATTGCATGCCATGGTGGTGGAAGAGTTACTATTCACCATACGAGCTTACAACTGTTAGATGAAATAAAGAGTAAGGTGAGATATTGTAAATGTCCATTTGTTATATGATCTGAGAGAGAGGATACACTTCTGTCTCTTACAGAGAACGGTGCTAGAGAAATAGAAGGCGTACTTCATTACACAGTATTGATCTCACAAACAAAGGGCTCCCATGTTATTGATCGATTCACACAAATGCCCTTTTTGCCAACTCAGGCATAATTCTCTGTGAGTGTTGATGCACCGTAGATAAATGTCAGATGGTAACATACTGGACTATATGTCATTACAGGTATGACTACTAGCATTTGGAGTGAAAGGACAGAAAAGCCAAATGTTGATCTAAAATCAATATCAGATACTAAACAATGCTGACTGTCTTAGTATTATTTGTGACCTTAGAAAGGGAGGATTTACTAAAGAACGACCAATTGTGCTAGACCAATAAACTGGTGTTCATTTTAAAGACCAAATTGGGTTGAAATAATATTAAAAATGCAGACTTTGCCCTAACCTTTGTATGTTCAACGAAGGCAGCACGGGTTCAGTGTGTTAGAGTGAAAATGTGTCCATCACACCACTAATGTCAGCTACAGCCAATGATTGTGTATAGTTCACATGTAGACAATCTACTATATTTTCCAACAATGGCTAGCAATCATCTACTTAGTGAATGATCAACCGATTCTACAGAGGATGCTGTGTCTTTTTTTTTCTTTGCATATGATTTGTCTTTAGTGATCTAATTTATACAGATTACAGTAAAATACTTGCAATGCTTTCTTGAATGAAACAATGGAGACTTTGCTGACTTCCCACTTTGAAAATGCTAGTTACCTGGCTGTCCTGGTGACCCTCTTTCTTCAATACTTGACCTGGAACAAGTATGCATATGAGAACTTTGCAATGATTTTCTCTGCATGCATCTTCCAGCTCAATACTCAAAGCATTGAATGCACTGGGTCAGGGTAAGTGACAAACATCTAGCATAATCTCACAGTAAAGGTTTACTTTAAAGCTGTACTTTAGACAAAGAGCTATATATCCAAATGAAATACATATGGCACATGGAAGCTGTTTAACTGCCAAAGGATTCATTTGTATGCCCATCCAGTGCTGAGATTTTCACACAGGACAGACTTCAGTTATCTTTCCTGCAGTTAAAGTCAACATTCACCTATTTAAATCCATATGCTGCTAACATTAGTAAATGGATAGGAAAGTATATCATATTTACATATTAACCATTTTTTTAAATTATTTTTCACATTTCTTTAGTTACTTCCTGGTTTCCAGGCCTAGGCAAATGATGTCATACATCTCAGGAGTCTTCAGAAGGGTAGGAGGGGTTTTCTCAGCTAAGCACACCCTTCTTCAGGCACACCTGAACTAAGGCAGATGGATTCCAGGAAGTAAATGCTACATGAATCACCTGCCCTTAACTTAAGATGACCACGGCCAGAAATGCTAGAGGTTTTTTTTTTTCCAAAGTGATTTCCCAGCAAAATAAAGCAAGAGACATGGATGGATGGGGAGATTGCTTTGCATATTAAAAATGAATTAAAGTGATTGTAAAGTCTTGTTTTTTTAAAATAACAAACATGTTATTTGCTCTGTGCAGTTGGTTTTGCATAAAGCAGCCCATATCCTCCTCTTCTCAGGTCCCTCTTCTGTGCTCCTGGCCCCTCCCTCCTGTTGAGTGCCCCCGCAGCAAGCAGCTTGCTGTGGGTGCACCTGAGCCGAGTGACAGCTCCCTGTGTCTATTCAGACACGGAGCCATGACCCGACCCGCCCCCCTCTCTCCCCTGATTGGCTCACTGATTTTGATTGACAGCAGAGGGAGCCAATCGTACCGCACCGCATTGCTTGTCTTGCCAATGAGGGCAGCTTAGGCACTCCTGCAACATCACTGGATAAAGATGGGCTCAGGTAAGTATTAGGGGGGCTGAAGGGGGCTGCTGCACACAAAATGTTTTTTTATCTTAATGCATAGAATGCGTTAAGATAAAAAAAAACTTCTGTCTTTACAATTGCTTTAAATACCGTTTGGTTTGTAGTTCTCAAATGCAGTGTAGTTCTGCTTTAAGTAACACATGTCTTTGCCCCAGCCAGTGACTGGACAGTGAAAAGAGAAACAGCAGACTGACAAGCTCATCTCTCTGTTCACTCTTCCTCTCCCTCTCAGCATACTTTTAGCATGTAAATGTTGTTTCTCAACTAATTTGCTCCTCACGCTGCCTTTCCAGCTTTCAGTCTGAGCTCCGGTGTACAGGGGCTGCAAGAGGCTGATAGCAGGTCAGATTCAGGAACTTGCACTGCTTGCATTTAAAACAACATTTAACAAAGTATCCATCAGTACGGAGCTGTATTCATTTGTGTCTTTTATGTCTTTCTGAAGTTTATCTTTAAAAGGAATGACAAGTGCTAATTGCTGCTGTGACTTCCACTTCTGAGGTGAGATGTTAGGTAAGTATTTGTTGTGAAAGTCTGGTTTTCATTTTTTCTCTGGGGAAAGGCTAGGAACTGAAGACTTATCACACAAGGCTTCTGGAAAATAATCTACCAGTTCTGCTTGATGAACAAACTCATTCACATTTCACTGCGGAAAAGTGAGGCAAGCCATAGATGAATCGATTTTCTTTCCTGAATCAATTTTTGCCAGTACTAGCCTTACTTGCACAGTGACTCCCAATACATTTGAATGGGTAAGTACCCCTGTACTGTATATTAGCTTGGGGTGGTGGGCTAATAATGGATAATAAAGATGAACTCTTGTCAGTTATAAAAGACACAATTTAATGCAGCACTGAAATAATTATTAAATAATTAAATGTATTTGTAAATGCAAACAAGTACCTGAATTAGACCTGGAATCAGCCTCCTACATTTCACTAGTATAGCAGAGCTGGAGGAAGAAGCAGCACAATAATCCAATCAGTTCAAGTGATGACCGGAAGCATTCTGATAGGAAGAGAAAGCAGAGTGACAGAGTCCAGGACAACCTGTACTCAGAGGAAGTGGGTTACATGATGCTGGCCATCAGACTGAGGACATCCAGTGGCTGAAAAAAGTACTGCACTGAAAATCTCTGGATTGAGGGTGAATACTACACATTGAAAGCTTGCTTATTTTTTAATAAACTATTCATTTTTATTTTGTTATCCTTGGAATGTTGGTTGTTATGTTGGAATCTTGCTTTAAATCTAAACTTGTTAGTTAAGGTTACACTTGTTTGATTAAGGACAAGTAGGGCAAAACATTAAAATTTTAATATAATATTCAATATAAAACATGGTATATATATATATATATATATATATATATATATATATATATATATATATATATATACACACACACACGTTTGTATGGTAATATTACATTGTGAAAGTGAAATATTGTCACACACCCTTAGGGCCAGTTTACACCATAGAAATGTAGTCCAGATGCTTTTCTGCATGCACGTTTTCACGCATTTTTGATGTGTTTTTGATGCGTTTTTGGTGCAGTCCAGTGCACCCTGCCCCCCCCCCCCCATTTATCTTCATCTTAAGACATGTGCATTCCAGTGCATTTTTGGTGTGTATTGGTGCATTTCAGTGTGTTTTTGATGCGTTTACAGCATTCCAGTACAGTCCAGTGCAGGAAAAATGCAGCATGTACTACTTTTTTTTTCGGGAACTGGAACGCACTGGAACTGCAAGCATTTGTATGAATTATGCCATTGGAAACCATATAATCTACTTTTAATGCGTTTTTGATGCAGAAAAGAAACGCACTGGACTGCACGTGGTGTGAACTGGTCCTTAATGTTAGCTTTTGATATTTAGTGCTATAAATGAATACACATGCCACTTCCAACACACACTAGTATCATGAAATAAGGGTGTTCTAACTCACCCAATTAACACCTCAAATCCAGTTTTAAGTTAAGCTTCAGAGGTTAAGATATGATGATAAGTGTTACAAGTGATAGCACTTTTTCTCTCCTCAGATTTTTAATTTTACGCATATATGTCATTAGTAATCAGCATTATCAGCAGCATGTAAGAATATACTTCATTAACCATGACAACAACAGCCCTGCAAAGAGTGCACCTAGTGCAATTAAAACAAACCTGTTATTTAAAAAAAATGAGTACTGAAGGCAGCTGAAGAGATGAAGACAATTTAATGAATTGATTACTTAGGGTTGTTTTGGATGAGCGGCAGTCGCTTGGATCTTTTGTGACAGCCATGTTCAAGTTTTCCCTGCATCTTGTAATAAACCCATGTTAGGTCTATGGGCAGGCAGACAGGCGGTTGTAAACATATGTGCATCCATTTACATCCTTTTACCTCCAATCCGTCCTTTTTTTTGTGACCTTGATGGACTCTAAAGTAGTCAGGTGTAAACAGATGCACATTCATTTACATCTGCCTGCTCAGAGCTTCCGTTCAGATCCACCTGAAAATCTGATCAGAACACTCATCTGAAGGGACCCTTAGGGCATTTTACCTTATGCTTTTTTTTATGTCCATATTGGTATTTGCAATCATTAGTATAACCAACAGACTGGTGAACACACATTATATTGTTGATGAACACATGTTAAACTGGATATGCAAATCAAACTGTATTACATTTGTGCAATAGATCTACACATTAAAGCAATAGATACGGATTGCTTTGCTTATTGAATAAAGTGAAGCTGCATTCACTTCAATCATACCAATTACATGCAAGCAAAAACCCTCTCTCTAACACATGATTGGGTTTGAACACAGTTTTACCTTATTTACTAAGCTAAATGAACATTCTCTTTTTCTCTATTTCTCTAGTAAATCAACCCCAATATACAAAGCAAGTTCCAGTATAAAATACTTTTAACTTATACTGGAAATAAAATGATATGCTAAGTTCGCTTTATGCAGGGCATTCTGCCCAAAGGTCTAGTAATATGAATATTCATGTGGTGAGTTAAAGTGATATTAAAGTGGTTGTAAAGGCAGAAGGTTTTTTATCCAAATGCAATCTATGCATTAAGTTAAAAATCTTCTGTGTGTAGCAGCCCCCCTAATACTGACCTGAGCCCCATCTATATCCAGTGATGTGTAAGAGTGCCTCAGCCGTCTGGGACTTTCCGTTGTGACACAGTGTATTGAAAATGTTCAATCGGTGAAATATTCCACTCTACTCTAATATTCTACATCCAATATTCTACTGGTGTTTAAAACCCAAATGCCAGTGCTGTAAGTGCTTGCTCTATCATCTCCTGTGCTCCACCAGCTAGTGAAAATATAAGAGTGGCCCAGTTGCCTAGATCAGTGTTTCTCAACTCCAGTCCTCAAGGCGCCCCAACAGGTCAGGTTTTCAGGATTTCCCTCAGATGAAACAGCTGTGGTAATTACTAAGGCAGTGAAACTGATCAAATCACCTGTGCAAAGTAATGGAGAGCCTGAAAACATGACCTGTTGGGGCGCCTTGAGGACTGGAGTTGAGAAACACTGGCCTAGATCTATGTTATAGGTCTAGAAATGCCTGTTTCCCAATGTCAGGGCTAGTCAGTTGTGTAGACTCCTTTAAGGATAGTCGCCGCTCAGACGCCGTTTGGTATCTCCTCTCTTCTTATCCAGTTAATCTCATGGATCTCCCCGTGTTAATCTCTAGACAGAGCTCATAATCACAGAGAAACTACCATAGTGTATTATGTAAAAACTCCAAAGATTTTATTAAAACTATGTATTGCACTCACATTAAAAACACTTGTAAAGTAGCAATCCAATATAGGATCCGGCACAAACTGATTACCCACTTGCCAGCCAGGCCATTTCTGACATTTCACTCCTACATGTACAAATCTTCATTTTTTTACTAGAAAATTACATAGAATCCCCAAACGTTCTATGTTTTTTTAGAAAAGACCCTAGAAAATACAATGGCGGTCACTGCAACTTTTTATCTTGCAAGGTATTTGCGCAGTAATTTTTCGAACGCTTTAAAACAAAAAAAAAAACAGTAAAGTTAGCCCAATTTTTTTGCATAATGTGAAAGATGAAGTTACGCCGAGTAAATAGATACCTAACATGTCACTCTTCAAAATTGCACACGCTCGTGGAATGGCGCCAAACTTAGGTACTTAAAAATCCCCATAGGCGACGTTTTAAAAAAATGTACTGGGTACATGTTTTGAGTTACCGAGGAGGTCTAGTGCTAAAATTATTGCTCTCGCTCTAATGTTCGCGGCGATACCTCACATGTGTGGTTTGAACACCGGTTTCATATGTGGGCGGGACTTACGTATGCGTTCACTTCTGCGTGCGAGCACACAGGGACAGGGGCGCTTTAAAAATATTTAATTTTTTTAATTGTTAATTTTACTTTTCTTTTTTTTCTTGTTTGACATTTAAAAAAAAAAAATTGATCACTTTTATTCCTATTACAAGGAATGTAAACATCCCTTGTAATAGGAATATGGCATGATCGGTCCTCTTTACAGTGAGATATGAGGTCAATAAGACCCCACATCTCACCTCTAGGCTGGGAAGCCTGAGAAAAAAAATAAAAAACCTATTGATCCTGCCAGAATCTTGTAAAATGATACCTTCCTGCACACTGTACATATGCTAACAACGTCCTGTGTGCATTGCCTATGCTGACTGTTATCAATAGACAGTGTACCTAGCTCTTTAAACTATAAAACACCTCCCTTCATGTTACGTCCGAACACATTTCCTGTCCCCTGTCCTAGGTTAAAAATGCTGCTCCACCACAAAAAGAGCACAGTGAGTTATCCTTAGACATAAAGGGTATTATGGGGCCAAATGAAGATAAAGAAAATAAAGAAAAAAAAACTGCAACCACCACATCTAAGATCTGTAAGTTGTAAAATGTAACTTTTGTTCTCGCGTTTTGATAGATACACTTTGAGGTCCCCTTTTTAGTTGCAATCACCAGAGCATTCAAGAATTTGAACAGCCTAGTGCAGAACATGCCCTCTTTTAACAGTTTTTGCTGGCACCACAATGCTCCACAGATTCCTTATTCTTAATAGTCATATGCAGCTCACTGTAACAGCTTTTGACATGGAATTTGATGTTTTAAGAAAGGGCAAACATTTTGTAGCTGACATTTCACACAAAAAGTAGGCGGTACGGGAAAAGAAGTATGAAGTTCAGCTTTTAATCTGGCTACAGTAATAATGGCATATTTTGAACTTTAGAACTTTCCTTTCTGTTAAGAACATTAAAATAGGAAACATTTGTAGCCTATTTATTTAAATAACGTCTATGTTAAAAAAAATTACATATATATATATATATATATATATATATATATATATATATATATATATACTTTTTTTCAGGGCTGTTCGGAAAATACATACTATTATGATTCTCTACTTTAAGGTTATTTTTTTTTTAAATAATAATAAAAAAAAAAACTTTATACTAGCATGTTGTTTCAAAACAGCCCTAAAGTATTTTGGAAGCCTTTCTGAAAAATAAACTCAGTTCGTACACACTGTGACCAAACCACATTTCCACATCCTGTGACTGGATAGATATCCTGCTTAGATGGAGTGGGAATAGGGAGGCTGAGAAATGATATAAAGGCAACACAGAGTGACACAATATTAAGGCAACAGACCTTGTAATCATGACAACTATGTTAAACCCTTTTCATAATACCTAGATTACAGCACTTAGCTTGGACATCTCTCGGTCTCTTCAATAATTATCTTTGTGTTCATAGGCAATGGCTGTGTCCCCTGAACGTTTGCCAGTGGGAAATCAAAGTATGGTAATGCTGTATAAACACACTGTGCTGCTAATATTTCGTATCCCCATTTTAGATAATTAGGTATTTACATAAAATTTACAAATATCATTATTGCAGCACACAAACATTTAATACAAAATCAGCAGTCATCTGGAGTGTAATTATGAACTGTAACCTAAATTAGAGGAATGCAGATACACTGGATCAGTTTCTTCAGCATATAATGTATAAATTAACTAGAGAAAAAGAAAATGGGGATTTTGCCCATGGCAGCCAATAGGATTCCAGCCAACATGAAAATTAAGGTATTAAATGCATACACACATACACAGCTTACCTGACCAGGACTTGTGTTCTTCATGTATCGAAGCTCTATTTAGCCGTGCCTCACTGGCAACAGTCCTACTGTTGGCAACGTAAAGCTATAGGAGCCCCAATAACTGGGCTATCTGAATGTCCTGGCCAGATATTTTCAACCCCACCCCTAGGAGAGTCCTATTCTTTCACACAACCCTGAGGAACCCCTGTTATGTCAGGCCCTATGCTCACAATCTGACTTGTCTTTTTCTCCACACCCAACTTCTCCACTGTCATTCAAGGCTGTACATCACCCACTGCCATTCAAACAACAAGGACTGGCTATTCAAGCTTGTCTTCCAATAAAATCTGCAAAATCACTGAAACAGTATATGGCAGGGATATGCAATTAGCGGACCTCCAGCTGTTGCAGAACTACAACTCCCATGAGGCATAGCAAGACTCTGACAGCCACAAGCATGACACTCAGAGGCAGAGGCATGATGGGACTTGTAGTTTTGCAACAGCTGGAGGTCCGCTAATTGCATATCCCTGGTATATGGCATAAACCTAGAAGTTAGAGAACCAGTGGAAGCTCTTTGGAACCCTAAAGATTATAGCTGTAAATTAAGGGGCAATAAGGTTTATCGGACATTAACACCAAATGTCCTCCTTTATTCCTCATTGTAAGCTGTATAATTTTTTTATGTATTTTAAAGTGTCACTAAATCCACAACAGTAAAATTAGTCTGTATATGCAGCATAGCATGCTTGTTATACTCACTGTGGAACCTAAGGGGTTAATCCTCTGCATTGTGTAAAAAGGCTGTTTTAATCTGTATGCACAGATCCTTCCTTCCCTGCACTGTCTATCTACGGGAAGGTCAGCTAACACAGGCAGAATAGCCGACCTGCACATGCTCAGTTGTGTCTTCTATGCTGAAGAGCATATTTACTTATTGATCAGAGCTAGCCATGTCACATGATATTGACATCACACATGTGGGTGTGTATACAGGCTGAAGTGGAAATCTCCTCCTTCCTGAACTCTCAGCACTGGAGAAACTCTGCAGTTTATCATGTAACCGTGGTATACAAATCATCCAAAAAGGTATATGGTGGCAGTATTTTTTAATGTAAAAAGATGATTTATAAGCTGTGGGCACTGGGGGGGGGGGGGGGGGGCGGATGAACTATTTTCATATTACTGAGTTTAGTAACACGTTAAGGTTGCGTTTTCTCTATAATGCAATTGTTTTTTATTGGTTGAACTAGATGGACTTGTGTCTTTTTTTCAACCTGACCAACTGTGTAATTGTTATCCCTTATTGGATTCTCTCCAGAATGGTAGCTAGAGTGTCACATGTTGCTGACATAGGCAAGCCTTGTGAAAACTACATTACCATGATCCCCTACAGGTGGCCACCATGCAAAATAAACCTTGAAAGAATTTTGGGTGGATATATAGAAAGTGTTCAGTGTGCACACATTGTGGCTGTGTTTAACTACACAAAAAAGGGTAGGTCACTAATCAACAGATTACAAAAGTAGCAGCAGTGGCAGGCCACCAGCTCCAGAAATTGAAGACAACCTGTTGTTTTCATCATCAGAATGTTACTATTTTACCTGCTCGCACAACCATTACATACATCAGTCTAGGTATGATTTTGTAATAGCCTTGCATTTGTGGACCCAAATTTCAGCTTTAAACATGTTAAAATGATCGTCAGCTTTATTTAATAAATTATCCTAATTCCTAAATACTGAAACCCACAGCTACAAACTATTGAGCTTTAGAATTCACCAAGCTGAATTCAGAAAGAGACAAGAGGAAGGTGTGTGTGACATATGTGAGAGATATGTTTTACAGCTCTGCAGATACAGAAAGATGCTATTAATAAGGCTTACATAATTACCTGTGAATAACCTGGGGGTAAAAGAATTTGCAGGTACAGAACATGCTCATTGCTTTTAGAACATTTAGAAACAGCAAGCATCAAAGACTTGCATTTGACTTGGAAAAATCATATGACGTTGAGTGTATTAGCACTTAGTTTACAGGAAAATAGGACTGAGGAATTAATTAGCTAATATAGCTTCAAACCTTTTCCTGCATGTTATTTCCAAAAAAATAACTGAATTGTGGAAGCTGTGCTCCAAAAGGGTAAACAGAGGGCAAAGATCGTGTCTCTCCGTGAAAGCAGCCACCTTGGTAGAGGCAGGGCTTTGCTTCCTCATGCCAGAGCCTCCAGCAAGGAAAGCAGTGAGCAGCATAACAGGGACATCACTAAATCTCCTGGGACTAGCAGTCAATGGCAGCAGTGTCCTAGAACTCACACTTACAATATAAAGCAATGCGTCTGTGGGCTCAAGTATACTACCCTCACATATCAGAAAGTGCACTTTTTTTTTTTTAGGATTTCTACAAAAATGGTAAACGCTTTTAAAGCACTGTTTAGGCACAATTAAATTACCACTTCTAGATGTTCACTTTTTTGACTTGAGGGCCACCTTAAAGATGAAATCTAATTGTCTGCTAGGGACAAGATCTACTTTTCCCCCCTTTTTTAATATAATTTCATTCTTCGGAAATAAGCACAGAGGTCAGTAAAACATTGCATGCCTGTATCAGTGAGGAATAACATTCCAATGAGGGACAAACAATTCCCAAGGGAGAATGTTGGTGTAAAATTATGTAGCAATTTCAGATTTCACTCAGCAAGGATTTAGTAGAAAAACATTTTTGTTCTCATGATTTACATGAACATTGTGACCCTTTGAGTGAAAAAGCAAGCAGGCTAAAGCTTTCAAGCCAGAATTAGGCAAAAATCAAGTACAAGCACAGCACTGATCTCTACAAGTTCCCCAAGGCCAGGTCAATGAGCTCCAATTTTGTGAAAAGTTATGTCAATGACTCAGATGACTGCCTGGAAAATTAGCTTTGCTATCATACTAAATTGTGCAATGTAGGTAATGACCTGCAAAGAAACATATGTGCTGATAACATATACATTAAAGAAACCAGTCATGTATACGTGGGTTTCTGCTTAGCTTCATCTGTCGAGAAGCAACAAACACTAATAAGCAAATGCTGCACTTCTCAGGAAAAGCTCTTTTTTTGTGTATTAGCACTTTTATAAGCAACATCCAATAAAGGGAAAGTGCAAATTTTGTAACAACAGAAGGACAGCAGTGCACGTGGTATATATATTGTAACGAGCCCCTGCTCACTCAGTTCCACTCTCCCGACACTCCTCTGCTGCTATTGGATGCAACGTCTTATAGCTCGGTCGTTTAATGCTCCGGGATTCCATCTACAACTATGTGCTATTCGAATTCAGTTGTTATAGCTCAGAACAAACACCAGGCAGGCTGTATGTAAGTTCAAACAGGAATCTCACGTTTATTGGATGCACACAACACACTTTTATACATAGCAGTTTGAACACCCCGCCCAAACAACCACTTTCCTATTGGTCAATTGTAAGGTACACTCTAGTCCTCACTTAGGTCCTCTTGACCATGCAAATGAGGACTTGAAACAGAGTCAGCAGGGATTGGTCTGATAGCTTGAATAGGAGGGCTGACATGTGTAATGACACAGAGAAGTCCCAGGAGATAATTAAAGTACCGTATTTATCGGCGTATAACACGCGCCGGCGTATAACACGCACCCCAAGTTTAGTAGGGAATTTTAAGGAAAAAAACTTTTAGGAGGGAAGTTTAAGGAAAAAAAACTTACATTTAAATGCCCATCAATGCAGCGTTATCGTGTCCATCTGTAGCCTTATCAGTGCAGCCTTGCCCCAGTGTCCAGTGCAGCCTTGTCAGTGCAGCTTTGCCCCAGTGCAGCCTTGTCAGTGCAGCCTTGTCAGTGCAGCTTTGCCCCAGTGCAGCCTTGCCCCAGTGCAGCCTTGTCCCCAGTGGTCAGTGCAGCCTTGTCCCCAGTGGTCAGTGCAGCCTTGTCGCCAGTGGTCAGTGCAGCCTTGTCCCCAGTGTACATTTTATGATCGCCGCCGACATACACAAGTTTATTTTGTATTTTTAAATATGGCGCCGCGGAGTTCGGAGGGACTCGGCGGCGCTCGTTCAGCTGAACGAGCGCCGCCGAGAACACAGTGACTGGGCGGAGCCGAGATACACATAGCCGAGGGTTCTCGGCTCTTCTCGGCACCGTTCACAGTCACGCCCAGTCCCTATGATGGACATAACACAGGTCCAATGGCGGGACTGGGCAGGACTGTGAACAGCGCCGAGAAGAGCCGAGAACCCTCGGCTATGTGTATCTCAGCTCCGCCCAGTCACTGTGTTCTCGGCGGCGCTCGTTCAGCTGAACGAGCGCCGCCAAGTCCCTCCGAACTCCGCGGCGCCATATTTAAAAATACACGCTATGTGAATGTCGGCGGCGATCGCTCCGATAGGTCACAAAATAGCGGGGATCGGCGTATAACACGCACCCACGATTTTCCCCTGATTTTAAGGGGAAAAAAGTGCATGTTATACGCCGATAAATACGGTACATAAACAAACGGTCAAACACAGAACAATGCCTTCCTTCCAGACCATGGAGCCGTCTGGAGGGGGTTAGCTTTAGGACAGGGCGGAGGACCCACCATACTTCAGTATTCCAAGGATCATGACATATATTTGTTATATATTTTTTCCTTGTGTAACAGTAATAAAGGAATATCTCGGTCACCACTGTGACCTAGAAAATTTGTGTGTACCGCTCAGGCTTGGTGGTGAGGGGGTATGTAGTCAATGCTTCCGCAGCTGCTGCTAGAGTGCCGATAGGGTATGGAACCCGTTGTGGTTCCTGTAGAGCTTTAAGGAACAATGGAGTAGACCCTAGAAGTCGCACATCTAGATGTTCTGGAGTGATTTATAGAGTGGCAACCTCAGCCTGGACTCCAACCAGGCCACACCCCCTTGATCACCACTCCTGGTCAAACCCCAAACATTGGGGTTGATTTACTAAAGGCAAATCCATTCTGCACTACAAGTGCACTGCAAGTGCACTGAAAGTGCACTTGGAAGTGCAGTCACTGTAGATCTGAGGGGAAGATCTGAAATCAGGGGAAGCTCTGCTGATTTTATCATCCAATCATGTACAAGCAAAAATGCTGTTTTTTATTTTCCTTGCATGTCCCCCTCGGATCTACAGAGACTGCACTTCCAAGTGCACTTCTAAATGCACTTGCAGTGCACTTGTAGTGCAAACAGTATTTGCCTTTAGTAAATAAACCCCATTGTCTATGGCAAGTTCTAACCTTATTAGAACCCACAAGTCAGGGTGATTCTCCTACGATTTACTATATATACATATATATATATATATATATATATATATATATACACATATAAACCCGTATTTATCAACAATGGCACAATGGCAAATCATTTGAGCAACACACAAGATAAAAGTAATCCAGGGGCTTTATAACATAACATAACAGTTTTCTATGTATTGCACATTTGTAACTGGAATAATATTGCAAGACACGCAAGTGGGATTCTTGACACTACGCATTGCAAGTGAAGGCTTTTTAAGCTGCAGTGAGAACATATCACAAGACACATTGCCCGAGAGGTGTTTTCACATATAACATTTCCTTACTTGCTGTGAAAATAGCTGGTAATCAGGTGGTGTGCTGGAATGTTTGCCAGCTCAAGGCTTAGACGCACAAACATTACTTTACTGTCATAAACCTCCACTTTCAAAATTTCTAGAAGTGCGCTGAAAACAATACAGCCAGGCTTTTTTTTTGTTGCCAGCCTCTGTAAAAAATGGATGTTCGGTCTCCCTGGAATTGAAATTAGGAAAACAGCAATCAAACTCATTTTAACAGGCTTGAGTAGAGACTGTTCACTTAGCAAAGTGTATGTAGTAAATAAGGTGAAGCTGTGTTTACTTTGAATACCCAATCATGTGCAAAGGAATACAAAATGTCTTGCATGCAAATGATTGATTTTAGCGTCATCTTACTCACTAAGCTAACATTCACTTTGGTAAACCAACAGTCATTCCATTAGGAAATCAGCACCACTTAATTCTTTATTCAAACAGTGGTGAATAAGCCCAATAACACCATCCATACATTTATGCAGACTCTAAGGCTTGGTTCACATATATGCAAATTTTAATTCATTTTGAACCACGTCCAATTCCCATGACATGAGAAATAACATTAATTTCCACTGAAGCTATTTACATATATGCCGTGATCTGCAGTACAAATTTAAAAACAGTCCTGTGCATTTTCTGAGCACTGCGGTGCGGTTCAGGTCCAAATTCCAGGCTCATTGAGTTCTATGGGAACCCTTCTGAATTGCACATGTGTTCAGTTGTGTTCAGGATTTCAGCACGGATTGCTCTCCTACTACAGGAGTTGACACCCTTTATCTACTATGTATTGGCCAGCACTGAAGACACAGCTGTGACAAAAATCCTAAGTCTTGCAAATTCGCATCAGAACCGCACCTGAATCGCTGAAAAAATGCTTTTTTTATTCGCAGTGAAAACTGACACACAATTTGCACTGGACAAGTGTGAACCCAGCCTTAAAGTATTTACTGTGTCTAATAAGACATGTTTAGTCGCTGTCATGAAGGGAATGTAGGTACAAATTTCTACGCCACACCCAGACATTAGGGTTGATTTACTAAAACCGGAGAGTGCAAAATCTAGTGCAACTCTGCAGAGAAACCAATCAGCTTCTAAGGTTTATTGTCAAAGCTTCATTGAACAAGCTGTAGTTAGAAGCTGATTGGCTACCATGCACAGCTGCACCAGATTTTGGCACTCTCCAGTTTTAGTAAATCAACCCCATTGTGTATGTCAATTTATAGAACAGTGTTTCCCAAGCTGTGGCAGGGCCAACATGGGGTACACATCCTGGGGTAATCAGGGCTTTTTCCACAATAAGTTTGTGGGAGCTTATAAACTAGTGTAACCTACCAGTGGCAGTGACTAGAAGTAGTATGTTTTGCTGGATGTGTCTGTGACAATTTCCTGGTTTAAGTCAGGATATCCAGTTATATTTACTAGTAAAAGTTAGTGATGATGGTACACCACTGACCGGGTTTGACAAATGTTGCTATAGACAAAGCAGTTTTGAAAATCTCCATGGCAACAAGTGCAATTTGCAAAATTCATGCTAGCTACAAGAATTTTTGAAGAGTTTGTATATGCATAAGAGTACAACGAAGTGAATAAACAATAATACAGATCCTATTGTCTGTGTTCCATTGGGGAGCTTTCCCTTTTCTTTCTGTTCAAATTCCCTTTGACATAGTTGTCTTCAGAACAGGTGTCCCCATTGGAAGAGTTCACTATTTCTTTCTGAGACAACCATAACATTGTGAATTTCCAATCACTAATGGGTATATTCATCTAGCCGTTTATGGATGTACACCACGCAGATCATTTAAGGAGTGATTACATATCTGGGCATGGACTAATGGCCCTGTATACAGACTGCTTGTGTTTAGCAATGTTCATCTGTCCCTAACTGGTGGTGAACACTCCATATTAGATTACATGTGGACAGCTGCAAAGCCTGTCGGGCTGTCATTGATTTGTAGAGGTTCAGTGGCAGCAGTTAATAAAAAACACCTGACCAAACAAAACACTGATCTGGTGCGGTGTACAGCCGGGAATGTGAATGAGCGCTCTCTGTAAATGTAACAACGCTCACCAGGACATATGAAGGAAGGTGAAGCACCCCAGCAGGGACAAAATAAAACTTTACTACTCTTACCTCTTCGGTTTAAAACTCAACTCAAATATTATAGGAGAAACAATAGTACTGGTTTCTTGGCTGTCCTGCTAACAATCCACCCTCAATACTTTAGGTCACTGCAACAAGCATTCAGAAAAGAACATGTCCATCTTTCCTGATCTGCATATTTGTTCCTGGGCTGGTAACTCAGAGAGTACTGAAGCCAACAAGTCAGCATTCCAGCCAGGCAACTAGCATTCTCAAAAAGAAGTCATCAAAGGCATTGCCTATATTTCTCTCATTACATATCTACTTTAAAGACTTCCTCTGCATGTGCACAAAGCGGATTTTGTTAAAATCATTCAGTTTTTTTATGCTCCTGACAACGTTAACGCTGTCAGAGAAGATTAAAGTGTGACAGAGCACCTATCTGGAAATAAAATTTCATTAAACAAAAGCAGGAGGAAGAGAATTGTGCATGTGAACTTCCCGATGAACAAGCAGATTACTATTTGTTTAAACAGAAATAATCTTGAGTGTCCTGGCATGAGGTAAACGAGAATATCTCAACCTGCAGTGATGTATATGGCGGTGACATTGTAATCTTGGTTTTCATGTAAACTAGCTGACTACAATTACTTTCTGCAAGCACCAAGAACCCCCCTATGGCTTTCTCTCTCCTCCCCCTTTCTGATCTATCCCCTTTTCAAGCTATTGTTTTGAAAGGCTGAAGACACTCATTTCCTAGTCAGCAGGTGTCTGTTCATAATAGCAGTAAAGTAGCCTTTATTATGTTATTGGAGTGAGAGCTTCATAATGATTCTGCAATGCATTCAAGGTAGTCTTATTCATACAAGGACATTTTTTTACAGGTTTCATTTTTGAAATTTAATGAGAAACAAGCTATTCACTTAAAAAAATGCAAAAAACTGACTGACGACACACAAGCTGAAAACACAGCAGGAGATTTCTAAGTCAACAAGTGTAAAGGAACAAAATACAAACCATTCCATTACAAAACCGTGTAGTTAATACACAGAAATTAAGTCAAACTGAGAGAGACGATCAGGAATTTTTATTAAGAAAAAGTAGAATAAGCATTAAAAATGTTTCATTTAAAAAAGCGGACCAGCAACAGCAGGATGTTTAAAATAAAAATAATAATAATAAACTTTATTTTATAGAGCGCCTTTAAATATAGCTTCTCAAAGCTGGTTGGTTTAAAGTGAATCTGTGTTTTGCCAATCTAAGCCAAAGCAAAAAATGTGTGCTTTAACACTGGCACTGCCATTCCCTTGACCCTTGATTTCCTCACTCCTGCATTCACCCAATGGTTTAAGGGAAAAGAAGCCCTGTGTAATCTCCAAATTGATTTAGAGCTTGCACAGGGTTGAGGTCCTTCTCCCACCCCCCACATGACAACCAACCAGCAAGCAACAACACTCAAGGAAGGTGAGTGTGGCAAATGCTTCCCCATATCTAGAAGCAGTGTCTATGTCACTTTGCTTCCCCAAGTGAACAGAATGAAGGGGAGTGAAAGGATTTAGGTATAAGCAGCTGCAGAGACCAGTATTATATGAACCTGTTGATTTGGTCTTTTATGCTTTCGCTCAGTATCTGTCCTAAAGGCAACAATCACCTCAACCAAAGTTGGGTATGGCTATCCCCATCATGGATACAGACAGCAATAAAAAACAGAAATCTTTACCTTTGCCCCCTCTATCAAAAACTAAAAAAAGGTTTTGGCTGACTTACACACCAAAATAAAATTTGTCATTCTCTCAACTCCCACCTGGTGTATTTTTTTTTTTTGATACTCACCTCCACTTCTTTATTTTTCGACTAGGCTAGGGTGACATTCCTTCCACCCCTACCATCCTTCCCTGGATCCTGGAATCATGTCACACGCCCTAGGAGATTACAGGACCAGTCTCCCTGCAGTCTGAATCTAACGCGTGTGCAGTAGGGGGCGGCCAGGAGAGATTGGGAAGTAACAGCCGCCTCCTGAAACCAAATGGTGGCATGAAGAATCAGAAGCCCTGCAAAAAACTGGGTGCATGGAAAACAGCGCTGGACTTCCTGGGCTGGTAAGTATGTGTGTTTCAAAAGTCAGAGGCTACAGTACTTGTAGCTGCTGACTTTAAATAATTCCACAGCTGAGTGAAGTTCCTCTTTAAGTCAAAATTTTGACTGCAGCATAAAAAAAGTACTTACCAATGCATTGGAACCTATCTAATGACAGAACTGCCTGAAATCCTGATATAGATGTCTCCTCTTCTTGCCTGTGCAAGACACATGAACCACCAGTGAAAGAAACAGCCATATGGGTGGTTTGCTTCACTGAATGACTATATCAAGTCCTTATCCTCACCAAACAATCTTCAGTTTTGACCCTTATGCCATCTGGGTTTGCATCATTGCCACAGCAGAGGCTAAATTCTGATAAAAAGTTTGATAAAGCTTTGCAATACATGTGTAGGACCTGAAAAGGGATTTGTTATAAAGCAAAACTGCAAATGTATACATTGAGCAAATAAATATGCATGACAAAGGAATTTACGATAAAAGAAGAGGCATATTTTGATCCACCTGAAGCCTTTCTCTCAGTATTAAAACTGATTTGAGACTTGTTCCTCTCCTGACCTGTTTACCTTGTAAATAGCTTTTATAGCATAGTCAGCTGCAGAGAAACAAAATAAAACCGTTGAAATAACACTTTCTGCTGCTATAAAATGCAAACTTCAACACGATTTTAAACCAAAGAGGGCTTTGTTCATATACACAACACAGCAGTTCTGGGCCTAATAACTACCTAAATGGAGGCTATGATTTGGCTTTTAGAGCAGCTAAACATACACGGATACCTAAGTGTGCCATCGGAGGCAAATGAGCATAAAAATGGATCTAACCTTTCTTAAAGCAGAGACATACAGCAGCTGCCTATATTTCAAAATCCCGTGCCTGTCTTGTGCTGGGAATTACACTAAAATACTAAGCGGAATTGTACTGTTCCCATATATTTCCCAGCGGCCTATATTAGCCAAAAGGATGAAAATAAAAGAAAAAAGAAAGCTAGCCTTACACCCCGCAATCCTGCCATTTTTTAGTAACCTATCAATAAATTTGCTAAAATTAAGCAAAAAATATTGATTGGGCAACATCAAAATGTATCACCGGATTCTTACACAATTAGTTTTGCTAAAGTGTAACTTTAGCCAAATATTTGTCATTCTGTTTGCAAAGATTTCCTTCATGTCCTGTCCTAGAAAGAAAGTTAAAAAATATTTTTTGCCAGAGTTTCACTTTAAATACAGATTACATGGTTGTTGATAAAACTAGTTGAACTAACCAGTCACATTTTGGCTCTACAGTTAGAAGTATACAGATCAGCAGCCTGAGTCATCTTTATCTGTATATGGTGTGATTATTAGGAAATCTAAATATAGCAAACAGAGGTGGTTGAGATGTTTTGGTGTAAGTTTGTGATGCACTTACCACGCGCTTGTGATGCATTCACATTGACTTGTTTGGAGAAATAAAACAAAACTGTTAAGAACTTGCCCTCTGGAAAATTTAACCTCCTACATGACCAGGCCATTTTTTGCTATTTAGCACTGCGTTACTTTAACTGACAATTGCGCGGTCATGCAACGCTGTACACAAATGAAATTTATATCATTTTTTTCCCCAAAAATAGAGCTTTTTGGTGGTATCTGATCACCACTTTTGCGCTATAAATAAAAAAAGACTGAAAATTTTGAAAAGAAAAAACAATATTTTTTACTTTCTGCTATAAAACATATCCAGTAAAAAATGTTAAAAAAAAAATCAAAATTTCCTTATAAATTTAGGCCAATATGTATTCAGCTACATATTCTTGGTAAAAAAAAACTCCCAATAAGCATATATAGGTTGCTTTATGTGAACATTTTAGCATCTACAAACTATGATATATATACTGGAATCTTTGTTTATTTACCCTTATACTAGTAATGGCGGCGATCAGTGACTTATAGCGGGACTGTGATAGCAAAGCAGGCAGTCTGACACTAACTGACACTTTGTGGGAACCAGTGACACTAATACAGTGATCGGTGATAAAAATATGCACTGTCACTGTACTAATGACACTGGCTGGGAAGAGGTTAACATCAGGGGCGATCAAAGGGTTAAACAAGTGCTTGGTATGTTTTGCAGGATACATCCCCGCTGACAGGACAGAGCTCTGTATTGTTTACATTGACAGGGGACCCAAGAAGAGAAGGTTTTTGGCCACTCTGTGCAAAACCATTATTAAAAAAAAAAAAAATCACCTTTACAATCACTTTAATAGATACAGTATGTACACCAGTCCTGTAACTAATTATTAGGCAATAATTTGGCTGTTTGACCCTGAACATTTTAACACTGAATACATGTAATAGTCCACACTAACCATAGTAAAGCAAATGAGCTGGGTTCATTCTCACAAAGAATGAGTTTACTGTATACGCAGGATTGATTTACTAAAGTAGTAGAGGCTGTTCACCTAGAAAAGGAAAGGTTAGTGAATATGACAAATCTGTATTCATTATGAATACCAAATCATATGCAAGTAAAATTAAAAAGAGGATCTCTGGTAGCACACGATTGGATATTGGAAGTGCCATCAGAAAGCCAGTGCTCTTCTTCGATCTGCTCCAGCTCCAAATTATGAGTGTTCTTGGAATACGGGATTGATGGTCTTGCATTTAGGTGATGACATTAGCTAGGGAGCAGCCATAGGATCGGCAAAGAAGAGGAACAGTCATCCATTCTAGATCCAGTGGGGAAGAAGATAAATATTCCTCTGCTTTATACCCACTTACACTAAACAACCAGTAGACTTTTGCTATATGAGGTAGGGGGGGTTCACATAAAAATTATTTTGAAATGCTGGCTAGTTATTCTGGGCAGGTCAAACTGAGCATATGGTGAAAAAAATGCAGAATGATGTTAACTTAAGAGAAAACTAAAGATGAAAATAATCAATGGATGCAGATATAAAGGCAGCCAAAATTTCCTGAATCTCATTTTTTTTCCATCACCTCTTTCATTATAAGCCTTGCTATTTGATTGTGAGACTGCTCTTTACATTAAAGGACCGGTAAGGATGCTCTGGGGCCAGGAATTGGTAGGGCCAAACTTGAGTTTTACCAAAAATAGCCCAAATTTTTAGGTAAACTCAGTTGCATATATTTTTAGATTTCTTAATTAGTTTGATGGTTTTTCTTAATGAAGGTAGCATATATTTATGGATTTATTTATCATATGCTCAGCTTGGATTAGCTAGTCTGTGAAAGGGTGAGAAAACACAATGGTGATTATAGTATAAGCTACGTTTCACCAGAGGTTTTATGAAAGCTGTCAATGTGCACAGCTAGCCTGATTACTATAGGGACACCTTGAGCCCTATCTTACCAGCTGTTCCAAGCTTACACTGAGTACATCAGCAGCAGAGAATATGACTATCTCTTTATAACTTTGCTGCATACAGACCCAGGAGAATTTCCATTTACAAATTAACTTTCATCACACATATTACTCACAGCACAGTTCCGTATACTTAGATGAATTTGACAGCCACAACACAGTTAACGATGAGTTTGCAGTACTGCTGTCTATACACAAACTACTGATCATTTTCAAACAGAAATGTCCCTTGTACTCCCATTTATTTATTTTTGTTTGTATATCTTCCTTATACATATGTCTAAAGACAGAATGCGTGTTTTATTTTAATGAATGCATTCGAAACAATCAATGAACAGGTAGCTCTTGCCGCTGAGACTAAACAGTACACTATAACGAGATCTAATTTTAGCTCTAGTAGTTTAGTTTTTGTTTGTGTCTTTCTCGTAACATTTTTTGACATTAGATTTGCAGTGTCTATTGATTATACATGCAAACAAAAATTCACCTGACAGCCTGTATGCAAATAACACACTGACAGATTGTTGAATAAATGAGAACACTAGAAATAAGCAGGAGTGCTCTAAGCGTCAGGAAAGACCTGGCTGAAATTACCATTTCAATGATACGGAATTTTCAGTACTCTGTGCAGATATACAATTTCTGGAAGTAAAAATAAGCATCTGAGATCTGAGTTTACAAAAGTTCAGAAGTTTATTCAAAACAAACTTTATAAAAACTTTGCAGTTCCCGCATAATTACAGTTTGTAAAGACATGGAAGCTGTTTCACAAAAAATAAGGTCAGTTTTGAACACAGTATACAAAATGTATAAATGCACGAATTAAAGCTGAACTCCAAGCAAAGCCAAATATACAGTTAAAACATGTTTGTTAACTCTTTTTTCCAGCCAAAGGATTTGCAAATCTGTTCAGTCTTTTATCCAAGCAGTCCTGCCAGACAGGACAGTCAGGTTCTTGGCCTTTCTTCTGTCTTCACGACAGTTAGGCAGCACAACCTGGCCCAAGACCTACCTCAGCCTGTGACTGGGAAATGAAGACGCGGAAACACATTGATGAGGTCATCCCTCTGCTCTCCCCACCTGTAGCCAGTGATGCAGCAAGCATTATTGCCTTCCTGCTCGCCCTGGCGTCCTCTTCAAAAGTTCTTAACACCCAAGGGTGCGGAAAAAATCAGTAATCGTGAGACCACTGTGATTGGCTGTCAGAGTGCTCACATTATCAGAAGCCAGTCCCGCCGGCTATTGATGTATTCTCGGGACTGAAAGCCATTTTTGGCAGCTCGGTCTTTTGTGCTGGGATACATGTGTGGGGTGTGGGCCATAAATCCAAGCCTTTTTCTGCCACACATTAGTGTTACTGCGGCATTAAAGAGTTAAAGCTGACATTGGCTTAGAGTGCCTTTTATCCCTCTCTTGATAGTTTTTTAAATAAATTAATTGACTATAAAATTATTTTTTTTTTTAACTGTCTATGGTCGGGCTTTATTGCCTAAAAGACAGAAGAATGAAAAGTAGTGGTGCAAATAATATGATTGTTTTCTACATATTACTTTCTGAGATTCATTGCTGGCAGGATGGATGATTCAGAACACTGTGATTGCATAGTAGGTTTAAAGGTGTAAATATGAACAACCATATGACAAATATGGATCAAACATGACTCCACAGCCTAAGAATAGTATAGGCATTATATTACTTTAATTACAGTCTAAGGCTGTTTAGGCTACCTGCCAAGAAATGTTGTTTTAGAATTAATTTGACAATAGCTGGCTTGTATATGGAGCAGCACATGTGCTATCTTAGATTAGTTCTAGACAGGGAGCTGTCTCACCAAAAATGAAGGGTAGAGAGATCTGTTCACTTCAGTACTGAAACCCATTAGTGTTTCATGTGAGACCCTCCTGATGGGCAAAAGCAGCAGATGATTGGTTAACACCTTTCCTTGGCAAGACTTGCTGCAAAACTTTGCTTCACAATCCTCCCCAAGGCCCTCCATACATGCACAAACCCAACTCCCTTGGCTTTAATTATAGGACTTTCAGCAGGACATGTTCACCCTTTACTAAAACTCACTCAGCATAGCGCTCTGTATACTGATATGAAATCATTTTGCATTCATTAGTTTAACATATTTTGTTTTTACTTATGATTATTGCAATTACTGTTTCTTCACTTCCTGGTTGAGTGAGGCACAGGTCATGTAACTAGGGCCTTACACTTTTCTGTTAAAAAAAAACTAGGGCCTTACAGATGCATCCTGGGAAGTTCCTGTCACATGTTCCAGGAGTCAGACCCAGAGTTTCAGGCAGAGTTCTATGAAGTAAAGGGGGTGGATTTATCTGAATGGGGAGGAAAAAGAAAAATAAGGTATGCAAAGTTGTAATAAACCCAAGAACAAAATGTGTTAAAGTGCAGCATACCGATTCTTAGATGTGGTGGCTGCATTTGTTTTCTTTTTTTTTTTTTTTTTTAAAGATCTTTTAATTTTATTTTTACCTGATGATCCCGGCCAGTAAGTTTATTTGTCAATTTTCTTTAACAGACCCAGCTGTTCTAGCAAAGTAGCAGACAGAGGGTTGAGCAAAATCATTTAACACTGACAGGGGTACTTAAAACAGTCAGCTTTTATTCAGTTATATAAAATATTTATGCCAAAAAAAACGTTTCACTCTAACTGCCTATAAAGCGTTACCTGGAATTTGGTTTCAATTTGTCCATCTAATTTTGCTAGTCTTAAGCCTCGTACATACGATCCGATTGTTGGCAGGGGATTGTGTGATGACAGACTGTTGGCCTAAAATCCGACCGTTAGTACACTCCTTCAGACAATTGTTGTCCAACTTTCAGCCAAAAAATGTTGGATGGCAGGCTAGTAAATTTTTGGCGGACAATGGTCTGTTGTCTGATTTCCATATTGTCAGTACAAAAGTCCTTCACACAAAAGTCCAAAGTACAAACACGCATGATCGGAAGCAAGGAGCGAGCCGGAAGCGGTCGGTCTTGTAAACTAGCCTCTCCCCAAACTGACAATGCTGCTGTTCAGATGTATGTCTAACTATTTTATCCTGAATGCAGACTCCCCTAGGACAGGAAATGTGTTAATGGCAGGATCACTAGGTGAAAAAAGGGGGAAAAAAGCCTAAAAAATGAATGCAGCAACCACACCTAAGAATTGGTAAACTCCAATATATGAATTTTTGTTGTTGGGATTAATGTCACCTAAAAATCCTGCAATTGTCTAAGTATCTGTTTGTAGATTGCATTAATATACCTTTCTATAGGTGCATTGGTTGTAATTTCTGTAATAAGGGTGAAGTTCCTCTTTAAAGGCTGCAGATGGGCTTACCATTAAAGTATTAAGAGTATTGGCAGCACTTGCATGGGTAAGGTGATGCAGGACTGGCAAGCTTTTGTAACTAGGTCATGTGGAGCCAGGAAGGCTGCGAAACAAGGACCCCCCCCCCCCCCCCCATGCAGATAAAAATGTGGAACATATAAAAATTTGTTAAAAATGCTCAAAACAGGTGAAGAGGTGAATGAAGCTATGAAATTGCATTAAAATGATTTAAGATATAAAATGGATGAGATGCAACATTTCAACTTCACAAGACCAACCTTAGCCAGTGTGGGCAGTTATTGAGTGGTTCTTATTTAGTAGCATTTAGTAGACACATCTGCCCACTTTTGTAGGCTGTACCATCTTGAAATATAAAAGAACCTATGTAAAGTAATACACATCAGCTGAATAAACAGATTTTGGTGGCTTACACAACAGAACTTACAGGGAAGTACTAGAAAAGTGCATAGATCACAATTGCTAATAATCTCCTTTGGCCGCACAAATGAGCCAACAAGCATAAAAAAAGCATCTAATTTTAGAACATCCAATTTTGTACTTTTAACGTACTTTGCAAAATTGCATCTGTTTTAATAGTCATGAAATATTACAGCCACAGGACACAGATACAGGAAATGACTAACTGTGTCCCATGAGACAATCTTCTGTCCTTTCAATGGTTTTAATAAGAAGTCAGATTAACCCCTTCATGAGATGGGTGTAACTAACAGCGGACATGCACAGGAGGATATTTTGTCTGATATCAGTAAAGAAATAATTTTTTCCTTCCACCTTTTTTATTTTTTTTTACTAATCAGGGGAAAAAAATGTAGACTTGTATCTGCTTTGTCTTACTTTTGATGACAAGATGAGTCTGAAAGCAAATTTTACAACATGTAACATTTTTACTCAAAAAAAAAAAGGGGACACGTACATGCATACGCTGACCATAACTGGATAGACCCATCAAGTTTTTATAAAGCTTTCCCCTTTAAGAGGCATACTGGAACATCTCTAATCGTCCTATATGCTGAACAATGTCATAATCAAATGCTTCAGATTTCTGTTGCTGCAGGAAATTGACCTACAGTATATACGATCAGAATCATGTACAATACAGGCAATTTTTGGAATAGTTGGAAGAATTACATATCACTAAAACACAATTTGCCAATCAACAGATACCCATGTCTAGTCAGGTAGCATATTTCAACTTATAACATAGGCGTGTGCCATAACATTAACACTGAGATAATTCAAGAAGGAAGTCTGAAGAAGATTAAACAAGATAATACGACCTGAACTAGATAATGTTTCTTTCTATAACACTGTCAAATGCAGCAACAAAAAGCTGTGCCAAAATAAAAATAAAGAAAAAATGTGAATGAATATTATCTGTTCAAAACGTGAAACTCTACACCTTCAACAAATTAATTGAAAAATACTTCCAGGCTTAGAAAATGGAAGTCTCACTTTATAGTAAGATAGGATAGCTACATACATATCTATACTAAATATATTATATACATACAAATATATAAACTAAATATCTGTGTAAAAGTTTTAGGCAGGTGTGGAAAAATATATTTAATTTAAAATTCTTTTGGAAATAGAAGTTTTAATAGTTTATTTTTATTATTAAAAAAAAAACTGAAAGTAAATGAACAGAAGAGAAATCCAAATCAAATCAATATTTGGTGTGACCACCCTTTGCCTTCAAAACAACATCAATTCTTCAAGGTACGATTGCACACAGTTTTTGAAAAAACTTGGCAGGTAGGTTGTTCCAAACATCTTGGAGAACTAACCACAGATCTTCTGTGGATGTAGGCTGCCTCAAATCCTTCTGTCTTTTGATGTAATCCCAGACAGACTTGATGATGTTGAGATTAGGGCTCTGTGGGGGCCAAATCATCACTTCCAGGTTCACTTCCTATCCTTGTTCATCTTTACACTGAAGATAGTTTTTAATTCCATTGGCTGAATGTTTGGGGTCATTGTCCTGCTGTAGAATATATTTGAGGCCAATGGTACGCTTTCCTGATGGTATGGCATGATGGATAAGTATCTGCCTTTATTTCTCAGCATTGAGGACACCATTGATCTTGACCAATAATTCAACTCCATTTGCAGAAATGCAGCCCCAAGCCTGCAAGGAATCTCCACCATGCATCACTGTCCCCTGTAGACCCTCATTATTGTACCGCTCTCCAGCCCTTCGGAGAACAAACTGCCTCCTGTTACAGCCAAATATTTCACAATTTGACTCATCAGTGCAGAACACCTGCTGCCATTTTTCTGCACCCCAGTTCCTATGTTCCATAGTTGAGTTGCTTAGCCTTGTTTCCACATCAGAGGTATGGCTTTTTGGCCACAATTCTTCCATGAAGACCACTTTAGGGCAGACTTCTGTGGACAGTAAATGAGTGTACCTGAGTCCCACTGGTTTCAACCAGTTCTGTGCTGATGGCACTGCTGGACATCTTCCGATGTCAAAGGGAAGTAAACATAATGTGTCTTTTATCTGCTACAATTAATTCCCTTGTCCGACCACTGCATCTATAGTACTCAGAATTGCCCGTTTCTCCATCTTCAAATGAGCTTAAACAGCACATCTTGAAACCCCAGCCTGCTTTGTATTCTTTGCATGGAAGAGACCTTGCTGATGCAGTAGAACTACCTTGTGTCTTGTTGCTGTGCTCAGTCTTGCCATGGTGTATGACCTGTGACATGAAACTGTCTTCCACAACCTCACCTTAGTAGCAGAGTTTGGCTCTTCCTCACCCAGTTTAAGGCATCTGCACACCTGTTTCAATTAATGACAGTGGTTCAACCTACATATGAAATTGATGATCATTAGCACATACTCGCTAAAACGCTGCCCAAACTGTTGGCGCTATATAAAACCTGTATAATAATAAACCTGTATAATAATTTGGTTAATCATACACCTCAAAAACAATATTAGTGCAGCGCAAATGTTAAAAACAGTCCTTAAGACACAGAGATAAACAATTCCTCTTGGTAAAGGGAAGGCTGATCCTTTCCATAAGGCACCGATATTCTCCACTTCAAACATATGAATGCGCTTACCAGAAAAAGTTGACTTCTTAATTACAGGAGGTCATACGAGCATGGGTTCCATAGGTACTGGATGGATGCTGTGCAGCCTCTCTGGAAATCCTCTGTGGTCACCGAGAATCAGCTCTCCAAAACAAAAGCAAGTAAACCTCCGCTGTGTAGCGCGTGCTATATACTATATATTTTATTTAATAAATTGTTTACAAAAACGGAATACACTTAGAAGCTTTCCTTTATCTTTGGGACTGCTGCATACCGTACCGCACCGGAGGTTTACTTTCTTCTGTTTTGGAGAGCTGATTCTCGGTGACCACAGAGGATTTCCAGAGAGGCTGCACAGCATCCATCCAGTTCCTTTGGAACCCATGCTCGTATGACCTCCTGTAATTAAGAGGTCCACTTTTTCTGGTAAGCGCATTCATATGTTTGAAGTGGAGAATATAGGTGCCTTATGGAAAAGGATCAGCCCACCCTTTACCAAGAGGAATTGTTTATCTCTGTGTCTTAAGGACTGTTTTTAACATTTGCGCTGCACTAATATTGTTTTTGAGTTTGTTACATAGGTTTGGTGAATCCCTATAGTGTTCAGCTTGCATCCACTTTATATTCTTTAGTTTGCGCTGATTGTCTCTAGTTTACAATCATACACCTGACTGTAATCCCACAAAATCCCTGACTTTGTGCAAGTGTACAAAGTGTGCAAGTGTAAGAATTGATGCTGGTTTGAAGTCAAAGAGTAGTCACACCAAATATTGATTTGATTCTGATTTTCCCTCTATTCGCTCACTTTGCATTTTGTAAACTGAGAAAAATAAGCAATTACAATACAGATTTCTGAAAGCATTCTTCTTTTACAGCATTTCTTCACACCTGCCTACAACATTTGCACAGTGCTGTGCATATATATATATATATATATATATATATATATATATATATATATATATATAACTTGCGGCCACTAAAAGAACAAGAGAAGAGAGTAAATATGTATATAACATCTTTAAATGTTTAAAAGAGATTTCTTCTTTCCTGATTGGAATTTTAAGCTAAGCCATTTAGGTACCAACAGAACATGAAATTGGCCCATCATACGAAAAATAAATTTGTTACTGTTCTGTCCCTACATTATGATTGAATAAAGCTTTCTGTAAGGAAAGGCTACTAACCAATTAGCCCAGCAGCAGTGGGAAACAGAACTTGCTCTCACAAGAATCTGTACACACAGAAACCATACATCTCCTGCAGCAGGAAGTTCAAGGGAATACTTTGCCCTTCATTTTTTTCATGACGGCAAAGTAAGTGCCAAGAAACTGCGACTGTCTTGTGCCATTTGTATTCAGATGAATAAGCAGAAAATATTTTTTGGCAACGATAGTCTTCTATAATGATGGGATAATTAAATGTACTGCATGTGAAAAAAAGTTCAGTGATGGATAGTACACTAGCATGTACTGCAGCTAATCACTTGCTTTGTAACTTTTATTTTTTTTTTGCATATTTTCCAACTAGTCTCAGAACTATGACTCTTTTAAAAAATCTTAGAGCTAATCAGGCATGAGCCGCATTAGATCCAACCTACAGTAACAGAAAGCACTTTGCGAGGACACAAAGGTGCTCTATGCACCCCCGGGGACTATCAAATACAGAGTGCACTTATCCTTAAATCAATTCTTTCGCCTAGAAAATACTTCTAAGGGCACCTGCAAATGTAGACTGTTCTTACCACCCTGGAGAGTGCTGACTTGTATTGTCACTTTGCTGAACACCTCAGCATCCAATAATTTTAAGGTGTATCAGGTGACTGGTCCCCCCGCTGTTCACTCTGGTTTCTCCCACCAGCTGCTACATACAGGAAGCAAGATGAAGGCCTCCAAAGTTTCTGATGTAAGAATTCTCATGGAGGCCATAACTCTTTAGCCACGGAACAAGTTGAGTTAATACCCACTGGAGAGGTAAGTATGAACAGTTGATCTTTATCTTCATGTTATACTGCTGAAGACATATTATTTATTTTCAAGCTTGACCCCCAATGTCTACATCTTTGAGTATCAGTAGGCAATGTTCATATTTTATCACAAGTAAATCACAGACAAAGCCACTTTGAAATTCGGCATCTATGCTCTGAAAGCAATTCCAAAGAAGCATCTACAGTCCCACTAGGACGATAAGCAAAATGTAATTATTTCCTTGTGGGCAAAATGGTCACTTGAAAAGCCTGTTATAGCATAACAAAGGAGATGATAAATATGATTTATAAACCTGGTTACTTTCTCAGCACTGCCCTGCAAAACAAAAAAGGTGAACCTGTGGTGATCATAAAAAAATACCCAAAGTAATTGATTTTCAAGCCAAGAATTCTCTCTGTAGAGTTAACACAAAACAATCAGTAGTACGGTTATGACACAATTCATTTGATTTTAAACAAAATATCTAGATCTTTAAAGTCTATAAAAAGACCAAACTGCTTTTTCTCATTTTCGATAGAAAAGGGGAGGGTTTAAACTGCTGTTATTTTTTTGTGTGTGTCTGCGTCTCATCTGTGTCTCATTAGAGAGATGTCCCTTTGCTTCCTGTCCTGTAGACAGGTATCTTTGCAATACTTTCAACCAAAACTGTATTGATATATAATTTCATAATCTGTAATTACATGCAATATAAGTCTCTCAATGCCTGCATGCTATTCAGGAGTACCCTGGGAGACTTAAAAGGAGAAGTAGAGGTTAAAGGAGCTTCCCCTGTGGGTTACATTCCTGTGACCCAGTTTTAGCCAACAGTGAGCTAAAGTCTGCTGTCCGCTGATGTCACCCAGCCAGTCCAAACTCTGGAGGGATTCCGACTTTAATGTTGTAATCTACCCAGGTGCCTGAGTGGCAGCTGACTTAGCCTTTCAGTACGCTACTTAGAGCCTGAGCCAGCCGCTCCAGCCCCTCCAAACGCTGGTGCTCCAGTGAGCACTGGAGGGGCAGAGCAGAGAGCCGGAGATGGACAGACACAGGCTCTCTGCTCGCTGAAGATTGAGAACTGAGCAATCAGCAGTCTTTGATCACTCCGTTTTTGGAGACCAATGCTACCTCCACCTAGGTGAGTACGATTGTTTGTTTTTTTGAAATTCCAGACTTCTCTTTTAAACATGGAAATCTCAAATATATCTAGAAAGATGGTGTTTGTTCTCTCCTCTCCCCCATTAACAACAATTTGATGGGCAGCCTCACTAGCCCAGTGTTTCTCAACCTTTTTTTAAGTCAAGGCAGCCTTTAAAATTGTGCACATCGAGGCATTGAATACTAAAATGTAAAAACCAAACTAACAGTTTTACGTATCGTAGCATCATCCACACATGTGGAACAACCAACATTAGAGGTCATTTATTCTTACAAAGCAAATATACCTTTCCACACCGGTAGTGACTAGTATTTCAGTATTTCTCTTATCCCTCAGTTTCTCTTGCTCACTAAGTTAACATGACCACATTACTGAAGGAGAGGGGCAGGGGAGGGGCAAACAAGGATGCTGTGCAGGTGCACAGGTTGATAAAAACGTCACTGGCCAATAGAGAGAGTTGAAATATTGGGATGGGGTCAAATAACAACCTCCTTGACTGACAATTATTAATCAAATGTAGCACCTTGGGTTTTGGGTATCTCTGCTAGAAGAAAGCTGCATTAGCATAAGACACCTGTTATTATGCATGAGTAACAGATTGCTGGTTTGTGCCAGTACAGGTACACTTTATAATTCACTGCAATTTCCATGAAAACTGTTAGCAGAAACTTTTTTCTAAAGCGAATGTCACTTTGCAAAGAAATACTGTATAATGCCTCTATAAAGTATGTTTTGCCTGAACGAAACTTGAACTGCTCTTTCTTTATTTAAATTCAGTTGCTGGTGGCAATTCTATTTTAAAATGATTTAATTAGTTGGTTATCTTCTGCTCAACCCTGCTTCCAAGCAACAATGAAGATTACTGACAATTCAGGGAAGCAAGCTGGAATTAGAACTGACTTGTAGCTGCTGCAAATTAACTGAGTGTTTGCACTACTAGGCTTTCTTTTACAGTAAAGGCTGTTCTCAGGAGAGTTGACACTGGTTTTGCACTTTGGCAAAGTACTTTTTATTTTTTTTATGAGGAAAAACTGGGTTCAAATGAATATGCCACATTTTTATCCTAGATTGCAAGACTGCAATACTGACCATGCAGAAAAATAATGCAAATATATTTATAAAAACATTAATTTTATTATGATGATTATAATATTATATAGTGGCACTATCATTAAAAGAAATAAAAACACCACCAATAAAGGAATTACTCAACGCTATCAACAGTTCCTGTATTGTTGACTGCTCTGTGGCTAAGCATCAAAAGTCCTTCTGATTAGAAACTCTGGGGCTCTTTTAAGCTTTTGTGTATACGTACCCATAAGCATTTGCATTATATTATCTTGTCTATCTGCTTTTTCCTCATGCAGGACAGCACTAGAGCGGCAAGACAGGAGTGCCACTTTTAGGCTCTATGCACAATGGGCTTTAAAAAAAAAACCTGCCCGTTCCCTTGGCAGAAAAAAACGCTAATATAGAGCATTTTTGTACACATGTTTAGGTGCATTTAGCAGTGTTTAGTGTTTTTCCTGCCAGAAAACTCCAATTAAAAACACAAACCAGAAGGGCTTTTTTCTGCCTCTAACTGCTGAGCTTGAGATATGCCTTTAAATGTCCTAACACAAAACACAGCAGTATTTTTTGAGCCTGTGTGCATGGACTCTAATGAAGTACATTCTCAAAAGTCTAGTGGTAAACAAGTCAAGGTGCCTGTAGCTATTAAGTGTCTCAGGTATATAGCCAAGCAGTAGTGCCAAATAAATTCTTCACCACCTACCTCTATAGGTTTTTTACAATATTTTCCAGAAACTCACACTCCTCCTGCCTTCATTTCTCCTTTAACCTGTGGAAGATCACTGTCCTTTCTAAAAAAAAAAGCCCCCTGGAATCCCCAGCAACAGGGAGTTACTGCATTAAATCCTGAACCTTGCCAAACCCCTTTACTGTGAGCATAAATACCACTAGTAGTAGCACATGAAGACATCAGGATGTATTGACCTAAAGTAAACCGGTCAGACATTATAAGTATTTTAAAGCTGTGTTTCCACAAGGTATCCACTACTACAGTTATTTACTAATAAATTCTATATGGCAGCTCTCTGATTTAGTTTAACATACTACCTAGTTTAACATACTACTACATACATGCTACCATAGAAGTGAATTCCCTGAATTCTAGGCTAAACCCTAAAATCAACTGACAACCTTGACTGTTCAAAAATAGCCCTTTAATGATTACTAAATGATAACCATTTTGTTTTTTAGTAAATTATATTTTATTTTATTTTAAATGTATACTTTTCCACATTGATTTTTTATATACATTACAATTGTTATAGCCTCCTTTGAGGAACAATGTCTATCCTTAATCTCCTCAATGGAGTTGTAGGGGAGGATAACCTGAATCAATACATGTGAACCATAAGATTCACCTGTTGGCTGAAAAGAAAAATACACAATATTTATTAAATTACCAAACTAAAAACTGAATTGTCAGTGCTGTTTATAATAAATAAATATGTGCAAGACCATTATAAACCCCTTTAAGGAAACTCTTACTGGACAGGGTGCAAGCAGGTAGGTGATGCGTAATTTAAAAGTCATGTCACTAATGCAAAGTGGTATTAAACCATAGAGGAGGGATTTCTGGCTAACAAAAAACAGCAGACACACTAATGTGCTTGCTTTTAATTTGGATTTTTATTTTCAATGCTTAAAATAACTGACAGGGCAACTTTAATTGAATCTTGAAAATCAACATCAGTTACAGTCTCTTCCCTAGATGTTAGATTCAGCAGTTTATTCTTCTTCCCTCCATTCCAATGTCATAGTGCTGGGGCTTGGTGATAGGACACTGAGGATGCACCGGCATGCCTCCTCCCTCCTATACCTTGTGTTTTTCAGGGCCAAAACAATGCATTAAAGGAGATTATGGTAACGCTGCAGATACTATACAATTACTATCTTAATTTATTGCAAGTAAAGGGTTACTTTAAGACTAATTATAGTTTCAGTAAAGCAGGCCTTAAACATGTAATTGTGAATCAAATATCCTGCTAAACCATTAACAGTCCTTATTACAAAGAAGTGCACTTGCATACTGTTGACTAATTAAAAAGAATTGGAAATTGACAAAAAAAGAAATGTGCTCTGTCTACTAATGTGGACGAAGTGCAATCTAAATTAGGACAGACTATTGCATTAGGCTGGAATTAGCTATCTTTAATTCCCTAAAAACCTGACAGATCAGGCCTTATTTTGCATTCAGTTCTTTTCCTAAACACATCACCTTTTATAAATTTATGCATTAAGCGATTAAAGCAGTAGAGGAACAGAGTACCTTAATTCAGAAAACATCTCCGTTCATCATTTCCTCCTGCATTTAAGTTTCAATTACAGTTGAAAAATGCAAAATGCTATGTGAAAATATCATTACTGTGAGCTATAGCCATACACAGTCAAGGTAAATCAAGTCTATAGCTTTTTGTTTCAAGAATCCATTCCTCTGGCACCTTCTCAATCCATCTAGCAAGATTTATATGCAAGATAGGAAACGCAAGGAAGAGAGATTGGTCCTTATAATCTACTTCAAAGCACTGGAAACTGAACCTTTTTATCAGCTTGACTACATCTAAATTAACTAAGCAGCAACAATCTCACACACAAAATAAGTGTAAGATGTGTTTGCATAATGCAAAGCATAAGTAAACCTTCACCGCACAAAAAACTCCTGTTAGTTACAAATGAACTAATCAAACATGGAATTAATCGGCATTCTAAGTAGTGCAATGTTTGGGTGTGCTGTCTTAAAAAGAAACACTTTAATAATAATGTCCAACTTTAAACCTAGACAAAGTTGTCATCAGAGCTAAATAACTGCTGCCCCTTCCTTTATGTGCCAGACAGCAGATGTAATAAAAGTACAGTTATCTTCAAGACATAAGTACAAAGTACATTATTAACTACATTACATTATTGTTGATGGGGGGATTGAGCAATTTTCTTTCCTTCCACCCGTGGAAAGAAAGAAAATTGCATAATCTATGGCTTCTCAGTTGTGTTGTTTCTATACAGAAATAGAATGTAGAAATATAGTAAAATAACTAATATATTGTTAAAGTTAAAGTAATGAGGCAAGGCATAATGTGCAGCTTTTAGTAACCAATACCAATCACTTTTCATTAACATGGAACGTTAGCTAAAAAAAAAAAAAAAAGAAAAAAAGAAAAAGGGGAACAGGCAGGATTTTGAATGCATATGATTTCTTCTACATTAAAGTTATTTACCTGCCTGTCCACCCCTGTACAGTGTGCACGCTCAGCTCACTGTAGAAATTCAGCAAAGCTGAATCAGACTGCACTCCCATGCATGCATGGTAGTGACATCACCTCCACCCAGCCGATCAAAGCGGCCAGTGATAGAGACCGGGAGGTTGGCCGCCTGAAGATATCAAGGGAGGCGGGAAGCTCCGCGATGTTGCATCGCTGGATCCAAGATGAATATGGTTCCTCTTTAATGTGAACACATGGAAGTGATTGGGTTTTATAGGTTACTGTGATTTATGTTCCATGATATAAAATAAAGGCATAGAACCTGGACAAGAAAATAACTAAGAGAATGTTCAGTGGTTGGCTTAGCGCATTATTAAGCAGTTTTTTCCTTGTTTTTTTTTTTTGGTTTGTTTTTATTAAACAGTTAAACCTTCTTGAAATTAGAATGCATATGCACTTCTTGCATATTTCTTGCTTATTTTATTTTACTGTGCTTTGTTCATTAGAGTGTGTAAAAACCTCATTATGAAAATAAGGCTGTATATTTTCACATCCGACCAAATGTTGTTTTCCTGAGTGAAATGAAAAGACAAAATTACTGAAGGAAATCTGAAGTGCGTGGCTATTGAAGACTTGCAAATATGTAAATCTTAATGTTAAGTTAATAACGTAAACTGAAAATCTTTTCTATTCTTTTAATTTATTTTACATTGAACTCATGTAGCAGCTTCCAATATGAAGTGATCCCATTCCCAAAACCTGCCTTCATCTAAAAGCGAGAAGATAATTGGCTGCAATGGGAAAGGGAGGTGTGCTGTCATTATATACTAACATGACTACAGTTATTCAGTAATGATCAAAAACAGTACTCTGGCATATGTATAATATTGTACAGTATTCTGCACAAAAAACATGTACGCAGATGGGCAAACCAATCTGAGGGATAAAAATTCAGTATCATATTGTCTTACCTGACAATGTTATCATGCATTTGTGTTTATTAAAAAGGTCTGCCTTAAAGTGTAAATTCCCCTTTTCAGAAAAATGAAAAATAAAATGGATCTACCTCAGTGGGTGATGAGCTGTCAGCACCCTTGCTGCACCTGCTGTATGGGCAATGACAGCTTGTCACCCACGGAGGTAAGTAAAGCGGGGAGGTGGGGAGGGTGTAGGGTGTTAGTTCACCTTTTGATCTTTTTCTGAAAAGATAAACTAGCACTTTAAAATAAGCTGTGCATAATAAAAAGGACCTCCATTAGATCCTGCCTAGTGACTACAAAGGAAGGTAGGATAAAAATGCATCTTATTTTGTTGTGGAAAACCTTTTTAATTACCATAGTTACTCTACTGCAGAAAAAGAAAACTAATTACAAATGTTCTAAAGAGACAGTTTAACAGGTCAGCGCTATTGCGGGAATCACCGTAGCTGTATGTCGCTTCGTGCAATAGATACAGTGGGCGCGCACGCCCGTGACGCCAGAACAGATTTGCGTGGCCAGCAGCTGATCCCAAAAACTGTCAAAAGTGTCTGATCTGTCCGCAGAAAATGTCGCAGTCCCGCTAAAAATCGCTGATCACCGCCATTACTAGTAGAAAAAATAATAATAATAATAAAAATGCTATATATCTATCCCTTATTTTGTAAACGCTATAACTTTTGCGCAAACCAATCAATATACGCTTATTGCGATTTTTTTTACCAAAAGTATGTAGAAGAATACATATTGGCCTAAACTGATGAAGAAATTTGTTGTGGGCAGGCCCACGGCATCATTCACTGTAATTGTGTCCAGAGTTAAGTTGGATACACACTATACAACTTTTGTTGTTCGATTTCCTTTAGATTTAACTTCAACTATGTAGTGCAAGGGCCTACCTGATTGCAAACAAATTGAAAGTGTTTGGGTTTGACCTCATATTATATGGTTTTGGTTAAACAAAAGGAAAAGAATCTAAAGAAAATTGTATCCAGCTTTAAGGTTTAAGAGCCTGTGTTGATAAGCTTTTGTTTTCTTCAAGCCAGTTTTGCATTCTCATGGAAGTTTTTGGGAATGCAAAATCTGTTTGAAATAGGTTAATTAAACCAGTAAACAAAAAAATTAATGATTTTAGAAGCATCTCAAAATGATGCCATTGACACAGGCCTTTACGTGGCTTCCAACTTGGGCATATATATTTTGATTCTTTACAGAATAGCTATGTGAGAGGGTACTTTGTGAAATCAAGAATGGGTCTATAATGGTTAAATTTAACTGGGGGCACAGAGGCGCCATGCATACATCCTGATTTTTACTTAATTCTTTCTGGTGAGGTATAGAGGCATTAAGGACTTTAATGGTACCGCCATAGACATGACAACTACAGAGGTATACTGTAACTCCTTCAATACTGGAAGTTTAACTCAGCAATAAAGCAGGAGTAACTCCTTTTAATAATAATGAAGCGGTAACTCCGCAAAACATGTTGAGAAATATTGGATGATTTTCATCACAAACCCCATGTCCTATTGGAGTACTATGCTCTATTGCTGAATAAAACATATAGTATTGAAGGAGTTATACCTCTCCTTTTCCTTGATATATTTTTTAGAATTGATGTTCTATTAGCGCAAAAAAAATTTTTAATCCAATTTGTAATAAAATATGATCATTTTAATTTGAATGTAGTTGTCATGTCTATGGCAGTACCATTGAAGTCCCCAATGCCTCTATACCTTCCAATTTACCTAAAGACATTGTAGCACATTGACATTCATTCTTTCTGGGCTATAATTGCATCAACTTGCCCTTTTGTTCGTGGGCACAAGAAAGGCATTAAAAAACAAATCTGTAATTCATTGCGTTTATCTTTTTCCATCAAATATAAAACTTTAGTACACAATTATATCATCGTCTCACTCATTTACAAGACATTCATTTTATTATTTCATCACTACCACAATATCTACATCTTAGAACTGTCATATTGACCATGCATATTTTGGCTTCATAGTATACCTACGCAAATACAAAGTGTACAAACTTTGTAGAAGCTAAGGGACTATACACGAGGAACCCAAAACCTAATTTGTCCTCACCACTGGTTTATCTCTTCAGATGACCTGATGACAGGTTCCTTTAGGAACATTTCAGGAAATATAAACTATATTAAAATCAGGTCCAGAATATAACCACAACAATTATTAATGATCTGGAGGGCAATTATATTCAAAAGAAGTGTATAGAATTGTTATCCATAGTTAAAACATTGCCAAGAGAAAACTGCAGGATAAATCCACTGTTACTAATTACAAATAATATGCATTATAAAAGAGCTGAAGAGTTTCATCAAAGAATAGAAAACATATATAAAGTGAATGTATTTGCAAATACACAGATAAATCAATGAGCCTATATGTATAATTTACATGGTTATACAGTTAACCTTACCATTTAGTAGAGGCTGCCCTTCACGTACGCTTCTGGGGACGCTAGCGTGATAAACATCCTCAAGAAATCCTGTCTTGCATAATCTGGATCCCCTTAGTGCTTCAGCTGGTCCCTGAAATGTAACAGAAAATGTCTGTTATACACAAAAGCAACATTTCCAGCAGACATTTCACTCGTCATAAAACCTTTATCTCCACAACCCTGTAAAAAAGAAGTATTTTCTCTGGTACTAAAAGGTTTACAATTAGAAATATGGGGGCAAAGGGTTAAACTTTTTGATAACTGGAATGGAAGAAACAAATCCCACTTGTCTGGTAAGATCTAAATGCTAAACAATCTCGCTTCTTTTAACAATTGAACTTAGCAGTCGTTGAGCCTTAAGTGGAATCATGAGGGAGAACAAAAACATTCTTCCACGGGAGATATAGTTAGCAAGAGCCATTTCACCATATCTAACTTACTTCCCGACAAGGCTTCTCAAAATGTCAAGTCTCAACGAAGGATTCTAAACATGCATTCTGCCTTCTCAAAAAAGGTATCAAACAACAGAACATAAGCAAACTTGTCAATGATTAAAATACTGACCTCTGGTCAGGGTTGACAAGAAAACTTATTGCATCGGGTTATGCTCACACAGTATTATTATGAAGAGCAAAAGTATCTGCACTAATGGCCAATGCTAAACACTGGACAAACAGCTAAAGTTACAATAGAAATACATATATGGAAGCTTTTACTTGTTAAAGGTTGTTCATTTCTCTCCATTCAGTGCTGACATTTACACAGCCCTACTAGACAGCATAGACAGGCTGGTAATCTGACTTCTCCATACTGCAGTTAGGAAAACAAAGCTTGGTCACCTACCTGTCTGTAGTCTGGGACTGGACTATAAAGCCTAGTACACACAGCACGAATGTCATCCGGCATCAGCTGGTTCAATAGAAACCGTCCGACATTTGGCCTATGTGTATGGCAGCCAGTCCAACAGAAGCCGGAAACCAAAAAAGGTCTGCCGACAGACTCCCAATCAGCGCTCTCAGCCAATGTCTAAGAGCGCTGATCAAAGTGTTCTGGCGAGGGGGGGATCCCCTGTCAGAACACAATAGCACACAGCAGGGGAGATTGCTGTACTAACATTGAATAGTACAGCAGCTCTGATCTGAGGTGTCATTTTTTTTTTTTGTTCAAACCAATGAGTTGAATGAAAAAAAAACTTGGTGGTGTGTACTAGGCCTAAAGGAGCAGAAGCACAGCAATGAGCTTATCCCTCTTCTCTCGTCTCCTGCCAGAATACTCCCTGTTAGCGCATGCTTATGTAACACATCTGTTTAGACCCTATTGCTGAAGAAAGTGGAAAAAATAGTGAACCAAAAAGGTTATCTTATTAGTATTGCAATCTTAAAGTATTGATGTTGATGTAAACAATATAGTTCCTGGGCAGGCAGGTTCTACACCCCAGAGGATCTCCACAGTCTCCTTGGCTTGCAGTGTAATGTAAGAAAAATTAAAACTTAGGTCCCACATAATGTAACTGCTAAGAGGTCTAAATACAACTTTATTCCAATAATTGGCTGCCAAACCAGCTGCGGACAAGGCCTGTGCTTGTAATAACACTAGAAAATAACAGTAAAGTTTCGGCTCACTTTTAGTTTATTCACATTGTGTTCAATCAAGCCCTGATGAAGGGGATGTTTTTGTACCCCTGAAACCCTTTGGCTACTCTTTGGACTGTCCCTCTGACATTTATTGGAATAAAATTGTATTTGGACCACTTAGCAGTGGTGTAGCACTTCAATTTCCATTTTTGCTACATGGCTCCTATTGCTGCCCTTCCTCCCCCAGGCCTGAGTTTCTGCCGCATGGAAGATTGGAAAAAAAAAGCTGATACCAATTCAAATTCAGATACTTTCACTAGCTGTAATTAAAATATGTTTACTAATTTTTAATAAATACATAACTGTATTTATTAGCGTTTTTCAGTATCTGCCTGAAGTTATTTTTTAAAGAAACAAATTTTTCCCAAGAGAATTACTCCAATAACTCTCCAACGAGCGGTGACTCTAGACCTCTCTGTCTTCAAGCACTAAACGGCTTTGGCAAAGTCTTCAGCGTTCTACACTTTCAGGAATGTCAAATGCCTGTGTCCCCTGCCACATACACCACATGCTGTGGTTCCTCTTACCGGAGCTCTAAAATAAATTAGGAGTTGCCTGGAGAAAACAATGACAACAGCAGAGGGCGCAGCATTTGACACTACTAAACGTGTCAAATGATGTAGTCTTTGTTAATAGCTTCAGCACTTAAAGACATTCAAGTTTGGACTCACTGTCTGCCAGAAAAGTGAGTATTCTTCTCTTACATAGAGCAATTCTTTTGATTTCCTGGGGAAGTGACAGGACCGGACATAAACGGTTCGAATCTCGGCCAATTTAGCAGGAACTGGCCGAGATTCAAACCATGTATGGGCAAGCTGATTGTACCATCAATCGACTTGGGTACAACCAGCATGTCGGATATTTGCATGCGATTATTGCCCCCCCAGCATCATCTATGGCTAGCTTAAGATATATGCAGTCATCAGCACCTATAGACAAAATATGTATCTATTTATTTATTACAGGTAGTTATATAGCGCTGTCAATTTACGCAGAGCTTTACATATATAACTAACATCAATACATACACATACTAGAGCCAATTTAGACAGGAGCCAATTAACTTACTAGCATGTCTTTGGAGTGAGGGAGGAACCCGGAGTACTCAGAAGAAACCCAGGCACAGGGAAAACATACAAACTCCAACATGCTCGATTTTTTTTTAGAAAAACAAAACTAAATATAGCGCGATCATCACAATTTTCGTTTTTTGAATGACAGAACGTTTGTTTTTGGATTCGTCTAGGGCCAGCCTTAGCCAATGTGCTGCCCCTGTCCAATTGCTAGTCTCCCGTAACGGCTGTCGGCCCAAACAAATGATTCTCAACAAATCCATGCTTTGGTGGCCTTCACCTCAAATCAATATGTACCTTTAAATTTGTGTTTATTTTTGTCATTTGTTTCTAAGTGTGTTAAAACAGGAACAAATAATATAAAATAACTGTTGATCTTGCGCTTATAACTCCCTGTGCTTTCTGCCTACACTGACTATTAACAGTTACATTGTTCTTAGTCAGCTGTGAGGACTACAGAACCACTCTCCTACAAATTATGAACAATAAGAGAAGGTTGGAGTTCTGAGATCCTGTCTTGTTTCTGTTGTTCTGATACAAAAGTGTAAGTGAGCGTTATCATCCTAGGACTGGAAGTGCAGAAATTAAAATCAGCAGTTAAAAATAAAGAAAAAAAAGCTTGTAAAAAGAAAACCAAACCAGCAATGACATCCAAAGACTGATAAGCTGCAATACACTGTATTCAATTTTTGTTTTTTGGGTTTAGATACACTTTAAGCTTAAATAATGTTTAACTAATCGTAGGGCATCTCTTGCCATGTTCTTTGGAACCATGGAAAAAAATAATGTGATGTAACTTAGGTGCCTTTGTGTTGCTAAAATTCAGAAATCTCTGCTGTCACTCATACCTTTCTAAAGCATAAGTACAAAAAAAAAAGACTGAAAGAAGATTGTCCTTGGAATAAGGGTTGTGAAAACAGCAAAGAAAAGGAAAAGCATTTAATGGTTATTTTGTCATTGGATAAACAATAAAGAACAAAGAGGGTTGTGTGTCATGCAAAGAGCTTAAAATCCATAGAAACACAGATAAAGGCATTGCCAATAAAAATGTAATTTGTGATATGACACCCATACGACAAAAAGCTGGCAATTTACTTTAGAAACTATTTTATATGCGAAAAAAATCAGTATGGCCTTGACTATTGAAGAGCAAAATGTTGAATATGTAAAGAATTCCAAGTTAATTGTTAGGGAAAACGCAATAGAGAAATGACAGCATTGCTTTTGCCTCCCTAGCAAATGGTTGTGCCTGGTCTTTGTCATGGGAGGAATGCAGGTAATACAGTTGAGGCTTTCCAGTGAACCAGACAGGAAGCTCAGATCGACAGCAGTGTTTTGACAATGACTTATCACCCAAGGATGTCAGCTCCGCTCAATACAAATGCCTGGATGTGGACTAAAAAAAAAATTTAGGAAATCTTCCTATGAGCTTCCTCTACTGACTTTCATTTTTTTGTTTTAATGTCCTAATAATATAATGTAACAAAAAATAGTTTCTACTACATACACTACACTACCTGTCTAATATAAACTAATAGTCAACCTCTTCTTCTTGATTTTGATGAACATGGGACACCATGCAACCACAAGTCCTATGCGATTGCGTTTGGGTGGGAAGCGGAGAGCCAGTGACTCCCCAGCTTTCTAGAATCTACCCATGTAAGTACATACGATTTATAGGGGTTCATTTTACATGGTGCTTATAGCTCATTTGTTTTTTTACTGAATGTTCCAATGTTTCTTGGCATAGGGTGCTCACAAAGACCTATATATGTAATCTTTGTTTAAATTTACAGTTTTTGGTGGCACCAGTTTTTCAATTATTATTCTCAGGTGCAGGTTAAGATTTCCACCTATATTTGCAAAATACCATGGGGCTTTAGCCTTCACAGTTCAATCTTCTCTCTGTTTTCTTATATGGGTTACTAGTATTATGTTTGGCCTGCATGCTTCCTTCATGATTTGTTCATGGGAATGCCTCTCGTATCATAATATCTCTTTATATAAAATGTTATTGTGAATTTTTTTACTTTCTTTTCTATTCTCTTTCATATTTCAATAAAAATTGATTAACCGTTTGACGGCGGCAGAATGGCTGCCCTGCGTGAATCGCCGTAGCTGTACGGCGGGCACTTTATGGGATATAGGGGTGGCGTCACTAAGGAGCCGATGCACGTGCCTGGCAGCCGCGATGTCCACCGCCACCTGCAATCGCTCCTGACAGAGCCAGAATGGGGATTTGTGTGTGTAAACACAAAAATTCCCGTTCTGTCAGGGGTGAGGAGACAGATCTGTTGTTCCTAATGCTTAGGAACAACCATTGGTCTACTCCCCCAGTCAGTTCCATCCCCCTACAGTTAGAACACACACTGAGGGAACACATTTAAACCCTTGATCGTCCCCTAGTGACCCTAGTGCTAACCCCTTCCCTGCCAGTGACATTTATACAGTAATTAGTGGCTATTTTTAGCTCTGATGTCCTCCGCAATATCGCAGTCCCGATAAAGAACGCTGACCGCCGCCATTACTAGTAAAAAAAAAACAATAATAATAATAAAAATGCCATAAATCTATCCCCTATTTTGTAGACGCTATAACTTTTGCACAAATCAATAAACATATGCTTATTGCGATTTTTTTTAACCAAAAATCTGTAGAAGAATACATATTGGCCTATTATAGCAAAAAGTATTGTGTTTTTTTCAAAAGTGTCGCTCTTCTTTTGTTTATAGCGCAAAGAATAAAAACTGCAGAGGTGATCAAATACCACCAAAAGAAAGCTCTATTTGTGGGAAAAAAAGGACATCAATTTTGTTTGGGTACAACGTTGCATGACCGCGCAAGTCAGTTAAAGCAACGCAGTGCAGTATCGCAAAAAATGGGCTGGTCATTAAGGGGGTAAATCCTTTCGGGGCTGAGGTGGTTAAAAGAGAAATGAATAGTCAATCAGTATAATGCATATGATAAAATATGATACAATCTTCCTATGTTGCTTATTTGTAAAAAAATATGCTTTTTTTCCTGATCCGACTTTGGCACACGACTTGTGCTCTGATGATCTTGAAGGGGAGCTCCATGCCAAAACGGCATGGGGGTCCCCCCAAAATGCATACCAGACCCTTATCCGAGCACACAGCCCGGCAGGTCAGGAAAGCGGGTGGTGTGGACAAGCAAGCGCCCCCCCTCCTGAACCGTACCAGGCCGAATGCCCTTAACATGGGGGTTGGGTACTTTAGGGCAGGGGGGCCCTGCTCCCCCACCCCAAAGCACCTTGTCCCCATGTTGATGAGGACAAGGGCCTCTTCCCAACAACCCTGGCTGTTGGTTGTCAGGGTCTGCGGGCGGGGAGGTTATCGGAATCATCCTACCCCTACCTATTCACCTAAAAAAAGTGTCAAAAATAAAACACAGTACACAGGTTTTTAAAGTAATTCATTAGGCAGCTCCGTCGTCTCTTCCGATCTCTTCTCCCCTATCCAGCTCTTCTGTGTCCTCCACTGACATCTTCTGCCTCTGCCATTTCTTCTCCCCTCTCTGGTTCTTCTCCCTCTATCAGCTGTCTTCTGCCGGGTCTCCTCCACTATCTTCTCGCTCTTTTGCTCGCTCTTTTGCTCAGTCTTCTCCGCTGTCTTTTCCCTCTGTTCTTCTTCCAATGTTGACGCAACACTCTCTCCCGCTTTAATGCTGGGTGCGCGGTGTGCAACGACCTATATTGGCATGGGGCGGGGTCACCGGGTGATGTCATATGTGAACCCCGCCCCTTATGACGTCACCACCTGAGGCATTGTGGGGGTGGTGCTGTCATTAAGGGTGGGGTCACTGGATGACATCACCCGGTGACCCCGCCCCATGCCAATATAAGTAGTTGCACACAGCGCAACCAGCAGCACCGAGGCAACATCGAAAGAGGAACAGAGGGAGAAGACAGCGGAGAAGACTGGGCAAAAGAGTGAGCAAAAGAGCGAGAAGATAGCAGAGGAGACCCAGCAGAACTCAGCGGACAGAGGGAGAAGAACTGGAGATGGGAGAAGAAACGGCAGAGGCAGAAGACGTCAGCGGAGGACACAGAAGTGTCGGAGAGTGGAGAAGAGATCAGAAGAGACGACAGAGCTGCCTAATAAATTACTTTAAAAACCTGTGTATTGTGTTTTACTTTTGACACTTTTTTAGGTGACTAAGTAGGGGTACGATGCCCCATACTCATTGACATAATGTGGGGGCCAGAATCTGGGGGCCCCAGATTCCGATAAGCTCCCTGCCCACAGACCCCGACAACCAATGGTCAGGGTTGTCGAGAAGAGGCCCTTGTTCTCATTAACATGGGGACAAGGTGCTTTGGGGTGGGGGCGCAGGGCCCCCCTGCCCCAAAATACCCACCCCCCCATGTTGAGGGCATGCGGCTTGGTACGGTTCAGGAGGGGGGGGGGGCGCTCGTCCCCACCCCCTTTCCTGACCTGCCAGGCTGCGTGCTCAGATAAGGGTCTGGTATGGATTTTGGGGGGACCCCCACGCTTCACCTTAAAATCCATACCAGACCAAAGGGCTTGGTATGCTCTTGGAGGGGGAACCCATGCCATTTTTTTTAACATTTTGTGTGGAGTTCCCCCTAAAGATTCATACCAGACACAATGCCTGGTATTGTCGATGATCAAAGTCAGGTCTCTGTTCATTGAAGTCGGACACATGTCGGACTTCAAGTCGCAGGGAAAAGTCAGACCCAAAGTGGTACGATTGTCGTGTCATACCAGTGTGAACCCGACCAGCTCCACACAAAATTTATTTAGGGTAAATAAGGAACAAGGTAAAAAAGATGTCAGGATGTACGGTAATTGCTGCCTATATCCTCTTTGGGGAGATTGCCCCTCACATTCTGTTCTGCCTAATACTAGTCTGCTGGTTAAAGCGGTATTGAACCCAAAACCAAAAATGTATTATATTAGAGCTTACCAATCATTAGATGTGGTGACTGCATAAGTTTTCTTTTTTTTCCCCTCTGTTTTCACCTGGTGATCTGGCCAGTGACATACCTCCTATATTTGTGAGACACAGCTCTGGAGGAATGAGCATAGGAGGCACAGCAGACAGCAGAATTTTCAGTTATTGTAGTGTTAAATATATAGCAGATTTAGAACCACTAACAAATTGAAGCCAAACTCCAGCTTACACTTTATAATCAGTTACAGAAAAAGTTTTTTTTTTCCTTTTGGGATAAAGGTCTTACATGAATAAATAAAATCTGATCATTTTAATCACAACTGCCAGTGTTAAGTGGTTTGTCTCATCCATGTAAACTGATACATTCTGCTGGAGAGCTTGAATTTGTGAAAAACAACAGACTTGTTGGCTAGATCACCAGATGAAACTACAGTAGAAGAAAGCAAGACCTAAAGTAAGCAAGACTAAAAGCAAGACTAAAGCTAAAAATATTTTTTTACCTTAATGCATTCCTTGCATTAAGGTAAAAAACATTTTCTATTTCTCTACCTCCATCTTCCCTGTGTGAAGGGATTAGAGAGGGGAGAATAGATCCAGCCCTGTGCACGGCTGTATCTCTTCTCCCCTCTTTTCCTCTTCACACAGCACTCGAGCAGGAGCCATTGGCTTCTGCTGCTGTCCATCAATTGCAGTGAGGAGGAAGTGGGGTGAAGCTAAGTCCTGCTGTGTAAGTCTATGAAGCGCGGCTCCATAGACAAACAGCTAGGGAGCGTGCAGACACTGTGTGCCTCCATATTAAGCGGCTTGCTATAAGGACACACGAAGAAGAGGAGGAGCCAGGATCACTGTGGGGGGACCTGAGAAGAGGAGGTTTGGGGCCGCTCTGTGCAATACTACTGCACAGAGCAGGCGAATAGAACATGTTTGTTATTTTAATTACAAAATACAATTTGACTTAAAGAGGAGCTCCTTCAGAAAAAATGAAAAAAGTCAGCAGCTACAAATACTGTAGTTGCTGACTTTTAACATTAGGACACTTACCTGTCCCGGAATCCAGCAGTGTCTTCACCTCAGCCAATTTTTCAATCGGCTGGGGTGATTTACCATTTACTACTTACTTTTTCTTGTAAGAGAAACTGGCAGCGAAGACTTGCAGCTTCACAGCTGGCTCCCTAATGCGCATACACAAAGCATGCTGTGCTCTGTGAAAGCAGCGGGGGAAGGAAGAGAGGGGCTGAACTTCCAGATGACTTTGTTGTGGCAAAGTCACCCGGAAGTGGGAGAAGGGAATTGTCAAGACCAGGTACCCATTCCCCCCCCCCCCGAAAGGCAGCAAGGGGGGGGGGGGGGGCAAATAAGTGGAGCTTCTCCTTTTGGGTGGAACTCTGTTTTAAGTAACACTTTAAAAAGGAAATGAATGCAGGCATGACATCCAAGAACTGGTACAAAGCAACATAATAAATACGGTATGTGCTTTTGGGTCTTAGTACTGCTTTAGGTGCAGTTTCCAAATGGGGACATGTGCAGTAGTAACAAAACATGTGCAGTAGTATAAAGAGAAATACAAAATTTCAAAATGCAGTGTTGAGTTTCTACATTGTAGTCACAGTGCAAAGGCTGCAAAAACACTTTACTAAATAGTTTTTTCGTGTACAGAATGAGCTAAAGAAAACCTACTTTTACATGATTACTTAATATGGTCTTCCCCAGTAAACACAACCATTATGCAATAATGTATTCACTTGTCAGCATACTACAAATAAAAACCCTATATACAGTATTTTCCTCTATGCATTAGAGCTTCAAGCCATTCTAACAAATAGGAGGCCTCTTCTTTCAATTGATGCCCTAAGGTCACTAGAAGCCATTATCACAGCAAGGTTCTCTACGAAAGATTCTAAAAGACCGTGTATTATGTTCCACTGCACTATGCAATATAATACAGCACTATCAGGTGCCTCGAGCATAGTATTCTTTAAAGCACAACACAAATCACTTTACCATCTTTGTTCTAAGTCCAAAGTTCTATAATAAGGTTTCAAGGCACTTTCTTACTGTCTGGGTATTAGCTGTGAATCTGACCGACTGTACAGTGAGGAAACACAGAAATAATATTAATCATCTTGCAATCTTTTTCCACCATTAAAGGAAAAAAATGTGTTGGTGTTACATTACTAGACAGTCTAGGCTTAGGAACATAGAAAAAAAAAAAACAGGCTTCCTTACTGAGAATGCCCAAAAAACACAATTGTGTCTGTGCTCCCATCTAACAGGTTAAAGCACAAAAAGCCAAAGAATTAGTTAGAGGGAACAAGCTGAGCTTGATGCAAGCTTGCCTCCTCACTGCCAAAGTGGATTTGAGAAGCTCTAGTGGTTGGCTTCCCTACTGGGAATGCATCAAAGGATTGGGATCATGGCGATTAAATTCCACCTGGGAGGAATTTGAGGCCCCACTACACTGAGCAAATGCTAACAATAAGACAAAAGACAGCAATATTTCTAAATTGAAGAAGTAGCAGGCTATATAGCAGGGATAATATTGGATTAAATGTGAAAGCAATTTAAATGTATAATAATAAAAAGACTGGAAAAGCCACATCCCAAGCTTAAAATGAAACAGTAAAAGTTAATAAGTAAATGTATCTACTCTACATACAAGTTAATAATATTAAATAAATATAAAATATAAAATAATATTAAATTAAATAAATACGATGCAGTGAGCTGTTGGTGTACCGGTGACCAAAGTACAGCATGTTGATATAAGTCTAATTTTGTCTCATACTGCTCCATTAAGCATCCAGCCTAAAGGCCCGTACATACGATCAGAAAACTGTACAAAAAATACCGCTTTAAAAACGATCATACGATAATCTGATAGTACACAGCTTTCGAGAGCCGATCAGGACAGGTCGTGCGAAAATATCCGATGGGACAAGCACGAAAATGTTTCTCGTACGATACCAGATCATACAATTTTCCTTTAATCTGTACAATTTTCATCCGAAAATGCAATACAAATACAATACAACACATTACATCACTTCCAAATTTTTATTCTGTCATACAAGAATTTTCATAACTTCAGTAACCTCTTCATTTTTAATATGGAGATTAGCATGCAAAAGACAAACGGACGATCATTCGTCCGATAATCTTATTGTGTGTACCAGGCCTAAAACAAGACTATAGTAACTGTAGTTAGATATCTTCCATCTGTCTATATGATGCTTAATAGTATTAATCAACATCATCATTTTTGTGTAAAACATAACGCAAAGCTCAATTAAATTTCAGGCCCATGTGCCATATTGGTCTCTACAAAGTGTTTTGCCCAAATATTTCACACACAAAAAAAAAAGCAAAAGAAAAAATAGTTGGTGATATTTGCATTGTGCCGAAGAAAGGCAGGGAAGAATTCAAATAATATGAAAAATAGTTTGATCTAATGTCAGCAAAAAGTAAAAGGATATCCAAAGAGGACAACATAAACACTTGAGTGCTAAAGCGAGGCACTCAGTGCTGAATACTCGATTTTCACCAATGCTTTTTTTTTTAAAGACAGTAAAAGAAACAGGCAATTGATCAATGTGTGTGTTTCACTAGAAAAATAAAAAAAATAAAGAAACAAACTATCGAAAAAATCAAAACAAATGGGATACAGGGTAAATACCAAAGACTAATGAGTGGGTAGCCCTGGACTAGACAATAAATAACTGATACTAAAAGTGTGTTGCTGTAAACCATGGAAGAGGGTATCCACCTGTCTGAAGACAAAATAGGGGGAAGGGACAGACAGCACTACTGCTCTGGGGTAGTATGTCAATGTAAGGCTTTATTAAAACAATGTAAAAAGATCCTATTCACAAAGGTCGATGCATTAGGAGCAATTAAAGTGATTGTAAAGTTTTTTTTGTTTTTTTAAATAACATGTTATACTTACTTGCTGTGTGCAAGGGTTTTGTACAGAGCCGCCCCAGTCTTTCTCTTCTGGGGTCCCTCAGCAGCGCTCCTGGCTCCTCCTCTTCTCGAGTGCCCCCACGAAGAGCCACATTCTATGGGGGCACTCGTGCGGGCACGCTTTCGAGTCCTGCTGCTGCGTCCATTGACACAGACAGCAGGTCTAGGCCCCGCCCCCAGCTCCCGTGACACTGGATTTGATTGACAGCAGCAGGAGCCATACCAATCTATTTAATGAAGACCTGAGACAGCGGCTGGAGCTGCTGTGCTCATCCCCGTCACTGGAAAGATCGGGTTCAGGTAAGTAAAAGGGGAGCTCTTGGGGGGGTGCTGCACTACAGAAGGTTTTTCCCCTTAATGCATAGAATGCATTAAAGGGGAAAAACCTTGAGGTTTACAACCCTTTTAAGCGCAAAATTGTGCGCCGCTGTCAGTGCAATATCCCAAGCCGCAAAGGGTATCAGTCCATAACCCAGCTGAAGAAGAGGAAGATTTCTTTGATTCACGTCATGTTGTGACCTGGATCCTCTGATGGTGTCATAGGTGTGGTGGACCTTTGCGGCACTGGGACATTAGGCAGCAGCTCATCGCCTAGGAAGAGCCAGCACACTTTCAGCAATCCGGATGCTGAGTTATGGACTGATCCCCAGTGCGAAATTTGACATTTCAAATCTTACGCAACTCATTGAACGTTTATGTTTAATTACGAAATAATAAAAAATTATTGAATAAAAAAAAAAAAATCAAATTTTACACAGTGTATATTTATGAGGAGGAGCAGCAAATATTAGAAGAGTTCAACCCAAGGGTAGACCTTATGATTAATGCTGCAGCATCCAAGCCTTGGGTAACTTTTGTTTCTTTTCTCTTCTATTTACACCCACACTTATTTTTTTTTTGTTTTTGGTTGATTTTGGACACTTTGCGTGAGTAACACTTATAACATATTTGATCCCCTTTGCGGCTTGGGATAGTGCACTGACACTGCACAGTTTTGCCCTCAATTACTCCCGATGCATCTACCTTTTTGAGTAGGATTTTATTAGATTGTTTTAATAAAGGCTTACATTGACATACTACACCAGAGCAGTGGCGTTGTCTGTCCCTTCCCCCTCTTTTATAAAAGGATACACAGAAGATGGTCCCCATCATCAACAGAGAAGCAGTAAAGACTATCAAAAATAAAGATTCCATAAAAGACCTTGTTATGTTCCCTAATTTGGTGACCCAATGCAAGGTACACTGAGGTTCGTGCCATCCAGAGATCTCCAAGGGTCAATAACAAGCATCAAAAGGCCTCATTATCAGAGGTGAAGACTTTCCAGCTATTTGGAGGATGCAATGTGACTGACCTATCCCCCATCTCTATAAGGAGAGGGAAGGAAAGTGCTACTCTTGTCTGAGCTGTTTCTTTCCATTTGAAGCTGTTGACTTAAGAATTATCACAAAGAACGGACATTGTTTTTCAGTGCAAAACCATACAAGCCACTGGACCTTTGCATCATATACTTTTATGGCAAAACATTTTTATTGTATAGCCATTTTTTGCCTCTTTACAAAAATTATTTGCAATCGACTAAACACAGTCATTGTGAATTCAGACAAAGGCCGCAAAAACAATTGCTCTTGGGCATTAATAAAAATCCCGCTCCACACTGGCTCTGCTTCAAGTTTTCTGAAAACAAAAGACAGCGCTCTGTCCTCAAACAATCCCTCGTTAAGACTCGGTGGACAGACAATAAAAAAAATGAAAAGATGAAACAGATTTCTGCAAGAATTTCCCATTTCCTGGCTGAGAGTCTTACCAACTGAAAGGAAATGAAGGTAAACAAGTGCTATAAGACTGTCTGTATTTGAAGGCTGCGAAACAGCATAGCAAATTTAATAAACACAAATAAAGGGAAGATAGATTTGACGTTTACCCCTTCAGTCAAAGGGAAATTGACAGCAACCAGGGCTGCTAAAGACAAATCAACAAAACAAGCTCTGTCTATTCATTCTAAAGGGAAAAAAGGGAATTAGGTCCTATTTACACTTGTCCTTATTTGATGCTGCAAAACTCTTGTTATTTTCTGCACGAAAATACATGTTAAATAGAAATCCCACAATGTCCTACGTGACTAGTTCAACTGCCCTGCAGTTTAGTGTGTAAGACAAAGGAAACCCTATGGGCCCATTCACGCTGGCATGTGTGAGTTACCATGCAGGGAAAATTCAGCAGTGTTTTATTAAAGTGAACTTACATAAGAAATCTGTGGGCTGCCATTGCTGATCTCCTTCTGAAAATGCTGTCTGTCTGTCTTTAGCATCAGTGCCTTCAGGATCACTGACTTAAAGCTGAACTCCAGGAAAATATTTTATTTTAGTTCCTTTATTAGCTAAATATAATAGCACTAAGCATTTGTACATTGTGTATGGATAGCTGCTGCATAGTATAAAAATCATACCTTGCTGCAAGCAAGAATCAGCATGTGAAGCAACTAGCATTTTAAAGAGGAGTTCCACCCGAGGTCCAGTAAAAAAAAAAAAAAAAATTAAAAGTCAGCAGCTACAAACACTGCAGCTGCTGACTTTTAATTGGACACTTACCTGTCCCTGGGTCCAGCGATGCAGGGGATCGAAACCCCGCTCGTCTCCCCCTCCATTCAGCGGCGCCGGCATTGCAACTGTGGGCGCCGGGCTGTGGCTTCACAGCCTGGCACCAACTGCGCATGCGCGAGCGGCGCCGCGCGCCGTGATTGGCCGCCCAGTCACCTCAGATGATTGACAGGAGGGAGGGAGCAGAGCGGAAGGGGGAAGTGATGTCACCAGCCCAGGCACTGGAAGAGGCAGACTACGAGGGACCACCTAGAAACAGGCATTTAGAGGTAAGTTAAAAAAAAATATATCCAAATGTTTTTTTGTTTTGTTTTTTAGGATTTTTCATGTATTTTTTTTTTTTTTTTTTTGGGTGGAACCCCACTTTAAGTAGGAAAGAATAGCAATAACAGCCACCGTGTTTTGGTAAGCTAGGTTTTCATTAAGCCCAGGTTCACACTAGTACTGCTGCATAATCATGTAAACTTCAGTGCATTTCAGTGTTTTGATGAATTTTCATGCAGGAGGAGACTGGTTGTTAAACCCAAAACCCTGCCAAAAACGTACAAAAAATGCATGCACATGCATATATATGTGTTTTTCATGTGCTCCCTTTGAAGTCTACGGGGATCACAAATTCACTAGGCTGCACTAAAAGAAGAACCTGCACTTTTTCAAAAATTGCCCTGCTGTTGCATTGATGTGAACGGTACCACAGAGAGAGAATAATGTCATTTCCATTGTCGTCCATGGCAGCGCGACAGCAGACATGGGAAAAAGCACACTAGTCATTTTTTTTTATGCAGATAATTATTAAGTGAGTTGGTACTGCTTGACTTCTTAAAATTGAACTCCAGACAATTTAAAATAAACATAATTTAGTTCATTTATATATTGAATACAATTATTTAAAGGAGAAGTCCAGCCAAAGCTCGTGGATCACAGGAGTGCAGTTCGTTTTGCACTCCTCTGACCCGTTTTCAGCAGAGAGCAGGTGGAAGTCCGCTCTCTGCTGATGTCATGGATATCAGTGCAGGCACCGCGTCATCCAAGTCCGCTCTTTGCTGATGTCATGGATATCAGTGCAGGCACCGCGTCATCCCAACAATGGGAGTCTGGATCCACCAGGTGCCTGGAATGACACCCAGATCAGCCTCCTAGCGAGCCCCTGAGAGCCTGAGATGGCCGCTCCAAACCCCTCCACAGCTCAGCGCTCCAGTGAGTGAGGAGGGAGAAGAGCAAAGAGCGGTGACTGACAGTCTACAGCTCTCTGCTCAGGGAACTGTCAGAACCGAGCGATCGGCAATGTTCGATCGCCAGGTTCTTAGGGTAGAGGCGGCGGGGGACAGATGCAGACCGATGCTGCATCCACCGAGGTAGGTATGATGGAGGAAAAAAATGTAGTCCATACTACTCTTTTAAAGAAGAACTATAAGCAAAACTTTTTTTTTCATTTTGGATAGAGCAAAGGAGGGTTATAACCTCTGTCAGATTTTGTTTCACGATCTGTGTCCCATAGGCAAATAGGAAGTGAGAGGAAACACATGCAAATTAACGGAATTCTTTGAGGACCCCCAGGTCACTAGAACCTATCCCCATTAGAAGCGTTCCCCACTATTACTTTTCTGGGGACAACCCAAAATTTAGGATTTTCTTTTACTTTCACTTTCAATGATAATGGTAAACAGTGCAAATAGAGAGGGTGAATCTCCTTAACGCTATCCAAAACTAAAAAAAAAAGTTTTGCCTTTAGTTTTACATCAAATGTATTTTAAATATGCAGTAGATTGTATAAGTACCAGAATATGTTCTTTTTTAGCTCCTTGAAATCCCCTGTAGAACAGCATTTAGAATGGGTCAAGGAAGTCCATCCAGGTAAGTTTGATTTGCACACCACTGCCAGGCTAATACTGTGATAAAGCTTTAGGATGCTGTCACATAGCAGCACTTTTAAAACGCACTATGCATTTTTAAAAAACACATAGCGTGTTTTAAATGCATTGCAATACAGTGAATACTGTATGCATAAGTAGCTTGTTGTTAAGGACGCCGTCAGTTCCCCGCTCCTTAACAACCGGCTATTCGTTACTTGTTAATGAGGCTGGCAGTTGGTTGTTTAGGAGCCAGAACCCGCCAGCATCCTTAACAACCAGTAATAATGACTCCCCTAGTAACTTCTTTGTGGTCAGCATGCTCCAGCTTCTGTTGTGCAGGAGCGATGCTATCACTGGAGAGGGAAGGAGCCAGAAAGACAGTGGGCAAGTCAGCCTTGAGCATCGGCTATATGAATGTGAGCGGAGGAGAGGGGCGGCAGGACTGGAGGAGCTGGATGGCTAATAAAGATTGCGGAACTCCCACGCTACCCTGGCAGGGGATAGGGGGAGTGAGGAGGGGGGAGGCATTGTTTACATATCCGCTAATTGTTAAGGAATCCCCTGATTAAGTCACGTGACCGTGATGTCACGCGTAGGGACGGGATAGGCATCCAAGACTGATATATGCAAACGAGCTCGCCGCTCGTAGGAGATACGTTTTCTGTGTGTTTTTTTTCTTGTAAGTGAAGTGAGTACCCTCACCATTGTTTTAATAAAAACCAACCTCTGATTGAAATACTACACTATCTGGACCCTTCTTTCCTTTAATCCCCCTCCTGCTCCACTGAGAGACAAAGACCTACTAACAGCTCCATCCAGCCCAGGATTCCAAGTGAGAGGCAATTAGGAGTACAAGGGAGAAGCAGCCATTACCAGCAACTTTATGCGGTTACCTCTTTACCGCAAGGTAAGAGGCCACTTCACACCACTGTGTGTCCTGTGCACGAAGAGGAGATCACCCCCATGCTATCAGCACCTTATTGCACTTTTTTGCACATTTTCTGATTAGCCACATTAAGAGGATTTAAATCGCATTGGACTACATTCCCATTATATATTTTGCACATGTTTGCCTTTGTTTGAATTTTCACAAGTTCTAAAGTGAACTTATTTTGGTTATATGTTTATTATACACTGCATTTGCGATTTTTACACATATTGATCGCATGTTTCACATTTAATTTATTTATTGCTGTTTTTTGCACAATGTTTTTTGCCTACTTGCACGATCCATTGAGGTGTTTAGTGATTGTATATTGATTTTTTGGTTATATGTTTATTATACATTGCATTTGCGATTTTTGCACATATTGATCGCATGTTGCACATTTAATTTATTAATTGCTGTTTTTTGCACAATGTTTTTTGCCTACTTGCACGGTCCATTGAGGTTTTTAGTGATTATATATTGATTTTAGTGTTTCCAGTAAGATGCTTATCACATCTGGCCTTAAGTCTTTATTGAATGATTTTCTTGCACTTTGCACTTTGCTATTACCCCCGATTATTGTGGAATATCACACTGCACCTATTGGGTATAGAAGTGCTCTATATTGATTGTACTTATTCTTATATTGTTTCTGTTTTTTTATATGTTTATATCATTTTACGTGTTCATTTACCTTTGTACTACTACCTCTAGCAGCATAGGGTTTGTTTTGTTTTTTAGAACAGCGCAGCACCAATTTTTACATACCTTATTTCTATTGCTGTATGGGCTGAGCTGGACCTATATTCGGTGCTTGCAGCAGTTCAACGTTCATTGCCCTTCGTTTACATGGTAGCGCAGGAATAACTATACATTTAAGGATGTCGGCAGGTGCCTGCTCCATAATCAGATATTTACTAGTTGTTAAGGATGCCAGCAGGTGCATGCTCCCTAACATAGCATTTTTGTGCCACGTGACCCCAAAAACACAGCTAAAAACACCCCCTAGGTGCATTTTCTGGTGCCCAAGCCCATGACTGGACAGTGAAAGGAGAAGCAGCACAGTGATAAGCTCATCTCACTGTGTACTCTCCTTATATCATCAGCACACCTGAATGATAGATTTAGGCCCCTTTCACACTGGAGCGTCGGCGGTAAAGCGCCGCTATTTTTAGCAGTGCTTTACCATCGTTTTCACAGGGGTTTTCGGTGGTTTTAACCCCCCCTCTAGCGGCCGAAAAAGGGTTAAAACGACCCGCAAAGCACTGCTGCAGCGGTGCTTTGTCGGCGGTTCGGCAGCGGTGCCCATTCAGTTCAATGAGCAGGAGTGGTGAAGGAGCGGTGTATACACCACTCCAGTGTATACACCGCTCCTTCACCGCTCCAAAGATGCTGATAGCAGGACTTTTTTAGCGTCCTGCCAGCGCATCGCTCCAGTGTGAAAGCCAGCGCATCGCTCCAGTGTGAAAGCTCGCCTAAAAACTCCTGCCCGCAGCTCCTCAGGACCGGCGCGGTGTTCAAAAAAAAACTTGATTCGAATCGTGAATCGAGTTTTTTTTTAAAAGATCGCAGATTTTTTTTTTTTTACAAAATTGCCCAGCTCTACTTTTATACCTCTCTGGAGATTAGCTTTAAAGGAGGAAGAAGATATTATGTTCTGCTCCACTTTGATTGTCCAAATTGTTAGGACAGGGTTTTTGACAAATGTTTAGTGTTAAAGTGCACTGAAGGTCAGAGAACTGGATATGCTGTCAGGCAGAGCTGATTGGAATACAAAACTGGCTAAGCATATTAATAAATCTTTGAGCAGTTAAAACTGATTACAAACAGTATATGTGCTGTGCATACAGTACATAATGTACATGTATTTTCAAGTTTTAGCCTGGGTTCACACATGTGCGGTGCAAATTGAAGCTCAGGTTTCACTGGGAAGATAAAAATCAGTTGTTCAGAGGTTCATCTGCGTTTTAGCTGTGGATCAGTAAGCAGGGAGAGGGGGGGGGGGTGTAGTGAGGAGAAGGAGAAAATCCATGTTCAGAACGCAATGCATCTGCGAATCAGATGCATTCCCATAGAAGATAATGGGCTTGTAATTCGCACAGCAATGCCCAGAAAACGAACACTTTTTTTGTGCAATTCGCAGTGCGAATGCAACGCACATATGTGAACCAGATGCATTCATATGAATGTATTTTAAAATGTCCTGCGAATTGGATGCGGTGTAAGGTGTGAACGGGGGCTAAAGGTAAGAGGAAATGCTGAAAAAATGTACTTGTCTTTAAAAGACAGTTATTTTTCTTAAAGATGTTTTCCTTTGAGGCAGTGACCTTAACCACAGGTCCACAACCTTAGCTTATGATAGTGTAGATGAGGGTGACAGATGTGTGTGTTATGACATTCATAACATAATTAATAGAACAGCATGGATCAAAATTCATACTCACAGGAAATAAGTGTGAATGTATATTTGTTATTCTGACAAAACAAAGATTATTTTGTTGGTACATCAGTTAATAAGAGCATATTGCTGTTTGATGTGTATGGCCAATTTATAGTAGACCTAAACTCAAGCAAACATAGCCTTCAAACCATGCGACAAGACTCAACTGTGAATAACACTGTCTTTACATTAGGCTTTCTGTAGCTGATCTTTTCCCAGGCTGAGTTCAAGAAAAAAAAATTAGAAGAAAAAAGTAAACTTTACTCACCTTAAACCCTGGCTTTGCCAGCTTATTTTAGGTGAGGCCCCCAAATGTCTGAGGGCTGGGGACACCAAAGGTTGCAGGAAGTCTTTCCAGCACGGTACAAAAGTGACTTCTCAAGAGATCTGGGATCCCCAATTTTCCAGGATCCCAAGAAAAGACCCAGTGATGTCTCCATAGCCTATGCAAACTCACTAAGGTTAGCATTTTTACTTTTTTTCCAATGTTATTATTACTTTTTTCTTTAACTCAGAATTTCTTATTTTGGGGGCGTGGGGGTTGAGGGGCTACAAAAAAGGTCAACCCAATATTTTTATTATGGACTAGAAAGTATGGAGCCACAGATGCAAAACTGCTCTGCTGCTTTATATCAGCAATTATATACTAAAGGTACGCTTTCTTTACTGATTGCTCTGCCATATTAAACTGCACTAATTAATCCCTGTTAGATAGCCAAACTTTACATTTTAAATATAGGTCTTCTTAAAAGAAATGAGATAAAATAATGAACTAGAAAAGGTACAATTTCTGGGGAAATTGTGAAAGTGTTCTTGCCTCTACAACTGGAGCAGGCGGAGTAACTGGATGGAGTGGCTTGAGTAACTGTTGTGTGGTTGGAGTGTCTGGAGCTCCTGTGAAAAGCGTTAAAAAGCTTAATATTTTAAAAAGTATAAATAGTAGTAAAAAAGTTGAAGTCTCATCATTAGATGAAAGAGCACAAACATTTTTTTCAAAAATTATGATTTTTTTTTTCAAAAATGATTTTTTTTGCAAAAAAATTTTTTTTCAAAAATGTATTTTTTTTTTCAAAAATATATATTTTTTTTCAAAAATATATTTTTTTTTCAAAAACATATTTTTTTTTTTCAAAAATGAATTTTTTTTTTTCAAAAATGAATTTTTTTTTTCAAAAATGAATTTTTTTTTTCAAAAATATATATTTTTTTTCAAAAATGAATTTTTTTTTTCAAAAATTTTTTTTTTCAAAAATGAATTTATTTTTTTTACATGGGGCAGTCATAATGTTTTGGCTGATCATGGGGTGGTCATAATGTTTTGGCTGATCATGGGGTTGTCAGCTTTTGTCACCTCTCACTCTAGTTTTGAACATTTCGCCATTCATTCCTATGGGACCAATTTCGCCGCAAAAACGTCATTTCGTGGACCATTCGGTGAAACATTCCACAAAGTAATAGCACACCAATCGGGAACAATCCGCACGTTTCGGTATATTACTTGTCTCTGTAGTGTGAAAACTGTGGGAGGAGTCTACAAGCATTATCAAGTCTAGCAGATGAAGTCACATGCATTTGGGGTGTCTCAGCATCTTGTGTTTACAACCACTGTTTCCTAGCAACGCTCATGCCCTGTTTATGCTTCCCAAATACTGCTTCATCAAAACTGCCCCATCAGAATTACCCCATCAAAACTGCCCCATCATATTCCTCTATTATAAATCAGTACATGGTGTGTCTGTCCCCTCCCCCGGGCTCTGTAATCAGAGCTAACATGCTCCAGCCACCTCCCCCCCTGTGTATAACAGAAGCTTTGGTAACCATGGCAACAAAACAAACACAGTACATGATTAATGGCTAAAATTTCCTGAAATGACCTCTAAACAAATGAACGTATTTTAAAAACTATACATCCTACAGCGAAGATCTTTATATTGTGAGAATCACAAGACCCAGACCTAGATTTTGATATATAGTATGTCTCTGAAATATTAAAATTGAAGGCACGGTCGCAGTTTAGAAATTGCCCTTCAAATTTGAAGGGGCTAGAGTGTAGTTTCAATGAATGTCAATGGACGGTGTGAGTTGCAAACAAATGGTCATATTGTGAAAACTATCAGGACTATGGCTTAGCCGTGGACATGTTTAGTGGCAGCAGGGATAGCTGAACGTTTTGATATAAGATTCGTGTAGGTGGGCTTGAAAATGAGGGAGTGGCGGCAGTTTAGAAATCATGTTCTGATTTTCCAGCTTTTGTCATCTCCCACTCTAGCTTCCCCATTCATTCCTATGGGACCAATTTCGCCGCAAAAATGACGATATTTCGTGAACCATTCGGCGAAACGTTCCACAAAGTAATAGCACACCATTCGGGAACAATCCGCACGTTTCGGTATATTACTTGTCTCTGTAGTGTAGAAACTGTGGGAGGAGTTAGGGTGGTAAATTTGGCTATAATAATAAGAATAATAACTAGAAAAGGTACAATTTCTGGGGAAATTGTGAAAGTGTTCTTGCCTCTACAACTGGAGTGGGCGGAGTAACTGGGTGGGGTGGAGTGGCTTGAGTAACTGTGAAAAGTGTTAAAAAGCTTAATATTTTAAAAAGTATAAATAGTAGTAAAAAAGTTCCATCATTCGCTGAAAGAGCTGAACATTTTTTTCAAAAGTAATTTTTTTTTTCAAAAAATGAATTTTTTTTAATCAAAAATGATTTTTTTTTCTTCAAAAATGATTTTTTTTTTCAAAAGTAATTTTTTTTTTCAAAGGTAATTTTTTTTTTCAAAAATGAATTTTTTTATTTCAAAAATAATTTTTTTTTCAAAATTATTATTTTTTTTAAAGTAATTTTTTTTTCAAAAATAATTTTTTTTTTCAAAAATATTTTTTTTTCAAATATATTTTTTTTTCAAAAATAATTTTTTTTTAAAAAAATTTTTTTTTCAAAAATATTTTTTTTTTCAAAAATTATTTTTTTTTTTTCAAAAATATTTTTTTTTTCAAAAATTATTTTTTTACTTTTTAAAAAATTTTTTTTTTTTTTTCAAAAATATTTTTTTTTTTACTTGGGGCGGTCATAATGTTTTGGCTGATCATGGGGTGGTCATAATGTTTTGGCTGATCATGGGGTTGTCAGCTTTTGTCACTTCCCACTCTAGTTTTGAACATTTCGCCATTCATTCCTATGGGACCAATTTCGCCGTAAAAACGTCATTTCGTGGACCATTCGGCAAAACATTCCACAAGGTAATAACACACCAATCGGGAACAATCCGCTCGTTTCGGTATATTATTTGTCTCTGTAGTGTGAAAACTGTGGGAGGAGTCTACAAGCATTATCAAGTCTAGCAGATGAAGTCACATGCATTTGGAGTGTCTCAGCATCTTGTGTTTACAACCACTGTTTCCTAGCAACGCTCATGCCCTGTTTATGCTTCCCAAATACTACTTCATCAAAACTGCCCCATCAGAATTACCCCATCAAAACTGCCCCATCATATTCCTCTATTATAAATCAGTACATGGTGTGTCTGTCCCCTCCCCCGGGCTCTGTAATCAGCTGAGATGCTCCAGCCACCTTCCCCCCCTGTGTATAACAGAAGCTTTGGTAACCATGGCAACAAAACAAACACTAACAGTGCACTCTGATTAATGGCTAAAATTTCCTGAAATGACCTCTAAACAAATGGCCGTATTTTAAAAACTATACATCCTACAGCGAAGATCTTTATATTGTGAGAATCACAAGACCCAGACCTAGATTTTGATGTATAGTATGTCTCTGAAATATTAAAAATGAAGGCACAGTCACAGTTTAGAAATTGCCCTTCAAATTTGGAGGGGGCTAGAGTGTAGTTTCAATGAATGTCAATGGACGGCGTGAGTTGCAAACAAATGGTCATATTGTGAAAACTATCAGGACTATGGCTTAGCCGTGGACATGTTTAGTGGCAGCAAGGATAGCTGAACGTTTTGATATAAGATTTGTGTAGGTGGGCTTGAAAATGAGGGAGTGGCGGCAGTTTAGAAATCATGTTCTGATTTTCCAGCTTTTGTCATCTCCCACTCTAGTTTCCCCATTCATTCCTATGGGACCAATTTCGCCGCAAAAATGACGATATTTCGTGAACCATTCGGCGAAATGTTCCACAAAATAATAGCACACCATTCGGGAAAAATCCGCACGTTTCGGTATATTACTTGTCTATGTAGTGTAAAAACTGTGGGAGGAGTTAGGGTGGTAAATTTGGCTATAATAAGAATAATAATATATATGTGAGATAACAGTAAGTGGTCTTGCTATGCAAGAACACTTAACTAGAAAAGGTACAATTTCTGGGGAAATTGTGAAAGTGTTCTTGCCTCTACAACTGGAGTGGGCGGAGTAACTAGGTGGGGTGGAGTGGCTTGAGTAACTGTGAAAAGTGTTAAAAAGCTTAATATTTTAAAAAGTATAAATAGTAGTAAAAAAGTTCCATCATTCGCTGAAAGAGCTGAACATTTTTTTCAAAAGTAATTTTTTTTTCAAAAATGAATTTTTTTTAATCAAAAATGATTTTTTTTTCTTCAAAAATGATTTTTTTTTTCAAAAGTAATTTTTTTTTTCAAAGGTAATTTTTTTTTTCAAAAATGAATTTTTTTATTTCAAAAATAATTTTTTTTTCGAAATTATTATTTTTTTTAAAGTAATTTTTTTTTTCAAAAATAATTTTTTTTTTTCAAAAATAATTTTTTTTTTCAAAAATATTTTTTTTTTCAAATATTTTTTTTCAAAAATAATTTTTTTTTTAAAAGAAATTTTTTTTTCAAAAATATTTTTTTTTTTCAAAAATAATTTTTTTTTTTTCAAAAATATTTTTTTTTTCAAAAATATATATTTTTTTCAAAAATGATTTTTTTTTTTCAAAAATTATTTTTTTACTTTTTTCAAAAATTATTATTTTTTTTCAAAAATATTTTTTTTTTACATGGGGCGGTCATAATGTTTTGGCTGATCATGGGGTGGTCATAATGTTTTGGCTGATCATGGGGTTGTCAGCTTTTGTCACTTCCCACTCTAGTTTTGAACATTTCGCCATTCATTCCTATGGGACCAATTTCGCCGCAAAAACGTCATTTCGTGGACCATTCGGCAAAACATTCCACAAAGTAATAGCACACCAATCAGGAACAATCCGCTCGTTTCGGTATATTATTTGTCTCTGTAGTGTGAAAACTGTGGGAGGAGTCTACAAGCATTATCAAGTCTAGCAGATGAAGTCACATGCATTTGGAGTGTCTCAGCATCTTGTGTTTACAACCACTGTTTCCTAGCAACGCTCATGCCCTGTTTATGCTTCCCAAATACTACTTCATCAAAACTGCCCCATCAGAATTACCCCATCAAAACTGCCCCATCATATTCCTCTATTATAAATCAGTACATGGTGTGTCTGTCCCCTCCCCCGGGCTCTGTAATCAGCTGAGATGCTCCAGCCACCTTCCCCCCTGTGTATAACAGAAGCTTTGGTAACCATGGCAACAAAACAAACACAGTACACGCTGATTAATGGCTAAAATTTCCTGAAATGACCTCTAAACAAATGGCCGTATTTTAAAAACTATACATCCTACAGCGAAGATCTTTATATTGTGAGAATCACAAGACCCAGACCTAGATTTTGATACATAGTATGTCTCTGAAATATTAAAAATGAAGGCACAGTCGCAGTTTAGAAATTGCCCTTCAAATTTGGAGGGGGCTAGAGTGTAGTTTCAATGAATGTCAATGGACAGCGTGAGTTGCAAACAAATGGTTATATTGTGAAAACTATCAGGACTATGGCTTAGCCGTGGACATGTTTAGTGACAGCAGGGATAGCTGAACGTTTTGATATAAGATTTGTGTAGGTGGGCTTGAGGGAGTGGCGGCAGTTTAGAAATCATGTTCTGATTTTCCAACTTTTGTCATCTCCCACTCTAGTTTCCCCATTCATTCCTATGGGACCAATTTCGCCGCAAAAATGACGATATTTTGTGAACCATTCGGCGAAACGTTCCACAAAATAATAGCACACCATTCGGGAACAATCCGCACGTTTCGGTATATTACTTGTCTATGTAGTGTAAAAACTGTGGGAGGAGTTAGGGTGGTAAATTTGGCTATAATAATAAGAATAAGAACTAGAAAAGGTACAATTTCTGGGGAAATTGTGAAAGTGTTCTTGCCTCTACAACTGGAGCAGGCGGAGTAACTGGGTGGAGTGGCTTGAGTAACTGTTGTGTGGTTGGAGTGTCTGGAGCTCCTGTGAAAAGCGTTAAAAAGCTTAATATTTTAAAAAGTATAAATAGTAGTAAAAAAGTTGAAGTCTCATCATTAGATGAAAGAGCACAAACATTTTTTTCAAAAATTATGATTTTTTTTTTCAAAAATGATTTTTTTTGCAAAAAAATTTTTTTTCAAAAATGTATTTTTTTTTTCAAAAATATATTTTTTTTTTCAAAAATATATTTTTTTTTCAAAAACATTTTTTTTTTTCAAAAATGAATTTTTTTTTCAAAAATGAATTTTTTTTTTCAAAAATATATATTTTTTTTCAAAAATGAATTTTTTTTTTCAAAAATAATTTTTTTTTTTTCAAAAATTTTTTTTTTCAAAAATGAATTTATTTTTTTTTACATGGGGCAGTCATAATGTTTTGGCTGATCATGGGGTGGTCATAATGTTTTGGCTGATCATGGGGTTGTCAGCTTTTGTCACCTCTCACTCTAGTTTTGAACATTTCGCCATTCATTCCTATGGGACCAATTTCGCCGCAAAAACGTCATTTCGTGGACCATTCGGCGAAACATTCCACAAAGTAATAGCACACCAATCGGGAACAATCTGCTCGTTTCGGTATATTACTTGTCTCTGTAGTGTAAAAACTGTGGGAGGAGTCTACAAGCATTATCAAGTCTAGCAGATGAAGTCACATGCATTTGGGGTGTCTCAGCATCTTGTGTTTACAACCACTGTTTCCTAGCAACGCTCATGCCCTGTTTATGCTTCCCAAATACTGCTTCATCAAAACTGCCCCATCAGAATTACCCCATCAAAACTGCCCCATCATATTCCTCTATTATAAATCAGTACATGGTGTGTCTGTCCCCTCCCCCGGGCTCTGTAATCAGAGCTGACATGCTTCAGCCACCTCCCCCCCTGTGTATAACAGAAGCTTTGGTAACCATGGCAACAAAACAAACACAGTACATGATTAATGGCTAAAATTTCCTGAAATGACCTCTAAACAAATGGCCGTATTTTAAAAACTATACATCCTACAGCGAAGATCTTTATATTGTGAGAATCACAAGACCCAGACCTAGATTTTGATATATAGTATGTCTCTGAAATATTAAAATTGAAGGCACGGTCGCAGTTTAGAAATTGCCCTTCAAATTTGAAGGGGCTAGAGTGTAGTTTCAATGAATGTCAATGGACGGTGTGAGTTGCAAACAAATGGTCATATTGTGAAAACTATCAGGACTATGGCTTAGCCGTGGACATGTTTAGTGGCAGCAGGGATAGCTGAACGTTTTGATATAAGATTCGTGTAGGTGGGCTTGAAAATGAGGGAGTGGCGGCAGTTTAGAAATCATGTTCTGATTTTCCAGCTTTTGTCATCTCCCACTCTAGCTTCCCCATTCATTCCTATGGGACCAATTTCGCCGCAAAAATGACGATATTTCGTGAACCATTTGGCGAAACGTTCCACAAAGTAATAGCACACCATTCGGGAACAATCCGCACGTTTCGGTATATTACTTGTCTATGTAGTGTAGAAACTGTGGGAGGAGTTAGGGTGGTAAATTTGGCTATAATAATAAGAATAATAATAATATATATGTGAGATAACAGTAAGTGGTCTTGCTATGCAAGAACACTTAATAACTAGAAAAGGTACAATTTCTGGGGAAATTGTGAAAGTGTTCTTGCCTCTACAACTGGAGTGGGCGGAGTAACTGGGTGGAGTGGCTTGAGTAACTGTGAAAAGTGTTAAAAAGCTTAATATTTTAAAAAGTATAAATAGTAGTAAAAAAGTTCCATCATTCGCTGAAAGAGCTGAACATTTTTTTCAAAAGTAATTTTTTTTTTTCAAAAAAAGAATTTTTTTTAATCAAAAATGATTTTTTTTTCTTCAAAAATGATTTTTTTTTTCAAAAGTAATTTTTTTTTTCAAAGGTAATTTTTTTTTTCAAAAATGATTTTTTTTATTTCAAAAATAATTTTTTTTTCGAAATTATTATTTTTTTTAAAGTAATTTTTTTTTCAAAAATATTTTTTTTTTTTCAAAAATATTTTTTTTTTCAAATATATTTTTTTTTCAAAAATAATTTTTTTTTTTTCAAAAATATTTTTTTTTTCAAAAATGATTTTTTTTTTCAAAAATTATTTTTTTACTTTTTAAAAAAAAATTTTTTTTTTTTCAAAAATATTTTTTTTTTTACTTGGGGCGGTCATAATGTTTTGGCTGATCATGGGGTGGTCATAATGTTTTGGCTGATCATGGGGTTGTCAGCTTTTGTCACTTCCCACTCTAGTTTTGAACATTTCGCCATTCATTCCTATGGGACCAATTTCGCCGTAAAAACGTCATTTCGTGGACCATTCGGCAAAACATTCCACAAAGTAATAACACACCAATCGGGAACAATCCGCTCGTTTCGGTATATTATTTGTCTCTGTAGTGTGAAAACTGTGGGAGGAGTCTACAAGCATTATCAAGTCTAGCAGATGAAGTCACATGCATTTGGAGTGTCTCAGCATCTTGTGTTTACAACCACTGTTTCCTAGCAACGCTCATGCCCTGTTTATGCTTCCCAAATACTACTTCATCAAAACTGCCCCATCAGAATTACCCCATCAAAACTGCCCCATCATATTCCTCTATTATAAATCAGTACATGGTGTGTCTGTCCCCTCCCCCGGGCTCTGTAAGCTGAGATGCTCCAGCCACCTTCCCCCCTGTGTATAACAGAAGCTTTGGTAACCATGGCAACAAAACAAACACTAACAGTGCACTCTGATTAATGGCTAAAATTTCCTGAAATGACCTCTAAACAAATGGCCGTATTTTAAAAACTATACATCCTACAGCGAAGATCTTTATATTGTGAGAATCACAAGACCCAGACCTAGATTTTGATGTAGAGTATGTCTCTGAAATATTAAAAATGAAGGCACAGTCGCAGTTTAGAAATTGCCCTTCAAATTTGGAGGGGGCTAGAGTGTAGTTTCAATGAATGTCAATGGACGGCGTGAGTTGCAAACAAATGGTCATATTGTGAAAACTATCAGGACTATGGCTTAGCCGTGGACATGTTTAGTGGCAGCAGGGATAGCTGAACGTTTTGATATAAGATTTGTGTAGGTGGGCTTGAAAATGAGGGAGTGGCGGCAGTTTAGAAATCATGTTCTGATTTTCCAGCTTTTGTCATCTCCCACTCTAGTTTCCCCATTCATTCCTATGGGACCAATTTCGCCGCAAAAATGACGATATTTCGTGAACCATTCGGCGAAATGTTCCACAAAATAATAGCACACCATTCGGGAAAAATCCGCACGTTTCGGTATATTACTTGTCTATGTAGTGTAAAAACTGTGGGAGGAGTTAGGGTGGTAAATTTGGCTATAATAATAAGAATAAGAACTAGAAAAGGTACAATTTCTGGGGAAATTGTGAAAGTGTTCTTGCCTCTACAACTGGAGTGGGCGGAGTAACTGGGTGGGGTGGAGTGGCTTGAGTAACTGTGAAAAGTGTTAAAAAGCTTAATATTTTAAAAAGTATAAATAGTAGTAAAAAAGTTCCATCATTCGCTGAAAGAGCTGAACATTTTTTTCAAAAGTAATTTTTTTTTTCAAAAAATGAATTTTTTTTAATCAAAAATGATTTTTTTTTCTTCAAAAATGATTTTTTTTTTCAAAAGTAATTTTTTTTTTCAAAGGTAATTTTTTTTTTCAAAAATGAATTTTTTTATTTCAAAAATAATTTTTTTTTCGAAATTATTATTTTTTTTAAAGTAATTTTTTTTTCAAAAATATTTTTTTTTTTCAAAAATATTTTTTTTTTTCAAATATATTTTTTTTTCAAAAATAATTTTTTTTTAAAAAAATTTTTTTTTCAAAAATATTTTTTTTTTCAAAAATAATTTTTTTTTTTTCAAAAATATTTTTTTTTTCAAAAATGATTTTTTTTTCAAAAATTATTTTTTTACTTTTTAAAAAATTTTTTTTTTTTTTCAAAAATATTTTTTTTTTTACTTGGGGCGGTCATAATGTTTTGGCTGATCATGGGGTGGTCATAATGTTTTGGCTGATCATGGGGTTGTCAGCTTTTGTCACTTCCCACTCTAGTTTTGAACATTTCGCCATTCATTCCTATGGGACCAATTTCGCCGTAAAAACGTCATTTCGTGGACCATTCGGCAAAACATTCCACAAAGTAATAACACACCAATCGGGAACAATCCGCTCGTTTCGGTATATTATTTGTCTCTGTAGTGTGAAAACTGTGGGAGGAGTCTACAAGCATTATCAAGTCTAGCAGATGAAGTCACATGCATTTGGAGTGTCTCAGCATCTTGTGTTTACAACCACTGTTTCCTAGCAACGCTCATGCCCTGTTTATGCTTCCCAAATACTACTTCATCAAAACTGCCCCATCAGAATTACCCCATCAAAACTGCCCCATCATATTCCTCTATTATAAATCAGTACATGGTGTGTCTGTCCCCTCCCCCGGGCTCTGTAATCAGCTAAGATGCTCCAGCCACCTCCCCCCTGTGTATAACAGAAGCTTTGGTAACCATGGCAACAAAACAAACACTAACAGTGCACTCTGATTAATGGCTAAAATTTCCTGAAATGACCTCTAAACAAATGGCCGTATTTTAAAAACTATACATCCTACAGCGAAGATCTTTATATTGTGAGAATCACAAGACCCTGACCTAGATTTTGATACATAGTATGTCTCTGAAATATTAAAAATGAAGGCACAGTCGCAGTTTAGAAATTGCCCTTCAAATTTGGAGGGGGCTAGAGTGTAGTTTCAATGAATGTCAATGGACGGCGTGAGTTGCAAACAAATGGTCATATTGTGAAAACTATCAGGACTATGGCTTAGCCGTGGACATGTTTAGTGGCAGCAGGGATAGCTGAACGTTTTGATATAAGATTTGTGTAGGTGGGCTTGAAAATGAGGGAGTGGCGGCAGTTTAGAAATCATGTTCTGATTTTCCAGCTTTTGTCATCTCCCACTCTAGTTTCCCCATTCATTCCTATGGGACCAATTTCGCCGCAAAAATGACGATATTTCGTGAACCATTCGGCGAAACGTTCCACAAAGTAATAGCACACCATTCGGGAACATTCCGCACGTTTCGGTATATTACTTGTCTATGTAGTGTAAAAACTGTGGGAGGAGTTAGGGTGGTAAATTTGGCTATAATAAGAATAATAATATATATGTGAGATAACAGTAAGTGGTCTTGCTATGCAAGAACACTTAATAATATATATGTGAGATAACAGTAAGTGGTCTTGCTATGCAAGAACACTTAATAATATATATGTGAGATAACAGTAAGTGGTCTTGCTATGCAAGAACACTTAATAAGGGCCTATCTGCTGTTCCTATAACATTGCCACTTCAATCCCAGGCCTTTTTGGCCTTTCCACAAATTCAGCCATAAGTTTGCCTTTTGGTGTTTTAATCATCTCTACAGAAGATACAGTAATTCTGAAACAATTAGCTAGAGTTGCATGTAACATAAAAGACAAGACCCGTGATCATTTAAGTTCACTCCACTGACATCAAGTAAGAATATGACAGCTTCCAATGGCTCCTAGCAACAAGAAAATGAATACCGCTATTATATCTGACCAGATCAATACTAGAGAAGGTAGAAGGTCATTACAGTGACTGATTACAGACAAAACATTCTGAGATTATAGAACTGTGTAAGTAAAATGTAGCAGCTACCAAGTGATGACACACTTTTTGAAATATTTCTAATTATTTATTTTTCTCTCTTGTCAAGTTGCTGAGATCACTTAGTACTTGAACAGTCAATCTTGTTCATTTATGTACTGTTAAGGATAAGCATAAAACCACTGGGACTGAGCGATGTCGGTTCATGGATTCCAAATGGAAAGCAAAACATGCCTGGAATCTCCTTTCTGACAGGCACCTGGTCATTGCTTGTAGACTCCCTGAGTGATTATTTGATTAAAAAGTTAAATCTTTCCGTTACTTTCTCACTACTTCTAGAAACTTCGAGTAATTCCCCTCCACCCAGCGCACAAATAATAACCTTTTAGCACACACTCTTTACCTTTTATTAAAGACTACTTAAACAGCTCAGTAATATAGGGGTTTATTCACTAAAGGCAAATCTACTTTGTACTACAAGTGCAAACTACAAGTGCAAAGTGCACTGAAAGTGCACTTGGAAGTGCAGTCCCTGTAAATCTGAGGGGTAGATCTGAAATGAGGGGAAGCTTTGCTGATTTTATCATCCAATCATGTACAAGCTAAAATGCTGTTTTTTATTTTCCTTGCATGTCCCCCTCAGATCTACAGCGACTGCACTTCAAAGTGCACTTTCAGTGCAATTTCAAGTGCACTTTGCACTTGTAGTTTGCCCTTGTAGTGCAAAGTGGACTTGCCTTTCGTAAATAACCCCTGATGTCAACTCCACTGGTATGAAAGTACATTGTAGTCAGCAAGGGAAGCATCTCATGTAATTTATTTTTTTCTGAAGTGGAGAAATAGACTTTACAGTCTAATAATTAGCAACGCGTTGCTTCTGCTTTTGTATATTAACTGTTAGATAAAAGAGGTCTACGATGATGATGATGTGCATTACCAAAGAAAAGGGTCTGCCAGGACTGGTATCTCTTTGTCATAATAAGAAAAAGTGTGCCCGTGGTAGGAATAGCTTCCATCTAATATGAAAATACTGTGATCATCAGCAGAATTCATACTGGAGTGTTGTGGAGTATGTCACATACTGCACAGTGAATAGACAAGACACACCACCATTTATCCCAATACACTTGAAAAAACACCATTCACTCCAATACACTTAAAGGATAAGTTCACCTTTTGAAAAAAAAAAAATAAATGCACATTTTTTTTGCATTGTGGGTACAATGTCCGGCTCCTTCAGGCTCTTAGGACAGCTGTCTGACCATATCTCCGATATGGGCAAGCAGTTACTTGAGAGCAGAAAGATCAATGAACTCATAGTTCATTGAGAACTACAAGCTGTCAGCCGCAGTGGATGACGGTGCTTGTAGTCTATTCATTCACAGTAAACTATGAATTATCACACGGCTGTGTAAGCGGAGCCCCGTTTTTTTAGGTTACCAAATGCTTTAAATCAGAGACCCAACTGATATACACAGGATTCTAGGGCTGGCTGACCAGGTAAACCGACCAGCAGACTCTGCAAGGTCACAAGATCTTTTAGGTTTTGAATCACTCTTTAATACTGGAAACCATATCCTGACCTGATTGGCTACAAATGGCTTTATGGATATATGTTCTCCCAACATAAAACCCTCCACAAAAAACTGGAACACAGAAAATATTTTGGTCTGGATAGAAAATATCCTGAATAGGCTACTCTGAACTGACCAGCTGCAACTGTACAAAAGAAGATAAATGAAAACAGAAAGCTTATTTTACGCTTGTAAGCCTGTTACAGTACATTGGGTAATTACACATGCTCTGATCTACCCAATTTTCAACTCTCCAATACCTCTACTAAAGTATGTATCATTTTCTGTCACTGAACCATTTATTTTACAGAATCACACAAGACAAAATAATGCATCTGTAAGTTTAATGTTCGACAATGTCTCAAATTTTCCTTTCAAGCCCCACACTTAGACCAGAAAGGTCAACTTAAACCGGCATATTTATAAAGCAGTGAATATGGCTTTCACCAAATATTCACTGGTGGTGAATCAATCCCTGCCATTTAGAACAACTTTACCTGAAAAATACACCTGCAGTGAATGTTTAGTGTATATCAGAGTCACAGCTTTATAAATTGCCCCTAAAGTGTTTCTTAACCTAACACCAAATATTTAATTTTAAACAGTAATTTACTGGTCCTTAGATTTGGTGACTGCATAAGACCCCTTTCACACTGGGGCAGTGCAGGCATTAGCGGTAAAGCACTGCTAGATTTAGTGGCGCTTTACCGCTATTATAGCAGCGCTTTTCGTCCGATAGCGGGGCGCTTTTAACCCCCGCTAGCGGCTGAAGAAAGGGTTAATAGCACCCATGTTGCGACGCTGCTAAAGTGCTTTTCAGGCGCTTCGGCAGCGCTGCCCAATCATTTCAAGGGGCAGGGTGTTTTGGGAATGGAGTATCCTTAGCTCCTACACCACCCCAAAGATGCTGCTTACAGGACTTTTTTTGCCGTCCTGCAAGTGCACCGCCCCAGTGTGAAAGCACTCCGGCTTTCACACTGGGGTGGCTTGGGAGGCGCTTTTCAGGAGATTTACAGTCGCTATTTTTAGCGCTAAAATGCCTGAAAAGCGCCCCTGTGTAAAAGGGGTCTAAGTGTGCTCTCTGGGATGTTTTTCCTTTATTTTTACCGGGTCATTCTGCCAATAACACACTTTCATTTGTCTGGGAGACAATGCTCACTCCCTGTACTGCATCTGTAGAGGAACAGCATTGTCACCCTAGCCTGCCCTTTTGGTTAGGACTACAAACACCTCCATAACAGGGAGGTAATACTTCAAGGTCTTTAGCAAGTAACTACAGACCTGTTAGTTTAACTTTTATAGTTGGGAAGATACTGGAGAGTTTAATAAAAGACCACATAGATGAGTTCTTGCTGGGCAAAAAATATTTTAAGCAACAGACAGTAGGGATTCATGAAAGACAAGTTTTCAAACAAATCTGATTTCTTTTTATGAGAAGGTAAGACCGACCTTAGACAAAAGGAGAGGCTGTGGATGTAGTATATTTAGATTTTGCAAATGCATTTGACAGTTTCCCACACGCAGCTAATGTGTAAGGTAAAGTCTACAGGCTTGGAAAATTCAGTTTGTAAATGGATAGAAAACTGGCTAAAAGCCGGAATTCAGAGAGTAGTGATTAATGTTCATACTCTGAATGGTCTAGAGTTGTTAGTGGTGTACCCCAAAGTTCCGTGTTGGGACCCTTACTTTGTAATATATTTATAAATGATATAGGGTCTGGGATTAAAAGTACCATTTAAGTGTTTGCGGATGACAACAAGCTATGGAGTGGACGTCCTTACAAGATGTCTCCAAGCTACAAGCCAACCTCAATGTGTGTTTAATTTGGCAATCCCGCGAAAAAAATTTTTTAAAGTCAGCAGCTACAAACACTGTAGCTGCTGACTTTAAATAAGTACACTTACCTGTCCTGGGTGCCCGCGATGTCAGCCGTCCAAGGCCGACCCGTCCCTCGGCTCTCGGGTCCCGGCACCGCCATCCTAACTAAGGGAAACAGGCAGTGGAGCCTTGCGGCTTCACTGCCAGTTTCCTACTGCGCACATGCTCTGTGAATGGCCCCGTGGTTTTCTGGGAACACACACAGTTCCCAGAAGGCAACGGGGCCGCTCACCGAGGAACAGGACACCTTGCGGAATAGGAAGAGGCAGATTAGGAAGACTGCCTAGCAACAAGGGTTCAGGTAAGTTTAAAAATGTATTTTTTTTTTATTCTTTTTTTTTAATTTTTTTAGGATTTTTGGTGCAATTTTTTTTTTCAGGGTGGCACTCCACTTTATCCTCACAACCAGGCCCCCTGACCTCCTTATGCTGTAATCCAGAGTTTCCCCCAGGTGAATCCACCTCGTTCCTAAAAAGGGAATGGCCACATGAAGAGGTGCTAGCACACCAATTCTTTCTTAAGGGACGAGTACGCTCTTATGAAGACCCAATATCATTATTCCAGGCTAATGAATTTCCCGTCTGGACCTACAGACAACTGAGACATTTCCTCACCACTAAAGACCCAACAACAATGTGGTGTAGACAACTCTCACCATTTGAATATGAATCTCTATGCTCACGCAAGTCGACCCAAAGACATCTAATTTCCTACATCTATACTCTGCTCCAAGACCGGCCTGGCCAGATGAAAAACTAAACCCTCACATAGCTCATGGGAAAAAGATTTACATCTGACTCTCACAGAGGACAATTGGGAAGTTATCTTACACACAGAGGCTCGATGAACGTAGCGATCAAAGAAAATGGGTACAAAATTGCAACCAAATGGTACAGAACTCCTGCCCGCCTGCACAAATTCTCACCCACAAATTCAAATATCTGCTGGAGATGCAAAAAAGAGGAAGGTTCCATGATCCACATCTGGTGGGAGTTCTCCCTGATCCAACCTTTTTGGGAGGAAGTGCACTCTACGATTTCACATGTCACCACTTATACTTTAACCCTTTCATGACTAAGCCTATTTTTGACATTTGGTGTTTACAAGTTAAAATCCGTATTTTTTGCTAGAAAATTACTTAGAGCCCCCAAACATTATATATATTTTTTTAGCAGAGAATCTAGAGAATAAAATGGCGATTGTTGCAATATTTTATATCACACAGTATTTGTGCAGCAGTGTTTTAAACGCAACTTTTGGGGAAAAGGGACACTTTCATGAATTTTAAAAAAACCAAACAGTAAAGTTAGCCCAATTTTTTTTTTCTTGTATAATGTGAAAGATGATGTTATGCCGAGTAAATAGATACCAAACATGTCACGCTTTATAATTGCACGCACTCGTGGAATGGCAACAAACTACGGTACCTAAAAATCTCCATAGGCGACGCTTTAAATTTTTTTTACGGTTAGCAGGTTAGAGTTACAGAGGAGGTCTAGTGCTAGAATTATTGCTCTTGCTCTGACAATCGCGGCGATACATCACACGTGTGATTTGAACACTGTTTACATATGCAGGCACGACTTCCGTATGCGTTTTCTTTGCTGTGTGAGCTCGTGGGGACGGGTCGCTTTAAAAAATTTATTTTTTTCTTATTTTATTTATTTTTATATTAATAAAAAAAAAAATTTTTTGATCACTTTTATTGCTGTCACAAGGAATGTAAACATCCCTTGTGACAGTAATAGGTGGTGACAGGTACTCTTTATGGAGGGATCGGGGGTCTAAAAGATCCCCGATCTCTCCTTTGCACTTCAAAGTATTCAGATCGCCATTTTTTCAGATCGCCTGTCACTAGCCGCCGGAGGCGGCAGATTGGTCATCGGGCGGGAGGCCCGGTAAGAGCAGCAGGAGGTGGCGGGAGGGGGGAACGTCCCCTCCCGCTCCTCCGGTATAACAGCCGAGCGGCTTTTAGCCGCATCGGTTGTTATATCTGGAAAGCCGATTGCCGGCTCTAAAAAACAGAACTGGGATGATGCCTGCAGCTGCGGGCACCATCCAGGTATAGGAAAAAGTGATTTTAGCCCAGGATCAACCACCAGGTTATATTAATTAATTGAGTATGAACAGATATTCATCCAAAAAATAATGATAATGGGTGCAGTTTGGGTCGCCTTATAAGGCATACAAAAATAACAAGGAAAAAGAGATTCCCCAAAGGAAGGCAAAGGCCCAAACACAATCTGTCAAAAAACAATAATATATTTATTAGGCTATAAACACCACACAAAAATACAAAATTTGGGAATTTCGGGCAAATCAGGGAAGATATCAATGACTAATTAAAATTGATAACGTTATCATTAACAACAGCGGAGCCGCGGCCAAGCATACCCCATACACACACCAATCGCAGCAGCAGATTCTAACTAGATCGGCTAGTATTAGATAATATAGGACCTCAGATAAGTCCAAGTACAGACGGTATGGCGGTGTGGGGGTGGGGTGGATGAATGTAGATTTGGTTTGGTAATGTTGCAGGGAGGTTCAGTGGTTTGAACACAATTGAAAATTTAGTACCAGTCCAGGAGCTGAACAATAATATATAGGCTGACCACAATGACCGGTAAAACCTATTAAGGCAGTGATAACTCAGGACTTTCAAGCAAAGCAGTTCATACCCACAGCAAGCAGTGGGGGGAGCATATACGGCAAGGCTGCACTGATATCATAAATTGGAGTAATACATCTCTCACCAGGTAGATCAGCAGCTCACAGAATCACAGGCTCTACCCTGAGTGGTCACTTGTAGACAAAGACTGTTGCGTTTGCTTGTGCCGTCAGATGGAGAAAGTCCCGCTATGTTAGTGCCTTCTATCAGATGGTATAAGCCGGTCGTCAGCTGTTGGTTCCCGGTAAAGCATTCAAACGCCCTGTGCTCGCGGCTCCGAGATGACGTGCTGACGTCACGTGCTGACGCGTTTCACCAGCCAATCACCGCTGGTTTCCTCAGAGCAAAGGAGGGGTCCGTGGGCGAGGGTTAAATAGACTAACCAATATAGAGTGTAATTACATCAAGTGTCCACCAGATGTCGCACACAGTCACCACTCATCACAGACATTTCAGCAAGAGCAAAAAACTCGCAGATGGCTTCACAGACATGACTGCAATCACTTAATCAAAAACCATGCACATTAAACTATGATATATCGTGATACAAAAAAGCCTTTGATGGTGGTGGGTATGTATATTTACATGGAGACCAAGTGAAGCGAAAAACAAGAAATAAAGACAAAAACACAGGTAAAGCATAACGAATTAAAGCACCAGTATAACGCTAGAAAATCGCATAGAGACAAAGAACAGGAAAAAGTATTAATATAGATGGTTGCTGCAGGGGAGGTCAATTAAATCATTTCTCCAAGAAGGACTGGAGGCTACATTCGGTATTTAACCCATTGGGGGCCATCGCCTCCAAATAATAGGTCCACATCTTTTCCTTCTGAAGGAGAATGGTGTCGAAATCGCCACGTCTTATAGGTAAATTCAACCTATATATGCCTTTTACTATTAGACCCTTGGGGTCCCGGTTATGGAATTTGGCAAAGTGTAGTGAAATGGGGCGTTCATCATTCAGTTTTTTAATACCAGCAATATGTTCCCGAATCCTAACCCTTAGGGCTCTTTTGGTTTTGCCCACATAGGTTTTATTGCACGGACAGGTAAGTGTATAGACCACTCGAGTAGTGGAGCAGTTTATAAACTGTTTAATCCTATAGTCTACACCTCCGCGGGGATTCGGGAACATATTTGTCTGGTGGGCATACTTGCAAATGTTGCAGTGTCCGCATCTATACATGCCTGGGGAGATTCTGGAGTCACTAAGCCAGTTCTTTGGAGTGGAACGGGTGTATTCAGAGTGGACAAGCAGGTCACCAAGGTTATTAGATCTTTTTGCTGTCAGAAGGGGTTTTGGGCTCACCAATTCGGAGATTAGGGGGGCTGATGTTAAAATATGCCAATGTTTTTGTAGGACTCATTTTCTAGCGTTATACTGGTGCTTTAATTCGTTATGCTTTACCTGTGTTTTTGTCTTTATTTCTTGTTTTTCACTTCACTTGGTCTCCATGTAAATATACATACCCACCACCATCAAAGGCTTTTTCGTATCACGATATATCATAGTTTAATGTGCATGGTTTTTGATTAAGTGATTGCAGTCATGTCTGTGAAGCCATCTGCGAGTTTTTTGCTCTTGCTGAAATGTCTGTGATGAGTGGTGACTGTGTGCGACATCTGGTGGACACTTGATGTAATTACACCCTATATTGGTTAGTCTATTTAACCCTCGCCCACGGACCCCTCCTTTGCTCTGAGGAAACCAGCGGTGATTGGCTGGTGAAACGCGTCAGCACGTCATCTCGGAGCCGCGAGCACAGGGCGTTTGAATGCTTTACCGGGAACCAACAGCTGACGACCGGCTTATACCATCTGATAGAAGGCACTAACATAGCGGGACTTTCTCCATCTGACGGCACAAGCAAACGCAACAGTCTTTGTCTACAAGTGACCACTCGGGGTAGAGCCTGTGATTCTGTGAGCTGCTGATCTACCTGGTGAGAGATGTATTACTCCAATTTATGATATCAGTGCAGCCTTGCCGTATATGCTCCCCCCACTGCTTGCTGTCCGTATGAACTGCTTTGCTTGAAAGTCCTGAGTTATCACTGCCTTAATAGGTTTTACCGGTCATTGTGGTCAGCCTATATATTATTGTTCAGCTCCTGGACTGGTACTAAATTTTCAATTGTGTTCAAACCACTGAACCTCCCTGCAACATTACCAAATCAAATCTACATTCATCCACCCCACCCCCACACCGCCATACCGTCTGTACTTGGACTTATCTGAGGTCCTATATTATCTAATACTAGCCGATCTAGTTAGAATCTGCTGCTGCGATTGGTGTGTGTATGGGGTATGCTTGGCCGCGGCTCCGCTGTTTTTAATGATAACGTTATCAATCTTAATTAGTCATTGATATCTTCCCTGATTTGCCCGAAATTCCCAAATTTTGTATTTTTGTGTGGTGTTTATAGCCTAATAAATATATTATTGTTTTTTGACAGATTGTGTTTGGGCCTTTGCCTTCCTTTGGGGAATCTCTTTTTCCTTGTTATTTTTGTATACCATCCAGGTATAACCTCTGAAAGCCGAGTACGCACACTTGCGTACGCTCAACGCGAAGGGATTAAACTATAATCCTGCGCAGTATCTCCTACATCATACAACCCTCCCTAAACAGGTGTATTACAAACCACTGGCCATGCATATGGTCAATGTGGCCAGACTGTGCATTCCAGTACACTGGCGATCTACAGATATCCCTTCCACCCGGGAATGGCTAACCAGGGTTGCTAAGATAGAGGAGATGGAAGAACTGATCTATACCTCTCAAGAATGCTTACAGAAATTTTCAATCATCTGGGCCTGCTGGAAACACTTCCAGACTATGGAAAAATACAAGGCCTACTTTCCTTCAATGATTAGGACTGCCTAGATCATATACCAGCGACTACTGAATTGGTGAGCTGGGGGATGGCACCCACTACCTGTCTTCCTCCCCCCTCTCTCTCTTTCCATTCCCTAATCTTATCCCCCCTTCCCTCATTTTCTTACCCCCCCCCCCATCTTTTTACTACAGCCTTGTTCCTTTCCTACAACGACTTAGCCAACCAAAAATTTTCCTGAAACACCCCAATAAAATACCTGAATGATCACCGCTTCATAATAGTCAAGGTTTATGTCATTTTCATTAACCAGGTTGGACCTGATGATATTGGACTCACGGGTATTGCACCCATTCACAATGCTACTTGACCCAGCTCGGGTGCCTCTTCCTTAAAAGGTTAATATGTTAATATGTTGGTTGTTCATTTATTGTTGTTTCGTCTTTTGGCAATATATGACTAAATATGTATGGCACTGTTCTATCTACCATGGCCTTTACTGCACTAATTCATCCTTATATCTCTGCTGTACAAAGAGGTCATGGTTGCACTTTTGAATTTGATATGTACTTGTGATGTATTTACTTACTTTCTGATATTTTCAATAAAAAAATTTTGTGGAAAAAAAAAAAAAAAAAAGATCATCACAAAAGGACAAGGGGGCACTTTTTACGTCTGGAGGAAAAGAGATTTCATCTCCAAATATGGAAAGGTTTCTTCACAGTAAGAGCTGTGAAAATGTTTAATAGACTCCCTTAAGAGCTGGTTCTGTCACAAAGAATTAATACAAAAACATGATAAAACCAACAAGTGCTTTTTTCACACTATTACATCTTTGTACTGGCCTATGAAATTTACAAATGCAACAATTTAGGAATAAGAAAAACAAACACTTTTTGATAGATACAGAATAATGTATAATGCATTTTTATACAGGTATAAACATCGGACCAAAATTGGGTCTAAAGGAGGAAGAAAGAAGGACAGGGGGACTTTGTGCCAAAAGGACAGTCCCTCCAAATCAGGGACATTTAAGACATTTGAGAGCTATGCTATCAAGATCAACAGATACGGTATTTCTGTGAAATGTAGAAAATGCACTTAGCATTAAAAAAGAAAATGAATGCATCCACCACATGAAAGGACTAGTAAGCTGCAGTGTATTACAATTTTTTGCTCTTGGGTTTAGTCATCCCAAACAATTGTAAATATGAAATACTGCCTTAGATATCTTTGTGACCAGTAGGTATCAATTCCATGAACATTTTACTTAGCAAGTGCCTTTAGACTGATATTTTAGCCCTTGGATATGTGTCTAGTGATGACAAGAACACATTCCTATAGTCCTTCAACAATGGTACTGTATTTTGATGTACTGATCCACTGACATATGTCTTACCTAGGATAACTAGCAGAGCTTTTTTACCTCCTGACTTACAAGCATTCTCTGCAGCCATATTTTTAACTTCGCATCAAATGCCAAGATGAGTCAAAAAGGGGTCCATGCACACAGGAATGAGTGACCCATCTGGACACTTTTTATGTCATTCTTCTGTGTATGCTTTTCAGGTTTACTTAATGACTTGCAAGCACTGGGACTGCAATAGGATTCAATGCATATGTGGTACTATTCACATGAAAAGCCAAAAGCACACCAGGATTTAATAAAATTACACACAATAAATGCTGAACATCTATCGTGCTGTTCTTTCTTTATCTCAGCAAGTAAAAAGAAAACAGATTAAAAATATATCAAAAGGGCTTTGAATTAGAGTAGCAAATGTGCCTTATCTTTCATAGGTTGTTCAGTATGTTCATAAAGCGCATTCTATTAGAACTAAAATATCTGCACAGGATTGCCATTCTATTGAGCCAGCAGCAAAACTTACTGAGTCTTCCAAATAAAGGTATGAGAAAAAAATGTGTCTGTGTGGCCCATACTAAGTGGTTTTTAAATATGCACCAGGAAAATTGCAGCTAATATTTTCTATAGGAAACACAGTCTCTATCCTATCAGATCTATTTTTGTGTTTTTTATATTGACGAGCTAGAGGGCACACTTTTTTGTATTGTTCTGTGTATTGCCCTTCCCATGTGTACCGTTTTTGCTTTAGGCCCCTTTCTAAAGGTTATTCTGTCAGTCCATTTTTGACTCACAATTAGAACAAAAGAACAGACAGCAAGGTTAGCCTATGGATGGCCGGAAGTAAGCGAATGTGCGTTCACTGACATCTGGGTGCGTTCAGGTTTGTCGGACCAAACACAAAAAGATTGCATCCAGGTCTGCTTTGTTGACCTGACCAAATGTTAATGCATATATATGCAGACATACGTCCGTTTATATCCAGCCCCATGAGGATTACATGGGCTTGGTTTAACGCCATCACAATGAAGGGAAAAAACGAACAGACACGGATGTCACTTATGTGTAAACATCAGGTACTTACCAGAGTCTGGAGTCCAGTGCTATTTTCCCCCAACCAGTTCTACTTACTAGTCTAGGGGCCCGGTAACGCTACCTTGGATATGGGAGCTGCTGTGATTTCCTGACAGATGTTGGCAGGGGGCAGGAGCATGAGACATGTCTAGGAGCAAGTCATTCTCAATTAGGGGAGAACTGAGGAAGTGGGAGTGGGTGCCTGTCAAAAAAAAAAAAAAAATACCCGCTCCCTGTATAAAAAAAAAATCTAAAAAGTGTTAGGGACAGGGGTGGGGAGAAGGAATAGCGGCACTGTCACTTTTGAGTGAAGTTTCACTTTAATACAGTGCTTTCACCAAACAACAGCTATGTTTAGAAACATAGAGCCTTGATTTACTAATGGAGTTAATAATCTTAATCAAAATGTGTACATTTTCACTTTTATGTATCCAGTCATGTGAAAAGCAAATCCATATTCACTTTGAATACCCAATCATATGCAGATAATTCTGACATGACTGGATAGTGTGAATATCTCTTTTATTAAATCAGCCTCATTTTGACACAGGCAAGTAAAGCCGGCCATAGATGGTTCGAATTTCAGCCAGTTCAGTAGGGACTATCTATGGGCAGAATGATTATAACCAAGTCAATCCATCAATCGACTTGCATACAACCAGCATGCTGGATTTCTACATACGATTATTGCCAGTAACCAATCGCATTATCTATGGCCTGCCTTAAGCCCCGTACACAAGGGCCAAATGTCGGGAGACAGGCCGGTTCAATAAAAAACAGCCCACATTCAGCCCATGTGTACTTCCGACAGTCCCCCTGTCAGAACACAACAGCTCAGCAAGGGAGATCGCTGTACTAAATGTACTAAATATTGGATTGCTAGTACAGCGGCAGCGACTGGAGGTGTCAGTGTACCAGGCATTAGTGCCTGCAGAAGTTCAGCCCTTAATAGGAACAAAAAGTTGAATGGCTGCACACGCACACGGTGCAATATTGGCTTTATTAGTATCAAAAATATTGTAAAAACAACCAAGTACAGACAGACAGGGGATGATGAGTTAGACACATTTCACAGGAAATCTGTGCTTTGTCAAAACCATATGGGAATGCAATCACAAACTCAATATATACGTGAAGATCAGAATTCAAACACAAATGTTCCTAATCACATAATTGCATTTCCTATTTGCATTTCCTATTATATTCAAGTCCCGTCATATGCATTGTTAGCACTTTCAAGATATCACTGAAACAATTCACATAATACAAGCATAGTGGAAATCAACAAAATACAATAAAAAAGTAAAAAAAGTGAAAATACCAAACAACACTTTATAGAGCTAAAAATATGAAAAGGCACAGTAGCACCTCACTGTGGGAATTTATATCATCACCCAGACACCGTATAAATATGCATCTCAGGAGATATCAGGAGATGTGTCCATAACATGGAGTTCTTATCAAAGAGTGGAGCCAAATTCAATACATATACACATATATATGTATACATTCATGCCAAACAAATACGAATAAACTGTATAAAGCAATGTAGGCATGAAATAAACATATATAGAAAAAGTAGGATCAAGTGGCAAAATGAATATATCATTTTTAATAATAAGAGTCTATCAAAAATTACGTGATCACATGCATGCCTCACACAATGCCCAAAAACACAATACACAATGTAGTGTGAACAAGAACCACACACATACTGTATGTTGGAAAATCAACATGACAAACAGAATATATGTGTAGAAACATAGAGCCTTGATTTACTAATGGAGTTAAATAATCTTAATCAAAATGTGTACATTTTCACTTTTTTGTATCTAGTTATGTGAAAAGCAAACCCATGTTCACTTTGACTACCCAATCATATGTAATAATTTTGACATGACTGGATAGTGTGAATATCTCTTTTATTAAATCAGCCTCATTTTGACACAGGCAAGTAAAGCAAGCCACAAATGGTTTGAATGTCGGCTGGTTCAGCAGGGACAATCTATGGGCAGGATGATTGTACCCAAGTCAATCCATTGATCAACTTGGGTACAACCAACATGCTGGATTTCTACGATTATTGCCAGCAACCAGTCGCATTATCTATGGCCCGCCTTAAGCCCCGTACACACGGGCCGAATGCCAGGAGACATTGGCCGGTTCAATAAAAAACGTCTGACATTCAGCCCATGTGTATGTCGGACAAGCATAATCGAAAACCAGCGCTCTCCGCCTGAGAGTGACGATCCAAGTGTTCTGGCGTGGGGGCAGTCCCCCTGTCAGAACACAGTACAGTCAGGGAGATGACTGTACTAACGTTGGATTTCTAGTACAGCGGCTCCGACTGGAGGTGGCAGGGTACCAGGCATTAGTGCCTGCAGAAGATCACTAGTAAAAGCCCTTAGCTACAACCTCTCATCTCTTTAAAAATGACAACTTCCAGTGGTGATGTTGGCCATGCACCATGGAACATTTGTAACTTTCAGCATCATCTGCAATTACTACATAGTATAAGTAGCATGACCTGCCTGGACTCTAGGATCAAAAAGATCATCAAGTGTTCTGGATATGGTTTTGGCTAACTTTAGAAAAGGAGCAGTTGTATCACAGAGTACTCAACAAACACATAGCAATGGGACACAGCAATGCCAATTCTCCTGATAAACCCTGTCAGAAGTGCCAAGTGAAGATCTCTGTTATTTTGCTTGCATGCTCTGCTTTATAATATGAGATATCACATAGCATTTCTAATAGCTGTAAAAACATTTATTCTACTCTATTTTTGTCTGTGATGTTTCACTTTAAGTAGATGAAAAATTCGTAACACAGCGAAGGCATTCTGAAGAGAGCTCTCCAATGGGCCCTTCTTCATGGAGCTTCTTTTTAACACAGACTGCTAAATCTTTTTTGAAAAAAAAAAAGCATCTTCTTCACCTGTTCAAAAAATGTTTCACTACTGATAGCAGATCAGGCCCCACAGATGCAAAAGATATTAAAAATGCACAGTAATGGCTTAAATATGTGGAATGTCACAATGAGAAAAACCTGTCGTTAAAAGACAAAATTTGCAGCTGTTTGTTTTAACTCAAAACGTTGATAAAAATTACAAAACCCTGCATAATAATTCATAAATTTCGTATTGTTAAATTGGCTGTATCTAAGTCAGCCATATCAAACAGAATGAATCCCAAGCAACTGTGCAAAGTTTTAAATGTGATTTTGCAGGTTTTCTTTGTAAGCCCCATATACCTTCACATGTTACCATAGAGTGGGGATGATTTCTGAAATACTGTAACATAACTACAAACATTTTTTTTTCATTTTGGATAGAATACCTGTCAGTTTTTTTGCCATCTGTGTCCCATTGGGGAAATGGAGGTTTACCTTCACTTCCTGTCCCATAGCCAAAACGGGAAATTAGAGGAAATCCCTGCAAATTAGGGAATCCCTTGGAGCCACCCAGGTCACCAGGACTAGTGTCCCCCAACTGGAAGATTTCCCAGCAATTACTTTTCTGGGGATCCCAAAATGTGGGCTTTTTTTTACTTTCACTTTCAACAATAATGGTAAACAGGACAAATAGCGAGCGTGAATATCCCTAATGGGGACACAGACAGTAATACAAATGGACAGATGTTCTAGTCCCTCTCCACTCTAAAAAAAAATAGAAAAACGTTTTTCCCATAGTTATGCTTTAAGAACCCTGTCATATTATATAGCACTGTTGCATCCTCTTCAATGTTGGCAGCCATATTGTGAGCTGAACCAACTCTCATTATGCAATACATTCACAGCCAATAACTCAATAAAACATAATACAAAAGGCACACATTTCCACTATCTTGGTGGTGTGAGGGCTCTTAAACACGGGCGCGAAAAGTAAATGGCAGCACATTTCCCCACCTGGGAAGCCCAGGTATTGCATAAAACCACTCATATAGTGTATAGGCATATTACATCGTTAGTTTGTCGGGTTGAAAAAAAAAAGACACAAGTCCATATAAATCAACCAATAGAAAAACAAATAGAAAACATCCATATGAACAATCTTATACCCACAATATCCAAAAACATTGGTCGAGTGGGGGGGGGGGAGAACTCCTTCCTGATCACTCAGGAGGCAGTCAAATATTCCCTGGATCAATTATGCCTAGTGTATTACCTTTAACCACTTGCTTACTGGGCACTTAAACCCCCCTCCTGTCCAGACCAATTTTCAGCTTTTAGCGCTGTCGCATTTTGAATGACAATTGCGCGGTCATACAACACTGTACTCAAATGAAATTTTTAACATTTTTTCCCCACAAATAGAACTTTCTTTTGGTGGTATTTGATCACCTCTGCAGTTTTTAGTTTTTGTTAAAAAAAAATTGAAAAAGACCGAATTTTTTTTTTCTTAAAATTATATATATTTTTTATATTTTGTTACTAAATTTTGCAAACAGGTAATTTTCTTCCTTCATTGATGTACGCTGATGAGGCGGCACTGATGGGCACCGATAGGTGGCACTGATGGGTGGCAATAATGGGCACTGATTGCTTACACTAATGGCAGCACTGCTAGGTGGCACTGATTGGCACCACTGGTGGGCATTGATAGGTGGCACTTGTGGGCATTGATAGGTGGCACTGCTGGGCACTGTGGGCACTGGCAGGTGGCAATGGCAGGTGGCACTGGCAGGCACACATGAGGCATTTGTGCCTCCTTCCTCTTCGGGACCGATGTCCCTTTAACATAAGCCGGTGATCGGCTTTTTTTTCTCCTCACGCTGTCAGCGTGAGGAGAAAAAAAAACTATTACTGAGCTTTTGTTTACATGACGTGATCAGCTGTCATTGGCTGACAGCTGATCACATGGTAAGGGGCCGGGATCTGATCTGTGATCATCCGAGTCTCCTGCAGGGTGAGCGCAGTGCACGTGCACAGGTGAGGACGTCCCATGACGGCCTCCCGGAAATTGAGGTCCGCGTTGTGGCCATCATTCGGCTATGGCCCGGACCTCAAGTGGTTAAATAATAATATCCAGTTATATTCTTTACATTTAGGAATATATCCAGCACCTTGTTCAAACAAACAATCATGTCCATGTCCATATTTTCTTTTTCCCTCCTCTTTCTCTCATCCCCTTTTAGGTTATATATGGTTGTGTCATTCCTTTTATTATTTTGATGTGTTTGTAGAGACTTACTGTATGTGTAAAGTATTACCATTGTGGATAAACTGGTTGTTTTCCTGTGCGTGTTTTTTTTTCCCCATTATTTTGAACAGTTTTTTGAAATGTTTGTTTAGTTTTTTTTTTTTTTTTATACATGATGGTTATTACATGTAGTACATGTAGTATACACGATATGCTTTATATGTTCTTCTGGCATAGATTATATACCATTGTGATCATCACATTCAATCCTCTAGTGTCCATGGTCCTGAAGAAAAGGTGTTGTCCATGAAAGGCGTACACCCACACTTTTTGAAGCTATGACTCACTGTGGAATGTCTTCAACTGTTTTTAAAAGCAGTATTGTGCTTTACTGTGCTATGCACTATTTAGAGTTGAGAGATTTTAGTCTCTTCTAACCATAACCTATATGGTCAATGTCTGGTGAGGTCCCAAGTTCCACTCCACAGCTTCTATGATTTTTATACACTACACTGATGATGGCCAAAAAGCCTGAAACAGCTGTATGCAGTTTAGAATAAATGGCTATTTAATATTAGGCTTTATTTGCACTGTACCCCAGAAGTTCTGGATGCGCATTTGGCTGTTTGGGGTATAAAGGAATGATCTGTATGGCTCTGCCCATTGTCACAAAATGAGGAATAATGCTCCTATTTTTGGGAAATGTGATATAATGACATGTGAATACCTTTAGTGTAGGCTTTAGTGTACTATACACTGAAAATTATGAACAAATGAGAAATACTTGCTAATATTTTTTCTTGAAAATTTCCAATAATTTTAAAATGGTAATCCTTATGCCGGCCATACACGGTTCGAATTTCGTAAGAATTTTCTTTCGGAAATCGTATGAAAGAATTTTCGTATGAATTTCGCACCATTAGTGGGCTGCAACAACGGCTGATTTTCGTGCGGCAATCAAATTTTAGGAATCGGACATGTTGGAAATTTTTAGAAAAACGAACAATTTTCTAATCAATGATGGGAGAATCGTGCGAGAAATGTAATAAGAAAAGAAAATTTATGGAGGGAAAAGATTCCCAGCCACGAAAATTCTTTTCTGTAGCAACATGCAGTGAAATTGAAGGCTTGGTCGGCCGAATTTCGAAAATCAATGATGGCATCATCGGATCACAAAAATAAACGAACATTCTGATTTTGAAAAGAAAATTTGTTCGAAATTCGACCGTGTATGGCCTGCATTAGTTGTCAGAACACACATGTAACCAACTTTATAAAGCAGTGCAGAATACATTGGTTATGTATGTACAAATAAAGAGAATGACATGACAGATAATATTAGCACTGCCCCATGTTATTTCCAGTCTAGTTACACAAGGCACTACAATTAAACTGGACAGTGGAATGACTACCGGCCCCAGTTTTGTCAATATAAGTACAGTCAGAATCACTTTTTTGATTTACGAAGGCCACTGTAAAAACCATCTCAGAAATCAATAGTCCTATTTGCTCTGCCAGTGCAGTGATATGACATGGTTAACACAATACAAAGATGAATCCATGTGGGAAGGTTACCGCAAACAATTCATCCACCAAAATGCAATAAACAGCACCTACTGTGTCATCTTATGTTTCATAGTGGGTGCACAGTATCGTTGCATTATTAAATTTGTGGGTTGACAATATAAATGATACAACTGCATTTTATTCATACAGGTGATAAATGCATAAACTGTATATAACAAGGGTAGACAAATCCCAAAGACCAGGTAGACCAAAAACTCGTTCTGCAATATGTTTGTTAATGCACATGATTAAGTGTGAACAGCAAACAATAAATGTAATGAACGTTAGTGTCAGTATACATTTCCGAAGATGTAAATGTACAATATTATTTACAGATTGTTCATGGTACATTTTTGCTGAACTGTGGCCAATATGGCCAAATTATTGATTGTGTAATTCTGCTTTGGCACTAAGGCCATGTATTGTCTGGGCCTCTGGGCTACAATTTTTAAGGCAATTATCTAAAAATATGTGGTTGCCAAACCCAGTAGACACCATTAGTGTGTACTATGGTGCAATTATATTGGTTTTCTAGGAAATAATTCTAGTTAAAGCACTTTCTGCATCATATCTATCATCACTACCCTGTGGTCTATTACTCAGAAAGATCTCTGAGGAATAAAAGGTACACTTGCAAAAGCCATTAGGTTTAAGACTGCCTATTTTTGTACCTAGTATGTTGCTTTAACGTGTATCATTACTCAAATTAAACAGATCATTTAATATATAATAGTAAATTACAGACATTTGCTGAAGACCATTTTTACTATAATTACCGGTATATGCTAGACAAACTAGCTCCAGTTTAGTTTGTTTATATTCTCTTATCTGAGTGTATCTATGTGCACATTTTTTATGTACTAATTGTGTTGAGCCGCTTTACCGCCCTTGAGGCCTAGTTTAGATTCCCATCATGGAGACTGCCAAAATGGAGATTGTAGGTTCAGGTAATGACGGTTTAACTAGGAGAACCGCGATCTGAACCTAAAACATACCAGTTAGTTAAAGTTTTTTTTTGCTTATAAATTTTACCTTCCCTAGTTCCGCATTCCCTCCCTTAGCATTGACATGCTAATGAAGATAATGAAAAAACTTTCAGTTTTCATTATACAGTATACCTTAGTTTAGATCCAGTGATGGCATCACTGAGTCTCTGTGTTTTTGTATGCAAATCAGAAGTAGATCATAGCAGGTGGGAGAGGTCAGCAGGGTGCTGTACATTGCTTCATGAAAACAGTAAGCTGTGGCAATACCCACATGTGATGCTGAACCTCCATAATTGAAAGAACTGAAATCCAATAAATAAAAGGGGTGGGCCAGTAACAGTTAGGCTAGAGCAGGAAGTGCTATGCTGTAGGTCTTTAAGCCAGGAAATGAAGAAGCTTCTACTGCATACTGCGAAAAGCTTACAGCATACAGAGAGATCAGTTAGTAAGTCATTTCAGTACAGGAGGTAAACCTGTACAACTTTGTAAGACTGAAGGTAAGGCTTGAGTTTAGCTTCAACTGGTCTCTGACAAAGATAGTCATAATGTGCTTTATGTGATAATGACTTAAAGCACTTTTGGAGAAAGTGCAAACAATGGCAGTGCTACAGAATAATTTGGTGCAATATAAATAAGTAAAATAAATAATGCCTTTACTCTCCTGCTTCTTAGTTGAGGGATGTGCCCCCCATCCAATGTCTCCTGGAAAACTGACACTTCCTAGAGTGTTGATTTCCTGTGTTCCTCTCAGTGCTCATTAGTTCTTACTACTGAACTTCACGTCACTATAGGAGACAACAGTGACAGGGCAGTTAGAGGAACAAACAATTGAGCCCTGCAAGGGACGCAGAAGAACAACACTCCAGGAAGTGTTTGTTTCCCAACAGACTTTGGGGGATGGTTCCTCATCAACAGAGAAGCCCTCGTAGCATGGGCAGCTAGAGGGGTAAGTATTTACATTCTCCTTTCAGTCAACAGCTTTATTTGAAATTCTAGATTGGAAACAGGTTATCAATAAGTTATCGGTGTGTACAGGGCCATGGAAGGCTCACTGAGGACTGTTTGCATACATTTGTCTAAGATAAAGAGTTTCTGACAACATTCATGAAGGAATGTATATTTATTGCAAGAGATTATGAGAAGATATTTCAAACTCAGTTGGTATAGTGGACAGAAATATTTCCTACAATACAACTACCTTTTTGTCCAGAGTTCTGATTCAATAAAATATACATCTGTTTGACACCATCTTTTGCCTAAGATGACAGTTCCATCAAATCAACAGGCTGTACAGCAAAGCTTCAAAAAAGCAGTTTGCTCAATTCTTGCATATGCATTGTAAATGTTAAAAGCAGCTATTTTGCATTATGTAGCCATGTCATTTTACATTTAATTATCTTTAAAGGGTACAACTAGGTTCATATATATATATATATATATATATATATATATATATATATATATATATATATATATATATACGTTAATAGTTAAACCATCTATCAGCTGGTCAGCTGATCCCTACAACAGAGCAGATATCATCAACTTTCTCTCTCCAGCCTCCAAAACAACAGTAACATCAAAGTATAACTAAAGGCAAAACATTTATTTTTTCTTTAATTTTGCATAGAGTAGAGAGTGATTAGTACACCTGTTAGCTTTGTATTGCTACCTCTGCCCCTGTTGGGGAGATTCACTCTCTCCATTTGTCCTATTTACTATTAACATTCAAGTGAAAGTAAAAGAAAATCCAACATTTTGGTTTGTCCCCAGGAAAGTAAAGTAATAGAGGGGAAATCTTCCACTAGTTCTGGTGACCTGGGGGCCTCAAGGGATTCTCTCACTTCCTCTTTTGGCTATGGGACAGGAAGTGAAGGCAAATCCCTCAAAAGGGTGGCAAGGGTTATGACCCGCCCTTATTCTTTCCAAAATAAAGAAAAATATTGCCTATAGTTCTACTTTATCTCAACTCTCCTTCAACAAAGCAATACTCTCTGACTCTTTAGTGGAACAGCACACCTCAGCCTAACTCCCCAATATAGCAGTACCATAAATTTAACTCTTAACCTGTCTGGAGTTTGCATGTTATTCCTGTGCCTGTGTGGGTTTCCTCTAAGTACTCTGGTTTCCTCCCACACTCCAAAGACATGCTGGTAGGTTAATTGGCTCCTGTTTAAATTGTCCCTAGTATGTGTATGTATGATTGTGAGTTAGGGACCTTAGATTGTAAGCTCCTTGAGGGCAGGGACTGATGTGAATGTACACTATAGATGTAAAAGCGCTATGTAAATTGATGGCGCTATATAAATACCTATAATACATAAATAAAGCTGTACCAACAGCTCCTTTCTCTGATGCAGGAGAACGACCAGCCAACACAGTGGTACAATTAACCTAACTCTCCACCAGTACAGCAGTCTTGTGAGTTTTCTTCTCTAACAAAGGAGCACCATCAGTCCAACTTCTCAACACAGCAATATCAACAACGTATGCAGCCCTTAGTCTTTTTTTTTTGTTGAATGAAAAAAATGACTACATTCCCTTATCCACACACTTGTGGATGGGGGAATCCTCCCCACCAAGGTATTATATTCTGACAGCGGGAGTCTTCCTCACCATCAGAATGCACTTATCGAGCAAGGAAAATGTGACAGTCTGGTTTTACAGATGTCAATTGGTAGGTCGACTTCTGTACATCCAGCCTGTCCATACATGGATCGAAATTCAGCTTGTCCCTGCTGAACCAGATGAATTTTCGATCCATGTATGGCCAGTTTTAATTCTCTATCAACAAAGCAGTTGCATCATCTCAATTCTCAAGTAAAGCACTGCCCTCAGCTTACCTCTGCAACAAAGCATTAACATCAGCTTAAACTTGCTTCAGAGCATTGCCAACAGCTAACCTTACCAAGAAATTCCCTTTCTAGAACAACAGTACAATCAGCTCAACTCTCCAAAAGAACGAATAATGCAGAATGCAAAATATCATACTCAAAAAAACAAAAATAACCATAAATGTATATATATTTACTCATAGTTTAGATACTGTGCACAGCACCATTTAGAGAGCACTTTACATTTTCTCAATGAATGCAAAGCATTCTCTGATTCAACAAAGTAGAGAGTTGGGGTGAGGATTTCACAATTTCCACACTCTTCAAATCAAAAAATGCTTTACATTTATTGAAAAAATGCAAAGTGTTCTCTGACTGGTGCCAATGCCAAGCGAGTAACCCCTTGTATCCACTATGCAACAGGACAGCTCCTCGGCACTAAACCCAGAAGATAGCGGTGATCACTGTGGTAGTGGTGCCTTCTACACTGATTTCCAGATTCCACAGGGATTGGCATGGTATGGTACATACAACTTGGACCAATGTAACTATAATAAATATATATACCTAAATGTCAACTTTAACCGGTTCCCGACCGGCTTACGTCTATTCACTGTGACAGAATGGCACCGCTGGGCGAAACCCCATATGGGCACGGCAGGGGTCCTGATGCGCGTGGCCGGCGGGAGCGAATGCCACCGGCTACCCATGATTGCGTGCATGAGCGACAGCACGGGGATTTGTGTGTGTAAACACACAAATCCTTGTTCTATCAGGGGAGAGGAGATATTTCGTTTGTTCCTACTAAGTAGGAACAACGATATGTCTCTTCCCCCAGTCAGTCCTATCCCCATACAGTTAGAACACTAACGAGGGGACACATTTAACCCCTTGATTGCTCCCTAGGGTTAACCTCTTCCCTGCCAATCACATTTACACAGTAATCAGTGCATTTTTATAGCTCCGATCGCTGTATAAATGTCAATGGTCCCAAAAAGGTGTCAAAAGTGTCCAATCTGTCCGCCGCAATGTCGCAATCCCAATAAAAATCGCAGATTGCCGCCATTACTAGTAAAAAAATAATAATAATAATAAAAGTGCCATAAATCTATCCCCCATTTTGTAGACGCTATAACGTTTGCGCAAACCAATCAATATACGCTTATTGCGATTTTTTTACCAAAAATATGTAGAAGAATACATATTGGCCTAAACTGATTAATACATTTTTTCTTTTAAAAAAAATGTTGTGGATATTTATTATAGCAAAATGTAAAAAATATTGATTTTTTTTGTCAAAATTGTCGCTTTTTGTTTATAGCGCAAAAAAAAAAAACCTCAGAGGTGATCAAATACCACCAAAAGAAAGCTCTACAGCTTATTATGTACAGTATTGCACGATGGCGCAATTGTCAGTGTAAAGTGACGCAGTGCCAAATTGTAAAAAGTGCTCTGGTCAGGAAGGGGGTAAAATCTTCCGGGGCTGAAGCGGTTAAAATTAAAACCCTGGCTATTAATGTCTCTCATTTGCTCCATTCGGGTCTGCTGAATATAACATTGCAAGCTGTTTGTTAGATCTGTTCAATAAGTGCAAAAAAATAGCAGAACTCTTATGAGCTGGTAACTTCCTGTGCACAAGAAGGGGTTATATAGTTGAGGGAGGTGGAGGGGGGTTAATGAGGAGAGGTGGCCTTTACACATAATTGGATGATCATATCAATATATAGAATATTAAGAGGTACCACTGCAAATCAGACCCCAGATGGCATTGTAAGGCGATGACATCCCACTTCTTATGCCTATGACTCTGCTCTGTGTTTATATACTCACGTGTGACTTGCATTACGCTCTTTCGCCATAGCTTGTAAAAGATGTGATAAGGGAAAAAATGATATAACAGGGTTGTGCAAACAACATGCTGTGTTAAGAAATAAAACACTATCGTTTATAAAAGTGAACACTGAGCGGTATCGCTGACTAGCAATGGTAATCAAGAACAAAGGATCTCATTCATGAAATGTTTGAAAACGACTTCGCTACCCACTGGTATAATCTTTATAATCGGCAGGGTAAAAATAAAATAGGAAAGGTAGGTTGCATTGTGCCAGCCACAAGGTTTTCACAACTTGGACCCTTGAAAATTCCCCTCTGTATGTTTTCCCACTGTAAAATCTTAGGCTGACCATAGAGGATGAAAGACATTTAACAGATTTCTCCATACACAATAAACAATGCAGATGAATGAATCCCCTGCTAGGCTATTTTATTCTAAAAACCATCCATTCTATCAGATGCAGCTGCAGTTCAGCCGAAAATTTTCTAGCAGGTTCCGTCGTCAAAAGTTGGTCATGTGGTCAATGTCTTTTTTTAAATGCAGCGGAACCAACATGGTCACCCACTGAGCGAATTTCCTGATGAATGCTTAATATATAGCCATGTTAAGATTACTATGCATAATTTCAGACTACTGTATAAAGGTAAACTTTAAAGTTACGTGACCATACAAGGCACCTTTTATGTACGTGTTTCTGCAAATAGGCATTTTACACTGAAACAGAAAAAAGTGACAATTTATGTAGAACAACCCTGTATGGAGGTCAGTTGACTTAGATATTATTAAACAGGATTTATATAGCGGCAACAGGTTGTGCAGCGCTTTAACAATATAGAGGGGGGACAGTGCAATTACAATACAGTTCAATACAGTAGGAATAGGAGGGCCCTGCTCATGGAGCTTACAGTAGATATAAACAGGGCCTAGCATGGAGCTTACAGTAGATATACACAGGGCCATTCAAATCCTAATAGCAAAAATGCTACAGCACATAAAGGATTATGCTTGTAATTTAGAAAGACTCCCCTTATTTCATGGGGTCCACTATGCTGTCTGATGATCCTTCTGTGCTGTTCTACCCAGAGTACTTAGAAAATAGATGAAAGAAAAGCCCTAAAAGACAGAACGAATGCAGCAATCACATCTAAGAATTGGTAAAGTGCAATATACTAAATGTTTGCTTTTAGGTTTATTTTTTATTTATTTATTTTTTCATTTTTCAAAAGAGCTTTATTGTAAATAAAGAGGGTTGCTTTTGGGTTTAATACCACTTTAAATTATGTACATATATCCCTTCACTGAGTACAGCAATGCAACCATTTTATTAGGGAAGCCTATTTTGATAAGTGGTGGGACACACAAACAAAGCAGCTAACCCCAAAATACCACCTGACATAATTATCCTAAAATGATTATATCCATATGCAGCGATAAAATATAAACACAACCAGTAAATGAACATCAAGGTGAATCTTGCAATGTACATAGGAAACATGAGCATATTGCACAACAAAGTGCTGTACCGTTTTGTGTAAGAAGACTGGGCCTAACCTCTTGTTAAACAAACACAAAGATTATGGTAAATGGCACAATGAAACTAATACAGATGAGCTTGAGGAATGCATTGTTCTCCATAGCACAGAAGCTGAAGAGCTGCAGTTTTCCTCCCCTGCTACCATCACCATGGAAATCGCCAGACCAAGACTTTAATCCAGAAATCAGGCAACCTTACAATGCCCTTTCACTTACATTTTAGCATACTTTCTCCCAAGTATTTAGTATGACAAAAGAAAGCTTGCATTTTACACTAATTGGTTTTTCTTTCTTATCTTGAAAAATGCATCGGGCTAATGCTTTCCATCTACAAATTTTTGAAATATGGAATGTAGTTGAAGGCATTCATTTTATTGTTGCACAAACTGACAAAATATTTCACGATGATGCAGAAAAGGAAACACCCCCTGAAAAGAACCTTTAAAAACGATTATAAATCATGCTGAAAAATGCTTGTAGAGTGTGTACGCTGATTCTTAAACCTTGGCAATTAAATGAAGAAGTCATAGCAGCGAATGCTAAAGATCCTTGGTTCTAACTCATGTTTGTGTCCAGATCTAACTGTATGCTAATACATGGACCTTGTCTATGTAAGGCTGGCCATAACTAGTCCAATGGTAATTCTATATCATTGTCTAATATGATGGCCAAGCAAGGCGCCAGCCCCTTAGGAGGTGTTAATGAGCACTTCTGACATCAAAAGGGCTTGTTATTTGTGACTGCAATTTATTTTTAATTTTGAAGCCGTCCCTTAAATTTACTGAATGCCAATTTTCACTCACACAAATAGTCAAAAGTATCTGCTGCTTCATATTTCCAAAAACAATAAAAAAGGAGCAAGTTTTAGCTAACATTTTAGTCAAAGAGCACATCTTTGTCACACCCCCAAGACATACTGTATATTATTGCATGTACATACATGTATAACAATCAGCACTAACAAAATCTAAATAATCACTGCAGATTACCTAAAAAGGAATTACAAGTAAGGATATTTTATACATAGTCCAGATCTCCCTTTACTTCCTGTCCCATAGCCAAACAGGAAGTATGAGGAAACCCCTGCATAATTAGGAAATCCCTTGGGGAACCCCTGGTCACCAGAACTAGTGTATCCATTAGAAGATTTCCCCTCTATTACTTTTGTGGTGATAACCCAAAACTTAGGATTTTCTTTTACTTTCACTTTCAATGATAATGGTAAACAAGACACATATAGGGGTGAATCTCCTTTAGATGACTGGATATTTGAAGTGAATACAATTTCACTGGTCTAGTTATCATTACTACGTTAGTAAATAAGCTCCAAATTTTCAACTTCATAGTAAAATGTAATTGCTTCTCAAATCCAGGCAAAAAATATTGCATTGATTTTCTTCAGATAATGATGTATTACTGTCATTAGGGAAGTCAATTAGTAGGCATGTACTATATTAATATAATTCTGGAGTTGTGGTTGTTGAAATGTTGCAGAAATAATCCTATACCCAACTACAAAGGCTTTTTTTTAAATAGTATAAATATTTGCTGCAAGGATGTCTTTTATGTAGAATTGTCCCGTTCTGCCTTATATGTTAAAGTGGTTCTAAAGGCAGAAGTTTTTTCATCTTAATTCATTCTATGCATTGAGATTAAAAACCTTCAGTGTGCAACAGTCCCCCTAATACCTACCTGAGCCCCATCTCGATTTCAGCGATGTTGCACGAGGAGGTGGGGCAAGCCACAGCTCTGTGTCTGAATGGACACACACAGCAGCGGCTCGTCTCAGGTGTACCCACTGATAGCTTCATGCTGTGGGGGCACTCAATAGGAAAGAAGGGCCAGGAGCGCCAGCGAGGGACCTGAGAAGTAGAGGATCTAGGCTGCTCTGTGCAGAACCATTACACAGAGCAGGTAAGTATAACATATTTATTATTTGTAAGCAAAAGAAAAAACAAGACTTTAATATCACTTTAAACTGGAAAAAAGAAAAAACTCCCTGTATCAACCTTTTTTATTCTATCCCTTCCTCTCCCTCTTCCAAAAATTGTTTAAAATGTATTTAAATTTTTACTTTTCAGAACTTTTCTGTGCTGCCTGGGCTGGGCACCACTGCCTCTTGGGATTGCTACATCAGAGCTATTCCAGGAGGCAGTGATTTACTAAGTGCCGGTTCACACAGGGGCAACTTGTCAGGCGACTTAGCCGCCTGACAAGTCGCCTCCCGTTCTGTACTACGGAACCGTTCTAATAGGAGCGACGCAAGTCGCTCTGACTTAGAAAAAGGTTCCTGTAGCATTTCTGGGGCGACTTCAGGCGACTTGCATTGACTTCTATACAGAAGTCGTTTTGCAAGTCGCCGTGGAAGTCGATGAGGCGACCTGCAAGTCGTGCCGCCCCTGTGTGAACCGGGGCTTAGTCACAACTCTGCAGCAAACTTACACATCTGCAGCAGATTTCTTCACATGTGCAGAAGTGCCTCAAGGTGGTATAGAAATCCAGCCACATTGTGCACATGCACCGCCATTATCTGCCATCTCTTAGATGCCTGAAAGACACCAGCTGCATTTATGTGCACATGCCGGAGTTTGTAAAATGGTGGCACAAAAGAGGACCAGGAGGAGGCCATTCATTCAGCAGCTTAGGTCTGAAAAACAAAAAAGTTTAAAAAAATAAAACAAAATCCTTTTGACATTAACCCTATAGGGCATTTCACCTTTGCAACTGTACTTACGACCTTTGTATGTTTCACTTACTTCTCCTTTACTCAATAGAGTTTTTTTTTTGGGGGGGGGCATATATTATTTATTAAGATTCTATACCTTTATTGCTATCTAACTGCGCCCCTTATAATGGGAGCTTCAGACAGAACATCCCTAACCTCTTGCCGCCCACATGACACAGATGTGCAGTGCCAAAGCACCTGGTCTTTAACACCCACACACCTCACATATGCTTCCATGGATGGCCGTGGTTTTCTATGCTGACAGCACAATCTCTGCACCCTCCCAGCACAGTGACCAAGCTGTCATAGACAGTTCTTCGTCTCTAGTCATGATTGGAAGCTGATCCCAACAGCTTCCAATCATGACTACAAACCAAGAGCTGTCTATCATGTGACCACTGTGACAGCTAATCATAGTGATCAATTTTGATTGGGGGGTCCGTTCTGCCATCTGGGCATAAAAATCCACTTGCCAGGGGTGGGCAGTAAGAGCTTAAAATAAACTTGAAAACTGCACATCTTCAATTTCCTTTATGAGGGTGGCTACATTTGCCCTATGGTCCCATTGTATGTGAGAATGTAGTCACCCTCCTCTGCTTGCTCCTGTCACCCTCCTCTGCTGTCACCAGCGCTCTACACATCTCTATTGCTGTCTATGTTAACATGACCAGGTTAGTATAAAAAATAAAAACAGTATTTCAATTTAATTTATAAAATTAGAACCTGTGGTTTTAATACTGCCTGGAGCAACGTACTGGAGCAATCACTTGTGAGTGGAACCAGCACAGTTTATTGAGCCGGCGCAAAGACATTTTGGAACAGTAGGCTGATCAGAGTGGTACAAAATAAATAAATAAAACACTCTTTACTCCATGGTCACTGCAGTATTGATGACCTCTGGTGCTCCAACCTCTCTTCGCACTGTAGCACATGTGCTACGCTGGGAACAGTTCTACTGAGAATAATAGTCTTTGTAACCGGTCTCCATCTTCAGCTCTGTGCATGCTCCAGGCATATATTTTTTATGGCCTTTCCTAGCTCTGCTTTGGCATGAAAAGTAGCTAAGAGGCCAAAGATACTAAAAACTATCAGTGAGCTGTGAAATAGCTGCTTTTTTATTATTATTTAGCAACCTGATTTAAACAACAGAGTAAATTACTATTTACCTTTTGTCTGTGGGTTTTTCTTCTTTATTTTTTTAGTTAAAGTTCACAAATCCCTTAAAGTGCATGAGAATGGAGAGGGCCTCAATTATTTATTGTCTACCAGTCTTTTAAAATAGAAGAATAAAACAGGAATCTGAGACACGAGACAGTCCTTCACACCACTAAATAAGGGCAAAGCAAAAAAAAAAATAGGAAAATGATTCCTGGCGACCTACATTGAAAAAGTAAAAATAGGAATAAGACTGTTTACTATAGGCATATTTTTTTCCTCTCATGTCACAAAAACTCTGAGTGTACTTGCAGATATTTTAGGGCCCATTTACCCCAGAATCCCAGCATACAGACACAGTAATTTGCCTTGAGTCATACATGTTCAGTTCACACTGCTGCGCTGCCAATGGTTTGCACTGAAAAAAAAAAGCAGCACATCCTCTACTTTTTTGGTGCAGTGTGTTGAGGAGCAGTACACTGCTTTTCAGCTTGCTGCTGTGCATAAAGTAAAATAAAATGTTATTTTGTGACTTTTTAATAAAGCTGAAAAAAAGTAAACAGATTACAACGCACCGGCACTGCTCACTTCACAGCACACGCCAGCGCCCATGGTATAACCCATCTGCTGGCTTGAATGAGCCCTTAAACAAAATAAACAACTGAGGCTGCATTTCATTTTTATTTTTCCTTGTGCTCCATCTCTTAATATTTACAAAAAGAATCAAGAATGCCATAGCGCATAAATCAATTATACACCTGTAATGCAAAACAAAATGTTAAATGACACATGCCAGCGTGCATAGGAAAACACAGAGGGGAAATGAAATTCCACAGCTGTAAAACTACAGATGCCCCCGATACCGATGAAACACAAGCCCATTTCCTGCTTCCCTGCCTTCAAATGTTAAACTTACCCAGCACAAGAGCTTATCGAAAATCTCCCAACAAGCTGTCACCTTCTCACATTAAATCCACACAAATAAAATGCCACATACTCTACAGCACATTTCTTTATTCAAAACAGATTGATTGCATCCCTTATCATATTCAAACTAACGTATTCCAATGTCTTCATTTGCTAGGCAATGCCGCAAACCGTTAAACTATATCTTCTGGACAAGTCTCTCCAAAGTGTGAAGGCATTGCTCGTTAAAAACTGCAAACCTCTTGCATACACAATCGGGGTTTTCTATAAAAGAGGAGAGTATGCTAAATGAAGATGGAGATGGAGGAGGAGGGGAGGGGGGGGGGTAATACCCAAAGCGTCCAATCAGATTTCACAGCTGTTTTTGAATGGGTCTGAAAGTGAAAGAATCTTATTTGGTGACACGGGAAACAACTCCCATTTAAATTCCTTTACATCTATAGACTAAAGTAACACAGGCAAGAAGTTGAAATTTACTAATAGCGGATATGAGAAAGAAGACAGGCCTAACAACTCTATTAAGATGGGTCCTTCTTTTTCCAGGATGCAAATGCAATACTTTTTTTTTACAAGAAAACAAATGCAATACTTTAATAGACAAACCTTTATATAAATTCTAACGAGCAGGGCCCTCTGATTTCTGCTTTATTAAACTGTACTGTAATTGTACAGTCTGCCCTTATGTTGTAAAGTGCTGCGTAAACTGGTGGCGCTATATAAATCCTGTATAATAATAATTTACTGTAGCAGCTAAAAAGGAGAGAATAACAGTAATAAGTATTATAGACCGGTCCTTCTCTATCTGGGATGCAAGTGCAACACTTTATTAGACAAACCTTTATATTTACTGTAGCAGCTAAAAAAAGAAGGGTATAACACTAATAAATATATTAGACCGGTCCTTTTCTCTCTATAATGCAAACGCAACACTTTAATAAATAAATCTTTATATTTACAGTACTGTAGCAGCTAAAAAAAAAAAAGGGAATAACAGTAATAAGTATTATATACCGGTCCTTCTCTCTCTAGGATGCAAGTACAACACTTTAATAGATAAACCTTTATATTTACTGTAGCAGGAAAAAAAAAAAGAAGGGTGTAACAATAATAACTACAATAGACTGGCCCTTCTCTCTCCATAATGCAAATGCTAAGCTTTATTAGACAAACCTTTATATTTACTTTAGCAATTTAAAAGGAAGGGTGTAACAGTAGTAACTATTTTAGACTGGTCCCTCTCTCTCTCAAAGATGCAAATGCAATGCCTTAAACATATACCTATATATTTACTGTAAAGCAACTAAAAAAAAAGAAGGGTATAACCGTAATAACTCAAATGTGACGATAGGAACATCATCCAAACAAGAAGAAAATAAAAAGCAATGCATGTAAAGCCCCATGCAGCACAGCGTTCTGCACACATTCATCACGTTGGGAACTGCAGTCAAGAGTACAGAAGTTTATTCGCTCGTCATTGGGGAAATAGTTGGGGTTAGTGGGTTAGCTTAGTGACTTCGTGTTGAGGAATATGTGGTTACAGTGGCTTGTTTAAATCACTTCTCATACGGGGAATGTCTAGGGCTAGCGTACACCTCAAATAAGAAACGAAAGGCTAGTTGGGTGAATTCTGGTCTTCTCCATAGAGAGCTACAAGATGACTTTTGTGACTTTTTCTATCATTCTCATTTTGCAGAAACACAATGTAGAGAGAGAGAGAGAGAAAGCGAGAGACCATAAAAGCAGGAAGCCAGTCAGCACATTATGGCTTACAGACTGTAAAACCTGGAGGCAGACTGTAAGTAATCCCCACGGCTTGGCTGGCTCCAGTTTAAACACCATGGACAGTACTCAGCAGAGATGCAAGAAATGAACTGAAATGAGCATTGAAAGGAAAAGGAAAATGAGGCTTGAGAAAAGAGTGACAGAAACAGAAGGTAAGACGAAGGGTAGACAGATGCACAAAAGAAAATAAGAAAAAAAACAAAACATTGCATAAGAACTAACGCATTAGAATCGGTGCGGAAAAGCAATAGAAGAAAGAAAAAAAAAAAAAAAGATGGTAATAAATAATACGCCAACTGATGAGGATAAGTATCTCTCTAGACACCACTCCCACCTCCCTATTGTCACCATGTAAAATCACACAAAGAATTTCTTCACTGCTAAACATGCCCGCCACACACACAAAGAGGTAGTCAGTTAGCCTTTGGACCTCCGCCCCATAGAAATGCGAAAGGCCATCCTAATCATGGGAACGGCCATGGTCTCCACCATTAAAGCATGCTGAATTTCTACAGAGATTTATTAAAAGCCACTATGCCTACTGAGATTTTCTTCTAATGTAAAGCTATAAAAAAGCAAAGAGTTACATAGGATTTGATAAGGTTTGATAGGACTTAGCTGGGCTTGATAAGACTTAGATAGGGCTTGAATATCTTCTACTCCCAGCAAATAGTATTAAGCAATGGTGATCTGTGCCATCTGTGCTGCAGTCGATCACAGCTATGATTTAGTCCAGTTTTTCATGTGTCCTCACATTAAAGGCAGCAATTATGTTTATTATTATTTTGATGGTTTTAATCCAGTCGGCCTTTTCTTTTCTATTGGAAATGTAGCACTCCAAAGGTGACGATGGAGGATGCTTATAAATGCACTGCAGGCATATCTATCCCTGGGGGAAGCTAAACCAGATTGTGTTGTAATCCCTTCAATTGCCATGGTGACACAAAGGCACTTCTGGTGTTTGGTTACCCCACGGGTTTATGAGGTGGCACTCCAACGAAATGAGTCGCAGCATTTAAAAGTATTACGTGGCCGGCAAGCATGCAGAATACAAGCCGACAAGCTGCAATTTACATGACAACCGATATGCAGGAAATCATGTAAATTTTGAGTGGATTAACAACAAAAAAAGAAAAAAAAAAGAACAAGGTGTATGTCAACAGGATATATAATATCAGGTATCATGTTCACTCCTTTCCATGTGTGCCTGATCTGTTCAGGAGCATGCCCTCCTCTAATCAGGGATGCATGCACTCTACACGCTCCAACAATCCCCCTATTCCTACTGAACGATAAGTGACACCCCAAACAGGAGATGACCTATGGGTGACATTTAAGGCCCGGCATGTTATACCAACGCTGTAGACAGAAGGAGAAGCGTGACACAAACTCCAGACATAAACAGTAAGTGTCCTGCTCTGCCTATATGTCTGCCTTTTCCAAATGTCTGCAAGATCTAATAGTGGCCCTAGCGGAAATAAATTATAACTCAGCCAACCCCACTGACAGTTAAGGCTAATAGCAGGTGTGTGGGAGGTGTACCTCAATACCCTGGGGACACATTCTGCTCATTACAAGTTATGGACCCCCAGAGGCCTACAAAACCTGGCAGCAAGGCAAAGGGTTACCTGGAAGTAGGCAAGTGGCTTAATGCAGCACATACAAAGATCATGGCACACTAATACTGGGACACCAGGGACAGGAGGGGCACACTGATACTGGGACACCAGGGACAGGAGGGGCACACTGATACTGGGACACCAGGGACAGGAGGGGCACACTGATACTGGGACACCAGGGACAGGAGGGGCACACTGATACTGGGACACCAGGGACAGGAGGGGTACACTGATACTGGGACACCAGGGACAGGAGGGGTACACTGATACTGGGACACCAGGGACAGGAGGGGTACACTGATACTGGGACACCAGGGACAGGAGGGGCACACTGATACTGGGACACCAGGGACAGGAGGGGTACACTGATACTGGGACACCAGGGACAGGAGGGGTACACTGATACTGGGACACCAGGGACAGGAGGGGTACACTGATACTGGGACACCAGGGACAGGAGGGGTACACTGATACTGGGACACCAGGGATAGGAGGGGTAAACTGATACTGGGACACCAGGGACAGGAGGGGCACACTGATACTGGGACACCAGGGACAGGAGGGGTACACTGATACTGGGACACCGGGGACAGGAGGGGTACACTGATACTGGGATGCCACTGATAGGGGGGCACACAGACACCAGAACACCACCAATAACATGGTATACTGATACTGGAAAATCAGGGATAGAGGGGTACATGGGTACTGGAACACCAGGGAAAGGAGGGGTACAGTGATATTGGAACACAAGAGGTAGGGGGGTACACTAACACCTGAAACACTAAGGGTGGACACTGACACCTAACAACACCAAAGGTAAGGGGGGTATATGGAAAAAATCCAGAGGTAGGGGGTACAATGACACCTGAAACACCAGAGGTAGGGGGGTACAATGACACCTGAAACACCAGAGGTAGGGGGGTACAATGACACCTGAAACACTAAGGGGGGAACATTGACACTTAAAAACACCAGAGGTAGGGGGTACAATGGTCGAACATAAGGAGGGATGACACTGACATTAGAACACCAGAGATTGGGGGGGGGGGGGTACATGGATACTTGAAGACCACTGCCAAGGAGGTACACCTATAATGGAACACAATGGACGGTGGGGGGTACACTGATACTAGAACACCAGGGATTTGGGGGGGGGGGGGGAGGATACACCGATACTGGAGCACTATGGGGGGAGGGGGTGTAGAATAGCTCTGGAAGCCCACTGACACCCCAGGGATGGGGGGCGATGAGTATAGCCCAGGCTGCACCATGGATGATCACACAATGAGGACACAATGACGGTCCAGGCACAAAGCCCCGATATGATGAGACAGATGACAGGACGGAGTAAGGCATGTAGCGGTCCAGGCTGGTGGATGAGGATGGTGATGGTGGATGGGGATAGTGATGATGGTGATGGTGGATGGTTTGTACCTGGTGCAGGATGAGGGCCGCCTGGATGCAGACGATGGGTAGCACGAAGCGGGCTCCGGACTGTCTCCGGCACATGGTGATGACAGACGAAGGAGGACGGGGCTCCGATGGTTGGAGGAATAGCAGGCGGCAGAGTCCGGGCGGTATGGAGCTGTTCTTCCTCCTGATACACAGAGAAGATGAGCGGGGGGGACCGGAGGAGATAATACCAGCTCCCTGTAGGGGGTGATTTCCTCCCGCAGTTCCCACCCACCCCCCAGGAGGAGTCCCCGGGCTGTGCGCTGGATGTGATGATAACAGTCCGTCTATATCCAGAGACTGCGGCTCCTTTCCGCTATGTGCTCCGGGAGAAGGACGATGGAGGAGGAGGACGTGTCCCCGGCTCAGTACTGGCTCTCTCGGCTCCCCTTCTGCTGAGTCCTCGTTCACACACAGCGCTCCCTCTATAGCAGCATCACAGAGAGCTCCCCTCTCTCCTCCTCCTACTCCTCACACTGATAACAATACAAGGCGCTGGCTGGATGAATCCCTGTGTGAGGGGACCAAACATCCCCGGCATCCCTCTAGATGTGAGCCCTCCCGGGGAGGCAGGTGCTGCTCACACGATCATAGCCAAGGCCAGGTGTCAGTATAGGAAGAATACACAGGACAGTCCATTCACTTCACATAGAGAGACTACACAGGACAGTCCATTCACCTCACACAGAGAGACAACACAGGACAGTCCATTCACCTCACACAGAGACTACACAGGACAGTCCATTCACCTCACACAGAGAGACTACACAGGACAGTCCATTCACTTCACATAGAGAGACAACACAGGACAGTCCATTCACCTCACACAGAGACTACACAGGACAGTCCATTCACCTCACACAGAGAGTCTCTCTGTGTGAGGTGAATGGACTGTCCTGTGTAGTCTCTGTGTGAGGTGAATGGACTGTCCTGTGTTGTCTCTCTATGTGAAGTGAATGGACTGTCCTGTGTAGTCTCTCTGTGTGAGGTGAATGGACTGTCCTGTGTAGTCTCTCTGTGTGAGGTGAATGGACTGTCCTGTGTAGTCTCTCTGTGTGAGGTGAATGGACTGTCCTGTGTTGTCTCTCTGAGAGAGACAACACAGGACAGTCCATTCACCTCACACAGAGAGACAACACAGGACAGTCCATTCACCTCACACAGAGAGACTACACAGGACAGTCCATTCACCTCACACAGAGAGACTACACAGGACAGTCCATTCACCTCTCACAGAGAGACAACACAGGACAGTCCATTCACCTCACACAGAGAGACAACACAGGACAGACCATTCACCTCACATAGAGAGACTACACAGGACAGTCCATTCACCTCACACAGAGAGACAACACAGTACAGTCCATTCACCTCACACAGAGACAACACAGGACAGGCCATTCACCTCACACAGAGAGACAACACAGGACAGTCCATTCACCTCACACAGAGAGACAACACAGGACAGACCATTCAGCTCACACAGAGAGACTACACAGGACAATCCATTCACCTCACACAGAGACAACACAGGACAGTCCATTCACCTCACACAGAGAGACTACACAGGACAGTCCATTCACCTCACACAGAGAGACTACACAGGACAGTCCATTCACCTCACACAGAGACTACACAGGACAGTCCATTCACCTCACACAGAGACTACACAGGACAGTCCATTCACCTCACACAGAAACTACACAGGACAGTCCATTCACCTCACACAGAGAGACAACACAGGACAGTCCATTCACCTCACACAGAGAGTCAACACAGGACAGTCCATTCACATCACACAGAGAGACTACACAGGACAGTCCATTCACCTCACAAAGAGACAACACAGGACAGTCCATTCACCTCAAACAGAGAGTCAACACAGGACAGTCCATTCACATCACACAGAGAGACTACACAGGACAGTCCATTCACCTCACACAGAGAGACTACACAGGACAGTCCATTCACCTCACACAGAGAGACAACACAGTACAGTCCATTCACCTCACACAGAGACAACACAGGACAGTCCATTCACCTCACACAGAGAGACTACACAGGACAGTCCATTCACCTCACATAGAGAGACTACACAGGACAGTCCATTCACCTCACACAGAGAGACAACACAGTACAGTCCATTCACCTCACACAGAGACAACACAGGACAGTCCATTCACCTCACACAGAGAGACAACACAGGACAGTCCATTCACCTCAAACAGAGAGACTACACAGGGCAGTCCATTCACATCACACAGAGACTACACAGGGCAGTCCATTCACCTCACAAAGAGACAACATAGGACAGTCCATTCACTTCACACAGAGAGTCAACACAGGACAGTCCATTCACCTCACACAGAGAGACTACACAGGACAGTCCATTCACCTCACAAAGAGACAACACAGGACAGTCCATTCACCTCACACAGAGAGTCAACACAGGACAGTCCATTCACATCACACAGAGAGACTACACAGGACAGTCCATTCACCTCACACAGAGAGACTACACAGGACAGACCATTCACCTCACACAGAGAGACTACACAGGGCAGTCCATTCATCTCACACAGAGAGTCAACACAGGACAGTCCATTCACATCACACAGAGACTACATAAGACAGTCCATTCACCTTACACAGAGACTACACAGAACAGTCCATTCACCTCACACATAGACTACAGAGGACACTCCATTCACCTCACACAGAGAGACAACAAAGGACAGTCCATTCACCTGATACAGAGAGACAGCACAGGACAGTCCATTCACCTCACACAAAGAGACAACACAGTACAGTCTATTCAACTCACACAGGAAAACTACACTGGACAGTCCATTCACCTCATACAGAGACAACATAGGACAGTCCATTCACCTCATACAGAGAGACAACACCAGACAGTCCATTCACCTCACATAGAGAAACTACACAGGACAGTCCATGCACCTCACACAGAGAGACAACACAGGACAGTCCATTCACCTCACACAGAGACAACACAGGACAGTCCATTCACCTCACACAGAGAGACAACACAGGACAGACCATTCACCTCACATAGAGAGACTACACAGGACAGTCCATTCACCTCACACAGAGAGACAACACAGTACAGTCCATTCACCTCACACAGAGACAACACAGGACAGGCCATTCACCTCACACAGAGAGACAACACAGGACAGTCCATTCACCTCACACAGAGAGACAACACAGGACAGACCATTCAGCTCACACAGAGAGACTACACAGGACAATCCATTCACCTCACACAGAGACAACACAGGACAGTCCATTCACCTCACACAGAGAGACTACACAGGACAGTCCATTCACCTCACACAGAGAGACTACACAGGGCAGTCCATTCATCTCACACAGAGAGACTACACAGGGCAGTCCATTCACCTCACACAGAGAGACTACACAGGACAGTCCATTCACCTCACACATAGACTACAGAGGACACTCCATTCACCTCACACAGAGAGACAACACAGGACAGTCCATTCACCTGATACAGAGAGACAACACAGGACAGTCCATTCACCTCACACATAGACTACAGAGGACACTCCATTTACCTCACACAGAGAGACAACACAGTACAGTCCATTCACCTCACACAGAGAGACTACACAGGACAGTCCATTCACCTCACACAGAGAGACTACACAGGACAGTCCATTCACCTCACACAGAGAGACTACACAGGACAGTCCATTCACCTCAAACAGAGACTACACAGGACAGTCCATTCACCTCACACAGAGAGACAACACAGGACAGACCATTCAGCTCACACAGAGAGACAACACAGGACAGTCCATTCACCTCACACAGAGACAACACAGGACAGTCCATTCACCTTACACAGAGACAACACAGGACAGTCCATTCACCTCACAGGGAGACAACACAGGGCAGTCCATTCACCTCACACAGAGACAACACAGGACAGTCCATTCACCTCACACAGGGAGACAACACAGGCCACTCCATTCACCTCAAACAGAGAGACTACACAGGGCAGTCCATTCACCTCACACAGAGACTACACAGGACAGTCCATTCACCTCACAAAGAGACAACACAGGACAGTCCATTCACCTCACACAGAGAGTCAACACAGGACAGTCCATTCACCTCACACAGAGAGACTACACAGGACAGTCCATTCACCTCACACAGAGAGACTACACAGGACAGTCCATTCACCTCACACAGAGAGACTACACAGGGCAGTCCATTCATCTCACACAGAGAGACTACACAGGGCAGTCCATTCACCTCACACAGAGAGACTACACAGGACAGTCCATTCACCTCACACATAGACTACAGAGGACACTCCATTCACCTCACACAGAGAGACAACACAGGACAGTCCATTCACCTGATACAGAGAGACAACACAGGACAGTCCATTCACCTCACACATAGACTACAGAGGACACTCCATTTACCTCACTCAGAGAGACAACACAGGACAGTCCATTCACCTGATACAGAGAGACAACACAGGACAGTCCATTCACCTCACACAGAGAGACTACACAGTACAGTCCATTCACCTCACACAGGAAAACAACACTGGGCAGTCCATTCACCTCATACAGAGACAACATAGGACAGTCCATTCACCTCATACAGAGAGACAACACCAGACAGTCCATTCACCTCACACATAGACTACACAGGACACTCCATTCACCTCACACATAGACTACACAGGACACCCCATTCACCTCACACAGAGAGACAACACAGGCAGTCCATTCACCTCACACAGAGAGACAGCACAGGGCAGTCCATTCACCTCACACAGGAGACTACACAGGACACTCCATTCACCTCACACAGAGAGACTACACAGTACAGTCCATTCACCTCACACAGAAAAACCACACTGGACATTCCATTCACTTCACACAGAGAGACAACACAGGACAGTCCATTCACCTCACACAGTGAGACAACACTGGACAGTCCATTCACCTCACACAAAGACAACATAGGACAGTCCATTCACCTCACACAGAGACTACACAGGACAGTCCATTCACTTCACAGAGAGACTTCACAGGACAGTCCATTCACCTCACACAGAGAGACTACACAGGACAGTCCATTCACTTCACACAAAGACTACACAGAACAATCCATTCACCTCACACAGAGACTATACAGGACAGTCCATTCACCTCACACAGAGAGACTACACAGGACAATCCATTCACTTCAGAGAGGGAGGCTACACAGGACAGTCCATCACCTCAGCTATAAAGACTACAGTACACAGGGCAGTCCATTCACCACAGACATAAAGACCACACTGGACAGACCAACACCCCACACAGAGACTACACAGGTCAGTTCATTCACCTCAGAGAGAAAAAGTCTTCACCCTGACTGCATTCTTATTGTTATTCCTTATGATTGAACATCACAAACGTGGGGAAATATAATTACTGTGTTTACGTGTTTTTTTATCTATTAAAAATTGACCTATACCCACAACTGTTTTTTTTTTATTATTTTTTTGGGCAGAATGGGGCAGGGTTAGACCTTCTCTCAGGATTCACTGCTATCTGGTACTCCTTTAGAGAAATTTTCCTTCAGTTCCTGTTCTGAGGACAATTAGATTAACTAGATGTTTTACTTTGCCAAGAAATCACTTTGAAAACACCCCCTAACATTTCTTGCCATGGCCATCTTGAGTAAGGGTAGGATGTAGAATTTATTTCCTGGAATCCATCTGCCTTAGCGCCAGCATGCAGGCAGGAAGTTGTGCTTAGCTGCGAAAGCCCCCTCTTCCCCTTCTGAAGACTCCTGGGATGTATGACATAATTTTGGCCTAGGCCAGAAACAAGGAAACAACAGAAGAAATGAAAGTACAAGCTTAAAACAAGTAAATATTGCACACTTTATCTATTTACTAATGCTAGCAACATAAGTATTTAACCACTTTAAGACATTATATATATATTATATATATATATATACAGTGGCTTGCGAAAGTATTCGGCCCCCTTGAACTTTTCAACCTTTTGCCACATTTCAGGCTTCAAACATAAAGATATAATTTTTTTATTTTTTGTGAAGAATCACCAACAAGTGGGACACAATTGTGAAGTGGAACGAAATCTTTTGGATTTTTGAAACTTTTTTAACTAATAAAAAAATGAAAAGTGGGGCGTGCAAAATTATTCATCCCCCTTGCGTTAATACTTTGTAGAGCCACCTTTTGCTGCGATTACAGCTGCAAGTCGCTTGGGGTATGCCTCTATCAGTTTTGCACATCGAGAGACTGAAATTCTTGCCCATTCTTCCTTGCAAAACAGCTCGAGCTCAGTGAGGTTGGATGGAGAGCGTTTCTGAACAGCAGTTTTCAGCTCTTTCCACAGATTCTCGATTGGATTCAGGTCTGGACTTTGACTTGGCCATTCTAACACCTGGATACGTTTATTTGTGAACCATTCCTTTGTAGATTTTGCTGTATGTTTGGGATCATTGTCTTGTTGGAAGATAAATCTCCGTCCCAATTTCAGGTCTTTTGCAGACTCCAACAGGTTTTCATCCAGAATGGTCCTGTATTTGGCTGAATCCATCTTCCCCTCAATTTTAACCATCTTCCCTGTCCCTGCTGAAGAAAAGCAGGCCCAAACCATGATGCTGCCACCACCATGTTTGACAGTGGGGATGGTGTGTTGAGTGTGATGAGCTGTGTTGCTTTTACGCCGAACATATCGTTTTGCATTGTGGCCAAAAGGTTCGATTTTGGTTTCATCGGACCAGAGCACCTTCTTCCACATGTTTGGTGTGTCTCCCAGGTGGCTTGTGGCAAACTTTAGACAAGACTTTTTATGGATATCTTTGAGAAATGGCTTTCGTCTTGCCACTCTTCCATAAAGGCCAGATTTGTGCAGTGTACGACTGATTGTTGTCCTATGGACAGACTCTCCCACCTCAGCTGTAGTTCTCTGCAGTTCATCCAGAGTGATCATGGGCCTCTTGGCTGCATCTCTGATCAGTCTTCTCCTTGTCTGAGCTGAAAGTTTAGAGGGACAGCCAGGTCTTGGTAGATTTGCAGTGGTCTGATACTCCTTCCAATTCAAAATGATCGCTTGCACAGTGCTCCTTGGGATGTTTAAAGCTTGGGAAATCTTTTTGTATTCAAATGCGGCTTTAAACTTCTCCACAACAGTATTACGGACCTGCCTGGTGTGTTCCTTGGTCTTCATGATGCTCTCTGCGCTTTCAACAGAACCCTGAGACTATCACAGAGCAGGTGCATTTATACAGAGACTTGATTACACACAGGTGGATTCTATTTATCACCATCAGTCATTTAGGACAACATTGGATCATTCAGAGATCCTCGCTGAACTTCTGGAGTGAGTTTTCTGCACTGAAAGTAAAGGGGCCGAATAATTTTGCACGCACCACTTTTCAGTTTTTTAATTGCTAAAAAAGTTTAAAATATCCAATAGATTTCGTTCCACTTCACAATTGTGTCCCACTTGTTGGTGATTCTTCACAAAAAATTAAAATTTTATATCTTTATGTTTGAAGCCTGAAATGTGGCAAAAGGTTGAAAAGTTCAAGGGGGCCGAATACTTTCGCAAGCCACTGTATATATATATTTATATACACACATTGCGGCTTTAAAGGGGTTTACCGGGATTATGGCTGAAGATATCAGCCACAACCCCGATATAATTTTTTACAGTCGGCAGTTGGCTTTCTCATGAACGCACTCCAAGTGGCTTTCATGAGAAAGCCACTCACTAGCGTTTCTCGGGTTTACCATTTCCACCAGTTCGCCCGAGAAAAACGATCCAACAATGCGGCCGGTTGGTCTGATAGGCGATCAAAGAGTAAATCCTCTTTGATCACCTCTATGGCCTTGGAGGACCGGAGCGATGTCATGATGTCACTTCCAGTCCAGACTGTAAGTAAAACAAAATTTTTTTTAAAGCAAAAGATCAAAAACATTTTTTTTTAAATCTTTTTGCTTTTAAAGGTAAATAAGAGATTTGGGGTCTTTTTGATCCCAGATCTCTCCATAAAGAGGACCTGTTATCCTTATTTATATTACAAGGGATGTTTACATTCCTTGTAATAGGAATAAGACCCCTTTCACACTGAGGCGCTTTGCAGGTGCTATAGCATTAAAAATAGCGCCTGCAAAGCGCCCTGAAACAGCGGTTCCATTCACTCCAGTGTGAAAGCTCGAGGGCTTTCACACTGGAGCGGTGCGCTGGCAGGGCGTCAGAAAAAGTCCTGCTAGCAGCTTCTTTGGAGCGCATTAGGAGCGGTGAACTCACCCTTGACCTGAGGTGTTAATAAGGTCAAGGCTAGGAATGCTGCTCTCATCTCTAGGATGTTGGATACTACACCTCTGGTGGGAAAAGATCATCTTCCCTGTATCCTGAATTCTTTGCAATGAGTACCCCACCCCTGTCCACTTTCATTGGACGTAATTATGGTCCATGAGTGGGGACCCAAATGATGGGACCTGGAGAGATTCTCTGGATTCGTCCACCAGTGCAGGCTCCTGCGCATTAGTGTCATCAACAGAATCGTCTGAGAGAGTTGCTGCCTCCTCCATTGTGCTAGGAATCCTGTTTGGAAGTGTCTCAGATGCCAGTGAGACCATGGGACTAGAGGTATACACGAGGACATAGTGCCTATGAGGCTCAGGCACTGTGAGGCTGTTAAATAAGACTTCCGCATGGTCTTGGACATTCTTTGAATGATGCCCCTCATCTTCAGCTGAGGTAATGATACTGTGCCCTGGCATGTATTGAACATTGCCCCTAAATAAATCATACGCTGCGTTGGTACTAGCAGGCTCAGCTTGTGATTTATCAACCATCCTAGTTCCGACGGTGACTGCAGAAGTATGTTTCTGTGAGCTATAAGCTGATTCAGGTTGTCTGACAGCAAGAGGATATCGTCCAGATAGTGGTAAATACTTAGTCCCTTCCCTCTCAGAGGGGCCAGGGCGGACATCAATACTTTCGTGAATACCCGAGGGGAGGTGTTCAGGCCAAAGGGCAGCACCTGGAATTGCAGGTGGATATGACCCACCGCAAATCTTAGGTATTTCTGGAAAGACAGTAGGATAGGGATATGAAGGTAAGCATCCTGCAGATCTATTGCTATTAACCAATCCCCTGGTTGTATGGCTTGGATAATCTTGAAACTCTCGAGATAGATGTATCTGTTGAGCCTCTTCAAATCTATTACCGGTCTCCAACCGCCTATTTTCTTCTGCACCAGGAACAGGGTTGGGGTAAAACCCTGTAAATCGTTCCGATGGTGGACAGGTACTGCTGCCCCCTGATGCTGTAGTGACCTTATAAACTGGCTTAAGGCCAGTGCTTTCTGCGGGGAGGCCGATGTCTCTGTACCTTTGAATGATGTGTGAGGAGGCTGACGAGAAAAGGTCCAAAAGTGTCCATACTGAACTGTTGACAGGACCCATGGGTCCCTGCATCTGTGTGGGTGTGGGCCTTTTTTTCTTCTGGCTCCTAGAAAGGGTGCCTGAGTGCCTCTCCATGACCTTTTGTTGTCTTTAAACGGTCGCGACTGCCTGAAGTCTCTGGAGTTTGATTGTCAAAATTTTGATATAGATAGGCTCTTGATCTCTGGACCTTCCTATCCTGGGGAAGCAAGCCAGATTAGCCCCGTTACTCAGGAAATAGCTTTGTCAAGTTTTTTGCCGAAAAACTTTTTGCCATCAAATGAAATCTTGCACCAATTTTGTTTTGATGCCAGATCAGCCGTCCAAGGTTTTAGACATAAGGCTCGTTTTGCCATAACTGAATGCAGCATTGAGTTGGCTGAACAGCAATCATGTCAATCGCTGCTTCCCCTACAAAATCTGCCGCCAATTTTCCAGAGCTTTGATTATGTCATCTTTGGGGACATCTTGGTGCAGTGCTGTTTTGACACTTTCTGTCCATTACCTGATACAGTTAGAAACCGATGTTAGTGCAATGACTGGCCTATAAGCCGCTCCTGCAGCCAGATAACTCCTTTTGAGATCCAGGTCAATTCGCCTATACAGGGGGTCTTTAAATGATGTTGAATCCTCCATTGGCAAGGTTACGTTTTTTGCTAGACGCACCACTGCCGCATCTACCACAGGCATCAAGCTGCTAATGGATAAAATTTGTCAATCGGGCTAGGGAAAACTTCTTGTCCGTTTTGCTCTATTCGTCCTCTATAATCTCTCTGATTTCCCCCATTAACGGGAAGACAATCTGCTTTCTCTTAAGAAACAGAAAATACGTTTTTGATTTTTGTGGTGGTTCTTCCAGATCCTCCCAGGCAATAGCATTTTTCACCGACTGGATAAATGACTGTACCAGAGAAAAACTGAAACCAGACGGTCAGAGTCTTCTGAACATTCCACAGAAGGTGAATGCCTAGCTATCCTTCATGATGCAGGTAGAGGAGTGCTGACAGCTGAGGGTCTTGAGATACTAGTTTCTATGTTTTGAACTTCAGCCATCTGTGGAACTGGCTGAGCAGGAATTATAGCTGCCAGTTCTGAAAAGGAGTTCTTCATAGTTTGCTTAAGTAGATTGACCACCTGCTAACTCTTCCCTGTTCTCGGTTTGCCACGTAGTCCCTGAGACAGTCCTTACAGACCAACTTATCTGGGAGTGGTACAGCGCCACATGCCCAGTACTTTTTCCTTGACGCTCGAGGTGGAGGAGAAGGTGAGTGATGATGTCTCCGAGACCTTGACCTCCCTAAAGACCTATGGCGTGATGAATGTGACCTCCGCTCTGGACTGTCGTCATTGTCAAAGCGTCTTGAAGATTTCTGGATCACTTTGAGGGGACAGGGCTGAAACAAACAAAGTTTGTCTTTTCCTTTTTTTTTTAACTCATGTACAGATGGTCCCATACCTTTTGGACACAGGAGGATCTTGGTTTCGTGACAAATGGCTCATGGCAAAATGGGCGGGAGGATCAGCTGCAAGAGGACATAGTGAGAAAAAGGATAGAACAAGTCCCAGCGATGCATGATGATTGCGTACCAGCTAGCTGAGAAAACTGGACCTGCAGGGCACACCTGGCTATTAGTCGCTGCCCTGAGTCCAAATGGAGCCAAACTTTTAAACTCTGAAGGGTGGGCAGGCTAATTACTATGTCTGCCCCTTCTGGCAACCTTCATTGATCAGGGGACTAGCAGCACTATTTTCCCTAAAGCAAAATGGCCCCCATAGGCTCGCCACTTATTGCGCATGCGCCCGCACATGCGCACCAACTGCCGCCCAAGCCTTTGCCTGAATCAGACGTACACTACGTATTCAAAGACCTCTTGGACATGCCCCACCGCGCCAGAGCGCCTGTACACTCCCCGCCACATCAGAGCGCCTGTGCACGCCCCTCTCACTCCATGCCACTCACCGGAGCGAGCGGGGAGCTGGAATCAAAAAAGCCTGCTTGTTCATAGCCAAGCCCCAGCCTGACACAAGCCCCGACAAATGGCATGTGGGGGTACTATCCCCTGGTAACCCCCTTAAAAAAAAAAAAAAATCGAACCGCGTTGGCCGAATCGCGCAATAAATGTTTTAAAGGGGAATTTTTTTATTTTTTACACTACATGAGGAAGAAATCTAACCTACCCAGAGATGTAAGGAAGCTGATCCTCCTGCTGTATCTACCAGCATTCATCGTTTTGTGATATCAGCAGACTGAGTTCCTATGAGGAACTTTGCAAGACCCCAAAAGATCCACAGAAGGGGTTCCCAGTCTTATTAGCGCTAATAGCGGCCCAAGAACAGGGACTGCGCATGAGAGAGGCTAAACCCAGTGGACGCTGCCAAAGGCAGAGGTATGGACATACTGCTACTCTTCACTAGCTCAAGAGGTATGAGGAAAAAAAGGAGAATGATGGGGGAGGGACTATGTCTTTAATTTATGCTATTCACTGGTCCTGAGGGAGGAGTCAAGGCGGAGCTCTATAACAGGTATGCTGCCATGGAGGCACCAGGATATAGCGTTTGCAAAACCGCTGCGCAAATACTGTGTGCCATAAAAAATTGCAACAATTGCCATTTTATTCCCTAGGATCTCTGCTAAAGAAATGTTTGGGGGTTCTAAGTAATTTTCTAGCAAAAAAACTTGTAAACAAGAAGTGCCAGAAAAAGCCTGGTCTTAAAATGGTCAATGTTGATTGAGAGTGTTATTAGCACTATAAAACCGAGCTGATAATATTCCCTCCTGCCGCTCATGCCCCCCTCCATGACTTTTCCATCAAAATGAAACATGTAACCATTACTCCCTCCCCTTACGCCAGGGTACTAGGTGTAATCCTAGACTCTGACCTGTTCTTTCAGCTCCAAATCCAATTGCTGTAAAAAGCTTGTAGATTTCATTAACTAATGAAACCACGAAGCTACTCATTGACTCTCTTGTTATCTCTCGCCTTGACTATTGAAACTCATAGGCCTACCTCCCCATAGGCTATCACAGAGCACGTGCATTCAAGTTCTTTGGTCAACCATGGCAAGGCCTGTTCTGAGTGGAACCTGTCCTGTTAAACCACTGTATGGTCTTGGCCGCCGTGCTGTAGCTCAGTTTCAGGGTCTTGGCAATCTTCTTATAGCCTAGGCCATCTTTATGTAGAGCAACAATTCTTTTTTTCAGATCCTCAGAGAGTTCTTTGCCATGAGGTGCCATGTTGAACTTCCAGTGACCAGTATGAGAGAATGAGAACGATAACTCCAAATTTAACACACATGCTCCCCATTCACACCTGAGACCTTGTAACACTAATGAGTCACATGACACCAGGGAGGGAAAATGGCTAATTGGGCCCAATTTGGACATTTTCACTTAGGGGTGTATTCACTTTTGTTACCAGCAGTTTAGACATTGATGGCTGTGTGTTCAGTTATTTTGAGGGGACAACAAATTTACACTACTATACAAGCTGTACACTCACTACTTTACATTGTAGCAAAGTGTAATTTCTTCATTGTTGTCACATGAAAAGATACTATAAAAGATTTACAAAAATGTGAGGGGTGTACTCACTTTTGTGAGATAATGTATATATATATGTAATTACAATAAATATCTTCCAAATGAAAAAAAGTGCTCCATCTTTTTAAATTGATTGAGTAGATTAGAAGATAAAAACTGCAAAACATTTTTAATTTTGATATCACTTAATTGATCAACATATATGAAGTATTAGAGCAAAACAAAATATCAGAAATAAAAGAAAGATCTCTGATCCCAGCGCTCAAAATGGATAGGTGATTAGTGTTTTGTGCACTACAAGCAACCAGAAACAAATAGCATCCACCAACTAACAGGAAACTACTGTATACTAGGGCCTAGTATAAATCAGAGTCATGAACAAGCAAAGTCAGCAACCAGAAACAAATAGCATCCACCAACTAACAGGAACCTACTGTATACTAGGGCCTAGTATACAGTAGGTTCCTGTTAGTTGGTGGATGCTATTTGTTTCTGGTTTCTAACTTTGCTTGTTCCTGACTCTGAATCTTGGATTTACGCTGACCTTCTGGTTGCTGACTTTGCTTGTTCCTGACTCTGATTCTTGGATTACCCCTTGGATTTACACTGTTCTCGTTGCCGAGCCTGCCTGTTTCCGACACTGCCTTGTACTTCTGCCTTGGTCCGCTGTCTTGGATTGTCCTTTCACCTACTGGTTTCCTGTCTTTGGCCTCTACTAACCGCTATTTTGGCATACTTCAGTACAGTCTGCAGGAAGGAAACAGTGACTGCTGGACCTGGCTGTACTATCTGGAAGAATTGCTTGGATAGGAACACTAGCTGCACAGAAGTACATATCCTTTGGCAGGTCCACGGCATTTAAACATCCCGGCTATGGAGAACTGATCTACACAGCGGCAGAGGAGCAGACCTATTCTGGGAGATTTATCACAGGCTTTCTTGACACTTACCTTTGGTAAGCATATATTCAAAGGGGGCTATCACGAGGTGATTCGGTGAAGGTGTAGCAGCCCTTGAATAGTGCACTCTGGTTGAATAGAAGTTCATTTTTTACGCTGTCAGTTACATGCATGAATTTATTAATAGAAGGACTTGCCGGATTATCTTGATTTATGCTCCATAGATCTTGTGAACTAAATTCTTTTATCAATAATATTTTACTTATATTTGCACTATATGATATTTCAAATATATGAAGTATTCTAATATATATAGCGTGAAAGTCAGTGAGCCAATGAGGAGAGAAAGGTAGTGGGGCCGGGCCACCGCTTCGAGTCTGAATGGACTTAGGGAGCTGTGGCTCAGCTCGAGTGCCCCCATAGCAAGCTGCTTTCTGTGGGGGCACTCAACAGGAGGGAGGGGCCAGGAGTGCCGAAGAGAGACCTAAGAAGAGGAGGATGCCCTGTACAAAACCAACTACATAGAGCAGGTAAGTATGACATGTTTGCCATTTGTAACAAAAAAAACACACTTTAGTATCATTTTAACATTTAAACTAAACATTCTCTGTTTAGTATCACTTTAACAAAGAAGGTATCTCTGGACATTGTGGAATAAACACTGCTGTAAGAGCACATAACATGTAGATTGGAAACTTGTGTGCTATCTCTGGAAATGTTTTTTGTCTACTGGGCTAACTAATGAGAAGCCTGCATCATGTATGTAGCATTGTAAAATATAAAATGTACTACTAAGCTCCACTATATTGTGGGAGCAAATAATTACGTAGAGTAGATCCAATAGTGCCATTTTTAAATTGGAGCATTGCGCTCTGGGTTGGAGACCAGAAATGGAAAGGATGGCATTCTGGATTCAGGTGCCTTACTCTGAATGCACCTGCCTAAGGCTTGCAGTGGGCATAAATCCTTTTCAATTAAAAGTCTATTGTAAGATCAAAAGTGCAAATATATTTTAAAGTGGACCTAGCATCAGACATATTTTTCAGGTTAAAATGGAAGTGAAGTCTGAAAGCTGTGCCTAAAAAAGGCAGGACGAGGTCAAAGGGCTAAGGGCAAATGGGTATTGGAGACCCTACAGCTGAACTTTGCCCATTACTGGCTTACCATGCCTTGTTCTGCACTATGTCTCTGTATGAAGTTGGCCATCTTGGAAGAAACAGGACTCCTCAAATCCGAGCCTGCAGATCTTACTGCTAATCCATAAAGAGTAGCAATCAGAGGCAGCTGTGCCTTAGATTTTGCTGTAGACACAAGAGTGCCTAGGCACACTCACATTCCAAGGAGCGCTTTGCTACTTTTCAGGAGGAATTTTTTTTAAAACGTGAAATGTTCAGATCACTACTTAGGTTTAGTGAATGCATAGCATCTACAGGTATTTACTACCTTTTACATAAATCACAGCAACACCCCTGACAATGTCCTCATCTTCTTTTCTCTCCAGAAGGATGAAGCCATTTTTGTTTAGGTATCATCCAGGGTCAACATCTTCTTTCTTGACTATGGCAAAGAAATGTAAATCTTAGTCAAAAATAGATGTATAGGCGCTTCAACCAACATAAAAGCTCCGCCCGGTGCTCAGACCTTGAGGCTGCTCACACCTCCAGAGTAGGGAAAGGGATGGTCGGCACTCAGGATGACATCCAAAAAAAATTCTATTTCTGTATTCAGTAAACATGTACAATGCTGTAAAACAGCCTATGCATTTCGAACGTTAGTCCTTAGTCATAGCTGAGGACTAATGTCTGAAACGCGTAGACTGTTTTACAGTATTGTACATGTTTACTGAATAAAAAAATACTTTATTTGGATGTCATCCTAAGTGCCGACCATTCCTTTCCTTACTCGTGTAAATCTTAGTCTTAGTAAATCTTAGTCTTAGCCTTTTCGGTGAATAGCCTTATTTACAAATGTCTGACACAGATCAACCCTTGTTACTTCTTCCTGCCTACAGCAGAATAATGACTTCAGCTCAGGTAAGGTAAAGTCAGTAGTTTGGAGAAAGAGGACTGCTTTTTAATGGTTAATTAATGACTGAGCTTTCATGAAAAATTATATTGTTGATATTATTGCTGTATATTATGAAATGCCAGGAATTTATTAATGGGGACTGGTAAAGTTACTGAATGGTCCACTTTAATAATCCCTATAGACATGAATCTACAGATGTATAAGTATACATTTAACAGGGTTTCATTATATTAAATATTTGAAATGAAAATGTTATGGTAGGCTATACCTGTCATTTTTTACAAGCCCCAGCTGAGCAGTTGCATGCTTGTATACAGTCTATGAGTGCTGTGGTGCATCTGTCATTTTATAATAAACTCAGTGTTGTGAATGAGGGGGGTAAGTGAACACTGTCCTTGGATCTTACAAGAAAATGAAAAATCAGATGTATTCTGTCTAAAGGAAACACTAATTTATGGAGTTTTTAACAATATTAAAATGTCAAACTACCATTGGGAAACATGTATGTTGTTTAGCATAGGATATCTTTCACTTTTAAAATTCAGACCGTTTCACAAAAGTCAAAAATGCCCTGGCATCAGTTGAAGTGAAAAATGCCTTAGACATGCTGGTCCATGGGATTGGTGCCTGGAAATGCCCTGGGATTGGTTGTCAGTAAGAGTAAAAAAATGACCTAGCGCCTTAGGTCAGTGGGAATAGGAATAGGAATGGAATAAGGAATTATGCCGCATCGTTGGTATCCTTGGAGGGAATTATGCCTCATTGCTTGTGTCAGTGGGATGAATCATTGGTGGTAATTGTAAGAATAGAATCCTATCGTTGTTGTCAGTAGAAGGTCTAGTGCCCCATTGTTGGAGTCAGTGGCAGGAATAGTGCTCAATAGTTGGTGTCAAGGGGACAAATAAATGCCCCATTGTTGAGGTCAGTGGGGGGGAACAGTTTCACATTGTTGTTGTCAGTGGAAGTTATAGTGCCCCGTTGTTGGAGATAGTGGGAGAAATAGTGCTCTATTTTTGTTGTCAGTAGAAGGAATAGTGCCCCATAGTTGCTGTGAATGGAAGGAATATTGCACCATTGTTGATGTCAATGGGAGGGATTAGTGTCCCATCATTGTTGTCAGTGGAAGGAATAGTGCACCATAGTTGTTATCAATGAGAGGAATATTGCCCCATTGTTGATGTCAGTGGGAGGGATTAGTGTCCCATAATTGTTGTCAGTGGAAGGTATAGTACGTGCTATTGTTATTGTCAGTGGGAGGAATTATGCCCCATAGTTGATGTCAATAGGAGACATAAAGCCCCATTGTTGGCATCAGTGGGAGAAATGGTGTACCAAGGTTGGTGTCAGTGGGAGAAATATTGTCCCATCGTTGGTGTCAGTGGAAGGAATAGTACCCCGACATTGATGTCAATGAGGGAAATAGTGTCTGTTCATTTGTGTCCGTGGAAAGAATAATGCTCCATCATGTCAGTGGGAGGAATGATGCCCCAAGGGCTGAATTAAGGGAATAAATGGCTGTATCTAGAGGTGGCAGTTTGAAGACCACTGATTTAATGGATTCCAAATCCTTACTGATATCTGTTCATAAACAATGTATTATTCACTTTAACTTCAAATTGATTAGATGAATCTGCTATTAAAAGCATAAGTACCAACTAAACCCAACAGATTTACCTCCCTGGCTGCACATACCAATGACTGAGATATCCTGTGATAGCAATTTAAACTGTAGGGAGATAACAAGCAAAAACACGGCAGGGTCCTGTTCATATTGTTATCAGACTTTTTTTTTATCCTCTATATTTCTTGCAATTAACAGAAAAGTTGCATATTAATCTGCTTATAGTTTGCTTTCCCTGGTTCCTCCCTCCCTCTTCATCAGTATGCTAATGACCTTTTTAAATAAAACCTTTCTGTGTTTATTATATACTTTATTTTAGACACCCTCTGTGTATTTATTACAATATTTTGTGTTACACTTTTGACATCTTATGTCTTTAAATGGTTTGCAAGAAGTAGTGGCAGTTGGGTTAAGTTTTTGAGATGCTTGTGAAAATTGACTCTACTGTACTTGGCGCTTTGTTGATATCATGTAACTGAGCAATTGATTAGCAGAGCTCAGCAGAGGTCTGTACCATGCAGCAGCCAAAAGAGACAAGAAACATGCATGTCTAGTAGGATGCTGGGGATGCCTTCTTTCACATAACACTGGGCGTCTGGCAGCTCCTCCTCTCTCCTCCTGTCACAATCCCCTTACATGCATCTCTACTGTGAGGTGCATCACACAACATAAGTCACATGTTAGAAAAAAAGGAAGCTAAGGAGCTGCAGTCATTGTTCATATTGTGTATGAACTTTCCTAATGGGTCATATCTTTTCCCATAGGCTCAGATTATATTTAGATGGTTTGCTATCTACATATGCTCACCTGAGGCTAACACAAAACCTTAAAAGTGATATTTTATAAGCCTAATTCCATTGTAGCGCCCCTTGGGTCTACTGGGAGCAAGGAGGGTCCCTCCAGAGGCAGGGGGCAAGCTTACATTCACCCCAGGGCTGAGTCCATGGCTATAATGAGAAGTTAGAACAGAATTTGGATGCCAGTCACTATATATATTTGTGGATAGGAAATATTACTGCACTAACCCAATGTGTGAGGAAGAATGAACAGCTGCTACATAAGAATGTGACGAAAATTCAATGTAAAAGATTGGTGAAAAATGTAGCGCTAAAAATATGAAACAATGAACAATGTACCAAATGTTATGTGCAAATAATAAAAACTTTGTGATAAAAATCAATCTCAAATATAGTGAATATGAGACAAAGCATATATATAATAGGTAGAAACACAAGTGGAAAAGTCCCAAAGGTGAAACAATCCTAAACATATATAGAGTCCACCACACAAAAGTTGTTGTTCAGAAGTGGGGTACAAAGGCCTCAGCAGGCATGTAGAACATCAGGGATAGTGTGTCCTCCACCCAAGATAAGGGGTTTGCACTCTTACTGGAAGTAGTGGACTTGAGTGTCAGCGACGATGAGTAAATCAAGCGAGGATAGCCCGATCGGCAGATTTCCAAAACGATCCAGGGAATCCTAGGAACTCCAAGAACGAATCCAGGGAATCGTGCAGGTAACCATAAGACTGGAACTCAGATGTTAAGCAGCCAGACTGGAAAGCCAAAAACTCTCATCCGAGGGGATATAGAAAGAAAAAATGCCTCCATATGGTGTAGGTCAAAAAGATGGGTTTTATTGAAAAAAAACAACATTCATCCATAAGAATAAAAATGTGATCACAGGGTAAAAGCAATGTGGGGAGCGGAAAGCCAAGCCCAATGCGTTTTATCCCAATGGACTTCAACTGGGGCATATATCGGCTCCCCCACTTTGCACATATTTATAAACTACATGTAAATTAAGAAACCAATCAACAAGGACCTGGAATGGGCATCAACCTGGAAGAGGAACGTCCAACATAAATCTCATGCCCTAAGTCCTGAGACCGGTGATTGGAGAAAGGCCAGTCATATGACGGCATGAGCTCCAAGTCTCGGTCTGGGAACAGGTCTCCTGTCTGCAGAACAGGCCGGATCCCACGGCACCGACAATGACATCATGGGAACGTGACTGCACCTGTAAGGTCAACCCGGAAGTGACGTCGCCAACACGAGACAAACATCTCGTTTGAAAAGCACGCAAAAACGGGTGACGCTGGTCACATGACTGACGGCAGCCAATCACAACCTTGCTGGGATTGGAGAGATAATCTCGTCAGCACTGGGTTATATGACTGCAAATACAGTGCCATGGAAATGTGACCCAGCGTGAGGCATCAAACTAGAAGTAGCAACAACACAGGGCAGATGTCTCACTCCACATCCAATAGGCTGCATAACTTCGGTCACGCAATCCACTTCAACCCTTTTACGGCCAAGAGCACATTCACACCATAGAAATGGTGACCAAATGCGCCTCAGATCAAACAGCAAAAGGGACACACCTCATTTAAGAAGCAGGACTAAAACATAATAACTCCCAGATCATAAAAATAAGCATATAATGTCATAAACATATGAAATACCACTGAACACATATAGTAGAAAATAGTATAGGTTGGAAATGTAAGTGAAGTATGAAGATTCAAGCTTGATTGATGAAAGAATTTATGTCCCACTCAACGTTCATACCGAACGGCGAACAAGACTTGAGCTTGTGTATCCAGTATGTTTCGAGGCGGGAGACATCGCAAAGGTGGGACTCCCCCCTCCAATGTGGATCAAACTTGTCAATTATTTGAAACTGTGTTCCTACAGGATCTTTATTGTGATGTTTTAAATAATGGCGGGGGACGCTATGGTTGGTTCTTCCCTTTTTAATGCTGGTCAAATGTTCATTGCATTAAGAAGAGAAGAACCAACCATAGTGTCATAGGGTTTGGTTACATTGCCGTGGATTGCATGACCGAAGTTATGCAGCCTATTGGCTATGGAGTGAGACGTCTGCCCTGTGTTGTTGTTACTTCTGGGTTGATGCCTCACGTTGGGTCATGTTTCCATGGCATTGTATTTGTGGTCATGTGACCCAGTGGTGAAAAGATTATGTCTCCGATTCCAGGTTGTGATTGGCTGCCTTGAGTCATGTGACCAGCATCACCCATTTCCCCGAGATGTTTGTCTCGTGTTGGCCACGTCACTTCCAGGTTGACCTTACAGGTGAAGTCACGCTCCCATGACGTCATTGTTTGGTGCCGTGGAATCCGGCCTGCTCTGCGCATTGGTTCCCAGACCGAGGCTTGGAGCTCATGCCATCATGTGACTGGCCTTGCTCCAATCACCGGTCTCAGGACTTTGGGCGTGAGATTCATGTTGGCCGTACCTCTTCAGGGTTGATGTTGCATTCCAGATCCTTGTTGATTGGTTTCTTAATTTACATGTAGTTTATAAATATGTGCAATGTGGGGGAGCCGATATATGCCCCAGTTGAATTCCATTAGGACGAAATGTGTAGGGCTTGGCTTTCCGCTCCCCACATTGCTTTTACCCTGTGATTTTATCCTTATGGATGAATGTTGTTTTTTTCAATAAAACCCACCTTTTTGACCTACACCATATGGAGGCATTTTTTCTTTCTATATCCCCTCGGATGAGAGTTTTTGGCTTTCCAGTCTGACTGCTTAACATCTGAGTTCCAGCCTTATGGTTACCTGCACGATTCCCTGGATTCATTCTTGGAGTTCCTTCGATTCCCTGGATCATTTTGGAGATCTGCCGATCGGACTATCCTCGCTTGATTGACTCGTTGTCACTGACACTCGAGTCCACTGCTTCCATTAGGAGTGCATACCCCTTATCTTGGGTGGAGGATGCACTATCCCTGATGCTCTACATGCCTGCTGAGGCCTTTGTACCCCACTTCTGAACAACAACTTTTGTGTGGTGGACTCTATATACGTTTACCATAGGATTGTTTCACCTTTGGGACTTTTCCACTTGTTTTTCTACCTATTATATATATATGCTTTGTCTCACATTCACTATATTTGAGATTGATTTTTATCACAGAGTTTTTATTATTTGCACATAACATTTGGTACATTCTTCAATGTTTATTGTTTTATTTTTGCTACATTTTTCACCAAACTTTATATATCTGCAATGCTTTACTAAAGGAACTTGAAAGAAGTAATAGGAGAGAGGGTTAGGGGAGCTTTCAGATACCATTTGCAGATCACTTACAGACTCCTTGAATCCAAAGGTAAAACAGCTTTCTCTTTTAGCAGATCTTGAATACCTGGATAGGCCTCTCACACAGACCTAGCAGCAGGTAAAATTTCTGGACAAGCCTCTCTCACAGACTTGGCAACCAGTAGCACTCTTGGATAAGTCTCTTTCACAAACTTAGCAGCCAGGAGCTAGTTACCACGTTTAGATTGTAGAATAGGATTCAGCTTCATAGTGTCAGAACCTTTAAGCCATCCGGCAACACTGCAAAAGTAGTTTAGTTATAGGTGCGTCCTCCAAACAAGTCACCAGGCCCTCCTGAGAGATCAGCCTTCATCCTGTCTCTCTAGCAAGGGTCCTCCCCTGGATCTCCTCAGCTCCTCTCCACACAGGCAAGGCAGCCTAAGGACCACCACAGGATTAGTAGGCCCCAGACAGGCTTCTGGGCCTACTTGCAGAACTTGTAGCAACACACCCTCAGGCCAGGAGGTCCCCGAGGTAATGAATGATACAAGAGCACATGGCTCTGCCGAATAAATACCCCTTTCCCTGAATGCACAGTGGCCAGGAACCTCCTACTGGGCTGTTCTGGAGAAAGAATATTCATTACACAGCTCAACCTAGTTGTAATTCTCATACTGACCTGCGGTACCAGTGACACCTACTGGCAATAGTGAGAAGTGCACAACTCAGTTAAGTTTAGAACAGAACCAAATTAACAATACAATCAAATCTGAGCTGTTTTACAGCTCAGCCAAAAACTATATTTACACTATAGCCCCATTTTTAGGAACAGGGGGCTACATACTCCCCCACTAAGAGAGACAATGTTCTCAGCTTCTGTAAGGAATAAAATAACCCTCAAGCCTGAGAATAGGTATCTGAACCAAAAAAAAACTTGGATGGGAAAAGGGAAGGGTAAGGCAGTAAAAGAAGAATATTACAGTTTCAAACATCAATCAACAGTATAGTCACATTAAACATGTTACAGAAACCTCACTATCGAACTGTCCCCACTCTAACAGCTTGATAGGAGATCTTTGTTACCTGAAAAAGAACAAAGTTAAACACACAAACACATAACAGTATTAATGATCAACTGGGGGCAAAGCCTCACTTCCATGAGATTAAAACTTTCTTCCACAAATGCAAAGCAAACTAGAATTTAACTTAAAAGTCCATCCCTTTCTATAAGTAACTTCTCAAAATCAGTATGGCAGACTCCTTATTGGCAAAGTATTGAAATTACTGTACACATGTATAAAATCTTGACCATGAAGTTCTCTAAACCTAAAACTTTGTGGCTATAATCCCCATAGTCCATTTAGAGTGAAGAACTTTTCTCAGTCTCTTTTCAAAGGACTGAAGACTCTTCTCTGAGTTTTAAACAGGAACAAACTGTTGCTTTAGAGCAGAGACTGACATTTTCCAGCTGAACCTTTTACAGTCCCTTTAAATAGTTACCAGTAGAAACGAGGATCTGGCAAAGTAACTGGCTTCCCTTGTTTATCCACAGTAGTAACATAGTAAACAACATTTTCTTTTCCAGGTCTGCAGGTGACCACTTTGTCAGAGTAGATATGCCAGCCATAGTTCCATTGAAGCATGCATCCATCATAACGCTCATCCTTGACAGATGAAAAGCCAGCTTTTCTGAAAGACTTTGGTACAGACAGGTAGTCCCAGATAACTTCACTGTACCACTCATCTCGCTTTGATTCAATTTCTTGCATAGTCTCTGAAGGAATATATGGAAATTTCAGGCCATATTCTGTAGCAACTCTTTTGTTGAGCACTCTTTGTAAGCGAGCAAGTCCTGGTAAGGCTCTGGTATTCCCCAATCCAGGAGTCACACACGGATCCAGAGACATTTGCACCATGGCTTTAGCAGACAACTTTTTAGTTTCAGCTGGACTGATAACTTTAGGCAGAGGCTCACTAGTAACACTTGGTGTTTACATACTAATTGATGTTTCCCCAAAGTCTAGAGCTGCCCAATCTGGGAAAGTGAAGGTAGAAGCAACATCCTCACTATTAGCCCACAATAGTTCTTTTGACATAGATTCAAACAGTTCATCATCACCAGATAAATCAGACAAGGAATACAGCTCAGAATCCCTTCATTCTTCTGCGGATCTATATGTACACATTGACTCCCACTGAAATGCTTGTCCCAGATTTCTCACCAGTTCCCAACGTGGATTTCCCAGGAGTGACATCTTCCTCGGGTTTTGGTTCTGGTGGCCCCTGGGGTAGGCCTCAACCGCGGGATGCCTTTAAATAGCCCACCTTCTTCTGAACAGGTGCAGCGGGCACAAAAGCGATGGCACTTTAGGGACAGTAGCAGCGACATAATCTAATGGAAAACTCACAGTAGCAGGCGCAATGAGCATAGGTTTTCCAGCAGGAACAAAAGCAGCAGACTCCACTGTAGCAACACCTGTGGGCCAATCAACTCTGTAGGCACGGGCGGCATGGTAGGGTATTCCACATCACATGGAGATGTATGGCCAGTCCTCCACACATGTGGCATAACATACCCAGCGTTTTATGGTCTCCAACAGTATACAGCACGAAAAGACCATGTGGCTTCAGGCGGATGCCAGTTTCGGTTAGCAGGGTTCCACACAGCATAGCAGCAGTGCTGACAGGAGACATCTTGGACCCCACTGCAGTTTGCACAAGAGAAAATTCAGCCATGACTGGCCTGTAACCTTCCCTGTAGTAACAGCAAACTTTCTCTCTTCAGCGCCATACACACACACAGCGTCTCAGCAGGCAGTAACTCCTCCCACTTGCTCTTTTGATTACGTAGCTCCCAGGCTTCTCTTACTCCACCCACAGCTCACGCAGTCAGAAATGGGATCTTGCGATTAACCCCTGTTTTCCTGGAGAAAGTGACAATGTCCAGGAACCCCTCTTTAGCAGAGACTCTCGGGATCTTCCCCTGTGAATAGTGTAGTATTTTGGAAACAGTCTCAATGGCTTTACTTGAGGTCACAGTTCACAATCCCCACGGTGGCATGACGAAATTCCTGAGTTGCAGTTGGTTGCTAGGGACAACAGCAAACTTATTCCACCAGGCCCCACTTTGGGCGCCAAAATGTAGCGCCCCCCCTGGGTCTACTGGGAGCAAGGAGGGTACTTCCAGAGGCAGGGGGAAAGCTTACATTCACCCCAGGGCTGAGTCTATGACTATAATAGGAAGTTAGAACAGAATTCAGGCGCCAGTCACAAAAAAGTTCCTTTTTATTGTCTTTTTAATATCAAATGATATTTCATTTGATTTTAATAGCAGCAGCGTATGGCATTTAGAATCTTGTCACTTCTGACATCATTCATAGCTCATTGACAGATGTATTTAGCCTGCTTCTGGTCTGCATTCACCTGCTGCAGACAGTGATTTGCATTTCCATGGGTTTTTATTGAAAAGCGATGTGTAGAAAACAGTGTATTTTTAGGCTAGGTTCACATTTATGCATTGCTGGTTTGCATGCAATATCACAGGCTTTCCTGCAATGCCCAAAAAAGTACCCATTTTTAGGTGCATTGAATTCTTAATTTCACCCCAGCACACCTTGCTTATACATTCGTGCATTTTTTTCATTGAAATAAATGGGCTGCCCTAAATGCAATGCATGAAATACGGAAAATAACGCAAGAACGCATGCGTACTGCATATAGCTGTAAACTGAGCCTGAACGCAGAGGAGAAAAAGATGCTGCATTTTAAAAAGTTGTGTTTTAAACTTTGGTACAGGAGGATTACAAATACAATGTCCTTTCTTTTTCTTCGGTCACCATTTAGTTTTCGGTAAAATGGCATTAAAATTAAAGCTGGGCTCCAGGAACTATCTGTATTGTATACTTACATTGGTCCAGCTTGGTGCAATGTAAGTCTGCATATTTCATACCTGATGAGCCTCTGAGGAAGCTGGAAATCGCTATAATAGTCAGTGCTACTACATTGATTATAGCAATCCTTCAGATCCTGTGCTGAGCGGTTGCCCCTCTACACACTGACCACAGGGGGTCGCTCACTCAGCACTGCCACTGTTCACAGAGCACCTTGTCATTTGTTTAATGAATACAAGTTTTTTTTTGATTGGACGGGGTGGGGAGGAAGGGTGGCGACATCACCAAATATTTACTCTAATAACAATGGTGAGAATAATCAAGTGCCGCTAATGATGTAAGGCATCTAAACTGTCTCTTGCAGATAATGGACCCTAAAATTAAAGCTAAACTCTAAGCACAAAAACTCTGATTTAATTCTTTTCCTCAGTAGCCCAAAAATACATAAATCCATTTTTGTGTGCACCAAATTATTTTTTAAAGATATTGCCTTGTAAATCTAGAGGTGATATAATCACTGGGCTGCATATAGCCTGTGTGCAGAGTAGAGACTCCACCCACTAGCGGCTGCCTGCAAAAAAAAAACAGGAGGGGGTGGATACAAGACCAGGAAACTCCTGCATAGAGGCAAAGTACAGGAGTTATTTAATGCTGGATTACTGAGGAGATCTTAATAAATACCAAAAGGACAAGACAGGATTTAAGAAGGAATACACTTGTTTTTTGAAATGAAAGAGTAACTTCACTATTGTTGAGAAAAAAAAAACACTCCTCTCTCTGGGTGATCTACAGTATGTAAATTGCAAGGATTTTAACAAACTCTGTTGTCATTTGTTATTCTGAAGATATCCCTGTGTGTTTGTTTGTGTCCATGTGGTAAGTGAATCTAATGGGAGTGGTTTCAGAATTATCAATCAGCTGCTGCGCCTGCAGGGCTATAATGAGGAAAAGTGCAGGGTCTGCATCCATTTAGATGTGATTTCCTACGGGAGTATCTTGAAAAAAAATGACATTTTTATTCCAGGGGATGCCTGATAGCTGACTTGTATCTTAGTGCAGACTTCTGGGAAAATCAGTGAGCCAATCTCACAAGCAGGAAATTATGTTTCTGGGGGGCATTCTGTACACATTATGTGTACAGAACACCTCCAGGAGCCACATTGCATTGCAATTACAGAAACGTACAGCGCTGCAGATTGAAAAGTAAAGGTCATTTTTAATAATATTCAATTACGATATGACTTGTGTTGCAATTGTATATGCTAAATGTTTTTTTTTTTTTTTTTGCTATTTTTTTTCTCCACGAAAATGGAGTTACCCTTTACTCAATATTTGGCTTTATGGGATCATTTTCACTAGTGTCCATGCTAGATTGCTTGTGAGAGGGCATTTTAAAGGCGACAAGGAGGCATTATGTTGCCTCCTCACCACACGTTTTAAACTCTAATAGCCAACACCACTGTGCTTAAACCATTTGCATTTCACGTGCTTGCAGGGCATTTGTGGTGTAACCTAGTTCACTTGAATGGGTTGGTAATGCCTGCAGAGCACAATGGGAAAAATGATTTTCTATGAAGCAATGCAAAGTACCATGGCCCTATCATGTGTGCACCCTCTGCCTTTGGAACTTAAGGAGGAGCAGTTTGGGGGGCAGTAAAAACAAAGCTATATCAAGTGAAAACTAATCCTTATGCTGAACTCCACACACGATTCATTTATATATATATTCCTCAGAAATGTATGCAAATCCACTTTGCTTGTACCAAATACCTTTGCAAACCTAGATATTACCTTGTAAAAGTAGCAGTTACATCATTGCTGGGCTGTAAAAAGTCTGTGCAGGGAGCAGAGCTGTGGGAAGGGACCCAATAGGCTCCACCTACTATAAGCTGCCTGTTAACAGCTATGAGAGGGGGTGGAGAAAAGGCCAGTCACCCAGCGCAAGAAGAGAGAGCAGCAGTGACTAGTCTTTATTACAGGAGCTCCCGCACAGAGGAAATTTTTCATACTGGACTAAAATCAATCTGGAAGGAATACACAAAGGACACCAAGATACACATCCCACTTGTATTTAGACAAATGATTACTTATCCCACAGTTCAGCTATAAGCTCACGCTTTTACAGACAGCAAGCAGTGTTCTTTTTCTACTGCCAGCTTGGCATGTTGACACACTGGCATGTGTCTGTCACCTGAGTGGACTTGGAATGCTCACTGAACAATTTCTGGGATGTAGCTCAGAATAGCTGACCAATTAGCAAATAACGTAGCAATAGTTAAAGTGGCATTAAACTCTGGTTAAATAAGAAAAAAAAATCTATTCAAGTTTGTATTCTTAAAATGTTCTAAAGCATAAACATTTTTTACCTTAAGGCTCCATGCACACTGGACGTTAAAATAACTTTATAAAAACGCCAGTAGCTTTGCAGTGAGTCTTTGAAGGTTTATTTAAGATTTTTGCAATAGCGTTTATTAGCGTTCTTTAGCGTTTTTCCACGTTAGCGTTTTTTTTTTCCAATGGATCAAAAACGTTAAAAAACACTGTTGAGCCATGTTTTTGATAGTTTATCTATGTTTATCAGCGTTTATGAGCATTTGGCATTTTTTGTGGTCAGAAAAACGACTCCTGAGTGCGATTTTAAGGCTCCATGCACACTGGAGCTTATAAATGGCTGTTTTTTGGAGTTTGGGCATTTTTTAACAGCCCATAAACTCCACTCTATGTTATCCTATGTGTCCATGCACACATGGGCATTTTTAAAATTTTATCGGCAGTGGAGTTAATGGGCTGTTTTCTGAATGCCATAAAATCGTGTTCAGGAGTAGTCTTTCTGACCCCAAAAAAGCCAAATGCTCATAAACGCTGATAAACGTCGATAAACACTCAAAAATAAGGCTCACCCTCGTTTTTTAACGTTTTGGATCCATTGAAAAAATAAATCCAGTAAAAAAAAAAAAAAAACCCTAAAAAACACTAATAAACGCTATTGCAAAAACGTTAAAAAAGACTCACTGCAAAGCTACTGGCGTTTTTATAACGTTATTTTCATAGGCGTGGGCACGGGGTGTGCCGGGTGTGCCTGGGCACACCCTAATCACCCCGTGCTGTCTCCAGAGATTTGCCCCAAAATGCTGCATCCAAGAGAGTGTGTGGCCCGCGCTGCCTGTGAAACAGTTTCATAGGCAGCAGATGGTGAGAATTGCCAGAGCTGTTCAGTGTATCAAACTGTCAGATAATGACACTGCATGCAGGAAGTGAGAGCAGCTGTCTTAATGTCAGGGTCATGTCGGGGGTGGGCGGGACTGAACGGCCATCAAACACAAGCCAATGGGATGGGGTCTGGGCGGGCCGCTACATTTATGTGGCCCCGCCCCCTCTCTAAAGCAGTTCAAACATTGGCTGGTGTTTATTACACTTGGTCCCGCCCACTCCCGACATCGCGGCTCAGTTGTAAGTTATCACAACTCAGCCGTGATGTCGGGGGTGGGCGGGACCAAGCGCCAACACCAGCCAATGATTGGGCTGCTTCAGAGAGAGGGCGGAGCCAGAGAAATGTAGCAGCCCGCCCAGACCCATCCTATTGGCTGCTGTTTGGTAACTGTTCAGTCCCGGCCACCACCAACATCACTGCTGACTTTTAACAGCTGGTATCTCTCCCTGCATGCAGTGTCATTATCTGACATTTTCATACACTGAACAGCTCTGGCAATTCTCACGATCTCCTGAATGTGAAACTCCCCCTCTCCCCTATCAGTGCCACCCAATGCTGCCAACCAGTGCCAACCAATGCTGCCAGTGTCAACCAATGCTGCCAGTGCCAACCAATGCTGCCAATCAGTGCCAACCAATGCTGCCAGTGCCAACCAATGCTGCCAATCAGTGCCAACCAGTACTGCCTATCTGTGCCAGTGCTGCTTATCAGTGCCAACCAATTCTGCCTATCAGTGTCAACCAGTGCAAACTAGTGCTGCCTATCAGTGCCAACCAATGCTGCCTCTCAGTGCCAGTGCTGCTTATTCACGCCAACCAATGCTGCCTATCAGTGCCAGTGCTGATCCTCAGTGCCAACCAATTCTGCCTATCAGTGCCAACCAGTACTGCCTATCCATGCCAGTGCTGCTTATCAGTGCCAACTAATTCTGCCTATCAGTGCCAACCAGTGCTGTCTATCAGTGCAAACCAGTGCTGCCAATCAGTGCCAACCAGTACTGCCAATCAGTGCCAACCAGTACTGCCTATCCATGCCAGTGCTGCTTATCAGTGCCAACCAATTCTGCCTTTCAGTGCCAACCAGTGCAAACCAGTGCTGCCTATCAGTGCAAATCAGTGCTGATTATTAGTGCCAACCAATGCTGTCTATTAGTGCCAGTGTTGCTTATCAGTGCCAGTGCCAACCAATGCTGCCTATCAGTGCCAGTGCTGCTTATCAGTGCCAACCAATGCTGCCTATCCGTGCCAACCAGTGCTGCCTATCCCTGCCAGAGCTGCTTATCAGTGCCAACCAATTCTGCCTATCAGTGCCAACCAGTGCCAACCAATGCTGCTTATCAGTGCCAACCAATGCTGCCTATCAGTGGCAACCAGTCCCAGTCAGTGCACCCTATCAGTGCCAACCAATGCTGTAAATCAGTGCCAACCAATGCTGTCAATCAGTGCCAACCAATGCTGCCTATCAGTGCCCATAAGTGCTACCAATCAGTGCCCATCAGTGCCAATCAGTGCTGACAATAAGCGCCCATCAGTGTCGCCCATCAGTGCCACCTATCAGTGCTGCCTATCATTGCCACCTATCAGTGCACATCAGTGCTACCAATTAGTGCCTATCAATGCTGCCAATCAGTGCAGCCTATTAGTGCCCATCAGTGCTGCCTATCAGTGCCCATCAGTGCTGCCTTAGCAGGGATGGTGGAAACCCCTCTACAGATAATTGCAATACAAATTACCTTAAAGTGCAACAACTTTTTAGTTGGGAGGTTCACACCATTATAGGACTTTGGAATTTTTATTTTTTAGAGTGATTTTTTTAGAGTGTTGCACTTAATTGTATATGTTTTAGTTACGGTTATAATGTGAATGATTGCACTTGAAGTTAAGTTCCCACCACCCCTGCTAAGTCCATGTCTTTATGGACCTTGTTTGTGCACTGGTGGGCAGTCATGTTGGAACAGGAAGGGGAAATCCCCAAACTGTTCTCACAAAGTTGGGAGCATGAAATTGTCCAAAATGTCTTGGTATGCTGACGGCAGAAGAGTTCCCTTTACTGGCACTAAGGTGCCAAGCCCAACCCCTGAAAAACAACCCCATACCATAATCCCCCCTCCACCAAATGATTTGGACCGGTGCACAAAGCAAGGTCTATAAAGACATGGATGAGCGAGTTTGGGGTAGAGGAACTTGACTGGCCTGCACAGAGTCCTGACCTCAAAAAATGCCCTTCTGGAAGAATGGTCAAACATTCCCATAGACACACTCCTAAACCTTGTGGACGGCCTTCCCAGAAGAGATGAAGCTGTTATAGCTGCAAAGGGCAGAGCTAACTCAAGACTGGGATGTCATTAAAGGTCATGTGTGTGTAAAGGCAGGCGTCCCAATACTTTTGAATATATATATATATATATATATATATATATATATATATATATACACACACACGTATGTGTGCTTGAGCTTTCGGTGCACACCCTAATGTAATAGGCTGCGCACGCCTATGGTTATTTTAATGTCTAGTTTGCATGAAGCCTAACGCGTTCAGAAAACAGCCCATAAACTCCACTGCTGATAAACATCTAAAAACGTCCATGTGTGCATGGACACATAGGATAACATAGAGGGGAGTTTATGGGCTGTTAAAAAAAATGCCAAACTCCCAAAAACAGCCGTTTATGAGCTTCAGTGTGCACGGAGCCTAAAGGGGAAGTCCACCCTAACACTAAAGACACTACATCTACAGACATCCATGATATAAGCCTAACCTTCTATAAAAAAGAAATCAGTATACATACCTTTTTTGAAGCCGATCCAGTCTGGTCTCCAGCGGCGGAATCTCTGCAGAGGACCCCGCTGACAACGGCTGTGAAATTAATGTAAAAATGACTACACTACCAAATATGACAAAAAGAGCAGCTGACACTTCAATCAGACAAATTGTGGAGGTGATAAATCAAAATAAAATGCAGCGCTAATTAATATTACATAAACAAGCAGAAATGTGCAAATATGCAAACAAAAAACATATAAATGTGCAAATACAAACTAGGTTGTGCATGTGGATGGCATAAGTGAATTGACAATTAATATAAAGTGCAAAGTGCTAAATGAATAACAAAAATTAAAAAAGTCCACATGTGAAGATTGAAGCTCAAAACTGTAAGTAAAAACAATGCATTAAACCTTGAAGGTAAAATCTGAAAAAATAGTCTGTAAATGTGAATAAAGATGAATCACTGGAAAGCAAAAAATAATTCAAGGTAAGGATGGAGATTTTTTTCCGGCATATATTGAAGTTGACCACCGTCCAATAAGGACTCACCCTAGACTGTGCATCCACCACCATGAAGGGAGAATGAATACTCTTACCGAACTGCGTGGATCCTATGCCAGCGGCAAAGAGTCAAACAAACATGAGGTTGGAATATATATGTAGTCACTCGCAGGGAACAGTGAAGGGGGTCTGATTCCGCACCTCATCACTAGATTAAACCTTGAACTTCTGTACAGCAGAATTTCTTCTGTGGTCATCTACATAAATGGTCGCTTAGCTTGTTACTTTGAACTACTCATCATAGCAGTAACCCACAACTTACGTATTGACCAGTCTAGAACTGCCACTGCTCAGAGACTCGCCGCCTCATCTGACACCCCGAACTGTGGAATGAATGGGAAGTGACGTCACCCATAGACTTATTATGGGTCTTCCATTATCGGCTGTGTCCTCTGCAACCACCTCTACAGCGAAGCCACAGCTGACAGCTCAGCATGGGATCGGGTCAGATTGGCTTCAAAAAGGGTATATATACTGATTTCTTCTTTACAGGGTTAGAAAGGTTAGAGTTAGATCATGGATGTCTGTAGATGTAGAGATTTTAGTGTTAGGGTGGACTTATACTTTAAAGTGGAACTATAGGCAAACATTTTTTTTTTCATTTTGGATAGAGTAAGAGAAGGTTATAACCCCTGTCAGATTTTTTTCCCCCATCTATGTCCCGTTGCTCAGATTTTTCTTCACGTCCTGTCCCATAGCCAAACAGGAAGTGAGAGGAAATTCCTGCAAATTAGGGGAATTTCTTGGGGCTCCCCAGGTCACCAGAACTAGATTTCCCCTCTATTACTTTTCTGGGGACAACCCAAAATGTGGGGTTTTCTTTTACTTTCACTTTCAATGATAATGGTAAACAGGACAAATAGAGAGGATGAATCTCCTTATCGGGGCACAGATAGCAATAAAAACTGACAGGTGGTATAATCCATCTCCAATCTATCCAAAACAAAAAAAATGTTTTGCCTCTAGTTATACTTTAACGCATTCCCCGCATTAAGGTAAAAAATATTTAAGTAAAAGTATTGCCCCCTCTGTGGGAGCCTTTGTATGGGAAAAGTTAAAGTGGAACTGAACTCTCTCAATCGACAACTATTTTTAATCCTTATACTGCTAGCCTTATGAAATGAACTGGGAAGTTTATTATATTTATATGTTTTAACCTTTTTTTTTACATTTCTTCAATTGTTTCCCAATTTTTGGTCTAGGCCAAAATGATGTCATACATTCCAGAAGTCTTCATAGGCATTTTTTTTCTTTCATCTGGAGGAGGCAAAGAGGAGTTTTCTTAGCTAAGCACACCCTCCTGCCTGCATGCCTGAACTAAGGGCAGATGGATTCCAGAAAGTAAATGCTACAGGAATCATCTACCCTTACTCTAGACTTTTAAAGTGCTTTCTTAGCAAAATAAGGCATGAACACATGGATAGACGAGTGGGTTTGATGTGAATATTAAGAATGATCTAAATAGCGGTTTCAGTTTGTAGTGCTCAGATACAGTTGGGCTTTCGCTAGTGGTACATGGGGTGGGCAACTAAATGGCAAATGAGGTTTAATGTTGAAAAATGTAAAATAATGCACTTGGGTGCTAAAAACACAAATGCAAGTTACTCGCTGGGGGGGGGACCTCTGGGGGAATCTAGGATGGAAAAGGACCTGGGGGTCCTATTAGATGACAGGTTCAGCAACGGCCTGCAATGCCAAGCTGCCACAAGCAAAGCCAACAGAATATTACCATGCATCAGAAAGGGATAATACTCCAGAGATAAAACGCTAATTCTCCCAATATACAATACTCTGGTCCAGCCACATCTTAAGTATGCTGTCCAGTTCTGGGCACCAGTCCTCAGGAGGGATGTGCTGGAAATGGAGAGATCCAGAGAAGGGCAATAAAGGGACTGGAGGATCTCAGCTATGGGGAAAGACTGAAAGCATTGAACGTATTCTCTCTGGAGAAGAGACGCTTGAGAGGAGGTATGATAGCAATGTACAAATACCTTACTGGTGACCCTAGCATAGGGAAAATACTTTTCAGTGGGAGGGAGTTTAAAAAACACGTGGCCATTCACTGAAACTGGAAGAAAAGCAGTTTAATCTTTAACTGCGTAGAGGGTTCTTTACTGTCAGAGCAGTAAGAATGTGAAACTCCCTTGTACAAGCAGTGGTATCAGCAGGGAGCATTGATAGTTTCATACGACTATCAGATGGACATCTTAACAATCGCAACAGGAATATAAGAGTAATGCCCTGTACACATGGTCGGATTTTCCGACAGAAAATGTGCGATCGGAGCGTGTTGTCGGAAATTCCGACCGTGTGTGGGCTCCATCGGACTTTTTCCATCGGATTTTCCGACACACAAAGTTTGAGAGCAGGCTATAAAATTTTCCGACAACAAAATCCGATCGCGTCAATTCCGACCGTGTGTGGACAATTCCGACACACAAAGTGCCACGCATGCTCAGAAGAAATTCCGAGACGGAACTGCACGGTTTGGTAAAATTAGCATTTGGAATGGATATAGCACTTTCGTCACGGTGCAATGTTTGAAATTGTTTAATGCAGAGCACTCTGTTCTTCTTTATGATTCTAGAAGAATGAAGTTGTTTTACTGATCATATTCACACAGAGTTCTCGCAAACGTATTTCTTTATTATTTATCGTGATTTCATCAATATAATATTTTTATTTGTCACATCTACCGAAAAAATTATCAATGTTTTATTTTTTGCTTTGTATTTTTTTCAAGCCTGATCTTTTTTTTTTTTTTACCAGAATATTTTTGGGTGTGTTTTGTGTGTCAAGTTACCACAACACCATTATTTTATTGTATTATTTAATCTCAAGGAGATTGCTTGGTGTTGGTGTCTCTAGTTAATTTCACATTGTATTTTTGAAATGTACCTGCCTCCTCACAAACAAACTGTCCTTTTTGAAGGAAAACACACATAGGCAAGTATAATTGAAACACAAATTCCTTTATTAAGGGCTCATAACCAAACAAAGAGGAAGGCAACGCTGGATAAACATCAGAGGTTGGCAAAGCCTTTGGCCCCTAGGGCACACATCAATTATTTGACTGCAAAATTGGTGGCCTGAGGAGTCCATATATAAGGGAGTTCAATCTGGTCCAGAAGTCCAAGAGAATCATGAAAGCAGCAGATAACATGTATGTTCCCAGGCTGTGGTCATACAAGAGCCTGCATCTTTTGCCAGACCAGACTGAACCCAGGCCATCACTCTCTGGTCTTCCTTACATGCTTCCTTACCGGCTGTGGCTCTGGTGTTGGAGGTGTGTCAGGAGGAGGAGTAGGACCTGGAGGAGGAGGAGGAGGACCATGGGTGAGCTGACAAATGTGGCTTTCGCATGTGAGTTGGCCCCTCAACCCCTTCTGTAGAGCTTCTAAAATGACACACTCACATAAGAGGCGTTGGCCCTTCTCCATTTCCATCATTTTGCAGGCTGTTATGGCAGCAAAATCCTCTTCCACACTGTGGGGTGTTCTGAGGGCCTCAGTAGCCTTCCAAAATAGGGCAATTACAGCCTCCTCCAGGTTACTCGTCTTCCTGCCACTTTCTCTTTGAAGGCGGAGGGGAGGGACCTGGGTATTGGGCAGCCTGCTTGGCCCGGCCACCTCCTGGCTGAGACTTCCCTGTGTATGAAAAAGGGACATGGTTTGTGGTTCATCAATCACAATCAGAAATTATTACTCCAAACTAACATCTATTTAACATCATTAATTTGACAACCAGAAATATTTAGAAGAATGCTATACCTGACTCAAGCTGGGCTCCTCCACATGTTGCTGCCTGGAAGGCCCAGGTTGGACGTCAGAAGCCTCAGCTGAGGGGGAAGGAAGCGTGGAAGGAAGAGTGGAGAGTGCTGGCCTGGGTTCAGTCTGACCTCCCAGAAAATGCAGCCTGTCATAGTACCACAGCCTGGGGACATAAATGTCATCTGCTGCTCCCGATCTTTGGGAATCCTGGACCTTCTTGTGCTCCCTTAGATAAGTGCTCCTCATGCCACCAGTTAGTGTTGTCTAAAATGTTACATTAATGTATTGTCATAAGAGTCTCCCAGTGTCTGTTCTCTTGCAGTCCGCTCCAAAGAGCTGACTGGGGCAGACTGACGCTGGTTGAGACCTGTTAGGTAGTGGAAAAATACTACACTATGGAGTATTCCTTCCCTTTTTGCTTATTGTTTGGCTGAGCTACTGAGGTGCTGGGGGAGCAGAGAACGTCTTTCCCAAACAGGAGATCCTGGGGCTGCCTGTCCACCCGGACTTGATTTGGCTGTTATCGATCAGCTTTAAGGTGAGAGGCTGGGGGAACTGCACTGGGGAGCTGTTGTGTACACCTACTTGCATAACTTCTTGGAGATTGGCACAATTCGGATTGCACAGTATATGGGACCTGTTACTAAGTGCACGATTTATTGCATGAACTTTATTGATCATTCTGGACCGCTACCTTTTACACATTGATCTGTATTAATCTAATTACACGTTTATTGTTACATAGTTCCACTGATTGTAAATTTTGCACTTTTTGCACTTTAATATTTGATTTTGGCAGGATTATAGCCGATTTCAGCCACTTTATTAATATTTTTTGGATAGTTGAGTTTATTCATAAGCTATTTAATTAAGGTTATTTACACCTATTTATTGTTGTAGTGATGGTCCACTCTTACTTTTGCTGGTTAGATAAATGTTTGTTGACACAATTAGTATTGGGATTTTTTTTGTAAAATCTCCATTTATGCGGTTGTTTCACATTCTTTATTTATTGATTATTTTGCTATTTTTTTCACATTGCTGGATTATTTTGGATTTAGCGCCATATTTACTTACTATTATTTTAGCTGTATAATTCATGGTGTGGGAACACCTGTAGGGTGGCAGCTTTATCACTGTTATTTTGATTTTAATTATTCTTTTAGTTTAATTGGTGGTTTGCGCACCAGTACACATTACTATTCTCAATTAGGTAGTGGAAAACTTCCTTTTGTTTGGAGAGAGGTGTTTGTGGAGAGAGATCGTCTGGTGGGGGTGTGCTCGCTCTGCAAAGACATTATCGGTTGTTTCCTCTTGTCACCCCGATATATGCCTGATCAACATGTTTGGGGTGCCATGACATACACCTGCAGCCCCTCCCATCTATGAGGAACTGTAGCCATCGTATTTAGTTATTGTATATTGTATCATGTCCTGTAGTAATTGGTGGTTGTTTTGTGTTCTGGTGTTAAATCCTTATATGGTCATTCACATCCTGTGAGGTCATATCCTGTGAGGTCACAAGCTTTGTAAGAGGTGTTTGGCTGTTGGAAGCCAAACCCTCGAGTTTTGGGACTTCCTGTTATGCTAATAAAGAGTCAGCACACGGCTGAGCAGGCAGTGTGATATTGGAACTGAAAACATAAGGATGTGGTCTGTCTGTTTGTGAGAATGGGGCACACACCAGAGGAAGGGCTACACCAGAGGATGGCATACGATCAAAAGTTGAGATGCATTTATATCATTAGACGAAATTGTTATTATTATTAGAAACAGGAGATTTGGCTGTGTGCTCTGCGTATAGCCAAATTTCCATGTCATTAGGATCTTCAAATAGGTGATGTCTGCCGTGGGGATCACTGGCTTCACAATTTCCAGCAAATTATCCAGTGCTGCCTTCCTCTTTGTTTGGTTCTTATAATCAGGGTGGTTCACCTGCCACAGACAGGGCAGCTCCCTGAACATATCTATGAATATGCATATAAAATCCTGAGTCTTCAAGATATCAATTTGCACTGCAAGACACAACACAAGACAAACCCTAATGTCAGGCTAAAGTCTCCTAATCTTGTCCCAATATAGGCCTCAATCTAGAAGCAGTATAGGTCCAATGTTAAATCTTACCTTCGTTTTACGATCGGCACCTCCGATACTCCTTCCTCCGCTCACAGATCGTACATACTACGCACGCGTGTTACGCTTTATATACACTGCGCATGCGTGAAACTCGCCCTGCCCTTGACGTTCTTTCTAGTCTATTCCCCGACCCTTATCGTTCGGCGCAGTGGGGAAAGAGCACATGGCAGAAACACAGCAGGTGCGTGCTAATTACACCAATGAGGAGGAGGAGGAAAGCCCGGAGCCAGAAAAGTCCCGATCCCAGAGGAGATGATTTAAGGCATCAAATATGTCCTTTGGGGAGATGTTGGAGATGGTCGACATACTGAAAAGGGCCGACTATGATGGGAAGTATGGACCTTACCCCAACCCCAATGTCAGAAGGGCCAAGATCATGGCGAAAGTTGTCAAGAGTCTGCATAAGAATTTTGGGGTGCGTCGATCGAAAGATCACCTCAGGAAGCGGTGGTCAGACCTCAAATTAAGGGAGCACGAGCAGTACAGAAGGATCAGGAGAGTGCTGCAAAAAAGTAAGTAGTTGTCCTGTGTTCCTATTCTTTATTTTTCTAACGTTCTTCTTGCTGCTCCATGTGCTTTTCTTTACTGTTGTACAGTTTAAAATGGCAACTTTCATGTACATGGGCACATTATTCATTCGTATGAAACATTGTTCGTTCGGCATAGAAAACACCATGTTTTGGACATATGCATTTGAATAGATTTTTGCTAGCCTACTTCTCTTCAAATAATTTTGTTGTCTAGATGGGTTGTTAACTACAATGAAATGCAAACTAGATTCTGTGTAAGGAGAGGACACTCAGCAGCTGTTTACACATCTGGATGCTGGAACACTAGTGTGGGACACCAGAACACCCTTTTTATTAGGGGCCCACACAGGTGCTCCAGTGTATACTATAGGGGTGACTCCATCTGTGAAGCTTGTACAAAACAGGTAAGTATTCAAGCTTGACAAAGAGCAAAAAAATGTCTTCATCTTGGAACTCTGCCAAAACAGACAATTGTACCCCACTTCCAAGCAATGTTTCATGCTCCTATTTCTGCCATCAAATATCTGTGTGCTAAGTATACCTATTTTTTTTTTGACATAGGGGAGAAAAGACTTGGTGGACACCACTCATCCGAGGAGACCACAGACCTCCCACCTCAGGAAGAAGGGGAAATCCCCCAAAGTCAACAGGAGGAGGAGGGAGACGTGGTGGAAATTGTCACCACAACAGGTGAGTGTCTGCGACCACAAGCTCAGGTAAGAGATGGATGCCTGCATATTTATAATGCATGGTATGTTTTTGTTTTTATATTTTTAGGTGATTGTGATGTTGTGGATGAAGGACATTTCACCAGTGAGAGTGTCCAGATCCTGATCAGGGAGATCATGGGGTGTAATAGGGACTTGGAAAACATCCAGAAAAACATCAATGATGTTAAAACCAAAATGAAGAACATCAATGATGTTTTAGGGAGAGTTTAAAACACCTCCAAATCCCTTACTTTTTTTATTTTTTTGTAATCAAAACATTTTTCAGATTTTTGGACATATTCGAGAAAAGCCAAATTTTGAAGATGCACACGGTGTGTCAACATGTGCTATCCGCCATCACGGGAGATCAATGTAGGTGTTTTGTGGGTGCAACCCCTTCCTCAATAATAAAGTAGCTGAGAGTCCCTTGATCCCCCGTGATGGCAGGTAGCACATGTTGACATTCGGAAATTTGTGTGTATCTTCAAAATTTGGCTTTTCCTGAGGTGACTTCACCCCATCTGAACACAATATCAAACACAGTTTATAAATACTCATGTCTGATATTGCCTTCAATTTCTAACAAAGTTGAACTTTATAAGTTATAGATTTTTGTATTTCTTGTTGGTTTTAAACATGCCTGTTTTACCTTAAATGGACATTTCTACTTTTATTGATGTGACCCAAAAAATTGTTATATAACAAACATGTTGGTTTGTTTTAAAAACCTTTTCTAAATGCACATGTGATTGTGCTGGTATTAAAAAGATTGTTAATCAAGAATGTGTGTGTAACAAGCCCCTGCTCGCTCGGTTCCACTCTCCAGACACTCCTCTGTGGCTATTGAATCAGATTGCAACGTCTAATGGTTTGGTCATCCGATGCTCCGGGAATTGAACTACAGCTATGTGCCATTCAAATCCAGTTGTGATAGCTCAGAACAAACACCAGGCAGGCTGTATGTACGTTCAACCAGGAATCTCTCTTATTGAAAGGAATACAGGCTCCTTTTTACAGTAAAATAGGAGGTGCATACCTCCTGCTCATATTACTCTGAACATACACCTGTGCCCAGAAACCTAATTAACATGGGCTAATTAACGAATCCTTTTAAACAGCCTAGATGACTCAGTCATGACCTTTAGGCCAGACTGGCCGTCTTGTAGCTCAGAAAACACAATCAACATTATCACAAATCAACACAGAACTCTTCTTCACACAATAGCAGAGTTAATTAACACAAACAACAATGGGGATCTAATGACTCTTTGATCCTATACTAGACTTATTTACAATAAACACATTCTAGCAGGCAACAGACAGACAGGTGGCTGGAATTGACTTTAGCATCTCCTAACAGTATTTGTTCCAGCATTATGAATCAGCCACTATTTCTAATATGGCAAATCCAGGGTCCCCAGACTCTGTGTCTCTTGGGGGGATATGGACCTGAATCCAAAGTAACAAGACCTCAAGGGTCCTCAGGCATACAACTCACAAAGAGCACTGTTCCCCCTAATGCCAGGGCCCACGATCGATCGGCAAGAGGCTAGCATTCAGACCCCTCCAAAAGTCTCTCTCCCGGCTAGGTCTGTCACATTTCTCCCCTTTTGTCAGGAGACTAACACAGGAGGAGACCCCAGACGGGTTGACTCCAAAGTTAGTCCATAGTTCCAGTCCCCCAATGCTGATATCCACACAGTACCCCAAATAAATTGTCCCAAACAGAGCATTACTTAACCAGCCAACCTCTGCCTCTCTCAGAGAACACACCCGCCGCTGGGGAGAGGCCTGGACTGGCCCTTCTCCCTGGAGTCTTTTCAGCCGCTGGAGAGAAGACAGGGTGACTGGGCTCACCCTGTCATGCCTCTGGGGATCTGGGCCGACCGCCCAGCATCCCTGGGGTATACAAGTGGAGACTGAAGTCCCATCCACTATCACAGGAACGCCCTCTTCTGTTAGTTGAGGGCAGAGGCCAGCAGCACTCTGCCCGGTTGCCAGCCCTTCTGCTGGTTACTCCACATCCTCCGCTCTGGCTAACCGTTGGGGCAGGAGGCTGGCTTCCTCCACTCCCAAACTGTGTAACTACCATTGGGGAGGTGAGTCGGCTGCTTCCTTTTCCATTCCCTCATCCAGATGTTGGGACGATATGTCTGTGGTACTGTCTCCTAGGTGCACGGATCTTTGCTGGAGAGGAAAGACCAATTCCTCCACCCTGGCCAACTGTTGGGGAGGGATGACGAACACCTCCTCTCCCTTCTCCCCCTATATCCTGATCTGCTGCTGGGAAGTGACCACTTCCTTCTCTCCCTGAGCCTCCGGAACCGCCGCAGGTGTAGGGCAGAGATCTTGGACCCTCTGTCCGGTTGCCAGCACTTCAGCTGGGGAAGTTCCTTGTAACTCCACAGATACTTCTGTTGGTGCTGGGCAGAGCACAGTAAAGTTTGGCCCTAATAACAGCTCTTCATCTGCTGGAGGCTCACCAGGTTGTTCTTCCTCAGCAGAAAAGTCTATCAAACCCCCTGTCTCTGCAACTGGTGTCTGGGGATAAAGGTTCACCATCTCCTCTCTGTGGAACCCAGAAGATGCTATCAGTGCTGGGCAGAGGTTAGCAGAGCTCTGCCCTGTTGTCAGCACTTCAGCTTTGGGGATAGCAATCTCCAGATTTTCCAATGCCGATTCTCTGGCATTCTGCTGGACAGGCACATTCCTCCATCCAAAATCATCCAATGCAGAAACAGGTTCATCAAGGTCAGTCAGCACTTGCTCCATCCGCTCTAAGACCTCCACGTCCATAGCTGCGGGGGCAGGTTGGCAAAGCACACTGTTACTCTGCCACATTGTTGACTCTTCAGCCAGGATTTCAGAGTTGTCAACTGGTATTTTCTGATAGTCCCAGGCAAAGGGAGCCCCACGCTGATGCTGAGCAGAGTCTAGCAGCTGTCTGTAGGCCATCTCAAGCTCCCATTCCTGAACGGCCAGAAACTCCAAATCTTCCTGTGCCCAGTGCACTTCCGAGACATTCAGTCTTCGCTCTCTGTGCTCCATTATTTCCTCCAAACGTCACTCCCGATCACTCCCAAAGTCAGGGTCCTCAGACAGCCTCCAGTACAACAATCCCAGGCTATCGTAGTCAAAGCCTTCTGTGGGGCTGTCATCCACTGTCTACGGGCACACTTGGGCTACATACCACTGGAGGGCTCTGTAGCTCTCGTCCAACCGCATTTCTGCCCGGATCAGCCTGCTTATCTCAGCTGTCCACTCCTGGTTCGGCTGTTCCCCCAATAACAGCATTCGCACTTCATACTGCGACCAGTACCTTACATGAATGGAGGGGAGAACTTTTTCCTGGTTTCGCTGCTCACAGGCTAGCACTTCCCTCCAGAGTTTGCAGCGGATAGAATCAAACCATCCTAGCAGGACCTGCTCAGATACTGGTCCTCTGTGCTGTATCTGCATCTCTCGCAACCTCCTTCTGAATTCCTCTTCCATGGTGGCTGGTATCTGTACCTCTCCTCTCCTGCTATCTGGACCTTGGACCCAGGTGATGGTTTGGATGTGTTCACGGCAAGGAAGCACGATCCCACCAGTCCCTCCCGGCTCTCAAGTAAGTCTTTCAGAGTGGCTCTCCTGCAGGCTGGTTTGGAGTGTCCCAGTAACTGGAGAGCAAATCCCACTGCCGCCACCAATGTAACGAGCCCCTGCTCGCTCAGTTCTAATCTCCCGACACTCCTCTGTGGCTATTGAATCAGATTGCAATGTCTGATGGTTCAGTCATCCGATGCTCTGGGAATTTAACTACAGCTATGTGCCGTTCAAATCCAGTTGTGATAGCTCAGAACAAACACCAGGCAGGCTGTATGTACGTTCAACCAGGAATCTCTCTTATTGAAAGGAATACAGGCTCTTTTATACAGTAAAAGAGGAGGTGCATACCTCCTGCTCATATTATTCTGAACATACACTTGTGACCAGAAACCTAATTAACATGGGCTAATTAACTAATCCCTTTAGACAGCCTAGATGACTCAGTCATGACCTTTAGGCCAGACTGGCCTTCTTATAGCTCAGAAAACACAATCAACATTATCACAAATCAACACAGAACTCTTCTTCACACAATAGCAGAGTTAATTAACACAAGCAACAATGGGGATCTAATGACTCTTAGATCCCATACTAGACTTATTTACAATAAACACATTCTAGCAGGCAACAGACAGACAGGTGGCTGGAATTGACTTTAGCATCTCCTAACAGTATTTGTTCCAGCATTATGAATCAGCCACTATTTCTAATATGGCAAATCCAGGGTCCCCAGAGTCTGTTTCTCTTGGGGGGATATGGTCCTGAATCCAAAGTAACACCAAAGTATGTAAACAGTAAAAAAGGGAGGACAGACCATATTGGCCCCATAAAGAATGAGGAAGGACATCTGGTTACAAAGGATGGGGAGATGGCAAAGGTATTGAATTTATTCTTCTCCTCAGTCTTCACAAGTGAATCGGGGGGCTTCAGTAACCAAAACTGCAGTGTTTATCCTCATGACACAACACAGGAAGCACCTCCATGGTTAACAGAGGACGGAATTAAAATTAGACTTGAGAAACTTAACATTAATAAATCACTGGGACCAGATGGCTTGCATCCGAGGGTACTTAGGGAACTCAGTCAGGTGATTGCCAGACCATTGTTCCTAATTTTTACAGACAGTCTATTGACTGGAATGGTACCAGCTGATTGGAGAAAAGCCAATGTAGCACCAATATTTAAAAAGGGCCCAAAAAACATCCCTGGGAATTACAGACCAGTTAGCCTAACATCAATTGTATGTAAACTCTTGGAGGGGATGATAAGGGACTATATACAAGATTTTAGTAATAAGAACGATATCATTAGCAGAAATCAGCATGGATTCATGAAGAATCGTTCTTGCCAAACCAATCTATTAACCTTCTATGAGGAGGTGAGTTGCCATCTAGATAAAGGAAGGCCCGTAGACGTGGTGTATCTGGATTTTGCAAAAGCATTTGACACAGTTCCCCATAAACGTTTACTGTACAAAATAAGGTCCGTTGGCAAGGACCATAGGGTGAGTACATGGATTGAAAACTGGCTACAAGGGCGTGTTCAGAGGGTGGTGATAAATGGGGAGTACTCAGAATGGTCAGGGGTGGGTAGTGGGGTTCTCCAGGGTTCTGTGCTGGGACCAAACCTATTTAATTTGTTTATAAACTACCTGGAGGATGGGATAAACAGTTCAATCTCTGTATTTGCAGACGATACTAAGCTAAGCAGGGCAATAACTTCTCCGCAGGATGTGGAAACCTTGCAAAAAGACCTGAACAAATTAATGGGGTGGGCGACTACATGGCAAATGAGGTTCAATGTAGAAAAATGTAAAATAATGCATTTGGGTGGCAAAAATATGAATGCAATCTATACACTGGGGGGAGAACCTCTGGGGGAATCTAGGATGGAAAAGGACCTGGGGGTCCTAGTAGATGATAGGCTCAGCAATGGCATGCAATGCCAAGCTGCTGCTAATAAAGCAAACAGAATATTGGCATGCATTAAAAGGGGGATCAACTCCAGAGATTAAACGATAATTCTCCCACTCTACAAGACTCTGGTCCGGCTGCACCTGGAGTATGCTGTCCAGTTCTGGGCACCAGTCCTCAGGAGGGATGTACTGGAAATGGAGCGAGTACAAAGAAGGGCAACAAAGCTAATAAAGGGTCTGGAGGATCTTAGTTATGAGGAAAGGTTGCGAGCGCTGAACTTATTCTCTCTGGAGAAGAGACGCTTGAGAGGGGATATGATTTCAATTTACAAATACTGTACTGGTGACCCCACAATAGGGATAAAACTTTTTCGCAGAAGAGAGTTTAATAAGACTCGTGGCCACTCATTACAATTAGAAGAAAAGAGGTTTAACCTTAAACTACGTAGAGGGTTCTTTACTGTAAGAGCGGCAAGGATGTGGAGTTCCCTTCCACAGGCGGTGGTCTCAGCGGGGAGCATTGATAGCTTCAAGAAACTATTAGATAATTACCTGAATGACCGCAACATACAGGGATATGTAATGTAATACTGACACATAATCACACACATAGGTTGGACTTGATGGACTTGTGTCTTTTTTCAACCTCACCTACTATGTAACTATGTAACCACCTCAAGGGTCCTCAGGCATACAGCTCACAAAGAGCACTGTTCCCCCAAATGCCAGGGCCCACGATCGATCGGCAAGAGGCTAGCATTCAGTCCCCTCCAAAAGTCTCTCTCCCGGCTAGGTCTGTCACAGTGTGGATTATTGTTTCAATGCTCCAAAACTTTTATTGTGTTAAAATTGGTGTTTTCTGTGACAATGGTGGTTATTTCCTAAGGGCAAATCCAAGTGCAGTTTCAGTGCAGTCTCAAGTGCACTTGTAGTGCAAAGTGTATTTTCCTTTAGTAAATAACACCCAACAGTGCTTTCTAATGCTACACAATCACACCATTTTCAGGACTACCCACATTTCATTTAGGGTCAGCTAAAAGAAACACAAACAATAAATGTCAGCAAATATTTTAGTAGTTAAAACAATTTTATTTAAAAAATGTTTTAGACATTGTCTGGCATATTGATGGTCCCCCTACCCACAAAGTATTCAAGGTATCTTGGACGGACCTCGGGGGCACTCGGGGGGGCAAGCTAGGAAGGCCAGCTTCAAGTGCTGTCAGGGTTGGTTCATTTACATGAATTTCAGCCTCAGGCCCAACTGAGGCAGCATAGTTGGCAGAATTTCTCCTTAAAAAGTTGTGGAGAACACAGCACGCCAGGATGATGTGATTCAGTTTATACTCCGCCATGTGTATGGGTGTAAGAAATAGGCGGAACCGGCTGGCCATGATTCTAAACGTGTTCTCCACCATTCTTCTGGCTCTGGCCAGCCGGTAATTAAAAACCCTCTGGTCTGGGGTGAGGGTCCTCATCGGGAATGGCCGCATAAGATGGTCCCCCAGCGCAAATGCTTCATCCGCAACAAAGACAAATGGGAGTCTTTCCACATTGTCTTCTGAAGGTGGCAAGTCCAAGCTGCCATTCTGGAGATGCCTGTAGAACTTCGTCTGGGCGATGACTCCACCATCTGACATCCGGTCATTCTTCTCCACGTCCACATACAGGAACTCATAAGTAGCCGACACCACCGCCAACATCACAATACTATTGAACCCCTTATCATTATAATAGTATGACCCCGAGTTGGGTGGTGGCACAATGTGGACGTGTTTCCCATCAATTGCCCCTCTGCAATTAGGAAAGTCCCAATGCTGGGCAAAGTCAGAGGCCACAGTCTGCCATTCCTGTGTTTTGGAAGGAAACTGTGGAGTCAAACAAGAAAAATAAATGAATCCTTTTGCACATAAACATGGAAAGCAGATTAGACACAAACATTCTTGGCCAACATCAGTATAACATTTATTTTAGGGAGTATTTAAAGACAAAGGTATAAGGTCCACCTATCAGATCCCCCCCCCCCCTCTCATGGGCCATTTGTAAAATGTTATGGGGGGAGATGTTTTGGACAGGTAACCATCTCCACTTCATTGAGAGATAAATGCCTAAAGAATGTGGATTACTTTGGCCAGCCCCTCCTTAGTTACACTATTGGCAGCCCACTGGACAGGTAAGAAGTGTCATAATACAAAGAGATAAATACACACTGTACACATTTTAGCACATTTTTACATTGTGATATTACCTATCAAGATAATAATAGGATACAAAAACTTTACCATTTGAAAGTATTCAGGCAGGCCCTTGCACTACATGCTTTGGGAAATTCATCCATAAATCTGACCACAAAAGAGGTGGGTATAGTGTGTATGGGTTTGGCAAAGTCAGCAGATAGAGGATTGGTATCAGCTGAGTTAGCAGTTGGGGGGAGAGAGGGTTCCAAATGATTTTGGGACACCAAAAAAAAGCCTCTGGCACTCTGCCTGAATTTAAAGCACAAATCACAATTTTACACTTTTTAGGGGATGTTTAGGGTAAAGCACTACTATGGAGCTGACAAAATACATTGTTAAGTGACTACATGAGGTCAATATAGGGCCAGGAGAGCATGCTGGGGAGGTTAGTGAAGGCAAATATGTATGAAGGACAAAAAAAAATTAAATAAAAATCCAGCATGCATGAGGACAAAGGGGACATTCACAGCATATTACAACCATGGTAATTAAGGAATGAGGAAAGAAATACAATATATTATCAAACATTAAATACAATAAAATGTGATATTAAAGGATAAAAATCTTACCTTAATATAGTCCTTCTGCAGGACCTGGATGATGGCAGAACAGGTTTCTGGGATAATGATCCCCAGAGCCTGGGGGGAGATGCCTGTCGAGAACTTAAGGTCCTGCAGGCTTCTCCAAGGTGTCGCCAAGTACCGCAGGGTGGCGACTAGCCTCTGCTCCGGAGTGATGGCTTGCCTCATGCAGGTATCCTGCCTGCTGATATAAGGGGTCAGCAAAGCCAACAAATGGTGAAATACGGGGTCCGCCATCCTGAGAAAGTTCCTGAAATCATCAGGATTATTCTCACGGATCTCATGGAGCAAAGGCATGTGACAGAACTGGTCACGCTGGAGCAACCAATTCTTGGTCCATGTACTCCTCCCCACCCTGATCATGGACTGGACTTGTGTCAAGGTAAGGACCCCAACACCAAGCCCCTGCACAGCATGAACTCTATGAGGAGTACGTATCTGAGTGAGAGCAGGAGAGCGGTGATACGGGGTGGGCAGTGAGAGATGTCATCTCGCTGATCCCCGCTGCACCTCCGACATTGAAGAGGCCTGGCTGTGAGGGAGAGGAAGAGGAAGAGCAGTGATGCAGGGCGGGTGGAGAGAGATGATGTCATCTCTGCTCACCCGCCTGCTCGCTTCTCTCATCCGCCTGTCCTGCTCTCTCATCTGCCTGTCCCCTGACTCTCTCTTGCAGCCCACCCGCCCGCCGCACCCATGGCCCGGCTGCAGATAGGCCATGGCCTGGTGGTTAGGGACCCCTGCGGTAAGAGATTCAGGGCTATAGCCCCCGGAAGCTGGGCTATGGCCCCAGAAGCCACCCCCTAGCAATGCCACTGCCTTCATGCATTGTATGCATGAAGGTAAAAAACCTTCTGTGTGCAGCAGCCCCCCTAATACTCGCTTGAGCTCCATCGCGATCCAGTGATGTACACAAGTGTCTCGGCTCTCTGGGGACTCTCCCTGCTCGTTGGCTGAAACAACAGCAGGAGCCTTCGGCTGTTAATCACAGTCTGTGAGCCAATGAGGAGGGGGGCGAGCCATGGCTCCATGTCTGAATAGACATGCAGAGCAGCTTCTCGGGAGTGTGCAAACTGCTTGCTCTGGGGGAACTCGGCGGGGGGGACACGAGAAAAGGAGGATCTGGGCTGCCCTGTGCAAAACCGCTGCACACACCAGGTAAGTATAACATGTTTGTTATTTTTGATAAAAAAAGTTTTGCCTTTAATATCACTTTAAGCAGAGTCTGAACTGTGTGAAATGGGCCTTAGAGTATTTGGCTGTTTTTAAATTATCTAGAATGAATAGGTAGATTTTTACTTTATGGATTCAAAATCCCATGACTTAAGCTCATATTCATTTCCATGCCTGTATGTGAATGGCCTCAGTAATATTTCTTCCTAAGCTTTTAGCTAAGTGAATTATAGTATTTTATGTTTCACGTTTTAGTTTATAGTCTTTAATAAAGAATATTTTTGTAGTACCTATAAATAAGCAATGATGCCTTTTTTGCCTTATGTTGTCTGTTTGGTTTTACTATTTGCTTATACAATGCCATATATTTGCATGTCACTGGGTTTCCCCTGGCAAGAGAGGATCAGTCATTACATAAGTCACATGGTGGGTGCATGTTTACAAATTTCCATGCTAGATCCTCTTTATGTATTTTCACTTCAGGTTTTTATAAGCAGTTCCTATCCATGATATTGATATTTAATATTACCAAAATAACAAAGTGACAGCATAGACCACTAAAACCAGAATGCCTGGCTTGCTTCTAGCTTTTTAGGAAAATAGATTCAGTTACTTAAGGAGCTCTTGAATGCATACCAACCACTAATGTACAATACAATCAGGCATTTGTAGCTTATCTACCAAGCTGTTTTGCAAAATGTGAAATATTTTAAGGCATGCAGAACTTTAAAATGAAGATCCCACATGCCATTTAAAATTATCTGGGTTTACAGACCTTTATCACCAATGGGCATTTGTAATCATCTGAATCTTTACTCCTCAGCTTTTATAATAGTGCACCTTGACTTGCTTTTCATTATTGAGTTGCATTTACTCCCTGTCAGAGCAGAAATGTCAGACTTTAAGCTAATCCAGTGTCCTGGCAAATGCCAGTGTAGATAACAGACATTCCATAAACATCCAGAAAGCAAAAGTAGTGTCAGGATGACATGAATATTACATGATTTCATGAAAAACTGAAAGCTTTCTTAGTTAAAAGCCCTTCACTCCTCCATACATCCATTAAGTGTTTTGGTTATTAGCCCTAAACTGAGAAAGGATTACAGCCTCTTTGGGGGTCTTTCAACCAAGCACTGGGCAGATATTTCTGCTCTGACAGGGGGAGCATACAAGTGAATAACAGCACACATACACCCGCCATTGACAGGTAAGGCCGTGCAATTATAATAGCTTAAGAATAGAGATTTAAGTTATTATCAATGACCATTTCTGTCTTATTCTCTTTAGAGGGTGAGCCTACCCCAAACTGATATTTTGATTACATGATGGCATTATTGCTATTAATCTCATAGTGGCTTATTAGGAACCATACATAGAGAAGACAAACAACACTTATTTTGCAGACCTATCACATGCTTCCAGGCTCAGGGGCACAAAATAAAGTCTATGAAACACAAACATGAAAAATCAAACGTGCTCATTTTAAAGGCTTGTATGCATAGTATTGCCAAAAAAAGTGTTTGGGGACCCAGGTCCTGCCCCAGGGGACATGTATCAATGCAAATAAAAGTTTTAAAAACAGTTTTTGCAGTTTTTTCGGGAGAAGTGATTTTAATAATACTTATAGTGAAACAATAAAAATGAAATATTCCTTTAAATATCGTTCCTGGGGGGTGTCCTTAGTATGCCTGTAAAGTAGCGCATTTTTCACGTGTTTATAACAGTACCACAGCAAAATTACATTTCTAAAGGAAAAAAGTCATATAAAACTACTCGCGGCTGTAATGTATTGTCGGGTCTCGGCAATATAGATGAAAATCATTGAAAAAAACAGCATGACCCCCCCCCTCAGTCCATTGCCATGCCCTTTGCATCTGGTATGGATTTTAAGGGGAGCCCCAAGCCAAAATAAAAAAAATGGCGTAGGGGTCCCCGCAAAATCCATACCAGACCTTTTTCCGAGCATGCAACCTGGCAGGCCTCAGGAAAAGAGGGGGAGATGAGAGAGCGCACCCCCTCCTGAACCGTACCAGGCCACATGCCCTCAACATGGGGAGGATGCTTTGGGGTCGCCCCCAAAGCACCTTGTCCCCATGTTGATGGGGACAAGGGCCTCATCCCCACAACCCTTGCCCGGTGGTTGTGGGGGTCTGTGGGCGTGGGGGCTTATCGGAATCTGGAAGCCCCCTTTAACAAGGGGACCCCCAGATCTCCCCCTATAGGAATAGGTATCGGGTACATTGTACCCCTATACATTCACCAAAAATGTCAAAATGTTAAAAAGGACAGTAGACAATTTGGGACAAGTCCTTTATTTAAAAAAAAAAATCTATCCCGCGATGTCCATTCATCTTCTATCACAGCGTCCAGCGACCCAATAAAAAAAAATGGAAAAAACTCCGCCTTCATGGGAGGCTCCCGCTGACTGAAGACTCTTTGCAATGACAGCTGTTATATAGCTGAGGGCGGGGCCACCCAGTGATGTAAACAGGTGACCCCGCCCCCCTCTGACATTATATGGCTTAGGGTTCCCCTTAAAATACATACCAGACCTGAAGGGCCTGGTATGGATTTTGGGGGGGCCCCTACACCATTTTTTTTACATTGTAGTGCAGGGTTCCCCTTAACCACTTGAGCCCTGGAAGATTTGGCTGCTCAATGATCAGAGCATTTTTTGCGATACGGCACTGTGTCGCTTTAACTGACAATTGCGCGGTCGTGCGACGCTGTACCCAAACAAAATTGACATCCTTTTTTCCCCACAAATAGAGCTTTCTTTTGGTGGTATTTGATCATCTCTGCGTTTCTTATGTTTTGTGCTATAAACAAAAAAAGAGCGACAATTTTGAAAAAAATACAATATTTTGTACTTTTTGCTACAAGAAATATCCCCAATTTTTTTTTAAAAAAAAGCTAATTTTTTTCTCAGTTTATGTATTCTTCTACATATTTTTGGTAATAAAAATCGCGATAAGTGTATATTGATTGGTTTGTGCAAAAGCTATAGCGTCTACAAAATAGGAAATAGATTTATGGCATTTTTATTATTATTTTTTCTTACTAGTAATGGCGTTGATCTGCGATTTTTATCATGACTGCGACATTATGGCAGACACATCGGACACTTTTGACATATTTTTGGTACGACTGACAATTATACAGCTTAAAGAGGAAGTAAACCCATCGATTTAAGAGTTTCAAAAAACGTTACAGCAATATAACTGTCACATTAGTTGTGCTCTCAACCAAACTGCCTAACCATCCAATGGCCAGTGCCATAACTGATCACATGTGCAGCACCATGGCAGTTGAAGATTAACTTCCTGCCCAAGGACGTCATAATGATTTTGTGGACTTTCAGTGGGAATATCTGAATGATGCCCTTCAGCTACAGGCATAATTCAGATATCCTTGTTTTCAGCTGGCGATTCTGTGCACCATAAGAATGATCATAGTGGCAGTTCCGCTGCTTGATCGTTTTTACAGGCGATGGGAGGGGACATCCCCCCTCCTGCCGCCAGCCGATTCTCCGGGCTCTCCCATGCCATCGGGGACCTGGAGAAAGAATCAGCCACCGTGAATGACGAGCATAGAGATGTCCAGTAACCATATGGTTACCGGTCATCTCTATGACCGTCGGAGGCCCGGGCGCGACGTTATGATATCACGTCCGGGCCATGGATGTAAACAAAGCCGTGATCGCGGCTGGTAAGAATGAGATCGTGGATTATTTGTTCCGATCTCATGCTTTCCAGCCTGGAGGAGAGATGTGGGGTCTTATTGACCCCGCATCTCTCCATAAAGCGCACCTGTCACAAATGATTCCTATTACAAGGGATGTTTACATTCCTTGTAATAGGAATAAAAGTAATAAAAAAAAAATGTTGGAAAAGGAAGAAAAAATAAAAAAAATTAAGTTAAAAAAAAAAAAAAAAAAATTAAAACGCCCCTGTCTCCGCCATATGTAGAGAGCAAATCTTCCCGATTAGTGTATGTGACTTTTCAACTACCACTTGAGGTTCACTACTTTTTATTAAAACTGAACTTCAAGCGGATTTAAAGCGGGAGTCCAGCGACCAATCTTTTTTTTTTTTTTTTTTTTAGGTCATTGAGACACTATGCTAACCCCAAAAATACTCACAGTTTGGGTGTAATATTTCCACCTCTGTCTGTTTTCGTACTGAAGAATAACTTAAAAAATGTGATGCTGGCTGTTTCCATCTTGCGTGTGGGCATGTGAAGCCCATAAGCATTGATTTCCTGGATGCGGTGAATGCTGTTCATTCACAGCTTGTTCACGCGCATGATTATTGTTTCTGCACTGAATCTTGGGAAGCCTGACACTAAGCTCCCAGGAGACAGTGTGGCGCCGGGGAAAGGCAATAAACATGCCTCCTCCCATAGGAGGAGAGACAGGAAGTGCCACAATAAAGTACAATATAAAGGTAATTACAGCGATAAAAAAAAATTTTGTGCGGCATTTGAACATCTATGTAATTAACTGAAGGGGGTAAGATTAAGTTAAAAATTTGAGTGGAACCCCGCTTTAACATTCACAAATGAATACAGGCCCTGCATCCAATAGTGGGAGTGAATGGGCAGCACTGGGAGCCAATCAGGTGGCCAACATGAAAATATGCTGACGAGGAAGCTGATAGGAGTAGAGTAACCTGGCACCAAATCATTAAAAAGCCTCTAACGTGAAGCTGTATCATAAATGTTGTTGGCCAAATGTTTTTATCATGCTTGATCGCACACATAAATGTGTGCTGGGGGTTATATTTTCCAGAGTTGTTTTAGTTTTCTATTGTCTTGCAGTGCCCCTTCGTGCACCTGGTCAAATATACTGGTAAAGAAAATGTAGCTGAAATGCCCATGCAAAGTAAGTAAACACTTTGGCTCACAGTAGCTACCTTTGATCATCTGCCATGTGGGAAAGAAAGATTCCAGGTTGATTGGCAAGCAGTGTTTCAAAGTGGTTGTAAACCCTAAAATATACCCAGTGAAGTGATTGGCCTCAGGTGATACACAGAGATGAAACAAATCCTCCTACATAATTTGTACCTGTCTATCTGTAGTCTTCTCTTCTCTACATCTGTTTTAAGTCCAGAATTTATACAGCTTGTCTGAGTTGTCAAAAAAGGGGGGTGGAGAGATGAAATTACACTCTACAGAACTCAGTGAGGAGAGCTCCGACAGCTGATTGGAAGGAAGAGACACTCCCCATTCAAACAGCACACATAAACACAGCTGGGACTGTCAATCTGCGGGAGCTGCCTCCCCTGTCACCTTTTCTTCTCTTGGTTTCAGGAAAATGTGGCAGAAGTGAATTATGCTGATAGCAGAAGAAGGAAGCAGCAGAGAGAAATCACACTTAGAGCTCTTAACTGAGACAAGTACACACTATAGAGGCAAATGCTTTGTTCATATTTCATGTCTGAGGCTTAAAACCACAAATATATTTCTTGACTTTGATAAATACTTTACTAGACTAAAAAGTTTTATTTTATTTTATTTATTTATTTACTTACCATAAAATATTGAAGCTGCCATTATTGGCTTTTTTTCCCCTGGCTGTCATGCTGACCCCCTGTCTTCTGTGTTTTCTAAGCCGCTGACTTGAAGCAAGTAATGAGAAGTAAGTAATGTAACCATCAACAGTTAGGCAAATAGAACAGAAGTTTAGCAGTGGCAGCTTCCATATTTCCACTCAAACACGTGTTAATCATTTGTGATTATGATATACACAGATTCAGCATGTGAGTCACATTTCAAAATAGTTTGTGTCGTAACAACTTGCTTCTTCCCCTACTGAACCTACAACTTCAGGACACATATTAGCATTTAACATTTCTGTGGTTAACCATACTTCCCTGACCAGTATCCTAGACTAATCAGCATTATTAAGCATTCAGTAATTAGTGAGGTAAGCATTATTATCAACTATGGTAAAGTGGACTTGTCATTATAATTAACGCTAACACAAATCATTGGGGGGGGATGTTACCATTACTAAACGACTTTATTGTTTTAAAGAAAAAAAAAGTATCTTGAAAACAGAGATCTAAACTAGTATAGTTATTATATTTATTATTATTATGTATTATTTATTATTATTATTTATTATAATTATATTATTTTAGTAAGCCTGAATACATCAACATAATTGTAAGTATGCTTTTCTCTTCACACATGAATATGCCAGTCCTCAGCTAATCCTCGCCAGGATTGACAGTGTGTCTGCCAATCTGAGCTCCCAATGTTCTCGGAAATTACTGAACTGAATTAAACCTTCATTTTTATAATATTATGTGTAGGGGTGGGGCGAACGTGGAATACTAATACCCCTGCTCTCCATACTCCATAGCTTCATTTTTATAAGCACTTTTATCAGCTGATTTAGCCACTTACCGAGTATACAGCTTCTTTATATTTTCATCCTGGCCTCTGTTCCTCCCTACATTGTGTGCATCAATATATACAGCCTACAACCTAGAATGACAAGGCCTTCCCCTGCTTCTCTCTCCTTCATTCTCCAAGCTAACAGAGTGGCTGGAGACTCCACTTCTATTGTTAGGCTTCATTTACATAAGACGTTCAGTAGCCCGTAGATTTATGGGTAGCCCGTAAAAACAGGGCACCTTTCTCCTGCCCATAAAAGGCCGTAGCAGGAGAAAAGTGGCAGTAAAAATGGCAGTGACTTGCTTGGGTCAGAACTGCGCATGCACAGTTCCGGAAATCTCAGTGAAGATACGATCCTCCTGAGCCGAGTCCTCCTGCTGCCTCTGCCCAGCCCACCCGCCGTGCCACCAATGTGTCAGCGCATTTTTCCCGCCACACCACCGCCAGCCTATAAAAAAGCAGGAGCCGAGCTTGCGGACGGAGAAACCTCGTGGTGGAATGGACAGAGCAGACACTGGTGTGCATGGGAGTCGGAGACGGGCAGGCTTGGACCGAACCGGTGCAACGGACCCCTGCCTGACTGAGGCTGACTGAGCCTGGTGGTGACTGCAGTGCAAAAACCAGCCCACAACAACAAGGAAGCTAAAAAGGTCAGCCGGAATCGGGACACTCACTCTCAGTCTCAAAAAGAGAGAGAGAGAGAGAGAGACTGAATCAGGGGGTGATGCAGGGGGTGATGGAGGCAGGAGGTGATGGAGGCAGGGGGCGATGGAGGCAGGGGGCGATGGAGGCAGGGGGTGATGGAGGCAGGGGGGGATGGAGGAGGGAGGGTGATGGAGGCAGGGGGTGATGGAGGCAGGGGGTGATGGAGGCAGGGGGTAATGGAGACAGATGGGGATGGTGGCAGGAGGGGATGGTGGCAGAAGGGGATGGAGGTAGGGGACTGGCCGAAATTTCAAACCATCTATGGACAGGCTGAATGTATCCATGTCGATCAATCAATCGACATGGGTACAACGAGCATTTCAGATTTTTACATGTGATTATTGCCAGCAGCTGTAGTTGTTAGCAATAATTACTGTGTTCTCTCCGCAAGGACGGCTCCCCCTGCCAGGAGACCACAAAAGCTCTGCAGGAGAGATTTCCACATCAACACTGACCTTATTGATGGGGGTATCAAGCCTTTTTTTTTTCTTTTGTAACCCGTGGTTACAGGAAAGGAAATTTTATTATATATGGCCTGCCTTACCCTTAAATGGTACGAGTGCAGTGTTTAGGACTAATAGTGAAAAATAGTGTCTAGGCCTAAAACTGTCCCTATCTTTAAAAATGAGATAGTGAAGCTGGCCTTATGCCCCGTACACACGGTCGGATTTTCCGATGGACAATGTCCGATCGGAGCGTGTTGTCGGAAATTCCGACCGTGTGTGGGCGCCATCGGACATTTTCCATCGGATTTTCCGACACACAAAGTTGGACAGCAGGAGATAAAATTTTCCGACAACAAAATCCGATCGCGTCAATTCCGACCGTGTGTGGCCTGTTCCAACGCACAAAGTGCCACGCATGCTCAGAAGAAATTCCAACACGGGACAGCTCGTTCTGGTAAACTTAGCGTTCGTAATGGATAAAGCACTTTCGTCACGCTGCAATGTTCAAAATGGTTTAATACAGCGCACTCTCTTCTTCTTTATAATGTGACAAGAATTAAGTCGTTTTGATGCTCATATTCACACACACTTCTCACAAACTTTTTTCGTTACTATTTATCGGGATTCCCTCAATATATTTTGATTTCTCACATCTGACAACATATTTTTTTTTCTTTTTTTTTTACTTTAATGTAGAATCTTTTTTGGTGTTTCTCTTTTTATTTTTATTTTTTTTGGTGATTTTGATTTGTACTCCCGAAAATGTTTGTGTGTTTTTTGTGACAAGTTCCAACAACACCATTGATATGTTGTTCTATTTAATCTGTAGGAGGAGATTGTTTGGTGTTGTCCCTTGTTAATTTCACATTGTACTTTAGAAATGTACCTGAATACTCACCAACAAACTGTCCTTTTTGGATGAAAACACACACAGGAGAGTAGAATTTACCTAAAAATATTTTATTAAGGGGTCACAACTATAAAAAAACAAAGAGGGAGGCAACGCTGGAGAAACTGCAGAAGTGGGCGAAGCCTGGGACCCCCAGGGCAGACATCAATTATTTAAAAGCAAAATTGGTGGTCTGAGGAGTCCATATCTAAGGGAGGGCAGTCTGGTCCAGAAGTCCCAGAGATCCGGAAAGCAGCAGATGTGTCCCCAGGCTGTGGTCATACGAGAGACTGCAGCTTCTGTCAGACCAGACTGAACCCAGGGCAATCACTCTTTGGTCTTCCTTCCACGCTTCCTTCCAGCCTTTGGCTGTGGTGGTGGAGTTGTGGCAGCAGGAGGAGGAGGAGGAGGAGGAGGATGGTCCATCTCAATGACATCCGTCTTGGGTGTCAGTTCCCCACTCTCCCCCTTATGAAGGACTTTATAAATCAGGTCCTCAGAAATCTTGCGTTGGCCCTCCTGCATGCCCTGCAATTTGGTGGCAGCCATGCAGGCAAAGGCCTCTTCAGGACTGGGGAAGGCTCTGAGGGACGCCGAAGCCTCCTGGATCAGCCTGTACGCTGAATCCTGCACAGGACTGGGAGTGGCCTTCCTGGCCCTTTTATATGGCAGGCGGAGGGGAGGGACCTGAGACTCAGTCAGGCTGCGACTTGTCCCTGGCTTCTCTTGGCTGACACTTAGCCCCGCCTCCTCCTGGCTGCAACTAATCCCCGCCTCCTCCTGGCTGCCACTAATCCCCGCCTCCTCCTGACTGCCACATTCCACAGCCTCCTCCTGGCTGAGGTCTTCCTGTGTATGAAAAAGGGACATAGTTTTAGTATTGTTTTCATCAATCACACACAATTTTCACCTCCTGACTGCTGCAAATTCAATGTTAACAAATATAACAGACTATCCTTCTGAGCCCAGCATTTTGCATTCTTGTCCCAATTTTGGGTGCCCACTACTGTGTATTGATATGTAAAACACTTTCAAGCAGCAATTAGTGATCAATAATAACATCTAGTAAACATAATTTCTTTATTGCCCAGAAATCTGTAGAAGAATGCTATACCTGACTCCAGCCTGGCTCCTCCACTTCTTCCTGGCTGGAAGGCCTAGGTTGGACATCGGAAGCCTCAGCTGGGGTGGAAGGAAGCGTGAAAGGAAGAGTGGAGAGGGATTCCCTGACTCCAGTGTGGTCTGACAGAAATCGCAGTCTCTCATAGTACCACAGCCTGGGGACATAAACGTCATCTGCTGCAGCTCCTGATCTCTGGGAATCTGTGACCTTCTTCCGCTCCCTCAGATAAGTGCTCCTCAGGCCACCAATTTTAGCTTTTAAATAAGGGATGGTTGCTGTGGGGACCACCGGCTTCACCAACTCCAGCAGTTTCTCCAGCGCTGCCTGCCTCTTCTGTTTGTGGTTATAGTGGGGGTGTCTGACCTGCCACAGACAGGGCAGCTCTCTGTACTTGTCAATAAACAGGGGCAGGAAATTGTGGTCGTTGAACCCATCCATTTTCTCTGCAAGACACAACACAAGACAAACCCTAATGTCAGGCCAAACTCCCCTAATCTTGTTACAATATAGGCTTCAATTTCGAAGCAGTATAGGCCCAAGTTTAGATCCTACCTTCATTAGCACGATCGGTGTCTCCGATGCTCCTTCCTCCGCTCACAGATCGTACATAAGACGCGCGCGTTACGATTTATACACACTACGCATGCGTATAACTCCGCCCGCCCCTGACGTTCTTTCTATTCCCCGCCCCTTTTTGTTCGGCGCAGTGGAGGAAGAGCACTTGGCGGATAGACAGCAGGATCGTGCTAATTACAGCAACGAGGAGGAGGAGGAGGAGGAAAGGCCGGAGCCTGAAACGTCCCGATCCAGAAGGAGATTAAAGGACTCAAATATGTCCTTTGGGGAGATGTTGGAAATGGTGGACATCCTGAAGAAGGCCGACTATGATGGAAAGTATGGGCCTTACCCCAACCACAATGTCCGAAAGGCCAAGATCATGGCGAAAGTGGTCAGGAGTCTGCACCGGAAATTCGGGGTACGACGATCGAAAGATCAGCTCAGGAAGCGGTGGTCGGACCTGAAATTACGAGAACATGAGCAGTACAGAAAGATCCGGAGAGTGCTGCAAAAAAGTAAGTAGTTGTGCTGTGTTCCTATTGTTCTTGTGTTTATTACGTTTGTGCTGCTCCATGTGCTTTTAGGAACTGTTGTACAGTTTAAAATGGCAACTTTCATGTTCATGGGCACATTATTCGTTCGGATCACACATTTTTTTTTGGACTATAAAATACCATTGTTTAGGCCATATGCATTTGGCCACCATTTTGAGGCCCTATACTTGTCTTCAAAGAATTGGGTTGTGTAGATGGCTTTGTTACTAGAATGAAATGCAAACTAGATTGTGTGTAAGGAGAGGACACTGAGCAGCTGTTTTCACATCTGGACACTGGAGCACTAGTGTGGGACCCCAGAACACCATTTTTATTAGGGGGGGCCACACAGGTGCTCCAGTGTATACTATAGGGGGGTCTCCATCTGTGAAGCTTGTACAAAACAGGTAAAGTATTGCAGCTTGACAAAGGGCACTAAAAAAGCTACATCTTGGAACTCGGCTAAAATAGATCATTGTACCCCACTTCCAAGCAATGTTTCATCTTTAGAGTTCTGTCATCAAATATCTGTGTGCTAATTATACCATTTTTGTTTTACATAGGGGAGAAAAGACTCGGAGGACACCCCTCATCCGAGGAGACCAGAGCCCCCCCCCCCTCTGGAAGAAGGGAAAATCCCCCCAACACAAGATGAGCAGGAGGAAGAAGACGTGGTGGAACTAGTCACCACAACAGGTGAGTGTCTGCGACCACAGGTTCAGCTAAGAGATGGATGGCGGCATTTTTTTTAGACCTAATTTATTTTGGGTTTCCTTTCTTTTTAGGTGATCGTGAGGTTGTGGATGAAGATCCTTTCACATCCGAAAGTGCCCAGATCCTGATCGGGGAGATCATGGGGTGTAATTTACAATTGGAAAACATCAAGCAAAACATCAATGATGTTATTCCAAAATATAAAAACATCATTGATGTTTTGGGGCGAGTTTAAAGCCCCTCAAAATCACTTTCTTCTTTTGTCTGCTACAATGTGCGAAATGTTTTTGTGATTTTCCCCAAAGCCAAATTTGGAGGATGCACACAGTGTGCCAACATGTGCTATCTGCCATCACGGGAGATCAATGGACGCGTTTTGGGGGTGCAACCCCTTCCTCAATAATAAAGTAACGGTGAGGAAGGGCTTTCTCCCCCAAAACACATCCCTTGATCCCCCGTGATGGCAGGTCGCACATGTTGACATTGGGAAATTTGTGTGCATCTTCCAAATTTGGCTTTTCCAGGGGTGATTTCCCCCCATCTGAACGCAATATCAAACACAGTTCCTAAATACTCATGTCTGATATTGCCTTCAAGTTATACCAAATGTGAACTTTGTAAGATCAAGATTTGTGTCTTTCTTGTGGGTTTTACACAGGCCTGTTTTCTATAAAATGCACATTTTGATTTTGGATAATGACACCACAAAAATTGTTATACAACAAACATGTCGGTTTGTCAGAAAAACCTTTGGTAAATGCACATGTGATTGTGCTGGTATTAAAAAGATTGTTCATCAAGAATGTGTGGATTATTGTCTCAACGCTACAACACTTTTGGGGTGATGTAATTGTTGTTTGATGAGAAAATGGGGGTAATTTCCTAAGGGCAAATCCACTTTGCACTACAAGTGCAGTTTCAGTGCAGTTGCAAGTGCACTTGTAGTGAAAAGTGTCTTTGCATTTAGTAAATAACAGCCAACAGTGCTTTGTATAAGGTTACACAATCACGACATTTTCTGGACTCCACACATTTCTGTCAGGGTCAGCTAAAACAAACACAAGCAGTAAATGTCAACAAAGAAGAGCCTGGGGGGAGATGCCTGTCGAGAACTTGAGGTCCTGCAGACTTCTCCCTGTCGCCAAATACCGCAAGGTAGCGACCAACCTCTGCTCCGGAGTGATGGCTTGCCTCATGCAGGTATCCTGCCTGCTGATATAGGGGGTCAGCGAAGCCAACAAACGGTGAAATACGGGGTCCGTCATCCTGAGAAAATTCCTGAAATCACCAGGATTATTCTCACGGATCTCACGGAGCAAAGGCATGTGACAGAACTGGTCACGCTGAAGCAACCAATTCTTGGTCCATGAACTCCTCCTCGCCCTGTTCATGGACTGGACTTGTGTCAAGGTCAGGACCCCAACACCAAGCCCCCGCACAGCACGAACTGTACGAGGAGTACGCATACGAAACATGGCTAGAAAACGGTCGGCTGCTCAGAACGAAGTAACAGAACGCACTGAAGAACAGCAAGGCCTGTGAAGAGCGACCTGAAAAACAGCAACGAGCAGACAAGATTGCACAGAAAACTCCAATACGAACTGACTGCACGCACTGAAGAGCAAATACAAACCCACAAGCACAAACTGAATGGCAGAAAACGATCTGAAAGCCACGAGTCTGAAAAAGCGCGAATCGTCTCTCACCAAACTTTTACTAACACGAGATTAGCAAAAGGAGCCCAAAGGGTGCCGCGCTTGGTTCTGAACCGGCCTTTTCTAGTCTCGTCGTACGTGGTGTACGTGACCGCGTGGTTGTCGATCGGAAATTCCGACAACTTTGTGCGACCGTGTGTAGGCAAAACAAGTTTGAGCCAACATCCGTCGGAAAAAATCAGAGGATTTTGTTGTCGGAATATCCGAACAAAGTCCGACCGTGTGTACGGGGCAATACACTGACAAAAATTTGGACAGTTGAACAGCCCATTCAAAATTCAATCATAGTGTGGCTGTCCCAGATCAACAGGAGTCAATCATTTGATCAACTTCATGTTAAGGGACATGTTGGAAAACTTTTCTGGATCAGTGTATTCTGACAGCTGTGGTTGTTGCTGTCAGAATAAAGGGGTTTCTTCAATCCACCTTGTTCATGTGCATAAAGGATTTTTTTTTTCTTTTTACATTTTTTCATTCAGACCACTGCCTGAACAAAAAAAAGAAGAAAAAAAAAACTAATGTTATGATTTTAATACAATCTGGGACTCCTTTAGAGAGATTTAGTCTTGGTTCACAATAATGTGATGCAGGAAACCGCGCAATTTCCTGTGCGGCTTCCTGCATTACATCTAACCTTCAGACAGTTTACGCTGCTCTTTGCGAACCGCTGTGAGTATCAATACAAATTTAATTACATCCCCAAATCGGTTTGCAGATTGCAGTACAAACTGTGGAATCGCAAATGCAATGCAATTTCAGTCATACAAACTGTATGACCAAAAGAGAAAGGATCTGGGACTTTAGATGAGGCTCAGGACATAGAAAGTCAAGTGCCTTCATCCCTATTTGCTGATAGCATAAGGAGAGGGTTTGGGACTTTGTATGAAGCAAGCGACCGAATTGGCAACATGAACAAGGAGTGTCTGGCGAGTATATAGTTAACGGGATCTCACATTATGTCATATCATACACCTTATATCATAACATAGACAATGTACATATAAATTTAATTAATTTCATACATATCACATACTACCATAATAGCATAATGTCATGTTGATTCATGATACTGCCATTGTAAAACACCAGAATCTAGGATACATGTTTACATAATAACATAACAACACTATACTACATTGGTAAAGGGCCGCAAAACATAAATCAGTAAAATAGTTGGTGACTCTCGAGATGTATAATCATAATGATAGCATCTATATAGCGCAACACGTTTCATGGATAACTTCCACTCTTCAGGAACAGATGCAGAATCGGTGTCTGTAAAAATATTATAAGATTACAATGGGTCTGACCACAAGAGAGGAAGGGGGAAAAATTATAAATCGGATGATAGCCATAAATCACCCATTCAGATAACCTATGAACCAAACAGCAAAACAAAAGTGTGTGAAAAAAAAACAGGCAACCTGCCACAGTACTACCTTGACATGCCATGTCATCCCATATGGTCCAGATGGTGCACAATCCCCACTGACATTTCACCCAATAGGAAGTAACTGGTCCAGCTAGAAGAAGTATATGTACTCCAATTGACATACAAACTTGTGCGCTGCTATGGTGGTGATAAAAAAGTGAAATTCCAACTGTGAAATACTCTAAATTAAACTAATAAGAGAACAGCTGCTGCCATTCAGTAAGTGAACTCACACTCTAGGAAATAGTTAAAAAGCAATTAATGGTGCTCTTATATGTACTCCAATGTAGCCAATGGGTCACGCAGGAAGCTAGTTGGAGGGAGGGCACCGCAACCTCAGCAGACCTAACTGCTCGGCAATTGGTGCCACAGATCCCTCATGGAAGACGCCTGATGTTGACTCACAGTGCCGCCGCGATAGTGTCGGGTATTGACGCCACATGTCCAGCACTGGGGGCGTGGCGTTGATGCACATTGGGACATCCACCCGAACCCACACGTCACGAGAGGCGAAGAGGGAAGGGGAGGACTCCCAGTGCACATGCAGCTCCCAGGACTGAGAACCTCAGTCAAACCAACCAGCCCAAATCACCCACAAACAAACCCACAGGATCCTAGTTGAATGGAACATGACCAGAATACCAGGCATGTGGTGTCAAGGATGACCACTCCCCTAGACCTGTCTTATGTCACAGTCCAAATACGGAAATACATACAAACTGTATGGCTAAATTTACATCGCACAGACATTGCATGTGATGTCCACAGCAATGCGGTGCAAATCACATGTGATGTCTGGTACTGCATATGTGTGAACCCATACCAACAAAGTCTGGGGAATGCCCAGAAAAAAACCAAAGCCTACTTACCACCAGCTTGCAGACAACCAAATTGACCTAACAGTACGCGTTAAAAACAGGGGTTTAGTCCGCACGCAAACGCATGCGTGAGCCACAGAACCACATCACGACAACCTTGTATCTGTAGTCCTAACACTAAACTATGAGTGTCCCCACAGTGGAGGCACATGCATTTTAATGGATAAATGAAAGCAGTTGGACTGAAGGGGAGCCCACCCCTCCTTAAAGGTACAGGAGCACACCAAACACAGCGATAGCACAATGCCTGCAAAGGTGCTGGTGCATTGCAGGACTAATACAAACACACACGTGATAACAAAAGCTTGACACCACCCTCATTTATAGCTGGCTATCGCAGTAAGCAGCATTGGAAGGCTAAAACAGGTATGTGTGAACCCAGCTTGATTGTCTTGTTGACAATGGTTTCAGCAGATGGGAAAAGAGGGAAAATCTCCAACAGCAAAACCCAACAACAATTTTAATCCTTCCTCACTTTACCAAAATAAAGTTTGGCTGGAGAGTCACTTAAAAGAATAGGTCAACCTTGATTCCACTAGTGGGGAACTAAATTCCTTCCAATGAAAATAGCAATTGCTTTGATTTACGTAAAAGCAGTAAAACACAGTATGCACATGGTCCTTTTGTCAGTTCCTTTCATATAGCCCCTTTCCTATTTCTTTCTAGCCAAGAGTTCAAAAAGGTGAAAACACTATCAATTATAGATCAATTCTAAATTAGCTGTTTGAATCTGCTCTGGAGTTTCTCAAAGTGTCAGCTTTTTCCTCTTTGTTGCTTCAGTTCCTGTGTTTAAAATACTGTGGCAGGGACTCTTAGAGCCCTTTCGGACTGGGCATATCCATCCGATAAGCAGGGAGTCCATTGACAGATCCCTTGCTGATTCAAAACAGATGTTATTTTTGAGGATGCAAACTAATTTGGGTCCATATACATTGGACTACTTTCAATCCATTGTATTTAGGTCCAAGAAAAAGGATAAAGTTGCAGACGTATCGATTTTATTTTTTGGACCTGGATGGTAATTGAATGTAAACTGATGCAGGTTTGTTTACATCCTTCTGCTTATGAACTTCATGGAGATTCTGATCTGGAATTGGCCATTGGTCATGTGAAAGGGGCCTTAAATAAAAGTTATTTTTTTCATTTTGTGACACTCGGAAATCTATTGTGCATCCTTTTTTCTGTTTCAATAATGCACTACAAAACCCTTCAAGTATGTCTTTTTGTGCTACTGTTAGTTCCATATCCTTCCAAAAAGGAATCATACAGCTGTAACTCACTTCCAGCCTACCAGAGCATATTTGGTTATATTTCATGTTTTCTGACTTGTATGCCTGAACAATCGCCTGCTGTCTTCTATTTAGTTACATCTCTTATATCCATTCCTTTCTCATGTATGATAGTATGAAAGCATTCAACATCCTGCCTTGACTACTGTAATTCCCTTGTCTATGGTCTTCCACTAAACAGGCTAACCCCACTCTAGCCTCTTATTGATACTGCAACTTGACTCAAACACTGTTTTTGTCTGTCTCTGGACTGCTGGATGCAGTTCAAAATTCCACATCCAACCTATTAAACCATTAGCAATCTGAAACTATTTTTCTCCTCCTCAGTCTCTGTGAATATGCCCCACTAGAACTTATTTTCCATATAGAGTCTAGTTATTACTATATGAAAAATTATATTAATTGAATATGTTTTTTGTGCAACACATTTCTTGGAATACATAAGCATATTGACAACTGAGGCCTTGGCGAATAATACATTGATATCCCAACCCAAACAAGGCAGACTGCCTCTGACCTAGAAGATAACTACAACTACTGAAAGTATCTCCTTTTGTAGCCTCTCTTCTTCATTCAATTGTGAGTTATCATAGGCAGAAATGTTATTCCTGATTTTTTTTTGTGTGTATTGTACTGTATAATAATAATGACCCAATAGAAGCTGCTGGCCCTCCTAGTCTTCCTACTGGCAATTTGATATTGGCACCCAAACACTCACTAACAGCATCCAAAGATGGACATCCACTCTGGCTATCTCTTTATTGCAGTTTTTTTGACTCCAGGGGGGAGAGGGTTAGGGATACCTGGAAGCATACATATATTCAGCCCATCTCACAAGCTAATACCAAGAGCCAAGACTGGCAATTTGTAGTTGTGAACCTTTATGTGGAGTCCAACAATGGACTGAGCAGAACTCTTTGGAAGGCGTTCACCCTTAGTAGCTACCTTCTGGTATTCCTAGGCCATAGCACAGGTTAACTTCCAATTCTTGGGCCTTAGACCTGGAACTGTGTCCTCCCCAGGTATCAGGACTGAAAGGCAAAATTTAAAGTCCAGGATCCCTCACATAGACATTCTGTCCAGGCAAAATCTGGACCCTTCTAGCAGATCTCCCTGAATATTTTATACCCTTCCCCACACAGCACTATCATAAACCTCGTATTGACTGGCCAGGGTTAAATAAATATCGATAACCTACAACTTGTCTCACTCTATCCACTTGAGAAGACTCCCCAGTAGCATGCAGAAGCAAAAAATGTCCTGGACTTAGGGAAAACCCAAGAAACCCACATAACAATAATCGGCAAGCTCATGTTAACTACAGCCTAGCTGCAAACATTGCATTAAGGCCTGGTGTACACCTATGCAGGTTGCTGTTTGCATATACCAGGTGCATTTTGCATTTTTCAATACACGTTTTTGATCCATTGAAGTCTATGGAACCAAAAACTAGAAAAAAGTCTTTGGCCCTTTCCATAAAATGCACAGATGTGAACCTGACCCATAGCAAAACATGAAAACGCACTAAAAAATGCATAGGTGTGAATCAGGCCTTAGGGGCATTCAAGCTTATGGCTGTGGTTTCCTTACCTAGGTGCTTAACCTGGAAAATTACTCTTTAGACTGAGGTACTGAGTTTTAATAGTTTGGTTGGCTTATTTCTTTTGCACTATTCTACTTTTTGCTGTGCTGTCCATCCCTTTTCTTTTTATGCTCATCTTTTGCTGTGAGAAATGTCATAATAGTCTCCTGAAGCTTCTGTAGCATTACATTCACTGCATGTTATGTATAGCCATTTGGCGATGTCAAGGTCCACATTTGAGGCCCCATGTATCAGGAAATCTGACCACCACAAGTGCAGAGAATAGATCCGTTTTATTTAAATGAATGTCAGTTACAAAAAAACTTCTATATAAGTATTTATACTGCTGCATGCAAATGCTTTTATTTCAATTCCATTTCTATTACTACATTTGTTACATTAACTTTAATTTAAGAGTAAGTACAGGAACTTGCTTGACCTAACTAGTCTGCTGCTACTGAACATTAAAATGAGGTTGCTTTTCATCTACTATATAAACATTTGCGTACGTTCAGGGAATGCTGTAAGGAACAAATTAGTATATTAGTTTATTCATTATTTTATCTCCGATAAAAATCCCACTAATTCAGACAGTGGTGGCAAGAAAAAGATATGTATTTGTAAATGGTCTACCCTTTAACACAAAACTACATGAGAAATGCAAGATAACAAGCAAAACAAAGGAAAATAAAATTCCTTTAAACCTAACACAGTGCCCAACTTCCTTTGTCATTAGCTGTCTTCCGTGAGTAATAAAGGTAATGATATTCCCAGATAATTAACCTCAATAATGTACAAAGTGACATAGGCAAGCTTCTCGGATTGTAAAGAATTTAATTGGTATGTCAGTACTAGTAACCTCTGCACGGCATTCGCTATGTAGTTTATTTTTCTCATGTGTTCCCTGTGTGGATCAGGGGATGAGAAGTAAAATGTTAACCAGAGCCAAGCATTCAGCTGAAAAGAAATAAAGAAACACTTTTTGAATTTGCTATTTTGCACCCAGCCACCTGCTGGGGAAGAGAAATTGGCAGCGGCTGTGCACGCATTGAGAGGTTGTGGCTCTTAGCCCCTGTCCTGATTTTCACATGGCCTTGTGAAGACAGTTCGCTTGAACTGAAAGCTCTGCATTTTGGAGGCATCACTCTATCATGAGGACCTGCTAATTTGCAGCAAACAGCATTAAAAAAACATCTGAAACGCCCTTTCAGTGTATGTCATTACAGAGAAGTAATTAGCAAGCCTGCAGATGAAGGAGATGCTGTCGGTATCTAAACCAGCAATCTTTTGTCTTCAATCCAGCGGTAAATTATTTCTCTTAGGTTTAGTCTCAATTATTCAGCTTTAAATTTCACTTTAAAAGAATTAAAATGACTTTGTTTAAGTTATAGGTGAACATGATCAGGTTAATATGAATTTTTCAGTCTATAATAAAAAAAGAACATCATTTGCATTGCTGAAATACAGTATAATTTTAACAAAGAAATATTTTATTTTCACAAATAATTATTCGCTATAAATGAAGCTCCAGTCTGATAGGAAACCTTGTGCAGGGGTTGGTCAGGCTACTGCCATTAGAATTCTTTGATTGATGTGTGTGTGTCATAAGAAAGCTTTAAATGTAGAAAACTTGACATTTTAAATTCTGTTTCACATTCACACAAATTGTTGGCTTCAGAAGGATTGTGTTGCCAGACCATTCATTTTAACAGAAATCTTCCTATAAGACTTTATATGTACATAAAGATCTTTAGGGATGTTATTTACCTGTAAAAGCCTCCCTTGTGTAGACATCCAAAAGCACTGAGACTACTGCTGTGCACCGCCATCTTGGATGTGCATATGTTACAGGTTTTATCAGTGATCTGAGTGCAAGGTATGACAAAAATACAGCCTTCAGTACCTGTATCAAAGACGAGACACAAAACGCTGTTGCTCACTTGCTTTTTAAGTTTAATGTAAACCTGTTGGTTTTCAGTCTCCTGAAGTCACACTACAAATCATTAGAGCTCCCTCTAGCTGCAGCCTAGTATTAGCATTCCTGGGAGATTTATTTTTTTACTTGCTACACATACTTACCAAATCTCCCCCACCTACAACCTACATTCCAGGTGGCCTTACCCAGATCACACCCACTTTTTAGGCAGTTCCATCCAAATCACACCCACTTTGTGGGCTGTCCCACCCTTAATTACATGGAAACCGCCCACTCATGTCCCTCAGTTGATAGCTGTTGCTAGAGAGAAGAGAGGACAAAGATGCCGGACTGTTCCAGCTTTTCCAGGATAGTTGCCATCTATGGATGTGATGTTAACAGCCCATATAGACTCAGAGCTGTCACTCAAATAATATAACTATACAATATTCTCATTTGCTCCTCCCCAGCAGCTATATAAAAGGTTATGTAAGGGGGAGTCAGGGCCGGATTAAGAACATCATGGGCCTGGTGCTGGGGGTTTTAGTGGGGATTTTTATAAAAAATAAATAAATAATTAAAAATGCAAACAATTTTTTGTTATAACAAATTAAATTAAATAGAGAGGGGGAGGATGAGAGAGAAAGGGGATGTGTGAGGGGTAAGGGAGGGAGGATGAGAGAGAGAGAGAGAGGATGCGCATTAGCATGCGTGGGAGTGACAGCAACGCAGCCTGACCAAGGCGAGTGACTGAAGGCACAGAACCCAGAAGGAAGACCGGGTAAAGATGGAAGGGCCCGGGACCCGCCAGATTGATCACAGTGCAGCGTCTGGGCTCAGGGCTCAGTCTGACAGGTAAGTGTACCCTAATGTGCTAATATGCTGTGCATACTAGTACATTATGGCATAACCTACCTGAGAGCCTCTAAAAAGTAGTAATGTTAGCGAAGTGTATTACCGCTTTAATATTACAGGATCCCAGGAGCCTGTCATGGGGCCCCCTACTGACTCAGTGGCCATTGGCTAGTGCCCAAATGCATAGTTCTCAACATTTCAAAAATATTTTCAGGGACACTTTTTTACCAGTGGTATATTTAGAGTAGCTGACATCCCCTATGTTCCTCTATACATCACAATAGTAATCAAAAAATTAAATGAATACTAATAATGGGCAGAACAAAAATGAGGACTGAGAAGATTTCCTTTAGTTAAACTAACAAAAGTGTGCCTATTCTGGAGCTGGTAACATTGAGGATAGTCAATATAATTTTAAAGAACTGTTTTTGTAGGCAAGAGGCATATGGGAGGAGTATGGATGGTATAAAAGTGGGAAGTATGTGCAGGTGAGGGAGAAGAATCTGGAGGGTATAAGAGTGGGTACTGTGTACAAGAGAGGAGTGTGGAGGGTATGGCAGTAGGCACTATGTACAGGAGAGGAGTGTGGGGGGTATGACAGTGGGCAGTATGCACAGCAGAGGAATTTGGAGGGTTAACAGTGGGCACTATGTACAGGAGAGGATTATGGAGGGTATGCGAGTGGGCAGTATGTACAGGAGAGGAGTGTGGAGGGTATGATGGGGGCAGTATGTACAGGAGAGTAGTTTGGAGGGTATGATAGGGGCAGCATGTACAGGAGAGGAGTGCTGAAGGTATTATGGGGGCAGTATGTACAGTAGAGGAGTGTGGAGAGAAACACAGTTGGCAGTATTTACAGGAGAGGAGTGCGGAAGGTATGACAGTTGGCAGTATGTTCAGGAGAGGATTGTGGAGGGTATGATGGGGCAGTGTGTGCAGAAGAGGAGTGTGGAGGGTATGACAGTGGGCAGTATGCACAGGAGAGGTGTGCAGAGGGTATCACAGTGGGCGGTATGTACCAGAGAGGAGTGTGGATAGTATGATAGTGGGCAGTATGCACAGGAGAGGAGTGTGAAGGGTATGATAGTTTATATGGATTATCCCTGCGCTACCTTGGAAACAGCGGTGTGTACGGACAGCTGCAAGCACAGAGTGGGATCAAACAAAGCCCATGAATAGTGCAAAACAAAAGTGGAAAGTGCTGCGCTAATCCAGTGTGATATGTTTGTGTAACAGTGTTTATTTAAGAAAATTAAATCAACAAATGAAAAAATGGGGTGTACAGGTGCTATGTCTGTGTGCACAGTATCCTGTATTTATACACTAAATCTGAGTGAAAAAAACCCAATCCTATATGCTGTTGAACCTGTAGAAGGGATGCAAAAGTGCTCTGTGTGTAGGGAACCAATGCGAATACTTCTCATACACATCTAGTAACTTGTGCAAATAAACCCTTAAAATGCTGTCGTGCCTGTGCAAAAAGGGGTATTAGAATAGAAAAGTGAAAAAAGGTATGCGGGTACTGTGTTTGTATGCACAGTATCCTGTGAAGAAAGTATATAGATATATAACACAATTCCTTATGAAATGGAGTGTACGGGTGCTACGTCTGTGTGCACAGTATCCTGTATATACACTAAATCTGAGTGGAAAGAACAGAAGACAAAAAACGAATCCTATATTACGTTGAACATATGAAAAGGATGCGACAGTGCACTGTGTGTGGGGAACCAATGCAAATGGTTCTCATACACACCTAATAACTTGTGCAAATACACTCTTAAAGTGCTGTCGTGCCTGTGCAAGGAGAAAATTCCGGATGAAAGCAGAAAAAAAAAAAAAAAGTATGCGGATACTGTGTTTGTATGCACAGTATCCTGTGGAAAAAGTATATAAATATATAACACGATTCTTTATGTCAGATTTTTTCTCTATAAGGGTTGTGACAGCACAGTAGGTGCAAAACAAATGAAAAAACCTTAAGGTGCTGTTATATCTCTGCGGCCCATAGAGATAGAATAATCATATACATATAGTAACAGCAATCAGGATAATAAATAATATCCACATAACATGTGCAAACTTCACTCTGTGGGCGATATAAAAGTGCAAACTTATGCAGAAACCATGATTCGTAAAAGACTTTGTGCAGCCTGTATAAGATAGTGTGCAAAAACGTATAAATGTGACAAACAGGTGGGGGGTGTTTCTCTATAACACACAGATAATTAGTAATAATCCAAATAATTATTGCAACATGTAGTCCAGAACCAAGTCTTTTAGGATATGATAAAAATGCCGGTGCAAGCTTCAAATGCAATGTTTTGTGATCCCTTTGGTAAGGATGAGCTCCGGCGTGTTCGCATGGCGCACGTGTCGAGCCCGCCAGGAAGTCGGCACGGCGCAGCGCTAATCACAAGCAGTGAGACATTTCCCGATGTGCGGCTGCAGAGATCGGGAAATGTCTCACTGCTTGTGATTAGCGCTGCGCCGTGCCGACTTCCTGGCGGGCTCGACACGTGCGCCATGCGAACACGCCGGAGCTCATCCTTACCCTTTGGCAATCCAATTGTGCAGCTAAAAAATCGGGTGGGGTGCCGAAAGGGAGAGGGTGTATATATCCTTTTCGTGCTCAAACACACACAATTGAAGGATTGCCCTTATGTCTGTGTGCACAGTATCCTGTATTTATACACTGAATCTGAGTGAAAGAAACCAATCCTATATGCTGTTGAACCTGTAGAAGGGATGCAAAAGTGCTCTGTGTGTAGGGAACCAATGCGAATAGTTCTCATACACATCTAGTAACTTGTGCAAATAAACCCTTAAAGTGCTGTCGTGCCTGTGCAAAAAGGGGTATTAGAATAGAAAAGTGAAAAAAGGTATGCGGGTACTGTGTTTGTATGCACAGTATCCTGTGGAGAAAGTATATAGATATATAACACAATTCCTTATGAAATGGAGTGTACGGGTGCTACGTCTGTGTGCACAGTATCCTGTATATACACTAAATCTGAGTGGAAAGAACAGAAGACAAAAAACAAATCCTATATTACGTTGAACCTATGAAAAGGATGCGACAGTGCACTGTGTGTGGGGAACCAATGCAAATGGTTCTCATACACACCTAATAACTTGTGCAAATACACTCTTAAAGTGCTGTCGTGCCTGTGCAAGGAGAAAATTCCGGATGAAAGCGAAAAAAAAAAAAAAAAGGTATGCGGGTACTGTGTTTGTATGCACAGTATCCTGTGGAAAAAGTATATAAATATATAACACGATTCTTTATGTCAGATTTTTTCTCTATAAGGGTTGTGACAGCACAGTAGGTGCAAAACAAATGAAAAAACCTTAAGGTGCTGTTATATCTCTGCAGCCCATAGAGATAGAATAATCATATACATATAGTAACAGTAATCAGGATGATAAATAATATCCACATAACATGTGCAAACTTCACTCTGTGGGCGATATAAAAGTGCAAACTTATGCAGAAACCATGATTCGTAAAAGACTTTGTGCAGCCTGTATAAGATAATGTGCAAAAACTTATAAATGTGACAAACAGGTGGGGGGTGTTTCTCTATAACACACAGATAATTAGTAATAATCCAAATAATTATTGCAACATGTAGTCCAGAACCAAGTCTTTTAGGATATGATAAAAATGCCGATGCAAGCTTCAAATGCAATGTTTTGTGATCCCTTTGGCAATCCAATTGTGCAGCTAAAAAATCGGGTGGGGTGCCGAAAGAGAGAGGGTGTATATATCCTTTTCGTGCTCAAACACACACAAGTGAAGGGTGGCCCCTTACCTTGCGGCAAAAGGACAACCGCATAGAAGGTATATGGAGGAGATGGTCTCTCTTTGGGGTCCCTGGACCGGAGCCGGTGGTCCCTGTGTCTCAATCCCTCAGTACCAGCATCAACAGTAGCAGAGTCAACATAAGGGAGAATAAGAAGGGTACCAGATAGTGTAGTATTTCAAACCAATCGCTGTTTTTATTAAAGTTAAAAGCATGTACTCACATGCAGTAGATGCATAACACATAAAAATCCTACGAGCGGCGAGCTCGTCAATCCAAAGCTGTATCAGTGCCTATCCCGTCCCTAAACACAGCTGGAGGATGGTAGGTTGGCTGGTCTTTGAACTTGTACCATGAGTGCTGTGGAGACATCTGAGCAGACCACTAAGCCATTGTGCTAAATACAAGACAAGGGGACGGGATAGGCACTGATACAGCTTTGGATTGACGAGCTCGCCGCTCGTAGGATTTTTATGTGTTATGCATCTACTGCATGTGAGTACATGCTTTTAACTTTAATAAAAACAGCGATTGGTTTGAAATACTACACCATCTGGTACCCTTCTTATTCTCCCTTATGTTGACTCTGCTACTGTTGATGCTGGTACTGAGGGATTGAGACACAGGGACCACCGGCTCCGGTCCAGGGACCCCAAAGAGAGACCATCTCCTCCATATACCTTCTATGCGGTTGTCCTTTTGCCGCAAGGTAAGGGGCCACCCTTCACTTGTGTGTGTTTGAGCACGAAAAGGATATATACACCCTCTCTCTTTCGGCACCCCACCCAATTTTTTAGCTGCACAATTTGATTGCCAAAGGGATCACAAAACATTGCATTTGAAGCTTGCATCGGCATTTTTATCATATCCTAAAAGACTTGGTTCTGGACTACATGTTGCAATAATTATTTGGATTATTACTAATTATCTGTGTGTTATAGAGAAACACCCCCCACCTGTTTGTCACATTTATACGTTTTTGCACACTATCTTATACAGGCTGCACAAAGTCTTTTACGAATCATGGTTTCTGCATAAGTTTGCACTTTTATATCGCCCACAGAGTGAAGTTTGCACATGTTATGTGGATATTATTTATTATCCTGATTGCTGTTACTATATGTATATGATTATTCTATCTCTATGGGCCGCAGAGATATAACAGCACCTTAAGGTTTTTTCATTTGTTTTGCACCTACTGTGCTGTCACAACCCTTATAGAGAAAAAATCTGACATAAAGAATCGTGTTATATATTTATATACTTTTTCCACAGGATACTGTGCATACAAACACAGTACCCGCATACTTTTTTTTTTTTTTTTTTCCGCTTTCATCCGGAATTTTCTCCTTGCACAGGCACGACAGCACTTTAAGAGTGTATTTGCACAAATTATTAGGTGTGTATGAGAACCATTTGCATTGGTTCCCCACACACAGTGCACTGTCGCATCCTTTTCATAGGTTCAACGTAATATAGGATTAGTTTTTTGTCTTCTGTTTTTCCACTCAGATTTAGTGTATATACAGGATACTGTGCACACAGACGTAGCACCCGTACACTCCATTTCATAAGGAATTGTGTTATATATCTATATACTTTCTTCACAGGATACTGTGCATACAAACACAGTACCCGCATACCTTTTTTCACTTTTCTATTCTAATACCCCTTTTTGCACAGGCACAACAGCATTTTAAGGGTTTATTTGCACAAGTTACTAGATGTGTATGAGAACTATTCGCATTGGTTCCCTACACACAGAGCACTTTTGCATCCCTTCTACAGGTTCAACAGCATATAGGATTGGGTTTTTTTCACTCAGATTTAGTGTATAAATACAGGATACTGTGCACACAGACATAGCACCTGTACACCCCATTTTTTCATTTGTTGATTTAATTTTCTTAAATAAACACTGTTACACAAACATATCACACTGGATTAGCGCAGCACTTTCCACTTTTGTTTTGAAGGGTATGATAGCCGGCACTATGTACAATAGAGGAGTTTTTTTAAAGTGTGAAGGGTATGACAGTGGGCAGTATGTACAGGAGAGGAGTGTGAATGGTATGATACTGAGCAGTATGTACAGGAGAGGAGTGTGGAGGGTATGACAGTGGGCAGTATGTACAGGAGAAGAGTGTGGAGGATATGACAGTGGGCAGTTTTTACAGGAGAGGAATGTGGAGGGTATGACAGTGAGCTGTATGTACAGGAGAGGGATGTGGAGGGTATGACAGTGATCAGTATGTGCAGGAGAAGAGTGTGAGGGTATGACAGTGGGCAGTATGTACAGGAGAGGAGTGTGGAGGGTATGACAGTGGGCAGTATGCACAGGAGAGGAATGTGGAGGGTAGGACAGCCAGAATTATGTACAGTAGTGGAGTTTATGAAAGTGGGCATTATGTACATGAGAGGAGTGTGAAGGGTATGAAAGTGGGTGGTATGTACAGGAGAGGAGTGTGGATGGTGTGATACTGAGCAGTACGTACAGGAGACAAATGTGGAGGGTAAGTGAGCACTATGTACAGGAGAGGAGTGTGGAGGGTATGACTTTGAGCAGTATGTACAGGAGAGGAATGTGGAGGGTGTCACGGAAAGTCCCACACTCCGCTTGAGTGCTTCCGTCAGTATACCACTTCCTTGTAGTCTGGATACAGATATCAGATATTCCAACCTCTCTGAGCACAAAACAAGGCAACACTTGCTTGTTGCTAACATGGACTAACTCTTTATTTAAGATCTCACACAAATATATACACAGCAGAATGACTAAAACCTAACCTAATTAACATGAGCTAATTAACTAATCCTTTTACCCAGACTAAGTGACTATGTCTCCTAGCTCATTGACTATTCAACACACATTACCATAAACATCAACACAGGGTTAATTAGAACAAACAACAATGAGTTGAATACCGTTAGAACCTGTGGTAAGCCAGACTAAACTCATTTACATTAAACACATTATAGCTGACATCAGACAGGTGAGTGGAGTTGATGACATTAGCATCTTCTCACAGTCCCAACAGTATGACTCAGTCACTATTGCTACTATGGCAAATACAGGGTCCCCAGAGTCTGTGTGTTTTGGGGGGACATGGAGCTGAATCCAAAGTAACATCAACCCCAGGGTCCCCAGGCATACAGCTCACAGAGAGCACCATTCCCCCAAATGCCAGGGCCCATAATCTGTTGGCAAGAGGATAGCGTTCAGTCCCCTCCAATAGCCTCTGTCCCGGGTGAGTCTGTCACAGAGGGTATGACAGCGGGCACTATGTACAGGAGAGAAGTGTATGACAGTGAGCAGTATGTACAGGAGACAAGTGTGGAGGGGGGTAAGGCAGTGAGCAGTATGTACAGGAGAAGAGTGTAGAGGATATGACAGTGGGCAGTATGTACAGGAGAGGAGTGTGGGGAGTATGACAGAGGGTAGTATGTACAGGAGAGGAGTGTGGAGGGTATGACAGTGGGCAGCATGTACATGAGAGGAATGTGGAGGGTATGACAGTGGGTAGTATGTACAGGAGAGGAATGTGGAGGGTATGACAGTGGGCACTATGTAAAGGAGAGAAGTGTATGACAATGGGCAGTATGTTGAGGAGAGGATTGTGGGGGTATGACAGGGGGCACTATGTATAGGAGAGAAGTGAGGAGGGTATGACAGTGGGCACTATGTATAGGAGAGAAGTGTGGAGGGTATGACAGTGGTCACTATGTATAGGAGAGGAGTGTGGAGGGTATGACAGTGAACAAGAAATGGAAAAAGAAAAAACTGCGCTATTTATCTAAAAAACTTGAAGCTGCGGCTCAAAATGTTATACACCACCAGTCATCAACAGGACATTGTCACGGGGTCACCGCTATACGCTTAGTCCCGGGAGCCATGGGCTGTATTCGAGGCCGGCCGGCTCGATTTTTTATGTCTGTTTTATCTGCTTAACCGTAAGTGTTCATTCGTCCCCCAATCAGCAGATAAAGATATTCCAAACACCCGTTGTTAGCACTTCAATCATCCCGGCACCATGGTTGTTATGGTGTCAGGATGATTGAAGCGCATTATTTCTATCATTACATTGTAATATAAAATGAAATCATTCAACTCATCATAATGCAGAATCAGTGGGAGCCCTGAGTGTGTCACCTGCCACGTCGCCTGCCACCAGATGCCATCAGGTGTTCCCAGCGGAGTCTGTCCTTACATGCAGCCTGTGTCCCCCAAATGCAGCCTCCTGTGTCCCCCAAATGAAGCATGTGTCCCCCAAATGCAGCCTCCTGTGTCCCCCAAATGCAGCATGTGTCCCCCAAATGCAGCCTCCCTTGTCCCCCAAATGCAGCCTCCTGTGTCCCTCAAATGAAGCATGTGTCCCCCAAATGCAGCCTCCTGTGTCCTCCAAATGCAGCCTCCTGTGTCCCCCAAATGCAGCCTCCTGTGTTCCCCAAATGCAGCCTCCTGTGTCCCCCAAATGCAGCATGTGTCCCTTAAATGCAGCCTCCTGTGTCCCTCAAATGCAGCCTCCTGTGTCCCCCAAATGCAGCTGCATGTGTCCCCCAAATGCAGCCGCATGTGTCCCCTAAATGCAGCCTCCTGTGTCCCCCAAATGCAGCCTCCTGTGTCCCCCAAATGCAGCATGTGTCCCTAAAATACAGCCTCCTGTGTCCCTCAAATGCAGCCTCCTGTGTCCCCCAAATGCAGCTGCATGTGTCCCCCAATTGCAGCCTCCTGTGTCCCCCAAATTCAGCCTCCTGTGTCCCCCAAATGCAGCCTCCTGTGTCCCCCAAATGCAGCATGTGTCCCCCAAATGCAGCATCCTGTCCCCCCCAAATGCAGCCTTCTGTGTCCCCCAAATGCAGCCTCCTGTGTCCCCCAAATGCAGCCTTACCTGTGTCACATCGAACCCCCCCAGGAGCACATTGGTACTACTTACCTTGCTGTGTGTTGTCCTCTCCTGTCCTGCGGTGTCCTCTTCCACAGCAGCAATGGAGAGGTCCGTCCGTCCCTCTCATAGTACTTACTGTTTCCTTTCTCCCGGGCGCAATGGGAGAATGAAAACAGGAAGTGACATCAAACTAATATATACTACAAGCGCCGGGCGGAAGCTACTCGGCACGTCGGAAGGTGCCACAAGGTGAGCTATACGCCCGCAAATGAAGCGCCACATCTGCAATCTTGTGATTGCATAGACGTGGCGCTTCCCATAAGTGCACTGTGTCCAGTGTTGCACTGTGTCCAACATCCGAACACAGTGCACTTAAGGCCCTTTTTTTGTATTTTTTTTTAAAGGGCCAGTATTAATTTTTTTTTTTTTTTGACTGCCTGGAGGGGTGCCGATATACATACATAGTCGAGTGTACTCGGCTAGCTCCACTCACAGTCACGCCCAGTCCCTGTGTTATGTCCATCATAGGGAGGGACTAGGCATGTGACCGTGAGTGGAACTAGCTGAGTATAGCATGGTACTCTGGGCTGGGGCCCACGGGGCCCCCTATTGGGCGGGGCCCATGGGCTTGAGCCCAGTCAAGCCCAATGGTAAGTCCCGCCCTGTGTGTAGGGGTTAAGCGGGCCATACATGGATTGAAATTAAGCCAATTAAGCAGAGACCAGCCATAGTCGATCTATGTATGGGCTAGCTGGTTGTACACAAGTCAGTCTATTAATCAACTTGAGTACAACCAGCCTGTCAGGTTTTTCTCAAAACAATCAGTACTGCTAGCTATAGTTAACAACACTGATCATTGTATTCTGTGGGTAGGGAAGGCTCCCCACTGGCAGAACACAATAACACTGCGGGAGTGATTCCCCCATCCACAGGTAAGCAGGTGAGAGGGTGTGTGGGGACAGGCTGGGAAAAGAGTTTGTCAGCAGGGGGGTGTGAGGTGGTCATGGAGGGATATAAATCAGCGGGTGGGGGAGTAACTGGGAGTGATATGTTTTGGAGTAGGGTCTGTCATCTGAAGGTTGGGAAATGGTCACCTGTGATATAAGTTGAAGGGAGGTGGCTAACATGGGAAGTGGCTGGGGAGTGAACTGGTTTGTGGGGAGTGTGAAATGGATGATGTGTTTCAAGTTTCTTTCACATTTACGGTAATGCTTACTGCTCTCTGAAAAGTGATCTGTGGTGGATAGATTTTTAATGAGTGGTACAGCAGCAGCTGACAGGCATTCATGGGGTGCTACTGCTGCCTCCTTGTTTTTTTTACATTGCTGAATGGTATTTTTACATTGTTGGACTATGCTGCTACTGTGAGCGAGTTTGGCTTGCAGTTTCAGAGTGGCCCCATTGAAATCAATAGGCGAGTTTGACAGGTGGTGCTGCCTGTCAAACTCTGCAGGCTCCAAGCTGTACATTGAGCTTAGTACCTCTGACAAGAAGTGAGGAAAGGCTCTGTGGGAGCTCATCCTGTCAGTCTGCTGCAAACAGAGTGTGCCATTTAAACAAGCTGGCTGCTCTGTATGTAGCTTCTGACAGGCTGCGCAAGGAGCCCTGTATCTCCAGAACCATAGATGATAGGAGCCCCAGGTCTTCAGATACCTACCCCCCAAATTTGGGGTCTCTGTGACCCCTGGACGCCGAGCCACGACCCTCGAAGTTGTTTTTTTTAATTTTTTTATTATGATTTTTTATTTTTTTTGCAAATGGGCCTATCTTAAAATAAGGGGCCTGGAACTGCAGCTCTAATAGCCCCTATGTTAATCCGGCCCTGGGGGGTATGTGTAATGTGCTAATTACAGTTATCTCTGTGCTATCCTTGTCAAAAGTGATGCTGGGAGGACAAGCGTGTTTTTAAATCAAAGGCTCTGCTATTTTCTGAATAAAATTAGTTACTGCAATAGATGCCTATGGATGAGGCTACTAATTGCAGCAACTAATTCTATTTAGAAAATAGCAAGAAGGTAGAAATTCCACATGGTGTAAGCACTACTCTAATGCCGCATACACACGGTCGGACTTTTCAGCTACAAAAGTCCGCCGGACACTGACGGACCAAGTCCGGCGAACAATCTGATCGTGTGTGGGCTTCCCTGGACTTTCAGCTGACTTTTCCAGCCGCAAATCTGACGGACTTTGGATTTGGAACATGCTTCAAATCTTTACGTCATAACTCCGCCGGACCCAGAAATCCGCTCGTCTGTATGCTAGTTTGTCGGACAAAAAAATGACGCATGCTCAGAATCAAAAACTAAACGGAAGCACTCGGTCTGGTAACACTAGTGTTCGTATTTTAGGTAGCACATTCCTCACGCTGCAAATTCTGTGATCGTTGAATGCAGTGCATTTAATGTCTTCTTTAATAATGCTATAAGAACAAAGATGTTTTGCTGTTCCTATTCACACAGAGTTCTCCCAAACTGATTTCTAGATTCTTTTTCTCTTTGATCTCATGAATAATATAGTATTTTTTTTTTAAAAGCCATATCTCCATACTAATACTAATTTTTACACTTTTTTTTTGGGAGGGGGGGGGGGGGGGGGGGTCATCTTTTATTTTAGATTTTTATCCAGATTTTTTTTTTTTATGATTATTGTCGAAATTATTATCTTTATCTAAATTTTTTTTGTTTTTGGGTTTTTAAAATTAACAAAAAGAACCATTTTTTTTTGTAGTTCTTAAATTGAACACAAATACATTTTTCTTTTCTTTTTTTTTTGTATTAATTTTGTTTGGTTTAAGTTACCACAAAGAACCATTTTTTTGTATTTGGATTTTTTCTTTGTATATAAAGTTAACACAAAGAACGTTTTTTGGTTATGTATATTTTATTTTTTTTTTTTTTTAAGTTACCACTACAACATTTTTTTTTTTTTTGGTGTTTTTGCAACCTCAAGGAGATTGTTGTTCCTTGTTAATTTGACATTGTCTCTAAATCAATTATGTTAATTAAAACACATAAAGTCTTTTCATAAACTAAAATATCCATTTATTTATGGTAAAAAGAAAATAAAGAGGAAGTCAGCGCTGGCAAAAGTCTGTGGACAAGAAAATTGGGATCTTGAGGAGTCCATATAAGAGGGAGCACAATCTGGTCCAGGAATCCCAGAGATCAACAGCAGCAGCAGATGATATGGATGTCCCCAGACTGTGGTACTACAACAGCCTGCGTCTTCTGTCAGACCAGACTGAACCCAGGTCATCACTTTCTTCTCTTTCCTGCAGCCTTCCCTCCATGCTGCCCTGCACCCTTCCCTGCAGCCTTCCTTGGAGGCTGTGGCTCTGGCGGTTGAGTTGTGGCAGGAGGAGAAGGAGGTGGAGGGGGGGCTGCCTCATTTATTTGTGTGTTGGCAGTTAGCTTGCCGTTCAGCCCCTTGTGTATCATTTCAGCAAACAGTTTTTCACAAATGAGGCTTTGGCCCCTCTCAATTTGAAGCAGCCTGCTGGCTAAATAGCACCCATAGGCCTCTTCAGCTTCGGGGAGGGGCTCTTCAAAAAATTGGTGGCCTCTCGCATGAGGCGCAAAGATGCCTCCTGTGTCACCGTCCCCTTCCTGGCCCTTTTTGTAGGAAGGCGGAGGGGAGCCACTTGGGATTGGGTCAGGCTTCTACTGGGCCCAGCCACCTTTTGCCTGACACTGGGTCCGGCCTCCTTCAGGATGACACTGGGTCCTGCCTCCTCCTGGATGACACTGGGTCTGGCCTCCTCCTGGCTGTCCCTGGGCCCGGCCTTCTCCTGTCTGCACTTTCCCCACTTTCCTCCTGGTTGACCTCATCATGTGTATAATAAAGGGACATAGTTTTAGTTGTTTGTTTTTGGTTCATCAATGACACACAATTTGTTTCTCATGACTTGCAAATTCAATGTTAATACATCTATTAATAAAAGAGTCTAGAAATCAGACACCATCATTTTTTAAAACAGGTGACAAACATATTTGGCCACTCCTGTCAATTGATATGTATACTCTTAGATTGTAAGCTCTAAGGAGCAGGGCCCTCTGATTCCTACTGTATCAAATTGTATTGTATTTGTACTGTCTACCCTCAAGTTGTAAAGCGCTACGTAAACTGTTGGCGCTATATAAATACTGTATAATAATAATAATAATAATACATCATTTTTAGGAGAAAATTATTTTAATCAATTATAACATCTAGTTAACATAATTAATATTAGGACAGTAAATATTTTTGAAATTAATTTACCTGACTCCAGATGGTCACATCCGGTTCTTCCAGGATGGAAGACCCAGCTTGGTCTTCATCAGCCTCTGCTGGAGTGGAGGGAAGGGTGCATGGAAGAGTGCATGGAAGGGTGGAGGGAAGGGTGGAGGGAAGGGTTGAAAGTGATGCCCTGGCTTCAGTCTGGTCATCAAGGAAACGTAGTTTATTGTAGTACTACAGCCTGGGTACATATACATCATCTGCTGATGCTCCTGATCTCAGGGAATTCTGGATCTTGTTATGCTCCCTCTTATACATGTTTCTCAAGATCCCAATTTTCGATAACAACATCTCCATCGTTGCTTCTGTGATGTACATCTGGATAAATGTCAGAAGTCTCTCCAGCGTTGAATTCCTTACATGCTTAAGATAATATTGAGGGCGTTCGACCTCCGACAGATTTCTCATTTCTCTGTATTGATCGATAAAAGCCGACAGAAATTCAGGCTCCTTAAATTTTGCATTCATAATTTCTGTATAAGATAAAGACACAAGACAAAAAACACTTATGTTTCTGCTAAATCCTCATCATCTTATCCCAACATAGGCCTCATCAATCTGTCAAGCCATATAGGCTGCTTGCTACAAAGTTTTTACCAAATTTCAAAATTTAAAATTACCTTTGTTTTTTAGCGTCCCGGTCCACTATGGTCCACGCACCACTACGGTCCACGCACAGAACGTACGTACGACACAATACGTTATAATGTTTTATACACTGCGCACGCGTAAAATTCCGCCTGCTTTGCCCGCCCCTGACTTTCTTTTTCTTTATGCATATTTTTCAGCCCCTTGTCTTTACGCACAGAACGTACGTACGACACATGCATAATACCTCTCTTTATACACTGCGCATGTGTGAAACTCTGCCTGCGTCGCCCGCCCCTGACGTTCTATTTTAACGAATATTCTCCGCCCAATCTTTCTGCGGTGCGTAGTGGAATGAACAATGGCTGAGACACATCAGGTGTGTACTACCTCAGGTAGCGACGAAAGCTCGAAGGCCGGAACGTCCCGATCTGGGAAGCAGAGATTTAAGGCCTCCAATATGTCCTTTAAAGAGATGGTGGAAATGGTGGCAATTCTGAGAAAAAATGACTATGATGGGAAGTATGGACCATACGCCCGGCTTAATTTTAGAAAAGCCAAAATAATGTCGAAGGTGGTGAAGACATTACATCTTTCTTTTGGGGTACAGCGCTCAAAAGATCAGATTAGGAAAAGATGGTCTGACCTCAAACTCCGGGATCCGGATCAGTACAGACGGATCCGTAAAGTGCTGAAAAAAAGTAAGTACTTGTCGTGTGTTCATATTCTGTTTATTACCTTGTATACTGCTCCATGTGCTTTTCTTTAATGTACGAGTTTATATCGTTTGAAACGATCTTAATAAACCTTGTTACATATATACAGACCTATATCTTTTATTAATGTATCTATCTATATTTTATCTCTCTCTCTCTCTCTCTATATATATATATATACACATCTATATATATTTAAATAAACATATATATATATATATATATATATATATATATATATATATATATATATATATATATATATATATATATATATATATATATATATATGTATATAAATATATATATATATATCTATATATATATTTATTTATAAATATATATATATATATATATATATATAGATATATATATCTATCTATCTAGATATGTCTTTGGAAATTGGGAAAATGTATTAAACTAGGAACTCTGCACAAAAACAGACAATTTGTACACCACTTCACTACAATGTTTTAAGATTACTATGTACTAAAATATCTGTGTGCTAAGTATATATTTTTTTTTCATTCACATAGGGGAGAAAAGACAAGATGAATCCAGTCCCCATCGAAACGCAACACCATAATTGGGAAATCAGCCCAAGCCCCACTGAGGATGTGGAGGAAGGAGAGGTGGCCGACATGGGCACCCCACCAGGTGAGTGTCTGACACACCAGCTTACGTTAATCTATGTATGGCTGCATAATTTGTAAATAACATTTTCTACTCTATTTTAGGTGATCTGGTTGTGCTTGAATCAAGCAACAGCGCCACCCCCGAAGATGTTTCGAAAGTATGCGAGATGAGCACCCCACCAGGTCAGTGTCTGAGACACCAGCTTATGGTAAGGTAATCTATGTATGGCTGCATATTTCTAAACACATCTTTTTTTCATTCAATTTTAGGTCTGGGTGAACATTTTAGCACAGACAGTGCACAACGACTAATTGGTCAGATAATGGCCTGAAATGGTTTATTTGATTTAATGCGGAATCAGCTGGATCGTATGCAGCAGGAAATGAAGAACATGATCGATGTTTTGGGGAGAATCTAAATACCCCATCGACCATGTTCTTCATTTCCTTGTTTGCTGACCCCATTCTGGGCCTTCTCCTTTCTCTTGTAAAAATGATATGCCTGTTTTCCCAAAAAAAAAAAAAAAAAAATAGAGGCCTGTTTTTATAAAACAAAAAACATAAAAAAAAATAGAGGCCTGTTTAAAAAAAAAAAAAAAAAAAGGCCTGTTTTAAAAACAAAATACAAATAAAAAAGAGGCCTGTTTGTTAAAACAAAAATAAAATAAATATTGTAAACAAAAAAAGGACCTAATTCTATTGTTAAAAATTTCTAAATATAGATATATTTTGGACTATCAAAAATTTTAACAAACGCGTAAGTGAATGTACACCGAATATTAAAAAATCTGTGTAGTAATTAACAAAATATGTGGTTTCTTCTTTCAATGCTCAGTATCAGTTTGTTTAAAGTTAAAATAGTTGCTTACAGTGACAATGGTGCTTATTTAATAAATGAAAATACACTTGGCTCTACGATAACCTAGGAGAAAGCCAAAAAGAAAAGCAAGCAATAAATATAATTCAAGATTTGATCAAGATTTTTTATTTTGACAAATTAAATATTCTGGGGCATTGCAATGGCCCCCCCTACCCATAAAATAATCTGCATATTGATCACGAACTTGACGGGCACTTTGGGGGGCCAAGCCAGTACAGACAGTATCCAGGCCCGTCAGATTGTCACTAATAATTAGTCCGGCCTCAGGCCCAACTGGCAAAATATAATTTGGGGAATGTTTGTTCAAAAAGTTGTGCAGGATGCAGCACGCTAAAATTATGTAATTAAGTTTGTATTCCGCAAGGTTTATCAATGTCTGAAACAGGCGGAACCGGCTGGCCAGAATCCCAAAAGCATTTTTAACAACTCTTCTCGCTCTGGCCAGCCGGAAATTAAAAACCCTCCTCTCCAGGGTGAGGGTCCTTTGGGGGAATGGCCTCATGAGGTGCTTGCTCAGAGCGAAGGCTTCATCTGCTATGAAGACAAATGGGAATCCTTCCACGTTATCCGCATCAGGTGGCAATCCCAGGCCACCACTCTGGAGACGCTGGTAGAACTCCGTCTGGGCAAATACTCCTCCATCCGACATCCGGCCATTCTTCCCCACGTCCACATACAGAAAGTCATATTGTGCCGAAACTCACCGCCGTTAAGACAATACTATGGAACCCCTTATAATTAAAATAGTATGACCCCTAATGGGGTGGTAGCACGATGTGGACATGTTTCCCATCTATAGCCCCTCCACAGTTGGGAAAGTCCCAACGGGTGGCAAAATGGGATGCCACAGTCTGCCATTCCTGTGGCGTTGAAGGAAACTGGGGAATCAAACAAGACACCAAAAATCAGTAATTTTGAAAAGAACATTGCAAGAACATTACACTGAAAACAATATTGCCCAGCATCAGTATAACATTAAATAATTGAAATCTTCTTTAATAAATAATATGAAAAGGCACATTTATCAGATAGTTCACCCCCTCTGATGGCACATTGTTACATTTTAGGGTGGGGGTGAAATTAGAAATTAAGTTTAAGGACACGCAGGGTTTAATTGACTAAAGGCTACAAGACTGTGCAGTTTGAAAAGTGCAGTTGTTGCACTCTGCAAGTGCAGTTGCTCCACAGCTTAGTAAATGAGGTAAGGTAAAAAGGCTTCATGTTGCAAGCAGTACCCAATCACATGCAAGGGCAATTAATCCAAACACTTTGTGGCTTGCACATGATTGGATGATGGAAATCAGCAGAGCTTCTGCTCATTTACTAAAGCCCTGGAGCAAATGCATTTGCTTGCAAAGTGCAACATATATTTGCTTTTTTAAAATCAACACCACAAAACATTATAGCAAATTATTGGGGGGGAGATTGGAAATCGAGTTAATAACACACACACTATTTGGATGGAGTTTAGGGGGGGGGGGATTGGAAATTGAGTTAATGACACACACACTATTTGGATGGAGTTTAGGGGGTGAGGGGATTGGAAATCGAGTTAATGACACATACACTATTTGGATGGAGTTTAGGGGGGAGGAGATTGGAAATCGAGTTAATGACACACACACTATTTGGATGGAGTTTAGGGGGGAGGGGATTGGAAATCGAGTTGATGACACACACACTATTTGGATGGAGTTTAGGGGGGTGGGAGGGGATTGGAAATTGAGTTAATGACACACATACTATTTGGATTGAGTTTGGGGGGGGGGATTGGAAATCGAGTTAATGACACACACACTATTTGGATGGAGTTTAGGGGAAAAAAAAACTACAATGCAGCTGACAAAATACATGAAAGTGAGTAGACTAGGTGGATATGTGCCCACCATTGCATGCTGGGGAGGTTAGTGAAGGCAAATATACATGCAGGACAAAAAAGAACATGAAAAAATTACAGCATGCATGAGGACAAAAAGGGAACATTCACACTATATTGCAATGATGGTAAGTAGTGTTTGAGTTAAGAAATACATTACATTATCAAACATTAAATAAAATAACATGTGATGCTAATAAAGGTGTCAGAGAGCGTACCTCGGTGGGCAGGGTGTGTGTCGGCGCGCGTTGGTGCGCGCGTTCCTGCGGGTTACGCTGCGCGCATTCCTTGCAGTGCTGGCATGCGTGTTCCGGGCAGGTCTGTCATGTGTGCCGGTGGGCGGGGGCGCGCGCGCGGGCGTGTGCGGGTGCGCGTGCCTGTGCGTGCCGGTGCGCGCATGTGCACGTCGTTTGGTGCCAAACGGCCCATTTAAGCCGGCTTCCCTCTGTGATCAGTGCTGCCTGATCAACAGCTTTGCCGTCCTTAGTGCCTGACCCTTGTACCCGTATCGATCCTGATATCCTGAGGACCCGGCCTTGTTTCCTGAACCTCCCATTGAACTCTGCCTGCACCCGACCTCTGCCTGTCTGACTATCCGTTTGCCTGCTCCACTGTACCTCCACTGCCTGCCTGTTGCCGAACCCAGCCTGTCTCCTGACCATCCTGCTCAGTCTTGTTGCCTGTGTTCCAGCAAGCACCAGCCGTCATAGCCTGCTCTTCCATCTGCATCTGGATTCCTGCAAACAGGCTCTTATACCACTCCGCACTCCTGTGCCTCCTGTCTACCTTACCAGGGGCCGCAAGTCGGACGCGTAAGGGAGCCTACCTTCTGCCCAAGCGGACTCACTGGTCTGGTAAGTAGGAGCCTGACAAAAGGATAAAATTTTTACCTTAATATACTCCTTCTGCAGGACCTGAATGATGGTAGAACAGGTCTCTGGGATAATGATCCCCAGGGCCTGGGGGGGAGATGCCCTTTCGAGAACTTAAGGTCCTGCAGGCTTCTCCCTGTCGCCAAGTACCGCAACGTGGCGACTAGCCTCTGCTCCGGAGTGATGGCTTGCCTCATGCAGGTATCCTGCCTGCTGATATAAGGAGTGAGCAAAGCCACCAAACGGTCAAAATGGGGTCCGTCATCCGGAGAAAGTTCCTGAAATCCTCAGGATTATTCTCATGGATCTCACAGAGCAATGGCATGTGACAGAATTGGTCACGCTGGAGAAACCAATTCTTCGTCCATGAACTCCTCCTCGCCCTGTTCATGGACTGGTCTTGGGCTGAAGAATGAACTACAGCACCAAGCACATACAATGCACAAGCTCTACGACAAGTACATACAGGTACCATGGCTTCAAAACGGTCGGCTGGTCAGAATGCACTTAACAGAACGCACTGAAGAACAGCAAGGCCTGTGAAGAGCGACCTGAAAATCAGCAACGAGCAAACAATAAAACAAAGATTGCTCAATGCCAACTGACCAAACGCAGATAGAAGCAGAGAGAAGCAGATACAAACCTCACAAGCACAGACTGAACAACAGTTAAAACGAGATGAAAAATACGAGTGTCTCACAAGCGCGAATCGTCTCTCATCAAACTTCTACTAACACGAGATAAACACAAGATTAGCAGAAGGAGCCCAAAGGGTGTTGTACAGGCTATTGAACTTCCTTTTTTTTAGTCTCGTCGGACTTGGTGTACGTCACCGCGTACTAGGCTGTCAGACTTTTGTGTGATCGTATGTAGGCAAGTCCGTTCGTTAGAAAGTCCGCCGCAAGTCCGCCAAAAGTTCGTCCAAAGTCTGTCGGACGGGCCGAAAAGTCCGACCGTGTGTAATCGGCATAATGCCCCGTACACATGATAGGATTTACCGACGGAAAATGTTCTATGGGAGCTTGTCGGAAATTCCGACTGTGTGTAGGCTCCATCGGACATTTTTCATCGGAATTTCCGACACATAAAATTTGAGATCTGGATCTCAAATTTTCCGACAACAAAATCGGTTGTAAATTCCGATTGTGTGTACACAATTCCGACGCACAAAGTTCCACGCATGCTCGGAGTCAAGCAGAAGAGCCGCACTGGCTATTGAACTTCATTTTTCTGGGCTCGTCATACGTGTTGTACGTCACCGCGTTTTTGACGTTCGGAATTTCCGACAAGATTTGTGTGACCGTGTGTATGCAAGACAAGTTTGAGCCAACATCCGTCGGAAAAAAACATGAATTTTGTTGTCGGAAAATCCTATCGTGTGTACGGGGCATAAGGGTCCTGTACTCTGGGGATGCAATGGGGTTGATTTACTAAAACTGGAGAGCACAAAATCTGGTGCAGCTCTGCATAGAAACCAATCAGCTTCCTGGTTTTATTGTCAAAACTTAATTGAACAAGCTGAAGTTAGAAGCTGGTTGGCTACCATGCACAGCTGCAACAGATTTTGCACTCTCCAGTTTTAGTAAATCAACCCCCTTATCTCACAAAAGTGAGTACACCCCTCACATTTTTGGAACTACTTTATTATATCTTTTTATGTGATAACACTGAAGAAATGACACTGCCACAAAGTAGTGAGTGTAAAGCTTGTATAACAGTGTAAATTGCCCCCTCAAAATAACTCAACACACAGCCTTTAATGTCTAAACCACTGGCAACAAAAGTGAGTACACCCCTAAGTGAAAATGTCCAAATTGGGCCCAAAGTGTCAATATTTTGCGTGGCCACCATCATTTTCCAGCACTGCCTTAACCCTCTTGGCATGGAGTTCACCAGAGCTTCACAGGTTGCCACTGGAGTCCTCTACCACTCCTTCATGATGACATCATGGAGCTGGTGGATGTTAGAGACCTTGAGCTCCTCTACCTTCCATTTGAGGATGCCTCAAAGATGCTCAATAGGGTTTAGGTCTGGAGACATGCTTGGCCAGTCCATCACCTTTACCCTCAGGTTCTATAGCAAGGCAGTAGTCAATTTGGAGGAGTGTTTGGGATAGTTATCATGTTTAAATACTGCCCTGCGGCCCAGTCTTCAAAGGGAGGGGATCATGCTCTGCTTCAGTATGTCACAGTACACATTAGCATTAATGGTTCCCTCAATTAACTGTAGCTCTCCAGTTCCGGCAGCACTCATGCATCCCCAGACCATGACACTCCCACCCCCATGCTTGACTGTAGGCAAGACACACTTGTCTTTGTACTCCTCACCTGATTGACGCTTGACACCATCTGAACCAAATAAGTTTATCTTGGTCTCATCAGACCACAGGACATGGTTCCAGTAATCCATGTCCTTAGTCTGCTTGTCTTCAGCAAACTGTTTGCGGGCTTTCTTGTGCATCATCTTTAGAAGAGGGTTCCTTCTGGGACGACAGCCATGCAGACCAATTTGATACAGCCTGCAGCGTATGGTCTGAGCACTGACAGGCTGATCCCCCACCCCTTCAACCTCTGCAGCAATGCTGGCAGCACTCATACGTCTATTTCCCACAGACAACCTCTGGATATGACGCGGAGCACGTGCAGTCAACCTCTTTGGTCGGCCATGGCGATGCCTTTTCTGAGTGGAACCTGTCCTGTTAAACTGCTGTATGGTATTGGCCACCGTGCTGAAGCTCAGTTTCAGGGTCTTGGCCATCTTCTTTTAGCTTAGGCCATTTTATGTAGAGCAACAATTCTTTTTTTTCAGATCCTCAGAGAGTTCATTGCCATGAGGTGCCATGTTGAACTTCCAGTGACCAGTATGAGAGGGTGAGAGCGATAGCACCAAATTTAACACACCTGCTCCCCATTCACACCTGAGACCTTGTAACACTAACGAGCCCCATGACACTGGGGAGGGAAAATGGCCAATTGGGCCTAATTTGCACACTTTCACTTAGGGGTGTACTCACTTTTTTTGCTAGCGGTTTAGACATTAATGGCTGTGTATTGAGTTATTTTGAGGGGACAGCAAATTTACACTGTTATACAAGCTGTACACTCACTACTTTACATTGTAGCAAAGTGTAATTTCTTCAGTGTTGTCACATGAAAAGATATAATAAAAGATTTAGAAAAAATGTGAACTTTTGTGAGGTACTTTAGGTTTTGGAAAGCTGTAACTTCAAAAGTACAGCATGGAGGTGTTGTGTAATTACCATATTATACTTACCTTCCAATGTTATACTTTCTGTATGTCCTTTTTTTTTCTTTAGCTGACAGGAATATATAGTATTTTCATTCAATATATTCTCTTTATTGATGTAAATAACAAAGTAGTTGAAGTAGCATTAAAGCATTCATAAATATTGTATTTAGCTATGTATTCGAATTATTGTATTATCAGTCATTACATTAAGTATTCAAGTAATCCTTTTTCACTTTAAGAGGGAAGTTTCAGGAAAAAAAAACAAAAAAAAAACTGTGAAGCAAAATAAGGGTCAGTGCCAATCTGCAGCCTCACAAGTGCCCATCTGCAGACCCACCACTATCATGAATGTAGCCTCACCATTGCTAGGAATGCAGCACCCACCATTGCTAGGAATGCAGAACCCACCATTGCCAGGAATGCACTCACCAGGAATGCACCCACCATTGCCAGGAATGCAGCACCATTGCCAGGAATGCCCCACCATTGTCAGGAATGCCCCACCATTGCCAGGAATGCAGCACTATTGCCAGGAATGCAGCACCATTGCCAGGAATGCAGCACCATTGCCAGGAATGCACCCCTATTGCCAGGAATGCATTCACCATTGCCAGGAATGCAGCATCATTGCCAGGAATGCAGCATCATTGCCAAGAATGCACTCATTATTGCCAGGAATGCACTCATCATTGCCAGGAATGCACTCATTATTGCCAGGAATGCACCACCATTGCCAGGAATGCACTCACCATTGCAGAGAATGTGCTCACCATTGCAAGGAATGCAGCACCATTGCCAGGAATGCACTCACTATTGCCAGGAATGCAGCACCATTGCCAGGAATGCACTCACCATTGCCAAGAATGCACTCACCATTGCCAGGAATGCAGCACCATCGCCAGGAATGCACTCACTATTGCCAGGAATGCAGCACCATTGCCAGCAATGCACTCACCATTGCCAGGTATGCCCTCACCATTGCCAGGAATGCAGCACCATTGCTAGGAATGCAGCACCATTTCCAGGAATGCACTCACCATTGCCAGGAATGCGGCACCATTGCCAGGAATGCAGCACCATTGCCAGGAATGCAGCACCATTGCCAGGAATGCACTCACAAGCGCCAAAGATTACCTACAGGAGAATCTCCTGTTTACTCTTTAATAGAAAGTTCCGCCTCCTTTGATGGACAGTACAGTCATCCAATGGCAGCGCCGGAGACGGGACTTCCTATTACAGAGGCCGCCCATAAACAGGAAATTCTCCTGTTTGTGTACGGCGCTGGTCCCACCTCCTCCCTGTCTCCTCCAAGGCATATACATCTTTTGTGGCCCCGGCTCTGGGAGATCGTCGGGGGCCACAAAAGATATATATGTCCAAATAACCAGGCGGGCCGTTCAAAACCGGAACACGGGCCGCTATTGGCCCACGGGCTTGACTTTGGACATGCCTGGTTTAATGTAAGGAAAGGACACTCAGCAGCTGTTTACACATCTGGACTCAGGAGCACTAGTGTGAGACACAAGAACAAACTTTTTCGGGTGTCCCACACAGGTACTCCAGTGGATACTTGGGGTGTCTCCATTTGTGAAACTTGTCCAAAAAAGGTAAGTATTCCAGCTTTGGTAAGGGAAAAAATCATGTCTTCAGCTTGGAACTCTGCCAAAACAGACAATCGTACCCCACTTCCAAGCAATGTTTCATGTTCCTATTTCTGGCCTCAAATACAGTTGCAATAAAAAAGTATGTGAACCCTTTTGGAATGATATGGATTTCTGCACAAATTGGTCATAAAATGTGATCTGATCTTCATCTAAGTCACAACAATAGATAATCACAGTCTGCTTAAACTAATAACACACAAAGAATTAAATGTTACCATGTTTTTATGGAACACACCATGTAAACATTCACAGTGCATGTGGAAAAAGTATGGGAACCCTTGGATTTAATAACTGGTTGAACCTCCTTTGATAGCAATAACTTCAACCAAACGTTTCCTGTAGTTGCAGATCAGATGTGCACAACGGTCAGGAGTAATTCTTGACCATTCCTCTTTACAGAACTGTTTCAGTTCAGCAATATTCTTGGGATGTCTGGTGTGAATCGCTTTCTTGAGGTCATGCCACAGAATCTCAATTGGGTGGAGATCAGGACTCTGACTGGGCCACTCCAAAAGGCATATTTTTTTCTGTTTAAGCCATTCTGTTGTTGATTTACTTCTATGCTTTGGGTCGTTGTCCTGTTGCAACACCCATCTTCTGTTATCTTCGGTTATCTTGTTTGTCATTTTACTCCAAGGTATATGCAAGCATCTCAGTCATGAGGGCAGTATTCAGAATATGGAATAAAAAAGAGAGAGCCTGCACATGGTGTAAATCCAAAAACAAGTGTAGGGTTTATTGAAAAAAGGATCTTCCAATATTCAATATAAAAACATGACAATAGAATCGATTCCGAAATGTTAAAACAGCGCAGTAAAAAAATGGCTGGGATCAGCAAAGAGACCCTACGCCTTTCACCCTCAAAGACTTTTGCTGGGGTATGTGCCAACCTGCCACTGCCACGTTTATATACAAATAACTAAATTACAAACCATAAAACAGCTGATTCAACAGATTCAACAGCGTGCAACCTGACTTCCTGGTTACTCGGCGTGCATGGTGTGTATTTTTTATTTTAGGTGATGTGCATGTTGTGGAAGAACAATCTCCTCATTTCATGTCATGGTTATGTAGTAATCTTTCTCTGTCAGCTTACCTTCTCCTCATGTGTTCAGACTAAGAGGCCAGCCACTCACACCTGGCTGATTTTATAACCTCTCCTCTAAGAATGGCCCCACCGCAGGCCCTATCAGGGAACCCTATATTAACCTGTGCACTGCAAGCCAGCAGTGCTGATCAACCATTGTGGGTTAGCTTTCGTGTGTACTTGATGTGTTTCCTGCATCTGATTCCAGTTACTGACTTTGGCCTGTTCTTGACTTTCCCTGTCTGCTTGTGACCCTGACCTTTGGTGTGTTATGTTTATCCTTGTCTGCTAGTCGCCCTGACATTTGGCTTATCATTACTTTCCTTGTTGTTACAGCCTGCTGCCTCCTTCCTCTTCTCCTGTAGTCTACCGTGAGCGTGAACTGTGAGACCCTGGGGGCCGCGACCTGGAGCCAGACTGCAGCTCAGTCCATCCTCACCACTAGAGGCTCTGGTGAACACCTGCTGGCTCTTAGACTCAGCGCCCTAGGTAATCTATACTCTAGCTCCCATTGGGATCTGTGTTAGTGATCCAGTAGACCTGCTTCCTGAACCTCCCAGGGTTCAATCCGCAGCAGTCAGTCCTAGGGTCCACTACCTAGCGGTGACCTTCCGACTCCTACACAGTGCATCTGTCACCTTGTCTCAGGGGACCTGGCAGTTTGATCAGCCATGGACCCGGCTGATGTGCCGCTACCCGCAGATGATCTGTTGCAGGGCTTAGTTCGCAGACTTGAGACCCAGGAATCGCATCAGACCCAGGTGATGCGATTCCTTCAGGATTTGGCATCCCGTTTTTAACAGTTTCAGGCCTCATTAGGATCCCCGGTTCAACAACCTCAACCGTTATCTGCTGCTGCACCTATCGCACCCCCTGCCCGCTGAGGAACCTATGCAGCTGGGCTGGACCAAGTTGTCGCGCTAGACACAGAACTCTGGGTCTGTGCCTCTATTGTAGGGCCAAAGGTCATTTTCGTGACACTTGTTCTCTTCGTCCGGAAAAACGCTCGGGGCTAATACATCTGGAAGGTGGAATATTAGACCCTGAAATATCACCTTCTCATCTTCTTCTTTCTGTGTTCCTTCATGTCGGCACTTCCTCTCGTTCGGTCTCGGCACATCAGGATTCCGGAGCCGCTGGCAATTTTATGGATTGGGAAACTGCATCTTCCATGAGACTTACCCTTTTGCCCCTTTCAACGCCATTGGTGGTCTTGGCGATTGATGGCACTGTTCTCCCAGGGGGTCCTATCCACTTCCAGACCCTCCCTGTTAAGATGTCGGTAGGGACACTCCACCAGGAGTGGATATCCTTCCTTGTCTTACCTAAGGCTTCATCTCCTATCATATTAAGTCTTCCTTGGTTACGGTTCCATTCTCTACACATTGACTGGACTGCTGGACGGATCCTGGCTTGGGGTTCCTCCTGTTCCTTTTCCTGCCTACTCAAGGTTACCCCAAAAGAGAAACTTCCTGTTGCCACCATCTGCTCTTCCCGCTGCATATAGTGATTTCTGGAATTTCTTCTGCAATAGTCGAGCTGAGGCACTTTCTGGGTCATGTGGCACTCTGGATGAGGAGCCCACCTGTGAACTTGAGCCGATCATTCACTCCAGTTTGCATGGTCATTTACCTTTGCCTGTTCCTGGACGCACATCCAGGCTGACTCGTCCACCAGTTCTAAAGTCGCTACGCCCTGTGATGCGATTCTGGTGGTCGCTGTACCTGGCAATGCTGTTCAGTCGGCCTCTGCACCAGTTCAGCCTATGCCCAGTGAAGCTATCCAGCTTGACTTCTGTGACACATCACTTTCTAACCAACCTGGTCTCAGGGATCCACTGACTTCTGCCCAGTCTGATGATCCTGTGCTAGATGTCCAGCTCATCTTTAAGGGTCTGGGGGACCCTGCTAAGACTCCTGATGGTCTTCTTATGCCTTTACCCATTCCTAAGAAGCCTTTAGCCCTCAATAAGTCCTCTCGTTCTCTCCCTATCTCGGTTTAGGTCTCTGAGGATAATCTTAAGTACGAGGTTAGTCAAGTTCTGGATTCCCGTTGCCATAGAGGCATTCTTCAGTACCTCGTACATTGGGAAGGGTTTGGTCCTGAGGAGAGGTCTTGGATCACTGCATCAGCGATCTTTGCCCCTCGTCTGTTGAGGAGGTTTCATCTAGAGTATCCCTATAAGCCAGGGCCCAGGCGGGGAAGGGGGAGGCCTCATAAGAGGGGGGGTACTGTCATGGTTATGCAGTAATCTTTCTCTGTCATCTTACCTTCTCCTCATGTGTTCAGAATAAGAGGCCAGGCACTCACACCTGGCTGGTTTTATAACCTCTCCTCTAAGCATGGCCCCACCCCAGGCCCTATCGGGGAACCCTATATTAACCTGTGCACTGCAAGCCAGCAGTGCTGATCAACCATCGTGGGTTAGCTTTCGTGTGTACTTGCTGTGTTTCCTACGTCTGATTCCAGTTACCGACTTTGGCCTGTTCTCGACTTTCCCTGTCTGCTTGTGACCCTGACCTTTGACGTGTTATGTTTATCCTTGTCTGCTAGTCACCCTCATATTTGGCTTATCCCTTACTTTCTTTGTTGTTCCAGCTTGCTGCCTCCTTCCTCTTCTCCTGTAGTTTACCGTGAGCTGTGAGACCCTGGGGGCCGCGACCTGGAGCCAGACTGCAGCTCAGTCCATCCTCACCATTAGAGGCTCTGGTGAACACCTACTGGCTCTTAGACTCCACACTCCTACAGAGTGCATCTGTCACCTGGTCTCAGATGACCTGACATTTCACCAGTGACAGTGCACAATTGCTAATCCGGGACATAATGTTTTGTAGTCAGAATTTAGACATAATAAAGCAAAAAACAAATGAGGTGGAACAAAAACTGAAGAACATGATGCATTTTAAAAGCCAAATTTTGAAGATGCACACAGTGTGTCAACATGTGTTATCTGCCATCAGGGGATATCAATGTACGCGTTTTATGGGTGCAACCCCTTCCTCGCAACTCAAGTAGGTGAGAGGAAGTGGTTGCACCCCCAAAACATGTCCATGTCCATAGCACTTGTTGACATTAGGCATGGGCTCAGGAGGGAAGTCCCCAGTTTGACTCCCAATTTGTGTGCATCTTCAAAATTTGGTTTTTACAGGGGTGACATCAACCCATCTGATGAAGGCAAGAGCAACACATTTTTGACACTATAATGTCTGATATTGCCTTCAGTTTTTCAATGTTGTAAGTTCCTGAGTTGTGTATGTTATGTTTTGAAACATGCCTGTTAACGTACAAAAAAAATTTTCAAGGTAAAACTTTATAAAACCAAGATTTTTTTTTACCCAAAAATGTTTTATAACGCACATGTGCATGTGCTCGGAGTAAAAGGTTTTATACTCAACAATGTGTGGCTTCTTCTTTCAATGCTCAATACCAGTTTTTGTATTAAGTTGGTGTTTACAGTGACAATAGGTGTTATTTAATAATGGAAAAACCACTTGGCACTACAAGACAGAAGCAGTAAATCAAAATCAAGATTTTATCAGATAAAATAGAAAATATTTACAAATTTGCTGGCATAGCAATTGCCCCCTATCGGTGAAATAATCCACATATTTTTGCCGCACTTCACAGGTGCTTTGGGGGGGGGCAAGCCCGGACGGCCAGCTTCCAGGGCCATCTGTGTAATTTCATGAAGTCCGGCCTCAGGCTCAACTGAGGCAACATAATTAGGAGCATTTCTCTTTAAAAATGTGTGAAGTATGCCGCATGCTAGAACTATGTGGTTCAGTTTGTACTCCACCATATTAATTGCCGTAAGAAATAGGCGGAACCGGCTGACCATTATCCCAAAGGCATTCTCTATGACTCTTCTGGCTCTGGCCAGCCGGTAATTAAAAACCCTCTTCTCCCTCTTCCGTCCTCTGGGGGAATGACCTTATCAGGTGATCACCCAGAACAAATGCTTTATCAGTGATAAAAACAAATGGGAGTCCTTCAACGTTCTCTTCCGCAGGTGGCAATCCCAAGCAACCACTCTGGAGACATCCGTAGAACTCAGTTTGGGCAAAGACTTCACCATCTGACATCCGGCCATTCTTCCCAATGTCCACATATAAAAATTCATATGTCGCTGACACCACCGCCATCAACACCATACTATTGAAAGGAAAAAAAACAAAAAGCGGTTTAACGCTGCGCTAGAAAAACTGTGTAAATTAAGGTGTAAAACAAAAAAAAATGAAATGAATCAAAAATTGTATTAAGCTGCCAGCACCAAAAAGTTCTATATACGGAACTCAAAACTGTAAAAAAAAATGAAATAAGTTCAGCGCTGATGATGATGAAAAGATTACAAGAAAATTAAACAAATTAAAAGTGCATATGTGATATTCAGAAATAGTGAAAATTCAGTGAAATAATCAAAAGCTAAAGCGGAGTCCCAATGACTGAAACTACCATAGCAATAGTGTTAGTGAAATATGAAACACTTATGAATGCAAAATAGAACTATTGAAATGACAAACAATTAAATTTAAAATGTTCTGATGTCAAAAATTATTGAAATTCACAATAAACAATGAGTGTCACTAATCCATAAAAATACACACACAAAAAAAAATGTTTTTTGTGAAAAACCATAAATTGAGAATTCTGTGACATTATGAAATGAATCCGTAAAGTCCCAGTGTATTCAAAATGAATCCAGGCAAGCAAAGAAATATAATGGGAGCACAAAGCTGGGAACAAATGAGGGACCCTTCTTCCAAACAAGCTGATCACCCAAGGTGGATATGTAATCTCCTTACCAGACGAAAAGACCGCCAATGGTCTCCTCAAGCATAGGGAAATCGGTCTCCCAGAAACCTATGTGGGCGTCACAGCCTGCTAGATCCTAGACTCTCCTTAGCACTCAGAAACATAAAAAATTCCGCCCATGGTGAAGTATGAAAGGGGATAATTTATTAAAATTAAACAGAATTTCACTTACAATGTGAAGCTCAATTTAAGCGCGGTATGTAAAAATATCAGGATCGCGGCGTCATCTCGGGCTTCCTCTGCCTGCCGCTCGCCAAACCACTATCTCAAGACAAGAACATGATGACGTAGGTGTCACAAGCCCACCCTACGTGTTTTGTCACGATAGGAAGTCATCGGGGGATTGGCTGCCAATGCTCAGCAAACTGGGAGACCACAGTCTGCCATTCCTGTGGCATTGAAGGAAACTGTGGAGTCAAAAAAGAAACCAAAAAATGTGTACTTTTGCACATAACATTGCAAGCAGATTAGACACAAACATTCTTGGCCAACATCAGTATAACATTTACTTTAAGGAGTATTTAAGGACAAAAATATAAGGTTCACTTATCAGATTCCTCACCCCCTCTGATGACCCATTGGAAAAATTTTAGGGGGGAAGGTTATAAATGAGTTTGGGACCCCCAAAAAAAGCATCTGGCACTCTGCCTTAATTTAAGGACAACAGTAACATTTGGACACATTTTAGGGGGTGTTTAGGGTAAAGCACTACAATTGAGCTGACAAAATACATTAAGTGACTAGGCTAGGTGTGTATGGGCCCAGGATAGCATGCTGGGGAGGTTAGTGAAGGCAAATATGCATGAAGGCCAAAAAAGGAGCATTAAAAGCTTAAAGCATGCATGAGGGTAAGGAGGACATTCACAGCATATTACGATCATGGTAATTATGGAATGATGAAAGAAATACAAAACATTAGCATACATTAAATACATAGAATGTGATGTTAAAGGAGAAACCTTACCCTAATATAGTCCTTCTGCGGGACCTGTATGATGGCAGAACAGGTCTCTGGAATAATGATCCCCAGAGCCTGGGGGCAGATACCTGTAGAGAACTTGAGGTCCTGCAGACTTCTCCCTGTCACCAAGTAATGCAACGTGGCGACTAGCCTCTGCTGGGGAGTGATGGCTTTCCTATGCAGGTGTCTTGCTTCGTAATATAAGGGGTCAGCAAAGCCAACAGACGGTGAAAAACAAGGTCCGTCATCCGGAGAAAATTCCTGAAATCATCAGGCTTATTCTCCTGGATCTCCCGCAGCAAAGGCATATGAGAGAATTGATCATGCTGGAGTAACCAATTCTTGGTTCATGAACTCCTCCCCACCTTGTTCATGGACTGGGCTTGGGTCAAAGCAAGAACCCCAACACCAAGCCCCCGAATAGCACGGACTCTACGCCGAGTACATAACCACAACATGGCTTCAAAACGGTCGGCTGGTCAGAACGAACTAATAGAACGCACTGAAAAACAGCAAGGCCTGAGAACAGCGAGCCGAAAATCAGAAACGAGCAGACAAGAACGCACTGAAAAACAGATACGAACTGACTACATGCACTGAAAACCAGATACAAACCCACAAGCACAAACTGAAGAGCAGTAACGGACTGAAAAGCACGAGGCTGAAAAGTGTGAATTGTCTTTCACCAAACTTCTACTAACATGAGATAAACACAAGATTAGCAGAAGGAGCCCAAAGGGTGGCGCACTGGGTGTTGAACTTCCGTTTTATAGTCCCGTCGTACGCGTTGTACATTACCGCGTTCTTGACGGTCGGAATTTGGTGTGACCGTGTGTATGCAAGACAAGCTTGAGCGGAATTCCGTTGGAAAAACCATCCAAGGCTTTTCCGACGAAAATAACTTCATATCATATGATGCATTGCATGAGTAAGGATCCCCCATAGGACAGTGTCTTCTGCCATGCTGACTCTGGGCCCACCCTGCCTCTTGGATGGGATAGTCACCTACCTGTTGTTTTTGGAGATACTCCACCATATTGTGTCCCAGTCCCCTGGCGTGAGGCCTACCTCCTCCATATTCTCGTCCTAAAGCCTGTTACCTGGAATAAATGAATGTCCAGTCCAGTTGTGTTTTAAACGCTTTACTGTACAACTCAATCACCAGTTCAGTACATCTCTTGTAACACAGTCATTTTATAAAACAGTTGTTATTATCCTGATTTACTGAACAGAAGTCTGAAGCACAAAGCATTCACTCTCAATTATGTGACTATAATTATATACTGACCCCTGCAACTATCTTCCCAGATGTTACTAGCCTCTAATCAAAAAATTCATAATAAAAGTGCAATGCATGTTAATGTGCAATATAATGCTTGTAAATGCATGTGCATTAACGCCCCACCAGGGATCACAATAATGTGATAGGCTCTTAATAAAAATCTACAGATCATAGAGATTAAGTGACCATTGTGTATGTCACAAACAATAGTGTTCCAGCTGGAATTTTGTACATTCTCCAGATGGCTTATTCTGCAACAGCACAGCAACTTTGCAATAATCTTTCAGCATTCAGCAAGGATGTTTTCTTGACTGTTTTGCCCAAAGAAAAGTACACTAGCAGAAAATTTCTATGTGCAATATTATCATGAAATTATGAGTCAAAGGCAAGTCAAACGACTGTAAATGAATATAGAATGTGTGTACTGAAAATGAATGATAGTTTTCATTTCCAGGATATAAATATCCAGCTATTTTAAATGTGAAATCAGAATAGTAACTTTAAATGCTTAAGTTGTGATCACAAAGCTTAAACACCCATGTCAGTTTAATAATACAGCATTTGCTAGATAGTATTTTAATGGTTGATTGTTAACAAGCTGCAACATTTTTATTTAGTGTCTAATGCTTCACCCATTTCATCCTTGCTATTGTAAACTTGTAATTATAATTGCCTAGACTAAAAAATACCAGTTAATTAACATTCTAATTAGATTTCCAGTGTTTGTTCAATGCTTAAACTAGTAAGGCATCTAAATAACATACAAAATAAATCAGAAAAGATCTATTTCCATTATGTTCATGAGCCGTGTTTGCAAAGTGTCACTTCTGCAGAAAAATTACAAGACAACAGGAATATGTAACTGTCCTTTACTTAGTTCCTGTTTCTTTTTTTTTTCTAGAAGTGTGGGTCATTCGTTTTAAATCTCTGCCTGAGGATGGGGCTTTCCAATCATATTCAGAGAATACTGATGGGATTTTTGGTTTCTAATAGTCCAAAGTCATGTATATTAGGGAAAAAAATACTCTACATGAACTTGCTCCACACATCCAGAATAGTCAGGATAGTCATTTTAAATGGGAATTTGTAAGCTTGCAATACTTATTGTCTTTCACTTCATCAAAAAGACATTTGACAAGATAAATGTAATACACTTTTCTGTTCTAATGTCTTAAGATTTTTGCTACAGGATCCCCGCAGCCCCCCCCCCCCTACTTACCTGAGCCTGATTTTGATCCAGCGTTGTGCGTGGGAGCCATTGCCTCCCACCACTGTCAATCAAATCCTGTGCTGAGGGAGCCATTCTGTCTGTGTCTATAAATGCAGACAGGGTGGCTAGGGTGCAAGCCTCACAAGTGCCCCCATAGAAAGCTGCTTTCTATGAGGGCACTCGCTGAAGCGGTGGAGCCAGGCGTGCCGGTGGGGGACCTCAGAAGAAGAGGATCAGGGTTGCTCTGTGCAATACCATTGCACAGAGCAGGTAAATATAACACGTTTATTATTTTAATTTAAAAAATTTAAGCTTTAATAACACTTTAACATTCACCAAAGATCTTTCTTATGAAGACCTTTCTATACATATGCATGCACAGGATCAGCAAAGCATACATGTTTATATTTGTGGAGGAGAAGCTTAGGAAATGACTCCCTACATATCTTGGGGACACACAATAGAGATTCCAATTCAGTCCATTGGTTCTCTGTGAAAATAGATGAGCAACCCTCTGTAGCAGCCTGGGGTGTAGTCAGGGAGCTCCTCACAAATTTACTTGCCAAGAGTAGTTATCTTGGTCGATTGATAGGGATCTATTGATTTCTCCCTAAGCTTGGCCTTGTTGCACTTTTCTCTTCTACCACTAGGTGGCCAGGTACCTGGAGGTACTAGATACAAGAAGGGCAACCCAAGGTCAGGTTATGGGAATGTGGGTGTCCCAGCCAATTGGCCAGGGCTTTTCTTTAATCCCTTGGCCTGCTGGGATAGCCTACTGTACAACTCAATCACCAGTTTAGTACATCGCTTGTAACATATTCATTTTAAAAAACAGTTGTTATTATCCTGACTTACTGAACAGAAGTCTGAAGCACAGAGCATTCATTCTCAATTATGTAACTATAATTATATACTGACCTCTGCAACTATCTTCCCAGATGTTACTAGCCTCTTATCAAAAATGTTCTACACACGGGGGGCACTTCACACAAAAGGTTGCTACTCATATAGGCCCCAAAGCCATCCTAAACCAAGCCACAGAACCTAATAGACAAGGGGGTGTGAAAGGTTCCTTTTTCTGTTCCCCAATGTGTCCTCACTGTCCTCCCTGGTAGTTCAGCCTGCAGAAGTCCCTCTCTCTCTCTCTCTCTCTCTCTCTCTCTCTCTCTCTCTCTCTCTCTCTCTCTCCATCTTGCAGAAGAGATCCTACTCCCATACCAGAACTACAAAGGGCCCCACCCAGAGTTGGCTTATAAAGGGACACTAACTCCACTCAATACATCACCACAGGAGAGGCTAATTATAAAGGGACATTCACATCTGCCAACACGCATGCTATGACAAACACATTGAACAATCAGTATGAGGATGCGCCATGAATCAATAACAGAAGGAAATGTCCCTTAAAGTCAAGTTAGCGGGGTGGTGGGTTACAGTCATCTTCTGCTAGTGATAGGAGCCTCCATAGAAAAGGAGGTTGGGCAAAAAAAACAAAAGCAGATTTCTAATAAACTGACATGTACTGTTGATATTGCTTGCATCAAGCTAATTCTGTTTTCACCGGCTGCTGCGTTCTGAGTCAATGATTTTGTATGAGTGTCAGAGGCAGCCAGGCAAGTAGCGGTTTCAGAAAGAGTGTAGCAATGGCTACACAAATATTTCTCCTAGTACAACTTCCTTTAGCCCCCTTTTACGCTTAACACAGCAATACACCTGTGTACAGAATTGCAGTGCTATTCATTGTGAACTGAAACCCAATGCACTATGGTTGATTTGCTAAAATTGGAGAGTGCAACATCCGGTTTAGCTGGGCATGGTAGCCTATCAGCTTCTAACTTCAGCTTGTTCAATTAGGCTTTGACAAAAAAAACCCCAAAAAACTGAAAGCTGATTGGTTTTGATGCAGAGCTGTACCAAATTTTGTATTCTCCAGATTTGTAAATCAACCCCCGGGTGTAGTAGAATGCAATGCACAATGCACTGCACCCCAATGCACATGCTATGCGTTATGCACTACTTTGCTAAAAAAAAGGTTATGTGCAATTTTTTAATATTGTCATTGCGTTGGCAGCCTATTCATAAGAAAAGTGCAATGCATGTTAATACACAATATAATGCCTGTAAATGCATGTGCATTAATGCACCACAAGGGATCACAATAATGTGATAGGCTCTTAATAAAAATCTACAGATCATAGAGATTAAGTGACCATTGTGTATGTCACAAACAATAGTGTTCCAGCTGGAATTTTGTACATTCTCCAGACGGCTTATTCTGCAACAGCACAGCAACTTCACAGTAATCTTTCAGCATTTAGCAAGGATGTTTTCTTGACTGTTTTGCCCACAGAAACGTACACTAGCAGAAAATTTCTATGTGCAATATCATGAAATTATGAGTCAAAGGCAAGTCAAACGACTGTAAATGAATATAGAATTTGTGTACTGAAAATGAATGATAGTTTTCATTTCCAGGATATAAATATCCAGCTATTTTAAATGTGAAATCAGAATAGTAACTTTAAATGCTTAAGATGTGATCACAAAGCTTAAATACCCATGTCAGTTTAATAATACAGCATTTGCTAGATAGTATTTTAATGGTTGATTGTTAACAAGCTGAAACATTTTTATTTAGTGTCTAATGCTTCACCCATTTCATCCTTGCTATTGTAAACGTGTAATTATAATTGCTTAGACTAAAAAATACCAGTTAATTAACATTCTAATTAGATTTCCAGTGTTTGTTCAATGCTTAAACTAGTAAGACGTCTAAATAACATACTAAATAAATCAGAAAAGATCTATTTCCATTATGTTCATGAGCCATGTTTGCAAAGTGTCACTTCTGCAGAAAAATTACAAGACAACAGGAATATGTAACTGTTCTTTACTTAGTTCCCGTTTCTTTTTTTTTCTCTAGAAGTGTGGGTCATTCATTTTAAATCTCTGCCTGAGGATGGGACTTTCCAATCATATTCAGAGAATACTGATGGGATTTTTGGTTTCTAATAGCTATGACTAAGCACTGTACCCTGCTGTGGTTTAAACTATTGTTATTTTAGTCCCAAGTCATGTATATTATGGAGAAAAATACTCTATGTGAACTTGCCCCACACATGCAGCTTTCCCAGAATAGTCAGAATAGTCATTCTCATTCACTTTCTCAAAATGACATTTGATAAGATAAAGAATGGAGAACCTAATACACTTTACATTTACTTCATTCTAAAGATACTGCAAATATTGGCATATATGGCACCAACCATTAAAATGGTTCTAATGTCTAAAGGTTTTTGCTGTAGGATCCCCCCCCCATACTTACCTGAGCCTGATCTTGATCCAGCATTGTGCATTGGCTCCCACTACTGTCAATCAAATCCTGTGCTGAGGGAGCCATTCTGTCTGTGTCTATAAATGCAGACAGGGTGGTTAGGGAGCAAGCTGCACAAGTGCCCCCATAGAAAGCTGCTTTCTATGAGGGCACTCGCTGAAGAGGTGGAGCCAGGAGTGGTGGTGGGGGACCTCACAAGAAGAGGATCAGGGTTGCTCTGTGCAACACCATTGCAAAGAGTAGGTAAATATAACACATTTATTATTTTAATTTAAAAAAAATTGAAACTTTAATAATAATAATTGAAGCTTTAACATCCACCAAAGATCTTTCTTATGAAGACCTTTCTATATATATGCATGCACAGATCAGCAAAGCATACACGTTTATATCTGTGGAGGAGAAGTTTAGGAAATTACTCCCTGCATATCTTGAGGACACACAATAGAGATTCCAATTCAGTTCATTGATTCTCTGTGAAAATAGATGAGCAACCTTCTGTAGCACCCTGGAGTGTAGTCAGGGACTCACAAATTTACTTGCCAAGAGTAGTTATCTTGATCGATTGATAGGGATCTATTGATTTCTCCCTAAGCTTGGCCTTGTTGCACTTTTCTCTTCTACCACTAGGTGGTCGGGTACTTGGTGGTACTAGATACGAGAAGGGCAACCCAAGATCAGGTTATGGGTATGTGGGTGTCCCAGCCAATAGGCAGGGGTTTCCTTTAATCCCTTGGCCTACTGGGAGAGCCTATATATTCGGGTGTGGTCAGGTGATCTGTGTTCTGTGCCACCCGGACTTCCATCTGGGTGGACGTGTGTTGTCTGCCCCAGGCTGTTAGGCTGGCGATTGGGCCTGTCCCGGGGCCTGTCACTGGTTTCCACTAAAGCTTCTATTTGCCTGAATTTTGGATGTTCTGCCTTTGTTTGCTAGGGGTCCCCTTCTGGTGCTCTGATTCTTTCCTTTAAACCAAAAACACACTTTTTAGGTTAAATAACTTGCATCCAAACTGACTTTGGGGTGTAGGTATGTCTACTTGACTGTGATATGGAATAATATACGGTACATTCTTTTCAGTAACTGGGACTACTGTGAAAGGCTTTGTGTTCCCCGTAAAGGCCTGTGGAATTTATTTATTTTTAATGAATAATAACAGAAGTAAATTGGTTGTTGAAATAGGATAAAATCATCTGAATATCTTTTCTATCTTGTCTTTCATATATGAATGCATATTTTAAATACATGTAATTTGAATTGCACTGAAATACAGAGCAATAGTTGATTGGGAAAACATTTCCAGTATGAACTAGAGATTTTTTTTGCCAATCAGAGTACAACTGAGCAAGTCTAGTGTATGCAAACCCGACTCACATTTTAACCTACTAGCAGGTCACTAGGGATGAGCTTCGTTGTTCGACTCGAACATTGGCTGTTCAGTCGTTCGCCGAATTCCGAACGTTATGGGCCGTTCGCGCCAAATTCGTGTGGCGCGTCACGGCCCATAATTCACTGCGGCATCGCAGTGCATTGCTGGCTGATGATTGGCCAAGCATGCACTATGACCTGCACGCTTGGCCAATCACAGCACCCTCTGTAGAGAGAGCTGTAATTGGCCAAAACCTGGGTGGCTTTGGCCAATTATGGCTCAGGGGGTTTAGAACACGCCCCACACTATATAAGGCCGCCTGCACGGCGGCCCTGTGTAGTGTGTGTTCCGGCGTTGAAAGAGAGATAGATAGACAGAGAGACAGTGTCATTTCATTTGAGTTAGATAGATTAGGCAGGACAATCAGTGAGTTAGCTGCACTTACAGTGTATTGTTTATATATATGCATCCCAGGTGTTGCATATATATATATACACTGTATTCAGTTTAGCTAGATCCGTTCCTGTTATCTTCTTACTGACAGGGAGGCTTGTCTTGTTACAGTATTTACAGCTACCTGAAGAAAATTGCTGGTGTTCTTTTGATCCTATTAGTACCACAGTCAGGCAGCTAGACTATTTACAGTTAGTGCAGTGTGTCCTGCTCACAGTGTTCAGCTAAAACTACAAGTTAGTGTGGTGCGTCCTGCTCACAGTGTTCAGCTAAACCTACAAGTTATTTTTTTGCGAGCTCTGCACAGTGTTCATCTAAAGCTACAAGTTAGTGCAGTGCGTCCTGCTCACAGTGTTCAGCTAAAACTACAAGTTAGTGTAGTGAGACCTCTGCGCAGTGTTCATCTAAAGCTACAAGTTAGTGCAGTGCGTCCTGCTTACAGTGTTCAGCTAAAAGTACAAGTTAGTGCAGTGCGTCCTGCTCACAGTGTTCATCTAAAGCTACAAGTTAGTGCAGTGCGTCCTGCTCACAGTGTTCAGCTAAAACTACAAGTAAGTGTGGTGCGTCCTCCTCACAGTGTTCAGCAAAACCTACAAGTTAGTGTAGTGAGACCTCTGCACAGTGTTCATCTAAAGCTACAAGTTAATGCAGTGCGTCCTGCTCACAGTGTTCAGCTAAAACTACAAGTTAGTGTAGTGAGACCTCTGCACAGTGTTCATCTAAAGCTACAAGTTAGTGCAGTGCGTCCTGCTCATAGTGTTTAGCTAAAACTACAAGTTAGTGTAGTGAGACCTCGGCACAGTGTTCATCTAAAGCTACAAGTTAGTGCAGTGCGTCCTGCTCACAGTGTTCAGCTAAAACTACAAGTAAGTGTGGTGCGTCCTCCTCACAGTGTTCAGCAAAACCTACAAGTTAGTGTAGTGAGACCTCTGCACAGTGTTCATCTAAAGCTACAAGTTAGTGCAGTGCGTCCTGCTCACAGTGTTCAGCTAAAACTACAAGTTAGTGTAGTGAGACCTCTGCACAGTGTTCATCTAAAGCTACAAGTTAGTGCAGTGCGTCCTGCTCACAGTGTTTAGCTAAAACTACAAGTTAGTGTAGTGAGACCTCGGCACAGTGTTCATCTAAAGCTAAAAGTTAGTGCAGTGCGTCCTGCTCACAGTGTTCAGCTAAAACTACAAGTTAGTATGGTGCGTCCTCCTCACAGTGTTCAGCTAAACCTACAAGTTAGTGTAGGGAGACCTCTGCACAGTGTTCTTCTAAAGCTACAAGTTAGTGCAGTGCGTCCTGCTCACAGTGTTCAGCTAAAACTACAAGTTAGTGTAGTGAGACCTCTGCACAGTGTTCATCTAAAGCTACAAGTTAGTGCAGTGCGTCCTGCTCACAGTGTTCAGCTAAAACTACATGTTAGTGTGGTGCGTCCTCCTCACAGTGTTCAGCTAAACCTACAAGTTATTTTTTTGCGAGCTCTGCACAGTGTTCATCTAAAGCTACAAGTTAGTGTAGTGCGTCCTGCTCACAGTGTTCAGCTAAAACTACAAGTTAGTGTAGTGAGACCTCTGCACAGTGTTCATCTAAAGCTACAAGTTAGTGCAGTGCGTCCTGCTCACAGTGTTCAGCTAAAACTACAAGTTAGTGTGGTGCGTCCTCCTCACAGTATTCAGCTAAACCTACAAGTTATTTTTTTGCGAGCTCTGCACAGTGTTCATCTAAAGCTACAAGTTAGTGCAGTGCATCCTGCTCACAGTGTTCAGCTAAAACTACAAGTTAGTGTGGTGTGTCCTCCTCACAGTGTTCAGCTAAAACTACAAGTTAGTGTAGTGCGTCCTGCTCACAGTGTTCAGCTAAAACTACAACTTAGTGTAGTGAGACCTCTGCACAGTGTTCATCTAAAGCTACAAGTTAGTGCAGTGCATCCTGCTCACAGTGTTCAGCTAAAACTACAAGTTAGTGTAGTGAGACCTCTGCACAGTGTTCAGCTAAAACTACAAGTTAGTGTAGTGCATCCTGCTCACAGTGTTCAGCTAAAACTACAAGTTAGTGTAGTGAGACCTCTGCACAGTGTTCAGCTAAAACTACAACTTAGTGTAGTGTGTCCTGCTCACAGTGTTCAGCTAAAACTACAAGTTAGTGTGGTGCGTCCTCCTCACAGTGTTCAGCTAAACCTACAAGTTATTTTTTTGCGTGCTCTGCACAGTGTTCAGCTAAAGCTACCTGTAGAAGGTTGGTGATGTTTTCCTGATCCTATCACTACCGCAGGCAGCTAAAAAAGCTACAAGTTAGTTTTTTGCGAGCTCTGCACAGTGTTCAGCTAAAGCTACCTGTAGAAGGTTGGTGGTGTTCTCATACTACAGGCAGGCAGTTGATTTTGCTAGCTGCAGTATCAGTACATATATATATATATATATATATATATATATATATATATATATATATATATATCCCAGCTTAGTGCAGCTACAGGCCATTAGTATGTCTGGAAGGCCAGGAAGAAGAGGCAGACAGTCACAAGCCAATAAGAGAGGGCAAGCAGGCTCTGTGTCTAGTGCTGGTCGTGGAGACGGTGCATCCTCATCAGCACGTGGCCGTGGGACACGCTTGGCCTTTTTTTCGGCAGCTGGCCACGTTGAGCCGCAACATGCGGAAGACTTGGTCGAGTGGATGACCAAACCATCCTCATCCTCCTCATCCTCCTCATCCTCTCTTACCCATGCTCAGGATACTTTATCTGGCAAAGCAGCGGCCTCTTCCCTTGGCTCAATGTCATCAGTGAATCCTTCCCTAGCCCCACCATGTCCTCCTGAGGAGTCCCTCAAACTGTTTGACCACAGTGTTGGGTACATGCTCCAGGAGGATGCCCAGCGTTTGGAAGGCTCTGATGATGATACTGAGCTCTATAAAGACAGTAACATGAGCACGGACAGAGGGGGTGCCCAAGAAGGACAGCAATCTGGCAGTCATGCTCCCCTTGCTGCAGCATACTGCCAGGTTTGCTCCAGTGATGAGGAGGGAGGGGATGATGAGGTCACTGACTCAACGTGAGTGCCTGATAGTAGAGAGGAGGAGGAGGCGGCACATCACCAACGAGGCAGAATGCCCTCCAGGGGCCAGTCTAAGGGCAGCACATTGACTGCATCACACCCCAAAGCTCCACATGTGCAGGGCGCTGCAGTCTCTGCGCGTTATTCAAAAAGTTCTTTAGTGTGGGCCTTTTTTGAGACGAGTGCATCAGATCGCACCGCTGCTATTTGCAACATATGTCTCAAGCGTATCTCGCGTGGCCAAAACATCTCCCGCTTGGGTACCACACGCTTGACCAGACATATGTTGACCTGCCATGCAGTTCGCTGGCATGCGTATCTAAAAGACCCACACCAAAGAACAAAGAGGACCTCTCCTTGCTCCTCATCAGCTGAGATCTCCAACCCCACTATACCTTCAGTCCTCTCTGAGACCTGCACTGAGAGGAATAAAGGTGTAGAATTAGGTGTGTCACAGCCAAGTACTTGTGGGCAATCTGCTTTTGGTACACCGACGTCAGATTGTACCAGGCAAATTTCCCTGCCCCAGCTGCTGCACCGCCGAAAGAAGTTTGCTCCCAGCCATCCACATGCCCAGTGGTTGAATGCTAGCTTGGCAAAATTGCTAGCGCTTCAACTGCTGCCTTTTCAGTTGGTAGACTCTGCCCCCTTCCGTGAGTTTGTGGAATGTGCGGTTCCTCAGTGGCAGGTACCCAAACGCCACTTTTTCTCACGGAAGGTGATTCCGGCTCTCTACCGGCATGTGGAAGGCAATGTCTTGGCCTCGCTGGACAGGGTGGTCAGCGGTAAGGTGCATATTACCGCTGACTCATGGTCCAGCAGGCATGGACAGGGACGTTACCTAAGTTTCACGGCGCATTGGGTGACTCTGCTGGCAGCTAGGAAGGATTCAGGACAAGGTGCAGTAGTGTTGGAGGTTGTTCCGCCACCACGCCTCCAAAAGGCCACTACTAATGATTGTGACACACCTCTCTCCTCCACCCCCTCCTCTTCTTCCTCCTCCATGGCCTCTTCCTGTGCTTTTTCCTCGGAACCAGTGATGCCCTGTAGCCGTTCAAGGGGCTACGCAAGTACGCAGGCCAAAAGATGCCATGCGGTGCTTGAGCTGGTGTGCTTGGGGGACAGGAGCCACACTGGGGCAGAGGTTCTGTCAGCTCTGCAGGGGCAGGTTCAGAGGTGGTTGACGCCACGCCAACTTAAGGCAGGAATGGTGGTTTGCGACAATTGCACCAACCTCCTCTCTGCCCTCCGACAGGGACAAATGACCCATGTGCCCTGTTTGGCTCACGTCCTTAACTTGGTGGTGCAGCGGTTCTTGGGCAGGTACCTGGGCTTACAGGATGTCCTGAGGCAGGCCAGGAAAGTCTGTGTGCATTTCCGCCGGTCATATAATGCCAGTGCTCGGCTGGCGGACCTCCAAAAGGAGTTTAACCTGCCCAAGAACCGCCTAATCTGTGACATGCCCACCAGGTGGAACTCAACGTTGGCCATGCTGCAGCGGCTGCACACGCAGCAGAGGGCCATCAATGAGTACCTGTGCGACTATAGCACCAGGACAGGGTCAAGGGAGCTTGTTTTTTTTTCCCCACGCCAGTGGGCCATGATCAGGGATGCATGCACTGTCCTGTCACCATTTGAGGAGGCCACAAGGATGGTGAGCAGTGACAGTGCATGCATCAGTGACACTGTCCCCCTTGTCCACCTGTTGGAGCACACGCTGCCTGGAATAATGGACAGGGCACTTGAGGCAGAACAGAGGCAGGAAGAGGAGGACTTCCTTAGCTCTCAAGGCCCCCTTTATCCAGACAGTGTTCCTGCGTGCCTGCCGATCACACAGGAAGAGGAGGAGGAGGAGGAGGAAGATTGTGTCAGTATGGAGGTGGGGCCTGGCACTCAGCAGCAGTCTTTAAGGGATCAGTCCCAAGAAACACATGGACTTGTACATGGCTGGGAGGAGGTGGCTGCAGACGATGTCATCCCTAGTGACCCAGAGGACTCCGGACCGAATGCCTCAGCAAACCTACGCTGCATGGCCTCCCTGATCCTGCAAAGCCTGCGTAAGGATCCTCGTATTCGTGGTATCAAGGAGAAAGACCAATACTGGCTGGCAACCCTCCTTGATCCACGTTACAAGGGTAAGGTTGCGGACCTTATCTTGCCTTCGCAGAGGGAGCAGAGGATGAAACATCTTCGGGAGGCCTTGCAGAAAGGTCTGTGCAATGCGTTCCCAGAGACTGGGAGGTTACAAACTCCTGTTTCTGGACAACGTGTTGTTGAGGCTTCGGTCAGTCAAAGAAGGAGCGGTGGAGAAGGTGGCCGTCTGACCGATGCGTTCAGACAATTTTTTGGTCCGCAGCCCCAAGTTATGATCGGTTCCAGCAACCATCGCCAGCGTCTGTTTTTTTCATGGTGCAGGAATACCTAGGGGCAAGATCTGACTTGGACACCTTTCCCACCGAAAATCCTCTGGGTTACTGGGTCTTGAGGATGGATCACTGGCCAGAGCTTGCACAGTATGCAATTGAGCTACTGGCCTGTCCTGCATCCAGCGTTCTTTTGGAACGCACATTAAGTGCTGCTGGAGGCTTTGTAACCGATCACAGGATGCGTCTGTCCACCGACTCGGTCGATCGACTGACCTTCATAAAAAAGAATCAGTCTTGGATCACCACCAGCTACCAAGCACCTGATGCTGATGTAACCGAATAATTTTTTTTGAAATCTCAGATCCCTTCAAAGACTGCCTATGCTGATGTTGAGTGATTATCCCTGAGCAATTATCCTCTTCCTCCTCAATGATCACGCTGATAGCTTGAAAGAACATTTTTCGTTCTGGGCACCACCACCAGTGCCTAAGGCACAATTTTTCAGCCCCTGTTTAACAGGAGTGTGTAATTACAATTTTTGATGCAATACTTTGCAGCAGGGCTTGTTTCTGCTTTACAACTAGAGTATCTGTGAGGGGTTGCAGTGTTGTGGCACCAGCACCAGTGCCTAAGGCCCAATTTTTCAGCCCCTGTTTAACAGGGGCATGTAATTACAATTTTTGATGCAATACTTTGCAGCAGGGCTCGTTTCTGTGTTACAACTAGAGTATCTGTGAGGGGTTGCAGTGTTGTAGCACCAGCACCAGTGCCTAAGGCCCAATTTTTCAGCCCCTGTTTAACAGGAGCGTGTAATTACATTTTTTGATGCAATACTTTGCAGCAGGGCTTGTTTCTGCGTTCCAACTAGAGTATCTGTGAGGGGTTGCAGTGTTGTGGCACCAGCACCAGTGCCTAAGGCCCAATTTTTCAGCCCCTGTTTAACAGGGGCGTGTAATTACATTTTTTGATTTTGAACGTTCGAGTCCCATAGACGTCAATGGGGTTCTAACGTTCGTGCAAATTTTCAGTCCGTTCGCAGGTTCTGGTGCGAACCGAACCGGGGGGTGTTCGGCTCATCCCTACAGGTCACTGACTACTGGACTGTACCATGCCATTGAAATTACTATGTATACAACAAATTTAATATGTGGTTTGTGAGCTCTGCTGCTAGAAATGCAATGCTTATACAGCATAACTTAGATTTTATATTCTAAGACATTATCATAGCCTCAGTTTGTACTTGAACCTGATTACTGTTAGCATTGTAGCATGGCCAGCTGTGTAACTTTAATATTAAAATCCTGCTAATAGAACAACTACTTTTCTGATCAGCTATTGATTTGTTTTATTGGCTTGGGATTGGTACTCCAGAAAGAAAACTGATAACTCAAGGAAGCAATATGTTTGGGAGAAGACGGTGTAGTGCAGTCAAGGGTGCACTTGTGGTTGTGACTATTGATGTGCATCACCACTTCTGTTAATTACACACATACACTTCACACTCAGGAACTTATTAACTTAGTATAACCTTCTTCCTGCTTCACAAGATTTGATCTGCTCATTTAAGAGAACACAATGAAAAGTGTTTTACTGCTTGTTTTAGCTTTACTCTTTTGAAAAATGGAGGCCAACATACTAGACTCCAAGGGCCTAACAGACTGCTTTCTATATCTATAATTATCCATTTGTTCATTCTTCCATATTGAAGTTCTGAATATCAGAGAAGAATGCTCACTGACCTGTAGTTGTATGGATCCTACTTTATCCCGATTCTATTAAACAGTAACCAGGACAAAATAAACTGTTTGAAGGATCCATCTTCCCTTGCTTGGTATGTCAGAGAGTTTGTACAGTTATTACTGTGGTCACTGATCCAAACCCCCCCTCCAGCTTCATATAACTGAAGGATATATTAGATGTCAATGTTAGCTACTTATACATAAAAAACACAGTTTGTTTACTTTGTTTAGGGTATATGCAGTTAAGGGTCAATAGAATCTTCTTTAAGGTAAAAGTAGCATCGAATAAAGTATGAATTCCCATGTGGTGTACCCAAAATGTCATAATTGTCAAGTATAAATGATTCTGATAACAAATGGTATTGATAGGTCCAGACACCTGGTCTGTTGTGAGATGGCACAGGTTCCTAGCCTGAAATCTTTACCCGTAAAGTCACATTCCCCATATATTCACTGCCACAATCTGGAAGGAAAAACCCACTTTCATGGACACCTTCCTAATGCCTTGTTTTTACTGCTTTAATTACGAGCAGCACGCTGAAAGACCATTAAAACTGAAAGAATGCGTAACCCCTAGAAACAAACTTCTTTTATTTTGTCCTTTTTTTTTGTTTTTTAATCAAAAAGGTGTTTATTGAACAAGTTCACATAGTTTCCAATGTACAAGCATCATACATTAATACATTTTCATGCAAACGGTACAGTCTATCCATCATCTATTACCAAAGTCTTGTCTATATACCAAAGATGTGTATAACGTCCCAATACTCATCAAATCTCTGACCTTTAGTCTTTAGTAAACCTCATGGACCTCCCCCAGGACACTGTAGCAATCTAGACATTACCAGTTCCCTGGGACTTAGTCCAGGGGTGTCCAACCATGGTGCCCAGATTCTCTCAAATCTATTAGAACTACCCCTATGTTGGTAAATACATTTTTCCATAGTCAAGGTGTTACCCATATGTGTTATCCAGGAGGTCACTGAGGGTGGTGAGACCGATTTCCAGCCAATCAGTATAAGTTTGCATGCCTGGAACAGTGCCCCAGTGAGTGCTATTCTAGTCATCTCTTCCGGGACAATATCCTCTAGGACCCCTAATATACAGTGAATTGGATCTAGGGGAATGTTAGTCTGGAACACTTGATTAAGTGTCCACAGTACCTCGCTCCAGTACCTTTGAAGTTTTGGGCATCTCCAAAGTAAGTGAATTAGACCACCTTGATGTCGCTCACATCTACTACACAAAGAGTCTGGCCTTCTACCCATTTTATATAATTTAAGTGGGGTGTAGTGCACTCTAAGTACTATATATAATTGGGAGACCTTTTGGGTCACATTTAGAGAGCATATATTAATAGATTGCAGAACTTCCTCCCATTGATCTCCCGTGAGTGGACCTACATCCTTCTCCCATAGGGACGGTGCCTTAGTTGGGTGAGCTTTTAGAAGTTGCATCAGTAACATTTGATAACAGTGTGAAATAAACCCTTTAGTTTCTGTGCTGGACTGCAGCAAATGAAAAATGGGGATAGTTGACTGGGTCCAGGGAGTAGTGTCTCCCTACGTGCCCACCGGATGTCTGAGCTGAAGATATGGGTAGTACATGGTAGTTGGTAAATTATACTTGGCTTGTAATTCCGAAAACGGCATCAGCTTGCCATTCCGAAATATATGAACCAATAAGATAACGCCAAAAGAGCACCATCTGGGACCCTGTTGTAGTTTTGCTAGCTCGACATAGGAGAGATTCCCCCATATCGGACTATATTCTGTGAAACCTGTCACCTCTTGCAGTTGCCTACCCTTGTTCCAAATTTTCTGGATCAGAGTGAGAGTGGGTGTCTGTTTATTGGATTTGTGGAACAGCTGGGCCTCCAGACCCATCGGGACAGTCTCCGCCCCAGATCCAAGCAGCATCAACTGCACGATGAGCCGGTAGGATCCCGGGCCATGGAGCCAATTAGATGCTGTAGTTGAGCTGCTATATAGTACAGCCAAGGGTTGGGTACTGCCAGCCCTCCGCTGTCCTTAGGGTTCTGTAATTGTTCCAATTTGATTCTAGGGGTGCCCACGTTCCACAATAGTCTTCTAAAAAGGGTGTTAACCACCCTAAAAATCTTTAGATGTATCACAACCGGGGAGTTGTGTAGGAAAGAAAGTAGCTGCGGCATTAATATCATTTTTCTTAAATTGGCCTTACCTGCCAGCGAAAGTTTAAGCCTGTTCCATGTGTTAATTTTGTCTCTAAATCTGGACAGCAAGGGATGTATATTTAAATGACAATATTTCGCAAGTTTAGGTGAGATTTGTATGCCCAAGTATTTGAATGAGGACGTCACCGGAACCGAGCAGGAATCTGGCAAATTCACCACTCCCTCTTCGTCCAGCATCATCAGAGCCGACTTAGACCAGTTAATCGTCAGGCCAGAGAAGTGGCCGAAACCTGAGATAGTGGTTATCACCTCAGCCAAAGATGTGTTAGTGTCTTCCAGGAAAAGCATCATGTCGTCAGCGTACAACATAATCTTCTCGTGGAGGCCACCATACTTGAACCCTGTGATCCCCTGACTTGCCCTTACCACAGCTGCCAGTGGCTCAATAGCGATGACAAAGAGCAGGGGGGACAGGGGGCATCCCTGCCTTGTGCCCCCCGCCCAAAGCAAACGCAAGAGACATCCTACCAGACATCCTGATGGTCGCCTGTGGGGAGGCATACAGCAATTTAACCCAAGCTATGAATCGGTCTCCAAACCCAAACCGGGACAGTACCGCCCATAGATATCACCAGCCCATGCTGTCAAATGCCTTGTTGGCGTCTAGGGATAGCAGAGCCCTGTTACCAGACTGTAGCTGCATGTTTAAAAAAAGGCGCCTGAGGTTGGTGGTCGTGGATTTTTGCGGCATAAAACCTGCCTGATCAGGATGTATTATGGAAGTAATGATCCGGTTGACCCGCAGCGCCAGGACCTTAGCCAGGATTTTAACATCACTTTGAAGGAGAGATATAGGCCTGTAGGAACCGGGGTCCACCGGATCCTTCCCAGGTTTCAGTAATAAAATTATGTTAGCTCTGGTCATTGAGGGCGGCAGACTGCCCTCCTCGAGAGAGGCATTGAACACTTCTAGCAAGTGCGGCATAATCCACTCGCCATACTGAGCAAAGACTTCCATGGGGATGCCATCCTCCCCCAGCGCCTTGCACGTGGGAAAGGAGCATGCCGCAATTTGTAGCTCTTCCAATGTCAGGGGAGCCTCCAGCAATTGTCTGGCCTCCCCTGACAGAGATGGCAGCTCAATCTCCGACAGAAAGGCCCCAAGCTCACTATCTGAGTAGCCATCCCTCGCACCGTATAAATCCTTGTAGAAGGATGCCAGCTCAGATATAACTCGTTCGGGGTCATTGACTACCCTCCCATTAGTTGTACGGATCGCTCCAGTTGCCGGGTACTGTTGCTGCGACCTGGCTATCCTTGCCAATAGGCGTCCCGTTTTTCCCCTTCCTCATAAAGTGCCAACTTATTAAAAAACCTCTTGCGTTCTGCAGCGGAGGATCTCAAGCGGTCCAGGGAGTCCTGAGCCGAAATCCATGCCTCCCTTGCCGAATCTGTGGGATCTGTAACATAGGATAGTTCCAGCTGACGCACATGGTCCCCCACCTGTTCCAGTAGGGCTGAGGAGTTTTTTTTAACTGTAGCTATCTCAGCAATAAACACCCCCCTAAGGTAGGCCTTGAAGGCTTCCCATTTTTGAAGTCTATCCGTATAATGTTTATGAGATTGGAAGAATCGCTCAATTTGGGTTGTTATTCGCTCTGGGGAGGTAAACAGTTTAAGCCAGAAAGCATTAAGCTTCCACGGCGCCTTAGGCAGCGAGGTAGGGGGTTGGGTAATCAGCCACAAGGCCACTGGTGAGTGATCAGACACTCCACGAGGGAAGTATTCCATCCTAGATGTGTGATCAAGTATATTAGGTGTACCTATACTAAGGTCGATATGGGACAAAGAACCATGGGTCTTAGAGAAGCATGAAAACTGCTTCACCTCAGGATTACGTATACGCCATATGTCAATCCAACCCACCTCCGCCAATAGGCGGCTGAGCACTGTACCCCTGCCACCCCTGGGGGAAGGAACTGGGGGATGCCTATCCAATTTGGGATCTAGATAGCAGTTGAAATCTCCCATAATCAGCAGTGGGACATCAGGTTTGCCCGCCAGGTGCGTCAGCAACAACTGTAACACTTCCCGTGAAAACGGAGGTGGAATATATATATCAGCGATGTTAAGGTGTACAGTTTACAGTAAATAAATACAAATCTACCAGAAGCATCCACCATGCGAGTCAAGTTCCTGGTATACTAATGCTTTGTGTATCAGTACACTCACCCCACGTGAATAAGCAGAGTGAGTAGAATGATACGATTTGCCCACCCAGGCGTATTGCAAACATCCCACATTGTCTCCCAGGAGGTGAGTCTCCTGAAGGCCAATAATAGCTGGATGGAATTTGCGCAAACCAGAGGAGATCATGGTCCTTTTTAAAGGGTCATTAACTCCGCGCACGTTCCATGATACTATAGGTGTAGACACCATTGCAAACAATTAAAAATACATTGAAGGGGTGCTCTTCTAAAGATGAGACCGATTCGGACTGTATGGTGGCCCAGATGTATTGGATCATGTTGCATCAAAAAACAATCTCTCTGCAAAGGGGTTGCACAATAGAAACTCAGCGTTCGGGAAGGATGGACAGTCTTGCGCAACTGCGCAACAAAACAGTAGAAAACATAGCAAAAATAAAAAATGTTGGAAGCCCTGGATCCGGCCATGATGAAACGCACACAGCCAGTACTGTCCAGGGGCTGTAAGGCATGCTGTCTGTTCTGATTATTAACGCCAACAAGGCTTTGAAACAGTAGCCATGTAACCCATGACTTTACATAACCTACAAACACCCACCACGGTGACATCACCCGTGAGGGCCGGTGCTTTTAAGGAAAATAACTGGTGTTAAGGAAATAACAATTTTTCTGCGGTAATCACTCGCTGTGTGAGCAACAAGTATAGTTCCTCTTCAGAGTGATAAACATAAACGGGGAATTGACGCCCTGCATTACTTCTGCCAAGACTGGTTTATCCTGCTCCATCTTCTCGGCCTTGGCGGAGCAGAACTTGCTCATTGTGATCCAGCCAGGTCGCAGCGTCTTGTGCATTTTCAAAGAATTGGTTCTGTCCATTGGCCGTCACCCTTAGCTTGGCTGTGAACATCATTGCATAGGATAACTGCAGCCTTTGTAGCCTTTTCTTGACATCTGCACATTTCGATCGTCTGCGTTGCACTTCGGTGGAGAATTCTGGATAGAATGAGATTTTGGTGCCATTATACTTGACAGTGCCCTTTTCTCTAGCCAGTCGCAGTATCGCCTCTCTGTCCTTGTAATTCAAGAGCCTGGCCAACATTGATCGTGGGGGGTTCCCAGGCGGAAGGGGTCGCGGGGGCACCCTGTGGGCTCTTTCTACAGTATAAATGGGGGAGAAAGCTTCTTTGCCAAAAACTTCCTGTAGCCATCCTTCAATAAATGTTGTGGGATCACGGCCTTCCACTTTTTCAGGGAGCCCCACTATGCGTACATTGTTGCGTCTTAGACGGTTCTCAATTTTGTCAGTTTTACTAAGGGCTTGAAAGGCGTTTTAAGTGGCCATCCTGACATCTCTGTGAAGGGGGGCAACTGGTCCTCCACGTCGCTCACCCGACCCTCCACTGCTGTGGTTTTCTCTCTGATCTTTTGGAGATCCTGACGCATAAGGGACAGTGTTTCCCTCAGCCCTCCAAATTTCTCCTTCAGATCATCTACAGAGGCAGTACATTTGTGCACAGCATGCAGGATTTCACTCAGAGAGGGCTGAGCATTATCTTCTGAGGGGGAGACGGATGGATCAGACATGAGGTCCTGCTGCATGTCTAATGGCACTGTGTCATCCAGCATGCTTGTGTCTTCCCTGTTATCCAGCTCAGCGGTGTATAAGGGCTGATAGGAGCCAGGCAGGGGGGAGTCAGAGTGCCCAGCGAGCTTTTGAGTATAATAAAGCATGTCCCTGGGTTGCTCTTTGGTTTTAGGGGGTTTGCTGGGCTTACCCCCCTGCTCAGATTTCTTCTCCAGGCCGCGCTGTGCTTTGGGAGGCTGAGACTGGCCGGCGCCATCTTGGTCAGCTCTGGACTCCAAGGCCTCGGTCTCCGCTCGGTTCCCCCGGGTCATCCTCAACTCAGGACGGATGGCCAATGGCACCGGACGACTCCAGAAGGTATCAGACAGCCTTTTGGGGCAGAAACGGGCTAAATCTGTTGTGAGGAAAGGATGATAGACAGGATCTTCAGCGGGAGCTCCGTGCAGCAGGTCTGCTTACATGCCTCGTCAGGCCACGCCCCTATTTTGTCCTTTTTGGTGTGTTAAAGTGACACTAAACTCTGATTTAAAAAAAAAAAAATTCTATTGACATATGTATTTTTAACCCCAAAAAGTAACTTTTACTGCTCTTACCTTCTCCAAGTTCCTTTTTTTGCTGCTGTGATCTGACTTCCTGTTAGAGGGTAGCTACATTTGTTCTCCACGGCCTCACAGTACATAGGACAATAGCCACCATCTCTTGCTTGCTTCCGAGATGGAGTAGGGACTATGGATTTTTATTTGTAGTGTGCATAGAGAAGTGCACATGACCACAACTAATGTGTGGGAGATAAGAAGCTCAAGAAGGACAGTACAAGGAGGCAGAAAAACACTGTAAGAAACTATTTAATGAAAAAGATATTACAGGACAAATAAAGGGACAATAAAGTTTTTTTTTAAAGTAACAGACATGTCATACTTACCTGCTCTGAAACAATAAAAATGAAATATTCATTTAAATATCGTGCCTGGGCGGTCCCCTTAGTCTGCCTGTAAGTTAGCACATTTTCCGCATGTTTAGAACAGTACTGAAAAATAATGTTTCTAAAGGAAAAAAGGTAATTTAAAATTGCTCACCAGGCCCTTTGGGTCTGGTATGGATATTAGGGTGAACTCCACGCCAATTAAAAAAAAGTGTATTTGAAACGAATACACTTATATATATATATATATATATATATATATATATATATATATATATATATATATATATATATATATATATGAATGCAGAGTATATATATATATATATATATATATATATATATATATATATATATATACACACACATATGTGCTCATAAATTTACATACCCTGGTAGAATTTATGATTTCTTGGCCATTTTTCAGAGAATATGAATGATAACACAAAAACTTTTATTTCACTTATGGTTAGTGTTTGACTGAAGCCATTTATTATCAATCAACTGTAGTTACTCTTTTAAATCATAATGACAACTGAAACTAACCAAATAACCCTGATCAAAAGTTCACATATCCTGGTGACACAAAGAGGTTTGAGTGGCTATTAAAGGTAACTATCCTCATCTGTGATCTGTTTGCTTGTAATTAGTGTGTGTATAAAAGGTCAATGAGTTTCTGGACTCATGACAGACCCTTGCATCTTTCATCCAGTGCTGCACTGGCGTTTCTGGATTCTGCTTCATGGGGAAAGCAAAAGAATTGTCAAAGGATCTGCGGGAAATGGTAGTTGAACTGTATAAAACAGGACAGGGATATAAAAAAATATCCTAGGAATTGAGAATGCCAATCAGCAGTGTTCAAACCCCAATTAAAGAAGTGAAAAATGAGGAGTTCTGTTAAAACCAAACCCCAGTCAGATAGACCAACTAAAATTTCAGCCACAACTGCCAGGACAATTGCAAAGAAATACCCACAAATAACTTCAGATGAAATACAGGACTCTCTGAAAACATGTGGTGTGGCTGTTTCTTTTTTTTTTTTCCAAAAAAGATTTTATTGAATGTAAGGAAACGTTACAGAAATACAGATACATCAATGGTAGGTAAGTATAATACAACTACAAGAGTATATAACCAGGACTTATTGAATAAACCAACAGCAAACTATTAATCTAATCCAAGACTCGTTTAACACTGATGATGACATAGTGTAATAGAGTTGTGTGTGGGGAATATTAGTCTGATATTTGTGCTGGGAGGAGGGTAATTATGTTTTACAGCTTAGGAGCTTGTAATGGGCGGAGTATTAACAATGTTGACTTTACTTTCTGTGATATCTAATTGGTGGTGATTGCCTATCAATTTTGATATAGGTTAGCTTAGGGAGTTAAATTCTCTTGTGTAATTGTTGGTACATATGTACATGTGTGTGTCCAGCACACTCTATACGTTTAGCCTGGTCTATGGGTTAGTTAAGGGGGGGTGAGATAGGGTAGCGGGAGGTGAGAAGGTATAGGGTTCGTATTAATGCCAGAAGTCACTGGAGGAGCATTTTGGTTGTTATTTGTAACTGTTGATTCTTATTTATGTGTATGTAATTTTATAGGGAGAGCCAAGTGAGTTTCCCCATGCGAGGATTAGGCGTATCGTAAACGTCTTCAGTAATTTGGCCGGTTTGAGTGTGGCAAATTGTTTTTGGTATAGATTTATGGCTTAGTGTCCCTCGTATGTAAAGGGTCAGATGTTTAAGCATGCATCCTTTGCAGGTATTCTGTAGTTGATTTAAAGTAGGTCCAGCAGGCCCAGAGCGTAGTGAACTTATGAGGTTTCGGGATATTGCAATAAGTTCTTCCATTTCTGCGATTTTATTTATTCTTATAAACCAGTCTGATATGGAGGGTGTTCTAGGAGTGCCCCATAGCGGTGGTATGCACATTTTTGCTGCATTTACTAGCATCATGGCTAATGATCTAAAATATGGTATATCATCTGGTTGCTGAAGGTGTAGAAGGAACTGTGCAGGTGAATAGTCTAGCTTATACTGTATGTAGTAATTTTTTCAATTAGTTTGTGGACTTGATTCCAGAAAACCTGGATTCTAGGGCACGTCCACGAAATGTGTAGGAGGTCACCTAATTCATTCTGACACCTCCAGCACTTATTTGATTGGGATATATCAATCCTGTGTAAGATAGAAGGGGTACGATACCAACGTGAGATTACTTTGTAATTTGCCTCTTGGGTAGAGACATTTATAGAGCCTTTATGTGCATTTCGGTATATTGTGTCCCAAGAGCTACTTGAAATTTCTATATTTAGATCCTTGTTCCAGGCTTTGAAGGCTGTTCCCTCATCTGTCTGAGTATTGTTCCAGAACATGTTATGTATCAGGGAGATGGTATGGCGTTGTGGTGTGTCGCTAAGGCATAGTCTTTCAAATTCAGTAAGGGTTTCAGACAAGTCCGTCTTACTTTTTATACTGTCTACAAAATGCATGAGTTGCCAGTAGTTTAGTATGCTTAGTTTGTGCGTGGTCCAGGTCGCATCTATTTGTTCTCGAGTTAGTAATTTGCCTTCATGTATGATGTGATATATACGTAAGCCTATGTCTGGTTGTATGCGGGATAGTGGATGACGTTCCATCCCAGGGGCAAATTGTGGATTGAACAAGATTGGCGTGAGGGGGCCTGCAGTTTTGGTAAGCTTGAATTTGCGGTTGGACTGCGTAAAGCATTCCAAGGTGGGGACATATCGTTGGGTGATTCATAATGGTTTTTGGTAGAAGGTTGCATTTGATCCAGGGGGTCCCGGTAATGGGGTGAGGGGAGAAAGAGTTTTCTAATGCCACCCAGTCTTTTGTCTTTTGATGTGTGTGCCAGTCAACAATCCGCTGTATGTGACATGTCCAATAGTAGTGTTGTATGTCGGGTAGGCCTATTCCCCCTTTGGCTTTGGGTTTTATTAGTTGGCTGTATTTAATTCTGGGGTGTTTTTGGTTCCAAATGAAATTTCTATTAATTTTGGAGATCAATCGCAGGAAAGTGTTAGGAAGTTTGATGGGGATCGTTTGAACAAGGTAAAGTACGCGTGGTAAAATGTTCATCTTGACTATGGCCGTTCTTCCAAACCAAGAAAAATGTGATTTATTCCATTTTTTAGGTCGTCTCTGATGGTTTTGAGCAGAGGGAGGTAATTTTTAAGAAACAGATCTGGTAGGTTTGCAGGAAGTTGAATTCCCAAGTAAGTCAGTGCCTCTGATTTCCAAATGAATGGAAAGTTTTGCTTGCATTGTGACATCTGTTGTTCTGTTAGGGTTATGTTAAGAGCGTGTGATTTAGAAAAGTTTATTTTGAAGTGGGCTAAGTATTGGAATAAGTTGAAGTCTTTAAGGAGGTTAAGGATAGTTACAAGGGGGTTGGATAGAAATAGGAGAATATCATCCGCAAGCGCAGCTAACTTGTATTTTTTCTCCGCTATAGTAAGCCCATGGATGTCTGAGTTATCCCGTAGTCTACGTAGGAAGGGTTCGAGTGTAAGAACAAACAGGATGGGGGAAAGAGGGCAACCCTGACGTGTGCCATTTTTGATTTGGAAGGCCCTTGACAGGAGTCTATTTACTCGGACTTTCGCTCTTGGATTCGAGTATAAGGATGTTATGAAGTTTACCAAGCGTTCACCAAAGCCGAGATTCCGTAATACCGCTATGAGGTAGTCCCAGGCTAGCCTGTCAAAGGCCTTCTCAGCGTCTAACGATAAGAAGAAGCCAGGGACTTTAGTGGCGGAAAGCCAGTGGTGGATGTTTATGGCTTTAAGGGTGTTGTCCCTGGCCTCCCTTCCTGGAATAAACCCCACCTGGTCTATCGATATGAGATTTGGGATTAGAGGAAGTATGCGATTGGCTATGATTTTTGCAAAGATTTTTAGGTCGGAGTTTAGTAGGGAGATAGGTCGGTAGTTTGAGGCTAATTCGCTGTCTTTGCCAGGTTTGGGAATTACACATATGTGCTTCGAACAGGGTGTTGGATGTTGTACTGGGTTGGGATAGGAGGTTAAAAGCTCTTAAGAAGGGGGCTGTTAATAAATTTTAGAAAGTTTTATAATACGTCATGCAAAACCCATCTGGGCCAGGACTTCTACCTGGTTTCATTTGTTTTATAGCTGAAAGGAATTCTTCTCCTGTTATGGGACCATCTATTAATTTTGCTTGCTCTGGGGAAATAGGTCTAGGGCTGTTTTGTGTGAGGAATTCTGTGATGATATCTTCGCGTGACCTAGTGTCCGAATGTGGTTTTTGTTCAGGGGGAAGGTTATACAAATCTGAATAGTATTGGGCAAAGTGGTTTGCGATGTCATCGCTTTTGGATAATGTTGTGGTAGGGGACGATCTGATTTTGTGTATTATAATGTTTGCTTTTTTAACTTGCAGGGCTCTGGCTAGAAGGTTTCCATTTTTATTACTGTGCTCATAGAAGAGTTTTTGGGACAGGATAAAGTTTTTCCTGGTCTTTTTCCCTAGTTCTTCTTTGAGGTGATTTCGTGCTTGTTCCAGTTCCTGTGGGGTGGAACCTTAGCTAGTTTGTGTGCCTTTTCCAATTTCCGTATTTTGTTTAGTAAGGCATTAGTTGGTTCCTATTGGGAATGTTTATGCATGGCTGCAAGTTTGATTAGTGCTCCCCTAACCACGCACTTGTGGGCTTCCCATTGGGTCATGTGGGACGTGTCGAGAGTGTCATTTAATACAAAGAAGTCTTTGACGGTTGTCGTAATGTTGGCCATATACGAAGGGTTTGTGAGTAGTGATGCGTCTAATCTCCAAATGTTAAAGTTGCTGTGATGGGGTTATGATCAGATAAAAACGTAGGTTCGATGGTTGCTTCTGACAAGAGTGGCAGATCTTTTTGTGTGACAAACAGATAGTCTATTCTGGAGTAACGGTCATGAGGTCTGGAGTAGAAAGTAAAGTGTCTGTCACTAGGATGTAGGGTACGCCAGGAGTCGTGTAGGAGTAAGTCCTGTAATTGGGCTTTAATTTGTTTAGGAGCTTTGAATGTAAGGGAGGATGTATCTTCGAGCGGATTCAGAGTGACGTTAAAGTCTCCTCCGAGTAAGAGGATGCCTGACTGGAAAGAGGTTAGGGCCAGTGCTATCTCGCGGAAAAAGCTCACTTGACTCGAGTTAGGACTATATATATTAGCTATCATGATGGGTCTATTCCATATTGTGCCTTTGATAAACGGATATCGGCCGGAACCATCTATTTGTGAGTCTGTCACTACTAAAGGTACATGTTTGGATATTAAGATTGATACTCCTTTCGTTTTAGCTGACGGATTGGTTGCGTGAAAGGTGTTCGGAAAATTTTTGTTTGAAAGTTTAGGTATTTGGTCGGTTCTGAAGTGCGTTTCCTGGAGTAGGACTATATCAGCTTTGATTTTTCTCATATATAGTAAGAGTTGTGCTCTTTTTTCGGGGACATTAAGCCCTTTCACGTTAAGGGAGACTATTTTGAGTTTATTTTTCATGAGAGGTTGGTTTGCAATGGGCATTACTGTGTTCGTTGTGTGCCACTGTTTATGAGTTATAAGCGGTGTATAATTTGTCTCTTCTGACTGATAATGAGGTTGGAAGGAATGGATAAGGGGGGAGAAGGGTAGGGGGTAGATCAGGGGGATGCAGAGGGTTTTGCTAAAAGGAAGATACTTATGTGTGGATAGGTGGGGGTTGTTCTGACGGCAGGGATAGACCCGCTAACCTGCCTAATTTAGGTAGTTGTGTGTTGGAGAAGGTCAGCACAAGTCTGGGAACTGTGCTGTTGCAGGGTATGGTAGGACTGGTGAGGATAGTTTTAGCGAATATACGATAGGTGTGGTTACTGTACCTCGTGACTACTCGTACGGTCATCATGCTAGATAGGGTATGTGTAGGAGAGCAACAAATGGTATAGAGATGGCACCTTCAGGGGTGTTTAGTTGCCGAAACTGCATCAGAATGGTTTGATTGAGTACTTTTTGTGCACCGTGGCTTTGTTAGTTGTTACTAAAGTAATCGGCTGTATGTAGGTCCGAGGTAGGATATATGTGCCCGTGGATAATACTATTAGGAAGAAGTAATGCAGGGGGGTTTACATGAATCTGTGTCAAGTATTCAATTAGTATTCTTAATAAGTCTAGGAAAGTGCTCAGATTTGTTGGATTTTATAAACATTTGTAAAACAAGCAGAAAACTATTGTTCAATCTTGGTTAACACTTAACAACTTGGTAAAGGAGAACATCAATGTGTCAGGTATATCCTACCCCCTTCGTTATGAGCATAAAGGGTGTTGCTTCTTAACGTGCATAGGAGCTACTTAAAGATATATGAACCATGTGAGAAATCACATGGGGGTTGGAGGTTTTGCCATATAATTTGTTGAGGGGATAGGATATTTGTCATGTGACACGATAAGATAAACAATATAAGAAACATAATCTATATATATATGGCATTTATACTCAGGGCGATCGGGCTTATCTGTCAGAGCGCAATGCCTTTTACCCTTTGTATTGATTCCCCTTTGTGAGACTAGTGTGTTTGAACTTTGTTAGAGGATGTCCATGACGGAGGGAGGGTTATAGCTCCGGTTGAGGACCCTCGTATACGTAAATGGTGTTTTTGGAATTCCATCTTTTATGACAGTTCCTGGGAATCTGACCAATGTCCACGTTGATGCGCTTCGGTTTATACATTAGGCATCAGAGCTGTTCGCGTTTGTATACTGTAGTGCATGCCCCTAATGGGGGCATGATGGTGTGAGACAAACTTTTAGACTACTAAACTAAACATTTAAACAGTCATTTTACATTGCGAGTATTGTAAATATTGTACCACTTTGGCGGTTTCTTTAAATTCTTTATTTATCATTTTATATGAATAACAATGCATTTCCCTGCGGGGATAATTCTTAAAACATAACCACAATAAAATCTATAACAAGTGACAGGTTATCATATACACTTATGATATTAATTATCCTGTGCTTAAGCATAAACCTTGCTTTTTGAATAAGAAAAGAGATACATCCTGTCCCCCTATTATATTAACTTTGGAGGTATCATGATAATACATATTTTAGTGATGTTGAAGAGAATCTGGGCTATGTATCTCAATAGATTTGTAAAATGGCAGGATGACAGGATGTATATGCTGTATGTCTAGATACAGGCGTATATCTCATTACATTGTCTCTGCGAGTTTTATGTATTAAGGTTGCCTGAATTGGTTTGTTCATTTCCGACCAATGCTGAGTGACTTGTTTTCGCATCTTGTGGAGCTGTTTGAGTATATCAGAGCATGTGGGTTTTCTGCATCTGTGTAGTGGTTAACCTGTAAGAAGTCATGGCGAATGTAGAGAGGAAATATCGGCTCTGCCTATATGGTTGTGTGCACGATGTCTATAGAGGTCCCATATTCTCAAGACAAAGCATATAATTGTTATCCATTTGCAAGGGTGTTTGAACGTACCTCTTTTACGGAAGTCACAAGACTTTTTTCAGGTTGTGTCTGAAACAACATGAGTCAGTTTGACATTGGGTGAGTCAAGAATATAGGCAAACTTACCCCTTGGAGAGTTCATTCAAGTATATTGTGTCTATATACAGCTCTGAGGGGTAAAGAAGACATTGGTAGGGGTCAGAATGACATGGTTAGTCTTTTCTTGCCTTTCTGTGGGCCGGTGAAGCTGGAACACTGCCTTCTCTTGGGGAGCGGCGGTTGACTGATGGATTCGAGACACGGGTGGAAAGTCAACGTCTTCTGGTCGTGGACGGGTTTTCCCGTTGGTGGACCTCCATCGGTTCCTCGTGCTGAGGAGTGGCGATTCACGGTTCTCGATGCCAGTCCGGAATTGCGATTGGTGGAATGCCCAGAGTTTCACAGAATAAAATTGCTTCCTCAGGCTCTCGTAAGAGAGAGATCCTTCCTCCAGAGCCAGCTTGTAAGCAGAAGGGAAATTTCCATCTATACGGGATATTCCTATCTCTCAGGGCGTCTAGTATCGGGCGTAAAGCTCTGCGTTTGTGCAGAGTGATTTGAAACAAGTCATAGTACAGTTTAATTTCTGTTCCTCGGAATAGAATGTGATTCCTGAGTGTAGCTTGTCTCATAATTTCTTCTTTTAACCTGAAGTTTGTGAGACAGCCTATGACGTCTCTTGGGGGGTCTGTATCTCTGCCCCTGGGACGAAGTGCACGGTGTAGACGTTCCATATCCATGGGTGTTTCGGGTGGGCATCCTAGGAGGTCATTAAAAACGTTTGTCACTGCTGGAAGAAGGTAATCTGGTCCTCTAATTCTAATGTTGTGACGGCGACCCCTGTTATCTAAATCTTCTACGTGCCTCTGTAGGTCCTGTAACTGTGTGGCATGTGTACTCAGGGAGCGTTGTGCGGTATTAATGGCAATCTCATGGGGGTCAGTGATGTCTTCTACTTCCTCCAGGCGACCTGCCAAAGCTTGCATATCTAACCTGAGTTCTGATATAGCTGCCTGCATGTCTGCAGCTACTGTTCTGAGGTCCTCTAGGCTGAGGCTGCTCACGGCTGGGGGTTGTGATTCTCTGGCATGTGTTCCTGGCGGCCTCGTGGGGCTGCAGCTTACCTCCCTGGAGGCCTGTGATGGCGTGGCCGACTCTCGCGCTCGGGATCTGATTATCTCCGGAATGTTGCCGGATAGCTGCGTGTCTTAAACCCGCGGTGATCGGGAGCAGGTGGCCAACGGATCCCTGTCAGTTTTGCCCATGGTATTGCAAGGTGTTCTCCTTCTTTGCTGAAAGGATGACCGAGGAGTAACTGAGTGTAAGAATTAAGCAGCCATCTTCGGCCACGTCCAGGCCATGCCCCTTGGTGTGGCTGTTTCAATATGCACAGTAAGGAGGCACTTGAATAAAGATGGGCTGCATGGTCGAGTCACCAAAAGAAAGCCATTACTACACAAATGCCACAAAGTATCCCGCTTACAATAATACGCCAAACAGCACAAAGACAAGCCTCAAACCTTCTGGCACAAAGTAATTTGGAGTGATGAAACCAAAATTAAGCTTTTTGGCCACAACCATAAACTCAACATTTGGAGAGGAGTCAACATGGCAGTATGTTATCAAAGAATACTCGAGATACATTTGCATTCATCAGCCAGGAAGCTGCGCATAGGACGTACTTGGACATTCCAACATGACAATGATCCAAAACACAAGACCAAGTCGACCTGTCATTGGCTACAGCAGAATAAAGTGAAGGTTCTGGAGTGGCCATCTCAGTCTCGTGACCTCAATATCACCCTTTTTAGGACAATACCATGCAAATTAGCCTTTAAAATGAGCACTTTTGATTTCGAACTTTCGAGTCCCATAGACGTCAATGGGGTTCTAACGTTCGTGCGAATTTTCGGTCCGTTCGCAGGTTCTGGTGCAAACCGAACCGGGGGGTGTTCAGCTCATCCCTATTAGGCACTGGTGCTGGTACCACAACACTGCAACCCCTCACAGATACTCTAGTTGGAGCGCAGGAACGAGTCCTGCTGCAAAGTTAAACAGGGGCTGAAAAATTGAGCTTTAGCCACAATATTCTTACAAGCTATCAGCATGATCATTGAGGAGGAAGAGGATAGTCACTCAGCATCAGCATAGGCAGTCTTTGAAGGGATCTGAGATTTCAAAAAAAATTATTCGGTTACATCAGCATCAGGTGCTTGGTAGCTGGTGGTGATCCAAGACTGATTCATTTTTATGAAGGTCAGTCGATCGACTGTGTAAGTGGACAGACGCACCCTGTGATCGGTTACAAAGCCTCCAGCAGCACTGAATGTGCGTTCCGAAAGAACGCTGGATGCAGGACAGGCCAGTAGCTCAATTGCATACTGTGCAAGCTCTGGCCAGTGATCCATCCTCAAGACCCAGTAACCCAGAGGATTTTCGGTGGGAAAGGTGTCCAAGTCAGATCTTGCCCCTAGGTATTCCTGCACCATGTAAAACAGATGCTGGCGATGGTTGCTGGAACCGATCATACCCTGGGGCTGCGGACAAAAAATTGTCTGAACGCATCGGTCAGACGGCCACCTTCTCCACCGCTCCTTCTCTGACTGACCGAAGCCTCAGCAACACGTTGTCCAGAAACAGGAGTTTGTAACCTCCCAGTCTCTGGGAACGCGTTGCACAGACCTTTCTGCAAGGCCTCCCGAAGATGTTTCATCCTCTGCTCCCTCTGCGATGGCAAGATAAGGTCCGCAACCTTACCCTTGTAACGTGGATCAGCCAGTATTGGTATTTCTCCTTGATACCACGAATATGAGGATCCTTACGCAGGCTTTTCAGGATCAGGGAGGCCATGCAGCGTAGGTTTGCTAAGGCATTCGGTCCGGAGTCCTCTGGGTCACTAAGGATGACATGGTCCGCAGCCACCTCCTCCCAGCCACGTACAAGTCCATGTGTTTCTTGGGACTGATCCTTTAAAGACTACTGCTGATGCTGAGTGCCAGGCTCCACCTCCATACTGACACAATCCTCCTCCTCCTCCTCTTCCCGCGTGATCGGCGGGCACGCAGGAACACTGGATAAAGGGGGCCTTGAGAGCTAAGGAAGTCCTCCTCTTCCTGCCTCTGTTCTGCCTCAAGTGCCCTGTCCATTATTCCACGCAGCGTGTGCTCCAACAGGTGGAAAAGGGGGACAGTGTCACTGATGCATGCACTGTCACTGCTCACCATCCTCGTGGCCTCCTGAAATGGTGACAGGACAGTGCATGCATCCCTGATCATGGCCCACTGGCGTGGGGAAAAAAACCAAGCTCCCCTGACCCTGTCCTGGTGCCATAGTCGCACAGGTACTCATTGATGGCCCTCTGCTGCATGTGCAGCTGCTGCAGCATGGCCAACGTTGAGTTTCACCTGGTGGGCATGTCACAGATTAGGCTTTTCTTGGGCAGCTTAAACTCCTTTTGGAGGTCTGCCAGCCGAGCACTGGCATTATATGACCGGTGGAAATGCACACAGACTTTCCTGGCCTGCCTCAGGACATCCTGTAAGCCCGGGTACCTGCCCAAGAACCGCTGCACCACCAAGTTAAGGACGTGAGCCAAACAGGGCACATGGGTCATTTGTCCCTGTCGGAGGGCAGAGAGGAGGTTGGTGCCATTGTCGCAAACCACCATTCCTGCCTTAAGTTGGCGTGGCGTCAACCACCTCTGAACCTGCCCTGCAGAGCTGACAGAACCTCTGCCCCAGTGTGGCTCCTGTCCCCCAAGCACACCAGTTCAAGCACCGCATGGCATCTTTTGACCTGCATACTTGCGTAGCCCCTTGAACGGCTACAGAGCACCGCTGGTTACAAGGACAAAGAACAGGAAGCGGCCATGGAGGAAGAAGAAGAGGAGGGGGTGGAGGAGAGAGGTGTGTCACAATCATTAGTAGTGGCATTTTGGAGGCGTGGTGGTGGAACAACCTCCAACACTACTGCACCTTGTCCTGAATCCTTCCCAGCTGCCAGCAGAGTCACCCAATGCACCGTGAAACTTAGGTAACGTCCCTGTCCATGCCTGCTGGACCATGAGTCAGCGGTAATATGCACCTTACCGCTGACCGCCCTGTCCAGCGAGGCCAAGACATTGCCTTCCACATGCCGGTAGAGAGCCGGAATCACCTTCCATGAGAAAAAGTGGCGTTTGGGTACCTGCCACTGAGGAACGGCACATTCCACAAACTCACGGAAGGGGACAGAGCCTACCAACTAAAAAGGCAGCCATTGAAGTGCTAGCAATTTTGCCAAGCTAGCATTCAACCGCTAGGCATGTGGATGGCTGGGAGCGAACTTCTTTCGGCGGTGCAGCAGCTGGGGCAGGGAAATTTGCCTGGTACAATCTGACGTTGGTGTACCGAAAGCAGATTGCCCACAAGTACTTGGCTGTGACACACCTAATTCTACACCTTCATTTCTCTCAGTGCAGGTCTCAGAGAGGACTGAAGGTATAGTGGGGTTGGAGATCTCAGCTGATGAGGAGCAGGGAGAGGTCCTCTTTGTTCTTTGGTGTGTGTCTTTTAAATACGCTTGCCAACGAACTGCATGGCAGGTCAACATATGTCTGGTCAAGCATGTGTTGCCCAAGCGGGAGATGTTTTGGCCACGCGAGATACGCTTGAGACATATGTTGCAAATAGCAGCAGTGCGATCTGATGCACTCATCTCAAAAAAGGCCCACACCAAAGAACTTTTTGAATAACGCGCAGAGACTGCAGCGCCCTGCACATGCGGAGCTTTGGGGTGTGATGCAGTCAGTGTGCTGCCCTTAGGCTGGCCCCTGGAGGGCATCCTGCCTCGTTGGTGATGTGTCGCCTCCTCCTCCTCCTCTCTTATCAGGCACGTTGAGTCAGTGACCTCATCATCCCCTCCCTCCTCATCACTGGAGCAAACCTGGCAGTATGCTGCAGCAGGGGGAGCATGACTGCCAGATTGCTGTCTTTCTTGGGCACCCCCTCTGTCCGTGCTCACGTTACTGTCTTCATCTAGCTCAGTATCATCATCAGAGCCTTCCAAATGCTGGGCATCCTCCTGGAGCATGTACCCAACACTGTGGTCAAACAGTTCAAGGGACTCCTCAGGAGGACATGGTGGGGCTAGGGAAGGAGTCACTGATGACATTGAGCCGAGGGAAGAGGCCGCTGCTTTGCCAGACAAAGTACCCTGAGCATGGGTGAGAGAGGATGAGGAGGATGAGGACGGCTGGGTCATCCACTCGACTAAGTCTTCCGCATGTTGCGGCTCAACACGGCCAGCTGCCGAAAAAAAGGCCAAGGCGTGTCCCACGGCAATGTGCTGATGAGGATGCACCATCTCCACGACCAGCACTGTTGCCTCTAGACACAGAGCCTGCTTGCCCTCTTTTATTGGCTTGTGACTGTCTGCCTCTCCTTGTTGGCCTTCCAGACATACTAATGGCCTGTAACTGCACTAAGCTGGGATATATATATATATATATATATATATATATATATATATATATATATATATATATATATCTATATATATATAGATATATATATATATATATATCTGTAGTGATACTGCAGCTAGCAAAATCAACTGCCTGCCTGTAGTATGAGAACATCACCAACCTTCTACAGGTAGCTTTAGCTGAACACTGTGCAGAGCTCACAAAAAACTAACTTGTAGCTTATTTAGCTGCCTGCGGTAGTGATAAGATCTGGAAAACACCACCAACCTTCTACAGGTAGCTTTAGGTGAACACTGCGCAGAGCTTGCACTACACTAACTTGTAGCTTATTTAGCTTAACACTGTGCAGAGCTCGCAAAAAAATAACTTGTAGGTTTAGCTGAACACTATGAGGAGGACGCACTACACTAACTTGTAGCTTTAGCTGAACACTGCGCAGAGGTCTCACTACACTAACTTGTAGCTTTAGCTGAACACTGTGCAGAGGTTGCACTACACTAACTTGTAGTTTTAGCTGAACACTGTGAGCAGGACCCACTACACTAACTTGTAGCTTTAGCTGAACACTGTGCAGAGGTCTCACTACACTAACTTGTAGTTTTAGCTGAACACTGTGCAGAGCTTGCCAAAAAATAACTTGTAGCTTTAGCTGAACACTGTGAGGAGGACGCACTACACTAACTTGTAGCTTTAGCTGAACACTGTGCAGAAGTTGCACTACACTAACTTGTAGTTTTAGCTGAACACTGTGAGCAGGACGCACTACACTAACTTGTAGCTTTAGCTGAACACTGTGCAGAGGTCTCACTACTACACTAACTTGTAGCTTTAGCTGAACACTGTGCAGAGGTCGCACTACACTAACTTGTAGTTTTAGCTGAACACTGTGAGCAGGATACACTACACTAACTTGTAGCTTTAGCTGAACACTGTGCAGAGGTCGCACTACACTTACTTGTAGTTTTAGCTGAACACTGTGAGGAGGACGCACTACCCTAACTTGTAGCTTTAGCTGAACACTGTGCAGAGGTCACACTAAACTAACTTGTAGCTTTAGCTGAACACTGTGAGGAGGACGCACTACCCTAACTTGTAGCTTTAGCTGAACACTGTGCACTACACTAACTTGTAGTTTTAGCTGAACACTGTGCAGAGGTCAAACTAAACTAACTTGTAGCATTAACTGAACACTGTGAGGAAAATGCACTACACTAATGCCCCGTACACACGGTCGGACTTTGTTCGAACATTCCGACAACAAAATCCTAGGATTTTTTCCTACGGATGTTGGCTCAAACTTGTCTTGCATACACACGGTCACACAAAGTTGCCGGAAAATCCGATCATTCTGAACGCGGTGACGTAAAACACGTACGTTGGGACTATAAACGGGGCAGTGGCCAATAGCTTTCATCTCTTTATTTATTCTGAGCATGCGTGGCACTTTGTCCGTTGGATTTGTGTACACACGGTCGGAATTTCCGAGAACGGATTTTGTTGTCGGAAAATTTTATATCCTGCTCCCAAACTTTGTGTGTCGGAAAATCCGATGGAAAATGTCCGATGGAGCCCACACACAGTCGGAATTTCCGACAACACGCTCCGATCGGACATTGTCCATCGGAAAATCCGACCGTGTGTACGGGGCATAACTGTAAATAGTCTAGCTGCCTGACTGTGGTACTAATAGGATCAAAAGAACACCAGCAATTTTCTTCAGGTAGCTGTAAATACAGTAACAAAACAAGCCTGCCTGTCAGTAGGAAGATAACAGGAACGGATCTAGCTAAACTGAATACAGTGTATATATATATATGCAACACCTGGGATGCATATATATACACAATACACTGTAAGTGCAGCTAACTCACTGACTGTCCTGCCTAATCTAGCTAACTCAAATGAAATGACAATGTCTCTCTCTCTATCTCTCAGCACGCCGGAACACACTACACAGGGCCACCGTGCAGGCGGCCTTATATAGTGTGGGGTGTGTTCTAAACCCCCTGAGCCATAATTGGCCAAAGCCACCCTGGCTTTGGCCAATTACAGCTCTCTCTACCGACGGCGCTGTGATTGGCCAAGCATGCGGGTCATAGTGCATGCTTGGCCAATCATCAGCCAGCAAAGCACTGTGATGCCGCAATGAATTATGGGCCATGACGGCCCATAACGTTCGTAATTCGGCGAACGATCGAACAGCCGATGTTCGAGTCGAACATGGGTTCGACTCAAACGCGAAGCTCATCCCTAGTGCCTAAGGCCCAATTTTTCAGCCCCTGTTTAACAGGGGCGTGTAATTACAATTTTTTATGCAATACTTTGCAGCAGGGCTCGTTCCTGCGCTCCAACTAGAGTATCTGTGAGGGGTTGCAGTGTTGTGGCACCAGCACCAGTGCCCAAGGCCCAATTTTCCAGCCCCTGTTTAACAGGGGCGTGTAATTACAATTTTTGATGCAATACTTTGCAGCAGGGCTCGTTTCTGCGCTCCAACTAGAGTATCTGTGAGAGGTTGCAGTGTTGCGGCACCAGTGCCTAAGGCCCAATTTTTCTGCTCCTGTTCAACAAGGACATGTAATTATAATTCTTGATCTAATATTTCACAGCAGGGCCCGTTTCTGCGCCCACCAAGAGTAACTGTGAGGACTTACAGTGTTGTGGCACCACCACCACCAAAGGCCCAATTTTTCTGCCCCTGTTCAACAGGTGCATGTAATTACAATTCTTGATCTAATATTTCACAGCAGGGCCTGTTCCAGCTCCCACCAAGAGTAACTGTGAGGACTTACAGTGTTGTGGCAACACCACCACCAAAGGCCCAATTTTTCTGCCCCTGTTCAACAGGCGCCTGTAATTACAATTCATGATCTAATATTTCACAGCAGGGCCCGTTTCTGCGCCCACTAAGAGTAACTGTGAGGACTTACAGTGTTGTGGCACCAGCACCACCACCACCAAAGGCCCAATTTTTCTGACCCTGTTCAACAGGGGTATGTAATTACAATTCTTGATCTAATATTTCACAGCAGGGCCCGTTCCTGCGCCCACCAAGAGTAACTGTGAGGGCTTGCAGTGTTGTGGCAACACCAACACCTAAGGCCCCAATTTCTGCAGAGTATATAGGGCAGGCCCCTACTTTCAAACATCCAACATACAAACGACTCCTACTTGAAAACGGAATGAGACAACAGGAAGTGAGATGAAATCTACCCCTAGGAAGGGAAATTCTCTCCTGTAAGAGTTAATATGGGAAAAACGTGTCTCCTCTCCACTGATGCTTTATCAACAATCCTTGTTTCACTAAAAACCCCAAATTGTCAAAAAACATTTGTCATTGGGACAGAAAGTGAGATGAAATCTTCTGAAGAGGTGCACAGACAGCAAAACAAATGTCACAGGGGTGATAACCCTTCCCTATGTTTTCCAAAAAGCTTAAAATAGATTTTTTGGCTGGAGCTACACAATAAAAATGTACCAGTTCAAAATTACAAACAGATTCTACTTACTTACCTGTCTTGTTTGCACCGCCTGTATACTGCTGTTCAGAGTATATAGGGCCTGGGGGCCCCACGCCTTTCCTTTTTTGATCCCCCTCAAATTGCTCACTCACCAAATGTCGGAACCCCTGCAGGGGTATCAGGCCTGTGGTACTACGCAAGGACTTTACTGCTGCTGTTGTGATGCTTCAGATGGTTCCAATGGTCATGCTGCAGTTAACCCTCATATCAGGGAAGGAAAAGGGCTTCCATAGTGTAATATAGTCCCAAAAATATGTATTTAAAAATAGTTTAAAATCCAAAACCAAAAGAAATATAAATTAAAAAATTGCAAACATAAAAGAGATAAGCGTTCGTTCACCCGCCCCGTGGCCACTGGGGAGGGATGACACTCAGATGTATTTTTGGATGGTTTGCTGAATCCCTGTACCCAAGGCAGGTACGGGTGGGGGAAGTAGCGGTCAGCTGAGGATGTTGTACGTTCCTCCCACTTGTCTGTCAGGAAGTGATGTGCAAGCGTTGGTCCGTCGTGCGCGCTTCGTCACCTGACGTCTTCAGCGGCGGTACCACGCAGCTGCAGACTACAAGTATATATACAAGGGGAACGTTCAGTATACCCCGCCTCTCTAATAGATCACAACGAATCCCCGCTTCTCATCCCGATAAGGGAGAGAGAGAGGGGCGGATCATAAAATTAATTTTCACTAAGGGAGATGTAGGTCTGTCCCAGTGCGAACATCTACAAGGGAATGTGGGAAAGGTATAAGCTACCAGTCCCAGCATTCCCAGGACCAATCTCTTGGTTATATACAGGTGAAGGGAGAGGAGTGGACATAATATAAGTTAAAATAAAATAAAAATAGGAATAAAACTAGAAATGGAAAGACCCCCAGTGGTCATGGGTGGTAAAACTTAAGTACTATTTTACATATCAATAATCATGATTATTTGTAAATAGACATAAGTATATGTTGCTATCTATATTATGGCAGCAAAACATATCTAATTCCACACAGTATATATCAGAGCAAATATGAAACTAAAGAATACATACAAGAATAAGATGGGCCTATTATATAGGGGCTAGCATTTGCCCACGTTATGTAACAAATATATCATTATGTAACTACAAGCCCTAATAAATGTACTTGTATGTAGAGGATAGGGAATGGGAACCTATTTACATACATGTGTTACACCCCATACTCAAGGCAATACAAACTAGTAAAAAGATACATATATATACATCTGCATATGCATGAACATATGTCTATCAATATCCATAGTAATAAAGAGAAATGAAAAGGATAAAAATAGGGTGAGTGAGATGTCGGTGTATATGTACCAATATATTAGGCGATTCGGTGAGGAATGTGGTTTGAAATTAACCTATTGTGAGTGAATAAATATAATGAGCAATCATCATAATTATAAGTACATAATGTGTATGTAGAGCCCTATGTTGTGCCGAAGGCCACTTAATTTAACATTAAGTTTAACACTTAGTGTATATGTATCATTGTGCACTGTAGGATATATGACAGTGTAATGGGTGGGGAGTGAGTTGCGAAGGCATATTTATGCATTAATTTAATCTTTGCATACACATAGTGGGCTCCTCAAAGGAAGAGTGAGGTGTTTGGTGTATGACAAGTGTGTGGAGATAGGTCATCCCCACTATTCAGATCTGAGTAGTATATTAATATCCTCCGGATAATCAAGTGACAATAAAACCTAGGTATCATGTATCTAAAAGTAGAGAATGCATGAGCCATACTATGGGTTGGCAATTAAACAATTGAGGTCTATATCTAGGTTGAGGCCCCTGGGAGCTAGGGACCCCAACCTATATATCCATGCTGTTTCATTTTGCGAAATAAGGGTAGTTTTGTTACCTCCCCTCCAGTGCTGTTGAATGGAATCGATACCATAAAAAATTAGGCCTGATGGATCCCTATTATGTGCCTGATCAAAATGACGTGACAAGTTGTGCTTAGGGATGCCCTTCTTGATATTTTTAATGTGCTCCCTTATCCTGACATAAAGGGGCCTTGTGGTTCTACCCACATACTGGAGGTGGCAAGGACATTCTATAACGTATGTTACATGGGTGCTATGGCAAGTGATCAGATTTCTTATCTTATATTCTTTCTGGTCGACCCTAGACCTAAACGTTTCTTTTTTGCGGGGCTGCTTTTTACTAACCCTGCAGGGTAAGCATTTTTGACATTTATAGAACCCTCTAAGATTTGGAAAAATCTGTATCTGTTTAGGGGGATTGATGACATTGTGGACCAGGTGGTCACGGAGGGTGGGAGCCCTCCTGTAGATGAATTTTGGTTTATTAGGAAGTATTTTAGTTAGTACTCTATCTTCCTTAAGAATAGGCCAATATTTTTTAAAAATGTATTCTAGATTTTTATATTGGTTGTTGTAACCTGTTATAAATGGTATGTCCATTGGTTTATCCTTATTCCGATTTTTTCTGAGCAGGTGGTTTCTGTCCATGCCTGCTATTTCCATTTTTGTCTGTATCAGCCTTTCCATATTATAGCCTTTTTCATGGAATTGTTCAATCAGCCTATCTGCTTGTGTTAAGAAGTCCTCCATGGTGTCACAATTTCTGCGTATTCACCGCGGCACCCGACATTACATTAAAGCCGCAAGCAGTTTTAAATGACTTTTATCCCTTTAAAAATGTCATTTTGTGCAGGGACTGTTCTAAGCACAGGAAACATGTGCCACTTTACAGGCATACTATAGACACCCCCCAGGTATGATATTTAAAGGAATATTTAACTTTTATTTTCACTTTAAGCATCATTAAAATCACTGCTCCCGAAAAAACAGCCGTTTTAAAAATGTTTTTTGCATTGATACATGTCCCCTGGAGCAGGACCCGGGTCCCCAAACCATTTTTAGGACAATACCATGCAAAGTAGCCTTTAAAATTAGCACTTTTGATTTCGAACGTTCGAGTCTCATAGATTTCAATGGGGTTCTAAAGTTCACGCAAGTTTTTGGTTCGTTCGCAGGTTCTGGTGCGAACCGAACCGGGGGGTGTTCAGCTCATCCCTAGTAGTGAGTGTACAGCTTGTATAACAGTGTACATTTGCTGTCCCCTCAAAATAACTCAACACACAGCCATTAATGTCTAAACCGCTGGCAACAAAAGTGAGTACACCCCTAAGTGAAAATGTCCAAATTGGGACCAATTAGCCATTTTCCCTCCCTGGTGTCATGTGACTTGTTAGTGTTACAAGATCTCAGGTATGAATGGGGAACAGGTGTGTTAAATTTGGTGTTATCGCTCTCACTCACTTATACTTGTCACTGGAAGTTCAACATGGCACCACATGGCAAAGAACTCTCTGTGGAGCTGAAAAAAAGAATTGTTGCTCTACAAAAAGATGGCCTAGGCCAGTGTTGGCATTTCCCATGATGCTCATGCACTCTGCAGTGTAGTTGAGCATCATGGGAAATGTAGTTCCAAAACATCTGGGGTGCCAAGGTTCCCCATCACTGGCCTAGGCTATTAGAAGATTGCCAAGACCCTGAAACTGAGCTACAGCATGGTGGCCAAGACCATGCAGCAGTTTAACAGGACAGGTTCCTCTCAGAACAGGCCTCGCCATGGTCGACCAAAGGAGTTGAATGCACGTGCTCAACATCATATCCAGAGGTTGTCTTTGGGAAATAGAAATATGAGTGCTGTCAGCATTGCTGCAGAGGTTGAAGGGGTGGGGAGGTCAGCCTGTCAGTGCTCAGACCATACGCTGCACACTGCATCAAATTGGTATGCATGGCTGTCACCCCAGAAGGAAGCCCCTTCTAAAGATGATGCATAAGAAAGCCCGCAAGCAGTTTGTTGAAGACAAGCAGACTAAGGACACGGATTACTGGAACCATGTCCTGTGGTCTGATGAGACCAAGATAAACTTTTTTGGTTCAGATGGTTTAAAGTGTGTGTGGCAGAAACCAGCGAGGAGTACAAAGACAAGTGTGTCTTGCCTACAGTCAAGCGGGGAGTATCATAGTCTGGGGCTGCATGAGTGCTGCTGGCACTGGGGAGCTACAGTTCATTGAGGGAACCATGAATGCCAACCTGTACTGTGACATATTTAAGCAGAGCATGATCCCCTCCCTTTGGAGACTGAGCCACAGGGCAGTATTCCAACATGATAATGACCCCAAACACACCTTCAAGACCACTGCCTTGCTAAAGAAGCTGAGGGTAAAGGTGATGGACTGGCCAAGCATGTCTCCAGACCTAACCCTATTGAGCATCTGTGGGGCATCCTCAAATGGAAGGTGGAGGAGCACAAGGTCTCTAACATACACCAGCTCTGTGATTTTGTCATGGAGGAGTGGAAGAGGACTCCAGTGGCAACCTGTGAAGCTCTGATGAACTCCATGCCCAAGAGGGTTAAGGCAGTGCTGGAAATAAATGGTAGCCACACAAAATATTGACACTTTGGGCTCAATTTGGACATTTTCACTTAGGGGTGTTCTCACTTTTGCTGCCAGCGGTTTAGATATTAATGGCTGTGTGTTGAGTTATTTTGAGGGGACAGCAAATTTACACTGTTATACAAGCTGTACACTCACTACTTTACATTGTAGCAAAGTGTAATTTCTTCAGTGTTGTCACATGAAAAGATATGATAAAATATTTACAAAAATGTGAGGGGTGTACTCACTTTTGTTACATACTGTGTGTATATATATATATATATATATATATATATATATATATATATATATATATATATATATATATATACACACACTAATAGACTGTATATATATTAAATATACTTCCTGTACTGACAGAATATATCAAATACACTGCCTGGAGTGAATTAATATAGTGTTTACACTGTATATATATGGATACAAAAAGTGTAGCGTTTATATGTGAAGCAAAATACAACAATACAATTGAAACAAATGGGAAATAAAACCCAATAATCACTGATGAAAAAACAAACATGAAAATACAAATGCAAATAAACCCAGTGACTGGTGATGAGTGTCCAAAGAAAAGTCCAAGTGAGCAAAATTTGAAAAAATTGAAAGATAAAAAAATAAAAAATAAAAAATGTTTTGGTCAAAATATAATTCTAAATCCCATATAAACGAATACAAAAACTTCATGTGAAAATCATAACAGTGAACAAGATGTGAAATTGAAGTGAAAAGTGCCACCACATGACTTAGGGAGGCTTACCAGAATGTTTGAACACACAAGAACATATGTTCTGTGGGTCAAACAGGCTTGTGTTGTATGAACAACCAATGGAACTGGACACTGGGATCCTCACAAGGCTCCAACGGGAACTCACAGCTGCCCTCAAGATAGGTGGTAATAATGAAGTTTCTCATAGGATTGGTAACCAGGTGATCATGGATACAGCAGATGAATTCAATGTGGGGAGAACAAAAAGGGCCACATAGCGTAATTCCATAAAATTGTACAATAAATTTAGTGAAGTTGGAAGACTTACATTAGGCAGATAAAAACAGCGCTTTTCATAAAACAAATAGCGGCAGTGGAGTCCTTCCCAATGCATTTCGTATCCATAGACATCTTCTGGGGGATCCTTCCACTGCAGCCCTCCAAGTATATATAGATATTATGTCCCCAAGCATAAGAGCCAAGTTCCCAATGTATTTCATTTGGAGGAACAATGTGTGATGTACTGGCAGTGTAATGCTTCAAATTAGAGGCCGTGTGCATTCTGCGCCTCAGTGCAGGCTTTAGGTGGAGTGTTCTAACTTCAGTATGACTAGTCGGAGGGGCTGAAAATTGGCTATATGGGTGCCAAGCCTCAATGTGAAGAACAGGAGGCGTGATACACAACAACGCACAGCGCCGCTAAGAGAGCACGGCTGCACAATGACGTCATGCGTCTCAATAACACTGCCGGCTTGCGCTCCAAGAGATGAAGAGATAACTCTTCCTGGTGGGCCATACCAAAACAAATCCCATGACCAAGAGGTACGTGATTGAGTGGTAACGGCCTGAGCAACAACAAACCGGAAGGATAACATGACATAATAATGTAACATCACGAAAATATGTGAAACAAACCAATTAAAAAACGTAACAAATGATAATGAGTTAAGATAAAAGACTGGGAAAAACAGTCATGTAAATATTTATTAAATAAAACATGAAAATCTAAGAACAAAAAGGAAAAACAAAAAGCAAACCTTTCTAAAAGAAACATAGACTACTAAGAGCCTTGGTAAATTAAATAAATTAAAAAAATACACTAAAAAAAGGAGGGGAAATGTAAAAAAATTGCAAATGGTAAACTTTGCAATCGTTAGCATTATTGACTCTCAAGTAAATAATAAGCAACAATAAAAAATGATTTTATTGTATAATAAGACCTTACATGAAGATAATGGGGACAAGAAATGATTGCGTCTACAAAGGCACTAAATAAAGGACACTAATAGAATGAATAATGTCGTGTGATTTACTAAAATTAGATGGGCAATTAATTTTATGTACACATGTGGAATGGACTCTCATGAGGGACAAAAACAAGGATACAATGCAATGCATAGAACACAAACATAAAAACAAAAACAAAAAGAGGGAGATATAATGCTATAGGTTTGTGTATGAAAAAGGGGGCCTAAATAACCTATGTTGACTAGGCTTTGTTAATAAAAGAGTTAATGTCAAGTTCAATGTATAAGCCGAACGGAGAATATGACTGTAACTCATGTGTGACAGACCTAGCCGGGAGAGAGACTTTTGGAGAGGACTGAATGCTAGCCTCTTGCCGATCAATCACGGGCCCTGGCATTGGGGGGAACGGTGCTCTTTGTGAGCTGTAGGCCTGGGGACCCCTGAGGTGGTATTAGATATTAGAAATAGTGGCTGATTCATAATGCTGGGACAAATACTGTTAGGAAATGCTTATGTCAATTCCAGCCACCTATCTGTCTGTTGCCTGCTAGAATGTGTATTGTAAATAAGTCTCTAGTATGGGATCTAAGAGTCATTAGATCCCCATTGTTTGTGTTAATTAACTCTGCTATTGTGATAATGTTAATTGGGTTTTCTGAGCTACAAGACGGCCAGTCTGGCCTAAAGGTCATGTCTGAGTCATCTAGGCTGTCTAAAGGGATTAGTTAATTAGCCCATGTTAATTAGGTTTCTGGTCACAGGTGTATGTTCAGAGTAATATGAGCAGAAGGTATACACCTCCTCTTTTACTGTATAAAAGAGCCTGTATTTTTCAATAAAAGAGACTCCTGGTTGAACTTACATACAGCCTGCCTGGTGTTTGTTCTGAGCTACACAACTGGATTAGAACGGCACATAGCTGTAGTTCTAGTCCCGGAGCATCGGATGACTGAACCATCAGATGTTGCGATCTGCAATCTGATTCTATAGCCGCAGAGGAGTGTTGGGAGAGTGGAACCGAGAGAGCAGGGGCTCGTTACATTGGTTGGCAGCGGTGGGATTTGCTCTCCAGTTACTGGGACACTCCAAACCACCACAGTGAATGGCCAGCTATGCAGCCTGCAGGAGAGCCACGCTGAAAGACTTACTTGAGAGCCGTGGAGGGAATGGTGGGATCGTGCTTCCTTGCCGTGAACACATCCAAACCATCACCTGGATCCAGGGTCCAGATAGCAGGAGAGGAGAGGTACAGATACCAGCCACCATGGAAGAGGAATTCAGAAGGAGGTTGCGAGAGATGCAGATACAGCACAGAGGACCAGTATCAGAGCTGGTCCTGCTAGGATGGTTTGATTCTATCCGCTGCGAACTCTGGAAGGAAGCGCTAGCCCGTGAGCAGCGAAACCAGGGAAAAGTTCTCCCCTCCATCCATGTAAGGTACTGGTCACAGTATGAAGTGCGAATGCTGTTATTGGGGGAACAGCAGAACCAGGAGTGGACAGCCGAGTTAAGCAGGCTGATCTGGGCAGAAATGCGGTTGGACGAGAGCTACAGAGCCCTCCGGTGGTATGTAGCCCAAGTGTGCCCGTGGACAGCGGATGACAGCCCCATGGAAGGCTTTGACTACGATGGCCTGGGATTGTTATACTGGAGGCTGTCCGGGGACCCTGACTTTGGGAGTGATCGGGAGTGGCGTTTGGAGGAAATAATGGAGCACAGAGAGCGAAGACTGAATGTCTCAGAAGTGCACTGGGCACAGGAAGATTTGGAGTTTCTGGCCCATTCAGGAATGGGAGCTTGAGATTGCCTACAGACAGCTGCTAGACTCTGCTCAGCAGCAGGGTGGGGCTCCCTTTGCCTGGAACTATCAGGAAATACCAGTTGACAACTCTGAAATCCTGGCTGAAGAGTTGACAATGTGGTAGAGTAACAGTGTGCTTTGCCAACCTGCCCCCGCAGCTATGGAGGCGGAGGTCTTATGGCGGATGCAGCAAGTGCTGACTGACCTTGATGAACCTGTTTCTGCATTGGATGATCTTAGATGGAGGAATGTTCCTGTCCAGCAGAATGCCAGAGAATCGGCAGTGGAAAATCTGGAGATCGCTATCCCCAAAGCTGAAGTGCTGACAACGGGGCAGAGCTCTGCTAACCTCTGCCCAGCACTGATAGCATCTTCTGGGTTCCAGGGAGAGGAGATGGTTAACCTTTATCCCCAGACACCAGTTGCAGAGACAGGGGATTTGATAGACTTTTCTGCTGAGGAAGAACAACCGGGTGAGCCTCCAGCAGAAGAAGAGCTGTTATTAGGGCCAAACTTCACTGTGCTCTACCCAGCACCAACAGAAGTATCTGTGAAGTTACAAGGAACTTCCCCAGCTGAAGCGCTGGCAACCGGACAGAGGGTCCAAGATCTCTGCCCTACACCTGCGGCGGTTCCGGAGGCTTACGGTGAGAAGGAGGTGGTCACTTCCCAGCAGCAGATCAGGATACAGGGGGAGAAGGGAGAGGAGGTGTAGGTCATCCCTCCCCAACAGTTGGCCAGGGTTGAAGAAGTGGTCTTTCCTCCCCAGCAAAGATCCGTGCACCTGGGAGACAGTACCACAGACATATCGTCCCAACATTCAGATGAGGGAATGGAAAAGGAAGCAGCCAGCTCACCTTCCCAATGGCAGCTACACAGTTTGGGAGTGGAAGAAGCCAGCCTCCTGCCCCAACGGTTAGCTGGAGCGGAGGATGCGGAGTCCCCAGCAGAAGTGCTGGCAACAGGGCAGAGTGCTACCAACCTCTGCCCAGCACCGGCAACAACTACAGAGTTCCAGGGAGGCGGGGCAGTCGGCCTCCCTCCCCAACAGTTAGCCGAAGCAGATGGTGTGGGGTTTCCAGCAGAAGGGCTGGCAACAGGGCCGAGTACTGCTGGCCTCTGCCCTCAACTAACAGAGGATGGATTTCCTGTGAAGGTGGATGGGACTTCAGTCTCCACCTGTATACCCCAGGGATGCTGGGCAGTCGGCCCAGATCCCCAACAGCATGACGGAGTGAGCCCAGACACCCTGTCTTCTCTCCAGTGGCAGAAAGGACTCCAGGGAGAAGGGCCAGTCAAGGCCTCTCCCCAGTGGCAGATATGTTCTCTGAGAGAGGCAGAGGTTGGCTGGGTGAGTAATGCTTTGTTTGGAACAATTTGTTTGGGGTACTGTGCGGGTACAGGCATTAGAGGACTGGAACTACTGACTAACTTTGGAGTCAACCCGTCTGGGGTCTCCTCCTGTGTTAGTCTCCTGCCGAAAGGGGAGAAATGTGACAGACCTAGCCGGGAGAGAGACTTTTGGAGGGGACTGAATGCTAGCCTCTTGCTGATCGATCGTGGGCCCTGGCATTTGGGGGAACGGTGCTCTTTGTGAGCTGTAGGCCTGGGGACCCTTGAGGTGGTATTACTGTGGATTCGGGTCCTGGTCCCCCAGGACACACAGACTCTGGGGACCCTGGATTTGCCATATTAGAAATAGTGGCTGATTCATAATGCTGGGACAAATACTGTTAGGAGATGCTGATGTCAGTTCCAGCCACCTGTCTGTCTGTTGCCTGCTAGAATGTGTATTGTAAATAAGTCTCTAGTATGGGATCTAAGAGTCATTAGATCCCCATTGTTTGTGTTAATTAACTCTGCTATTGTGATAATGTTAATTGGGTTTTCTGAGCTACAAGACGGCCAGTCTGGCCTAAAGGTCATGTCTGAGTCATCTAGGCTGTCTAAAGGGATTAGTTAATTAGCCCATGTTAATTAGGTTTCTGGTCACAGGTGTATGTTCAGAGTAATATGAGCAGAAGGTATACACCTCCTCTTTTACTGTATAAAAGAGCCTGTATTTTTCAATAAAAGAGACTCCTGGTTGAACTTACATACAGCCTGCCTGGTGTTTGTTCTGAGCTACACAACTGGATTAGAACAGCACATAGCTGTAGTTCTAGTCCCGGAGCATCGGATGACCGAACCATCAGATGTTGCGATCTGCAATCTGATTCTATAGCCGCAGAGGAGTGTCGGGAGAGTGGAACCGAGTGAGCAGGGGCTTGTTACATCATGCATCCAGAATGTCTCTAATGTGGAGACACCTCTGGTGATAGCCCCACCCCTCCAGGGAGGGATATACCTATCAATCACCACAAACTGTGTTCCTTTGAGATTATGATTATGGTGTAATTTATAATGTCTAGGGACAGTATGCTTAGTGTCACCACTTTTAATTAAAGCGATATGCTCAGCAACCCTGATTGAGAAAGAGCAAATAGTGCGACCCACATGTTGCTTCCCACAAAGCCAAGTGATCAGGTAAACAATATGACTGGTGGTGCACGTACAGAATAGTTTAATGGAGTACTTTTTGTTGGTGACAGAAGATGCAAAGTCCACAGTTTTATGTCCAACACCAGAGTTATGTTGGCATTTGGTGCATTTTCTACACGAGAAAAAACCTTTCATCTTGTGGAAAAAAGACTGGCGAATAGGGGATTGATGGTATTTGGAGCCATTTTGCTTTGTAAAGTGGGAGCTCCTCTAAAAATAATTTTGGCTTGATCAGGTAAAGAGGTGTTAAGAATCCGATTGTTTTTAAGGATGTCCCAATGTTTGGCAAAGATTGCTTTAACTTGTCTGTGCTGAGTGGAAAATGAGGTAAGCATTGCCCACTAGAAGTTATTGTCAGAGTCTGGTTTAGGTTTAACCTCCAATAGGGACTCCCTGTTTACTTCCAAAGCATGTTGGAATTCCCGGTCAATATTTTGAGAGTTATAATTTTTATCCGGGAACCTAGTTTTTAATATGTTGGCCTGTACTTTGAAGGTCTCAGTATCAGTGCAATTTATATGTAATCTTAGAAATTGACTGCGTGGGACCGAATTAAGCCACGATTGATGGTGGCAACTATCCGTTGGAATGAACCAATGATCTATTGGTTTGAAGTATGTCGGAAATTCAAACTGTCTGTTCTTGATTTTAATTTCCAGGTCCAGGAAGTTGATCTTATCTGTGCTTGTGACATAAGACAGGGATATGCCTCTATCATTATTATTCAAATATTCAAAGAATAATTTTAATGATTCGGCACTGCCATTCCATAGGAGGAGGATGTTGTCTATGTAACACGCCCACAATATAAGAGAAGGGGTCTCATGGGCATAGACGGAATCCTCCTCCCACTTGGCCATGAATAGGTTAGCAAGGCTGGGGATAAAATTTAGCCCCCATAGCCACTCAGTGTAGTTGAAGATAGTATTGCTGGTTAACTCAGAAATACCTATGTTTTATTGCAAACTCCAACAACTCTATAATAAAAGCACACTAAAAAGGACCAAAGATGGCTCCTTATCAAGAAAACACACTTATAATAATTCTAATACACTGTATATATAGGCTATGCTGAATGCAGAGTGTATATATATATATATATATAGAGAGAGATAGTTTACACTGTATATATATAGGCTACACTGAATGCAGAGTATATATATATATATATATATATATATATATATATATATATATATATATATATATATATATATATTAAGTACACTGCCACTAACTAACTAACCTGTCTGCCTAATCTAGCTCAATCTCTCTATCTCCATCCACTATATCCACTGCGGTCTTGCAGTGCATTATGGGGCGCTTGAATTTGCCGCGAACGCCCCATAAAATTCGCTGTTCGACGAATAGGCGAACACCCGATGTTTGAGTTGAACTTACATTTGACTCGAACTCGAAGCTCATCCCTACCAACTAGTCAGCATAAGAAGACAACGCCAAGGTAGATGAATCCCAACTGACATACTAAGAGTATCAGCAATATATACAAAATAACAGTCAAGTTGTCTATACCCAATAGAAAGGATTAGAGAGCAACAAAGTGGAAGAAAAATGTAAAATGTGCAACTGCAAATGACAGAAAAAGAGAAAGTTGAGGAAAAGAGACGAGGGAAGAACAAAAAAAATGTGTAGGGGGAAGAGGGGAAGAAGGGGGAGGGCAGGGAGGCACAACCCCATCAACCTATCCAATGCACTTCATCCTATCCTCACACATAGAATATTGAGAATGCAGCCAGAGGTCCAAGGGGACCACACCTTTTCATATTTCCAAGGACAATCCCAGGAAGACACCCCAGGGGGAGTCGATGAGGACAATTTCATCAAGATTTGTTTCTTGGCATAATACAGAAGATACAAGATCAGTAGTTTAGCATAGTGAGAACATTGGTCATCCTCATGAATACCGAGTAGGGCTAACTCTGGGAAGGTAGGTAGAGACAACTGTAACTTGAGATTAAGCACTGTGAAAATATTGTACCAGTACAATACAATATTAGGGCACACCTAAAACATATTAAAGTATGATCCTGGTTGTAAACGACATCGGGGGCAAAACCTGAATTAATTTTTACCTGGAGGAAATAACAAGTTTAGGAACTCGCTCTCAAAAGTCTTCTTTATCAAGGGATGGGATATCAGACTTCCATATGTCCCATAAATGGTCGATTTTTGGAGAATCAACTCACTGAAGTGCCCCATAAAAGTGGCTTAGCTAAGCCTCCTGGGACCAACAGCTCCTTAATGGGATCGACCTGGAGAAGAGGCAACTGAGAAAACTGAGCTCTTGCAGCGTGGTGCAACTCACAGTAACGAAACTGCATCCAAGCAGGCAGGCAAAATTTGTGAGATAGTTTGGAAAATGGTAGGAGGCCATCTGAGGGCATGATATCTGCCTTCGTTTTAACGCCATAGTGTGCCCAAACTTGGGGATCTCGAATAATGTGGAAATGCGGAAGGGAAGGATTACCTACTCTGTGTAATGGTTTTGCACATGCAGCCCCAAGCTTCCTCCAGCACTCCAGCACGGTCCCCCGCCAGCACTCCAGGCCCCTCCACCTGTCTATTGCCCCCATGGCTTGCTATAAGCACACCCAAGCAGGATCACCCCCGAGTCTCTGACCCATGTGTCCATTCTCACATGAAGCGCAGCTTGGCCCCCCACTGATGTCTCCTCATTGGCTCATTGGCTCATTAGCTGTGATTGACAGTAGTGAGAGCCAATAGCTACCACTGGTGTTTCAGCCAATGAGGATGGAGAGACCTGGGAGAGCCAAGACTCTCGTGCACATGGCTGGATCAAGATGGGGCTCAGGTAAGTATTAGGGGGCTAGGGGGGTTGCTGCACACAGAAGGCTTTTTACCTTCATGCATAGAATGCATGAAGGTAAAAACCTTGAGCCTTTACAACCACTTTAATTAGTGGATATGTTTGGATTATTTTTGGAGAATAAAGGTATAGTTTATTGTCACTTTCAATATACTATTGAAAGTGTTTTGTTATATCTACTATATAAGTGCAGAAAAATCTTGTTAGCTGATACCTTCATGTGCTTCCTGCCTATGTGCTGTTATCAGTTACATTGCTAGTCTAGAGGAGTAACGGTCTGCAAGAGTTGTTCTGGAGAGAAGACTGGAGTGTATATACAGGAGTGTATATAGTAGTCCCAAGCAAGTTGCACTGAAACTTTCTGGGCATCCCATAATTTTCCCATTCCCATCCAAGTTTAATCCCTTCAATAAAAAGCAAAACAAAAACAAAGTTTATGGACTTGTCTGTGTCTCTGAGTGCCTCAGAGAGGGATGCCAGGCTGAGCAGGGTGATAGGTGAACCACAGCATTCAGCAACCCTTACAGGGGCATGGCTACATTTGGGGGCGTCGTCCCGGATCACCTGTTCATGATCAACTTGCCAGCCGTTGCCCTCAGCAACCGAAGTTGATAGAGTTGCAGGAACTATGCTTTGTTCCGCTACCAGTTGAGGAATTCAACTTTGGGGAAGGACTTTTGCGCTAAGCCCGCTATTCAGTGTCATAGTAACAAGTGCGATTGCCCGTAGCAACCAGCGGGAGCTGCCTTCAAGTTAATCTTATTGCTGCCCGATCACCCAGCTGCTTCAACTGTCCCTGGGATGGACACTTGTACTAATCCTGAAACTCAGGAACTGTTTACCATGTTCTGTCACCCATGGCAACCATGATGAATGACCATGCGGCCTGGTTCGGGGACTTGGTGACTAAGAGTACTGCCGTGCAGGAACCAGATGTCCCTGAAATGCCGGCTGCGTCTATGCCCCTTGCCATCCCTGTCTGAAAGGAGCCAGCGTTGGAGGGGAGTATGCCCTCAGGTAAGCCAGAAGGGGAATGCAGTGGGCAGAGCCATAGATTGGGGATCACCCAGACTGTTAGCAGAATTCAGGTCCCTGGAGAAACTAGCAGAATGGTCATCTCCTGATAGCTGCTCAGAGGAGGAATGGGAGACAGAAGGTTCCCAAGTCCTGGAACCTTCCGAGAGAGGAAAGGAGACAGATTTTGCTGGGGAACCCAGGAGAGCTGCAGGAACCCCCATCATTAGCAGACAATTATTTGTCCGAAGACCCTCCATCACACAGACCAGAGCGCCCACCAACAGGCAGTGGGAGAAGAGGTCCCCTGAAGCCTGCGTCCTGCTCGGGAAAGGAAAGCCTAAAGAACTGCCTGTCAGGGCAGGGCTCAGCCTTCCTTCTCTGAACTGGCCACTCAGCTGTTGGTTAATTGCCAGCTTCTATCTCCCCACAGTGACTCACCTGTTGATGATTTCCTGCTTGTCAGTCCTGCTTACTTAAGACGTCCAGCCCAGATGATCTCTGTCTTCGCCTGGTCAACATCACAGTGACTTTCTCCTGCATTCCTGTTAAACACTTGCTTGGCTGACGTTCTTCTGGCTCCAGATCCTGCTTGCTGTTCCACTACGTTGACTCCTGGCCTCTTGACTTTCTGGCTTGTTAGACTATCCATTCCATCCATGTGGCTTCTTTTCCAAGAAATTGTCACATGCAGAGTGCAATTACGAGATTGGGAACAGAGAGTTGTTAGCGATCATTTTAGAACTTAAGGAATGGAGGTATCTCCTTGAAGGTACCAATGTGCCAGTTCTCATTCTTACTGACCTGAGGCGAAACGCCTCTCTCTCAGAAGGGCGCAATGTTAAGTTTCAATTACATTGTCTCATTCTTACCCGGTACTAAGAATGTAAGGGCTGACGCTTTGTCACATCAATTTTCCTCCATTTCCAAGATGGAGTCGGTTCCGGATCCTGTGATTCCTCCTGATCGTATTTTGGCTACGGTTCGCACCAGTCTCACTTCCCTTTGAGTGACAAAATTCTTGCCGCTCAGGTCCATGCGCCTCCTTAGAAATCTTGTGACCACTGCTTTGTCCCTGAGAGTCTCCGTACTGTTGTGCTCCAGACTTACTATTCTCCCAAGGTTGCTGGCCACCCTGGGAAGAAGCAACTCTTTTGGGCCACTTCTCAACAATTCTGGTGGGCTAGTCTACTTGCTGATGTAGCCACCTTCGTAGCCACTTGTTCCGTGTGTGAGTAAGACTCCACAACACCATCCAGTAGGTCTCCTACAACCCATACCCAATTAAGAGAGGCCTTGCACCCATTTGTCTATGGATTTCATTGTGGAGTTACCCAACTCCCAGGGCAACACAGTTATCCTTATGTTGTTTTACCGGTTCTCGAAAATGTCTCCTTGTATTCCACTTAAGAAGTTGCCCACATCTAAGGAACTGGCTTCCATTTTTGCTCGGGAGATCTTTTGCTTACATGGCGAGCCTTTTGTGCACAGTTGGGAATTCAGCTTGCTTTCTCCTCTGCGTATCACCCGCAGTCTAATGGGGCCTCAGAATGAGTAACCAATCTACGGAGCAGTTCCTATGTTGCTATATTTCTGACCACCATAACAACTGGTCAGACCTCTTACCTTGGGCGGAGTTTACTCACAATAGTGCCTTGAATTCTGCTTCCCGATTGTCCCCGTTTATTGCGAACTATGGTTTCCAACCTTCCATGTTGCCTGACTCATTTGTTCTGCAGAGCATTCCTGCATTAGATGAACATCTCTGTGGTCTTCATTCCACTTGGGCACAAGTCCAGGAGCCTTTACGACATGCCAATAATAGGTACAAACTCCATGCTGACTGCAGGTGCCTGCCTGCACTTTCCTACCAGGTCGGGGACATTGTCTGGCTGTCACCTAGCAACCACCGACTCCGTGTTCCCTCTCTGAAGTTGGCACCTCAGTTTATTGGGCCTTTCTGTATTCTCCGCAGGATTAACCCAGTGTCTGACACTTTAGACCTTCCTTCTAATATGCGTATCTCAAATGTATTCCATGTCTCCCTATTAAAACCTTTGGTCTGCAACCGCTTTACCACCTTGGTGCCACGTCCTCACCCTGTACAGGTTGAGAACCATGAGGAGTATGAAGTACAGTCCACTGTTGACTTCTGTAGGTGTCAGGGCTGGGCTCATCCCTTCCTTCTCTGAGCTGGCTACTCAGCTGTTGGTTAATTGCCAGCTCCTATCTCCCCACAGTGACTCACCTGTTGATGATTTCCTACTCGTCAGTCCTGCTTACTTAAGCTATCCAGCCCAGGTAATCTCTGCCTTCGCCTGGTCAACAGTGACTTTCTCCTGCACTCCTGTTAAAGAATTGATTGGCTGACGTTCCTTCTGGCTCCTGTTTGCTGTTCCACTATGTTGATTCCTGGCTTCCTGACTTTCTGGCTTGTCTGACTATTCATGTGATTTAACTGTACTTCTGTCGCGGTCTGTTTCATGGTTTCTGACACTGCTCAGGTTTTCCCAATTTCAGCAGGAGGTTCAAAGGAGAGTTGCTTTTGAGTGGGGACTGGACTATCCTTTTCTCCCTCCTGAAACCATGGCCATTGTTGAGAACTCATGAGGAGAGTGGGAGGATGACCCGGTTTGGGAGTACCTACATGTCCCTAAGTCGCAGCGGATGCCAGAGTGAGGAGACCTGGGCTAGCTTTGAGCACATGCAAATGGAATGGCGGCTGGGGAGGTCCATCTGGAAGGACACAGTGATGGTTGCCAGGATGGGACGGCCTACGAGGAGTCACTCTGTCTCCATCAGGGAGGAAGGGGATGCCAGGAATAGGTTGCCTGACACACACTTTTATGCTTGAGGAGGACTGTTTGAAGTGCAGTGGTTATAAAAGTGTCCATGGACTGCTGAGGAATTGCAGAGAGGGTGTGGCCTTCTTTTCCCTGACTTTGCAGGATCAGACCGGCCCGCTACCCTGTTGTGCCCAATGGATGGACCCTTTCCCGTTGAAAGGACACTAGGGGGAGGTCTGTTTACTAAACCAATTCTTTAAGGAGCCTGTTTGTTCAGGGAGGGAGCGCCAAAAAAAGAGCTCTTGCTTGCTGAATAATATGTTTCTTCCCCAGTGTTCTGTCAGTAGGCCTATAACCCCCTTTTGACAGAATTACAGGAGAAAGGTTTAATTTGAAGTGAACTATGTGTTGTTGTGATGTTATTTCTGTCAGAAGGCTTAGAACCCCCTTCTGACAGAAAAGTCGCAGGAGTAGTAAAGGGGGTGTGGGGTCCAAGGAGTTCTCACTTGAATTTGTAATTTTTTTTCTGGATCATTGGTGTGGAGCACAATGTGGTCCTGGCTGTGCAACAGACCAATGATAAGCTTACCTAGCTTATAAGGACAAACAGTGAGGAGAGAATCATAAAGTAGCCATCCATCAATCTGGGCGAGTGTCCAATGAATGGGACTGGTAGGTGTCAGGTGATCGGAGAGTCCCTCAAGATGATGAGCCCAACCGATCACCTGTGCACCAAGTGTGCCTAAAGAAGCCTCTACCTGGCATATGTGGCATCCGGTGTGACCGCGTCAACTGGCGCGATGATGTCAGACGCCAACAAGGCCGCAGACACAACAAATGGGCGGCGTGTACAGGTCAGATGGAGAGACTGTGCATGTGCGAATCGGCGTACACGTCGACATGCGATAACGCAGGTGTACTGCAGCCCAAAAAAGGGGCTGGCCCTGAGATGTAAAAAGTACCAGGGGGCACCCGTGTGCCAGGGAGCCTCGATGTATCAGAGGCAAAGGAGATCTAGCAAAGGGGCCCTAATTGTAAGAGACTTGTGAAGAATGTGCAGTAGAGCAGGAACATAGAGACTTGGGCCACCCCCTGTTCTTTGGGAGAGTTTGGCAGAAAACAAAAAAAAGACAAAAAATAATAAGGGTTAGAATATTAACAATATATAACCTAAAAGGGACACTCCAGCATATCAATTGAAACACAGATAATTGGAGAAAATAGAAATACAGAAACAGGAACAGCCACAATTTAGACAATGTAAACAGGGGAACCCGGAGAATATATGGAATTGAATGGTGGATGAGCAGTAGGACAGGGGAAGGGGGGAGAAAGGGGGGAGGGGGAGGGGGAGGGAGGAGAAAAGAAGGGGGAAAAAATAGGAAAAAGAGGGGAGGAAAAAGGGGGAAAGAAAAAGGGACGAGAAGTGGTACCGTAAACAAAAACAAAAAATAGAGGGCAAATAGGCCTATGTCGGGTGAGACAAATCGTAAATTTATGTTTATAAATCCCTATTGAAGCCTCCAGAAGAGAAGCCATGTAAGAAGGGCTTCAAATTGAAGGCCTTATTTAGGCCTGGTGGAGAGGTAGCATTGAGGTTCGATATCCACCTCAGCTCCCGCTGTAGGAGGAGCTTGTTAAGGTCTCCTCACTGAGCGCTGGGGTTAACACGATCCAAAACAAGGATAAACACCTTGGGGAAAATGCCACTATGGGCCTGTGCCACATGTCGCCCCAAAGGGAGATCAGGGTTGCTGGTTTGCATAGCCCTGATGTGGCTATAAATTCTTTGCAAGGATCACCTCGGGTAAAGCCCCTAAATTCACTCCTGACCAACAAATCTTCCACAGAAGTGGCACATCTGTAGGTGACTGGAGGGACAGGGGGTACGAAGTGCCCCACGATGGGACCAGAAGTTAGGAGGTGCCGGTATTTGTCAAAAATATATTTTTCTTTGGAGTGATCATTAGTGTAGGCAGTAATGATCTTTACATGTAGGAGAGAAGTGTCAGAATTGGCTTGGGAGGCAAGTGATTAACCACTTCAGTCCCAGAAGGATTTACCCCCTTAATGACCAGGCCATTTTTTGCGATACGCACTGCGTCACTTTAACTGACAATTGCGCGGTCATGCTACGTTGTACCCAAACAAAATTGATGTCCTTTTTTCCCACAAATTGAGCTTTCTTTTTGGTGGTATTTGATCACCTCTGTGGTTTTTTTTGCTCTATAAACAAAAAAAGTCAATTTTGAAAAAAAAAACAATATTTCTTACTTTCTGCGATAATACATGTCCCAAAAAAATATATATAAAAACAAAATGTATTCATCAGTTTAGGCCAGTATGTATGCTGCTACATATTTTAGGTAAAAAAAAATCGAAATAAGTGTATATTGATTGGTTACAGCAAAAGTTATAGCGTCTAAAAAATAGGGGATAAATTTATGGACTTTTGTTTTAACTTTTTTTATGTTTTTACTGGTAATGGTGGTGATCTGTGATTTTTAGTGGGACTGTAACAAATCTGACCCCAAGTGACATTTTTTGGGGACCAGTGACATTATCACTGTGATCAGAGCTAAAAAAAAATGCACTGATCAATGTATGAATGACACTGGCAGTGAAGGGGTTAACACTAGGGGCGATCAAGGGGTTAACTGTGTTCCCGAGTGTGTTCTGTGTGGGGGATGGGCTTACTGGGAAAACACAGAGATCGCTGTTCCTGATCACTAGGAACTAGGGATGAGCCGAACACCCCCTGATTCGGTTCGCACCAGAACCTGCGAACGGACCGAAAGTTCGCACGAACGTTAGAACCCCATTGACGTCTATGGGACTCGAACGTTCAAAATCAAAAGTGCTCATTTTAAAGGCTAATTTGCATGGTATTGTCCTAAAAAGGGTTTGGGGACCCGGGTCCTACCCCAGGGGACATGTATCAATGCAAAAAAAACTTTTAAAAACGGCCGTTTTTTCGGGAGCAGTGATTTTAATGATGCTTAAAGTAAAAAAAAAAAAAGTGAAATATTCCTTTAAATCTCGTACCTGAGGGGTGTCTATAGTATGCCTGTAAAGTGACGCGTGTTTCCCGTGTTTAGAACAGTCCCTGCACCAAATGTCATTTTTAAAGGAAAAATCTCATTTAAAACTGCTTGCGGGTTTAATGTAATGTCGGGTCCTGGCAATATGGATGAAAATCAGTGAGACAAACGGCATGGGTACCCCCCAGTCCATTACCAGGCCCTTTGGGTCTTGTATGGATATTAAGGGGAACCCCGCACCCAAATTAAAATAAGGAAAGGCCCTATATACTCTGAACAGCAGTATACAGGCGGTGCAAACAAGACAGGGACTGTAGGTTTGTTGTTAAGTAGAATCTCTTTGTAATTTTGAACGGGTACATTTTTAACGTGTTTAGCTCCAGCCAAAAAATCTTTTTTAAGCTTTTTGGAAAACATAGGGAAGGGTTATCACCCCTGTGACATTTGTTTTGCTGTCTTTCCTCCTCTTCAGAAGATTTCACCTCACTTTTTGTCCCAATGAAAAATGTTTTTTGAAAATTTAGGTTTTTTTGTGGAACAAGGATTGGAAAGCATCAGTGGAAAGGAAAAATGTTTTTCCCATATTAACTCTTACAGGAGAGAATTTCCCTTCCTAGGGGTAGATTTCATCTCACTTCCTGTTGTCTCCTTCCGTTTGCAAGTAGGAGTCATTTGTAAGTTAGTTTTTTGAAAGTAGGGTCCTGCCCTATATACTCAGCAGAAATTTGGGCCTTAGGTGTTGCTGTGGCCACAACACTGTAAGCCCTCACAGGGCCCTGCTGTGAAATATTAGATCAAGAATTGTAATTACATGCCCCTGTTGAACAGGAGCTGAAAAATTAGGCCTTAGGCACTGGTTCTGGTGCCACAACACTGCAACCCCTCACAGACACTCTAGTTGGAACGCAGGAACGAGCCCTGCTGCAAAGTATTGCATCAAAAATTGTAATTACACGCCCCTGTTAAACAGGGGCAGAAAAAATGGGCCTTAGGCACTGGTGCTGGTGCCACAACACTGCAACCCCTCACAGACACTCTAGTTGGAATGCAGGAACGAGCCCTGCTGCAAAGTATTGCATCAAAAATTGTAATTACACGCCCCTGTTAAACAGGGGCAGAAAAAATGGGCCTTAGGCACTGGTGCTGGTGCCACAACACTGCAACCCCTCACAGACACTCTAGTTGGAATGCAGGAACGAGCCCTGCTGCAAAGTATTACATCAAAAATTGTAATTACACGCCCCTGCTAAACAGGGGCTGAAAAATTGTGTCTTAGGCACTGGTGGTGGCGCCCAGAACCAAAAATGTTCTTACAAGCTATCAGCGTGATGATTGAGGAGGAAGAGGATAATTACTCAGGGATAGTCACTCAGCATCAGCATAGGCAGTCTTTGAAGGGATCTGAGAATTCAAAAAAAATTATTCGGTTACATCAGCATCAGGTGCTTGGTAGCTGGTGGTGATCCAAGACTGATTCATTTTTATGAAGGTCAGTCAATCGACCGAGTCAGTGGACAGACGCACCCTGTGATCGGTTACCACGCCTCCAGCAGCACTGAATGTGCGTTCCGAAAGAACGCTGGATGCAGGACAGGCCAGTAGCTCAATTGCATACTGTGCATGCTCTGGCCAGTGATCCATCCTCAAGACCCAGTAACCCAGAGGATTTTCGGTGGGAAAGGTGTCCAAGTCTGATCTTGCCCCTAGGTATTCCTGCACCATGTAAAACAGACGCTGGCGATGGTTGCTGGAACCGATCATACCTTGGGGCTGCGGACCTTCTCCACCGCTCCTTCTTTGACTGACCGAAGCCTCAGCAACACGTTGTCCAGAAACAGGAGTTTGTAACCTCCCAGTCTCTGGGAACGCGTTGCACAGACCTTTCTGCAAGGCCTCCCGAAGATGTTTCATCCTCTGCTCCCTCTGCGAAGGCAAGATAAGGTCCGCAACCTTACCCTTGTAACGTGGATCAAGGAGGGTTGCCAGCCAGTATTGGTCCTTCTCCTTGATACCACGAATATGAGGATCCTTACGCAGGCTTTGCAGGATCAGGGAGGCCATGCAGCGTAGGTTTGCTGAGGCATTCGGTCCGGAGTCCTCTGGGTCACTAAGGACGACATGGTCCGCAGCCACCTCCTCCCAGCCACGTACAAGTCCATGTGTTTCTTGGGACTGATCCCATAAAGACTGCTGCTGATGCTGAGTGCCAGGCTCCACCTCCATACTGACACAATCTTCCTCCTCCTCCTCCTCCTCCTCGTCCTCTTCCTGTGTGATCGGCAGGCACGCAGGAACACTGTCTGGATAAAGGGGGCCTTGAGAGCTAAGGAAGTCCTCCTCTTCCTGCCTCTGTTCTGCCTCAAGTGCCCTGTCCATTATTCCACGCAGCGTGTGCTCCAACAGGTGGACAAGGGGGACAGTGTCACTGATGCATGCACTGTCACTGCTCACCATCCTCGTGGCCTCCTCAAATGGTGACAGGACAGTGCATGCATCCCTGATCATGGCCCACTGGCGTGGGGAAAAAAAAACAACCTCCCCTGACCCTGTCCTGGTGCCATAGTCGCACAGGTACTCATTGATGGCCCTCTGCTGCGTGTGCAGCCGCTGCAGCATGGCCAACGTTGAGTTCCACCTGGTGGGCATGTCACAGATTAGGCGGTTCTTGGGCAGGTTAAACTCCTTTTGGAGGTCCGTCAGCCGAGCACTGGCATTATATGACCGGCGGAAATGCACACAGACTTTCCTGGCCTGCCTCAGGACATCCTGTAAGCCCGGCTACCTGCCCAAGAACCGCTGCACCACCAAGTTAAGGACGTGAGCCAAACAGGGCACATGGGTCATTTGTCCCTGTCGGAGGGCAGAGAGGAGGTTGGTGCCATTGTCGCAAACCACCATTCCTGCCTTAAGTTGGCGTGGCGTCAACCACCTCTGAACCTGCCCCTGCAGAGCTGACAGAACCTCTGCCCCAGTGTGGCTCCTGTCCCCCAAGCACACCAGCTCAAGCACCGCATGGCATCTTTTGGCCTGCGTACTTGCGTAGCCCCTTGAACGACTACGGAGCACCGCTGGTTCCGAGGAAGAGGCCATGGAGGAAGAAGAAGAGGAGGGGGTGGAGGAGAGAGGTGTGTCACAATCATTAGCATTTTGGAGGCGTGGTGGCGGAACAACCTCCAACACTACTGCACCTTGTCCTGCATCCTTCCCAGCTGCCAGCAGAGTCACCCAATGCGCCGTGAAACTTAGGTAACGTCCCTGTCCATGCCTGCTGGACCATGAGTCAGCGGTAATATGCACCTTACTGCTGACCGCCCTGTCCAGCGAGGCATGGACATTGCCTTCCACATGCTGGTAGAGAGCCGGAATCGCCTTCCGTGAGAAAAAGTGGCGTTTGGGTACCTGCCACTGAGGAACCGCACATTCCACAAACTCACAGAAGGGGCAGAGTCTACCAACTGAAAAGGCAGCAGTTGAAGTGCTAGCAATTTTGCCAAGCTAGCATTCAACCGCTGGGCATGTGGATGGCTGGGAGCAAACTTCTTTTGGCGGTGCAGCAGCTGGGGCAGGGAAATTTGCCTGGTACAATCTGACGTCGGTGTACCGAAAGCAGATTGCCCACAAGTACTTGGCTGTGACACACCTAATTCTACACCTTCATTCCTCTCAGTGCAGGTCTCAGAGAGGACTGAAGGTCTAGTGGGGTTGGAAATCTCAGCTGATGAGGAGCAAGGAGTGGTCCTCTTTGTTCTTTGGTGTGGGTCTTTTAGATACGCTTGCCAATGAACTGCATGGCAGGTCAACATATGTCTGGTCAAGCATGTGGTACCCAAGCGGGAGATGTTTTGGCCACGTGAGATACGCTTGAGACATATGTTGCAAATAGCAGCGGTGCGATCTGATGTACTCGTCTCAAAAAAGGCCCACACCAAAGAACTTTTTGAATAACGCGCAGAGACTGCAGCGCCCTGCACATGTGGAGCTTTGGGGTGTGATGCAGTCAATGTGCTGCCCTTAGGCTGGCCCCTGGAGGGCATCCTGCCTCGTTGGTGATGTGCCGCCTCCTCCTCCTCCTCCTCTCTCCTATAAGGCACCCACGTTGAGTCAGTGACCTCATCATCCCCTCCCTCCTCATCACTGGAGCAAACCTGGCAGTATGCTGCAGCAGGGGGGGCATGACTGCCAGATTGCTGTCCTTCTTGGGCACCCCCTCTCTCCGTGCTCATGTTACTGCCTTCATCGAGCTCAGTATCATCATCAGAGCCTTCCAAACGCTGGGCATCCTCCTGGAGCATGTACCCAACACTGTGGTCAAACAGTTCGAGGGACTCCTCAGGAGGACATGGTGGGGCTAGGGAAGGAGTCACTGATGACATTGAGCCGAGGGAAGAGGCCGCTGCTTTGCCAGACAAAGTACCCTGGGCATGGGTGAGAGAGGATGAGGAGGATGAGGACGGCTTGGTCATCCACTCGACCAAGTCTTCCGCATGTTGCGGCTCAACATGGCCAGCTGCCGAAAAAAAGGCCAAGCGTGTCCCATGGCCATGTGCTGATGAGGATGCACCGTCTCCACGACCAGCACTAGACACAGAGCCTGCTTGCCCTCTCTTATTGGCTTGTGACTGTCTGCCTCTCCTTCTTGGCCTTCCAGACATACTAATGGCTTGTAGCTGCACTAAGCTGGGATATATATATATATATATATATATATATATATATGTACTGATACTGCAGCTAGCAAAATCAACTGCCTGCCTGTAGTATGAGAACACCACCAACCTTCTACAGGTAGCTTTAGCTGAACACTGTGAGCAGGACGCACCCCACTAACTTTAAATAGTCTAGCTGCCTGACTGTGGTACTAATAGGATCAAAAGAACACCAGCAATTTTCTTCAGGTAGCTGTATTTACTGTAACAAGACAAGCCTGCCTGTCAGTAAGAAGATAACAGAAACGGATCTAGCTGAACACTGTGAGCAGGACGCACCCCACTAGCTTGTAGGTTTAGCTGAACACTGTGAGGTGGACGCACCCCACTAACTTGTAGGTTTAGCTGAACACTGTGAGCAGGACGCACCCCACTAACTTGTAGGTTTAGCAGAACACTGTGAGCAAGACGCACTGCACTAAATGTAAATAGTCTAGCTGCCTGACTGTGGTACTAATAGGATCAAAAGAACACCAGTAATTTTCTTCAGGTAGCTTTATATACTGTAACAAGACAAGCCTGCCTGTCAGTAGGAAGATAACAGGAACGGATCTAGCTGAACACTGTGAGCAGGACGCACTGCACTAAATGTAAATAGTCTAGCTGCCTGACTGTGGTACTGATAGGATCAAAAGAACACCAGTAATTTTCTTCAAAATACTGTAACAAGACAAGCCTGCCTGTCAGTAAGAAGATAACAGGAACGGATCTAGCTGAACACTGTGAGCAGGACGCACTGCACTAAATGTAAATAGTCTAGCTGCCTGACTGTGGTACTAATAGGATCAAAAGAACACCAGTAATTTTCTTCAGGTAGCTTTATATACTGTAACAAGACAAGCCTGCCTGTCAGTAGGAAGATAACAGGAACGGATCTAGCTGAACACTGTGAGCAGGACGCACTGCACTAAATGTAAATAGTCTAGCTGCCTGACTGTGGTACTAATAGGATCAAAAGAACACCAGTAATTTTCTTCAAAATACTGTAACAAGACAAGCCTGCCTGTCAGTAAGAAGATAACAGGAATGGATCTAGCTGAACACTGTGAGCAGGACGCACTGCACTAAATGTAAATAGTCTAGCTGCCTGACCGTGGTACTAATAGGATCAAAAGAACACCAGTAATTTTCTTCAAAATACTGTAACAAGACAAGCCTGCCTGTCAGTAAGAAGATAACAGGAACAGATCTAGCTGAACACTGTGAGCAGGACGCACTGCACTAAATGTAAATAGTCTAGTTGCCTGACTGTGGTACTAATAGGATCAGAAGAACACCAGTAATTTTCTTCAGGTAGCTTTATATACTGTAACAAGACAAGCCTGCCTGTCAGTAGGAAGATAACAGGAACGGATCTAGCTGAACACTGTGAGCAGGACGCACTGCACTAAATGTAAATAGTCTAGCTGCCTGACTGTGGTACTAATAGGATCAAAAGAACACCAGTAATTTTCTTCAGGTAGCTTTATATACTGTAACAAGACAAGCCTGCCTGTCAGTAGGAAGATAACAGGAACAGATCTAGCTGAACACTGTGAGCAGGACGCACTGCACTAAATGTAAATAGTCTAGCTGCCTGACTGTGGTACTAATAGGATCAAAAGAAAACCAGTAATTTTCTTCAAAATACTGTAACAAGACAAGCCTGCGTGTCAGTAGGAAGATAACAGGAACGGATCTAGCTGAACACTGTGAGCAGGACGCACTGCACCAAATGTAAATAGTCTAGAAGATAACAGGAACGGATCTAGCTAAACTGAATACAGTGTATATATATATATATATATATATATATATATGCAACACCTGGGATGCATATATATACACAATACACTTTAAGTGCAGCTAACTGACTGACTGTCCTGCCTAATCTAGCTAACTCAAATGAAATGACACTGTCTCTCTCTCTCTCTATTTCTCAGCACACCGGAACACACTGCACAGGGCCGCCGTGCAGGCGGCCTCATATAGTGTGGGGCGTGTACTAAATCCCCTGAGCCATAATTGGCCAAAGCCTCCTTGGCTTTGGCCAATTACGGCTCTCTGTTAAGGCGGCGCTGTGATTGGCCAAGCATGCGGGTCATAGTGCAGGCTTGGCCAATCATCAGCACGCAATGCACTGCGATGCCGCAGTGAATTATGGGCCGTGACGCGCCACACGAATTTGTCGCGAACGGCCCATATCGTTCGCAATTCGGCGAACGACCGAACAGCCGATGTTCGAGTTGAACATGGGTTCGACTCGAACATGAAGCTCATCCCTACTAGGAACATCAGATCTCAGTGTTGTCCCTTGTCAGAACGGGGATCCGCCTTTTTTATATAGGCAGATCCCCATTCTGCCTCTCTGTGGAGCGAACGCGGGTTGCCGGTGGACATCGAGTATCTATCTCATAGTATCTATTACACGAAACAACATACAGGTACATCTTTTTGCGCAATAGAGCTGACCTGCAGCAATATATGTACTGTGGCTGGTCGGCAAGTGGTTAAACGATAAAATTTGCATTTAAACTTTTCATTTTTCTTTATCAGTATATTTATATAAACATCATAGGGTAGAAGAATTCGATTTTGTATACCACAAACTGTACAATAGTGCTCAAGCATACAACTTCAATGCCTTATTGCATTCAGCACACATCTGCAGCCCATAAATTATTCATAATCAATCAGTACTTAAAGTTCTGACTCCTCCTACATCCTACAGATGCTTGATCCTGATTTGATAGCACTGTCTTTATGGGTAATAAGGTTGGGACTATAAATTAACCCATCAACACAGTGCAAGGGAACAGAAGGCCAAACACAGTCAGTCTAATGAAAAAGCAAATCTGCGCCTGCGCAGTCACAAGAGGAACCAGCAGTAAAGATAAATAAAACTGGTTTATGGAATGGAGAATGTATGTTTCTTTATGAAACCTTGTGGAGGTATAATTACATCAGCGTTCTTTACTAGCCCTACAGTCATGAAAAATGGATTACTGTAGGTCTGAGGGCAAAGCCCCATAGCCATTATTAGTCTAAGTATATCTGAAAAAAATTATATTCTTATATCCAAGGCAGACAAGTACCTGCTAAGGGTCCTTACACGGTGTTATTGTGGCAGCTAAATAGGCCCACAATGATATTATTCTGCACCAATCCTAATTAAATTAATGTACACTCCTGGTGGATCACCTACATGACATTTAAACATCATGTCTCACTAAAATAAACTCCTTTCTAAGGCATGGCTATAATTGATGGGGTTCCACACAAAATCATTATAAGAGTTTTAAAGCAGGTAAGCGCAAAGTGGCTAAGAATGCATTAAGACCTGTATGAACCAGCAGGCATCAATGTGCTTACAAGCCTAATTTAGCACAAATGTTGTAGTTCATGCAGCCGCGCTGTTGCTTATGAGTGCCCAACCAGGAGATGCACCTTGCAGATAAAAACCGAGCAGTTCTGGGAGCTCTAGCAGCCTCATAGCTGCTTTCATGAAAGCCACAAAAGCTGGTCAACAAAAGTTTAACAAAGAGATGCTCACTGCTCAACACAGGGTGCCGGACAGTGTTTTGGAAGAACGAAGCAACAAGGTCCTGTTTAGACATGTGCAATTCGTTTTGTTACGCATCAAAACTCGGTCAAAATCTTCGTTATTCTTAGGTTCGCATATTTCCAAATCACAATAGTAATGAATTGCAACGAATCCAAAATAAATTACAAGTGAAAACAACAAATTCAGCCGCATTCATCTGTTTCATTCAAACGACATGTTGTGATAGTTTGGGCCTTTCGTGTATGTTTTAAGCATCCAAAATAACGTAATGAAAGAACAAATTATCAAAATGGATTCAAATCCATTTTGTTTTAATTTTTCATTAACATTTTTCATTATTATACAAAATGCACTACATATGAAATGGATACATATTGTAATAAATACAGTAAGGTATAAAAGTGTTAATAAGATGAGTCCTGCTTATTGTGTTTGGGTTGGATGGATGTAGATTCTTTAGAATCTCCAAATCATAACATAACAAATGAATCCAAAATTAATTGTATTCATTATTTTCGGAGACACGTGACTCTAGTCAATATGGTCCAATCAGTTTACTCCATTTCTCCTTGTGGGTTGGACTAGCGGGGATGACTTGGAGTGCATAAGTAATCTCCTGAATTAATGAATTAACAAGGTAAAATAAATATAGCCAATCTGCTAAAATAACTTCTTAAAATGTGAATCGATTCAGATTTGTATTAACAAAATAAGATTATCAAAATAAATATGATGAAATAAAATGATTAACTTAACAAATAAACCTGAAATAAAACAAATTTTTCAGCCGTTCATGACATTATTATTATTATTATTATTATTATTATTATTGTACAGTTTTCGCATCGCTTTACAACTTCTAGACCTTTTCTCCAGGTAAACAGACGTGAGTAGAGGCGAGCCGATCAGCGGCTCTCCTGGCAGGGGGGGTCTGCACTGATTGTTTATCAGCGCAGCCCCCCCTCAGATGCCCACACTACACCACCAGGGAAGCCTCCAGGACCACCAGGGAGCCGTGCAACATGTGGATGGCCAGGTATGTACCCCATGGCCATCCACATGTGCCCAATGTGCCCAATCTGTGCCAATCAGTGCCCACAAATGGGCACTGACTGGCACCATTTTAAATCAGTGATGCCAAGCAATGCCACCCATCAATGTGATCAGTGCAACCAATCAGTGTCAACAGTGCCACTCATCAGTGTCCATCTGTGCCACCTATCAGTGCCACCCATAAGTACCCAACAATGCCACCTATGAGTGCCCATCAGTGCCACCTATAAGTGCCCATCGGTGCCACCTATGAGTGCCCATCAGTGCTGCATACAAGTGCCACCTATCAGTGCCCATCAGTGCCACCTATCAGTGCCCATCAGTGCCGCCTATCAGTGCCCATCATCAGTGCCCGCCAGTGCCACCTCATCAGTGCCACCTCATCGATGCCCATCAGTGCCATTGTATCAGTGCCCGTCAGTGCAGCCATATCAGTGCCCATCATTGAAGAAGAAAATGTACTTATTTACAAAAATTTTTAACAGAAACAAAGAAAAACTTGTTTTTTTCCCAAATTTTTGGTCTTTTTTTATTTGTTGCGCAAAAAATAAAAACCGCAGAGGTGATCAAATACCACCAAAAGAAAGCTCTATTTGTGGGAACAAAATTATAAAATATTTGTTTGGGTACAGTGTTGCATGACCGCGCAATTGTCATTCAAATTGAGACAGCGCTGAAAGCTGAAAATTGGCCTGGGCGGGAAGGTGTCTAAATGTTTGGTATTGAAGTGGTTAAAATAGCTCAACACACAGCCATTAATGTCTAAACCACTGGAAACAAAAGTGAGTACACCCCTAAGTGAAAATGTCCAAATTGGGCCCAAAGTGTCAGTATTTTGTGTGGCCACCATTATTTTCCAGCACTGCCTTAACCCTCTTGGGCATGGAGTTCACCAGAGCTTCACAGGTTGCCACTTCCACTCCTCCATGATGACATCACAGATCTGGTAGATGTTAGAGACCTTGCGCTCCTCCACCTTCCCTTTGAGAATGCCCCACAGATGCTCAATAGGGTTTAGGTCTGGAGACATGCTTGGCCAGTTGAACACCTTTACCCTGAGCTTCTTTAGCAAGGTAGTGGTCGTCTTGGAGGTGTGTTTGGGGTCATTATCATGTTAGAATACTGGCCTGCGGCCCAGTCTCTGAAGGAAGGGGATCATGCTCTGCTTCAGTATGTCACAGTACATGTTGGCATTCATTGTTTCCTCATTGAACTGTAGCTCCCCAGTGCCAGAAGCACTCATGCAGCCCCAGACCATGACAATCCCACCACCATGCTTGACTGTAGGCAAGACACATTTGTCTTTGTACTTCTCAGCTGGTTGCCGCCACACACTCTTGACACCATCTGAACCAAATAAGTTTATCTTATCAGACCACAGGATATGGTTCCAGTAATCCATGTCCTTAGTCTGCTTGTCTTCATCAAACTGTTTGCGGGCTTTCTTGTGCATCATCCTTAGAAGAGGCTTCATTCTGGGACGACAGCCATGCAGACCAATTTGATGCAGTGTGCGGCGTAAGGTCTGAGCACTGACAGGCTGACCTCTCACCCCTTCAACCTCTACAGCAATGCTGGCAGCACTCATATGTCTATTTCCCAAAGACAACCTCTGGATATGACGCTGAGCACGTGCACTCAACTTCTTTGGTCGACCATGACAAGGCCTGTTCTGAGTGGAACCTTTCCTGTTAAATGGCTGTATGGTCTTGGCCACCATGCTGCAGCTCAGTTTCAGGGTTTTGACAATCTTCTTATAGCCTAGGCTATCTTTATGTAGAGCAACAATTCTTTTTTTCAGATCTTTAGAGAGATCTTTGCCATGAGGTGCCATGTTGAACTTCCAGTTACCAGTATGAGAGAATGAGAGTAATAACACTAAATTGAAGACACCTGCTCCCCATTTACACCTGAGACCTTGTAACACTAACGAGTCACATGACACCAGGGAGGGAAAATGGTTAATTGGGCCCAATTTGGAAATTTTCACTTAGAAGTGTACTCACTTTTGTTGCCAGCAATTTAGACATTAATGGCTGTGTGTTGAGTTATTTTGAGGGGACAGCAAATTGACACTGTTATACATGCTGTATACTCACTACTTTACATTGTAGCAAAGTGTAATTTCTTCAGTGTTGCCACATGAAAAGATATTTAAAAAAAATTACAAAACTGTGAGGGGTGTACTCACTTTTGTGAGATACTGTATGTATTGTCCTGGGTACCTAAATATCAGCAGAATAAAAGTCAACACCAGGCAGCAAATAAACTATAAGTGCATTGCTACTATTTTCCAGTAAACACCACAGCTGTGCTAAAATCAGAAAATCTAGTCACTGTGTCTCTGTGTCTGAGTCAGAAAATCCAATCAATTTCACTTTCATCCAAATTTTACCACTTACATTCAGATTCATTAGCCTTTTTACAAAGTTTGTGGATGGAATTAGAGCATTTTCTTCTATGATTCTGTGATGTGAAAACTCAATTTCAGGCTCCAGTTTGTGAGTGTGCATGTGGGTGTGTGGGGAATGTGGGTGTGTGGGGTTGGTGGAGAGAAAGAGGGGGGGATGGTTGTCCTCGAACCAGAGAACTCAATGCCCTCAATTTCATAGACCTGGATTCAGAACCATTAAGAACAATACTGATTATAGGTACGGTATTTAGCTACTGGGCCATAGGCAGAATCTGTCCAAATAAAAATGTTCCTATTTAAATGGATATCAATGCATTTGTTATTTTTTGGTATTAAACCTATTTTGGCAGTCATTAATATAGCCAAAATATCTTCAACTTTTTTTTGGTAAGAAAAATGTGTACTACACTTCTTTATTTCCTCTTTATGGTAAAACAGTTAGCTAGCTATTTTTATGTGTGAAAAGAATTTGTATTTCCTATTCTCATGGGAACATCCTATAACTCAACCTTTGGGGGTAAACTTAAGTGAGTGGTCATTAAAAAAATCAATGTCAAACTCCTACTTGCACATACTTAAAATAAATTCTTAAATACTCATTCATCTTGGTAAACAGACACTGTTAACTGCACATCCTACTACTACTGACCTCACTGTTAGTCACCTTAGCTTTGACCAGACTCACTATATTTGTTAAGACTGCACAATTCCCAGCATTTAAACTTGTAAAAGCTGACTTCTGAAAAGTCCTAAGTCCTGTACTATTGTGAAAGGAAGTCAGTTGTGTTCATATACATGTCCCAGTATTACATTTTTTTCTGGTTTCTTATATCTGACAAGCTCCTAAATCATTTAAAGCGCATCTGTAAATGTTATGTACACAGTTCAGCAAGGGTGGATCTAGCTCTTCTGCTTGCTGAGGTGAACACTTGTAAGCAGGTGTCTCTGGGAAAGGGATTTTCTATATTAAATATTTTATTGTTATTTCCTTAAGCATATGTTCTTTGGTATTTTTATTAGTTTAATTACCCTAATATAATATTAGGGCAATGGAATCTGGAGGATAAGGGTTATCGCTGCTAGACAAGTTTCCCCGTGCTTTTTAAGGGAACACTGTCCCCTCCTGGTCACATCATATAAATAAGTGGGTTTCTTAAGTCCCAGGGAATTCGGGGAGGTCAAGATATAACTGTCACTCAGTACCGTTCAGTACCCCTTGAAGGTGCCCAGTCAGGGTTCCTGGAGGGCTGGGATTTATATGGACTCATGTTATCAGATTATGGACGTTTATGGGTTAATGCTGCTAATTAAAGATATGGAATTACCATCCTAAAGAAGGTGTGCCTACTTCACTATTATAGGGGCACTTGGAAAACTTTGTCAGGTAAATTTATTGAGGATGTCTGGAAGAACTTTACCTTTGTTACCTTTCATTACTTTAGCAAAGAGAACTTTATTGTCTAGTTTAACTGCCTGGTCTGAAGTCATTAAAGGGATGCAAGCATGGAATATGAAAGAACAGGGCTTAGTCAAACCAAGAGAAGTCAGAGAATATACAGTACAAAGGTCTAATGAGCAGAAAAGCTGTCCTAAGAAGGTTATATTACCATTTCTAATGACTACCGTACTTGTGTTTAGTACTTCAGCAGCCAACCAGCCAGGAAACAAGTGACATGGCATGGGAGAAGGAGACTCTGGTAGTGAAGTGATTATTTCTTAGTCCCTTTACAGTTCCCCACATACTGGGACTGTCCTTGCAGCATTAAGTACCTAGGGACAAAGCCTGGAAGTCACGTGATGAAATGAAGCCTCTGGAGGAAAACAAGCATAGGTATGCAAGGTAAGGTGCTTCCTGTATCTAAACAGATCATAGTCACTGGGAGTGAGGTGACACAACTGCTGGGTTGGTGGAGACAGGTAAAAGTTTTGTGGTATCAGTTCCGAAATGCTGAACACCTGAGGAGAGGTGAAGTCTAACAGAAGTGTGTCCATAGTGTATATGTTTCAACAATGTAGAAGTTTGGCTACAGATTATAATGAGCAATAAGCAATTTCTGCCTCTCAGATAAGTAACCATTCACAAAAATAATCATTTTAGCTATCTGCATGAATGGGGTGACTATCTTCCCAATAACCACAAATGTAAGGAAAATTGTTCCCAATTAAAATTATGCTAGTGTACCATGAGCTGCAGATATAGTAATTAATAGCAGGGGTTCCCTGAGACCAGAAAGTTATTTCAAAGGTTCCCCTGTGTTAAAAAGGTTTAGAAAAGCTAGTCTAAACATTCACTGTATTCACTTAGGGCCGGCCCTACCATGGGACCCCGTGGGATCATGGGTCCCGGGCGGCACTTTCAAAGGGGCAGCAAACTCCCACCAGCCAGCCTGTTCCGCCCGCTCCGCTGATTATTTCATGGGGACCAATTGGGCTTGTGTACTCCTACTTCTTGGTGACGGTGGAATGCACGATGGGGCAGATGTGATGTCATCAGCCGGAAATGGCCGCGTCATCTCCCACGTCGTGCATCATTTCCGGTTGATGACATCACGTCTGCCCCATTATGAGTTCCACCGCTACCAGGAAGTAGGAGTACACACTGGTGCTCTGCATCAACTGCCGCGATCGGTCTCTATGAAATAAACAGTGGAGCGGGCCCTGTGTGTCTTTCTCTCCTCCCCTGTCCACAGAGTCCCTTCTTGCTCCAGGCATGACAGCCACCATAGTGAGCATCAGGGCCACTGTTAGATATCATGGGGCCCCGTATAGCCTACCTGACGGGGGCCCCCTTCGACCCGGTGGCAGGTGACGTGGCAAGTGACAAGCTGCATCTGCTGACAAATGATGTGGCAAGTGGCAAGCTGCAGCTGCTGACAAGTGACGAGGCAAGTGACACACTGCATCTGCTGACAAGTGACATGGCAAGTGACACACTGAATCTGCTGACAGGTAACGTGGCAAGTGACACACTGCATCTGTTGACTAGCGACGTGGCAAGTGACACGCGTCTGCTGACAAGTGACGTGGCAAGTGACACTCATCTGCTGGAAAGTGACTGTGCAAGTAACACGCATCTGCTGACAAGTGACTGTGCAAGTGACAAGCTACATCCGCTGACAGGTGACGTGGCAAGTGACATGCTGCATCTGCTGACAAGTGGCATGGCAAGCGACAAGGTGCATCTGCTGACAAGTAACGTGGCAAGTGACAAGCTGCATCTGGTGGCAGGAGATAGTGGCGAGTGACACGCTCAGGGCTCCCACTTCTGCATTACGGTGAGTTGAACAATTTAATTTTATATTACAATGTAATAGTAGAAATAATGCGCTTTAATCATCCTGACACCATAACAACCATGGTGCCCGTATAATTGAAGCACCAACACAAGGTGTTTGGCGTAAATTGGGCCGGTCTGGATAAAGTCCAGGGCCAAATTTTTGTCCCAGTCCAGCCCTGGGCAAAGCACTCGCTGCCATACCCACACAACAGACTGCCCGCCCATCCTCTCCACGGCTCCCCCCCATTGCTGCAGACAAATGCCATTTCGGGACACGAAACTGCAGGAGAAAGTCAGCTGACCAGCTGATGGCCAACAGCATGAAAGGGGAGGAGCTTTCTGCTGCAAGCAGACACCCCATGTTGGAAATGGCATTGCTGGAGGCAGGACTGACACTGTAAGCAAGTAAGCACCAGTGCCATTGATCCCATCCCCACCACCACCCACCACTGCCTCTGACTAACCCCCCTCCCCACCACCACATCTGCCTCCGACTGAACCCCCCCTCCCCACCACCACATTTGCCTCTGACTGAACCCCCCCTCCCCACCACCACATTTGCCTCTGACTGAACCCCCCCACCCCCACTGCCTCTGTCTGACCCCCACTCTGGCTGCCTCTGACTAAACCCCCCCTCCCCACCACCACATCTGCCTCTGACTGAACCCCCTCTCCACCCCTGCCTCTGACTAAACACCCACTGCACCACCACATATGCCTCTGACTAAACCCCCCTCCCCATCACCACTGCCTCTGTCTGAACCCCCCCACCATCACTGCTGCCTCTGTCTGAACCCCCCACTACCACTGCTGCCTCTGACTGAACCCCCCCACCACCATCGCTGCCTCTTGCTGAACTCCCCCACCACCACCACTGTCTCTGACTGAACCCCCTCACCACCACATCTGCCTCTGACTGAACCCCTCACCACTGCCTCTGACTGAATCCCCTCACCTCTGCTGCCTCTGCTGAAACCCCCACTACCGCTGCCTCTGACTGAACCCCCCACCACCGCTGCCTCTGACTGAACCCTCCCACCACCACTGTTACTGCTGCCTCTGTCTGAACCCCCCCACCACCGCTGCCTCTGACTGAACCCCCCCACCACCACTGCCTCTGACTGAACCCCCTCACCACCGCTGCCTCTGCTGAAACCCCCCACCACCGCTGCCTCTGACTGAACCCCCCATCACCACATCTGCCTCTGACTGAACCCCCCCTCCCCATCACCACTGCCTCTGACTGAACCCCCCCACCACCACCATCTCTGCTGCCTCTGTCTGAACCCCCCCCACCACCACCATCACTGCTGCCTCTGACTGAACCCCCCCACCGCCACCACTGCCTCTGACTGAACCCCTCCACCCCCACGCTGCCTCTGACTGAACCCCTCCACCACCACCGCTGCCTCTGACTGACCCCCCACCCCCATCGCTGCCTCTGACTGAACCCCCCCACCACCGCCGCCTCTGTCTGAACCCCTCTTACCACCACAGCTGCATTGGATGGAACCCCCCCACCACCACCACCACTACTGTTGCATGTAAATCTGACTTCCTGATACATTTAATTTTAGCTTTAATTGTCATGATTTAAAATAATGGATGTGGGGGCCGTTTAGTGGGGAGGATTTTTTTTTTTTGGGGGGGGGCAGCATTTCATTCTTGAACCCAGGCAGCACAATGTCTTGGGCCAGCCCTGTATTCACTGCACACAAACGGCCTTTTAAGGTACTGCCCCTTGCAATGGTGTCAATGGGAGTAAAATAAGCCACATAACATTAATGTCAGTAGGATAAACCATTGGTATCTGTGGGAGCAAAATTAGCTTACCTTTTGCTGTCAGTGAGAGTAAAGTAAACTGAAATAAATGGTGTCAGTGGGAGCAAAAAAACTACTCTTTGAGCTTATCGCATTTAGATGGATTTATACGTTACAATCCAACTGTACAATCTCCTTTAGATTTACCAAACCTATGTGAAATGGGACTACAAAAGCAATCCTTTCAATTTACAGTATCTAACAAAAGTGAGTACACCCCTCACATGTTTGTAAATATTTTATTATATCTTTTCATGTGACAACACTGAAGAAATTACACTTTGCTACAATGTAAAGTAGTGAGTGTACAGCTGTATAACAGTGTAAATTGCTGTCCCCTCAAAATAACTCAACACACAGCCATTAATGTCTAAACCGCTGGCAACAAAAGTGAGTACACCCCTAAGTGAAAATGTCCAAATTGGGCCCAATGTGTCAATATTTTGTGTGGCCATCATTATTTTCAAAAACAGCCTTAACCCTCTTGGGCATGGACAAGTAAATGTGTGGGGTGTGTGACGCTCCCTGTACTGATGGGAAGAGGGTCCCTACATAAACACAAAGATGTGTGCTGCACCCAAGTGTATATGTGCTATCAACCACCTGAAATAAAATAAAATGTAATGTGTAAACAATATGTGATAAACCGTGTATCAATATCCAGTATATATATATATATATATATATATATATATATATATATATATATATATATATATATATATATATATACCGTATATTAATGCAAAGCATCTACTAGTAAAGCAAAATAATCAAAAGCGTCAATAGTGGTACAAACTGGGCAAATTCACTAACAGCAGAAAGCGGGGGCACCACCCACAGAAATTCCCTGCTGTCAATAGAAAGTGACATCCAAAATCAATGCAAGGTGATAAATGTCCAAATCAACTATGTGGAAAAATAGGATTACAAGAGAAATATATATAAGTGATAGAAAAAAATTGGCAAAAAATGGACAAAAAATAAAAAACAAAAAATATAAGATAAAGGTGAAGCTCCAAAATGTTCATACCAAAAAAAAAAATGTTCATACAAAAAATAAATGTTCATACAAAAATATATAGGTGACTCTTGTGCTTCATCAAACTCCAGTGACTTCTGTGATCCCCTTAAGGGTCCCCACTCACCAGCTCCTGGCATCCCTACAGGGTTAATAAGCGTGTATCATTAGAGGTGGATGGTCTCCTATCCCGGGTAGGGCATCCCCACAGATCCTGTGCTCAGCACAGCCTCCAGCACTGTATCCAGGAAGTGATTCCCCCGGCTTTCTATAGTCACATCCTCTTAGGAAAAGACAGTGCGGCCCAGCCCCTGCAGCCCAGTCTCCGAAGGGAAAGGATCATGCTCTGCTTCAGTATGTCATAGTACATGTTGGCATTTGTGGTTCCCTCAATGAACTGTAGCTCCCCAGTGCCGGCAGCACTCATGCAGCACCAGACCATGACACTCCCACCACCATGCTTGACTGTAGGCAAGACACACTTGTCTTTGTACTCCTCAGCTGGTTGCCGCCCCACACGCTTGACACCATCTGAACCAAATAAGCTAATCTTCGTCTCATCAGACCACGGGACATGCTTCCAGTAATCCATGTCCTTAGTCTGCTTGTTTACAGCAAACTGTTTGCAGGGTTTCTTGTGTATCATCTTTAGAAGAAGCTTCCTTCTGGGACAACAGCCATGCAGACCAATTTGATGCAGTGTGCAGCGTATGGTCTGAGTACTGACAGGCTGACCCCCCAACCCTTCAACCTCTGCAGCAATGCTGGCAGCACTCATATGTCTTTTTCCAAAAGACAACCTCTGGATATGACGCTGAACACGTGCACTCAACTTTTATGGCTGACCATGGCAAGACCTGTTCTGAGTGGAGCCTATCCTGTTAAACTGCTGTATGGTCTTGGCCACTGTGCTCCAGCTCAGTTTCAGGGCCTTGGCAATCTACTTATGGCCTAGGCCATCTTTATGTAGAGCAACAATTCTTTTTTTCAGATCCTCAGAGAGATCTTTGCCATGAGGTGCCATGTTGAACTTCCAGTGACCAGTATGAGAGAATGAGAGCGATAACACCAAATTTAACACACCTGCTCCCCATTCACACCTGAGACCTTGTAAAACTAACGAGTCACATGACACCGGGGAGGGAAATGGCTAATTGGGCCCAATTTGGACATTTTTACTGAGGGGTGTACTCACTTTTGTAGCCAGAGATTTAGACATTAATGGCTGTGTGTTTAGTTATTTTGAAGGGGCAGCAAATTTACACTGTTATACAAGCTGTACACTCACTACTTACATTGTAGCAAAGTGTCATTTCGTTAGTGTTGTCACATAAAAAGATATATTAAAATATTTACAAAAATGTGAGGGGTGTATTCACTTTTATGAGGTTCTATATATGAAGATCTGGTATGAGCACATGCGTAGAAATTTGGGATCTAGTATATGTGTATGTAATCGTGATATGTATGCATGCATGTATGTGAATGTGTGTACATGTGTGCGCATATGTATGTGGGTATATATATAGGTATATAGTTAACTTTGAGCTCCTAGTCAAGTCTAGCTAGTCAAGTCAAGCTGCTCAGGGATGTGCCTTGTAGATAAACATATCTATATAAGAAGCTGTCAGAGATAACTGCTAGGCTCTGAGGAAGAAGGTGATCCTTTGAAATGCGTCAGCCAGCAGTGGTTCGCACGTCCTCTCTCTAAGATCTGGAGACTGCTATCAGTAGATGGATTGTCATAAGACTGTTACATTGTGGTTTTCTTTCCATCTTTGTGAGTAGTTTTTAATACTTTTTCTGATAATAAATATATCAAAGGATAAAGCACAAGGCTGGTGCGCCCTCCTTTTTCTAGTCTTTTTTTTTTTTCTATTCTCTTATTTAATATATTATCGTGTTTTAAGTAGAAGCCTTATATGAAAGCATTAGGAATTGCTGGTTATAAAACTAATATCAGCTCATAGCCTACTGTTCAGTATATCATTCACAGACCACCTCAAGGCGTAATGACTGTCACAGCTGCCATTTTCCTTTGGCCATATGTGAAATCAATATTCTAGCTAGATTTAATACACATATGCTTTTTACAAGTCACCATTTGATATCTAACTAATGATTACCTATCCACTTCCAAATAAGAATATAATCATGCGTTTGCATTTTTCTTTTGGTTAATAGAATGTTGAGGAGCTAGATGTACTGATGTAAGTGTTTAACTATTTTAAGGATTAAATGCACATATAAAACACCTTTGGTTATTTAATATACCTATACAAATAAAGACAATTTTTTAAAAGTTTTCTTCACGTTTTTCTTTGATTGCACTGTCCTTTAAGCTCTGTGATGAGATCTTTATGGGTCCTGCCAGCTTAAAACCCAGCTTAACGTTCCTGTATTTTTGTTTACTTTAGTGCAGTCAGTCTTATTTATTAATGTTAACATCTGCTGCAGCAAGGGTTAAAATGCCATTTGCTTGCAGCACAGCAGTTAGCTAGACCTCTGCTCAACACAGAGTTCAGAGGTCCGAGTTCCCCCCCAATCTACCACAACCCCTGCTTATTGCTGCAATCAACTCACTCTCTCTGAGCAGTACTGTTGTTTTGGTGGTTTATGTAGTCATGCTTAGTGGTCAGTGGTGTTGTTTTTCTACATTTAAAGTGCATTTGAAACTTAAGCTGGCCATACACCATACAATTTTCTTATTCAATCTTCTTTAGATTTACCTTCAACTATGTAGTAGAAGGGCCTGCCTGATTGCATACAAATTGAAAGTTTCTAGGTTTGACCTCCTATTATATGGTTTTGGTAAATCCAAACCAAAGTTGCACAAGAAAATTGTATAATGTATGGCCAGCCTTACACTAAACACAGGTCAACAAATTATTAGTTTTTTCAATAGAATAGTAGATAGGGGAAATTCATAGACTGTATTTGACTTGTTTTGTGTTGCATTTTTCTCAGACACAGCATGTCCCGTTGAGGTGCATTTTGAACTGCCTTTTTGTCAAACATTGTGTTTTGCATTTACATACATGTGTTTGAGCAGTGCTGCATTTGAATGAAAATGGGTACGTTTGACAAGAATGCCTGTGAACAGCCTTTATGTTGGTGGTCAGTGGGAGGACAAAACTCTTGCTTGTGAGCTGGGTAAGAATGATCCCTAATAGCAGTGACTATTACGGGAAAAATTCTCCTTTACACTAGTAGTCAGTGGGAGGAAGAATGCTTCACTACATTGATGGTCAGTGGGAGCTCAGTTAAAGAGTTCATTGTTGTCAGTGGTTACTTACCTTGAAATGATTGTAAACGATCACCTTGTAAAACAACCCATTCATTTTAAAATAGAAATGAAAGGCAAAACATTTTTGTATAAAAATATATATATACAAAAAAAACATTATAAATACCTTTTTTTCTGCTTTTTTATAAGTGATCATATTCCCTATATTCTCAGCTGCATAAGAGCTGGGGGGAGGAGAAGCAGCAGCACACTGAGCTTGTTAGTGAATGTCTGCACAGCGGGGGTATGTCAAGACAAGTCTGATCATTGGAGGAGAGCAGGCAGAGTTCCCAGCACAGCTGGAGAACTGACCAAGGTGTGCTCTCCCACATAGTGTGGTCAGTTTTTAATAGAAAAGCAGAGAGACTGGCAGGAACACCAGGGATTTCACATAAAGGAAGCAGTACAATGAAAACAGGATACTTTCTCATATAAGTACATGGTACAGCAGGCACAAATCAGGAATATGAAGTGTTGGGGTAGCAAACGCTTTAAGCAGAACACAGGACAACAGAAGCTCTTGCTGATCCCACCCCTCTGGCTCCAGTGAATGACTTTGGTGCCAGGTACCATAAGGTTGAAGATCAATCCACTCAGCCTGTTTACCAGCTGGGTGTCTCCTATCCAAGGCAACAAGCTATTGACCAAGAGCATATGCTACTGTTACCACAGCTAGGAACAGCTTAGTTTTAAGGATTTACGTGATTATGTCAACTCAAAGCCAGCATCCAGTCCAGGAAGAAGATGCAAGCATTGGGTAATGCCTGTACACAGATGGCGCTGTCCTTTTGGTGAGAAAAGAAGATGAAGGCATTGTACTGTGATCTCTATGAAAGTCATAATAAATAAGTGAATATAAAAGTCTTATGGGGCGTACACACGGTCGGACTTTTCAGCTACAAAAGTCCGACAGCCTGTCCGACAGACTTCCGGCGGACTTTCGGCGGACTTGCGGCAGACTTTCTAACGAACGGACTTGCCTACACACGACCGCACAAAAGTTTGACAGCCTAGTACGCGGTGACGTACATCAAGTCCGGCGAGACTATAAAACGGAAGTTCAATAGCCCGTACGACACCCTTTGGGCTCCTTCTGCTAATCTCGTGTTTATCTCGTGTTAGTAGAAGTTTGGTGAGAGACGATTCGCGCTTGTGAGACTCGTATTTTTCAGTTCATTTTAACTGTTGTTCAGTCTGTGCTTGTGAGGTTTGTATCTGCTTTTCAGTGCGTTTGGTCAGTTGGCATTGAGAAATCTTTGTTTTATTGTCCGCTCGTTCCTGATTTTCAGGTCTTTCTTCACAGGCCTTGCTGTTCTTCAGTGCGTTCTGTTAAGTGCGTTCTGACCAGCCGACTGTTTTGAAGCCATGTTACCTGTACGTACTCGTCGTCGAGCTCGTGCATTGTATGTGTTTGGTGCTGTAGTTTATTCTTCAGACCAAGACCAGTCCATGAACAGGGCGAGGAGGAGTTCATGGACCAAGAATTGGTTGCTCCAGCGTGACCAGTTCTGTCACATGCCATTGCTCCATGAGATCCGTGAGAATAATCCTGAGGATTTCAGGAACTTTCTCCGGATGACGGACCCCGTTTTTGACCGTTTGGTGGCTTTGCTGACCCACTATATAAGCAGGCAGGATACCTGCATGAGGCAAGCCATCACTCCGGAGCAGAGGCTAGTTGCCACGTTGCGGTACTTGGCGACGGGGAGAAGCCTGCAGGACCTCAAGTTCTCGACAGGCATCTCCCCCCAGGCTCTGGGGATCATTATCCCAGAGACCTGTTCTGCCATCATCCAGGTCCTGCAGAAGGACTATATTAAGGTAAGAATTTTTTCTTTTATTAGCATCACATGTTCTTTTATTTAATCTTTGATAATGTAATGTATTTCTTAGCTCAAACACTACTTACCATCATTGCAATATAGTGTGAATGTCACCTTTTTCTTCTCACGCATGCTTGATTGTTTCATGTTCTTTTTTGTCATGCATGTATATTTGCCTTTAATAACCTCCCCAGCATACAATGCTGGTCACATATTCACCTAGTCTACTCAGTTTGAATGTATTTAGTCAGCTGCATTGTATTTTGTTTCCCCTAAACTTCATCCAAATAGTGTGCATGTAATTAACTGGATTTCCCAACCCCCCACACCTAAACTCCATCCAAATAGTGTGCATGTAATTAACTGGATTTCCCAACCCCCCACACCTAAACTCCATCCAAATAGTGTGCATGTAATTAACTGGATTTCCCAACCCCCCCACACCTAAACTCCATCCAAATAGTGTGCATGTAATTAACTGGATTCCCCAACCCCCCCACAACTAAACTCCATCCAAATAGTGTGCATGTAATTAACTGGATTTCCCACCCCCCCACACCTAAACTCTATCCAAATAGTGTGCTTATAATTAGCTTGATTTCAACCACCCCTAATAATTTGCTAGAATCTTCTGTGGTGTTGATTTTTAAAAAGCAAATATATGTTGCACTTTGCAAAATGCATGTGCACTCTACAAGTGCATTTGCTCCAGTGCTTTATTAAATGAGCAGAAGCTCTGCTGATTTCCATCATCAAATCATATGCAAGCCACAAAGTGTTTTCATTAATTGCCCTTGCATGTGATTGCGTACTCCTTGCAACATGAAAGCCTTTTTACCTTACCTCATTTACTTTAAGCTGGGGAGCAACTGCACTTGCAGAGTGCGACAACTGCACAGTCTTGTAGCCTTTTTAGTCCATAAATCCCTACGTATCCTAAAATTAATATTTTTTTGTAATTTCACCACCCCCTAAAATGTAATCAATGTTCCATCAGAGGGGGTGAGCAATCTGATAAGTGTGCCTTTCCATATTATTTCTTCCAGAAGATTTAAATTATTTAATGTTATACTGATGCTGTGGAATAATGTTTTTAATTGTATAATTTTCTTGCAATGTTAGATTCAAAATTACTGATTTTTGTTTTCTTGTTTGATTCCCCAGTTTCCTTCAACGCCACAGGAATGGCAGACTGTGGCATCCCATTTTGCCACCCGTTGGGACTTTCCCAATTGTGGAGGGGCTATAGATGGGAAACATGTCCACATCGTGCCACCACCCCATTCGGGGTCATACTGTTTTAATTATAAGGGGTTCCACAGTATTGTTTTAATGGCGGTGGTGTCGGCACACTATGAATTTCTATATGTGGACGTGGGGAAGAATGGCCGGATGTCGGATGGAGGAGTATTTGCCCAGACGGAGTTCTGCCAGCGTCTCCAGAGTGGTGGCCTGGGATTGCCACCTGATGCGGATAACGTGGAAGGACTCCCCTTTGTCTTCATTGCCGATGAAGCCTTCGCTCTGAGCAAGCACCTCATGAGGCCATTCCCCCAAAGAACCCTCACCCCGGAGAGGAGGGTTTTTAATTTCCGGCTGGCCAGAGCTAGAAGAGTGGTTGAGAATGCGTTTGGGATTCTGGCCAGCCGGTTCCGCCTGTTTCAAACCTCCATTAATTTGGCGGAATACAAACTTAATTTTATCATTTTATCGTGCTGCATCCTGCACAACTTTTTCACAACATTCTCAAAATTATATGGTGCCAGTTGGGCCTGAGGCTGGACTTATCAGTGACAATCTTACGGGCCTGGATACTGTCCATACTGGCTTGGCCCCCCAAAGTGCCCGTCAAGTTAGACAGCAATATGTTAATTATTTTATGGGTAGGGGGGCCATTGCAATGGGCCAGGATATCTAAAGATTTAAAATAAAAACTTGATGAAATCTTGAATTATTTTTATTGCTTGCCTTTCTTTTGGGCTTTCTCCTAGGTTATGGTCGAGCAGTTGTAGTGCCAACTGCATTTTCCTTGTAAATTTTTAAATAAGCTCCATTGCCACTGTAAACAACTTTTTTGAAATTTATAAACAAACTGATACTGAGCATTGAAATAACAAACCACACATTTATTTAATTCTAAGCAGATGTTTTTAATCTTTGGTATCCATTCAGTTATGCATTTAGTATAAAATGTTCCTAGCCAAAAATACAATGATATATTAATAAATTTAGAATAATATAATTATAGTTAAATATTTTTAGATAATCAAAAATAAAATTTGTTGGGCATTTTGATTTTAGCAAACAGGCCTTTTTTTTGTGTTTTTTAAAATCCTTTTTTTTTTTTTTTTTTTAAATCCTTTTATTTATTTATTTTTTTAAATAATTTTTTA